>JARFIW010000929.1:0-2400000 GCA_036346225.1 Platerodrilus igneus | reverse complement strand
TGATCAATTTACTACTTGTATTAAGATTTAATGTTTATAAATAATATTTATTTAGCAACATTGTGCAGACTTAAATATGGCATTATCTAACTTTGGGATTCACCTCGGGTACCTTACGTTTACAGGATAAACTTGTTTCAACCCTACATCAGCAAAATGCACTTAGGTTTTAACTTCTTACGGCAAGGACCGCTGTTCGGCCCGACACTTTGCTACTTGAAACTTTATTGTGGTATGGTTTGGCTTTCAGTATAAACGTTGCCGAAGGCTAGATTTGCTTCATTTCCTCAACCCAGGATTATATAATTTTAAAATTTGCTGCTTGTAGTATATTTGGTGACATTCCAGATAAACGTATGGTAACGTAATACATATTTATAAGATAACTTAGTACTGTTTTTATAAATCATTATGTTAAATATAATAATCACTTTTCGTTTAATTGTTGGTATACCAGTTTTGAAGTTCCAATTCGATGCACTTAATGAATTAATTCCAATAAGTTCTCAATTCTTTACATATATCTGTACTTTTAAAGTTAATAGTAATTGTAGGTATAGGAAAATGGAATATCTTGTAATTTTATGAGGGCTATTCGATGAGCTAACTAAAAATATAGATTTCAATTTTAAAAAAATGAAGAAATCCCTCCGATTAATAAAAGCCTTTTTATCAATTGAGACGTCTCCGAGGACGTCCCCTTTGACTATCTTAACTTTTTGTTTGAAAAACTATTTTTTATCTACTAGCATTTCCATAGAAGATTCATCGGTTGGTTCAAAATTTACTACTACATATTAAATAACGCTAAAGTTTTCTTAATAACAATTCTTTTATAGTTTGTCCTTATTATTTGTTTTATTATATACCATGTGTTCTACAAAAATGGCCCAAGGCTATAGCGACTTCAATATTGTGTTGTCACTTCAGACAGTGCGTTTGCGCAAAGGATTATGCAGACACAGAGTGTGGGAGAAGGGTGGTGATTTCGGACACGTCGAGGACTAGTGAGCCAGACGTCGTGCCTAGTGGTTATCTTTGTGCCTTTTATCTTGTCTTTTCTCTTTTAGAATGTAGGTTTTCTTTTGTCTTGTATCTATTACCGTTCCTCACCTGTATTCCTTACCGTTCCACTACAAGAAGAGAGAAGACGAATTAAATTTGGATTCAACCAGGGCGGAAAGAATACCCACGCCAGAAATGCTCAACGAAGCCCAGCTGCCACCATAAGAGCGTAAGGCTGTAAGGAGTCCTACAGTTATGTGAGTACCTTTATCGTTTTTATTTGCATGTGATGTAGTAATTTAAAACATTTATATGACGTAATACCCTATTTGCGCATCATTTTGCAATTATTTATCATTGCTACCTACTACTGTAGTGGCTCTCGTACCTTACCGCCGGGGCTATAATAGTGGCGCCCAACGTAGCGCGCCACTATTATAACCCCAGCAGTAAGGTACGCGAGCCACTACGACCGTTGGTAACAATGATAAACAATTGCAAAATATTGTGCAATAAACGGTTACGTCATACCTTTGCTCAAATTATTATTACATACAAAAAAGGTTTATATTAATTATAAGGAATAACAAAAGGTACTCACATAAACTGTAGGACTTCTCACAGCATTACGGTATTATGGCGGCAGCTGGGCTTCGTTGAGCATTTCGGGCGTGAGTATTCATTCTGCCCCCGGTTGTAGTCAGATTCAAAATTTGTCTTCTTCCTACTTGTAGAGAGCGACAGGAATACAGGAAAAGGTACGATAATCAGATATCGGGCAGGAAACCTACATATCAAAAAAAGAAGACATGATAAGGCACAAAGATAACTACACTCGTCCACGTCTGACTCACTAGTCCTCAGCGTGTCGGAAATCTCCCACTCTTCTTGCACTCCGCGTCGGTGCAATCTCGTGCAAACGCAACTATTTCAAGCGATGGAAATTTTAAATTATTGGCGTGAAATCCCTTACAAATTAAAACCTTACAGGAATATTTACAGGCCGAATTTCGACATGTAACAAAGCAGTCTTAAAAACACTTTTTGAGCTGTAACTAAGTGTATCTTAATGACTATTAATAATGGGAACCCAACAAACCATAAACAAAATAGAACTAAATTCCTTAATTTATTACTAATATTTTCCATTTAATAATTGGAAAATACTATTAACGAATTAATGAATTTAGTTCTATTTTATTTTCGTTTTGTTGCTTTTCCATTATCAATAGTCATTAAGATACATGAAGTTGAAGTTGAAAGTGTTTTTAAAGCAGCTTGGTTGCTTTTAATTATTAAGTTTATACAGAAGATTCAATTTCATTGCCTACCTGCTTGAATCAGTTGTTCGCAGTTTTTGCAAAAATTTCATAACCTATTAAAAGTTGAGACCGGTGAATAATATAAAAAATGTTTTTTCAAAAGTACATAAAAAAATATACCAACTAATTAAAAAAATACCAATAACGTCACTACAAACAAATGAAGGTCTATAAAAAAGATTTTCCCACCAAGTTGTAGCTATAGAACTGCCCCTTTCCAAAATATATATAGTTTGTATACGTTGAATCCCAATAGAAGTCGCTATAGCTTTGGGACCATTTTTCCAGAAAGTAGGGCACACTGTATTATAATATTGTATTTAACTTTTAATAACAAATATTGAATAACAAATATTAATAGATGCTATTAGATAAAATCTTCTTGAATATAAAAGTCTTTTTGGCAGTACCCAAGTAATTATTTAGTATCTACAACAGGATAATTTCTAGTAATAAACTATATAGTCATATATTTGTTCATATGAAAGGGGGGTACCATACTAGTACACGACACATAAAAAAGAAAAATCAGGCAATTTGTCAGTACTGTACGATTTTAAAAGTCAATTAAGTACAAACTCTCTTGTTCATACTCCATGAGCATGCACCAAACCAATTTATCCAACTAGTTTGCTAAAATTACCAATTTAAATAATTGGATGACCTATACATAAAAGTACAAGTTCGGTAAATATATATTATGTACGTGTATTTTGATACCATAAATCTACTTATTAACAAAATGATCGTAATACAGTATTGCCCGAAATAAACAGTACTGAAATTGTAATTGTTTTGTATATTTAAAAAATACATATTATTGACACTTTATTATATGTTCTAAATGTGCACCTCCTCGTTCGAGACAGACTTCATAACGATGTTCTAAGTTTCTGGTCATGTTATTGAATAAGGGTTGTCTCAGGGCTGCGAAGAAGACTCTAACGGCATCCTTTAATTCATCGATGGTTTGTGGTGCCCGTTTGAAAACGGCATTTTTAGCCATGCCCCAAATGTATGCGTCTGGAGGTGTGAGGTCTGGAGAATGTGAAGGATAAGGAAGTCAGTAAATCGTGATATGAATTTGCTTGGAAAATGTTCTTGAAGAAATTGACGAATTGCGGCAGCAGTATGGCAAGTTGCCCGTCCTGCTGAAAAAATTGGTTTGAAATGCCAAGTTACGTGCACGACAGAATTGGCGTAGATCAGGGATAAATCGTGTTAAAATTTGTCTGTACCTCTGTTGATTAAGTGTGACTTGCCTACCATTCTCTTCGATAAAGTACGGACCAATGATTCCGTGTCCGGAAACAGCACACCAGACACTCACTTTTTCACTATGTAAAGGAACCTCTTGAACCTCATCGGGTCTGGCAAAGCCCAGAAATCGATTTGTGCGACGATTCACATAGCCTGACAAGTGAAAATGTGCTTCGTCTGAAAACCAAACATTTTTCAAAATTCAGGATTTTCATACTGTAACGCGATAATTCTGGCGCAATATTCCACTCTACTGCGATAATCCCGAGGATGTAGTTGTTGATGTACCTGAATCACATACGAAAATGTACCCAGCTCCTTCAGGATTCTTTGAAAGGAAGTTCTTTTAAATCAAGTTGTAACGCTGTCCTTGCCTGGCTGACTTTCGGATTTTCTAAGATTTGCTCAAAACACGTTCATGGTTATTGTTGTTGTTAACTGTCCTGGGACGCCCGAGTTTCCTTTTCGTTGGCACAATACACTACCTGTATTTCTAAACTTTTCAATAACCTTCAAAATTACAGCATTACTTGGAGAACGTTTATTAAACCTTTGTGTGAATTGATCAGACACGTATAGCAAACTTGCACCATTACGTCGGCCGATTCCGTATGAACGAAAATAATGCTCTACCAGAAACACTTTCTCCTCTGTACTTAACACCATTTTTAACAATTAGGCCCTACTAATTACTTGTTTGAGGTTTACTTGACAGGTCTATACTAGCTAACTTGAGTGTGACAGCGCACGCATAAAAACTGTTTATTTCGGGCAATACTGTACAAATAAATAATTCGGTATTGTAATGTAAATAATTCCTCTATCCTTTTTTATGAACAAAACCATATTGTATTCCTTATTATTCGTTTAAACCCAATATTTTGAAAGTTTTAGCCGTTTTTATTAAAAATATGTAACATTATAGTATATTCTAAATATAGCAGCTGCAAGAATGTAAATTTAACGCAGATATATTGAATAAATAAATATAAATCAACGACATAAGCAAGAAATAACTTACCAGCTATTTCGCCTAATTCATTTAAGATGTCTGGATCATCATCTCCCGATAACTCTTCATCTGAAGGGATATCTTTCATACTTGCAGCAACCATAGCATCCAAATTCACCTCGGGAGCAACTTTCTTTGGAGGTGGTCGCTTAGGTTTAGTGGCACCACCGCCCTTAGCCAGCTGTAGCAATTCAGCCTCTAGGTCACTATCATCTCCATCTATATTGTTATCCGCATCGTTGTCCATTGAAACATCGAAGAGTCCATACTACAAACAGAAAGTAAACTTTCTATAAGAAATTGAATGTTATTTTTAAATAAAATACCTGAGCTAAACTGTTATCTGTTCGTTCTTTTTTTGGTCGATTGTGCTTAGATTTGCCAAACATAATGCTAAACTACAAATTAACTTTTACAAATATGTAATAAAGAAAAAATCATAAAATTCAAACTACAATTAACAGTTGACATAAAACAAATGAAGTCACTCCCTAATATATAACCAACAAATCTCTAGAACTGCCAAAGACTAATGAAGAGTATAAACAAGCAATTAAGAATTTTTATTTGACTACATGTTTCAAATAGCATCAGATTAGTGTATATTTTTCTTTCTGCAAATAAAATAACAATGTACTGTAATTACAATCATATGCATTCCCATATACAGTTCCTTTTTTATTTGCCACCGGATTGATAATATTTGAACTTTAATTATTGTAAAGGGTAATTTGGTTTCTTGATGTAACATATTTGTCAAAATAAAAATAAAAGCTTATGTTTTTAATTAACAAACTCTACAACAAATTAGTAACAAGTTGAGCAAAAAACTAAAAAAAGTCGATTATAGCAACATAGCAAGACTACTGTCCATTGTCGACTACGCACAACGATATCTCAGATGCCACATCCCTTATGGCAGCACTATTTTGTTGTTTCTAGCAGGAATAAAGTTTATCTATACTTGTTAGCGACCGCAATAGTTGGTGTTTATCTTAATTTTAAATCAGCTACACTGTGTCGGTTAATTTGATATACTTCGAGTTATCAGGGAAAGTTGTTTTGAAAAAGTGACATGTTGTCAAAGATGTTTATAATTTATATTAGAAAAGAATGGGAATCCCTATTTAAGAGGTTTAACTAGGCACAAATTGTAAGTAATTCTACGTTTCTGATAACTATGGACGATATTGTATTGTAGGAATTCAAACCTTAGTTGATGTTGGATTAGGAACACAGCAACTTTAATAACAACTATTAAGCAGACATCTGAAGTTTCCTTACACCCAATCTATGCTAGATGCCTCTTGTGCCATTTAACCCCAATATAACGTTCTGGAATTCAATTTTAATTAGTTTGAAGTTTATTAACTCTCAAGTAAGAGACCTAATACAATGAATAAAATACCACGCCAAAGTGCAAACCATTGCAGTCACATACCGTTGTGAGCTCTGCAACGAAGTAGACAACATGGATTAACATGGATATGGTTGCATGTGATAAATGTCAAGTTTGGTACCATTTTGTGTGTGCGTGCGTGCGTGCGTACATGCGTGCGTGCGTGTGTGTGTGTATGTAGAAGTAACCCAAGAAATAGCGAATAGTGAAGGGATTTGTACTTCATGTACTACAAATCAAAACGAACCTGCCTTTATGTTGGATCACCCAACCTATGTGCTAGTCCCCGTATTTGGAGCGGAACAATATCCCGAATAAACATCACGTGATAATATGACACAGGCAGATGCGTCTGGCGTTTCCTCTAGCGCCATCTGTAAATTTCCAGGAAGATCCATTCTATTACCCATGCAAATCGGTTCCTACATTGCATTAGTCAAAGTCCCACTTCAACAAATGACAATGAACATGTCTGTAGTTTAAACTAAAAATGGTGATTGTTCTGTAGCTATGGTGGAAAATAAATCTTCCTCCAAAACAAGTAAATCACTGAGAGAACGGGGCAAACACCAAAGCCACTACCCCACAAAAATCAATAACTAGTTCATCCAAGACTTCTAGTGCAAGAAGACGGCTGGCTTTAAACCGCTTAGAGGAAGAATGAGAGCTAGAATTAACGCGACTATGTGTAGAAAAGGAATATATGTAGAAGAAGTATAAATTGTTGCAAGAAACCACATCCAACAAAGGAACTATAAGTGAGGACTGGGGCGATTATATACGTAGTACTCGACAATCTAACGAATGGATTAAAACTCATGCTTTTAAAGCATCTATTAATTCAACATCAAAGGCGGAAGTACTACCTTTAAGAGCACTGTCTGAAATCCAGACTATGGTAGAAATCACAAAGCCAGTAATGTCAACCCAATACAATAGTAAAGCGCATGGTCTTACTGTTAGTCATGTAGCAGTTAGACAAGTGATTCCAAAGGATTAATCATCCTTTGACGGAAATTCGTTAAATTAGCTCATTTTTTCAGCAACTACCAAACTTCAACAGAAAACTGTGGCTTTAATGATGCGGAAAACATCAAAAATGTTGTAACGTATTTTTCTTCAAGTTAATTACACATTCCTTATAAATCTAATATCATGTTTCGTTTGTCTGTCATTTCGACTTCACTTTTCCATTAGTGCTTGAAGAAGTAAGCTGCTCTCCGGAGCATAGACAAGTCAACATGATATTCAGGTACATGATCTGGTGTCGCGTTCGCAAGAGAGGTTGATATACGAATGCCTTCGGGTCATGAAGTGGTTCCTGACAACTTTTGGTGAAGATTTTATTTTGTATTCCACCATCGGTAAAGTTAGTTGATTCCTGCAGATGCGAAGAATATTGGAGTATTCCATCTTTAAAACATGCAATACCACAGAAATTAAGTTTTAGTTTAAAATTTAGAAAACATGAAAATAATTGGAATCATGTAACGGAGATTTTATTTGGTTGGATAATATTTTGTTCTGAAGGTCTTTGAAAATTTCAGAGTAAAATTCAGCATAATGGTATGTTATTCATATTGCGTGCATCGCAGATGTGCTTAGATTTGTCGACATCTGACGTTGTTTGGTTCTGGTGAGAACGTTCAGGTTTTTTTTATTGAACTGTACTTCAAGCACGTGAGAGACTTTTAACCTTTAATTTAATTTGTATTTATTTAAATGTCTTACGTATGATCAAAGGTTGATATTCTACTTTGATTTAATTTTTTTGAAATTCATTTTGTAAGAAACATCCCGTTTTATTCTCGTGACTTTACAAAATTTTAAAGGTAGTTCCATAGTTGTCTATTATATTTGTTCCACAAGCAGACAGTTTTAGCTTCACTAAAAAAATTGTTATTGACATTTGATGTCAAGAATATCTAGTTAATCAATATAATTACCACATGCTATTCTATGTTACATTAATAATATCTTTGATTATTTTGAGGTCATGCAATTTAATTTTAAGACATGATATATTTTTGAAAGATATAAAGTTAAAGCTTATGCTTTGTTTGAATGCTACATCACGTAAAATAATCTTGATTCTTACTTGTAAAGTTGACTATAGTACTACTGAAGGCTATAATTAAAATTTGAGATTTAAATTATTAAGAAAGCAAATACCTTACAGTAAAGATATGTTGAGTTTAAAGATGTTCGTGTTTCTTTCCATGTAAATTTTTATTGTAAATATTAATGTTGAAACAAGCTAAATCAATTTAAGTGAATAGAATTTTTTTTGCTTAATTCTTTTATTATTAAAAATTCAAAGGAAATTTCTTGGTTTTTAATAAGCAAAAAATTAACTCTGTCTAATGATAACAAGTACCCTGAGTGTATATATTTTTGGAATTTAAAATCAAATATGTTATTTATTGGTGAATACTTTTAAGGACACAAACGGTGTCCCTGTTGTGCATTTGTTTGTTCACAGGATATGCAGAGACATCTGTAATACTTCTGGTAAGTGACATTTTGGTAAGTGCTCTGCAAGGTTGATATTTAGGTTTTGTGACTACATAAGCGCTGTAGACTTCAGGTTTTCGCATTCCCCTAATACAAGTACAAGTATCTTCGTATGTTGTTGTATTGAAAAATACGGTGGCGCCCTTTATCTATATTTTTGGTCATTTGTCAACCCATGACCCAAGCTCATGATCTACCCAGAGCTAACACTCTACTATAGCTGTTTATCTCTAATGAGTTTTTCTTTTCCTCGAGCCGTTTTCCATCCAACTTTACCTTGGGCTTCCCTCATTAACAAGAAATTCTCGACCTTGTGATATCAGGTAAGGTAGGCGTTTATGGTATGTGGAGGTCCAATTTGCTATCTGATATTCGCGTGGGAAATTTTTAGTTTACAATGTCTTAAAGGTGAAGCACTAAAAGCTATAAGAGCTAATCTTCGTGTACCCGCAACGATACCAAAAGCGATTGAGACTTTGCAAATGCTATTTGGGAAACCCGAGTTCGTTGTGCATGAGATAATGAAGGAAGTAAAGTCAGAGCCACCGTTGCCAAAAGAGCGATTAGATTTGTTACTGTGTTATTTGCCATAAATGTGCAAAACGTATGTGTTACAATGGAATCGTGCGGTTGGACAATTATTTAAATAACCCTGAAACGCTACAGGAATTTGTTACTAAACTATTAGCAAAGCTTAAGCTTAACTGGGGAATATACAAACGGGGGCAAAACGCTGTTAGTCGGCTCGTATTTTCGGAGTGGCTTTTGGACATCGCTCTAGCAGCAAACGACATTCATGGACCAGTTGAGAGTTTACTGGAGTAAAAGTGAGGCGAAAAGTGGAAATTCCAAATTATTAGAAAGCTTTTATCACATTGATCAATCTCGGAGGTTAAAAATAAATGCTATAGGCAAAGTAACAAAGGACGCTAATTAGGTCTTAAGGCGTAAAGTATGTTGTAAAGTTAATCATGCAACACCTGTTACATGCCTAACTGCCAATGTATCATGTTTTAGATTTAGATAGAATTTATAACTTAATGGCCGCGTATTTTTAAATTAATAACGCCAGCTTTTGTCGTCGCTGACAGTCGCGTCTGCGCAGAAAAAATGCGGAGGTGCGCGAGTGCCAAAAGCGGGGACTAAGCCACGAGACCTAGAGCAGACAATGACTATCTCAGTGGTGTGTGTGTTTTTTCTTTTAGAAAGAGGTATGTTGGTTCCATGTATCTTGCCTCTATCGTTCCGTTACCTTATCATCCTTCCGACCCCTTGCGAGTGTAATAAAAGTAACATGAAGGACGGATGGCAATTTGGTGATCAACATGGCGTAATCCAACCCAACTTAACACCGCTGGATCCTGAGATTAAGTTCCGAGATACCCATCACGTCAGTAGTTTGATTTTACTTAAATTGTGCATATAAATTTGACTTAAATAGCGATTGCATCACCCAGTAACACGTGGTCGGTATATGTCACAAAATGGCGGGTAATTATGCCGCACGTAATTATAACACACCCGACTGCAAAAAATTCGTATAGTTTAGTCGCAACACACAGTGGGACATAATTAAGCGACAGTGGATGTGGATTTGTTGTTGAGGGTCCTATTTACTCCGTTATAGATGGATGGTAACGTAAACATCATCCACTATTACATAATCTTTAATCCTCAAAAGCAAAGAGTGACAAGGTTTCACACAACCAGATTGTCGCAAGGATTAATATAAATACACTCAAGCCGTGTATAAGTAACGTCCAGTTTCGGATCTTACTTGTGGTGTTACATGAAGATGTCAGTTCAGTGCAGGCATATGCCTTCCTTAATGAAGGATCATCTTTGACATTATTAGAAAAAAATATCGCAAAAAGTCTGCAACTAGAAGGTCACTATAAAAGCCTCAGTTTGAAATGGATAGGAAACAACTCGTCAGGAAGAACAGTCAATGAATATCATTAACAATTTCAGACAGTCATCCTGAAAGCAAGGAGTACAAAGTATTAGATGGTAGAACAGTACCATACTTAAATCTTCCAACACAGTCGATAAAACCTGATAACGTATCGGGACTAAATCATCTAAAGAATTTACCAATTTTCTGATACGAAATGCAATCCCAACTATGCTAATAGGTTTGCAGCACTGGCCGCTATGTCTGTCATTGGAGGTGAGAGAATGACTTGTGAGCCAACCGGAAAACAATACAATTGAATTGCACATATTTGTCGAAGCGAGTGACAGCGCATTTGCAGCTGTCGGCTATTTTTGCATTTCAGATAAACACTCGGCTACCCTACATGTGATTTTCCAAAACTCCACCCGAATGTACTACATTGGTCCAGGAAGCAGGTTTTTTTTTTACCTCAAAAATTTTGAATTTTGCCGAACCTTTGCCGTTTCAAGCAAGGTAGGGATCTTTAACATGCATGACAACAATTACACACGGGCCCTCCATTTTACCCCTCATCCGAACGAGGGCGTATTTTTGTGAAAAATGCTCGCCTAACATTTTTCAAGCGGACCGTGTCGCAATTTGAACCCGGGATCTTGGGCGTAGTAATCACAGGCATACTAACTACGCCACGGAACCGCCCTACGACCCCCGGCTACCATGCATTTACATTCCCAATGCTCCACCCGAAGGTGCTACATTGGCCAGGAGGCGAGTTTTTTGTTGCCTGGAAATTTAGAATTTTGCCGAACCCTTGCCCTTCCAGGCAAGGTAGGGATCTTTAATGTGCGTGACAACACTCACACACGGAACCTCCATTTAACCTCTCATCCGAACGAGGGCCTAATTTTTGTGAAAAATCCTAACCTGCTATTTTTCAAGCAGTCGGCCGTGTCGGGATTCGAACCCAGGACCTTGGGATCCGTAGTCTTACGCTTAGTACATTGATCCACGGCGACTACGATCCCCGGCTACCTTACATGTTATTTTCCAATGCCCCACCCGAAGGTACTACACTGGCCAGAAAGCGAGTTTTTTTTACTTGGAAAATTTGGAATTTTGCCGAGCCCTTGCTGTTCTAAGCAAGGTAGAGATCTTTAACGTGCGTGACAACACACACACACGGAACCTCCATTTTAACTCTCATCCGCACGAGGGCGAATTTTTGTGGAAAATGCTCGCCTAACATTTTTCAAGCGGACCATGTCGAGATTCGAACCCGGGACCTTGGGCGTAGTAGTCACACACATACCAACTACGCCACGGAGTCGCCGACGCGCGGCTACCACCAGATTAATAGTTGCAAAAATAAAGGTCACACCCAAGAATTCTATTTTCATACCAAAGTTGGAGCTACGAGTAGCTGTACTGGGAGCGCGTCTTGGAAATAGATTGGCAGCCGGACATTTAATAAAAATCCTAAGAAAGGTATATTGGACAGATTCAATGGATATTCTATATTGGTTGAGGTCTGAAGATCGGAAATCCCAACAGTTTGTAACGTATACAATAGGGGAAATCTTCGAAACTACTAATATATCCAATTGGTGTTGAATTTCAACAAAACAGAATGTCGCTGATGAGGCAACGAAGTGAACGTACTCCAGAAATCTCGTCCGCAAACAGATGGTTCCCAGGCCCACACTTCCTGTACCAACCTGAATCGGAGTGGCCCATTGAGAAGCCAAAGGATAAGCTTCCACAACTACAGGAAGAAGTTCAACAGGTTTACTATATCAGTAAGGGGAATTTATGGCTGTACCGGATCCAACCAGACGCTCCAGTTGGGAACGTTTAGTAAATACACAGATATACCTTTTAGAGTATTTGACCGTTTGCAGAAAAGACGAATAAATTGGTCTGGAATGATAACTACGAAAGAACGATTTGCTTCAAAATATGAATTATTCCTCCAAGCTCAAAGTGGTGCATACAGCGAAGACATTGTAACCTTATCTAGAGGTGGAAACATTTCTAAAAATTGAGTATTTATAAATATTCGCCCTTTCTGGATGAACAAAAGGTCATTGGATTAAAGGAAGATTGCAAAAGGCGCTGTATATATTTATCGATACAAAAAATCCAATTTTGTTGCCAAGCTAACCTAGAATTACTATGTTGATTATTGACTACTATCACCAAAAATATTTTCACGGGAACCACGAAACTATAATGAACGAAATGAGGCAGAGGTATGTAATTTCTAAATTGCGAGCGGCAGTTAATCACCGGAAATTGTCGGAAATGCAGAAATCAAAAAACCATATCACTCATCCCAGAGATGGCGGAGCTGCCCGATGCACGGTTGGCTATATAGTTTCGTACAGCCATTTTCATACATTGGCGTTGATTATTTCGGTAGCATAGAAATGTATGTTGATAGGAGAATTTAAAAGAGATAAGACGCTTTGTTTATCTGTATGTCAATCAGAGTGATCCACACGGAAGTTGCACACTATCTGACTGCAGACTCCTTTATAAAGGCGTTTCGTAGTTTCATTTCTAGAATGGAAAGTCCATTAGAGGTCTTTAGTGACAATGAAACTAATTTCCACGGAACCTGTACCGAATTAAAAGAATTCATCTCACATCTACCTGAAAGGCTCGAGAAAAACTTTATAATATCTACTACAATTTTGTATCATCCAGTGCTCCACATATGGGAGTGGCATGGGAAAAACTAGTAGGATCAGTTAAAACTAATTTAAAGTTCTCCCAGCAAGAAAACTATGTGACGAACTTCTAAGGTGTTGCCTAGCAGAAATAGATAATATTATAAATTCTCGACCCCTTGCAAACATATCCGTCGAGCCAGGAGAGCAGGAAGCGCTAACTTCTAACCACTTCTTACTTGGGACATCAAGTGGTATGAAACCATGAGATGAGTTTACAGATGACGTTTTGGTCTTGAGAAAGAATTGAAAAACTGCACAAAGGGTAGCCCAACATTTTTGGCAGCGAAGGGATTATGGAATATATGCCGACCATTAGTCGAAGAACTAAATAGTTCAAGCAAATGGAATCTATCAAAGTAGGTGATGTGGTGATACTAATGGACGACACTAAGGTAAATTCAACGAGAAAGAGCATTGTGAAAGAAGTTAGAATCTTAAACAATGGCCAAGTGCGGATGTATACGGGAAGTGGCGATATTTGGAGACCGATAGCGAAGGTTGCGGTCTTAGATGTACAAGAGCGAAGTGGCCAGTCTTCTCCTAACATAAAGATTGTCACTGAAGGGGAGTGTTAGCGATCGCAATAGTTGGTGTTTATCTTAATTTTAAGTCAGCTACACTGTCAGTTAATTTGATATAATTCGAGTTATCAGGGAAAGTTGTTTCAAAAAAGTGACATGACATGACGTAGAGGAGAAGAAAAATCCCTATTTAAGAGATTTAACTAGTCACAAATTGTAAGTAGCCAAGCAAACGGTTACCGATATTTCAGCTAGAAATCTATGCTACATGCAAACATGTTTAGGAGCAGTCGCCATTTTTTGTAACGAAAAAATGTTATGCTTAACTAAACATGTTTAAAAACATGGTGTATGTTGCAGAAGAAACTATAGAGCTACGTAGCTATGGCACACGCTGCTTTTCTCTGTTGAACGCAACCAATTCTTCGGTGATTATCCAATAATGTACCTCATTTATTTAAGAATGAGTCAATAATGGTACTCAATACTATGTATGTTTATACTAAGGACGTTATAAGAATGGACAAAGCTGTAATATATATAACTGGAATAACGTATGCGTGCCAATATCGGATTGTTAAATATATGGTGTGACTGTATATAACCTCGCTTGTTTGGTACCGCTTCAGGCATTACACATTTAGCACAAAACAAAGTGAGGTTAGATTATGACTTTTATTTATATGTTGGTCTAGTATTTTCAAAATTACCTCCACTTTTTAAGCAATATTCCTATTGGTGAGCACCACATAGAAAATATACTTTTAGGAATGTTAGAAAAGCAAGTAGTAGTAAACACGCGTCCAACTATGTTGGTCCGTATTTATGTAAGTATCACTGGGTCTACTCTTGTAACGTCATTGGTGTGTGAGAATGCATAATCTAAACCTTTAACCAATCAGAAACATTCAAGTTGTGGGTTATTATCATAATCAACACCTCTGACCAATCAGTACAAACCTTTAATTTTCATAATCCACATGCGAATTATTCGTCAATTAGTGATTGATGGGGATGTTATATATGCAACAGCTTCTCGTGCCTTATTTAATCACGCATACATAGATGACATGATTTCAAGATTCGACGTTCTAAAGGCGTGAAGACAATTTCAAACAGAGTTAATTAAACATTTTACTGAGTAATTTTAGGTGAGGTAATGACCCAGCACCAATGTGTATATATAATTTCTGAGGTTAATGGTATTAAAATTTTCAGGTTACTGTCAATTTTAATCTCAGACACATTTACTTGCTATGTGCTTCTCTTTCAAGCTCTTTTTACCAAGTAAACCATATTTTCTTATGTAGTTCGTATATTCACCTTCTAGAATGGCTGACCCCTGTATTTTTTATATTAATTATTTTTTGCAACAATGTAGTTACAAGATTGTTCAATAACAACCCTTGATGTGGATAAACAGTAAATGTGCAATTCCAATCCCTCAGACTTTATCAATAGGTACTTGCCTAATTTCGTGTTTTCAAACAATCATGCAAATTTTATGTTAGTGTAAGTAAACCTCTCTGCTTAGCAATCATAAGACAAAACGATATTTGTTAACTACAATTTTTTTTTGTTGAATGATGAGATTTTAATAAATCTAGATTAAGGATCAATGCTGCGTTTTACTTAAAATTTTGACATTTTAATAAATCCCTTTCTAAAATAATAACTTCAAAAATTTATGCCAAATATTTGACGTCGTCAGTATAGAATTATTTTACACTTATAAGAATTTTTATGTGCCGATTTTGCTTCGCTGATAGTTGTCAAACCTTGTAAACTTTTATACAGATCAATTTTAAGTTTATATCATTGCAAATACATTAGACGATTTTAACGTCATATTGCAGTATCATTTTCATAAAATTACCAATAATTATCCTTATTTTAAGGTTCATGAGTAACAATTAGAGGTTGGAGTAATGTTGGCGTTACTGTTTTATAATCTATTTCACCTTGACAATTGACATTGGGAACATATATTCCGTTTTGTTTGTTTGTCTATAAATCCAGATTTGCATATCAAATCATTTCAATATCCAAGATGAGTATAATGATGTACATGCTTCGTCATATGAAAAATTCACCTTACTCGCCTAGACCAATTCAAATGAGTGGTAAATAGTTCATTACTTCAATTGTCAATCTTTATTATGAAATATTTGTAGTTGACATGTTGCAACGATCCTCTTCATCTGGCGAGAAAGCTGTAAATCCAAAACTTGAAGAATTTAGGAAAAGATTAAGGGAGAAAACTCCCATCGATAGAATAGATGAAATAACCGGAAAACATCCTTTCAGCGAACAAGAACCATTGCCACCATGGCCCAATAATACTAATCCTCATACTGGAGAAATCGGAGGACCTAGAGGGCCTGAACCTACCAGGTATGGTGACTGGGAAAGGAAAGGTCGGGTTTCAGATTTCTGATAAATATTACTTGGATGTTAGACGTTTTAGTCTTGCTATAGGTAGATTCGAATTCGTTATAAAGTAGACTTTTTTTAAAGTTTTATTTTGTTAGTAAAATTAATTGATTCTTATATGTATATTATAGTAGCATAGGCATTCTCCTAATAGTGGTGTGGTTTCTCCTTCAGGAATTTGCTTGCATAGTTAATTTGATCCAATCAACAAAGCAGGAAATCTAAAAATTTAAATAATTGTTATAATTAATAATTAACTGAATGTAGTTCTGATGTATTCAATTTTTGTTACAGCACTTAACAAATTTGAATTTGCGCAACACCTAGACATTCATAAATTTGATTTACCAGTTTTCTTTTATGTAAATGCTTTTCTGATATATTTTTATATTCTTTGTACATTATTATAGTGATATGCAACATCAATCTGTTTTATTTAAAACTGAGTTAATTATTGGCTTCAAGACCTGTTTTTAGCAAAAATCGAACGGACATACGCATGATACCATTTATGTTATGATACAAATAAACACATTTTAATTAAGCTCTAGAATTTGGTATATGATGACCTCAGTCAGTTAGCCAACTAACTTGGGTTCAATTTAGTATTTTGCAAACAAAACTTGCAAATAACAAATCAGCTGCTGTTTTATGGCCTCCATCTAACATGTAAAAATGGTATCCAGAGTTACGCAAGAACTTTTCACGAAAACTACTTTGAAGAAATTATGAATAAAAAATATCTTAAATATTGAAACACCCTTCATTATTTTTATGGGTACATTGCTGGCAATGGCAGTCCTTAACATAAACATTAAACAGTCTGAACCAAACTTAGATACAGCCGCTATTTGTTGTATTATAATATTATGAATAGACGTGCTTCTATAATGTATTTTATTAAGGTCGAAAAGTAGCAAAAATATGCATTGTTGCCTTTTCATGTATTTTAATGTCGCACCTCTCTTATTGAAAATTATAATTTTTATATCACCATTAGATCTTCAGTTCTGGAACTGGTTAGACGCGTATCCGCATTGTTTCCTATTCTGAGCTAACCTATACATTTTCCTGATATTTCCAGTGTGCATCTTTCACTATCTGCATGCAATTGTCTGGTCTAGGTCTGCCTCTCCTTTTTTCCTATTTCTGCTAGTAATATATCTCGCACTATTCCCCAAATACATTAGAACGTGTTCTGTCCTATTTCTTTTTTTTTGTTTGTTTTTCATAAGTATCCTTCTTCCGCTACTATTTGTAGAACCTCTTTGTTATTAACTTTGCCATCATCATACATCTGAAGCAACACATTCCAAAAGGTTTCTACCTCTTTCCTGTCTGCTTCTCCTGTCCCTATTTTATAGCCGTACAGTGCTGTTCTCCAAATGTATGCTTTCAACAATTTTTGCCTTGATTCTGTTTGTAGTCTACGAACATAGCAGCTGCTCTTTCTTATTACATACAATTCAGTTCCCCTTTTATTGTTTTCTAAATATATACCCTATTTCACCGATATTCAATGGTATGCGAAGGAGGTAAACAACCTGCAGCTACCAAGAACCTCCAATACGTAGACATTTGCCGAATTAATAGCTCTCCAATAAATCTTGTCGCACAATCAACACTCTATTCTGAGCTAGCCTACACATTTCCTTGAAATTCTCACAGTCTGCATCTTTGACTATCTGTCTGCAACAGTCTAACCTAGGTCTACCTCTACCTTACTTTTTTCCTATCTCTGCTTCTGATATATTACCTCATACCTTAGTATGTAATCTATCATTCTATCGCTCCTATTTTTAACAGTTTTCCACATATTTCTTTCTTATCCTGCCGTTTCAAGAATCTCTTTATTCTGTAATATGTCAATTTGCTGTGCCTCGCCATGTTACATTGAGATCCCACTTCCTTCCTTATACAAGTATTTCTTCATTTTAATTTTATATTAATACCATTAACAATCACAAGTTAGTTTTGATTTGTGTAACATTTCCCTTTAGTATTATACAATAATACACTAAATAAGTTGATCTTTAGTTTTAATTTAATGTTCCCTTTAGTATAAATAATATAAATAATCGTTGATCATATGTAATTTTCTAATTGTTAAACCTCTTAATAATGTCCATAAATACACAACTAGTATATACATGAATCTGTCATTTAGGATGGTTTTCTTGTTTGTCCCTCTCTCAAAATGTGTGGTTATCTTTAAACCAGAATAAATTTTTGTGGCTCTTCATATCTGACTGCCTTTTGAGCACATGCCGTTTCCCGATAAAGATGTCCTTTCTAAGGCCATGATGTCGTACCTGGTATGTAAAAGGTGTCTTTTCTTTTATTCTTGTTAACATACATAAATATCGTTTCAGAATACTAGCAAAATACGTATGAAGAAAGTCTACCTGAATTACCCATTCAAAATATTTAAGAATGGTAAGCTGATTATAGATAAAAAATTCAGACGGTTCCTCGTGGCGTATTACAATACTTTGTTTTTGTAACACGTTTATTTTCTAGGGTTCTTTGGTGAAGTATCTTCCGGTGATATATCCTCCGGTAAAATATTCTTTGATGAAGAATCCAATTATCTATGCTAGACTATCTAAGCCTATACATTAATTTTACTACCTACAAATATTAGCTTTTAAGGTACCAGAATTCATGTTGCCGTTTACATTCTAAAATAAATTAAATGCTCCGTTAACAAAACATTTGGTTGTGGAACAAAAGCATTGGCTCTTACAAATTTGAAGTTTGAGGTTAACAACCAAAATAAATAATGATGGGGTTCGTATTAACAAACCGTAAGAAGATCCTATAGTTCAGAACAAGCCGTAAGCTCAATATTTAAGTATACGTCTCCTTTAATATATCATGAATACCGGTATGAGTTTATCTTATTTAGTTTTGTGATGGAACAATGGGCATGTGTTACATTTTAAATCTCAATTATCTAGAAAAATAATGCATGTAAAATATAGTCATAACTGTATTTACCGATTACCTCAACTAATTTAATATTACCTTTGCTTTCCTATATAACCTTATGAGTTGTAAACATAAAAGCTTTCGTGAAACCTTTTTTGCGGATTTTGAGGTTATGTTCAATTTAAATGTTTAATTCCATTTCTCTTAACTAATGTTAAATACAACAAAACGTATTTATGATTTTTTTTTACTTAGAACGTTAATTTGAAGTTGTGTCTAAGCACAATAATAATTTTAGATTTTCTATCTTATCTGGTAGAGTTTAAGACAAAAATTTAAAATTATGCGAATGTAGATATATAAACTACACTTACTGATTTTGTCGCATGAAAATTTGGTTGTAAGAAAATAACGGTATATATTGAATTTTTTTATTCATGTTATTAACTAAACGTCAATATATAAGTTGTATTAAGGTATTTTCTTTTGTCATGTTCTAAATTGCATCCCTATAACTTGTCTGGATAAAACTTAACTTTGTTCTCTAAACCCCTGAGATATAGTCTTCTGCAATCTACCGCAGCCACAAACGGTCGATGCTAGTCCCGCCCGAGTTTTGTTTAGACTCTATTGTACACCCACTCCTACCTGTAAAAAGGAAGGGTGCAATACAATACTTAACTTTGTCTATGATATCTTCATCATACGTCTGTAGCACCCCATTTCAAAAGTTTCTATATTTTTCCTGTCCGCTTCTCCTACTGTTCAAGTTTCACAGCTGTACAGTGCTGTGATCCACACAAATGCTTTCAGCAATCTTTTTCTTGTTTCTATGTTTGTTGTTTTTGAACATAGTAATTGCCTTTTCTTGTTAATTGCAGCAATGCCATGTGCTAATCTTTGTTTTAGATTTTTGGTTTTCCCATCTTGCGTTATTTGGCTTTCTAGACAGCAGAAATCTTTAACCGTTTGTAATTCTCGCTTCCTATTTGTGTTCTAAGTTTAGTTTTATTTTATTTTTGTTAATTTTCATACGGTATTCTCTGTTAAAACTGTTTCCATTTCATTAAGAAAAGCTTTTAACTCTTCCTTGCTAGATGCTAATACCGCTATATCATCTGCAAATCTATCATATCAATCTTTTATCCCTGCATAGTAATTCCAAATGTCTTCCTGCATTTGACAGTATTCATTGCCTCTTTTATGTACAAGTTAAAAATTAATGGGGATAAGGCACATCCCTGTCTCACCCCTGTCCTAATGTTTACTTTTCTACGTTTTTGCTCTAATTCTATTACCGCTGTTTGCAAGCTATGTACTATCCGTCTATCCCTAAAACTCATTCCAATCTTTTTGAGTATTTGAAACATTTTTTTCCATTGTCAAATGCTTTTTCCTGATCTACAAATCCTATATACACGCTTTCCCCTTTTTCTATTTTTTTTCTCTATTATAACTCTTAGAGCTAAAATAGCCTCCCGTGTTCCCCTATTTCGTCTAAACCCAAACTGATCTTCTCCTAGTATTTCTTCAGCTTGTTTTTCCATTCGTCTTTGTACAATTCTAATTAATAATTCTGACACGTGTTGTTCCGTAACCGTTCACTATTTATAATTCACCTTGTATATATCATAAAATACTCCTGCATACCTAATCCACCTTTATACATTATCCCTACCTACATTAAACTAACCAAAAATAAAGGAACAGATAACAGTCGAGAATGCTCGAGCATCCTTCAAGCAATCAACACGCGTCCTTCGGTATGCCGTGCATCTGGTCGCTTTAAAAGGCATAATCAGTGAATGAATGTTACATTTGAAGTGCGTGACAAAGTGAACATTGAAGCAAGAGACAATTCAACATCAAGTGTAAGCCGTTTCGCTACTTCAAACAACAAGAATATAGTCGAAACTACACCACATGTCAAATCAAGGTTAGTTATCCAATTATTTATACTACTAAACAATCTGTTATAATTGTTATCTGATTATCCATTATTTCGCTGGTCGTTTAGACTGTTAACCTTTCATTCAATCAGCATACAGAAGTCAACACCAAGCTTAGCTTGTTTCCAAATACGCACGCTACAACTTGGTACTTCGTTAACTATACTTTTCACCCCTTAAACACCAACACGCGTGTTTTCAAATATGCGCGTGTCACGTGTTGTCAAACTTATTGTTTGAAAATTTTCATTCACATCTATCAATTCCTCTCTTTTTTAGGTACAGTGATCATGATGTTATATTTGAAATCTCTGGGTATTTCACCTGTCTCATACATACAGCTTACAAATTGGAAGAGATGTTCTGTTACTGATTGTCCAGGGGGTTTTAGAGTTTCTGCTTGCACCTTATCTGCACCCGGTGCCTTGCCATTTTTCAAATCCTTTAATGCTAATTCAAACTCATTTCTAAATATCGGGTATCCCATCATGTTGTAGTGCTGCTATTTCCTGTCCTGTACATAAATTCCCTATATATTCATGCCATCTAACCACTTTCTCTACAGTTTCTATGAGGATGTCTCATTCCATGGCCCTTATATTTTTGCTATAGTGTTTTGTATCCCTAATATCTAAAGTATCTCTGGCTGCCATGTCTAAGCTGGATTTAATGTTATTCCATTCTGTTTCCAATACCTTAGTATCAAAAATTTTCCCAATGTCTTTCAGTAATTCATTTGACTCCTTTTCAAATATTGCGTGGATATCTTTATCTTTTAGTTTCTCAAAGTCAAAGCGCCTTTTTATGTTATTTTTTCTTAAAATTTTTAAGTTTAAGTGTGGCCTTTATAATTACGATGTTGTGGCCAGGATCTATATCTACTTCTGGGTACCCTCTACAGTCTTTTAGCAGTCTTCTAGCATGATGTTGAAGTTAAAATAATTGTTTTTGTTGCAAAATTCTACCAGCCTATTAAAGCTGTCGCTTCTCGTGCCTAAACCAAATAAATTTACCGCTTCTTCCCTACCCTCATCTGCCACTTAATTAAAATCCCTCGTAATTATTAAATTTGTATGTACTTTTATGCATATTAGTATTTCTTCGCTATCTTTGTAGATTGCTTCTACCTCTTCCTCACTGTACCCAGAGAGTGTCATGTATGCTTGTATCATTACTGTATATCCATTTAGATTCTAATCTAACCATGAGTACTCTTTCGTTCTTTTGTAAGTAGTGTTCCACACAGTATCCTATCTTTCTTCACATAACTATCTCCACATCCGAATTGCCTTCCTCTGATCCTGTATGAATTATCCTAGTCTCTACTCCAGAAATTCCCCCCCCCCCTCAATCATCGAACTTCGCTAATCCCTACATGTTTAATGCTAGCCTGTCCATTTCAATTTTCAAGTTTCCTAGTTTACCTACTTGCTTCATACTTTTGACATTCCACGCTCCGACTTACAAGATTTTCCGGGTTCTTTTCTGATCACATCCGCCAAAGTAGTTTTCTCCCAGGGATCCAAATGGAGAACTATTTTGACTGGAGAAGCTTTACCCAGAGGATGCGATCATCTGAAATAACAATTTAAGTATGCTGTGTACTTGGGAGGCGGCTCGTTGGCATGTGACTACTATACCCAAGATCCCGGATTCAAATCCCGACGTGATGAGTCACAAGAGGTCATTGAAACCCGAATTTTACAAATTAATCCCACCAAGATATAAAAGAACCCGGAAAAAATAGAAATTTTTAAAAATTCATGGTAACGCCCTGTATACTACAAGCGTACCTGTTAGCCATTAAAGTACCAAGTGAAAATGAAATTCCGTGCATGTAAATAATCACCCTGTATAATATAAGCGTATTGTAAATACATAGCAATTAATGTGCAATAGTGAAAAACACTTTCCGTGAATTTAAAATTCCCAATTTTATATCAATAATACAACCATGTAAGCCGTATATGTAAACATAATTGATCGTTAAGTAATAATGTAAAAACGCATTAAGTGCAAACTTTTTACCTTATGAAAATCAATCAATTTCAAGCGTAAATACAAAGCTATTTATTTTCACTTATTAATTGTCATAAAAATACATTTCCCATTACATAAGACAACAAATTGATATTGTAGCTACAGATGAAACCCAAAAATATTGTATATTAAATTGATTAATTCAAAAAAGCATATAATATTCGTTGAATGCTCTGGTGAGCTGTTCAACAAATTTATGGCCGTCAAAAAAAGTATATATAAATTGGGAGCACTGTCCGATCTTTGAAGATCTAAGCGTTACCAGTTGTGTCCAGTGCTGTGCATCTGACCATAAAGTAGCTAATTGTAAAAACAAGCTAGCCTGTATACATTGTGGTGAGGAACACAAAGTTAACGAATGCTCTAAGAAATATAAGGGTTACTGTAATTGTGTAAATTCAAATGCTAAGTATAAACTAAACCATGAAGTACATCATGAAGCAAATAGGAGTGAGTGCCCTACATACAAGTATTACATCCAGAAATTGAGAAGCACAATCAATTACTCTTGTAAGTAATACGGGTGTGTTATTTATAAGAATCTGTGTTAAGTTTTTTATTTTTGTATATAAATACTTAATCATCCAATTATTTTCATATTCAAAAGCGTAACAATGTATCATTCTTTCATATACATATGTAAGTTATGGATAGTACTGAAACAATAGTATTAGATGAGATAGACAGGGAAGCGCAACTAGATGCTCAGATGCAGGTGGATGATATAGATGTCTTTAGGAATAAGTTGCTTACAAAAACTCCAATTTTTCATATCTATTTAAATATTAGAGGTGTTTATAGTAATTTTGATGAGTTGATAGTATTTTTGGAGTTTTGTAGCTTGCAGTCAGTGGATATACTCATACCTCGTGAAACAAGAACAAATTTTAGCCTAGAACAGATTGCCTTACCTGGTTATACGTACTATAATAATAGTACAGTTGATTAAAACGGTGGATTAATATTTTTAATCAATAATAAACTAAATTGTAAAATAATACATACAGTATTACCTCTTTAGTCTGTAACTATATCCAATATCAATTTTAAAAGTAATATGGTGACCTACAATACTATGCCATGCTATAGATCTGATCTGATTTGGAGAATTTCTTATCAAATACCCAAGCTAAAAATGTAAATATTCTTATAGATGACATTAACTTAGACATAAGAAATAACTCTAATATATCCAATCTGTATTTATTTCTACTATCGTCACTAGGTTTTAAATCTTACATCAATACTTTTACTAGGGTAACTGACACATCCAAAAGTTGCATAGATCATATCTTTGTTAAATCTAATATGGACAACAATTTATACAAAGTCAATACATCTGTGATAAACCACAATATAACAGATAACCTATTTATTTGCAAATTATGAGCAAGGATCCAGTTATTTGCAATAACGAGAATACTAAGGTACAATTTAATGAAATTAATTTAGGAAAATTTATCCATTTAATTAAGCAAGCAAACTAGGGTCATGTTTTATCGTGTAATTTGCCAGTTGCATGGATGACATTTACCAAAACATTTGAAAATATTTATAAAAGTTGTCAAACAACTTTAAATAGAAGTACAAAACAAGAAGTTAAAGCCCTGGATAACTAATGCTATAATTATATCAATAAAAAAAGGGACCAAATAACTTGCAATAATAATGAAATAATTTTGGTAAACTATAAAGCCTACAGAAATAGAGTTCATAAAATAATTAAGGAAGCTAAAAGGTCGTATTATGCCAATCAAATTAACAACAATGCTGGTAACCTAAAGATGCTATATAAAACTATCCAAGCGGTAACTGCTCCTTCAACAAGGGCACAGCCAACTATCCCCATCACGGATGATAATGCAATTCTTTTACATCTAAGTTGGAATCGGCAAACTACATTAATAATTATTACACTAGCATTGGAGCTGACATGGCTTCAAGAATATCCAAGTCACTTGTAGAAGTAAAAAATGTATATCCCAATGTAAAGGACTCACTATTTCTCACTCCTGTCCAAAAAATTAACTAATGGGTCATATCAACTCAATAAAAAACGATTCTACTCCAGGTTTTGATGAAATTAGAGGATCATTAATAAAAAATTGCCATCAATTTATTATAGATCCACTCTTGCACATTATCAATTTTTATATTTTTACATGGTGAAGTACCGGAAGATTTCACACTTGCTATAGTTGTTCCTGTATTTAAATCAGAGAAACCTACTGATATTAGAAATTACAGGCCAATCAGTATGACAGTCTTTTCAAAAATTTTTGAAAAGTGTTTAGCGAAAAGGTTATTTGGTCATCTAACAAAATTAAATATATTAAAGCCTCGACAGTTTGGTTTTAAACCAGGATTAGGCTTAAACAATGCAGTACTTCAATTATTGAATTTAGTAAAGGACCAATTAGTCCATCAAAATAAGTGTATTGGTATTTTTCTTGATCTAGCCAAGGCCTTTGATACAATCCCGCATGAAGGAGTGTTAGAAGCCCTTGGTCACTATGGAATGAGGGGAATAGTTCTGGAGGTGTTTAAAAGCTACCTCACGAATAGGAAGCAGAAAATCAGAATTGGGAAAGTATGTGGTAACCCCAGACCCATTAACATTGGAGTTCCACAAGGAACCGTTCTTGGTCCACTTCTGTTCAATGTTTGTTTCATCCGACCTAAATGGTGATATAATTTAGTATGCTGATGATACTGCGTTAATTTTTAGTGATTCCACGTGGGTAGGTGCTAAGAATAGAGCAGAAACTGGAATGCTCAAAATAAAAGATTGGCTTGATCAGAGCAAATTATCATTGAATGTAAAAAAACAAAATACCTCGCTTTCTCCTTATCTGAAGCAAATAGATCAACTTTCTCTAATATCCAACTACTAGGTACAGACACGGAAATCCGAGAAGTACAAACTCTGAAGTATCTTGGTGTAGTTTGGACAATCATCTTAAATGGACATTTCACATAACAAATCTTGTAACAAAAATTAGATGCCTAATTTATAAATTCTATGAACTAAAGACAAATACTAAATAATAAACTATTAATAATAATCTATAAAACTTTAGTTGAATCTCTACTACAATTTGGGATAGTAATATGGGGTGGTGTCTATAAAAATGCATTGCTCCCGCTAAATGTTATCCAAAATTATATCCTTAAGATAATATACAGTAAACCTAAATTAACCTCCACATATTTACTATACTCTAAAGAGATATTAAATATCAGAATGTTGTATTTCTATATGCAGATGATATAGCCATTATAGCAGAGTCTAGAAAAGAGTTAGGAGAGTTTTTAAATATTTTAGATGAGATACTACGGAGTAACTATAGTATGAGAATTAACTCAGTAAAGACAAAGATAATGACAAGTGAGTTACAGCCTAGTTCTAAACCAAAATTAAAAATAGGTAATACCGAGTTAGAGGAGGTAGATGAATTTTGCTATTTAGGTAGTATAATTACAAAGGATGGACGTAGCAGAAGGGATATAGTAGCTAGAAAAATGTTTTTAAAAAAGAAAAACTTACTAATAGCTAATAGTATTAGTTTAGATAATAGAAAAAGTTTCTTAAAGTCGTACGTATGGAGCGTTCTACTATACGGTAGTGAGACTTGGACAATTAAAGAAGTAGATAAGAAAAAGATAGAAGCTTTTGAAACTTGGTGTTATAGGAGAATGTCAAAGATTAGTTGGACAGATAGAGTAACAAACGAGGAAGTTTATAGAAGGATAGGTGAGGATCCCTGTATGTGGAAACAATTGAAGGTTAAGAGAGATAGAATGATAGGGCACCAGTTAAGACTTGAGGGACTATTTAGTAAAGTCTTAGATTATAGACTACCAAATAAAAATAGAGTAGGAAGGCCTAGACAAAGCTATATTAGTCAAATTATTAGAGATTTAGGTTGTGAAGGGTATATAGATCTTTTTAGACTAGCTCAGAATAGAAAAGAATTTAGAGCTGCGTCAAACCGACTTTAAGTAAGTTCGAAAACAAAACAAAAAAAAATAAAAATCAGTTAACTAAATGTTACCAGGACATAACTCACAATTAGTTAGCGGTCTGGCATATTGGTAGCGTTTCGTTGCTTAAGCCTTACCATAACATATAATTTAATAAACGTCACCATGACATAACTCACAATTAGGTAGCGGTCTGGCATGTTGGTAGCGTTTCGTTGCTTAAGCCTTACCATAACATATAATTTAATAAACGTCACCATGACATAACTCACAATTAGGTAGCGGTCTGGCATGTTGGTAGCGATTCGTTGCTTAAGCCTTACCATAACATATAATTTAATAAACGTCACCATGACATAACTCACAATTAGGTAGCGGTCTGGCATGTTGGTAGCGTTTCGTTGCTTAAGCCTTACCATAACATATAATTTAATAAACGTCACCAGGACACAACTCATAATTAGGTAGCGGTCTGGCATGCTGGTAGCGTTGCGTTGCTTAAGCCTTACCATAACATATAATTTAATAAACGTCACCATGACATAACTCACAATTAGGTAGCGGTCTGGCATGTTGGTAGCGTTTCGTTGCTTAAGCCTTACCATAACATTAATTTAATAAACGTCACCAGGACACAACTCACAATTAGGTAGCGGTCTGGCATGTTGGTAGCAATTCGTTGCTTAAGCCTTACCATAACATATAATTTAATAAACGTCACCATGACATAACTCACAATTAGGTAGCGGTCTGGCATGTTGGTAGCGTTTAGTTGCTTAAGCCTTACCATAACATATAATTTAATAAACGTCACCAGGACACAACTCATAATTAGGTAGCGGTCTGGCATGTTGGTAGCGTTGCGTTGCTTAAGCCTTACCATAACATATAATTTAATAAACGTCACCAGGACACAACTCACAATTAGGTAGCGGTCTGGCATGTTGGTAGCGATTCGTTGCTTAAGCCTTACCATAATATATAATTTAATAAACGTCACCAGGACACAACTCATAATTAGGTAGCGGTCTGGCATGTTGGTAGCGATTCGTTGCTTAAGCCTTACCATAACATATAATTTAATAAACGTCACCATGACATAACTCACAATTAGGTAGCGGTCTGGCATGTTGGTAGCGTTTAGTTGCTTAAGCCTTACCATAACATTAATTTAATAAACGTCACCAGGACACAACTCACAATTAGGTAGCGGTCTGGCATGTTGGTAGCGATTCGTTGCTTAAGCCTTACCATAACATATAATTTAATAAACGTCACCATGACATAACTCACAATTAGGTAGTGGTCTGGCATGTTGGCAGCGATTCGTTGCTTAAGCCTTACCATAACATATAATTTAACACTTTTCCTTTTTGAAGCGGATAACCAGGTTATATTTCATTTCCTTATAAATGGTAATCATGTAAACATGTTAGAGTTCTTTAACAACCATCAGGTTGCTAATATCTATGTAGAGTCAGCTGGATAGGAAAAAGATAGAAGGATTTAGGAAGACCTAGACCAAACTATATTAGTCAAATTATTAGAAATTTAGGTTGTGAAGGGTATGTAGAGCTTTTTATATTAGCACAGATTAGAAAAGAAGTTAGAGCTGCGTCAAACCGACCTTAAGTAAGGTCGAAAACAAGATGATGATGTATTTCTATATGTGTAAATATATTTTTAAAAATCAACAACTCAGGAATTTAATAATTTATAAATATTCTACAAGACAATTTAGCAATTCCTCAATTACAGTTATATTTTTCTATAAACAATCAAACCGTGGATTCATCCTCAGTTTGGGTGCACGTATTTATAACTGTCTACCCTTAAAAATTAGAAACACATCAAATAGTAAATTCTTTTCAAAAGAATGTAAACAATTTGTGTACTTTAATTATACAAAGTTTCTGGAAATGATATAGGCATAGATTATCGGTAAATTGAATTAAGGATAACTAAAAGTACATCTCATGGTACTTTTAAATATTCCTCTAAACAGATTTGGGCCTGTTTTGGCTGCGGGCTGCAGGAGTGGTATACCATAATAGGAAATCAGTTTAGTAGAATTATGTTTATTCTACATACTGGCAGGGTACAGCTTGCCTATCATAGTTCCCTATTCATGAAGTCGTTAGTTATGGCCTTCTTATTTGTCATATTACAGATAAAAGCCATATTAAGTTGTTGATCATTTAATGTTTGCAGTAATTGACCTGTATTAGCCTATGTTAATTTCAAACTCTAATACTTAGTTTCTACTGATGAAGTCAGACTGATTTGTATTAGATTATATTAGTATAAAGTTATTAAACATTATATACCTTTAAGTAGGTTCATACAGTCACATAATCTTAACAAAAAAAGTTTTTAGCAAGTACAGTACTAAATATTTGCACATACAGGCCCCTAGGTCTAGGTGCAATGTATTTAAACTCGATACTGTCAATATTTAATAGTTCCATATATTGCATAATGTACATAGATATGATTTGATTTGAATAAATTTGAAAATTTGAAATTTGCTTTAATTAACATAAAAACCATATCAATCTTTGTAACGTTTCTATTCTGCAAATCGATTTGTATTAGATTTGTGTGAATTCTTATTGTATGTGATGTTTAAGTTGCCTGTATTACATTTGGATTTGTTGATTATTATACGTGCATTTAAATGCTGGTTTTAGTGATAAGCAAGTAAGGTCGACGTTTTGATTATTGAATCGCTCTCTTTTGTGTAACGCTATTGACCTGGTTTGCATCTAATTGTTATAATTTTCGTATTAAGATATATTTTGAGTGCTCTAGTTTAGAGATTTTTGTTCGATTAGTGCCGATTTTCGGGATTTATTGCCAGGCAATAGTAGTGACAATTTTTTCTTTACAATGAACCCTGACCATCCAGGTGTGAACACTTTTTGAAATTGTACTTTTATTAATTTCTGTCCTTGTTACTATATTTTAGGGTCTTCATTCGTCGTCCTTACTTTTAATTTGCAACTTTAACCTTATTGCATGAAGTCAACATGATTTTTATTGTTCTATATTAATTTACATTATAGTTATGATTACGCTTGCATTAAACGGGCTAAAGCTCTCTGTTTTGCAGAAATATTTGTGTGTAACATTCACAAGTATTTATGTTCATTGCCTTAAATTTACTGTTAATTGATCTACCTAAAAAATACTTATTAGCTCCGTTTTTTACGTTGTATGCAAATGCGATTGGTACCATATGCGATTGCTCTCGGTTATAATACTGCTTTATTATTTAACACACAACTTGAATTTAAAAGATATACCTTTTTTGTGTAAAACGAAACTAATTTTTCATTCTATTATACGTGTAAATTGAGTATTTGTTTGAGTGTTTCTTTCACAAATAAGATTGGTAAATACCATTGTCTTGCGATATATTACATTTACTAAACATTAAGGTTTCTTACCAGTTACGTCTTCATGATTGACGTTGATTATTTTAGTACATCTTGCTCTTTTACCAAGTCAGGAAGGTTGATGCGTAATTTCTGTTTGGTGATCCTTCCGAGTTACTTATTTGTAATAATAGCTCTTTCCTTCGTTATTATTCACGACCACTCCCCTGAGCTATGCTCTGTTCGCATTAGGCCGTAGTTAATAGCTACCACAGTCAGTACCACCCGACCATTAGTTTGTTATACGGTAACCTTGCAATATCCTGTAACTGCTAGTATTTTGAGGGGTGCAAATTGGCACCCACATTGTTGGTGTTTTTCTATTTTAAGAAGCGTGTTACATTTTGTTAAAAACTAACGCTTTAATCTTAATAAATATGCATTAAAAATACATTTTGTTTGTCATGAAAACCAACGTTTTATTACAATTATGAAGATGCGGGTCTTTCTGCATGTGCAAAACCAGTTGCTAAAGCAATTAAAACTTAATTAATTAGCCAAATTGACTCTGTATAACATAAATGCATTTTTTAATTAAAAATTCTTCCAAATATTCAGGACTGAGAAGAAATGCGTCATTTGTACTTAGAACTACGTAATTACCTAACTAATAAATAAACATTTATTCTAAGAAGCCGCATGAACATTAAATATCCATAAAATCGATAAAATTTATTTTATTATCTTTCACATTGCTACTGGATAGTGTGCGACGCCACAATAACTTAGGTGTTAAACGAGGGCGGACAACGCACGTCACTAAGAAATAAACCGATGAATTCCCAGAAACTTTGCTTGAGATAGGTGGATAATCTTTCGATTAAGATCTTGTACCATCTGGAAAAAGTGACGTAGTCAAAATAAATTGTATATAAACGGGGAACTTTATTAAAGAGATTCATTCATGAATTCGATCGCTAAAATGTTACTTTGAGAAGAAATTGTTTTAAAGTATGCAGTACGCATACCGCAATTAATAATTACGATATAACAGTGAAAAAGAAATAATTTTTAAACGTAACCTGCATAAATATGGAAATTGTTAAATGCAGTTATTTGATTTTGTATTATACAATGAAGATGGAAAATTCTTCAAGATAAAAAGCTGCTTCAACATTTAATTAAATAAGTAAACCCAGGGTACATGTTGGTAACGACGGAGATTTAAATGATATGGAAAATCTTGTAAGCTGATTTTGACGTCAATTTAAAATAAAACCAAGAAGGAAGATTTGGATGAGCACTCTTTTAACATATAACCATAAATATAAACTTTTAGAATCTTTTGTTTGTAAATGATATTTGAGTATTTGTCATTTAATTTAAGGTAGAATAAATCTTAATCATATAATATTTTTTTTGTAAGGGTATATACCAGGAAAGTTTGTGGTCAGCGTTTGAAACACTCTGACTTTTTAAATAGACTATCTGTCAAGGATTTTTTTGGCAAAAACAAACCTTACAAGTGTGGGAATAAAAGCCAGATAAACTATCCACAAGAGAAAAGAATTTAGTTCTGTAAATGTTAACCTAGATAAGGCGAGCAACATTTTGATAAAATTAGTAAATAGGTACTTGTTAGGAATAATATCATGTTTGATAGAAACTATGCTGTAAATGTTCTATATTCTTTTGTATGAGAAAAAATATTTTAGACTGTATAGATGCTTTTTGCTATTGCTGTGTTTGATTTCATTTTGTAAATTCCATTATTTCCGTTGAGCTAGCCAGGTAAAAAAAAGTTAGAAAAGAAGCTAAGTCAACAATTTCAAATTTCACAATTTGCTGTATGTATCACAGCTCTCTTTTAGCGACGTCCAACACCAGGCGTTATCACAAAAATAATTTAGTGGTGTCTCAACGTGCGGCCATTGTCGTATCATCAATTAAGCGGCGCACCAACGCGAAGCGTTATCATATCATTAACTTAACAGAGCACCAAAGTATGGCACAGCAATATATATAGCGATTTTTCAAACACAACCATCGTTTGATATATTTAAAAATATATTAATGTATTGATATGCTTTTGCAACTCTGCTTGGTACAAGTGTTTATTATTTATGAAAACTATTTCATAATTTGAATAATAACTTTTCTTGCACCTGCAATATCAATTTGTTTTACGAAACAATTGTGAAGATATTTTCCACCATGACTTTGTTAAATACTAAGCTAAATAGACCCCACTTACTTCAGTATAGATTCCTGGAAATTCAGAACGAGCACATCCAATGCCCCAACTTACTATGCCGCATAATGAATATCTACCATTGCTATTCTCACACACCAATGGTCCTCCAGAATCGCCCTAAAATAACACTAAGTCAAGATTTTTAAGTCAGAAAGTAAAGCACCTGGCATGCATCTTTGCCACCACCAGGAAATCCTGCACATATTTGGCACTCATTTAAAAACCTTGAAAATCCAACCCGCTGATATCTTAGTTTACATATGTATCTGTCAACAAAAGGTAGTGTAACTTGTTGAAGAGTCTGTGGTGAATTTCCAGTTTCTGACAATCGTCCCCAACCTGATATGGTAGCCAATCCTGGAATTAGTAATATTTAGCGTGTAGCTTAAAACTTATAGAACTTCGTACCATCAAATTTTTCATACCGATCAGGTAAACATATCGTAGAAGCTCTGGAACCAGCTCTTAACATAAATGGGCTGTCAACCTTTAACAACGCTAAGTCATTGGTAAAAGTTGGTAAATCAAAATTGGTAGTAAAGATATCTATAACACTTCGTCGTTGTTCTGTGCCTGAGTTTAAAGCTCTTGTATATTACATGTTTATGTCATTTTGTAACTTACCTTCCCAGACGTACAGATTGTGATCACCAGCTACCACTGAAATTGCTGTAGGTTTTACTTCGCTTACACAATGGCCTGCGGTAATTATCCAGTGTTCAGCTAAAATTGCTCCCCCACATATATGTCGTAATGATAGACCAGTTCTTAGTTGTATAGAAACTTGCCAAGAAAATTCGCCTTATAAAAGAAAAAAAGTTAAAACAAAGCCACTTCTATTTAAATGCATTTTTATGAAACTTCCTGGATATTTTCAAAACCCTAAAGCATAAATAAAAGTAAGGCATTATGGCAAAACATAAAGAAATATCAGAAATAGAAAATACGGTTCATACAAATATATGAATACCATTTCAAATCGAGCTGGTAACGGAAGAGAAAAACATAAGGTGCCGGACAGACGTTTAATCTGTAATCTTCCAATTTGTACTGGACACCACCAATTGGGCCCCTAGAACTAGATCCCTGGGGCCAATCTTTTTACTTTAATAATTTGTTCGGTATTTGCAGAAACCCTTGTACAGTGTGTATTAGATTCGTTGCAAAACCGGATTATCTTGGTTGTTATTGTAGCTAGAGACGCGGTTTTTTTGCAAACTGTTGCTACTTTTTTTGTGAAACTTATGATGTCATTAACAAAATTTTCATAGCCCTCGTGTTTGAGTTACAAAATTAAATTAAAATTTTGCGTTTTTTAAAGGATGTCTATATCTTATTAATCGTTTGAGATTGTGAAAAGGTAATAACTGTGTTTGATAGATGTTTTTACATAGGATTCGGTGGCGTACCTAAACAACTGTTTTGGAGGGCAGTTTATGAAATATAACAACATATATGTATTTTCTTGCATTGATGAATAAGTCCAACTTTTCTCATTTTAATGATATATAATAGTAAATACATTTATTTTTAAAACATGAAAAATTAAATAAGTTTGAATATTGAATGGTATTTTCAAATAATTTGTTACGGGTGTTTGAAGCATTAAGTTTTTTAAATTTGGAATTGCCCAAAAGGGGCGGTAATCCCGTAACAAAATAAAGATGCACTGACCAACCACAGAGGTGCGGGAGTGGGTTCCTATAATACTGAATGGCGGAAAATTAAACAAATTTGCATAATGATCAAAATTTCACTTAGGTGCAATTTCAAGCTACGTTAATACTATCGCTTACCCTGTTAGGTTTTCAATTGGTCAAGTTTAAAGTGCATTAACAACATCTGGGATAATAGGAATTCCCTTGGTCGATGTGTAAAGCAGGGGATTGTTGATTCTCTTGGCGGAATAGATGTTCTTACACACTGTTACCTGTCCGTTTTAACAAATATAACTACTTTCCACTCACATTTTGTAAACATTTCGGTGAACAAATAGTCAAACAAAACAAAGTTTAAAATGTACTGACAGTAATAGTTGGGTTAATAGCCTATAATTATCCCTATAACAAAATACATACATTAAACCAAATTTGGTAAAATTCAATAGAAGTCCACTCTTAATATAGTTGGCCTTATATTCAGTTAGAGTTCCAGTTGCACAGTTATTTTTCTAACAATGTTGTTTTGCAGGTTCTAACTTCCATTTAACCAAGAAATCATCTCCTCCTTTGGGACCTTGAATTCCAAAATATTCTGCTGAAAAACAGAACATCCCAATCTCAATTTGTTTGTTGGTTATGCCGAAAATTCGTGTACCATCACGTGGACCCTAATTTATTATTTTATAAATAGTAGTGCATTTGCGACAAACCCAAACCTTTACTTTTTTTCTAAGACCCATAGCCATTTGTATTGATGGTTTGGAAGGAATTCCTTGTTTTTGTTCAAGAAACTGTCTTGCAATGTCATTATCCTCACTTCCCTGTCTTAGAGGGGTACCTATTAATATATTCCTAACGCGTATAGGATGGCCTGTTGTCATGGTTTATTTTTGTTAACCCTGTGTAACTGTAATATACATAAATGAAGACAATGTCTGGTGTACAATTTAATTTCTGCAGGTTATGTCAATTCAGTTTTTTGTTTGTGTGCTATACTTTGTAAAATTCTGTTTTTAGTGTGTCTTGCATACATTGTAACTATCTGAAATGATGTAGGTGCACTATTAAATGGAATGGTAAAAATTTTTCTTAATTTGTTGTGAGAAATATATTGAATTTTCTTTTCCTTTTTGATGGTTTTTAAATAATTAATGAAATTCAGTTTCATTTCAAATGTACAGAAATAAAAGGCTGTTTTTGTGATTTCTAACATTATAATTTTTATAGAACCCTTATTTATTACACTATCATATTAAACACTATTACACTGAAATCCAATTTGCCAGAACAAGAAACACTCTTAAATCAACATAACAATGATATGATTGTTACTAGATACAACATTCCAAATAATATAAAAACAAATCCAAGAAATAAAGTTTAAAGAATATTTTACAAATCAAAGTAACTGCTCAAATTGATTGCCATTTTCCCTGACACAGTTTGTATACTTTTTGTATTCTTCCTAAAGCATTATGAACTATCAGTGGATACCTTTGCAAATAAAAAGCTCATTCAGTGACTTCTTGAAGCTCTACCAATGTAGAATATTGTGTTGAATAAATTATGTTTTCAAAAACCCGCACAAAAATTCTAAAATCAACAGATCAGGAGACCTTGGAGGCCTTACATTTAATTTTCCAATGCTCCACCCGAAGGTACTACATTGGCCAGAAAACGAGTTTTTTTATCTAGAAAATTTTTAATTTTGCCGAACCCTTGCTGTTCCAAGCAAGGTAGGGATCTTTAACGTGCATGACAACACTCACACGCGGGACCTCCATTTCACCTTTCATCCGAACGAGGGTGTATTTTTATGAAAAATGCTTGCATAGTAGTCACACACATACAAACTACGCCACGGAGCCGCCTGACCTTGGAGGCCACCTAACAAGACCGTAAGTTCTGATCCAGCGCTCTCCAAATAAATTTTTCAATAAGGGTCTTGCAATATGCAAGTTATGTGTTGGATCACTGAACTGCTAGAAATAAATTCCATTCAAATGTGCAAGGGGAACATCATATAGCATTTGTTGTAGAATAGTTAGTAAAATGTGTACATTTTTTCTGCTGTTAGTTTCACCTCAAATATATAAAATCTTATTTGGGTGTTCAATATAAAGCGCGCCACACTAAATTCAAATCTTCTTTGTTGTTATCACGTGAATGGCAAGTGTTGGTTTCTATGTTACCTATTAATTAATTACCTATTAAAAATTTTGGCACTACTTCGTGACACCATATTAAAATTCTTTTCGTAATTGAGATTGACTTGAACCTCATACAAAAGCCACTTGCATAATACTAACTGCCCGTCCGCATCACCAAGATGCAAATGATGAACAATGTTCATCTTACATGGTTTATACTTGCGCTTTTTCAGTATTTTCTGGACTTCTGTTTTACTCACTTCCACATCATTTTAAAATTGTCTGCAAGATGTTTGTGGATTTGGCTGAAACGTTTGCCAGAACATGGCTTTCACTGTCGTCTCGATTTTATTTGGTATAAACTTTTAGTCTTGGTTTAGAGAAAGATCTTAAATTCAGCTGTTTATATTTGATTCGGTAAATTGTTGAGATATTTGGCTGCCTCCTTTCCGGAAACCTATATAAGAATACTTTTTCACTAATTAAACAAGACTAATACCCATCTAGCTATTACCTATTTAAATGCATCTCAGTCGTCTGAATGTAGTGTTTATTGCACTGATTGAAACAACTTAACATGCCATATACCGTTTATTGGAATATCTCTTTTCTTCTGTTATTAAATATCAGTTTTATATTTCACACTAATACTGTTACTATCACGCCGAAGTAAGAAACTCTAAACGAAAATGACAGCTCAAGTAAATTTATTTCATTTGTTTTTTTGTGGCAGCTTCGATTTCGAACAAACAATTGCAATATGCAAACGCAATCATGGTCAAATTGGAATTAAAAGTTATACATTATAACTATAATTTATACTTTTAACTATTTTGGATATTTACAGACATTGAAAGATATAAGTATTTCATATTTCACCTCGTAATTTAGTCATAACACCTAAGATACGAGATATGTAAACATATCCATAACAACTGGGGCATAATGGTTTCATAACGCCCGCTCATTATGCCCTCAGAAACAAAGCAATTGTTTTAGCTATTTATGCACCAAGTGTGTTATTAAGTTATCTCATAACTCTGTTTAGATTTAATGAGTAGCAAACTTTCAGTTGCTTTAGAGCTTGCTTTTGCAATTATTGCTGGCAATCTGATCAGCCATTTTGTACTGTTAATATTAAATAACTATGACAAATGTCCAAAACATAGGAACGTCAAACTGTTTATTGTCATCATGGAAAACATGATGTAGGTGTGTTTAATAGTTATATAGTAAAATCCGAGGTAAATTCTAAAATAGAAAACTTACCTATCGCCTATTTTTATTTTATACATGAGGTGAAATATAAAATTTTGTATGCACCGCTTGTGTTATTAGATGATAACGCCCATTGGGCGACTCAATCCATCCATCGGACCATAGGCCCTTCGGCTGGATGAGTCGCCCTCTGGGCATTATCATTTTAATAACACATTTGGTGCCTAAATAGCAAATGCATCATTGGATTTATCATTGGTGCAAGAAAATACAGGATTAAAAAATCATATGTTTGTGTCATATTTTAAAAACTGTCCCTCAAAACAATTGTTAAGGCATGCCACTGAATTCTACATAAAAATATCTATTAAATATAGTTTTTAACTTTCCACAATCTTAAACAGTTAATAAGATATAGAAGCCCTCTAAAAAGTGATAAATGTCAATTTCACCTTGTACCGTCTTTCCGTTGAGATATAAAGGGTAGGTGTAGTACAGAGTATAAAGTAAATACACTCTGGCGGAGCTAGCATCGGTCTTTAGTGACTGGCAGAGTTTGCAAAAGGCTAATTTCAGCGAGGAGTTATTGACAGATAAAACTCTTAAGGCTCTTGATGTGATTACTTTCATTTCCTTTCTTATCTTGTCATAAAAATATTAGCAATCAAGCGCAAGTTAGACCAAGAAAAATACTAAACTTGGTATATTGAAATTTTGGTTCTTAACATATTAATAGTTATCTCCATAGTGTAATAATGATCAATATTCACTTGTGGAAATCATAAAGTTTTAAAACAATGTTTTTTTAAACGTTTTCACAAGCTTTTTGTAAACACAAAAATAGGTCTGTTTCAATTTTTAAACTATATGCTTGTTGACTTTTAACACATAGAAAATTTCATCAAATTTCTTGTGTTTACACAGTTAGATTATAATCAGTAAGAAATATTTAAGAGCACATTTTAGCTAAGTGAAAATAAACAGAAGGTAAAATGACTGTTATGAATACTCACATAAATAATTTAGATATGTGTAAAAAAAGTTAGAGTGTTAACATTTATACACTACCTTTTACACTGAATGAAATTCAAGTACAATTCATACTTGAAGTAAGTAACTATTTAGCAGAATTTATTTCTTGTATTTCAGTTTCCTTTGAGTTTCAGATGACATCCTGTTGAAACATTTGGCGGTGTCAGAGAAACAAGCTTCTGGCCACGAGTCATCTATGGAGTGTATTACTATAATGATTTGTGCTGCTATAACTTTTGGCTGCACAAATTTTTCATTTTAATATTAGGAATAGGGGATTTTTTTTTATACAAAAATGGCAAGCTGTGTTCCAATCATTGCTGTTGTATGTATAAATTAGGTTATTACAATAAAATTGCGGATTCCTATTCCCATGCATTGCAGGGTAATAATTTACAATTTTATTGTATGTATTTGTTTAAGCACTCATTTCCCTGGTCAAAGAATGTGTGGTTATCGCATTTAGCCAATGAGAGGCGTTTTTATGATGAGGATTACAACGAGTTCATGCAAAAGGGCGTTTAAAACAAGGACTTGACCGTCAACTACCGTGCAATATCGTCGTATTAAACAAGAGTGCGTGTTAATTGCAATGAGGTGTACACGTGAATCCCTACCATTCCTCTTAAAATACCTTTATCTTCTATTTTAAAACTGTGCAGGTTAAACAATCCACTTCACTGCAAGAATCTGAACCAAACATGAGAAACATACCTTCATAAAACCCTGATTTACTTGAAGACGTCTGCTATGATTTTCAGCTGAAGGCGACAAGTGGAGGATGCCTTGGCAACAGCTATTAATCAAGGTAAGTCTTTTGCATATTTTTTAACTACTTTCCTGGACGTAAATGCATAACCGTTTGAAGGCAGTAATTTACACCTAGTTGATAACGTAATAATTGATGCCAGTTGGTAACTTAATAGTGTTAAAACAAGTGGAACTCATACGCTAAAGTTTTTGGAAATTGCGAAAGTGCAAAGGCCATATTCCGTTTAAGGGTACCTGAGATACATTACTTGTGCATTATTGTAACCAAAAAGAAACATGTATGGATTGGAAAATTTTTCAAAAATAGTTTAGTAATTACTTCATTTTAGAAGTTCGAACTTTTTAACAATCTTCCTTCTAAAACTGGTTTGGTGCTAACTTTTGATAATGATTTAATAACCACTACTATTTACCCCCACAGTGACATTCGTTATTCAACCGATGGATCAATGGGTTATTGCTAAATGAAACATACGCACAAGGCAAAACTTCTTAGATCTTTGGTAGGCGAGGATGATGATATGGTTGCATTGTGGAAAAAATTTAAATTAGTTGATTCTGCATATGGTTTATAACTTGAAACCTTAATATGGTGTAACAGTTTTTTTGACCACTGCAAAGCACCAATAAATTATTAGTTAAATACATCTTTTTGTCTGTTCCATTAAACCAGTAAACGTCGTCAATTAAATAAATATCCGTATTGGGATCATGTGGTCTATCCACAATACAGAGATGCTAGTTTGGTTGCTAACATCAGCGTTAACTATTTGTATAAACATTTCAATGCCAAATACCTTTCATATTTAGTGCACAACGTGTCAACAGTCATTCTGGCTAGAACACTTGGCATGAAGGTATCATGGAGAACCTGAGAGTTCTAGCGAGTAATTTGCGTGTGGCTTTACGCCTTTGTGAAACTCAAGTGTAATAAACACTTGATATAGTGTTTTTTAATAATGGTAAGCAATTAGATATAATCTCCTAGACAAACTAAATAATTTTGTTGTAGCGCTCTTCTTTTTGTATATTCATTTGTTTAGTCTGATCCCGTTGTATCTGGTTTTATAAAAATTAGCCCGTTTAAATTTTGTATTGTATGATTATATGGATCTTTTCTTTGCGTTTACGACTATCGAGTTTACAATTCAATGTGAACATTTATCAAGTTGATGATAACATCCTAAATTTAGCGAGAAAGTACTTCAATGTAGCGATAATAATTTTGTCTAACATGAACGTCCTTCAACTTTGCCATAATACGTGGATTTAATAAAATGTTCTGCGATGAAACTGTATGTTTGAAATTTCACCGGAATGTTCTTCAATTTTTTGGTTTCAATCTAACGTTCAATAATTAACAGTACTGGTCTTTTTAAAATTGCTAAGATGAATTTACAAGTAACTATGTGGATAATTACATGCAAGATAATTGTTTTGGTAACGATCTAAATATCGTAGTACATCGAAGCTTTGCATTTTGTGAAAACCGTTGGAATGGATTTTGGTTTATCCCGTTATTGCGTATAAGAAATACGCTTTAAGCTCATATAAGTTGGTACAAGAAACACGCAGCTGGTTGTTTACAGTACAACACGTGAAGCCGACGTCATTTGTTTGTCCAGGAACAGTATGTATATACATATGCTCTAACACGATGTAACGCTGTCACACAACCAAAAACCTGTTGAAACGAGGTAAGAGATTTATATTATTCTTACATGACGTCCGCACTTGGCGAACTTTGATACAAGGCTACACCAGAAAAATAACTTTGTGATGACCTATAACTATTATTTTGTTTAACAAACTAGAAAGGACTTTGCTAAATTTTTATTACCAATATAAATGCAGTGTAGTAACCGTTATTATTATTAACGAATTAAATAACTCCATTGAGTTCTGATTAAAGTTTCATTTATGTGTAATTATAGTTAAAGCTTTTTGAACATTGAATTATTAGATATTTTCGATATTTTCATATACACTTGTAAACCGAATAACAGATCTGATATTTTTGGTATTGATTTGAGTTAATTTTTGTAGTAAAAAGAAACGTTTAACGTATTTGATATTTCATTCAAATTCATAGTTCTACCTCTGAGTAGAAGAAATTATAGAAACCCTTTTGAAATGTAAATTTTGTACATACAATTTTTATAATGAATTAATTATTAATTATTAATTTAATTAAAGAATCGCCATTTAATTCTCTTAATTAATTGTTTTATTTTGAACAAGTGAGTTCAGAAATGGTATAACCAGGTCAAGGAACAAAAGGCATAAATACCTTCAAGATAATGATATTTGTAGCTTCTATTTAACAAAAAAGCTCTAATTGCTCTTCGGAATTTGATGCCTAATATTTGTGTCTATAAAGTTGTGTGCATAATCAATCTTTTCAGTTTTTTATGAGGTAGCAAGAGTATACCTCTTGTGTCCTCACTTAGTTAATTTAATTCATTTTTTTTACAGCTCCTGCGTAAGCAGTTAACACGATATTCTTCTCTAAGGACTCCCAAGTCCACCTTAGGGAAAACCTCTGTTCAAAATTTAATGACTTGGTGGCGCCCACCCTAAACCCTTATTTTGGTATGAATTAAGCCATAGTAAGCAAATAATGTTTTGTAAAAAAAACCACGACCAATCTTCATAAGCTCTACCCGAGGAATAGACCCCTAGCATAGTCGGAAGATATTTGCGTTCTATCATTATAAGGAAATTCTTCCTTAAAGTTCACTGGTTTCATCTAAGAATATTAAAGAACCAACGGGTTACTTTAATTATTCAATTAACCCATCAGTAAATGTTTATGGAGTAAGAATAGGTCCTAGAAAAGTTTTATCAGAATAGAGCAGCATAAAGTTTACAATGAGGAGGGCAACATTTTTCCAATAGATTTGGCATGAAAAATTGAAAAGTCGATAATAAAACCTTACAAGGGCCGTTGACGGTTGTGAGCAATGAATATGGTTTACCACATGACAGATGTATATTGTAAATAAAGCTCAAAGATGAGATGAACAAAAAACAAAAGCAATTTTACTAGTGAGTGATCTAAAAGTGTAAAAGTGCCAAACCAAGGTGCTCCATAAAGTGATAATTTATCAACTTGTATGGTATAAGCAAACTTTGATTATCCAGGCATAGAGTAATGTGAAAAATAAGAGGTACAATAGGGCAAAAAATAAGTAAAGCCTATCAACAACAAAAAATTACTGATTATTTAAGTTAGGTTTAGATTTTCGTAAATGTGTAACGTATACAATTTTGTGTCATAGCCAAATTCGTTAAATTTCTACTTTCATTAATATTCTGGGGCCTTTTGTTTTCAAAAAGCAATAATGGTGTCTATTAAGATCGTCGTTAAAAGTTTAGATTACCTTTTTCACATTAAAGTGTAGCTTGTGTTGCATACCTACTAGTTAGTTTTGTTCTATTATGTCGTAACTGGATAACTGTCATTTCCATATGTCACACGCGTGCACATATGCAATTGTAGTTTTAGAGCTGGTTTAAAATGGAAAAGGCATTTTGAACAGGCAGGATGTGTTTCAGGTTCTGTCGGTGGAAAATGTAAATAGCATTAGGGCGATGAGTGCTAATTCTTTAGGTTCAAGGCAAAACTTATTAATGGTAAATATGCTTTGTTCTTATTATATCCTTGTAGTGCACTTAGGAAACGCACGTAGGAAAGATGGTAAATTTAGAAGGTTGCATGTGATCGGTTATAAGATGGCAGAGTTCAACGGTCCTATTCGCACTTCTCAATTGTTATTAAAGAGGAATTTGCTATGTGTCGTTACACGCAAGATAATAGTTAGATATAACTTGCAAGGATGCACGTTGTTATGAATTTGTTGCGGTAATAACTTTCAACCAGATAATATTTTGTGTGTGTTTGAAATAATTTTTATGGCCTACTTTTGTTTAAGTGGTACTCATGGTAAATACAATTGAACGTTTGTTTCTGGAAGAGCAGTAGTACCAGATTTTTGGGTGCTGAATCGTATTTGAAACATTTGAAATATCACGTAACATATAATGAAATGCATTTTTTTATTGTTGAGTAATTTGAAATCAAAGAATGTTAGATTGTTTAAGTAAAATTTAAACATTTAAGTAAGTTAAAGCTTCAAGACTTTGTAAATGAAGTTATTGTTTTTTATGCACTTCAAAAGGTTAGAAATCTAAATACATCTTGTAATCATTTGCCTAGTATATGATTTGATATGTAGATAAATTGAACTTTATTCATAGGTGTTGCTAAATGTTTGTTGTTCCTACTTATTGGACTATGATATCCTATCGAAATATATACCTTGCATTTATATATCTGTACCTATAGAAAATTAAAATATTGTTACCAGAATGTTAAATGTCATACCAGATCTCTTATGAGATAATAAAGAACCTTGTGTCTAAATTAGAATGATCAAAATTTTGTGTACATCTAAAATTAAATTTATTTGTAACTAGTTAGAATTGAAACTATATTTTACACATAGATAAAAGCTAATACTTCTCATACACTTGTTTTATATATTATTGAAACAAAAATTTTTTTTGAATATAAACCATAGAATTATGAAATTTTATTGAATTACTACATGAGAAGATATAAAGTCAAACTAATGGCCTCAAAGAAAGTAAGCTCAGTAGTATATAAAAAAGAAGGTTGCCTTTCGATTTCTTTTTGAAATTAAATTTTATCAAGATTGAGAATTAGGAAGTATTGTGGAATAGGAGAAAACACTCCATATTAACATCTGAAACCTTTGGATACATTTTGTACCTCTGTTTATTTATTATTGATTGTGAGGCACAAATGGTGCCTCGTATTTCATTTAATAATCTAACTTTTATTATAGCTCTTGTTAGAGATTTTGGCTGTTGTTTAGAAAATAAGTTCTATTATTTTTTTAATAGGCAACATTATCCAGATATACTTGAGGGGTTCTGCATCTTCTCTTAATGTGTATTTATTGTTACAGTTATATGTGATGCCCCCCTCCCTTTATTTGCAATTACCCCTTTTAGTTTTTGTATCACTTTTACAAGTCTAATAAAAAAAACACTCCCATTCTCATGTTCACTGCAGAGTTTGTAACTCGAGCTAGCTGGCTACACATGTGCTGCATCGTGGGGCATTAGAAATTTTTTTGTCACACAAGTGCCCAAACGTGCCTATGTAAAAAATTTTTTGTTACACTGGCATTGTAAAGTTTTTCTTTTGTTACAAATTCATGCATGTGTTTATGTATCGTTACCATTCATTCGTATACGTATTATCCTTATTATTACGGTGATAAGTACTTTAAATAAAATAATTTAACTTATATGCTTGATTAATTTGTGTATAAAATTATCTGAACCTCATTGACAGAAAACACTTGAGAGTATACCGTATTTATAACATGAAGATGTTGACTTCTATGGTGGTTTGTATAAGTTCCAATTTGCATCTACTTAATGTTATATTTGCAATTTATAGTCCATGCAGTTAGTAAGATAAATTCATAAATAGCTTCTAAAATAACAAAAAGTTCTTACCTTCAACAGCAGTAGTTCCCCCTATTATTCTGTTAAAATAGTACCCACCACGAATTCCACAGCTAGATGAAAAATCTGTAAACCATTTGTGTTGTCCAAATGCTATAAATGTATCATATTAGATTTGATATTGTAGTCAAACACTTACTTGACTGTATGTTATCTGTACCGTCGTGAATGTTTGTGTACAAAGGAGGTCTTACATCATTTAAAAAGTTATTCCAATCTATATCCGAGGTAACTTAAAATGATAAAATTAGAATAAAGCTATATAAAGTTAATACGTAATTATAATTATCTTAAGTTTTGACTGTACTTTTTTGAAATTAGTTAAAATAAATTATATTAACAAATTGAATTATAATCGTACAAAACTTGTATTGCATCTCATCTAATGTTTATAAGGTTTGTACATCTGGAAAAAGCATTCGACAATGTAAAACAATGTTCAAAATACTCAAAATTATTGGAATGAATTTTATGGATAGATGGATAGTACATAGCTTATATAATAAGCAAATAGCTGTAATAGAATTAGAGCTAGAAGTAGAAATAGATATTAGGAAAAGAGTGAGACAGGGATGTGCCCTATCCCTGTAAATTTTTAACTTGTACATCGAAGAGGCAATGAATATTGTCAAATGCAGGAAGACATTTGGAATTATTATGCAGGGACAAAAGATCGATATGCTTAGATTTGTAGATGATATAGGGGTATTATCATCCAGCAAGGAAGAGTTAGAAGCTGCTCTTAATCAAATGGAAACAGTTCTAACACAGAGATACGGTACAAAAATTAACAAAAATAAAACTAAAGTACTAGTATGCAAAGGAGGGCAAAATAAATCAAAAACTAGAATACAAATAGGAAACGAGAACTTACAAGAGGTTAAGGATTTCTGCTACCTAGAAAACCAAATAAAGTAAGATGGGAAAGGTGCAAAAGATATAAAACAAAGATTAGCACAAGGTTGTGATGCATTTAACAAGAAAAAGCAACTAATGTTCAAAGACAACAAACATAGAAACAAGGAAAGGTAGCTGAAAGCATATGTCTGGAGCACAGCACTGTATGATGTGAAACTTGAACAGTAGGTGAAGTGGACAGGAAAAAGATAGAAGTTTTTGAAATTTGGTACCACAAATGTATGATAAAGATATCATGGACGGTCAAAGTTAAGAACAAAGAGGTTGTAGAAATGAAAGGAGAAGAAAGAAATACGTGGAAAACAGTAAAAAAACAGGATGATAGGTCACATACTAAGGCATGAAGGAATAGTGCGTAATATATTAGAAGCGGAGATAGCAACAAAGAGAGGTAGAGGTAGACCTAGGTTAGACTATTGCACACAGGATAGTCAAAAATGTAGGCTGTGGGAATTTCAGGGAAATGTGTAGGCTAGCTCAGAATAGAAATCAATGGAGGTACGCGTCCAACCAGTTCCAAGACGGAAAACCCAATGCCAAAAAGCAAAATAATTGTGCTTAAACATGATGATTATTATAAGTAACTACAAGAATTGGTTGGGCAATATTCTCGAATAATGTTAAGTGTGTGAAAGAATTTAGGGGAAAACTATTAGTTCGGCAAATGTTGTGCTGGGGGATCTTGGTAGCCACAGGCTGCTTAACCTTCTTCACATATCACTGAATATCGGTGAAATAGGGCAATATTTAGAAGAGAATAGAAGGGCAACCGAGCTGTGTCTAACAAGAAAGATCAGCGACTATGTTCGAAGACAACAAACAGAAAAAAGGACAAAAGTGTTGGAAGCATATGTGTGGAGTACAGCACTGTACGCCTATGAAATAGGGACAGTAGGAGAAGCAGACAGGAAAAGGAAGAGCGTTTTGGAATGTTATGCATGGATAGATAAAGTTAATAACAAAGAGGTTATAGAAGTAGTAGGAGAATAAGGATATCTGTGAAAAACAAAAAAAAAATAGGAAACAGAAGGACAGGATACGTTCTAACGCATTTTTGGGGAATAATGTGGGGTATATTACAAGCAGATATAGGAAAAAAGAGAGGTAGATGTAGACTTAAATCAGACTCACGCAGATAGTGAAAAATGCAGACTGTAGGAATTTTAGGGAAATGTGTAGGTTAGTTCAGAATAGGAAACAATGGAGGTATGCGTCTAACCGATTCCAGGACTGAATGATGATGAGCAGGCTTTATCATCAAAAATTGTAGAATTTACGTCTCTGTACTTATAAAAAGAGTATACTTTTAAAATATTGAGTTTAACATTGATAACCCTGCATGTTTTCAAACAAAATTCGTTGGGTTTATCCAACTTGTTACAGAAAAAGGTAGGTTGTTTAGATTCATGTGGATTGCACCTGTGACCCAAATGCCTTTCTGGATCATCGGTTTTATACGAACTGCCTAGTTTGAGCATTTCTACGCAATCTTATGAAAGAGTAGGACGAGATTGGACCAAAAATTTTCGTGCAGCAGTGCTGTAAGGCCACACTCTTTTTTGCATTATCGTCAACATAGGTGCTCCATCCTTGAGTTTTTAATGGTCAGTATAGATTGATTATTTATAAGACTTTCTTTTGGTATTTCAGTGCAACAAATCAGGGTTAAAATAACCTATAATTACAATTTTAGAAACACTAAATTTACTGTGTTAGAATGAACTTCGAGTAAATTAACAATTTTTATGAATTAAAATGTCGTAATTAAAATGAAATCTTGGTGGGATTAAATGGAAAATAGTTTCATGCAGTCATAAGATAAAGTTAGAGGAAAACATCTGATTGGAGATTAGCGGTGTATTTAAGGTCAAATATCCTGAAGTCGCAACAGGTGTTGTCTACCATCCACTTATGAGTAGGGTTATTCCGCTTAATATTGAATCTATAGAAAGAGGGGTAATTGATTTATTTACTTTTATGTTGTCTGAAGTGACATGGATACGCCCCTTGTTCTTTGCCGTTGAACATTTATTTTTAGTAAAGAGTAACTTGCATGTGATATTTGCACTTTGAAGAAGATTTACACATTGCATATTTCAGCTTTCTAACGTAATATGTCAATTTTTGTGGAGTAAAATAACTGTTATTGTTCAATTTTTGTAAACTGAAAATGTAAAATTTATTGTGTGCTTGTGGTCACCGAATAATAATTTTTTACCATGAGACTAACTTTTAGTTATTCGATTTTTTTTTATTCAAAACAAAATACGTTCCTTAGAATATTAGTATCGTAAATATAAAGCCAATCAGATCTGAATGAAATAAATAAAATAGGTAATATTAGATTTCAATAATGCTGTCTGAGCGTCAACTCAATGTGACAATTTGTAAACAAGAAATTTATGGTGAACTAGGACTTTACATTTAAATATTGCTGATTCTGAAATAGGTTCATAGGGGGATGTTTGTCTGAATCTACGTTGTATAACAAAATTAATTAGGATCCTCTCCAGTTACCACCTCTTTATAATTATGTTAATTATTGAAATTTACCAATACAATTAATTTTTGATTTAAAAAGAGTTGCTTATTTCAAAGTGGTCTATGATCCTAAAGGTTAATGCTGTAAAATTATAGTACTGGTGAATCATTTACATTTCAGTAAAGTGTTATCTTGTAATTACTTGCGTCTAGGTAAAGAACCATAAATGGTCTTGATTTAAATAATTGTATATATATATATATATATATATATATATATATATATAGTGAATAAGATGAAATAATAACTTAGACTTTTATGCAAAGCCCAAATGATCATTTCAAATCGAGCTAGTAATTGAAAATTAACTACCTAAAATATTTATATACATATATATATATATATATATATATATATATATATATATATATATAAGGGTTATAAACCACTTCATCCTGATGAAATCCAGTGAGATCGAAACTAGTAGATGAATGTTTATTCCCTTTATGAAACAAACAATTCTTTCATTTATGGCTATGCAGATTACTAGCTTGCTTTGTATAATTAATAACTTTCTTTCAATTCTTCGTAAAGTTTGTGTTTATTTATACATCGTATATACTGCTATATATATATATATATATATATATATATATATATATATATTCAGAGATAGAGTCATTTGAGTCAATATTATCGCAAAGACTTTTGCTTTCAGTATTGGTATAGTATAACTCCCCGTGTTTTGAGTATCGAAACAAAATCGGCCCGCAACCCTGTCTTATGCCAGAGCACTGAAGTAATTTTCAAAGTTTGCTTTTTCTCTTAGTCACTTACCACCCAATTTCACCATGGATTATCTCAATATTCAGGAAACCTCCGTTTAATAGCAATTACCATCCCTAAAAAGAAATATCCCCCAAGAAATTTTGTTACCTTGTAACAAATACGATTTTCTGCTTTTTAAAAATACGCTTTTGTTCCATACACCTATTCAATAAATATTAAATTGCAATAGAAACAATATATTACGGATTCATACATAGGGCCCCGTCTATATTTAAATAGCCAAAATAAAATTCTAGAACTCTTCTATTTGTATGTATCTTGATACAATATCCCCCTTTTCTGCGCGCGCCCGGATACGCCACGTAGCCTCGTGGTCAAGCTTCATTTTGATATCAGCATGTAATCCAAATACAAGTGTTAGCGTGGGCCTGCAGGTTTTTTGATAAAACATGCCGTCCCAGAGAGAAGTAAGCTGGTGTCAACGGATACCATGGCTTCATTTTTAGTTGTAGCATCGACCTACTAAAATAGTCATAAATACATTTCTACGGTAGGTAAATAATTCTCAAACTTACCTTTAAAATCATTTTTCCCGTTTCTTTTCAGCACAAGTACCAAGTATTACGGTACGCAAGCATTAAGTTTCAAGATTTAAAGTTTCAAGTATTAAAGTAATAAGAAATATTAAAAATCAAGTATTACGCGAGCTTTAATCAAGTAATAAGTATTTAATATCAAATATTTACATGTGATTTATCAATTTGTGGAACGATGGAACTTTCGTGTATAATTATTATGGAATACAGAAGCCCTTTTAGTTGTTAACTGTTTGGAAACTGGTTGAGCTGTAGATGCAGTTTTAATTGTTGCTAGGCGAGATGGTGGAAATTTCCACATACCCCTGTGTCAGCTGCGCGCAACCACAACTGTAAGTACGTAGCTGTTTAAGAAAAATTCGGCCGCCATCAGATATTCAGCGGTGAGTCATCCACCATTTTATAGCTATATTCATTTCAAGGAACAATCATTTAAGATGTACAAATAATTTTTGAAGATTCTATATATGTTTATTTAAAGTTGATACTCGAAATTTTTGTGAAAGTTTTATGGTCATTTCAATTGATACACTTAAAATTTAGTTTAAAATTTAATATTTGAATAATGCATAAATGTCCTTATCATTTTCAAGGTATTTCTATAAGATAATTTTGAAGTTACAAGGTTATATTAAAACGTTTGCATAACTAAACAAGTGATACGATAAGAATTGCTTGCCAAATTATAGTGTATAACATATTTTGACAGTACACCTGAAGTGCAACTTAATGTCGACAATAAGTATTTTTTGACCTTTGATTCCATTAAATATATCTGTTAAAATATATAGTTCTATAATCCACAAAAATAATTTTTGAACATTTAATTTGATTTTTGTAAACTGAACAGGATCCTATTCAAGTATCATGATTAAACTGTAACATAAAAATGAAAATCATATATTTCTTATAGAGAATTAATGTAAACTATGCAAAACTATGCAATTAAAAATGCCCCATGAATATTCAGAGATTAATGTTAAATCGTAATATAGAAACCGTTTTGAAAGTCTCCGTACAGATAACTTTGTACAAACAATGTATATATATTTTTTTAAATTAATAGAAAGAATGATAAGTTGTCGTAAAACTTTCTTTCATTGAAGTCAGCGGTAATTGTTCTATAGAAGCAAACAATCACACTTATGAAATTTTCATATTGAAGATAGATATTATTGGTGTTGAATTTAAAAGTTTTTTTGAAGTATAATTTTGACTAATGGATCTATTTATAATCTATTTTTGGTGATAAAGTGACTAGACTCTAATGTAGCCCTAGTTTAAAAATGTTTAGATGTGGTTAAATTTTCAGATAGTACGAGATCGTCGTTCCCATTCCAGATTGCAGAGACAAAAGTAAGTATTCTTTTATATGTTGCTCGTCTTAAGTTTTTTTTTCTTTCGAAGATTTCCGTATCTGATCTTCGGATAGATTCTTATTATAACATTCATTAAGATACGGTGGCGTCCAATAAAATTTCTTTTTTATCGTATACTATCTTACGACCCTAGCTCATAGCTCTGCCCTAAGTTGAAGAAGCTTAGCTGGCTGGAAGATCTCTTTAGAGGGACCTTTTTCTCTCAAAGCCATTTAACATCCTTTTTACCCTGGGCTTAAACGTCAAGCAGGAACCCATCATAATCTATCGAGGCTCTGCCGCCTATAAGGTAGAGTAAATATACTATTTACCTTTTGAGGAATTTAGTATGCAACAACCTTGTCGCCCAACGGTGTGGAGCTGCAGAAAATTTATTAAATTTGTAGAGGAAAATATATCACATCAAAAAATATTACAGACTGATAACCTGAAGAACCCTTTTTTGCAGTTTAAAAACGATTGATGTTCTACTTACGAATGTATTTCCCCAAAAGGCAGAACCATAGCAAAGTCTGGATTCAAAAGTGCATGGTAAACTTTTAAGAAGCTGTCAGGAGTTTTCTCTCTTGATACAGTGTATAATGCATAACAAACTAAAGTCAAATTAGTTGCCAATTCATTTGAGTGAACAAGTTCAAATTTCGGCCAATTTTGAATTTCAATAATTTAACATTAAATACAAAATTTTGAGGTAGTGTTAAGAAAATTTAAACATTTTGGTGTTAGGTTTGGAAATCAAGCAATATTGGTTTATAGTTATTTACACAATAGAAGTCACCCTTGTGAAATAATTGCTTTAAGAAATCTGGAAAAATACTTAGTTTGAATGAGTGGTTAATCAGGTTAGCTAGATAACCCGGAGTCTTTGCAGGTAAATGTAGTAATACCTTAAGAAATATGTTATCACTACCTGAACCATTTTTATTTCTAACTTTTTTATAGTTACGATTATGGTGGCATTAGTGGGAGGCAAGAAAAACTATCACAATTACTAGGTTTCATTTGTCGTAGATACTCCAGAGGAAGAGAACTGTTTAAGGTATTACTTGCTACTAGATTTTTGGCAGCCGTCACGAATTGAGTGCTTGATGTATAAAGTATACTAACTGTATTATAATTTTCTAGTTTAAGTTTATACATTTTGTGAATATCCTTTATGGTTAGTTCACGCACTATTTTCCAAGTTTCTTTTTGAGTACGAAATACGGTCGCCAAATGAAGTTTTTTGACCAGTTTGACGACATTATTAAAGAATTTGGGAAGGCTTTATATATAAAATGTAAGGCTTGTTTATTTGTAGTCGTTTTTATAATACCCTGGTTGTTACCCAGCCTTTTTAATTAGTTTTAAATTTCACTACCGGAAAGGCAGTTTCAAAAACCATGACAATTGATAGAGTTAAAGTTAGGTTACATAAAGTGAAGAATTACTTTAAACGAGAGATTTTTGTCAGTCATTTCTAAAATTAATAGTTCCATAGTAACTAGTTCGTCTCTACTGGCTAAAGCCTCGAACATAGTATCAAGGGAGATTTAGAAAACTCCACCATTTGAGGAGTGATAAATACAAATAACATTTAAGCGAAGTAAAATATTATAAATGTGGGGAAACTCAAAGTCACAGTCAATATATAAGTTATTTAAAGCATGTTTTGTTACAAAGTCAATGTTCCGTCAGACATAGTATCATGGGAAATTGCAACTGATTTAGTAGTATTGAAAGATTGTTGACTTTACTATGCAGGTTGCAGATATTACAATGTAAAAGTGACAGTGTTCTATATTTACTGCTTATAAAACATTGAACGCACTATTTATATTATGGTTAGGGTCAATATTACTAGAAGTGAATTTTGCATGTTTGATTAATTACTGATGAAATATTATCATTATAAGCATTAGGATTAATATAAATCAAGTTTGAGTTCCAGCGATAATTAATCATAGCTAAAAAATCGTTAGTCGACAAAATATCTTTTAATAATTTTATTTTCCCTGCGTGTTTCATATGAAATCCATACATGATAAATATCGAGTTGTGAAGAATTGTGTTAGAGTCTACATATGTGAAAGGAGTATCTTGATTAGTTAGGGATAGATGCAAATCAACATTTAATATTTTACAAGATTGCCAATAGGGCGTTGAAATTAATACCAGATTAGTAGTTGTAGCTATCTTAGTAATTAGTAATTTTATAATTGGAGATATTCTAGTTCCCTTTGGAGCATTGTGTTCTTGCAATCACATGCAAATTGTACTGACTCAAATAAATAAAAAGTCCTGGTTTCTGGTTTAGTTAATCTAACCATAAATTAATGGTACATATTTATCAGATACAAAAACAACATAAATTATTTTCAAATTGCAGTCTTAATTCATCTGTTCGAAGTTTGCTGAAGATGTCTCAAATTATTTTCTGAAGGAGAAATCCGATTTTTTAGAACACTTTGTACTTACCATCCAAATAATTAACAAGCAACTTGAGTAGCTACCTTTGAGAATACGTTATCGAACAGACTGAAAGTGGTCAACTATGTTTGGATAATACCCTACCTTACTGGTTGTTTTTAATTTTAAGGGCACATTGGTTCCAAGATCGACAACTTTATGTTGGATAAAAGCATGTTGAGAGTTTTTAAGTCAACCTTTAGCTACAGTCAACAATCACTCATCAAGTATTGATGCAAACCAACTGAAATAATACCCACGGAAATTTGTATACAACTGAACATTTTTCATTCATTGCATGAACTGATAAAACGTACTTATAGCATGTCTATGTGATTAGGGTAAGAACATAGTTAAGAAATTTGTGATATATGTGATTTTTAATATTTGCTTAAGGATATCTATCACAGTAATTGTAAGTAACGCATGTGTAATATTGTTGAAAACTCAATCGCGTACTGTCTCGTGTAATTTTTTTAATATCAATTAATTTAATGGTACACTTACAGTGTTGCAATTACTTAGAGGCGTGAATGAAACTCGGGTCATTTAACATTTGATTTTAGAAACCTTACATTGAAATGTTCTTTAATTATATACGCCTCACGTTGCCGGCGCCTATGAAATATCATTTTATTTGAAAATGAAGTTTTTCTCTTCTTTACTATATTCGCGGTCTAGTCTGGGAATTACCCCAAGGGTGAGCAATGAGTTTGGGCGTGGGTATATGGTGGGCTCGACTACTAACGGGAACAAAAAAAATAAATGGACGCCACTGCATCTATACAGACAATAAACAAGACTAAAGTATCCTACAGGAAGACGCAGAAACCTATAGGATATAAATGATTACAAGAAAACTTACAAACCTCAATATATAATACCTCTGAAATCTCTGCTTTAGCTTCCGCGATGTCGGACCTGCAAGAAGATGTCACACAAAAAATAAAATATAAGACACCGTTTGTGTCTTACAGCAACAAAATATCTCGATCTTTATAGATCGATTAGCCTGAATTCAAAATCTTAATAACACCTTACGTATGAGAAAATACTCTACTGAAATTACTTATTCCATTTCTATTACCTGATATTGTATCAACTTTTTCCACATTCAAAATTTTCTGGTCTAATTTGATCAATGTTAATTTCAATAAGTGAAATAAAAGACAAAGGTATCAATTCAATGTTTAATCTAAATATATATCTCTTTTGTTGCAAAATTACTTGTAAATAAATTTCATTAATCAATATATAAACTTTAAAACTTTTCTTAGAGTGTTCCTCTATAATCAAAATAATCAACATTAAATAAGTTACAGAAGTTTCTGAATATACTTCTCTACATAGAGAGGTATTAGCATTTATAAGTTAGTTAATACAGTTTAGTTTCTTAAACATCCATGAAACAGATCTGTTTTGGCTTACAAGATTTTTATCTAAGGAACTTGTTACATAAACAGTTCATATGGTTTAAGTATGAAAATAATAAACTCAGATTAACATATGTCAAAAACAGCTTAGTTCTTCTACTAATTACAACAAATTGCTAGAAAACACCTTTCATCCAAAGGTGGACTTTATACATGTTTTTATCACTTGACAAGTGCATCATAAAAGCACTTTGAATAACAACTTTTAGAGCATCTAAAGATTAAAAAATTCTCTTATAAAGCAATCTAGTTCGAATGAAAAATATTTGACTAATTAAATTTTAGGTTATGTTTCCAACTAAATTTTTACGTAGTATATAAGCATAAATACATTTAGCAAACAAATTTGAAATTTACGTTATTTAACGAAGGTTTCTCATGATTTCATAAATAGTAATTTAAAGCTTTAACCTTAAACAGCACACGAAATTGATTTTCAGCAAAAGGTTCATAAGTACCTGGTAGATTTAGTTTTTACAGCAACGATGTTGACGAATGTAATCGATGAGCTCGGACACTTTACTTCCCATCTGTTTGATATTTCGAAAGACACAAAACAGGCCTGCACTAACCGCAACTCCTCGGACGCTCCAAAACAGTCAACTTCCCAATGCTCGACCAAAATCCAACACCATAGCTTAGCGTGTTCCTCAAATTGTGCTAAAGGGATTGAATCAAGTATTACTATTAAACACGGCTAATTAATTACACGGTCCTTACCACTAAGGATTTCTCACCACGTGTTGCAGCTGTTGCTTTGAATTGACTGGGCGGCTTCCACGAGAGCTCTTCGTGGAGCCTCCACGCGACAATCCAACAGCCCTACCATTCCTCTAGAGCTATCCTCCTCTTCCACTTACAAGCAGAATTCACCATCCTTGTAAGTGAAGTCTACGTACCCACGGTTGCTTGCAAGATGGCCGTATTCTTTATTTGTCGATGCTCATAGCCTTGCGTCATTTTCGCGCAGGCGTTATGTTTAACAACGCCTAGTGGACGCCAGAACGCCGCAATATATGCAACACAAACCACGCTCAAGGCATCCTCGATATTGAAAGTATAGAAGTCTGTTAAATACTCCTTATAGGTAAAAATAACATAAACGGAAAAAGTTGTTCTTCTTTATAGTTCATTAAATTAATTAATGATTACACGCTAAATGACAGATTCGCAAAATAATAGCAGTTAGAACTGTTTTTCTTTATAGATATGAAATGTAACAAAATTTTGTTACACTGCCTCCGATCAAAAGAAAAAACTTTGAGGTTAATTATATCTTAATATATACATAACCGAGAAGATTTTTTTATATGGACGAAAACTATCGCCTTAACCAAAAGATAAATACAAAAAAGAAGCATTACAACAAATCAAGTATGAACAAAGTAAGTTTGCACTTTGATTTCTGAACTAAAAAATCATGAACTCTTGGATTAAGAAGAGGAAAATGGGGTGCAACCAAATGAGTGTGTAGGTAACTCTGCGTACCACACATCCGTCAGGAGTCAATATAGGTATGTCGTAATCGGTAAAAAGTCATAATCGGTAAAAGTCAAAATATTGTAGTCTAACACTCGAGTTGCAACCAAACGGGGACCAAAAACAACCCACTTCTCAAAATATAAACTGAAATTCAAACAAAAGCCTGACATGAACTATCGCAAAATAACAACAAAAGATTTACTTTCCTACTACTACCCTTGACATGACAACCTTACTAATATTAATAGCAAAACAAAACTCACACCTATATACAGAAATATCAATACTGCTCCAACAATGATTATGTATTTGCTGGTCTCAAAATTCCAGCTCAATACATTCAGCAAAATTTGATTATTGCCTCTACCAAAAATAAACTGCTCGTCAAGCCACTACTCATTGTAGCTTACTAATGAATACTTGGCTTCTTCAGCTTATAGCTATTCATAGCCCAATCGCTACTCTTTTCTTTGGGACACTCCAGTCTCAAAAAAAAATCCTCAACTCTACTGTGGCCACACCAAACATCTCGAACCAAAACTACTCAATACTACAATGGCCTCACCAACTAGGTTACTCCGACCTACGACAACAAACAGCACCTACCTTCCTCGCTTACTCTAGACACAACAACACATGACGCGATCAAAACACGTCCACAAACATGAAGCAACAAACATTTGACTCACTCCCACTTCGGGCTATAACAACAACACGGGCAGAATAACTCCTTTTTTTTTTTTTTTTTTTTTTTTTTTTTGAATAATCCATTAGTGCACATTTAAAACAACACTAGTCGAGAAACTTTCAATCTCTACCAGCAACGATATACTGGCAAAAGCCTTCAATTTGTCTTCACCACTCTATCCCATAACCAAATTTATACTATATCCTTTACGACACAAATACTAAAGATAACCAATCAGTCCTCTGGTACATATTCTGGATCTACGACAGAATAGGGTTTTAGATCCTTGACATGCCACCTGCCTGCTTTTGATCCATCTAGATTAATTAGATCGTACACCACATTCGAGCACTTCTTCTTGACTACACTCAAAATAAATTTTGGAGCCAGTTTAGCAGCAAATTTATTAGCCGCGCTCGACAACACCTTGTTGGACCTCCACACTTTATTGCCAACCTCAAAAGAAATGTTTCTCCTCCTTAGATTATATCGATTGCTTGACCTTTGATAAGCTACATGCAACTTCGCACGAACGTCTTCAAATACTTTAAATATACCTTGGTGGTCTGAAGCATATAATGGGCGGCTACCAGGAACGATTTCAACATCAGCTTCAGGAATAAATCCACTACCGTAAAATTTACCGGACATGGGGACGTGTCGGCCAAAAACCAAAAATTCGGAGTATAACCCGTCGACTCATGCTTAGCAGAATTAATAGCAAACTGAATCTGCGCTAACTCAGCATCCCAGGTATCATGTTCTTCGAGATAGGATCGAATAGCTGTCCCTACCGTCCTATTAATCCTCTCAACAAAATTACATTGTGGCGCATAAACAGCATTATACCATATCTTTTGAATTTCAAACCTATTACATAATGACTTAAAAATTCGACCAGCTAAATTTGAACCATTATCGCAAATAATAAATTGGGGCACTCCAAACATTAAAAACACTTTCTGTTCTATAAACTGTTCTATGACATGTGACTTTGCACTGCGTAGAGGATGTAGAATTGTATATTTTGAGAACCAATCTCCTACTACCAACAACCATTTAAATCCTAATTTTGAGCGAGGAATGGACCCATAAGATCTAACGCGATAATTTGAAATGGAAACTTGGCCTCTTTCTCCTTTCCCATTAAGCCTAAAGGACCTGCATTAGAAGATTTTTCGCACCACACACTAAACATGCACGACAAAATTTCAACACATCTAAATTCATCTTGGGCCAATAATAATGTTCTTGGACTCTAGCATTTGTCTTCGAGAACCCAAAATGTCCTGCAACTGAGGGGTCATGACACGATCTAATGACTTCTTCTCTTTGAACCTTCGGCACTAAATATTTCCACTCTACTACATTTGACAACATAGGCAAATTTGATGGGATAAACTTAAAACAAAATCGTTCTCAACTTTCCATTGAGGGTAATCCTCAGGCGACGCCAAAATTTTCTCACGTAACGACAAATACCAATTTTCTAAATTATCAAGCTTGACCTCTATTAAATTTACAACATGTTTTTCTTCCGGAGTTGCACGACTTAGACAGTCAGGAACTACGTTAAACTTTCCTTTTCTGTGTACTAAATCAAACGAATGTTGTCTTAACCTTACTGCCCACCTAGCTAACTTTCCTGTAGGGTTCTGTAAATTACTCAACCAAAGCAACGAAAATGATCGGTTACGACCGTGAAACGAACTCCTTCAACCCATGGACGGAACTTTTCAATGGCAAAATTACCGCAAGGCACTCCTTCTCCGTCGTTGAATAATTTCGTTCAGCTCGATTAAGGGTTTTGCTGGCATACGATATAACACGTTCTTCTCCACTAACATTCTGAATTAATACGGCACCTAGACCTGTATTACTTGCATCACACTCAATAATAAAAGGAGCAGAATAATCCGGCTGCGCCAGAAGTGGTGCAGACACTAAAGCCTCTTTAATCGACACAAAGGAAGCCTCTGCTTCTGAAGTCCACGTAACGACTTGACCTTTTTTTCTTTTCTTGACTAGATCATTGATTGGTGAAACTAACGATGAAAAGTCTTTAATGAAACGACGGTACCAACTACACATACCAAGGAATCTCTTAACTTCAGTGGTGGTCTTTGGGCGTGGAAAATTGACCATAGCTGACACCTTATCTGGATCCGTCCTTAAAGAATTTGACCCTACTATATAACCGAGAAACTTGAGAGACTTCTTAAAAATTCGCACTTTTCTAAATTCAACGTTAAATTTGCCTCTCGAATGCGTTCCTTGACTTCGTACAATAACTTTAGATGTTCTTCAAACGTCGATGAGCACAGAATTATATCATCCAAATAGCAGAAAACGTATGGTTCGAATTTCGGACCGAAAATTGCATCGACTAAACGCTGTTGAGTCTGTGCAGCATTTTTAAACCAAACGGCATCGTCACACATCTATACTGTCCCGCGAAATAACGCTAAACGCTGTTTTGTCCTTTGATGATTCACTAAGAGGGACCTGCCAAAATGACTTTCGCAAATCAAGACTAGAAATATAATTAGCATTACGTAACATCCCTAGGATTCTGTCTATATTAGGAAGAGGGTAACTGTCATGGATCGTAACATCGTTCAATGCTCTCCGTCGAAGCAAAATCTATATTCTTTACTATCTTTTTCTTGACTAATAACACGGGCGAATTCCATGGACTCTGACACGGTTCTACTACTTTTAATCGAATCATTTCATCTAACTCCTTATCCAACTCTTTACTAATATAGGGAGACATAACATAGGGTCTTTTCCTGAAGGGTTTTGCATCTCCTGTATCGATATCCATCTCAATCATATTAGTACGCCCTAATTTATCAGCACTAGAAATTTCTCGAAATGAATCTATGGCAGTTTGCGCCTGTGACCTCTGATTAATCGACAAATCATCCAAATTGAGTAAACAGTCACTATATTTTAGGGAACTGATGATGGACCCACATACGGAACACTACTTTCCGCATCGCCTTGCACATGCCACGAATTATTCTTAAAATTTGCTATCAATCCAAATAGCTTAGCAAAATCACTACCAAATATAAATGCGTGTGGTAAAGATGGCACTACGAGAGCATTAAGAACACGACATTGTTTTCCTACTGAAATGGGCAAATCTACGATTCCTTCAACTGGTTTCAAAGCTCCATCTGCTGTAAAAATACCTTGTTTCTGTGACCTGAAAATTTTAACTCTAACCTATTGATTAAAGGAATAGCAAGAGACCCAACTACCGATGTAGTACATCCTGAATCCAAAAGACCAGTGACATCTATATCAAATAATTTAACCATCACATATGGCCGATTATCACCAGATTTTTCAACAAATAACGAATCAGTTTTGGGCTGAGGGTTATTACGACAAAAATTTTTTACTACTTTTAACCATTCAGACCACTCTTTTCTACAAAAATAATTCTTCTGTTCACAAATCATAACTGCCGCCTTTTGAGAAGGAATGGAATGCCGGCCGCGCAACATCCATCTCCTCACTCGTTTTTGAACATGCTGGACACTTATCACGCGTAACTCCTTTATAACCGCAACCGTAACAAAAATTCTTTTGGGAATCTACAATACCGAAATGAATGACCATGTCGCGAACAATTCCAACACCCTGAAATGATTTTTGTTGGACCTGAAGAACTAGCTTGGGTAGGTACTGGGAAAGTTTTATTATTACTTATAGTCTGAACTTGTGGAGCACACGTTTTTTGATTATCAACACGAGCTTCTGATGTAGAAGAATCTTTCAAATAAATAGGGTATTTACTCTTTACTAATGAATTAGCACTATTATGAAATTTAGCTGAGCTAGTCGACTGACTGAAAACTGATTTTGTTTCAACATCATGGCCTCTTCCAATTTTTTGCATAGTTTTATTAACGTAGCTGTATCCTCAATATCTGAAAGAGCTAGTTGCGATATGAATTCTGGTAATAAATTTTTCCTGAGTATCCTCACTTTTGTAATTTCTGCTGGGGTATGGGGTAATCTACTAAATAAACTTTCTACATGAGCAACGAATAGAACAATTGGTTCATCCTCTTTTGACGACGATTTTTTATTGTCTCCCAGATCTCTTCCTCTGAATGAGCGGGTAAAAAATCTTCTTTCAAACGACTCTCAAGGGCTTCCCAATCTTTTACGGAATCTCTAATACTCCTAAACCACACTAAAGCATTTCCGACGAACAATTCGACAGACGACTCAAACAAGTCTTTATACGATACCTTACGTGATTGTGCCAACTCCTTTATCCTATCCAAAAGAAATACAGCTGCTTGGGGTCTCCTGAAAATTTAACTGACCAAGAGCCAACAGGGATCGGTGGTGTAAAATATGGAAACGTATGCATAGGTGCAGCTACTGCTAACGAAGTTGTGTGATTTGCATCACTTGCACTGCTTGACCCTGGGCTCGGCTTCACCTTCTCGTACAATTCAGCTTCGACAGTAAGGATGGTTGCTAACAATTCCTTTTAGATAGTTCAGCTTCTTTCAGTTTGTCAGACGGGAGTCTCATACGTTTAACTCGACATGATACATGGGCAAGCCTAGAAAGTACCCTTTTAAAGATAGAATCTCCCGAATCACCTTCAAATTCTAACACCAAATGTTTTATTGAATCGATGGTAGCATTTATCTCTACATTCTTCCTCAAATTCTACCCTATATACTGACAGATCTACTAAACAATCAGGTTTCCTACTTCTTTCGCTAACAATCTACCTAGAATTTTCTCTTTTCCATAACCGGCCTAGCACTTTCTATTCCTCGGATTTTTAATTCATATTCCAGCTCTTCTTTGAGTAAATGAACAATTTGAAATGTTTCAGCCATTTTAAAAATTTATTTTGACAACCTAAAGTTATTTTATTTCTTGACCAACTCTATATGACAAAAAATTTCTCTAATGCGAGTCAAACCTGTTGTGACATTCAAATAACTAATGCTTAAGAGACTTGAGGTTCCAGACACGATATAAATCCTATGAAAATTTACAACCAAATTAATTTTGAGTTTACCAACTAAACCAACACATTAAGGGATAATGAAATAACTATTTTATAAATCAAACATCAACGAAATCGAGCCTCACACGTTGTGCGCCAGTGAAATGTTCTTTAATTATATACGCCTCACGTTGCGGGCGCCTATGAAATATCATTTTATTTGAAAATGAAGTTTTCTCTTCTTTACTATATTCGCGGTCTAGTCTGGGAATTACCCCAAGGGTGAGCAATGAGTTTGGGCGTGGGTATATGGTGGGCTCGACTACTAACGGGAACAAAAAATAAATGGACGCCACTGCATCTATACAGACAATAAACAAGACTAAAGTATCCTACAGGAAGACGCAGAAACCTATAGGATATAAATGATTACAAGAAAAACTTACAAACCTCAATATATAATACCTCTGAAATCTCTGCTTTAGCTTCCGCGATGTCGGACCTGCAAGAAGATGTCACACAAAAAATAAAATATAAGACACCGTTTGTGTCTTACAGCAACAAAATATCTCGATCTTTATAGATCGATTAGCCTGAATTCAAAATCTTAATAACACCTTACGATGAGAAAATACTCTACTGGAAATTACTTATTCCATTTCTATTACCTGATATTGTATCAACTTTTTCCACATTCAAAATTTTCTGGTCTAATTTGATCAATGTTAATTTCAATAAGTGAAATAAAAAGACAAAGGTATCAATTCAATGTTTAATCTAAATATATATCTCTTTTGTTGCAAAATTACTTGTAAATAAATTTCATTAATCAATATATAAACTTTAAAACTTTTCTTAGAGTGTTCCTCTATAATCAAAATAATCAACATTAAATAAGTTACAGAAGTTTCTGAATATACTTCTCTACATAGAGAGGTATTAGCATTTATAAGTTAGTTAATACAGTTTAGTTTCTTAAACATCCATGAAACAGATCTGTTTTGGCTTACAAGATTTTTATCTAAGGAACTTGTTACATAAACAGTTCATATGGTTTAAGTATGAAAATAATAAACTCAGATTAACATATGTCAAAACAGCTTAGTTCTTCTACTAATTACAACAAATTGCTAGAAAACACCTTTCATCCAAAGGTGGACTTTATACATGTTTTTATCACTTGACAAGTGCATCATAAAAGCACTTTGAATAACAACTTTTAGAGCATCTAAAGATTAAAAAATTCTCTTATAAAGCAATCTAGTTCCGAATGAAAAATATTTGACTAATTAAATTTTAGGTTATGTTTCCAACTAAATTTTTACGTAGTATATAAGCATAAATACATTTAGCAAACAAATTTGAAATTTACGTTATTTAACGAAGGTTTCTCATGATTTCATAAATAGTAATTTAAAGCTTTAACCTTAAACAGCACACGAAATTGATTTTCAGCAAAAAGGTTCATAAGTACCTGGTAGATTTAGTTTTTTTACAGCAACGATGTTGACGAATGTAATCGATGAGCTCGGACACTTTACTTCCCATCTGTTTGATATTTCGAAAGACACAAAACAGGCCTGCACTAACCGCAACTCCTCGGACGCTCCAAAACAGTCAACTTCCCAATGCTCGACCAAAATCCAACACCATAGCTTAGCGTGTTCCTCAAATTGTGCTAAAGGGATTGAATCAAGTATTAGTATTAAACACGGCTAATTAATTACACGGTCCTTACCACTAAGGATTTCTCACCACGTGTTGCAGCTGTTGCTTTGAATTGACTGGGCGGCTTCCACGAGAGCTCTTCGTGGAGCCTCCACGCGACAATCCAACAGCCCTACCATTCCTCTAGAGCTATCCTCCTCTTCCACTTACAAGCAGAATTCACCATCCTTGTAAGTGAAGTCTACGTACCCACGGTTGCTTGCAAGATGGCCGTATTCTTTATTTGTCGATGCTCATAGCCTTCGCGTCATTTTCGCGCAGGCGTTATGTTTAACAACGCTCTAGTGGACGCCAGAACGCCCGCAATATATGCAACACAAACCACGCTCAAGGCATCCTCGATATTGAAAGTATAGAAGTCTGTTAAATACTCCTTATAGGTAAAAATAACATAAACGGAAAAAGTTGTTCTTCTTTATAGTTCATTAAATTAATTAATGATTACACGCTAAATGACAGATTCGCAAAATAATAGCAGTTAGAACTGTTTTTTCTTTATAGATATGAAATGTAACAAAATTTTGTTACAACATTCAGTCAGCAGTTTTAAGTAGGCATATTACTGTTCTTATGGTTAAGATTTGTTTTATGTTAATCATGCTTAACAATTTCTTACGTACATTTTAAGCCAGAATCACTCCTGATTTCAGGTTTTGGCACCCTCCTGTTATTCCTTTTAAAGTTTTACGCTGGAAACCCTGCAAGATTAAGTGGTGTCTAAGATACTTTCCAATTAAGACATATTTCACACAAAATAGCCTTGCGAAGCCCTCTTCAAACACTTACACCACCCATGCCACTAAGTTAATCGGCAACTATCTTTGTGTAAATTACAGTATTTTATCAAAACAGGATTTTTAGCAGTGCTTCACCGAATTTGTCTGTGGATTACCTGAAGTTAAAACTGCACGTAACAACACTCGAGCGTAAATAGGAATATTTTCTAATAGGATTGATTCGATCATTCAAATGTATTAATGAAGTGAACAAACCTCTATATTCAAGCAAATTTTCACTGCTCCCATCATAGCTCGGCAGATTTATGGTCAGAAGCTTTACAAAATCTTGAGCTGGGGAGTTGAATCTAGAATGCACCACATCGTCTGAACCACTGTTGCTCTTAATACGATTGTTACCGATGGACACTGAATTAAAACCACCAGAATCAAGTTTTCAGGCTACGATAAGCTGAAGCGCATGCCCTCGTATATCATAATATGTAGATTCAAATTCTGCCAGACTCTCGTAGTCAGAATCTGCAACATCACCTAAAGTATATAACTTAGTTTGTACTTGGAAATCCTCAAGCAAACTAGTCATTAGAATGATGCTCCTCCAATTCCTTCAATTTGTTAGCTGGAATTTTGTTTGTTTCTAATAAAGGTCTCATGCAACGCTTCCAAAAAAACGCTTATTTTTTTGCTTTAAAGTTGCACGCTTTCTCTTTAAAGTTCCAATTTTAATAATAAGCTATACAAATACCGCATTGTAAATATAGCTTAAAACTAAAATAAAACTCGAATGCACACCAATGGTGCCAAAGCTTTATTAATCATAATATAAACAAATTTAAATCCCCTGTAAGCTAATGCAAATAAATTCAATAAGTACACTTACCTCCCAAGTAGTGTAAATAAATCTCAGGAAAACCGGTAAATAAGCCCTTCGGCAAGCAAATAAATATAATTGTTATGAAGGTTATACATAAAATGCCTAATTATCATAAATAATAAACGAACCAAGCAAAATTCATTGCTGCAAATATTCAATATTGAAATATCAATAACAAAACCCATTGAATTTAAGTATATTGTAATTAATTATTAACTCAGTCAAGTAAACACCACAAAAAACGAGTTTTCAATATTCTAGTTGAACATTAGTAATGTTAACCTAAGATATTTATGTAATGTTAAATCTATTGATAGAAATTCCAATGAATTCTAAAACAGCTGCATATTTGGAAGTATTTAAACAAGTGAAAGCACAATAGCCATATACCGAATAAGAAAAACATACACACTTTACTTTACTCACACTCAAGTTATCCAAATCAATACTATTTTTAGAATAGCAAGTTCCGGCTTTCTTTATGTCTGTGTGACGTCAATTCCATCAATAAATTAATAAATTCGGCTAGACGGGACCAAAAATGTATTGACTGCACTAGTTCGATACACAAAAATTGCAATAGTAGTAAGACTATGCTGATTGAAAATAATCTAGAATTCCCACCTTGAATGTAAACATTTACTTGAATATAAATAAACATGATGTACCATTGACTATACAATAAAAGAACTGTTCTATAAGTGCTTGTAATTAATTAAACACAATTGTAGGAGAGCACATCTTGTGCTATAAACATGACGAACCCTTGCGTTTAACAGAACAGGAATTGAGGAAGTGATCGATGCAGCTGCCTATAATGCTAGTTGTGGCAATTTAATCCACTCACTTCAAATTTATAGTTATACAATTCTAAACAGTAATTTGCCATGTACTTTTTACACCATATTTGCAACTTCCTATCAATGTCATATAAGGTAGCCATTTGGTCAGCGAGATCTACCCCTCCCATGTATTTGATGGCTTCTGGACAATCAACCTCTTCTGAGGACTGGTCTTTTATGCTTCTTCTTGTCAGTGACAGGTGCAGTTTGTAAAGAGTATAGTCTATTGTATCCTGCCATTTGATTGCCAATGTTACTTTGGAGTTTCCTACCATTCAGTTTTCCTTCAAATCTGGAAGCAATCATATATCCTTTCAAGTATTTAACGACACTAGGAGAACCTACAATGTCAACAAGAACTGAATTAAAAAAATGGTCGAAACATAAGCAGACATCATTGTCTTTAATTGTGGATACCAGCTTATTCACAACTCTTTCTCCAAGTGTGCCCTCTTGTGCAGTCTCTTCTTTCCCGCAATATATGTTCATGTCATAGAAATAACCAGCTTTGAATCGCATCGGCACCGTATCTTGACACCCCTTTTGACTGGCTACAAAGGCATGAATTGCTTGAGTAAGGACCGGTCTTCAAATTTAGTCAATGCTTCATCAACGGATTAATGAGATTCTTTCTGCGACTCAAAAAATGTCCTCTTGAGACAGGAAATAAGATCACCTACATAATAGGTTTTTGAAGAGTTCTGTTGTTTCTTAGAGTCGTTGAAATATAATTTTGCCATGAGTAGCAAACCCCTATCTCTGGACATAGCATTAACTATTGCTTGATTTCCAAGTGATAGATTTGTTGACCAGTACATAGCAATTGCAGAGAGATAATTTCAATGGGCGAAGTTCTTTGATTTGTTTTACTTTTCTCCTTTTCATGACTTTTTCTTAATCTTACCCTATCAAGTACAATGCAAAGGTGTAAATTAGCTTTTTCATCTTCCACTAACAAAAACTATCTTTGGTCGTAAATACCAAAGGTTCCAAACAATAAATAGATAAACTAGTTTTTTTGTTTAATCAAAGACATTTCACAACGAGAAAGATGTAGATAATTAATTTCTATAATGTAAAGGCTAGGTAAGGATAACATCTCAGAGATATGATAGAAACTTTAAGATATTTTCAGAAAAAGGTAATTAACCAGTTATAGTCATATATTAATTAGATAAAATGAAATCCCTAAGATAACTTCAAATAAAAAAACAACCACTACACATTTATGATTTAACCTAATAATTAAGATAAGATAATACGAGAGTCATTCAGTAAGTCCTTCAAAAATCCAAAATATGGCGCTCGTAGTACCGAAAATAAATTGTTCACAGTAAGCAGCTCGCTGTTAGAGTTTCAGCCATATCCCTCGCGTAGTTTCATTTTTGTTGTTGATTGAAGTAAAAACTTTCATTTGATTATAACAATGGATAAAAGTTAGTTTCGAGCAGTGATTAAACACGTATTTAAAAGAGTTACGGGAAAGAAGTCAAAGCTGAGTTGGATGAAGTTCATGACACATGTGCTCCTGTGTTTGCAACTGGGTGAACGAGTTTACACGTGGCCGTACATCCACAAAAGATGACCATCGTTCCAGACGCCCTGTGGAAGTGTCTACCCCCGAAATGATTGACAAAATTCACGATATGATTTTAAATGATCAACGGATAAAAGTGTGTGAAATAGTTGAAACCACAGGCATATCGCAAAGCACAATCGCTTCAATTTTGCATGAAAAATTGGCTGCGAAAAAAATCTTGGCAAGATGGGTGCCGCGTTTGCTCACAGTGAAGAATAAACGCAATCATGTGGTCGATTCCAATTATTACAACATTCACCGTATTTGATGGATTTGGCCCCCCAGTGACTTTTTTTATTTCCCAACTTGAAGAAATGGCTTGGCAGACAAAGATTTACGTCTAACAAGGACGTCATCGCCCAAAGAAATGCCTATTTTGAGGAACTTCTAAAATTTTATTTTTTGAACGACTTTAATAATTTGGAAAAACGCTTAGAAAAATGTAGAACTGAAAAGGGATTATGCTGAAAATAAAAAAAATCTACCCAAAAAAATGCTTTTTCTACTTTTTTCTAAGGACTTATTGAACAACCCTTGTACATTATGAAAAAAAAATTTCTTAAAAATAAGATAACGTAAAACCCAACATTGGTTCGAAGACCTTATGGTTATCAAGGCATACCGTCCCTCCTATAAATGTAATAACAAAAAGGGGGATTTCTGAAGGAGTAGAGTGATCCCTTAGGAACTTGAAATGGGGTTTTTACTAATGCCCTCCAAGAGGAGAAGTTTCATGAAGCGGGCACGGATAACCTGAAGGACCAGATAGAAAAGGGAATGCCATTCTTGCATCCTGCCGTCACTTAAGAGGATAGGCACACATGCCAAATCAATTAACAAATTCATTATCGAGGGCTATAACGTACATCAGCGAAAGACAGTAGCGATATACAGTTAGACGGAAGTTGCCCATGCCCACGACCCCTCGTTGTGAAGTAACAATCCTCCAACTATGCAGCGACAAAAAGTAAATAAAAAAACTAGAAAATAAAGAAAAAATAAAAGGAGGTGGGAGGTTTGGAGCTTTATAACAACCCGGTGGAAGGGCTCGCATTGAGCAGTAGCGATAGAAAAACAGTGAATAGCAAAGCAATACTCGACTAGCCAAAGTGTAGTCAGTAGCCCCATAGTGGGGGATTAGCACTCTTAATAATAATATTACTTTATTGTGCACTATAAATACATGCGACAACCAGGTGGGAGATCAGATTACCTCTAGTCTTCCTCTCCAACCTACTAAGATATGGATACATAAGCTAATTATAATGAAGTTATAATTAAGTGTGCTAAAGTTAGACTTTTTGTGCTCGTATCTCTAACAAACAATTTCTAAAATTATTTTTGTAGGTAGCCTTAGTAGTACTGGTATTAAACAATATTATGTATTTATTTAGCATTGCAGTAGCAACATACGAGGAGCTTTCAAACTTCTTCGTATTATGTGCTGGTATACTATACTGTTCTTCAGTATGGGTATTAACAGTATGTGCACTGCTTCTTTTCTGTATCTCAGAGACTAAGACAGGTCTATCAGTGGAAAATTTAAGGTTGAAAATTGAGATAAAAGGATACGAAAAAGTAGAGTTTTAGGATACACATTCTAAAGAAGAAATAAAGAGAAAGTCCCTATTAAGACATTGGCCTGAAGGACAACCTGCGATGTTAATGATAAGATAAACACTAAACCACCATGCAAATACTTAAAAAAACTAGGCTTCAAATGCAACCCAGACAGATAGATAATCTTCCTACCGAGCGAATCCACCGAAATAAGAAAAGCAAACGAAGGTAACGTAATCAACTTAAATAAACACACGTAATAATTTCTGAAATATAATTACCATGGGCACAGCAGTAATTGTACAATAGACAGTTAATTGAAGATAAAACTAGGAAATTTTCAATACAACCACAACATAAGGAATAATATTTGAAATGATAAAGGCGGTAGCCTCTCACCAACACATTCAGGAAAAACAAGAAATGCATAAGGGTTCATATAATATAAAACAATTGATAACAGAAACTATAAAAAATGATTGAAATATATGCATAAGAAAACACATCAAATAGAAATTTCTTGTATTCGCAACTGTGGAAACTGACTTTTTGCTACAAAGGCAGGGCTAGCGCTTGCTATGGGTATCAAAGCGTTAAGCACCAACCAAGCAATCGGCCTGTACAAGTCATAAACAATCGCTAGGTTGCTCAGACAAAAAATATGTCAATCACGATAATGACTGTATTAGGTTGGGGAATAATAAGGTACAAGATAAAAATTTAAAAGAAATTGGATTTATTTGCGTGTAATGACCAATATAAAAAATTATAAGTATACCTTTTAAAATAAAAAAACTATATGACATGATAAGGTTTAACAGTTGTAGATTAAGGGAGTAATATCCACTTAGATCTACGATAGGATCCGTCAAACATTAAAAACTAAATTTACGTAGAAATAAACTATAAGGGTGCTAGATAATAGTACAAGAATATTTTTTTATAAATAAATACTAGAGAAAAGGTATATTTACATAATTAAAGGTAAGATGACAGGTAGAAATTTGAAGTTGATCATTAAAGGTAAAATTTACAATTAAAATAATTTAATCCACGAGCTAATGAGTCCCGTATGATATAATTTATATAAGATATTAGAAGTTGGTAGAGAAAAACTGCTGATTGTGCCAAACAGAAAATAATTTGATTTCATTTTCGGTTTGCAAAATAGGAAAGGTAATTTTTATATAAGATTATGTACGCACAAATTACATTGATATGGTAAAAAACTAATGAAATTCAATTAGGAAACATTTCGTAATTAAATCAAAAATTGCGGATTGTTAGATAGGTTTTTTTTTAATATTGAAAGCCTTTTCAAGGAAAATGAATAGGAAGTATGATGTACTAGATATTTTAAACAATGATTAAATAATAATTACTGCTTACCTTAGATATTTTAAGTCGATATAACAAAGATTTCCTGGTAATTCTATACAACTAAAACTCTTCCATGTAACAAAAAAACTCACAACACAATTTATTTAGGTATATATAAAAATAATTCACTTAATACAATAAAAAACCGTTCAAGATTAACAAGAATGTGTTTATAAACCAAAATGCATATGAATTTAGACCAAGAAATGGCGTATCGGACATATTTAATATTATGTTTACAGTGTTGCTAACCATGGAAGTGGTTATATTTGTTCTACAGATACTATTTTAAAATATGAAAGACGTTTAATTACTACATAAAGAACATATCAATATGTTTTCACGTTTAAACACAATTTTTTATGAAATTACACAGACTGTGTAATCTGAGAAAATCAAAACGTGAAAAGCCAACTTTTTATAAACACTCAAATTTATAAAGAGGCCCATTGTTGCGCGCTAGTGTAACGTTAATTTTTACTACATAAATGCTAATATAAATATAAAATATACTCAAATTTATACAGTGATGTTAAATGCCCTTCAAATTTTAAAGCTAACAATTATCCCTTAGTTATCCTAATCCCAGTAAGCCTTTCATCGCAGACTGTTGTCCAAATGTCCCTTTGCTTGGTTGGTGGTAACTCTCTGATCGACAAAGCACTGGTATGTTGTATAAAAAGGAAAAAGTAACAAACGAAAAGAAACCACTTCATCGACTGTCCAAACTACAAAACACATCTGCACTTAAGAAAGACCGGAAATGAAATCTGCTTGTTTGATACATCGACTAAGACAAAGGTAGGTTAATGTTCTGATGTTAATGTTCTGTTCCATGCAGATTCCCCAAGTGCAAATCATAAATCAATGTCCGGACTTATGTGAGAACAAAATCTTTGTGTGGTTTTCACATAACGCTTACATTAAACATAATAATACTGGAAAATTCCCCATGCGGGATTTAAAAATTCCTTGAACCTAAATAAATAAAATATGAAGCCTTTTTGAAAAACAGCACAACATAATTAACAGCGTCTGGAAATTCCTCGGTGTCAAGAAACCAGAAATCAAACTCTATAAAAATTGATTGAAGTTACAACCACCACTTTCGATACATGCGATAATAATTTGCACTCGACCAATGTATTCTGCAAAATAGCTGCAGACATTCATGAATATCTAATGCTAGAATAATTCGAGCCACTAACTCTTCTTCTGTATTAACTAACTCTTCTTTTCATAAACCAGTGATTTAATATAATCTCAAATTCAAAAATCAACTGGAGTCATGTCTGGTGAATGTACAGACCAAGAACCCCCTTTCCGATCCATACATTTGGAAATTGTGCATTTAGATAATTTCGGCAATTTAATCCAAAATGTGCTGGTGCACCATCATGCTAGAAAACAATATTTCTTTGAATATTAGTGGGATATTTTCAAGCAATTCTGCAAGAGTAAATAAATATTTTTAAAAAATCATATGACCATCTAACCGTGCAGGCAGTAAATATGGCCCCATTACATAATTGACAACAATCTCAACCCAAATATTAACAGAAAATTTCCATTAATGATATAACGGGTATACGGCGTGAGGATTCTCTTCGCTCCAAATGTGACTATTGCGTGTATTAAAATAGACATCTCTTGTAAAATTTGCCTCGTCTGTGTATAATACATTCATAGATGATGTTGGTTCGTCGTTAATTTTATTCTAGTACCATTCGGCAAATTGAAATCTGTTGGGATAATCAGCTGTAATTAACCTTTGAACCTTTTGAATATAAAAGGGAACTTCTGGTATTCCTTGAATATGCTTCATACACATGTGACTTGTATGCATTGCATGGGTAATGGCATGAGTGCTTGTTCTCAAATTATTTTCAAATTGTTTCAAAACTTGGTCCTCAAAGTCAACATTTCAGACAGTACGATTGGCTCCCAAATCTATTTTTCTTTACTTGGTATTCACCAGTATCTCGAATACACTGATATAATCTTGAAAATCATACATGACAGGGATTTTGATTTTGAGGATTCTGCTCCGCATAAATTCGCCTTGCTTTGTTGGTATCACAGTAAGCTGTTCCATAGGCAAGATGTACGTCTGCTAAATCAATATTTGTAAAATGACACATTTTCAATTAAACACTAATTTATCTAATAAAGATTAAATTGTGACACGTAAAATACAATTAAACACACTTTTCTAATGACTAATTTGTGACAGACAAAAAATGACAACTACAAAAGTGGTTGTAGTTTTTCAAAAGATTCCTATATTTCCCTTTTTAGTTTGTATACAACTGGGAAAGTCTAGGGGTGATACATTTTTCATTTTATTTCGATACTAAAGAATTTCCAGACACTAGTTTATTAATATAAAATGCGTATTTAAGTGGCCTCTATCATTTCTGGAAATTGGAAATTGTTAGAGATATGATATTGTAGTTTTCAAGTTTATAAACTTTGTTTTTTTCAGAAAAACAGGTCATTTTACTTACAAAATTATGAACACTATTTATTGCTTGTGCAATAATTACGATAGACGATGCTCTTTGATATTGTATGCAAAAAAACTGTCATTTTGTGCATACATTGTTTCACGGCCAACTATTTATTACCAATACCGTATAATTTATTACAACAATTGAAAACTAATTGAAAAAATAACTATATTAAACTATTTATACTTGATAAGCTATCAAAAGTGACAGTCAACTGCGGTTTTCGTTAAAAAAAAGACAAATTTATATTAGAACCTTCAAATTGTTGTAAATATTAAACATTTAAAGTGCATCATGTTAATCTACACACAAAATTGTATAAAACAACTTTTTATATCATTTTTGGATATATTTACAAACAAATGACATACGAATTAATAGAATTGTTGAAATTATCAATAAATGGCTGTAATTTGAAAGCAAATTAAGATCGCTTATTTCTGCTTTCTGCTTATTTTGCCATGGAATTGATCTCAAAAAGTGGCACATAAATGCACAAACAGTTTCTTTTTGTATCTTTAATAATCACAATTATCCAATAACCGCATTCAATTTGGGACACACGTTAAAAGAGTATGTGCTGCATCAAGTTAAAAGTTAATGCTATCCATACTATTTTCATTCAAAAAGCTGGTTACCCCAATGCGTGCTTTAGTTATTTTGGACCATTAGTCTCAAGGAAAGATGTGATTAACTTAAGCTATAACACTTTCACACACACTGATATACAAATTTTTTAGTTGCTGCCAAATTTTGCAACTACTATATTTCATAACATATAACTTGGCAATTTTAAAGAATTTTTTTCAATTTAACTGCAATTAAGTTTATGTTTTAACAACTATGAGAAAGCCATCAATATAGAATAAAAAGAACTTACCAGTTTATGAAAACCTTAAAAGGAAACTTACCATTTTGAGAAACGGTGCTGCCGAAAAAACACATCAAACAAAAGGCAACAAATATCAAAAAATTTACCCACATCTTACAAGTGTTCTATACAAATAAGATCAATTACTTATCCAGTCTAGTTTATGGATGGGATTATCATAATAGGTAGTTAATGAGAAAAAACGTAATTAGTTTATCAATATTTAACACAAAAGTAAGAAATAATCTAAAATTTATATTTTAAGAAGTTCAAAAACCTTATAACTAATATTACAAGTAGTAATACTATTTTAATTATATGTAATAATACTAAAACTTACTAAACATTAATCAGATCTCGTTTTTAAAAATTTAAAAAAGTTTTAAAAGTAGTACGATGAAACATTACTAAATCAAATTTATAAATAAAACTAGTAGTTAATAAAATGCATAGGTTTAGGAACCCAAATTTTACCTAATAAAATGGAAGCAATAATATTAATACTCATTACTTAAGGTAAACTGACCATATTTGTTTATAAAGTGCAATAATGATTTATCATTATTCATCATAATTACAAAATTTCCTATTAACAATCACAATTAAAATTAAAACGGCTTGTTTTTACAAAAAATCGTTAATTTATAACTAAAGATCCATATATAATTACTTGAAAAATCAGTACTTTTCATATTCTAAAAATAATTAAAGTAACCTGTATATTTTCCCACAGTATAATGCATGCTTTATTACTCTGTGAATGGTATCCACACTAACACTACTAAAAGATATGATAGCTGGCTTTCGCTCCGATAGTTGAGAAATTTGAGCACAGGCTAATTGCGTATCTCCTTAGAGAGGGTGGGTGGTGGTGGGGGAGGAGCGACTGGAAATCAAGTTTTACATCTGGTAGACTAGGTTTTATGATGGGAAACGGGACATTTGAGGAGAAAATGTGTTTTTTGGAGAATTTTCGGTTTTGCGATTCCGTCCCAAGTTACACATAAAGAAACCACTATTTTCCCTAATGCACTGTGCAAAAGAGCCAACGAGGTGTCCTTTTCTACGAATGCGAGAAAGAAGGAATATAGAGTTGGTTTCCAGAATTGACTACAGGATTTTATAAAATACCTAATACGTATGAGAACACTCGATAATCTTACAACCTGAATTCAATGGTGTTTCAGCATACGAGGTCTATTTTTTTTAATAATTTGTAAGTAAAGTTACTGGAATTTATTAGAGTTCGATCAAAATTGGGTTGCAAACGTCACTGGACGCTGTCAAAGAGATACCATAAAAATCTGAGAAAACAGAATTAATTTCAAAATCGAAAAATACGCAGCTATAAAATACCTAATATTACAAGTCTTAAAAATCAATTACAAATGTAAAAACGTACCATTTTGTAATATGGAGGGTGTATATTTAAAAAAATTATAAATTTATTCCACAGGAATGCAACCGAATAGTTACAATCAGTCTTGAATTTTTCAAAATCGAGCATTTTAGTGTGGCGTTTGTTAATACACGAATAGAACAAATGCCATTTTGATAATTATCAAGCGTGATAGTTCAGCACTAATGATTTCGAATAGCATGCACGAGGTATTGGGTTCGGTGCCATGGTTTATCTTGTTTTTATAGATTTATAAAGACAATTGATGTCATCTATTTTATGGAAGTGCTCGCTATCAAATTTTCTAAAACTTTTAATATGGGAATCACAGAAGTGGTGCTCTTGCTTGGTTTGGCATTTGTTAATTATCTGTCATTTTGAATAAACATGCATTTATGACACTTTGAGTTATTATCAGTGTTTTAATTAAATGTGTGATTTATTTTAGTTCTTTTGTATTACAGACATATTTTTAAACATCAGATACATTATAAACGTTAAAAGAATGCAGGTAAAAATTTCAGATTTCCTATGTTATACATGCATTCCTAGCTTAAACAGCTGTAGTTCCTAATTTTAAGTGTGCTTTCTTTCATATTGCTTTCTTAAATAACTACGGGTTACTTCAGTTTTTGCTAACTTGCATTATTCTACCACTCAACAGCCAACACTGTATGACGAGTTTCCATAATAAAAGTAATAGAGTACAAAATTCAAACAACTAGATAAAAGTTATGTTAATTTAATTCTTTAGTTGCAAATTGTTTATAAGGTTTAACACCTCATTTATAATTTTTAAGAGTTATGGATAAAAAATTCAAAATTGCAACAACACGATTAAGCAAATTAATTTAATCAGTTTTCATCCCATTTTCGCATGAAGTTTGTTACGCTTTTTTTTTTTGGAGTCACATAGTGGATTTCCAATGCTAAAATAGGAATGTTATAGCCCATTACGATTTACCTAGTGTTAGGTAGGTTATGACGCATTGCAAATGTGGTTTTGAACTCCCAAGCACTGCTCAGTGACCTTTAAAAATAGTTTTATTATGTGTATTATATATTCGTGCAAAATGGACACTTCTCACACTTCAAAAAATGTGTGTAATTGCTTCAACCAATGAGAACGGAGAAAGAGTAGACGGATTTTTGCGGGTTGGTGTAAACGAATGCCATGATTATGGCAAATTATTTTGGGCTTCTTTTACAAAAGGCAAAGTGAACAGTTAGTGTAGGTGATGCAGTAAAGTACCTGTGAATTCGTACTTTTCCTGTTATCTATATCTTAATATAGTTTTGTTTAATAATATTGTAGGTATCAACAACAACTTCACTGCAATCTGCGTTAAATAGGCCATCTACCAAAGAGTACCTTGACGTACATTCAGATGCACAAATCTATATGAGATTGCAGTATTTCGTCATACCTTAAATATCTATATTGATAAAGGTAAGCAATTTCCTTGATGTATGTATCTAACTTTGGTTCTGTGTAACTCTCAAACAGTTACAGATAAACGTACTTAGTATCAGGTGTGGTTCTACAGACTGTGCAAATTTTAGTACAATGAAGCACAATTTAATTAACTAATGAACGGTTTACCTTTAATTATAGAGGTAGTTCAGGATAGGCCTAGCCTCCTTTATTTCTTGGCAAATCTGCTCTAGCGTCTAAATGTACTTGAAGGTACTACATTGGGTCTAAATGTACAGCAGGGTCTTCAGTAGGTCAAAAGATCTTTGAACAAATTTTTTTAGTGAAGTTGGTTGTTTAAACAAACCTAAAACAGTTTGTGAACAAAAGATAATGAATGACAAAGAAGAGGTAAGGGATTCAAAGGGTTAACTTCACCGCACTTTAACATGCATTGAAAGTACCCATTGATACATTAAGAAAGTTCAAGATATTCCTCAAAATTGCACGCTTTCACATGAAACTCGCCATCATCCCACCAACCATTGAACATTTTCATTGGCTAGGGCAATAACCACACATTTTCCAAGGCGCGTGAAAAGGTTACATACAATAAACTGTAGGTTCTTCAATTTAGTGCATGAGTACTTAACAACCGCAATTTCATACATAATAACCTAATTTATACTACAACAATAACAATGGCAAATAAAGATTTCCCTTTTGGATTAAAAACAAAATCTTATGCTCAATATTAAAATAAAGCTTTTAGAAGCCAATAAGGCATAACACTCTGTACGGCAACGTAATAAATTATATTATGTTTAAGTTTGTCATTTGACGAGTAATAAAATAATTAACTGAATTAGACTATTTCATTATTTTCGTCAAGTATATTGAAACAGCAATAAATCACTTGCACTTTTAAACAACCACTTAAATTATAAAATTAATACTGTAAAACATTTCAATGGTCAGATTCTAAAGCCACATGTTTGATTTCTGTAATAAAAAATGAATTTTAAAAGTAGAAAAAAGGAATAGCAACATAACTTTTGCACATTGTAGTAAAAATTTAATTTAATTACTCCAAGGTCAGTAATAAATTTTAAGCTTCACCTATTTGAAGATCTAAGGTAAATGTTCTTTTCTTTGAAAAGTCACTTCTTTATGATGTATCAAACAAAACTAACATTGAATTATATTAAACAAAAAAAAAATTAAATCTTATCAGCTGGTTTAATTTATATGGTTCATCAAACGATTCCATGGACACATGTTTCGTCTCTAACAACTGTCCTGTGTGTGTTTAAAAGCAAAGATATTTTCAAAATTTATGTTGCGCAAAGCAATTATGACAACACATCATTTAAAATTCAGTTTTGTATGGTGAGGTGTACAAATCGTCTACAGTGAAGATATTGTAGTATAAATGGTAATGTGAGAGTGCAATGTGGACAATTAATGTCACTCTCAAAATAATAATAGAATTCCAATAAATAGCGTGACTAAACAGTTTATTGCTATCAAATGGGATTACAAAGAAAAAAGATCACAATCAAATTATAAACAGTGATTTCTAGAACAATCCAAACCAATGCAAGTGTTATACACAAAATCACACTATATTTTGGTTATTATTTTGAACAATATCATATTATATAGCAAAATATGTTCACAAATGAAAAATTTAACAACAAATACCAAAGACAGTTTCACCAACTTAAAGTAGGATTTACAACCTTGAAGAAAACTTCTCAAGCAATTATGTACCAAAAAGCTGTTACGTTCCATTTCATATTTAAAAACCATTTCAGTATCTACTCATTTGACTTTACGGGTTGCTACACTTCTATGATTTCAATCTGCTTAGTTCAGCAGCCAACTTTGCCAGTACTTTATTAAATTCACGAATTCACTTTTCTATATTCATTTTGGTTCCTTGTATAGACATGTAATATTTACTAATTAGGAATTTCTTGAATGTTGCTATCTTGGCAAGATAAATACCTGCTCAAATTTATTTCTATTATAAATGGGATTTCCGTGATTATTTTTTCAGAAAACAATTTTATAACCAAATTGGTTGAACGAGTTCACTAGATATTTAGCGCTTGGTTGAGTTGGTTCTTCACTGATAAATTGAGCAACTGCAAATTCTTATCCATGAAATCATGCTTTCTCTTTTTACATGACAGGTAGATAATTTAAGGGCGAGATTCTTTTAATAGAACTGTTAATATTTTTAGCCCGAATTTGTACTCAACATTCTTCGATTCTTAGAACTAAGATTTGCTGCATCGTACCATATAAACGTACATTATAGTTACAGCATATTTTGTCTGGCTACTGTATTATATGTAGCTCAAGTTAGGATAAGATGGGTAACTATTGTAGCTACCCATACCCTTCACAGTCTGCATGAAGGAATACTATGTGATTATAACTGACAACTGTTTGCTCTACTCCTGAATGGCATGTAGTTTGCTTACATTCTAGAAAGATTACGAACAACATTTTAGACTAAGATTTATTTAAAAATTTGAAACTATATCTTTAAATATACTATTATAAATGTGTTTCTTGTGTAATTAGATGTTTGAGTAGCTTTAATCAGAACAAATTTGGTCAGCATAAATATAGTAAATAAGTATTTAGATTATGTAGGTTTCTGCCACTGTGCATATATGATTAGTATTAATTGTTTGCTGTACCAACACAGATTATTACTAACAACTACGGTGGTTAAATCCACTGAGTTTGTTATGCTAAATTATGTGGTAATATTTACGAGGGTGTATACTTGCATCATTCTTTTGTTTACAAATCATCATTTGATTTGTTTCTTACTAGATATAATTAGTATTTAAGGAGTGGAGGATACAGATGTTTGTCCTTACAGTTTAATTTTGTTTTGCTATTCAAATTCCTAGAAATTATTTTATTAGAGTTATATTTTGTGTTTAATTATTCTTGCAGAGACAGATGTTTGAATAAAATAGTCAATCATCTCCAGCTGTGCTTAGCACAATACCCCCCCTTTTTTCTGTTGCCCCGTAATGCGGGCGAGCATTTTGTTCTGATTTTGTATTGCAGGTAGCAAAGCAATCACTATTTGGGTACATGAACAATTTGCAAAAGAATAACCAATTACTGTATTGTAGAATGTAAGATCAATCAAGTTCTTCCTCTGGAAATCATGAATATGATTTAAGTATACTAATATAGCAAAAAGCATCACACACCCTTCCTTACTGAATTTAACAATCACTATAGAGTATAGTAATTCAAATGTAGATACAGCTAATGAACATGTACATAAAAGTTTATTTACAATAGATATTTTTACGTTTATTTTCAGCATAAAGTAATTACAATAATTTTCAACTCAATTCCCGTTGGCGTTAAAAACGAAAATTAATTCAGTAAATTAAAATAACCCTTTCACGTGTTAATTCATTTAGCTGTTTGTATCAATTCGATTTCTATTGTTAAATCCTTCCGCTAATTAATCCTTTCTAGGAATTCCTTAACGTAAAGTTTATAGGCGATAACTGGTTCTGAATATCCAATAATTGGTTCGTATGTGTTTTCCATTAAAATCTTCGCCGAATTAAAACCGCGCATTATTCCAATAAACCGTGTTTTCCTAGTTTGACACCTTAACAACAATATTACTTTGAGCTCGGATCCTTAGTTAAACAAAATGAATATTTACTTTATTCTCGAATAGCAAGACGAAAACATCTATTCTGGTTTTCTTCATGTCGTTTTCGCTATAAAAATTTCACGCACGCAATACGGCGTGCTTCTTCCGGTGACCTTAAAGCCATGATGAATGGTCGTCCCTTGCTGTAATGGGAGGCCAAGTGCATTCTTTTTGGGTGTAGGCCCACCTACTCGTTGCTGTGGACTAGCTAGTGACTCAACCCCAACGTCAGCAACTTCGAGGGTGAGTGTTTTCTTCACTACTTACGTTGAGACCATATCGATTTGGGATTTTACTGTTTAAGCTCATGCATTTCCAAATTTAATTCTTACATACGTAAATTATTGAAGTATTTTGGTATTCACTGCTCTTATATTAATGCTTTACTGTTTGTTTTTAAATAACTAAAAATATACTACTTATTAATGTAAAAATGGTTTAGAGACTTGCTGGCACATTTGAAAATGTTGTTGCTATTATATTTATAGACTTAGGTTTAGATTTACCATGCTGATTTAGAGCTGTTGGTTTTAGAGAGGTAATTTGGTTTCTCTTTCTTTTCTAGTTGAAAGTAATCTAGGGTAGTAACCTAAAACTGGCAGCTCACCATGTAAAAAAAATGATTTGGTTTTGTTGTATATTGTTTGCTAGTTTAGGATTGATTGTGTTTCATTTTGGGTACTACGATACCTTGTACATATTGTGTTTAATTATAGGTTTCTTTTTTTGGTATGTTTTGTTTTAAGTATGAAAGAGTGAGTGTATATTTTTTTTCTATTTTTTTTCAGACTTTTCTTTTTGTGCTTATATGTATAATACCCCGCCCACTAACAGACTGAGCCCAGTCCTACTGTTTCGTTTTGGGTTTTTTTAGGCTACGTCAATGCACGTAGCAAATTTAACAGTAGGTATTATAATAATAAATATCAAACCCAAGAAAAAGAAAAGCTCATTACAAACATTTTAACAGAGTTGAATGAATTCTAATTACAGCTGCATATTGCAGTGGTTCTTACACTAGTAGAAATTAATTTATAATATATACACTTAGTGATTCAGTTTATTTGATAATTAATTGGTGCCTAGAATATTCAGCAAACGATGGCCGGAAGTTGAATGTTTGGAAACTATATGTAATATGTTTTGTATTCGGACAGTAGTGTTAAGCTCTCTTGAATCAATTTAATTTAATTGTCAAATATTCCACATATTGAAACTTGAGTAAGGAGGCTAGCATGAAGTTGGTGCAACTGTGGTATTGTAGCCTCTTCGAAGAACAAAATCTGTTTGGAAACTTGATATTGCCAGAAACTTCTAATGCGACAGACTACAATGTTGTAGTAGGTGGAATGATACATTGAATGGACCAGCACAGACAGAATTATTGCACTATAATTCTGTGTTGCGTCAAAGTGTGGATAGCTCTAAACTATATAGAAGAACCACGGTGCTAGATGTCACTTGAAGGTAGTTCATTTCATTGGTTTCAGAGATATAATTAATTCTTCTTCCTAGTGCAATCGCTTATAAAGGCATTTCGCTAATTGTTACAGGTGGCTATGAAATTCTCACTGGTAAAAATTGTTGCCAGGGCTGCTTCTAGTAACTAATGAGATTTTATTGATTCACCTACTAGATGTGTGCATTTTTTTGTACTGCATCCTTTGTGCTTATGCGAGAAGTATTGTGAATATGCATTTTCACTTTCAGTTGGCAAGATTACGTGCAAATAATTACTTCAATTCAATGTTTAGAAAAAGTTCAAGAATGCTTCATTATATATCAATGCTTACTTTTTCTAGTTTCTATCTTCACTTGTCTACAAATGAGACATGCTTATCTGATATGTTGTTCCTCGTATAATATCTTTAATAGTTGCCCATATTGTTCAGGCATCATATATAGCAAAATCAGTATTTGAATTTTAGGAATCTCCATCGTTTTTATCACGAACTCCATAGAAACATTTACAAAAATGAAATGTTCATAACATTTAGATTTATCTAAGTATGCCAATTTATATTTATCCAACGTTGACATATTTTTGTGCTTTTGTATAAATTTAAATCTATTATTAGAAATAAACTGTAAATTTACATGTTAAATGGTATGCACAAACATTTTTATTGTAAACGCATCTACTATTAAATAAAAAATGGTTTTGCAATTTACTTTCTTATTAATGAAATCATTTTGAAATGGTGTTTATTTCATTGTGGGACAGTAGAAGAGAGATCTACAAGAAAACCACCTATAGAATTCTCAACAGGTCAGAAACTGAAATAATAAATAAATAAGTATTAATTACGTAATTTAGCATTTTGTAAAACAAAAAAGAAACCATAAATTGTCAACAAAGTGTTCACTTACAATTTTTTTGTAATATTTGATGTTTTGGTGCAATTCAAAATTATTAATTTTAAGTAGTTTGTAAGTAACAATTCTCCCACTCAGATTAGTCCATAATCTGTGAGTTAATGAATCTGAAGTATTAATGTTTTGAATGCTAGTACAAACATCTTCCCTGGTTCTCTCAGTTCTATCTAAATTCGTAAAGTGGTACGATTTTCTTGCCTAATTTTGATCAAAATTTGTGATTTAATATTGGACAAATCATCATGGCTGCAGAAATGGATGCCTTATATTAATTCACATGCACTGTTGTATGCAATGGGCCTTGAATTGAATTTGATGGTAGATTTGAAGTGCTTGTTATTTGGTGAACTATATCACATAGACCTACAGCGATCTGGTAAGCATTTTCAATTACTGCAACACAATTACCTCTTGTTATTTCTGCAGGTTCAATAATTTTAAAATCTTTGTTTTCTCTTTTATTAAACTCCTGGAAATCATGCTTTGCGAGCATTAAGTATGATTAGAATTATTCATTTTCAGTTGCCTCATAATGAATTCGGTTTTTGTAGGCGTTGGTTAGTATATCAGAATGTTAAATTTGTAGAATTTATAAACCACTCTTGTTATTATATGGATTGATAATTTTTTGGTTTGGAGCATTAAAGCCTTCATGCTGTACATCTGATGAAGTGATCAAAGTTTGACACTTGCACCTGTTTGTCTGTTCAAACTTATTCCTTTTGAGCATTACAATTTTATAGTTATTAGGGTTGCATTTGCTCATTACGTTTCAATCACTGCTTCTAATATATTTCGACATTCGTTGAATTAAATATCCAGTTAGCAACATTTTTCATTATTCTAAATTTACAATAGCTCAGTTAGGCAAATCACTTTACGTTTATTGTTATTTAGTAAATTCAAAAGGCAAATTGTCCTATGATATAGCCATATGCTTGATAGTGTAATTCATTCTAGAAATTTACTTGAGTATTTACTCATTTAAAGTTTGAAAGATAGCTTTTTGACCTGGCCTATCCAAACTAATTATAGCATCATATTTTAAACCTGGTATTATTGTTACTTTGTACTTCATTGTATAGGTACCACTGATTTATAATAGTTTTGAAGTTTTCAAAGAGCAAATTATACAAATTCTTCCTTAACTTTCGCTTCCTGTGTGCAACTTTGTTACGTTTTGTTTTTCTTCTCCAGCAATAACGCATATAAATCCTGCATTGTTACAAAAATTTTAGATTCCCTTTTTAATTCAATATAATTCGTATGTCAACAACTTATAAATGATTAAAAGAAAGTTATCATAATTTTGAAGCACTCTATTTATAGTACTTTTATTATAATTATGTAGTAAACAAATTTATCATTAAAAGTATTCCAGTTTTGTGTTTAACATTATGTTACAAGTCGTACCTGCTTGTTAGAAATTCCATAAATTATCTTCAAGGCGATGTAATTTAAAGTAATTATGCGCACCTGTTGTTTTGAATACTCAAGTGTTGAGACCTTGTTTCTTCACGGACTACGACAGTCGACCCTTTACCATCCTTGTAATAAAATGCAGAGGTTAGTATTGAAGGGTGACTTGCGACTCGCATTTCAGTTATGCAGTAAATCGATCCAAATGAGTTAGATAGTTCATCATGGTTTGTATCTTCTGCTTCTGTATGATTAAAACTAATTTTATTGCTTTCCTTTAGCGCAACACGGAAGTTCCTAGTTAATACTGAAATTTTTAGTTAACACAGAAATTTTTGGTTTATTAATGGCTATGCGTAACAGCTAATTTATAGCGTACAAATTGTATACGAATGGAAACCTACAATTAAGAGATTTTAACGATGGCTCTCCTCTAAGGTGGATTCCACTTTTTTATTTTTATGGTTCTGATCATCAGGATATTGCCGTAACAAAGTGGACGAGTTTTTGCTGTCATCATGCAGTATTAGAGGCACACACATGTTTCGAGTTTATCTACTAAAGGGTTCGTATCAATATGCACTCTACGTTCGAAGTCGGTAAGTCGATTTTCCTTTGTTATGAAAACCATCTGTTTGACGTACAACGCTAGTGGCTATTTGTGTTAAGTTGTAATCTTTGTAGCTTAAACTATTGAAAACTAATACCTTAATAATCACATTTAAAAATTTAGACCTTTGAAATTTACACTAAATTAAATTCTTGCTTTATAGGATTGTTAACTAAAACGATCTGCTTAAGAACTTAGGTTATGAATCATACTGAATAGATTTTATTATTAGCATTTGCTTATTCATGTTGATTATTTATCATACAGTTGAGTAGTTTCTTATACATGATAGTTTTTTAACAAGGCTTAAAATTACTAAGTGAAAGATCCTATTGCATACGAAATTTATTAAGAATGTACGTCGTTTGATCAGTACTGTAAAAATGACAAAACTTATGGAAAGTTTTTATCACAGTTATATATTCAAACTTTATTACATAAGATCTTTGCTGATAGTATGTTGGCACTTGTTAACTTTTCTTTTCTTTACTTAATTTACTTGATCATAAAGCAGAACTTTGGAGAAAGCATATGTTATACTTGTTCTCATACCATTTTAACATAAACCTTTGTAAAGTCTGGCTTGTATGGAAACATTTCTACACACGCTTAGGACAACAGCAGTTGTTTTAATAAATTATTAATTATATTAATAATTAAGTTACTATACATCAGTAGAATTTATATTAAACCATTCATTGTTCTGTTACATCACAAGATAATAATAAAAATATAGAAGGCTCCTGTACTACAAGGTCTATCAATTATACAGGTTGTTTCATTAACAATGGGACAACGTTAACTGGAGATACTATGCATTAAATAATGACGCTTGAGCCAAACTTTTCTTATCCAAATGTTGATGGTTTAAGAAGTACGAGGTTTTGAAAGTTATAATTTTATTTCAATTTTTTGGCATTATTCCTGTAATAATTTTTGTTGTTGAACTGTCCTGGGAAGTAATTTTCTAAATCTGCACACTTCCACAACAACTTTAAGGCAAGAGGACTGGAAAGTCATTGATAGTGAGACTGCCGTTCAAAACCTTTAAGTTTCTTAATCGGTTTTTAATGCAGCGTAAACCCCCTGTAGGGTTAACCACCCCTAAAGCGAGTAACCAGATCACAAGTTAGTAATGTTGAAGAAGAGCCATCCCATACCATATGAGTCTGAAGATGATGCCTTTTTACCATCCAGCTGGGACCTGTGTCAGACCAACCTGAAGGCAGCCGTCAACTACTAGTGGTTAAGGATGAGTGACTTTTGCTGGACTTAAAAGGGTCTACTTATTGCTTTGGTAACCTCTTTTTCCACTAACGTTAAGTTCCGAGCCGCCATGTTGTAGTCCTTAAGGCTCGGCACCACATTGTTAAGATTCATAATCTTGTGCTAATTGGTAAAATTTTTTATTCAAAGCATATGATTCTTAGAAAGCGCTAATTGATTAAATTTTTCCCACGACTATACAGTAATGCATTTATTACGCACTTAAGAATAGTTTAATAATAGTACTCATTATTTCGTAGTTGTACGAGGGGTGCTCGATATGTATCGACAATAAGTAACAAAGGCAAAACTTAAGGTGTGAAAACTTTTTACTGTTTTTCAAAATATTCCCCACGATGATTGATACACTTTTGCATACGTTGGAACCAATTTTTATAGCATTTTTGTCTATTCCGATTGAGATATTTCCAAAACATGGGTTTTCAACGCATCAACCGTCTCTTCTGGTGTCGAAAACCATTGTCCACATAGTTTGCTCTTCACGTGTAGGAACAAAAAGAAATTATTAGGTGCCAAATCAGGACTATACGGCGGCTACCCAACAATTCTATGTTTTGAGTGCTCAAATAGTCACTTGCTTGAGCCGATGTGTGAGAGCTCGCATTGTCATGATGAATAATAATTCAGAGTCGTCGGTTTGTTTTTCTTATTTCTCCAAAAACTTATAGCAAACAAATGGTTGTATACCAAGCAGAATTAACTGTTCTATGATCCCCTAAAGCAACGGTCGTGACATGTTCATTTATTCCTAAAAAACAGACAACCATTTTCTTCGAAGTGCTTCGAAGCGGACAACTTTTGTTGGATTTTGTTCATCTTAGAAGACACATACAATCGACTGCTGTTTACTTTCGGGTTCATACGAATAATTCCAAGATTCGTCACCTGGATGTTACACATGCTGTGTTTGATGCACCGCAATAGTATTTTTTGAGCATTTCTTTGCCCAATCAACACGAGTCTTTTTTAGCGATTGTCAAATTATGTGGGATCCAATGCACACATAGTTTTTGCACACCTAAATGTTCGTGTAATATCGAATGTATACTTGTCATACTAATGCCTAGGGATGCCTGAATCTCACGGTAAGTCACATGACGACCTTGTATTGTCAATTCATTCACAGCATCGATGTTTTCTGGCACAACAGCTGATTTTGGACGACCTTAAATTCACCGCTAGCAAATTACGGCCACAATTGAGTTCACTGTACTAGCGATATAAGGTGAAGTGGGGCAAGTGTAATCGTGGGGCAAATGTAACCAGTCTTCTCTAATTTGCTGATTATTTGCTTTTAATTTTGTTGTGCCCAAAATTTGAAAATAAAACCCCCTTTTGCCTATATATGATGTTTTTAATCCATTTTTAGGTTCTAAGTTCAAAATGTTAGCTAATTTGTACATGACTTGCATTTTCGCTTGTTGTCCGAGTATGGACTGTAATTTTTAAATTTATACTACTAATACAAATAATTCAACAGGATTACAATATTTTGCTACCTTAGATTTGATATGTTGCGAGGTGTAGCCGTAAAAAGAAGACATAAGCATATACATTTATTAACAATTCTACAATTCGTGTGCACCATTGACTAATGTACTTAACCCCAAAATTGCCGCCTAATCTCACGTTAGGATGCGTTCCGAAGTGAAGCTTAGTACACAACACTCCCCCTTACTTACATTAAGACATAGTTACATAATAAGCAAAATATTTCATCAGGCAAGTTATAAATCTAATTTAACTATTGGCTTTAACTCTATCAGATCTCCTCAGAGATGGCGAGGGACCTTTATAGGTGATTTAATTGGAGACGTTTTAGCCTCTAGGTTAGAGCGTGGATCGGGTTTGTTTGCATCATCCACAGTCACCCCTGTCACACCATCAGCTAAGATTGGCAACTGATAACTAATAGGTGAGCTATCTTCATCTAGGGTGATGACCGGAGGTAGTTTATCTTCAATCGTTCGACATCTGTTTCGTTTCAGGTAGTCGACATGAACCATCTTCACGTTATTGTGTATCATTACAAGATAAGTTACATAATTCAATTGTTTCATTATTTTTCCGGGTTCCCAGATCTTGCCTAACTTATTATAAACTAGTACGGCTTCCCTATCGGTATAATAACAAATGCCTTTGTCATTATTTTTTTTCCAAGCATCAACTTCTGTTTCTCTATTTGAACCTCTCTCTGGTTTCAAAATAGTTATTTTAGTTCTTGGAAGTCTTCTTAACATCCCTTCAGCAGGAGATACTTTAGTAGTAGTTGTAGGTGTATTCCTATAATTGAACAAAAAATTATCAACAATATGTTGAATATCCAAATTGCTATGAAGTTGTAAATTTTCTAGTAAACATTTCTTTAATATGTTTTAGAGACATTAACTCCCTTTTCTGCATTACCATTAGATTGAGGGTGGTAAGGAGGTGTATTTACTAATGTTATTGCATTTGACTTACAAAAGTTTTGTAATTCCTGACTATCAAACGGCGGACCGTTATCTGCTACTAACAATCGTGGTAAACCCCAATTAGCAAACGAATGCCTCAATTTTCTAATAGTGGCATGAGCGTTGGTGCTGCGCATAATATATAGATCTATCCACTTTGTTGTACTGTCCATGATTAATAAGAAGTTTGTATTTTCGAGCTTAAAAAAGTCCATATGCACTCGGTCCCAATTCTTGAAACTTTTAGGCCATGAATGAATATTTTCATTTATGTTATGTGCATTGTAACGTTGACATGGTTCACACTGCTCTACATGTTCTTCAATATTTTGATCAATCTTTGGCCACCATAAGACAGAACGTGCTCGAGCTTTCATCTGAACGACACCTGGATGACCTTCGTGAAGAAGTTCAAGAACTCGAGATCTCAGACTGTTTGGAATAACGACTCTATTTCCCCAAGTGACACATTCACTCTCGAGACTCAATTCGTTTCTACGAGAAAAGTAAGGTTTATAGATGTTATCACCATTTTCTGGAAATCCATGTTTGATTAATTCGACTATTGTACACAAGACTTGATCTTTTTTTGTTTCTTTAGCGATTTCTTCCGGTAGTATGGGTAAGTATTCGGAGTGATTAAAATAAAAATATAATCATTTGTTCCTTCGGGCAATGGTAAACGGACAATCCATCTGCATTAGCAATTTCGAACCTTTTGTACTTTATTATATAATCATAAGCACTTAATATTAAGGCCCAACGTTGAATTCGACTATGAGCCAACGTAGGTATTGGTTTGTTATTCGCAAATATGGATTCTAAAGGTTTGTGATCCGTTCTGATCACAAATTTTCTTCCGTATAAATATTTGTGGAACTTACGAACTGCATAAATTACAGCTAAGGCTTCCTTTTGGACTTGGGGATAATTTATTTCGGCTGGATTTAGGGTACATGAAGCAAAGCATACAGGTCTTTCAACTCCATCATGATTCTGACTTAATACGGCTCCTAGGCCATATGACGATGAATCTACTGTGATGAATGTTTCCTTGTTGTTATCAAATAAGGCTAGTAGGGAATTATTATTAATCATATTCTTACTATTTTGAAATGCTTCATTGCAAGCATCTGACCATGTAAATATAACATTTTTTTGTAACAGGGTGTACAACGGTTTTAGTATCATTGACAAATTTGGTAGAAATTTTGAATAGAAATTTATCAATCCTAAAAATGCTTTTAACTGCTGTACATTTTTGGGAATAGGTGCCTCTTGAATGGCACTTACCTTGGACTGCAATGGTCGTATACCTTGACCTGTTATGACAAAACCTAAAAATTCGACTTCATTTTTATAGAATTGACTTTTATTTTTGTTTATTTTAATATTGTATTTCTTTAGATGTTCCAATACAAGACGAACATTTTTGTCAAGTTCCGCCACATCTTTCCCAGCGATAATTATATCATCGATATAACAGCTACAGTTTTCCAATCCATATAAGACTTGATCCATAGTTAATTGGAAAATAGACGGAGCTGTTGTAATACCATAAGGTAAACGTTTGTATCTAAATAGACCTAAATGTGTATTTACTGTGACAAGATCTTCACATTCTTTAGATATGGGTAATTGATTAAATGCGTTAGACAAATCAATGACAGCAAAAACTTTTCCATCTTTGCAAGACTGCAAAACATCTTCAACAAGTGGTAATGGATAATGTTCGGTTTCAACATACGGGTTTAATGACTTCTTAAAATCCGTACATATACGAATCCCTCCTGATTTTTTTGGTGCAATAACTATTGGACTAGCCATTCTACTATGCTTGACTGGTTCTAAAATTTTGCATTCGACTAAACGTTTTAGTTCAGCTTCGACTTGTGGTTTAATAGCATAAGGTACGCTATAAGGTTTATGAATTGACAACACGGACTGTGGTTTCAATACTATAGACGCTTTAAAATTTGTTATAGGTTGACTAACATCACCATCAAAGAATGTTGAAAAGTCTTTTTCTAGGGACCTGACTGTTGGTGTGACGTTCTGTGACTGTAGATCCACAAAACCAACCTCCTCTACTGGCACAAGACAAGACTGCCAATTAGGTATTAATTGATTAAGCCAGTTACGACCTAATAGAGGTAAGAATTTTGTATTTGACCTAGCTACTACTAATGGTAAGTTAGTTGTTATATTTTAAATTTAACATTTACTAACGTTTGTCCCTTGACTTCTAACTGACTTCCTGCAATAGTATTAATACTAAAAGGACATTGATTAAGTTTACGATTAACAAAATTACTTAGGAAATCTTTTTCAGACATTACAGATACACTAGCACCAGTATCTACTTCCATTTTAATTGATTTATCCTGTATATGGACTTGCAAGACTAATGCATCATTACTATTTTTACTACAAACATTATTGATAAAATTTTACTCATCTGTTTTTCGACATCTTCACTCTCTTCGTTATCGTTATCTATATTCTGGGTGTTGATCTCCTCATAATTGACTGTACGACTGGGACGATTGGATGACCTACATACCTTGGAAGTATGCCCCCTGCGATTGCATGAAAAACATTCCCAGTTCACTGCTGGACATTTGTGTGGATTGTGGTTCCTGCCAACGGTAACACTTATTAAAAGAAGTTCTACCTCTTTCAACTGACTTTTGGACTTTCCTTGGTTCTAGCTGCTGCGGACTAGTGAATTGTTTTTATAGCACCTTGATTTTTATATATTTTGTGTATTTCTAGACGACTCTAATAATTTAGTTTGGGTTTCAGACAATTCCATCGTTAAGGCGACTTTAACTGCTTTATCGTAATCTAAATTATCTTCTGATAGAAGTTTCCGTTTAATAGCTTCAGATGCTAATCCACAAACAAGTTTATCACGCAGAGCTTGTGGTAAAAATTTCCAAACTCACATGTTCCCGATAGATTACGCATTTTGACAATAAATTTAGTGATTGATTCACCTGGTTCCTGACGTGCTTGATAAAATTTATATCGTTCTGCTATAACGAGCTTCTTAGGACTAAAATGATCCTTTAACGTAAACTTTAATTCTTCATAAGTTTTTTGAATAGGTGGGTTAGGACACAACAAATCTTTTATGATGCTGTACGTTTTAGCACCAATCATTGTTAAAAATAGTGGCACTTGCCTTTGATCTGTTGATGTAATGTTGTTACAACTAAAATAATTGTCCATTCTTTCTAGATAAGTAGTAATATCAATACTGCCGTCATATGGTTCGATGCTACCAATTAAGACACCTGTATATGCATTTGACCTTACGATTGTAGTTTCTGTGGTATTCGGCATTTTCACAGTTTTAAGACTTTGACTTCGACTTGGATGCACTTTTACGACCGCGGGTCAATGACATCGACTTTAACGATTTTTACATACGTAATTATACGGATTAATTACGCCTACCGGTAATTTGACTAATTTAAATTGTTTATCTCGTCGCCAGTGATATGTTGCGAGGTGTAGCCGTAAAAAGAAGACATAAGCATATACATTTATTAACAATTCTACAATTCGTGTGCACCATTGACTAATGTACTTAACCCCAAAATTGCCGCCTAATCTCACGTTAGGATGCGTTCCGAAGTGAAGCTTAGTACACAACAAGATTATTTTCAACAAGGAATACAATTCCTCTGTCAGATATCGATTTGGATGCCAAACATAAAAGATTTAGTAGTGATTACGTTTACCCCGTAAAAATTTATGTATGGGGTAAGTGTAATCACAGGGACTGGGGCAAATGTAATCGGTGATTACATTTGCCCCAGCCTATAATTTTGATTTTTTTTTCACTTTAAATTTTTACCTAGGCTTACCTTTTTTCATTTGTTTCAGAGCTTAAATAAGTAGTGTGTGTGCAACAAGAAGAGTTTGTTTACCTAAACTTTTATTAGTGAACATTATTAACAATAAGTAGTGTGTGTGCAACAAGAACAGTTTGTGTGCCTAAACTTTTATTAGTGAACATTATTAACATTTAAAATGGTAAGAGTTTATAAGAAAAAAAAGGCAAGGTCCTTATTACAGTGGTGAACAGTTAAAAGACGCAATCATAAATATTCAACAAGGACATTATAGTATTCGTAGTGCTGCCAAAAAGTACAACATTCCTTTTTTTACTCTTCAGAAGCATTTACAAGGAACTCGTGGATAGAAGAGCACGTCTCAAGGTAGACATGCCGCATTACCTGCAGCTGATGAAGAAACATTAGTGAAAGCGATTACAACCATGAAGAAATGGGGTTGGGGTTTGAGCAGAAAAGACATTCTTGAATTGGTAGGAAAATACGTTAGAACCAAGAAAATCAAAACGCCGTTCAATAATGGAATCCCAGGAGAAGATTGGTTTTTGTTATTTAAGAAAAGGCACAGGCTATCCTTAAAAAAAACACAAGCCCTGCAGTATGCCAAAAAAAAAGGTTAATGATCCTTTTGTAATCGAGGGATATTTTGATATTTTAAAAGAAATGCTAGAAAAACATGGATTGCAAGATAAGCCTCGTCAGATTTACAACATGAACGAAACTAGTTTCACTCTGGATCCAAATAAAACTAAAATTGTTGGAGAGAAAAATGCCCCAGCTTCGAGAATAACATCTGGGCCAGGAAGAGAAAGCACAACACTCCTCATGGGTGGTAACGCAAATGGGGATAAATTACCGCCATTAATTGTCTTCAAAGGGAAAAATGTGTGGGATGCCTGGATGGCACCAGAAGAATTCACTTTTCCTGGTACTTCCTACGCCGCTTCACCCAAAGGTTGAATGGAAACCGAAATTTTTAACAACTATTTTATTAAAACTTTTATTCCCAACGCAGTACCTGAAAGACCAATCCTACTCTTGTTTGATGGCCACTCAACCCTTGACAACAGTCTTATTGAAGCAGCCATGAAAAATAATATAATTATCCTCAAACTACCCCCACATTCCAGTCATTTGCTTCAGCCAATGGACCTAGCAGTTTTTAAGAGTCTTAAATCAAGATGGAATTCACGGTTAGCAGAATACCAAAGAAAACACGCTGGAATAAAAATTTCGGAAAAGGATTTTTCCAAACTTGTGTGCCGTATTTGGAAGCAAACAGATCCCGATTTACTGTTATCAGGCATTCGTAAGGGAGGTGCACACCCATTTAATAGATCTGTCAATGATCGCAATAAATATGATCCAGAAGCTGTAAGAAGATATGAAGAACATTTAAAAACTCCACAACCTTCCATACAAGAAAATTATGCTGAGCCAAGTACAAGCAGGCAGCAAGATATAGAACCGCCATCTTTGCAGAAGCAACCACTTCCAGAACCAGAACCGATTACAGTACCAAGTAAAAAGAATGTGTCATTTGAAGATTTGTTGCTAGACACTGTAAGACAGTCCCCTCGGCCTAATAAGAAAGAAAAAAGAAAAAAGGTAGCTTCTGGAGCTGAAATTATTACAGCACAGGAAAATATAGAAAAAAGGAAAGAAGAAACAAAAAAAGTGAAAATTGAATCAAAGAAAACTAAAGATTTAGCAAAAAAGTTTCAAACAAGAAAACTCCCAAAAGTGTTGTTGCATCCAGTTCTTCAGATGAAGAGGCCAACACCCAAATTCTAAGTAATATTGAGTCGGAAGAAGTAGACTGCAACGCATTCAAAAAGGGTAGCGGAAGAAGAGGAAGAAATGAAACAAGAGGAATTGTTATTTGGGCGTAATGACTTAGAGCAACCTGATATTAGAAATTGGGTTCTGGTTTCATTCAAAGGAAGAAAAGTACCATATTTTATGTTGGTCAAATAACAGCCTTTGATGAAGAATCACAACCTTTGATTATGTTTCTTAAAAAATTCGACCAAAACTCACATAATTCTATTTTTCATTGGCCGGAACAAATTGACCACCACCCAGTGCCTGCATCAGACATCCAGTTAATTCTACCTGAACCAAATTTAGGACGAAGAGGAGAATTAATTTTTCCAATATCCTTTGCCACATATAATGTAGGCTAAAATAAACAAAAACACTTTGTATAGTTTGTTTTGTTCACATACTTATTTCAATAAATGTTTATAAGACAAACATGCAAATTGTATTTATTTCCCCAGTATAGTGCCACAAAAAAATTTATAACTTTCTTATAAATTAAGATATTAGGTTCATTTTTTTTTGCAGGTGAAACGGCTTCTTTCATACTTGAATACACTTGTCCCAACCACTCTAACATACGCATCTTATGGGAATTACAAGCCATGATTACATTTGCCCCAAATGCTGGGGCAAATGTAATCAGAGAACATAATTTATATTTTTCTTTAATAAAAAAAAAAATGCCCAGTAGAACAAAATTAATGATGTAGTTACTTAAGGGTTAGATAGTTAGTACTACTGTGAAAAATCACAGAAATATCTCTTTTGGGTCTCTTGATATTATAATTTAAAAAGTACATATCATTTTTCTGATTACACTTACCCCACTTCACCCTACAGTGGTTTTAGTTAAAGCTTCTTCTTCCAAGATCGAAATAAGTTGATTCGGGCACTGTTGTGGAGATAATTCACGTCGGAAATCGTAAAAATCATCGCACGAAAATGTTCACGAGTTGATTCCATTTTTTGACCGTGACGAAATTTTCAACTCAATCAAAACAAAACAAATGGTGTTCATATGGCACAATGTTATAAGTTTGTATACTGTCAATAATGTCAAACTTTAGGTTTGAAACGTCGGATCGCAAACCTTCCAAATGAGTAATGGCTATTATAACTCGTTCGTTGAATAATGCTGAATTTTATCGGGCAGCTTCTTGTTCTAACTATGCGGTGATAATCTTGACGGAAACTTGGGTTAATAGAGATTATTCGAATCATGAAATGTTTCCTAACTCGTATAAAGTCTATCGTCATGATCGTAATTATGATGCCCTTGTTTGTGACCGTGGTGGTGGTACACTGGTGGCAGTAGCTTCTCATATTGCTGCATATGAGATTATAGGTTGCAATAGCATTTTCTTTGAAGACACCTGGGTTAAAGTAAAATTTGACTACGTAACGATAATTATATGTGGGGTATATGTTCCCCCAAATTCATGTTACGAACTTTATGCTAATTTTACTAAAAAAGCTGAAAGTATACTAGCCGACAACAACAATTCTCAATTTCTAATTACTGGTGATTTCAATCTGTCTAAGATTGAGTGGTCATTGGATGATGAGGGAAATTTTACCAACCCTGTGGGCTTGATACCTGTGGATGCTGAATCCTTTATCCAGGATATGTATTACCTTAACCTTCAACAGGTTAATCGTGTTTTTAATTTTTATGGTAGAATGCTTGATATATTTACAGATGCAATTGACAATACGGTGGTTACTGAAGCTGACCAGTCCTTAAGCATAGTTGATAATTATCACCCTCCACTCATAATTACTATTGTTAATACTTTTACTCCATCGATCAAGAATGAATCTCCATCATACTTTTATAATTTTCGTGGGGCTGACTATGGTAAACTAAATGCCTTTTATAACTCTATTGACTGGTCTGTTCTTCATGATTATATAAGTATTGATGAAGCTGTAGAACATTTTTATGAGCTTGTTTTAAAGGGTGTTGATATGCACGTGCCTCGGCAGAAGAAGCTCTGCAGCAAATATCCGCGTTGGTATAATGGGATATTGATTAATCTCATTAAGTTAAAGAATAAATTATACAGAAAGTATCAATTATCTGGCTCGGAAATTGATTATAAAAACTACTCCAAAATTAGGAAAGACACCAAGCGCTTAATTGATCTTTGCTATTCAAATTTTATCAGCAACACTGAACTTATGATGCCTAGTAATATTAGACACTTCTGGACTTTCATTAATTCTTTGAAAACAAGCAGTGGGATTCCTAGTTCCATGACATATGGTGATGCCGTATTAACAAATGCTCAGAGAATAGTTGATGGTTTTGCAACATATTTCAAATCATGCTACACTAACCATCCCAATATATTTGTGAATAAAAACATGGTAAGCAAAAGTGCGATTAACCTCTGTTCTCATGAATTTACAGAGGATGAGGTAATGAATAAACTATGTTCCCTGGATGTATCAAAGAATGCTGGCCCTGATGATATACCACCTCTATTCTTGCAACAATGTGGTACTTCTCTATGCGTTCCTTTGACATTCATTTTTCAAATGAGTTTGGATACTGGAACCTTCCCGTTAGTTTGGAAGAATGCAACCTTAATTCCAGTGTTTAAATCTGGTGATCGTGCAGCTGTGGAAAATTATCGTGGTATATCCATCCTGTCTTCTATTCCAAAGCTTTTGGAATCCATAATTTGTGACCAAATTTTTAACACTTTCAAGAACATCATTGCTGTAGAACAGCACGGTTTTTATAAGGGACGCTCTACTACTACTAATCTTGGTCTTTATCATAACTTTCTAAGTAATATTTTAGAAAAGGGCCTACAAGTTGATGTGATATATACAGACATATCCAAGGCCTTTGACAGTGTATGTCACGCTCTTCTTCTGAACAAACAGAAAACTCTTGGGATCTATGGTTCTTACCTTGAATGGTTATGCTCCTATATGGACAATCGCACACAAACTGTGCAAATTGCAGAAACAACTTCCAGAACTATACGGGCTATTTCGAGTGTTCCACAGTGGTCACATCTTGGACTGATCCTGTTCATACTTTTTATCAATGATGTTGTAGATGTATTTTGCAAATGTAAATGTTTACTTTACGCAGACGACTTAAAGTTCTTCAGCCCAATCGAAAGCCCATGGTATTCTGCTAGTGTGCAATTGGACATTTTCAATCTCGTCAAGTACATGAATAATAATCTGCTCAACTTAAATGTCAAGAAGTGTAAGGTTATGAGATTCTCTAGAAGCACCAAATTGATTACTTTCAATTACACAATTAACAAGGTGAGACTGGACGTTGTTAAAAGTATATCCGACCTGGGTGTGTTATTTGATAATCGTCTCTTGTTCACTGAGCATATTTCATGTATTGTCTCAAGAGCATTTAAAATGTTGGACTTTGTTAGAAGAAACTCAGTCCAGATTAAGGATGTTAGAGCTTTGAAATCTCTATACAATTCTCTTGTGCGTAGTATATTAGAATGTAACAGCTGTATATAGAATCCTATTTATACTGTTTATATACATAAAATTGAGCGTGTGCAGCACAAATTTGTAAAGTTCATTCTATGGAAACTTAGTTTTCCGTACAGTGATGTGTCTTATAATGTTAGACTACAGTTAGCTGGCTACCAGGCTTTACATACCAGACGAAACACTTCCCTTTTATTATTTCTTCACAATGTTATCGACTGTAGTGAGTTACTCGGTGACATTAGGTTTCGTGTAACGCCACATTTTACTCGAAATGCTATTCTTTTTTATGTTAACCGTCACCGTACCAATTACAGTATGCCTTTGTAGACAATTTAATGAAAAGCTATAACAGATATTTTCCTAGTGAAACTGATATTTTTACAGTTCAGTTTTCTACTCTTAAGAATGCATTATCATTGTAATAGTTTTAGGTTATTTTTACTATTTGGGATTGTTTTCCTGTAAGTATTTAAATGTCAAATCAATAAATAAATATTCTACTATACAGCTATTTACCGATATAACCATTGTAAAATGATTTAAATTAAAGTATGTATGTATGTATGTACAGAGAAAAAGAATATGATATTATTTTTGACTTTGGTCATAAAGGATACTACTTACAACCTTTTCATATTATTAATTAGTCATAACTTTTTACCCTCTACATCTAGCATACAACCGACCTCAAAATCTAAAAGAGCAACCATTTTTCCATAAAAAACGTATTCGTATCTCTCTTTGATATCCCATGTTTTCAAGAAAAAACTGTTTAATTCAAATTAAGTTTTAGTTCTTGATTAGTAGAATATCACGCCAAAAATAATAATATTCTAGTAGGCTTATTTTACTATCTGACAGTCATCATTATGATCTGTCATAATTTTTATTTAACGACTCAATGAAGGTATTTAGAGTATCAACTCAGTAAGTGTTTCCTTTAACCTTCTGCTTTAAATTTCTTCCACATTTAAAAAATGTCGCATCATAGTGATTTCACAAATAATGAGATAAGAGATAGAGTGTGTGTTTTTGCGTAAACAAATTTCAATGGCCGTGCTAAAACCCAAAGTTATACCCAATTATACACCCAAAGAAGACAACCGAATCATAAACTGTTTCGAAACTTGTACAATCGTTTAGACGAGAAGGGTTCATTTTGTGCCAAACGTGAAGGTAACACTCAAAAACTATCTCCATTAAGCAAGACAAGAAGGTTTTGGTTAGACTGCACGAAAATCCAGGTATAAGTATCCGCCTTCTAAGTGCGGCAATGGTCATAAGTTACTCATCAATTTGGAAAATTTTAAACAAAGTGAAGCTTCTTCAGTATCACTTTACTTCAGTTTAGAACTTGTTGCCACAAGATCCCCAACTTGCCTCCATTTTACTCGGTTTTTATAGGATCAGCAAAACCCGGATCTTAAATCTTTGAATAAGATTCTATTTACTGATGAGGCAACATTTACTTGCCATGAAGTTTTCAACTGGCGAAACAACCATTCGTGGGATTCAGATAAGACCTGTGCCGTAAAAGAAACGCATTTTCAACACGAATTTAAGATCAATGTTTGGTATGGTATTATTTCAAATTTTTTCTATTGAGCCTTTTCAACTGCCGCCGCCCTCTCTAAACGGCACACTTTATTTAAATTTTCTTCTCAAGAAAATGTAAGCGATTTGCTTGTAAAAGTACTACTTAATATGAGGACACATATGTGGTTTATACAAGACGGGACCCTTGCACATTTCTCTCAGTCGATATGCGAATACTTAGACGTCTTTCCACATCGATTTGGACTCGAATGAAAAATATGGTGTATAAAGAAAGTGTTGATTCGCTCAAAGAGTTTTGGGGGAGAATACAAGTGGCTGCGAATGAAATCAAAGACAATTAAGTAGCATTGTTTAGAACTCGCCAGTCTCTTAGAAAAGGCATTACAAAATGTATTCAAGTAAATGGTGCACATTTCGAAAATTACTTTAAAATACTTTCTTGTAAGCGATCTAACGAATTAACAATGCCAATTTTCAAGTCGATAACCAACAAATTTTCAGAATAATTTCAAAAGAATTGAAATAAAATTACAACCTTCAAAACCCTGTACTTCTTAAACCATCAACATTCAGATAAGAAAAGTTTGGTCCAATAGTTATTATTTGATGCATAGTATCTTTAGTTAACCTAGTCACATTGATAATGAAACACTGTGTATGTATCTGCTAAAACTATATAAAACTTGTTAACGCTGAATATACCGCTCTGTGTATTAATTCTTTTGGTTTTTTTTTAGTTTATTCGACAGGCTAGCGTCCTGTCCCGTCCTTTGTCTTACAGCAGGGCGAAGTGGGTTGAGTATTCCCGTGCTCCCCCTTTCCACTCCCTAATCTTCGATTTTGTTAGAGTGACATCTATTTTCTTCTTTTTATGTCGCAGTAACTCATGCGGGTATGCTTTTCCTTACCTTTTCGGTCTCTCTGACCCGTGCAATTTACCATCACAAATCCTAATGCTAAATTAATTCTGTGAAGCAACAGGTCAAAAACCAAAAAATATTACTCTCTAATTTGCTTCTGAAAATTGTAAGTGACACTAATATAGCAATAATGTAAAAGTATTGAAAGAATATTCATACTCAAGTTAAGTGACTCAGATGTCCATTATCATCAAAAGGAAGCTTTTTAATTGATACATTTACTGATAAATCATGTAAGCATATCTGCATTTAACCTAAACCATAAGAGGTTGAATACGGTGGTGATATTTATTTTCGATAACATAACAATTATGGTCTGTATAAATCTATCAAATGGGGGAATTCAGAAAGGCACTAATATAGTTACTTAGAAAAACTTGTGATTTAAGTTGTTCAACAAGTCAAAAAAATAGAAATAGTGTTCAAATAATGAATACTATAAACATCTGCAATAAAAAAATCATGCTACGAATGTGTTACACCACCTTTAGCCGAAAGTGACCTAAAAAGTATTGCTACTTTTACAAATTTTCAAATTTTTTAATTTATCTTTTTCTTATCGTAAAATATTTTATACGATTTTTTTATATTAATTAACAAGAAAGTGCAGTTTCTGCTTTGTGTAACAATCCATATCTATTTTTAAGATAAATTACCGAATCTGGCATGTTGGTAGCAATTCGTTGCTTAAGCCTTACCATAACATATAATTTAATAAATGTCACCATGGCATAACTCACAATTAGTTAGCGGTCTGACATGCTGGCAGCGATTCGTTGCTTAAGTCTTACCATAACATATAATTTAACACTTTTCCTTTTTTGGAGGGGATAACCAGGTAATGTTTCATTTCCTTAGAAATGGGAATCGTGTAAGCATGTTGGAGTTCTTTAACAACTATCAGGTTGCCAATATCTATATAGAGTCAGGTAGATAAGAAACAGGTAGAAGAGTATAGGAAGACCTAGACCAAGATATATTAGTCAAATTATTAGAAGTTTAGGTTGTGAAGGGTATGTAAAACTTTTTAGATTAGCACAGAATAGAAAAGAAGTTAGAGCTGTGTCAAACCGACCTTAAGTAAGGTCGAAAACAAAATGATGATGATGATACCGAATCTCGTATGTTTCTAGTATGGGACACCTAAACAAAATAAAATTTTGTAATCTAGACAGAAATAAACAAAAAAAAATCATATTATAAGTATGTTCTCAGCATAAGAAAACCCTTAATTGGTTCAAAGAAAAAACTACAAGTTTTGTCATTCCAGTAAAATTGCATTTAATGTACTTGTGTGGTATTAGAATCTGATCATTCATTTGCATCATTATTAAATTAATATATAAAACTAAAACCGTAAAATAACTAAAAAATACTTACAATCAATATGATCACTAAAGATGTCCTCTATGATAAGGATCATAACTTGCAAGATATTTGTCTGCCAAAATACGAGTACTTTCTATTACTGCTAAATGTCTGGCATTTTCATTTGTTAGTAATCTTGTGTTATCATTAGTATGTAATCTAGTATCACCAATATTAGCTAATAATCGTGTATTATCATTAGTGAGCAAACGATTATCATTAACAGTTAACAGTCTTGAATTATCATTAACTAATAAACGAGGAGTTTCACTAACATTTACCAAATGAAGTCTATTAGCATCATTTATAAGAACACGATTATCAGTGAGTAAATGGGTTTCTGTTAATCTTGAACCATCAACAGAAATCATACGAGCTGTAGCATCTTGCTGTATCATACGTGACTGCTCAGATTGAATCATTCGATTATCGGATTGTTGAATAAGACGATTATTTTGATCGGCTGTATGAAACTTGATATCTTGAATAAATTTAATTTCCGGATGAAACTTCACATCTGTAAATTTTACTTCATTTGCAGGAGAAAACTTTGGCAATCGTGGGGAAGTTTCCTGACTATTCTGATTATTGTATTTTGGTGATGGTGCATGAACCTATTAACAACTATCAAAAATGTATTGCAATTTATATTGAAGTTACCTTCATATGCGTATTTAAAGTGCTTGACTGAGAAAAAGCTTTACCACACGTAACACATACATATGGTCTTTCACCAGAATGTACTCTCATATGCCTTAAAAGAATTGTGTTAACTGTAAAACCTCTTCCACAAACTGTACATACATATGGCCGTTCACCCGTGTGATTACGCATGTGATATTTCAATTTCATAACTGTAGTAAATCTAAAAATAAATCATGTCACTATATGAAAAAGATTCCAACCAATAATTATTACAATACTTATTTATATCTAAAACAAAATAAGTACTAATATTTATAATATCTGGATTTAGGAGAATGCAGTGTCTTAATCTACTGATATGTTCTGTCTAATAGAAACAGATATTATGTTATTTCATTATGCCCACCTGTATGCACAAGAGTAAACAAGCATATTAAAAATTAATTAGTTTACAGAATCATTTCACAAAATGACTACATAAGGCTAAGAACTTATTTCGATTTATTGTATTATTTATTTTGTATTGTATTGTATTGTATTGTATTATTTACTACATACTGGGTAGCAATTTGATAAATTAAAATCAATAATATATATATATATATTATTAATAGAGAAGAATTATCCACATTTGGAATGCAAATGAATGCTTAATATATATTAATAGTTATTAAGATGAAATGAAAACCCAACTTTGTATTTAAAGTTGAATTACCATTTCAAATCGAACTGGTAATTGAAAACCGCTAAAAGAACAGCCACAGCAGGATTTGAACCTGCGACCATTGATTTGCCGGATCAACGCTCTACCAACTGAGCTATGCAGCTGATTGGCTAGAGTGTGTTAATTTATACTACTGAAGCTTGTTCTCTTTTTCGATTTTCAATTACGTCTTGCATTTAAGGAAATTGAATCTAGTTATATACATAATTCATGTACTAATAACTTGATCATCCCATTTTTGCAACGTTCGGATAATACAAACATGTAAGGTCAAAGCACAAGCGTTTGGCTTAACACGGATGTCGCTTTTATGTTGAGTTAAGCGTTGTTTTAATTGTTGTGTTAAGCCAAACGCTTGTGCTTTGACCTTACATGCAAACACAAACAAACATAAAATAGATTTTGATAATCCTATAATATTACAAATTGAAAATAAAAAATCCAAAAGAGAATTCCTAGAAATGTGTTACATATTTAAAACTTAAACACTATTAATAAAAACTGACATTAACACACTAAGCTCTATATACACCTATCTACTTCATTTTAAATCCAAAAACAAATTCAACATAACTGATCAAATCACTTAATAAAACACAACATAAACATACATACATACACAAACAAACACACGCATTCATTCACACACACAAACATCCAAATGCACCCACACACACTTGCACAGACATACATACATTCACACAAACAACATAAACACACTAAAATACATACGTAAACAAATAGACATACATCAACATACATATATAAACATACATACATAATAAAATATCTAAATTTCAATCAGACCATAAAAGAAATTAATTACAATCTAGAAAGTTATCTCGAACAATGTCAAAATTATAAAGGAAATGTCATTATAACATTCAAATGTAATTAACAAACCACATTACTGTTTTCTTTTAATAGCTTTTTACCACACTTTCAACTTCTATTCAAAATTTATCTATATCAACGATTTCATTGTAAAAACCTCACATTAGTAAGTAAGTTTTTAACTATTTTACGCCCATACTAACGTTTCTTAATTTTTAGTATCTTTGATAATGGTTTAAAAATAAAACCGAAAGCTTAGTTTATAATAAAGAGTATATGTCATTAACCAGCAGACCAAAAAGCCTGTTACTATATTTTATATTATATATATATATATATATATATATATACAGGGTGGTCCGGTTTTCATTAGCCAGCGTACATCTTCTGAACTATGCAAGATATAGAAAAATTTCATAGGAAAAAGTTTTTTGAATATGTTTGCTCTACAAATATAAAGCATTAAGTATTTTTCATGGCCTACTATATTTGAGCAATAATATGTCACTTTGGTTTTTTAAATAGAACACCCTGTATATTTTTTTGAAAAAATATTCTACTTGAAATTGTCTTTACGGCAATATGCCACAATCTATGATTTCTATTCAAAGTGCGCTAAATAACCTAAATAATATAATTTCAATCTGATTATTTCTGTTAACAAATGCCATTGCAGTATTTCAGTTGTTTATTCACAATTATTTGTCACATAAATAAGTAAAAGTATTATTGTGTTCTTAATAGTTGTTTCGCGCAAAATAATGGATATGAATTATTCAAACAATGAAAAAGTTGATATGTTATGCTGTAAACGTCAAGCTGCAGTTTTATATCGAAAGTTATATCCTGACGGTAAACAACCAAATATAAATACATTTAAGAATTTAGAAAATTCTTTAAGGTCCAATGGTAGCTTTTCAACTATCACCAGAAATCAAGTACAACATAAATTGATTATTTTGGCCTACTTTAGACCTTATCCTAAAGTTTCTCGAGACAAGCTGCAGCTGAACTAAACGTTTAGACAGATTTTTAATGTTTTGAGGCGTCATTCAATAAAAGCATTTAAGATGCATTTGGTTCAAACATTACATCCCAATTATGCCAACAGCCGAGTTGATTTTTGTATATGGATATTGAATGTATAGGAAGAGAGTTTTTGGACAGTATAATTTGGACTGATGAATCAAACTTTCATACAAATGGTATTTTTAACAGAAAAAATACACATTATTGGAATGATAGAAATCCTTTGCAATTTGTTGAAACCCGTTCAGAAGTACGATTTTCAATGAGTGTGTGGATAGGTATAGTAAGTGACTGCATACCGGGTCCATATTTCTTTAATAGTATAGTTTAACCCAAAATAGATATTTTGCAAACTTCGTTTCAAGATTTCTTAGATGATATTTTCAGAGTTATCAGGCGAAACTTATGGTTTCAACACGAGAGCGCTGCACCACATAATGGAATCAATGATACAAATTATTTAAATAATGAGTTTGGTCAGAACTGGATCTGTAATAGAGGACCGACTTTGTGGCCTCCCCGATCACCTGATTTGTCAGTTCTTGATTTCTTTGTTTGGGGGTTTTTAAAAGATCGAGTGTAATTCTAATTTTACCCTTTTTCAAAATCTTGAAGAGTTAATCGCAAAAATAAGAGCAGCTTGCTTGCTAATTACCCCGGTCATGCTGCAAGATGCTAGAAAAAATTTAATTATTCGAGTTAATAAATGTTTAGAATGTAATGGTGAACAATTTGAACATTTACTAAGATAATTAGTTTTCTTGTTAGCTATTATTTTCAGATGTATGTATAAAAAATTTCAATTTATTAATTTATACAGTAAATAAACAATAATCAGTTTCCTATTGGAATTTTATTATTTGAGTTATTTAGTGTATTCTGACAAATACTCATTGGTTGTGGTATATTGCCGTAAAGACAATTTCAAGTAGAGTATTTTTTCAAAAAAATATACAGGGTGTTCTATTAAAAAAACCAAAGTGACATATTATTGCTCAAATATAGTTGGCCATGAAAAATACTTAATGCCTTATATTTGTAGATAAAATATATTCAAACAACTATTTCCTATGAAATTTTTCTATATCTTGCATATTTCAGAAGATATACGCTGCCTAATGAAAACCGGACCACCCTGTATATATATATATATATATATATATATATATATATATATATATATATACATATATATATATTACTCATATTTAGACCAGGGTAGAAAATTAAATAATCACATCAAATAATTTTAATCACCGTGTAGAAGCTTTGGGAAAAGGTACGTTATTAAAAAAAAACCGTGAAGCATAAAAATTCATTCGTTTCATTAAAAATAAGGGAGTTAAATTATGTACAAGACGCTTGCTATAAAAAAAAAAGGAAGCAGTATTAAAAAGCTCTGCGTGTAGTTTAATTATTCCTAGTAAAGAAACAAATAGAAAATTACGTGCAAAATTTATATTAATTAACTCTATTTTAAGTAACCGGTATTAAACAAAATGTACAGATAATAATTAATATTTGATTAGGAGTCACTAAAAATTAAAGGGTATTATTTTTAATTGAAGTTAATTGAACCATTAGTAACACATAATATCTATAAAAACTTGTAAAAACCCAATAAAATGCAAATCGTAGAAGGGTATTTAAAATGTTACGTTTGAACACACCTGCGTATTTTTAAAAGGCAATTTCAGTTTAATTTGTTTAGATAAACATGTCGATTCTACGAATATTGGAAACGGTCGGATGCTTTAGCACGAAATACAGAACACCTGCGTATTTTTAAAAAAGCTTGTTCTGCGTAAAATTTGCAGATAACAAATGGTTTCAGAGAATGTTGGAGAAACCGTCGCTTATATTAACGGGAAGACTAGATACGGGGTTATTTAACCCAGATAACAGTCCATGTGGACTGAAATAATCGATAGTAAGGAATATCAATTTGCACCAATACGAACAGGTTAGATAGAGACAGATAATATGCGCAAGACCGAGACACATATAGTAAAAGGCGTGAGTGGAGCAACGTCACGGGGTTGCGATTGGTTGAAAGTAAAAGGCAAACTTGAGAGGTAAAAATAACATTTCTGTATAAAAATTAATTGGTTATTTCCAGACGTTGCGAGCCGTGTCGAAATTTCTGAGATTTAACTGATGCGAGTGCAAATTTCGTAAAAATCGCATGCCGGGCTGCGGAATGGGAACCTAGCATGCGAAATTCTGAAGAATTGTCCGTTTTGGGGACTAGACCGACAGACAGGCTAATCGCTATATATACCCAGGTTAATATGAACAAGCTCTCTTAGATTTTCGACTTTGATTCAATGCGTTAAACAGTGCTTTTTAGTTTTCCGAGTTTGATAGAATAATTTAAACAGTTTGCTCGTATATTTTGGTGATTTAAAACAGTTTGTGCTTTACGTGCTACAATGAATGTACTTTAGTGCACTTAGAAAAGAAGATACAAGGTAATAAAGTTAGTATCACTGTACTAATTAGTCAAAATTTGCAACGACGAATGAATACACAAAAGTAGGCAGTTTTGGCGTATATTGGTGAATGAAGCATGAATTTCCTTGCTATTTTTCGGGGGTGTTAATAATTAAATGGTTCATAAACGTGTCTGGATCCACAAAACAAGGTTCAGATATACACAGATGAGTTCGGAAAAGCCCTGAAACAACTTTAGATGAATGGTGGTGGAGAAATTTTAAAAGCGTTGAGAATCAGAAGCCGTAAATATAACCCAGTTGGAATGGTGTGATTAACAAAAGGGACGATGTACATTGAAGCTAGGAGTGCAGTAACCTTCAGGTAAATTATACTATTTTGTTTGAACTTTGATGTTTTCGTGTGTGTTGAATAACTTTATAATTTATTTACTTAAAATGGACAGTAATGCAGTTGAACTAACAACAAATTTTTAATTTTAAGGCGAAATTTTCTTGTTTAAGTCGAAAGGAGTATTTAGTATTTATGTGCTTGATGAAAATTTGGGTATGTCTTTGAGCTCAATTAGACGAACCTGGTTAATTAACGTAAAGGGGTGGGAGATGCTCCCTTTGTACTCAGACTCAGGTCTGCATATATTGTTATATTAATTAGGAGGCATCCTACAAGGACTTTAATTTTGGATGCACATTAAAATGATAACAAATTTAAATCTTGAAATTTTCTGATACTGAAATTTATGCTGAATTTTTAATATTGAAATTTTAATGTATTGTGAATATTGATGTAAATAGAGTTAACGGTAATGTTTGTGGTAGGAATGTGTTTGTTTTTTTTTATGAATGAGGATGAAGGTTTATCTAGGGGAGCAGCCGAGGCGATGAACAGAAGAAAGTCAACGGAACAGTTGAGTTAATGAATAGCTTTTTGTAGGATTCACAGCATTCTTGACGCCCAAAATCTGTGGGGCTTGATTCGAAAACCGTAGTTCCCGGAGAATGGTGGTATCACAGCATTCTTGGCGACCCAAAAGTGAGGCTCGAGTTCCAAATAAAATTTTTATGATTTTATTCCAGGAAACTGGCGATCTGAGAAAGAGAGTTTCTGTGTGTGTATAAATTTAAGAATATTTTAGAGTGTGTGATAGTGATTAGAACGTATGCAGAGAAAGGAGTGGTTAAGGAGTCAAGGAGTGGAAATTGGAAGTGACGATAGTGCATTGTGTGAGAAAAATTCGAAAATGGAAGAAGCTGGAGGCAGTAGAGATCAGTCGAGGACGGAATCAGGGGATCAAGGAAATGAGTTAATGATGAGAATGTTAGAGGAAATGCGATTAGCTAGAGAAGAATCGAATAGAGCGAGGGAGGAGTCCAACAGAAAATTAGAACTGCTAAGCGATGAATCTAATAGAGCTAGGGAGGAGTCCATCCGAAAATTAGAGCAGATAAGCGGAAAATTGAACAAAATACTAAAGAATTTACAGAATTTAAAGATAGTCTTACCGTGAAACTGGGGAAGTAGAAAATAGGGTTGAAAAAATGAGCGTGATATTACAGGTCTTCGACAGGAAATGGGACATTTAAGGTCCGAGTACGCATTTTGTGAAGAAGAGATTAATATAAAATGACTGAAGTGACGGACTCATGTAGGGATCAGTTAGGCAGGGTAGAACGCGATGTTAGTAGTATCAAATATAACATGTCAAATTTAACGGGGGGATGGTCCCAGATTTTATACAGGTGGAGGATCATTGGACCAACACATGAAGTTTTATGGCGATAACAGGGTAAATCCACAAATTTTTATTAATAGTGTAAGAAATCTAGTGGGAAATTTATTTGACGAACAAACTAAACTGAATACGATAAAGGCTTTATTGAAAGACAACGGAAGCATGGTACAATTTAGTAGGACAGGACATAGACACCTACACGGACTTTGAAGACAGATTTTAAAGCACTACTGGAGTGACCACAGACAAGACCAGGTACGAGACGACTTAATCACAGGAAATTTAAGGGAGAATTTTCAGGAAGTAGGGAGCAATATGCTATACGCAAGTATAGCATAGCAAAGCAACTGAACCCACCACTGACGGACCGACAAATTATCAAGTATTTATCACGACACTTGAGGTAGAAGTAAGACAACACGTAGCACTACAGAACATAGTGGACAGAGAAATGTTTTAGAATACCTGCAGAGGTACGACGACGTAAGTAGTGGGCGACCTCGAGATAATAGAGAAAGACAGATCAACACAGTTAGGTTTGACAATAGACGGGACAACTATGCTAGAAGGGGAATAGTTACGGATACCAGCGACAGAATTGGGAACAGAGACGACCATACGTTAGAAGTAATAGTTTAGGAAGGGGACCTGCACCGAGACCGGAACCTACCAGAAGGAATAGTTCACCGGACATGAGGGGACTGCTAATACAGACACGGAACGAGTGGAAACGCCTAGGACATAAGCTGAGGTGACGGCTAGACCAGGACCAAGTAGGGAAAACAGACCTGGACAGGATTTTTAGAACGCGACAGACCACTAGATTTCAGTGTAAATGTATATGAACATCCACGTGAATTTTTCAAAATTGAGGAGGAAGTAGAGCCAGAAACTGAGGAAAAATTATGTTTGCCAATTATTAATTTAGAAATTTTGAGAATAATGTAGAAGTATTACTTGATACAGGGGCAGAGGCGAGTTTAATATCGGAGGAATTCGTCAGCAAAATTAGGGATAAGGTTTGTGATAGAATTATGCCTATAAAGCGTAGCCATTTAGTAGCTCCAAATAAAAGAAGTTTGCTGTAGTAAATAGTGTTGTGGTGCTTAGGATAGATATAGGAGGTTTAAGCTGTGAACAGGAGTTTGTAATTGTACCTGGACTGAAGTTTCAGAGCATTTTAGGTGTTGACTGTATGATGAAGTTAGGGTTTTGATAGATATGGAACGGAAGGTAATAAGGATTAATGATAGGGTAGTGCCATGGAAGGGCAGTTATGAAGTCACAGAGGATGACACGGGGTTTAGTATTAATGTAGTAGAGGTAGAGGATGATGAAGGTAAACAGATCAACACGATAAGATGTCCAGAGGATAGGAGAGTAGAGGTTCAAGCTTTAGTACAAAAACATGCAGAATTAGTGGGGGTAGAAGCAACAGCAGCATATCGGGAGCAGGTGAAGGCAGAATTAATTAAAGATGCTCGAAAAATTAATCAACGGACCAAACCGCAATTCCATTGTCCAACATCCATGGACACACTTTTTGACGAGGTTAAGTGACAAGTTTGTTTTTAATAAAGTAGATTTAAGGAATTCATTCTGGCGGATTCCATTACACAGGGATTCTAGAAGGTACATAGGATTTTCCATAGAGGGAAAATCGATAATTTTAAAGTAGTATCGTTTGGTTTGTCGGCAGAAAAGGAAATAATAATGAATAAGAAACAGACAAGTGTAGGGAATGAAGAAGAAGCAGTATTTAAGAGTCAGGATAATAGGGATGATAAGTTTATTGTATGTGAGAGAATAGGGATGATAAGTATAGATATAGAAGGGGGAGAAATAGGGATGAAGAGTATTAGGTTGGTGAGAAGAAAGACGTGGAGGATCAAGAAGAGAGTTAGATTTAAATAACTTAATGAACAAAGGATAGAGATAGGTGAATTTTAGTATAGATATAGAATAGAGAGTAGATATAGGTGTATAGGGAAGAGTATAAGTAAGTGTTTAGGGAAAATAAAGCTAGGTATAGGATAAATATGGGGGATAGTTAGAAATAGGTGTTTAGGATACGAAGGAAAATTAAATGTAGCAAGAAAATAAGATAGATTAAGTGTAGATATTTCTTATAAGATTAGTGGGGAGTTAGGAATAGAATAAGAATAGGATAGGTATATAGGATTAGGTAGGGGAAAGTGAGTATAGTGAAGATTAATTAGAATTTAGGAATAGGATAGGTATATAGGATGTATATAGGATTAGATGGATAAGTAGGATGAAGTTAGGGATAATTTCAGTTTATAAAATTAGGTGAGAGTTAGGAATAGGATAGGGATATAGGATAGGTGTAAATATTTTTTTTTGGATTGGAGATAAGGTAGGTAAGTTAGATAGATAAGGGTAGAGAGAGATAGGCAATTTTTTTTGTAAATGTTTTTTGGCAGTCTAAATGTTTTATATTTGAATTCGAATAAGTGGGATTATTTGTATTCAAATAGGGGGAAAATACTCATATTTAGACCAGGGTAGAAAATTAAATAATCACATCAAATAATTTTAATCACCGTGTAGAAGCTTTGGGAAAAGGTACGCGTTATTAAAAAAAAAACCGTGAAGCATAAAAATTCATTCGTTTCATTAAAAATAAGGGAGTTAAATTATGTACAAGACGCTTGCTATAAAAAAAAAAGGAGGCAGTATTAAAAAGCTCTGCGTGTAGTTTAATTATTCCTAGTAAAGAAACAAATAGAAAATTACGTGCAAAATTTATATTAATTAACTCTATTTTAAGTAACCGGTATTAAACAAAATGTACAGATAATAATTAATATTTGATTAGGAGTCACTAAAAATTAAAGGGTATTATTTTTAATTGAAGTTAATTGAACCATTAGTAACACATAATATCTATAAAAACTTGTAAAAACCCAATAAAATGCAAATCGTAGAAGGGTATTTAAAATGTTACGTTTGAACACACCTGCGTATTTTTAAAAGGCAATTTCAGTTTAATTTGTTTAGATAAACATGTCGATTCTACGGATATTGGAAACGGTCGGATGCTTTAGCACGAAATACAGAACACCTGCGTATTTTTAAAAAGCTTGTTCTGCGTAAAATTTGCAGATAACAAATGGTTTCAGAGAATGTTGGAGAAACCGTCGCTTATATTAACGGGAAGACTAGATACGGGGTTATTTAACCCAGATAACAGTCCATGTGGACTGAAATAATCGATAGTAAGGAATATCAATTTGCACCAATAAGAACAGGTTAGATAGAGACAGATAATATGCGCAAGACCGAGACACATATAGTAAAAGGCGTGAGTGGAGCAACGTCACGGGGTTGCGATTGGTTGAAAGTAAAGGCAAACTTGAGAGGTAAAATAACATTTCTGTATAAAAATTAATTGGTTATTTCCAGACGTTGCGAGCCGTGTCGAAATTTCTGAGATTTAACTGATGCGAGTGCAAATTTCGTAAAAATCGCATGCCGGGCTGCGGAATGGGAACCTAGCATGCGAAATTCTGAAGAATTGTCCGTTTTGGGGACTAGACCGACAGACAGGCTAATCGCTATATATACCCAGGTTAATATGAACAAGCTCTCTTAGATTTTCGACTTTGATTCAATGCGTTAAACAGTGCTTTTTAGTTTTCCGAGTTTGATAGAATAATTTAAACAGTTTGCTCGTATATTTTGGTGATTTAAAACAGTTTGTGCTTTACGTGCTACAATGAATGTACTTTAGTGCACTTAGAAAAGAAGATACAAGGTAATAAAGTTAGTATCACTGTACTAATTAGTCAAAATTTGCAACGACAAATGAATACACAAAAGTAGGCAGTTTTGGCATATATTGGTGAATGAAGCATGAATTTCCTTGCTATTTTTCGGGGGTGTTAATAATTAAATGATTCATAAACGTGTCTGGATCCACAAAACAAGGTTCAGATATACACAGATGAGTTCCGGAAAAGCCCTGAAACAACTTTAGATGAATGGTGGTGGAGAAATTTTAAAAGCGTTGAGAATCAGAAGCCGTAAATATAACCCAGTTGGAATGGTGTGATTAACAAAAGGGACTATGTACATTGAAGCTACGAGTGCAGTAACCTTCAGGTAAATTATACTATTTTGTTTGAACTTTGATGTTTTCGTGTGTGTTGAATAACTTTATAATTTATTTACTTAAAATGGACAGTAATGAAGTTGAACTAACAACAAATTTTTAATTTTAAGGCGAAATTTTCTTGTTTAAGTCGAAAGGAGTATTTAGTATTTATGTGCTTGATGAAAAGTTGGGTATGTCTTTGAGCTCAATTAGACGAACCTGGTTAATTAACGTAAAGGGGTGGGAGATGCTCCCTTTGTACTCAGACTCAGGTCTGCATATATTGTTATATTAATCAGGAGGCATCCTACAAGGACTTTAATTTTGGATGCACATTAAAATGATAACAAATTTAAATCTTGAAATTTTCTGATACTGAAATTTATGCTGAATTTTTAATATTGAAATTTTAATGTATTGTGAATATTGATGTAAATAGAGTTAACGGTAATGTTTGTGGTAGGAATGCGTTTGTTTTTTTTTATGAATGAGAATGAAGGTTTATCTATGGGAGCAGTCGAGGCGATGAACAGAAGAAAGTCAACGGAACAGTTGAGTTAATGAATAGCTTTTTGTAGGATTCACAGCATTCTTGACGCCCAAAATCTGTGGGGCTTGATTCAAAAACCGTAGTTCCCGGAGAATGGTGGTATCACAGCAATATATATATATATATATATATATATATATATATATATAATTAATAAGATGAAATAATAACTTAGCCTTTTATGCAAAACCCAAATGATCATTTTAAATCGAGCTAGTAATTGAAAGAAAGAAAATATAAGGTCTTGGACAGGACTTGAATCTGTATCTCAGTCTTGCCGGGACTGTGCGTTTACCAATTACGCCACCGAGACCGATGACTATAATCGGGAAATTTACAAATCCAAATCGTGTACAGAACCATACATAAACCTAACTTTCAATTACGTTTAGCACCCCTGTCAATCATATCAGACATTGTCAAGTTTTTTGACTCATGTCATATATAGACAGGAAGCGTCGCTTAAAATTACGACTATAAGCCAAGTATTAAATATATAAATACTATAGGTGGTTTTTTTACACAAGGTAAGTTGATAAATACAAACGTATTACAATCAACAGGTTAAAGTGAGAGATGACCTAATCATGGGCAAATACAATCGAGATATAGGAATGACCCGGGAATTATATGCAATAGGCAAATATAGCATAGCAAGACAATTAGATCCTCCTTTAGGGGAAAAACAAATAATAAAATATTTGGCAGGACCTTTCGAAGAGAAAGTGAAGCACTATATCGCCCTACAGAACATCGTAGATCGGGATGTGTTTCTAGAATATTTACAGAGATATGATGCAATGGAATCAAATCATAGAAGGTAGATCTAGGAGTCAACACATAAATTTTATGAGAACAAGAAGAGGTATGGACATTGTAAGAAATAATTATCGACGAAACAATTCTAATTATGGGGGAAATTTTAAAAGGGGTAATTATAATAATTACGAGAATGATTTTAGGCATAGTAGGATTTCGGGTCACATGCCAATGAGAGAAATGGAGCGGACTAACCATGAGGGAAACGATAGACAGGAAACACATAAACCAGGACATGAGGAACGACAAACGGAAACAAGGAGAAATAATCGAACATACGCTGAGATCACAAGTCGGGCAGGACCATCCACATGAAACCAAAATTTTTAGATAATGACAAACCAAGCAAGCCCTTACGGATAAACAGATACGAACATCAGCGCGAATTTATCAAACATGAGATGGAATATGAATTATACAGAAACTTATTACCTATAGTAAATTTAAAGGTGGAAAATAATAGAGTTAGAGTACTTATTGATACCGGAGCGGAAGCATCACTTGTTGTGGAAGATTTTGTTAAACAGGGAAATTTAATGGAGAAGGCTATACCTATAACGAAGTGTAATTTGGTGGCACTTAATAATAAGAAATTTGCAAGTATAAGTGAAATGGTAATTCTGAAATGTGAAATAGGAAAAATAAAATTGGAGAATGAATTCATGGTTGTACCTGGACTGAAGATGGACATTATATTTGGGATGGATCTTATAGGCAAGCTGGGGTTGAAAATAAACGCGGAAAATAAGGAAATAGAATGCAAGGGGGAATATATTAAATGGTACGAAAAGGGGAATGTAGAAGTCGAGGGGTGACTGCTTAAATATAAATCAATTTGAAGATGAAATAGATAATGGGGGGGAATATAAATCATGAAATTAAGTGTCCAGAGGATATGAAACGTAAGGTTAATTTATTATTAAGGAAACATTCAGAATTGATGGGGTCGGAATCAAGTATTGCCACAGGATATGAACAAGTTAGAGATAGTAAACATAGAACTGTTTAACACAGGGTTAAGAATAAATTTAAAGAAGTGAGAGTTCTTTCAAGAGAAAAGTTAAAATGTTGAGGTATCAAATTAGTATTGAGGGGATATTCATAAAGCAGGAAATACATACGAGCGTAGGGACATAGACTCAGAAGCAATCAGGGGAAAGTTTAACGTTAATATTAATAGATTAATACAAAGGGTAGAAATGGATGTACAAATTGTAAGATATTAGACATAGATAGAAATAGGATAGTAGAATAGGACATAGGTATAAAGATTTGTTAGGTGTAAATAGCGGAACACAAAACGGGGAGGTAGTTTGTTATAATTAAATAAAAACAAAAATTTTAAACTAATGGTGATTTTGACTTCACGTTGGGCACCAAAAATGGCATTGTTCAAAAATTTTATATTTTAATTTTGGGGAATAATGCTATGATAAGGGGCTATTTAGGGGTATATTGAGTCATAATGGTTACCCAATACATGTAAATAGTACTAGGAGTTAGAAAACCGCATTTATTTAGCATTAAAAATACGTAATTTGTATATTATGCAAAGAGCAAACATTTAACATCCTGTATAAGGATCGCAAGTGACTTTAATTAATGCCGAGTAGCATATCATTCAACAATAAACAGGCATTCAGCAAAAGAAATAACTCTACACGCACTCAAACTTGTCCTAAACCAAAAATATTCATAGATTGTAAAATTAATATGCGTGAAATGCAATAAAAACCTAGAAAATCAAAATATAATTCACATTAACCAAGCGATAATAAAAGCAGATAACATAGTGTCCTGATAAGAAACGCATCCTTTAAAATAAATACGCTTCGGAAACGCAAAAATGTAAACATAAATATGTTAATTTACGTCACTCGGTCTATGTAATTTTCTACATGAAGTTAATGCAGATCCCAAAATATTATCTTGACAAACAACGCCATAAGGGAAATTATGTGCCAAAGCAAATTAGAAATTCCTGTAACAACATCAAAACAGACGCTATAAATGAAATACAAACCAGAAACATATGAGTACCTACGTGATCAACGGACCGTTTCTATAAGGCAGTATCAGTGATAAACCTGTAAAAGCTCAAGAATATCCATAACAACCAATGGTTGGTCATATACTTTGAACAACAGCTCAGATAAATCAATGAATTTAAATGGGGCGTAAGCTATATAATGTGGCAGGTTTGATAAGCGGAGAGTCTTAGTTTGAACCACGTACAAGCTGCATCACTGATACTTAAGTATTACGCGTCGAGTAAATATTCAAATTAAACAATGAAAATTTTGTGAAAAGTGATGTTATAAAATATTATGAATTAATTATAGTGAAAATATATGAGACAAAGCTTGGCCGTTTGCTAGAAAACGTAAGTAGAAATTTATTAATTAATTTAGCTAAAATATTTATAACTCAAGGCTCTAAGTACGAAACTCTAAGTAAGGATACTCTAAGAATAAATCTAAGAAGACTCTAAGTACGAAATTCTAAGAATAAATCAAAGAATAACTCTAAGAATAAATCTAAGAATACTCTAAGGAAATTCTAAGTAAGGATACTCTAAGGATAAATGTAAGGACACTCTAAGTACAATACTCTAAGAATAAATATAAGGACATTACGACGTTATGAAAATTTAAGGCAGATCACATTAAACAGGGTAGAACTTGGAGACTAAGCAACTCAACTAAAAGCAATATTGGGGTACTGATCCACGGCACGCAGCTGAAAGATGCTCAAAGAAAACTACAGGTTAGAACTATCTGGCATTAGACATTATTTACTATTTATTATATTTGAACATTGATCATATTAAGGCATTATTTTCTATTTAGTATTTTTAAACATATTTTAAACTTGAATGATTTATGTAAGGAATCAACAAAAATTAATTTTGATACGTGAAAAATTTCGTAAACAAGGAAAAATCTTGAACGTTCAGATAAATTTACAGTAGAGTACAAACGACATTTTGCTGGCTTTAAAATAAGAAAAGAGGGCTTTAAATTTTGGAGATAAATGATTTAAAATTTATTGTCATTTAATTCAGAGGCTAATTTTATCATACAGTCAAACAGATTAAGCTGTGAAATGTAAATCATTTTTTTTTTCATTATACAAATATTAATCGACTTCGTTTTATCATTCAAAGCAGATAAAGTTTTAGGGAAAAAGGGGGTAAACTATTTGATTATCGTAACGTTGTGCACTCTGTGTCAATTAAACTGCGCTAGCCAATGCAGATTTTAAAATTACAGGAGATTAAAATACACATTTACGGGTTCGCCTTGCTAGAAAACGACAAAAGGCTGATATAACAGACCTTTATAGCCATACATATAAAGATACAAATATAGGTCTTTATATGTTTGGCCCATTAACGGAGTGATTGATGTTGATTGTACTTAAAAAGAACAAAAACAACAGCATAGCACCTGATTAATAGCACACTTTTGACCTAAAATGCAAAATTGCTGTAGAAGATATCCTAGCAATTATAAAACAGGATGTAAATTTTTACATCTGCACCTTCAATGATCATTGCAGTTAGTCAATTTGTTTTATATTGGCAATTAGCACAATTTTATACATTCTAAAATTTAATAAAATACTTGTTATATCTTTTTGCAGTTTTGAACCTGTGGACTACTCTTTAAAGTTGTCAAAGTTAGGAATCGAGACCCAGAGAAGTTTTAAATTATTGAAATGCAAAACTATAAATAAGTCGCAATTTGACATCCACTGAACAGAATCTCTTACAGTTGATTCAATTTGATTCACAGGACCAACGTTTCCATTTAAGTTTTATAAGAAAAAGCGTTTCTCTGCGGAGTAAGGTAGGTAACCAGCATGAAGCACGGCAACTGGCTCATATGCAAACTTATTCTGGCAAGGACACAAACAAAACGACGAAGAGAAGAAACTTACTACATTTCAAAAAGATGACAGGAACTTATAGTTGAAGACAATTCGTGGCATTAAGTGTTCGTAAATAATTTATTGATTGAACTCGTCATATCTTAGCAAATAAGAGAATTGGAAGTTGAGCCTATATCAAGCGCCTCTATACACACCTTCATGATCAATTTCTAATTACATCTATGCCACACTCGTTTCGGAATGGAATATCTTGCGCCAAATGTTGTAAGTTAGCATGGACCATTGGTCCTCTTTGATGGGCATTTGCCTAGATATCAATATTTTCAATTTTATATTAATGTTTACTAAATACATTTAAATATTTTCACAAATTTTAGTTTAAACACATTTTTTTATTAACCCATACAATATTAATTTGTTTATGATGTAAAAAATTTAAGAACCTCTCAAATTATCTTTTCATTATCAAATAAGCTTAATAATGCGTGTATTGCTTATAGCTTGAAGAATTTTGAATGTTGGACTAAAGATACTTTGACAAACAAAGAAACAAACATCACATACCTTTTTAAGCATACTGTGCATTCAATAGGTTTTTCAGTTCCATGCAAGCGCTTGTGGCTAGTCAAGTCTCCAGACTGTCTAAAAGCTTTACCACAAAAATCACATATAAATGGACGTTCATTAGTGTGAGTTCTCATATGTATTTTTAAACTTGCTTTTGAAACATAACCATTTTTACAGACTTCGCAAGTAAAAGGCCGTTCTCCTAAAGAAAATTGCGTTCAATAAAATAATTTAGAAAGTAACTGAAGATAATGCATCACACAAATCAAAAATAAATACTTGGCATCTAAATATAAACAAATTAAAAAAAATTAGATAAAAATATAATAATTCATTTTAAAACTGAAGAATACCTGTATGAGTTCGTAAATGTAATTCCAAATTAAAACGCTGAGGAAAGCACTTTCCACACATATTGCAAAGAAAAGGTCTATCACCTGTATGCTGCTTAATATGGACATCTAAAGTAGAATGATCAGGAAATTCACTCTTGCAGTAATCACAAATATGCTTCAATAAACCTGGATCGCCTTCCTTTTTCTCATGAATTTTCATATGTTTCAACAAACTATTTTCAGCATAACACCCTTTATTACAAATCTTACATACAAATGGTTTCTCACCACTATGCTTTAACATATGTTTATTTAGAAGTGTTGTATGAATAAAGCGCTTACTGCATAGCTTGCATTGATATGGTTTTTGTTCTTCTGGCATGTGCGTACGCATATGATTGTTTAAGTAGTTTTCTTCTGTAAATCCTCTTGAACATAACTTACATTTATAAGGCCGGTCTTCTATATGTGTGCGTAAATGTTTACGAAATGATTTCAAATTTATAAACTGCTTTTTACACACATTACATTGATTTGAATTCCGTTTGAATTTTTTTAGAATACCTAAATCAATAAACAGTAATTAATCACATATAGTAAGAAAATGTACATAAAATAATGAGTAAGAGATGCACTAATAAAGATTTAAAAGTTTTCTTTATCAATCTCACTTTAAGCTCGATACAGATGTATACTTCAAATTCAAAGATTCTCACGCAAACTTGATCTGTTTTCACTGCCATATTTGATTAAACTTAATAAATTTAGACAACCTTGTAGGATATATTCCACGTACTGAGAGAAATTTTCATATAGGACAGTTTAATACATATTTATTGAACTTGATGAACTTGTATAATTTGAGAATAACATAAAATGGTTTAGATTAGCGTTTTTAATTAAGGTAGTTGCAAATTAATGCAGAGTCACTATATTTCAAAAAATTAACGTAACAGCGAGTATTTTCGGATATTCATAAGCATCTTGTAGAAACTGGAACTCTTAATAAGAATGCCAATGATACAGGTACACCACGCACTGTTAGAACACCACAGATCAAAGAAGCTGTTCTAAATTAAATAGAAGAACATCTAGACACTAATACCAGAAAAAACGGTGAACATTTAAATATGTCATCAAGTTCCTTGGCATATACTGTGTGTTTCTCTGCTATACCCTTGCTACATTCAAAGGGTGCAGGCAGTTACCAACACACCTGATTTTTCAACGAATTCGATTAATTTTCACAACAGCCACATATGGACTGAAGAAAATCCACATGACACACATGTTCAAGAGCATTTTTCATTAAATGTATGGAGAATATAATTGGAAATTATTTGATAGGTCCTTTCTTTTTGCCTGATCGACTTACTGATCACTTAAACAGGTATTTTCTCAACATGAATCGCCTTTAATACTCGAAGATTTACCTCTTTTGCTGAAAAATCAAGTGTGGTATATGCACGATGGAATACCGACACATTTTTCTATTTTTGTTCGGGAGTATTTAAACAAAGTATATAAGAACAAATGTATAAGACAGAGTGGACTCAGTCATGGCTCCCTAGGTCTCATGGCTTAAATAGCCTAGGTTTTTTTCTATAGGGACAGCTCAAATCATTAGTGTATACAACACAAGTGAATACCATTGATGACTTATTAAATCCAATAATAGATGCATTTGAAAATGGAAGAAATACTCGGGAGGTGTTCAATGAGAAGAGGAGTGGGCGCATATATAAGGCTTGAAGGAGATCATTATTATCAGTTGCTATAATGGTTTTTTCTCAACACCCAGAGTATTTAAAACACTTTTACACCTTATAGCTTACAACTTAAACCTTTTATTTTATGAACAAAATGCAAACTGGCAAAATTAATAAAAAACGAGAAATTATCCACAATAAAACCAGAGCCTACTCGATACCATTTTAAAAATTTTAATTTTATCTAGCGATTTGCAGAAAATCGTTTTTATTTTTTTCTTCAATAATGGCCGCAGATAGGGAAAAACTGCAAGGGATCAAAAAGTTTCTAAACAAATCAGAAAATTCATTCTGCATTTTAGAATCTACCAGCAGTGCAACACAATAAAGTTTAGGGAGAAAAAAGAGGGAGATGACTCCTGAAAAATATCAACCTGTGGATTCTCACAATCATTTGAATTGTCCAATGATATAAGCCCTACAGCATAACCTATATTCCAAATTTGATATAAGTACTTTAAAAACTGCACTGGAGCTACAAAAAGGAAATAAATAAAGCAACTAATGAAGGCTTGAAAACATAGTATAATTGTATTCCAAAGCAAATTATACCTAGAGGAATAATAACAGAGAAAAAAAACTAATGTAATAAAAATATTACCATGTATCCTTGTGATTAGAACAGAATTTATTGTTTATTGAAGAATTACCTGTCGGATAAAAGTTTTGAATCTAGTTAGGCATATCAAGAGTTACACAAGCTTTTATGTTTATACTTTTTAATTATGTATATGTGAATTTTAACTGTAAACGTGAAAGTACTAACTTCATTCAACGGTGACTTAGCAACGGAAAGTGTTGGTTAAATTTAAGCATAATGTTATCGTGCAAGGAAGTTTGGAACATTTTAAAATATTAAAAAATGTGAACGTACTGATTTTAAATTATTTTAAAGGGACAATAAAATGATAAAAGGAAATATAGGTATTTAACTGTTCTCTACGTTTGCTATTAAGGGCATTTTTAAGAAATGGGATTTAGAATGTCATGTAATTCAATACAAAAAAGTTGGAGTTAAATTTGGAGTGATTGTATTATTGACGAATTTGATTTAATATTTTAGAATTTCTTTTAGTAATAATTGGCCGGTTAAATGTTAGAAAACTAGGTTTCTATTTCAGCAACATATATTTGTATTTACTATGCAATTATTTGAAGTCAATAGAGGTTAATTTTAGGTTAAGTTTATTTGAACTTATTTAGGAACTAAGTAAACAGGCTAATTTGTTAAAGGATATCCAATTACGCCAGTGATGGAATCGTATTTAGAAGAGGAATTTTATTTTAGAATTTTATTTAACTTGACAAAAATTTAATGAGTGTTTTAAAGATATTTTAGAGCATATATAAAGTATAATGGGATAAATTGAGGAAATCAGAAGCAAAGGAGACTTATTCAGAATAAGTTTTCCGTGTAGGGATAATATCGAAAGGATTGCTGCGACAAGACTGTTTGACACCTTTCAATTATAATTGCAGTAAAGGCCTTTCGAGGTAAGTAAATATTGTAACGTAGTTTTATATTTCGGCCACTGCTAATGCTTATTTTTTATAATTTGTTATCTTATTATTTTTTTCATAGGAACCGACTCCCGCACAACTATAGTTAGCCGGTATACCCTTAAAATTGTTACCGGGTTCGCGCCTCTTCAGGGCAAATCCAAATTTATAATGTAATGCTCATTTTACCCATAACAAATATTCACAGTATAGGTAGTACTATATAAAGAAAAAATGTTTTATTATATTATACTAAAAGTAAATAAGTATTATACAACATGCAGTTAGTGCATAGTCATGGACGATGCAGGATCGTTCGGTTAATTTAGAGTGCATTTTTTATTATTTTCATTATTTTAATGAATATTTTGCGTATGTATGAACATTCTATGTATGTTTATGGAACCCTGTAAAACATTTTGTGGAACCCCAGGGTTTCATGGAACAGTTTGAATAACACTAGTACGTGCAATCACTTTCAACTTCAATGGTAAATTTATAGGTTCGTGTAATTGTATTCCATCAGATAAAATAAGCAGAACAATTACTACTTTTTAATTGTAAAGTACAACCAAGCCTAGTAGTATAGTGCAATCTCTGTTGAAATAATCACTAATTACCTTTGTAATTAACTATTATTAAATTATTCTTTCAATTACTAACTTACCAGGTCTATTGCCAATTTTTGCAAGGAGTTTTCTCTTAGTAAGTTTGCATTTTTGCATTTTAGCCGATTTTAATAATTGTTTTTGTGCAATTGCCTTTTCGTCAGCTGGATTATCAGGAACTATCTGGCATAATAGTGTCAAATCTTCTTTAAACGAATCATCACTATCATTTGAAGAATCACCTAAACCAAAATTATCCAACATAAAACTGGTAGAATATAATTCTGCATGCTGATTTTCATGTTGTACGTGAAGTTTGGAATGCAATGGCTTTCCAAGATATTGTCTTAAATTTGCATCTGATTGTTCGCATAATTGTTTAAACGAATAAGCTTTATTTGCTTGATGTACACACTGTAAACATATCGATGCTGGTAATCCATCTCCATTTTCGATCTGAAAACAATTCTTAAACAAAGTTTTCTCAATATATAATTATTGAAAGTGTTATACAAAACTTGACTCTACAGGTAAAGCTTAAAATAGTTCTCTAAGGCCCAATTGCACCACTTCTAATTATTATTTAAGTGTAATTTAAATTTAATAAGTGCATTGTACACTTGTTTTAAGGTATACTTAAAATTTAACTGACTATTAAATTTTAAGTCACCAAAATGGCAGCTTGGCAACAACAATACTAACCTAATACTTTTTATATGAATTTTTTAAATCTTGGTAGGGGAAGGTGGCTCACAGTAAGACATGTAAGACACGTGAATTTTGTTTACAAATTGGCAAGACTAGTTTGTTTATTACCAACACTAAATGTTTGTTATTACTTGGTAAATCCTTCGGCAAATTCTTGAGTTTCACCGGTCTTTCTCAGCCACTATAAAACAGTGGACATAAAATTTTTATACAAAAGCGCAAAATTCACAGGCAGTTTTGATCTCTTTCATTTGATCTTCTTGACAATGGTTTTAGTAATGATTGTGCCATGTTAGGTAAGTAAGGTTCATATATTACTATATCTATATTCCATTGTAACTACGAGTTACTGAACTGACTTGTATACTCAGTTGGAAAATAAAGAATTGTTGTTATCGCAAATGATGTTTTTATTACGTTATCAATAAAAATATATAGTTACGGCACTAAACTATTTATGTTATATTCTTTTTTTAACTTTTAAAACTTAACATGTATTAAAAGAATGATTGATAACTACAAAATACTTAAAAAGACTTGCTACAATGTGGATTATGGTATCACAAATGGAATTTGATACCTATCTTCGTAAAAGTTTTTGTTCTTGCAGTTAACCTAAGCACATGACTTCAACTACTTACAGTTGTTACAACAGTCGAATCGATATCAACATTAAAGCTATAATTTCTTTTTAAAGTTGCTAAAGTTATATTATCACTATCAGACTCTTCATTGTAGTGAGACTGCTTATCACTTGTTCGCAAATCTTCATTTTCAGAACTCATATATTGCTGGATCCTTTGCTTTATTTTTCGTGGAACTGGCCTTTTATATATTACTGCACTTTTATAACTATCAGTGTTCTCAGTAGTGGATGTTTGACGAGAGACAGGAATTTGATTTTGCATTCATTTTAAAAGTTGTTTTGCATTAACTATTGGTTTCTTTAGTTTTTCTTATTATCACTGGATGTTGGGCATGAGTTTTAGAATCTGAATTTGTTCTTTTTGTCGTTTTACGCGTAATGTGGTTTATGTGAAACGACTGGTTACCAACCCACAATTATAGCAGTTCTCTAGGTTTCTTGAATTTTCAAATCTTCCGGATCCTCTTACATTTCCAAAAAAAACTTATTCTTAGTACGTACCCGAGATGCGGTTATTTAGGGCCTGAACAGTGCATAGGTTGAAGGAAGAAATCGGTGGGGTTCAAATTAAAACATATGCGGAAGAGGTGGAAAGAGGAGTTGAAAAGAGGAGTCACAATTAATAATATTTGGACCAAGCAAGGCGAGAATGACATGGCTATTAAATAATGATAGGAAAATACGTGGGAATTCTCACTGGCCTTTGCAAGTTAGAGAGACACCTGGCCCTGCTGCATCAAAGCAATTTGGGTGCCCAACCTGTGAGAGGTAGGAGAAAACTGTTGTCCACTACATAGGGAAGTAGGACGGGTATACGAGGTTAAGACAGGGTCCTGAATTCATGCAGCTTAGTGCAGTAGTTGATCGCTCTCCCTACCCATACATGCTGGCTTTCATTAGAGAAACTGACAGATTTGCAATGGAAGGGCAGAATACGGCTAAAACAGAGGAACCTGATAGTGAGGATTAGAAGGTGGGTCATAGGGGGTTAGTAAAAAGACCAAAGGGCCTATGTGCTTGACTACTTTCATCTCCACTTAATTACAGACGATGATTTAGTAAAACTCACAAATATCAAGTTTACATATAATCTCACCCGACATAATAATTAAATACCATACAATGTTAAAGGTTACAATGTACCCAGTTGCGAGAATGTCCAGTATTTACAATAATGATAATAATGCATCATATGAAATCATGTATTTTTCATGTAACACCGGCAAGATCATTATGAGGACCGTAATACAATGACATAGCCTTCGAAGCCATGAAGAGTGGGAGAAAAGGACGGGAAATAGACAGCGGACATTTGTAGAATGGAACAGATATGGCTACTAGTTACTGCAAATGATTCCAGCATGGTGATATCTGCAGACTTCAAGTAGACTGCCCCAACAGACAAAAATAGGTTGAACAGATGTTGTCAACAAAGTTAGAATTCCAATACCTTTCACACTACAACCTCTAGCCTGGTTCATACAGGTTTTCTTTTTAGAATCATGAAAGCAGAAAAAGCGATAGGTTATTATAGTACATATTTTTCATTGTGGGTGGCCTTTGTGAATTGATATTGCTAAGATAATGATAAAATTACCAAAACATCCATTGTAAGGGTATATTATAGTATTTTCCGACGACCACTTGTGAAAACAACAGATTACACACTACTTATTTATGTAGAAAGTAAAGTATATCACTCTAGAGTGCAAAAGTACATATCACTCTAGTGTTGAAATACTTTTCAACACCAGAGTGATATGACTGATGTTAGTATGCTAGTTACCTAGGCAACCCAAACAACTACCGGTTTCTACCTTTTTGCATTCATTCGTTTCGTTTTGGCTAATAACAGTTTAAAATACTCATAGGTAAATCGATACTGACAATTTCCGTTTTACCTAAAGATGTAATTACTCATATTAGTTTGTAATTGAAATGATTTCTTCAATAAAAATTGAGAATGCATATGCTAAAAGCAACAAAGTCGCGGATTTTATAAAGACAAAAACAAATTAGGCGTTCGAATTTTCAACATCAAAACGTCAAATAAATTTTATAGCTGTCTGTCTGTCTTGCATTATTGTGTACACATTTATTGCAAATAAACATAAAAATAACTATTTCGTAATTATTTTAAGTGGTGGTCGTCGGAAAAATAGTGTACAGTACTCGCGTGGAAAGTGACATTTCACACTAGTAATGTAATATACTATTAATTTATCGGCTATAAAGTACTGCACACTGAAATTTATTTCAAAAAAGGTTGTTGCGTGTGAAGTAAATTCACCCATAACATGTCTTTCATTTATCGGATTTTCAAGTTTCCATTTCTTATATTTATTAAATCTATTATTTTTTGTACAAAAATAAAAAATTCCTTTTGTTTCCTAAATCAGGTCCTGAATATTTTATAAAGCATTATTTACATTGTAAGAATACAACGGTTTTAGTATGTATAAATTTGTTAAGATACTTTCAGAATTTTTATCGCTCTCGGGGAATGTCAGATAAACACGCACTATTAAAGAGTTCTCTGTTCTAATTGGTTGTAGGACATCGCCCGATATGAATAAGCCAATACAGTAAGAGTTGAATAAGTGCTAGGACAATGGAGGTCAATCACATAAACCACTTCGGTACCAGAATTCGTGAAAGTGACTATGTTTTGAAGGAGGTGATTATCATGTGTTTCAATGTAGTGCTCAAGTTTCTCGTTCCTGTCTTTTTTACCTATTTCCTTTAGAGCACTACAACTATTATCAGCAAAAGCTATAACGTCATTAAGTGTATTGAAAACCAAACCACCAGGACCCGAAAAGTTGGTTCCACTACAAGAAGCCCTGATCCGTAAGTAATAAAGCTTTTGTAACTGATGGATAAAAAATTTGCACTATTGAAATTTGATAATTAAGTAACAGTCGAAAACGGTAACAAAGACACTTCAACTTATGATATATAATCTTGCTTGTTAATTATAAAATGTCAAGGTTGTCTTCTTTATTTCTTGGTACTAATAAAAATTTATCGATTGCATTACCAACTATCTATATTAACTTAAATTGTGGGAAACGTTATTTTTGTGTCTGTTAAATTTAAATGATATCTTTACAAACATGGCAAATAGAATACTTGTTTTATGAGAGATAAAAATTAATATCTAAACTGAAACATCAACCCGACTACTGAAATAGAAAATACCTTTTAATTTCATAACTAAATAATTCTTATAAGTACTAAAATAAAAGTGGAAGCTTTTTTTAGTGTTATTTAATTTTAGAAGAATAAACATCATAATAACTCCGTTTCTTACTGTAAAGCTTGGGTCGGTTTTAATACTTCTGAATACATTGCACGCAATTTCTAGCGATTTGTTTTGTACTAGTCCGTGTAACTTATTGCAAAATATTATAAAATGACAGAGAAAATGTAATTTTCTGGTATATAGACAGGTTTTTTGAAGTGATAATTAATGTTTGAGCTTTTGATAAAGTTAATGATTTAAAATTGTATCTTTCTGTGAAAACCTTAACGTAATTTAACCCTATTTGGTTGTAAAGCTTTGAAATTTTGTACCTAAAAGTAACCTATAAATAATTTATTTTCATAATTCGTCCCGTATAGACTAATTTATTTCGAAATACCACGGTAATTATTTTAAAGTTTTTTTAATGACTTGGACTCAGCCATAATTCGCCTTCGCCAAATAAAAATTTTTCTTTTACATATTAAAGTATACTTATCGTTTATGTAAATTTCCGTAGCACAAATACTCATAATTTTTAATAAGTCTTTAAAATATTTACATTAGTGTTTTTGACTTATTTGAATAGCAACATTTTTTATCTAGATTTTTGAAAAATTTTCATTTTGCATATTTTGTTTTCTTATTTTTCGATATTTTTGTTTGCTGAATTAATAATAAAAACTTGTAAATTGACTATTTTTAGGATTTTTTGAAAATTAACTTTAAACTTTAAAAATGAATTACCTACATTTAAAAAGAAAAGAAGTTTGTTTTAAATCTAAAAATTTTATACTAAATAAGCTCCGAAATTAATTTTAAGTGAAACAGGTTGTTAGTCCACTTGTCAATGAACTTGAAGATTTTGGCGGTAAATCATAAGGGAAATGGCATATAAAAGACTTAAAACCATTTGCATTTCTAAATATATCTTGTACTATAAAATATTTTATACCTCATAACATGTTGTCATTTCGTTTTGCTTGTTTTTCTTTTTATCTCATGTAGAAAACCTATTTATTCTATCTTTGATATTTAAATAGGTAAAATACTTTGGTTTCCTGGATTTCTTTATTTTTTTGATAATTTGCTCATATTTTATCGTTCCTATTGCTTTGATTTTGATCTGCACAATATACATTTAATTTTTATTTTATGGCACCTTAGATATTCAAAGTAACGTCACTAATTTCTCTAATATTTTCTCAGTTACTAGTTCCTCCAGTAATGATTTGGCATGAATAACACAATAAATCTTTAGAATTTGTCAGAGCTGATACCAAATTGATGCTTTTCAAATAGGGTAACATGATAGTCGACAACGAAACATATGTTGCAAAAATCAATTTTTGCAGTTGCTAAGATGGAAAATATCGTTTTCGTGTGTTTTCATTCTGGAGGTTTCACTCATTATCATATTCCGTTTCCTCCCCCCCTTTTCTTTATTTGTGACCTATATATTTCATTGCATTTTTATTGTCTAAGATATGAGTGAAATGCGGTCACTTCTTTTATACCTCTCTTGATTACATATGCCAAACCAACAAAAAAATTTCAATATTCAACCTGATCATTTTAGATTGCAATGAAACTTTCAGGAATCATTTTCCCTAATGACATAAATGAGAATATATTTTTAAAATATTTTATCTCATTGGGTTTTTATGTGATTTTTTAAATTTTTGAAATCATGGTTTTTGGCTTGCATAAACATTCTCTATCTTGAATTTCTCAGGTTCTGTAAGGGCTAGAGGGACCTCTCCTTTTAAAAGAATTTATATATATATATATATATATATATATATATATATATATATATATATGCTATGATAATAAGGTAGTTTAAGGGTAGATTAAGTCATAGAGGTCGTAGGATAAATATAAACAACTTTAACTTTAAAAAAATCAAATAATTCCAGAAATTATAAGAGTAAATCGACTATTCTATATATTGTCAATTAAGAGGACACTGTATATAAAAAATATGTAACTAAATGCATGAGAACATAAATATGTCTAAGTATAGTTGACAAGTAAAGATAAGATTTTAAAACGCAACAAATTGCATTAAAATTAAATTACCGAGAAACATAGATGGCATTTCAAATACTTAACAATTGCGTCAAAAATATCAATGTAAACGCATTGTAAATAATTCATTATTAGAAAATCGTTACGTGACTAGAGAAGAACACATTTGTTCAGAAAACTAACATTCTGTGGCAAACGAATAAACACCAGGCGGTTCAATTATATGATAAATTGACAAACATCGAATACGTGACTTGATGAGAAGCCAAAAGTTGGAAATCCTAGGATAATGCAGCAATATGCTGAATGCGGACGTGAAGAATAGAGCATTCATTGAAGATCTAAACTAGGTAATTTGTAAAAATTCCGAGTTCTGCCAGATAAGGCAAGGTACCAGCCTTGATTGTAAACACGCCAATGAAAACTATTGGAGGAAGGGCTTATATATATATACGATAGAAACAGAACAACATTTTAGTCTATATTTAACTGAGCAACAACTATGTTCGAAGGTGGTAAAAACTTACGTAATTAATGAAATGAAAAGTAAATAAATGAAATTTAAAAGTGCAAGAATTTTGTGCAACGAAATATAAGCCGATCTGCAGATACACGTAAGTTAAACAACTTAATTAAATTCATTTCTAATATTAACAAAACAGGGCTTTGATTTAGGGACGTATTATAATTCTGGAGGTACTTTGATTTAGGATGTATTTTGATAGAAAGGCGATTTTTAATTTGGTGATACTTTAGTTTGAGACATATTTTAATTGGAGGCGATACTTTAATTTTGGACGTACATTAATTTGGTACGACTTTAATTGGAAGCGATTCTTATGGGAGGCGATTCTTATATGGGGACGGCATTTTGTTGAGGCCATTTTGTGGAGACAAATTTTGTTGATGTCTTAATGCAAACATAAAATACCAATAAGTAAAGTGGACACAGCAAGGGGATGCACATCATAGACTAGGATGGAACTCCAGAACCCATTCCACGTTAGCAATTTTTAATACACTTTATTATTGAAACACTGTTTTCAATTTAATATTTGCTATACATTGTATATTTGTAAAAGTCATCAAAAAGATCACTTAAAAATATGAAAACAAGGGAAGGTATCTTGGAACGTTCGAAGGTCCCTGAATGTAATTAAAAGATATTTTGCTGGCTTTCAGAAAAGCATAAATCTGACTAATGTAGATATTTTGTATAAAACGGAAAATTTTGAATATTGTACATATTATCAATTATTATATTGTGTGTTCTAGAATTGTTTTATTTGAATTCAATAAGATTTATTCAGTGAAGTAGCCGGGGTAAAATCCTAAATTGATATTTCATATCAAAAGGCGAATTTCATAGCAGTAAAATGACGCCCCACATTGGGGCTTAAAATAATAAAGGCTATATCACAGCAATAAAAATGGCGTCCATCGTTGAGGCTCGATAAGAAAAATCACAGTAAATGACATGCCCAAACGTGGGGCAACTTCATAGTAACAAAGTTAATATCACAGTAATATATATATATATATATATATATATATATATATATATATATATATATATATATATATATATATATATATATATATATATATATATATATACATCCTACTATCATTTCTGCACCGATAGACCGAAATTTACATTTAAACTTGCGTCCCTTGTAAACTTACTACAGTATATCGGACGCAAGATTATCCTTTTAACTTTTTGGCGTTATTGACATGGAATTTCTTTGGCTAAGATATTTATATGGAAGAAGACCTAAATTGGTAGGATTTGGAATACATCAAAGTAAATGAGTTTGTGTACAAATTTCTATTTTAAATATTTAAGAAACACAAAGTGGCTTTAAAATTGATAGGAAAATGTACAGGAATCGTATAGTTTTAGTCTAGCGATTTTCCGTCAAGGGCGCCACAGAATATATTTTAATATACGTAATATTTCATTATGGTATCATCTTTACATCCGCTAAATGGCAACAGAGCGTGGCGCCAGTTAGTCTACTTAGATGATAGGGCAACGAACAGTTATGTAGAAGTTGCATCCGTATAGTTTCAGAGAATGCAAACTTTTATCTACTAATATATATCTTGTACTTGAGAGGATTTATTAATTTTTTTAGGTTGCAAAATCGTATAAATAATGTCCTATCATATTTCTACATGTGTATGATGTTATTTACTGTTTTCTAGCAACGATTTTGTGAAGCTTAGAAAATATAATTTAAATATTTTATTACAAATATTTACATATAGATTTCGAATTTTGCAAATTGTGTCTGACTACATCAGTACTTATAATTTTGCACATAATTCTCCCTTATCATACTTAAGGAATAGTTTCACCCTTACACTGAATAAATTATAACTCATAAATAACACAATAGAAAATATTCAAAACGTTTGCATCCAATGCTCCAATTGTTTATAATAGAAATATACATCAACAAAAGGTTCACAAAAGCCAGTCTTGGGGTGGCAGCAACCCCTATATTACAAAAATTGTAGCTCGTAAATAACGGGATAAAATTTTTTTAAGATTTTTATACAATTCTCTGATAGTACATTAAAAATCAGCAGTCAGCAACGTTGCACCAAAGTCAGTCTAGAGGGCGGCAGCAACCCCTATGCTAAAAAAATGTTAAGCTCCTAAACAACTTGTTAGAAGAATTTAAAAATTTTCGCATGCACTGTTTAAGAGTCTATAAAATAATCATCCACTAGCAATGGCGAGCCAAAGCCAGTCTTGGGATGGAACCAACCCCTAAACTAAATAAATTGTATCTGGTTAAAAATTTTTATAGTTTTAACATGAAATCATCCAACACACTATTACAAAAATAAACACACGTAACGGGGCGTGAAAGCCAGCTTTGAGGCTGAAAGTAACCCCTTCATTGAAAGAAATTGTAGTTCGTAAACAGTTCGATGTAAAAGATTTTAAATTGTCACATGCAATCCTATAATTTAATACAAAAATATTTACTAGCAACGGTGCATTAAAACCAGTCTTGGGGACGGCAGCAACCCCTATACTGAAAAACATTATAGTTCATAAACGGCACGATACACAATTTTTAAAATTTTCACATGCAATCCTTTAATCTCGTTTCCTTCAAAACTACTTTCAGGCAATACTGTGCCAAAGCCAGTCTTGAGGGTAACAGCACCCCTTAAACAAAATAAAATGTACTTCGTAAAGGGGTGGAAAACAAGTTTCACGTGCAATTCTCTAATAGTTCTAATAGTCTACTACACACACAAACACCACTAGAAGCACACGAAGGTCAGTTTTGGGGGTGGCAACAACCCTTAAACTTAATAAATTGTACCGCGTACAGGACTGGGTAAAAAATTTCCACATGCAATCCTTTAATAGTTTATTGCAAAGATAAACGCCGTCAACGGTTAGGGAAAGCCATTCTTGGGGATTCCAGCAACCCCTATACTAAAAAACATTATAGTTCGTAAACGACTTGATAGAAAGTTTTTAAAATTTGCACAAACAATGCTTAATAATGTATAACAGAAACATCCACCAACAACAGTGCACCAAAACCAGTCTTAAGGGTAGCAGCAACCCTTCAACTAAATAAATTGTACCTTGTATAAGACTGGAAAAACATTTTCACGTGCAATCCTCTAAAAATCTGTTCTAAAAATAAACACTACCAACAGCGCACGAAGGTCAGTCTTGGGAGGTGGCAGCAACCCTTATACAGGAAAATATTATAGCTCGTAGACGGTTCAACAGAACAATTTTCAAATGCAATGCTTAAAAGCCTACAATAAAAACATGTACCAGCAATGGTATGCCAAAGTTAGGCTTGGGGTGGCAACAACCCCTAAACTAAATAAATTGTATCCGACTAAAATTTTTTATAGTTTTAACATGAAATCATCCAACACACTATTACAAAAATAAACACACGTAACGGGGCGTGAAAGCCAGTTTGGGGTGAAAGTAACCCCTACATTAAAAGAAATTGTAGTTCAGAACGATGCGATGTAAAAATTTTTAAATTATCATATGCAATCCTATAATTTAATATAAAAATATTTACTAGCAACGGTGCATTAAAGCCAGTCTTGGGGACGGCAGCAACCCCTATACTGAAAAACATTATAGTTTATAAATGGCACGATACACAATTTTTAAAATTTTCACATGCAATCTTCTAATAGTTTCCTTCAAAACCACTCTCAGGCAATGCTGTGCCAAAGCCAGTCTTCGGGGTAGTAGCAACCATTAAACTAAATAAACTGTACCTCGTAAAGAAGTGGAAAATAAGTTTCACGTGCAATTATCTAATAGTCCTAATAGTCTACTACAAACATAAACACCACTAGAAGCACACGAAGGTTAGTCTTGGAAATGGCAACGACCCTTAAACTAAATAAATTGTACCTCGTACAGGACCGGATAAAAAGTTTCCACATGCAATCCTTTAATTGTCTATTACAAAGATAAACACCTTCAACGGTTGGCGAAAGCCATTCTTGGGGATTGCAGCAACCCCTATACTAAAAAACATTATAGCTCGTAAACGACTTGATAGAAAGTTTTCAAAATTTGCACATACAATGCTTAATAATGTATAACAAAAACATCCACCAACAACAGTGCACCAAAACCAGTCTTGAGGGTAGCAGCAACCCTTAAACTAAATAAATCGTACCTCGTATAAGAATGGAACAAAATTTTCACATGCATTCATCTAATAATCTGTTCTAAAAGTAAACACCACCAACAGCGCACGAAGGTCAGTCTTGGGAGGTGGCAGCAACCCTTATACAGGAAAATATTATAGCTCGTAAAGGGGTCAACTGAAAACTTTAAAAATTTTTTTAATGCAATGCTTAGTAGCCTACAATTAAAACATCCATCAGTAATGGTATGTAAGTTAGTTTTGGTGATAGCAGCAACCCTTCAGCATCATTAGGTCTTTAGTCCTGGAACTGGTTAGACGCGTACTATCATTATTTCCTATTCTGAACTAACGTATGCATTTCCCTGAAACTTGCACTGTCTGCTTCTATCACTATCTGATATGGGTCTAAATCTACATCCTTTTTCCTATCTCTGCTTGTAATATATCCCATACTATTCCCCAAAAATGCCTTAGAATACATTTTGCCCTTCTATTTCTCCTATTTTTTCAACAGATATCCTTGTTCTCCTACTATTTCTATAACCTAATTGTTATTAACTTTGTTTGTCCATGCTATCTTCCTCATACATCTGAAGCACAACATTCCAAAAGGCTGCTACCGTTTTTCTGTCTACTTTTTCTACTGTCCGTATTTCATAGGCATACTGTGGTGTGCTCCACACATATGCTTTCAACAATTTCCTTCTTGTTTCTATGTTTGTTGTCTTTCATTATAGGCGCTGTTCTTTCTTGTTAGATGCAGTTCGGTTCCCTTCAATTGTTTTACAATTATTACCCTATTCCTCCGACATTCAGTGGTTGTGAAGAGTGGTAAGTAGCCTGTCGCTGCCAAGTTCCCCTAGCACTAGAACATTTACCAATTTAACATTTTTTCCAATATATCTTTTCGTACAGTCAACAATAGTTGCAGATATTTCACAACCAACGCCTGTAGTTGTTTATAATAATCATTAGATTTATCTGCCCTTATTTTTTCGTTATTAGGTTTCCGTCTCAAAACTGGTTGGACACGTACCTGCACTTATTTATATTCTGAGCTATCCTACACAGTTCCCTGAAATTCTCACACAGCCAGTATACAGCTCGGTTCCCCTTCTATTGTTTTCTAATTTTATGCCCCATTTCACCAAGATTCAGTGAAGGGGATTAAGCAGCCATGGCTGCCAAGATCTCCCAACACTTAGACATTTGCCGAATTAATAGTTTTCCAGTAAATCCTTGCACACAATTAACATTATTCGAGAATATTGCCAAACCAATACTTGTAGTTGGTTATAATAATCATCATGTTTAAGTACAGTTACTTTTTTCGTCATTAATTTATCTATCTTGGGACTGGTTGGGTGTGTATCTCCATTGATTTCTATTCTGAGCTAGCCTACACATTTCCCCCTTTTCTATTGTTTTTTCCATCATCACCCTCATAGCTAAAATAGCCTCCCGTGTTCCTCTGTTTTGCCTAAACCCTAGTATTTCTCTAGCTCGTTTTTCTATTCGCCTTTGTACAATTCTAGTTAATATTTATGATACGTGTGCTGTCAAAAATATTGTTCAAAAATTTTCACTTCTATCCGCGCCTTTCTTTTTTGGTATGGTTATATGATGTTACGTTTGAAATCTTTTGGAATCTCGCCTGTCTCATACATATAGCTTACAAGTTGGAAGAGACGTTCAGTTACTGCTTGTCCAGCGGCTTTTAGAGTTTCTGCTTGCACCTTATCTGTACCAAGCCTTACCATTTTCAAACCCTTTAATGCTAATTCAAACTCATTTCTAAGTATAGGATATCCCAAGTTATCATTTTCAATGTCTGATTCCTGTTCTAATGCAGATAGTTCCTCTTCTGCATATAAATTCCCTATATATTCTTGCTATCTACCCACTTTCTCTACATTTTCTATAATGTTGTTTCCTCCTGCATTCCTTATATTTTTGCTATACGATTTTATATCCCTAAAATTGATTCTAATTAGTTTGTATGTCTCGTCTGTCTTTCCTATTTCCATCTTAGTTTGTATCTCTTTGCATTTTTCATCAATCGATTGTTCTTTAGCTTTCCTGCATTTGCGAATAATTTCCCATTTTATGACTTCGTATCTCTGTTTTCCTGTTTCATTTGATTTATTTTTGTACCTTTCTCTTTCTTCTGTTAAATTCAGGATATCCTTTGTCGTCCATGGTTTGGTATTTTCTTTTTGTGTATACCCCAGAATATGTCTGCCCGCCATGTCTAGGCTGGATTTAATGTTATTCCATTCTGTTTCTACTTCCTTAGTATCAGATATTTTCTCGATATCTTTTAGCAATTCATTTGAATTTTTTCGAATATTTGTTGAATATCTTTATCCAAAGTGCCTTTTTTGTTTCTTTTTTTCAAATTTTTTAATTTATGTGCGGCCTTCATAATTACGATGTTGTGGTCAATGTTTATATCTGCTTCTAGGTAGTTTCTAAAGTCTTTTACTTGATTCCTAAATCGTTGTCTAACACATAACATAAAGGAAGGTACCTACATCACAAACATCTGATTTTGGTGGTACATTTAACGATTTTGTAAACGGTCAGGGATTTATGTTTCTCAATCCCTTCTCTTATTGCTGGTTCTGGAACAATATCTTCAGTACTCTTTCAAATAAATAGAATTATATCATAATAGTATAATCATCTTAGAGTTCAGGCAGAAGTAAAGAATGGGCTAACGAAAAACTGGATATTGCCCTGAAAAAAAAAATCTGTTTCTCAGAACTACCTTTGAGTATTGTATTTAAATAAGTTCAGGTGATGCACACAAAGCCTTTTGCACATTTTCGCACCAACGAAGATGTATTGTGAAGTGATTAAGTTTTGAAATTTTAGTGTAAGGTAGGCTGTCATTAATTACTATGTTCCATTAGAGCAGCTGTTCCAGATCGTACAATAAACATACATACTATAAACCATAATTAGCATTACATACCCCCACCTTAAACCATTTTGTAGACATTTTAATGCAAATATATCAATAAACTATACGAGAACGCTTTATGCATCTAAACGAACATAGGAATGACCAAATATTGTACTGACGAGGAAATTCTTTTTACAATAACCAAAAAAAAAATTGTATTTCAAGTTAAAGATTTTCCTAGCCCATAATCTCTTCAGCATCTTTTGTTAAAGTGTACAAGAGACTTTCTTTAAAATATTTGGCGGTGCGCTTTAAACGTGTTCCAAAGATTTCCTTTTATTTTCATTTTTGGCTTATTGTCGGAAACGGCGGCGTCCACACATTTATACGCACGCTCTATTAGTCAATTAACACCACGAAAGAATGCAGCTTTTTTAATAATTTGTATGTATGTTTCAAATTTCTTCAAACATTGGTAAAGAATTGAAAATAGAATTTTTTAAGTGGTTTCATAGAAAAATGGTGATCATGTTTTTTACAAACCGGGAACTATTCTTTTAGTAATTTCACAAAGTGGAAAATCGTTTCTGCTTACGTAATCATCACACCAATAAAATCAATTAGCATATGCAAAAGCAAAATAAATTAAAATAAATTTATCGAACATTTATTTTATGACGCCTGCACCAAAATAAACCGTTTTAACGTCTTGATTTACACAAGCGTATCGATAAGATGTAAAAACTATCAACCTTTCTAGAATTAATAAAATTAACGTTTTGTATTAAAAAAAAGGTCATCAAATTTAAAATCTAAACCACTTCTTGATCACGGAAAGCTATGATAATAATTTAAAGTAACATTTAAAGTTACATCCTGATATAATTTATAAAACATTGGGAATGCAAACACGTTTTAATTTAACAGCGCATCGACACAAAGTAGAGTATATTATAATGCGTACGCAGCACTTTGAGAGACGGTAGTATTAATATCATCAGAAAGCGGTCGAGTATTGATGTTGTAAGTTTATTCACTCATCATCTGATAATAATACTACTGGAACGTTTGAAGTCGCCAGGCAACAGAAAAACAAACGATTAAATGTAGAATGTCCAATTACTCATATCTTAGTCTCTCTTAAGGTATTAATTGTATGTTTCATCTCTGTTACTTCAAAGAGTTATTGACAACGTTGCAGGAAGCAAATGTGATACTAGATTTAATGTAAATTGAAAGGAATATATACGACGGATGCAAAATTAAATGGCTTTGAAAGGACTCTACAATGATAGGAAAATACAAAATAGTGTATATCTATATATTTAACTATTTTACAATGTTTTTGTGATTTTGGGCTTCTTCAAGAAATAAACAACAATATACTCCACATATGTAATGACCTATTTCCGCTATTTCTGGTGGACGCAAAAACGTATCAACTTTGTAAGGACGCAAAATTGTTAGCAAGATGTATATATATATATATATATATATATATATATATATATATATATATATATATATATACAGGGTGGTCCGGTTTTCATTAGCCAGCGTATATCTTCTGAACTAATTTTTCATGGCCTACTATATTCGAGTAATAACATGTCACTTTTTACATAGAACACCCGGTATATATTTTTAAAAAAATATTCCACTTGAATTTGTTTTTACGGCAATATGCCACAATCAATGATTTCTATTCAAAGTGCGCTAAATAACCTAAATAATAGAATTTCAATAGCAGTCCGATTGTTTCTGTTAACAAATGCCATTGCAGTATTTTAGTTGTTTATTCACAATTATCCATCACATTAATAAGTAAAAGTATTATTGTGTTCTTAATACTTGTTTCGCGCAAAATAATGGAAATGAATTATTCAAACAATGAAAAAGTTTATGTTATGCTGTTTTCATAGGTCAAACAACAATAAACGTCAAGCTGCAGTTTTATATCGAAACTTATATCCTGGCCGTAGACAGCCAAATATAAATACATTTAAGAATTTAGAAAATTCTTTAAAGTCCTATGGTAGCTTTTCAACTACCACCAGAAATCACGTACAACATAACGAGGATCGTGAATTGGTTATTTTAGCCTACTTTAGAGTTTATCCTAAAGTTTCTACAAGACAAGCTGCAGCTGAATTAAACGTTTCAAGAAGACAGATTTTCAATGTTTTAGGCGACGTTCAATGAAAGCATTTAAGATGCGTTTGGTTCAAACATTACATCCCAATGATCCCAACAGCCAAGTTGGTTTTTGTATATAGATATGGAATGTAGGAAGAAAATCTTTAGACAGTATAATTTGGACTGATGAATCTAACTTTCATAAAAATGGTATTTTTAACAGAAAATATACAAATTATTGGAATGATAGAAATCTTTAGCAATTTGTTGAAACCCGTTCACACGTACGATTTTCAGTGAATGTGTGGATAGGTGTAGTAAATGACCGCATGCTGGGTCCGTATTTCTTTTATGGTAGATTAACTCAAAATAGATATTTGATGTTTTGCAAACTTCGTTTCAAGATTTCTTAGATAATATTTCCCTAGCTATCAGGTGAAACTTATGGTTTTAACACGATGGCACTCCACCACATAATGGAATCAATGCTACAACTTATTTAAATAAGAGTTTGGTCAAAACTGGATCGGTAATAGGGGATCAATTTTGTGGCCTCCCCGATCACCTGATTTGTCAATTCTCAAAGTTCTCTACCCATTTTCAAAATTTTGAAGAGTTAATTGCAAAATTAAAAGCAGCTTGCATGCTAATTACCCCGGTCATGTTGCAAGATGCTAGAAAAAATTTAATTATTCGAGTTAATAAATGTTTAGAAAGTAATGGTGAATAATTTGAACATTTACTAAGATATTCAGTTTTCTTGTTAGCTATTATTTTCAGATGTACGTATAAAAAAAATTTCAATTTATTAATTTATACAGTAAATAAATAGATGCAGACTGTGCAAATTTCAGGGAAATCTGTAGGTTAGTTCAGAATAGGAAACAATGATGGTACGCGTCTAACCAGTTCCAGGACTGAAGACCTATTGATGATGACAGTAAATAAATAATAATCACAGTTTCCTATTGGAATTCTATTATTTGAGTTATTTAGCGCATTCTGACAAGAAATCATTGGTTGTGGTATATTGCCGTAAAGACAATTTCAAGTAGAGTATTTTTTCAAAAAAATATACAGGGTGTTCTATTAAAAAAACCAAAGTGACATAGTATTGCTCAAATATAGTAGGCCATGAAAAATACTTAATGCCTTATATGAAAAAATATATTCAAAAAACTTTTTCCTATAAAATTTTTCTATATCTTGCATAGTTCAAAAGATAATACGCTGGCTAATGAAAACCGGACCACCCTGTATATATATATATATATATATATATATATATATATTACTATGTAATTTGTACGTTAAAAGTAAATAGATAGGTCATAGGTCAGCTTAGGGTAGGCTAGCATACATAAATACCGCTTAATAAAAAGTTAAATAGGTATCTTAGAAATCTAATGTAACGATTAAGTAATTTAATGTAGGAATATTAGACTTTATTTCATTTTTGTTTCAGTTTTGCACTTATTTGCAGGGAAATTTCAATATTTAGGAAGCAGAGTCAATAAATGTTAAGAGATTATCAAAAAGGTCAATTCGTGTACAGGATGAGAATGCAGCTTTTATTATAGCATAAACGCCGTACAATAGTTAAAAAGCTTTTTCATTTTAATTTCATTACGATTAATAATCTACAGATATAATTTTAATAAACTAGAAACATTTCAATATCATTTAGTATAAGATAGCATTTAAAAACACAAGCTTGTTAGACAGGGATAGGAAAGAAAATCAATAAGCGAAAACTCGATGGTTACAATAGGCAACGATTGTTTACTAAGATGGTGAGTGTGGTCACCAACCAAATCAGAAAATCAATATTTTCAATGAATGCAAATAGACGCTAAGGCAGGCACGGATCGATAGAAAAACAAAGACAGATTGGTAGCATATAAAAAAGAGATATCGGTTAGATTTGGCAATGAACGAAGGAACAAGGACGGTTTAGAAGCTATAAGCAAGTGAGAGGTGGAAGATGTTTGTTTAAGATATCGATTTTAAATAGAAAGAGAAATTTAAGAAGTGTTATTGGACATTACAGGTAGAAGGGAGACGTGCGCCAGTCTAGGATTCAGAGAGGGTACATATCTGAGTGGGATTTGTATAACGAAGCATGAGAGAGAAAATGGTTGTATATGAGAAAAAGGAAGAAAGCGCTAGGTTCGTCGTACATGCGAGGCGTGAATCTTATAGGAATTGAATTTCAGTTGAGACTAGTTTCGGCGAAGCGGACCAGCCGTTACACTGGTAGAAACGATTTTCGTGATATTTTGTGGAGCACGTGCTTGAAAATTCCGGGACAATGAAGACTGTTGATGTTTGGTTGTAAAAGTATTTTGTGTTGGTTAGGAGTTTGTTTTAAGAAGTGTGCCAACGGTTGCGAGGGTGCCAAGAAAGTTGGTTTATCTGGAATGGAATGCGAGAAACTTGAACAACAGGAGGGGTGTTTTGGGCTAAATAACCAGCTGTACGGGGTGAGAGGCTCTCTCCTCTTTTCTTCGCTCGTCATCGACGTGAATTCTGATAATAGTAAATATTATTGAGTGCTTTTTAAAAGTTGTTATTACACACAAGTGGTCTGCTGTAACACTTGTTGTTCGAAATATCTTGAAGTATATATACAAATAAAACCAAAGCTTCTGTAAGTCATGTAAGTACAGACTACAATTATTTTGGTTGTTAGGGATTGCAAGACGTCCCAAGATGGCTTTGCAATTGTGAATGCATCGAGGAGTTTGCTGATGGTACATGAAATAGTAGAGGAATAGAGGAAGTTTGGGAACGGTTCCATAGCTCCGAATCATTATAGACGGCAACATCATCGAGGGCTGGATTGCAGATGCAGGCTGTGTAGTGGTTAGCAGGTAACTAATTTTTTTTTTAAAACATCGTTGTTGAGTTATTTGACGTGTTTTAACTCTGTGCTTCTTGAGTGCTTATTTTACGAATTCTATGGACTTAAAAATTTAGTGAACTTTATAATTAAATGAAAATATGTTTATGTAGAGATGGATCAGTAAGATAATTATACAAAGGCTGTTTATGTACAAAGAAAAGGGGACTTTTGTAATTGCAGTGCTATAATTTTGCACACAGGTTTAAAAGGGTTTTAAAGTTCCAAGGGATTGATTTTGAATTTATTTCTATTAAAAATTTTATTTTTACTATAATCGAATTATAATAGGAGATTGAATAATAAAATCGTCAATTTTGTGGCGATTCCAATTAAAAGTTAAACTAAAATTACACTAGGGCTATAATTCAGGATTAAGATTATGTTTGAAAAGTACCAGACCAAATAAATTTTAATGACCTGAAAATTTAAACTTTTCTCAGCCAAAGCACTTCCAAGAGTGTTTTTTTAACAACTTTGTAATTAAATTGATAACTGGTTTCTTCAAGGTAGCTTGGATTTACTTAATAAAACTTTTGAATGAAAATTATTTTATATAACTAGTTATAATTCTGCCCACTTTATGAAAGTACCTAACATTTTAATAAAAGGTAACGTTCCATGCAAAAACTTAAAGATTTTCAAAACCTATAAGTTTACATAAAATAGATCTTTGATTAATACTATCCGGACACCTGAATGTGGTAGTTTATACAGATCTGCTACTGCAGCTACATTTCAATTGAGTGTATATAAATATGTAATGTAAAACATTTTTGATGCGATAAAGAAAACTTTAGAAGTTACAGTACGAGAGAAGAGACAGAAAATAGCAGCTGTAGACTTCTAAGCAAAAGAACTGGAAATAAGTATCTTTCGCACATACTATTTGGTAAATATAAAAATGTAATAAAGAAAACTATCATTATTTTTTTTAAATTTAAAGCTAGTATTTCAATTAAACCTATTCTTTTAAGTCAGGTTCGTCTGCATTGGAAGCCCTATTTTTAAAAATTTTTAGCCCTCTTAAATTTTAGTTTTAAATCTAAAGTTTATAGGGAAAGTTTAACTACTTAGAATACCGGCGGCTACGTTAAAATTTGCTGTAATACTAAAAACTAAAGCAGCTATATATCTTTGGTGCAAATTAATCAACCATATTTTTAAAAAAAAAACAAAACAAACCGACAGCGAATAGAGGTTATAATCTAAACTACAATTTATTTCTAAACAACCTAACTTAAATACTTTTTTTATAATAATGAGCGGCATTTTTAAATACCTGAAGTGCAGCAAATCCCATCATCATTTCTGCAAGTGCTATCGTTTGTCCCATACTTTCATCCAACAAAATACAGAACGCATTTCACCCTTTTCAGTGAGACAGGCGCGACATATTTTGCTGACGTCGAATTGTGCTTGTACTAAATGTTGGTGTTTTGTTTCCATCACAGAAAATAAATGTCAACAAAAACTTTTATGTAAACAAACTTAAATAAATGATAAAACAAGATTGTTGCACTGGTCGATTGTGACAATAGCTTGTTGACGGCTTACGTAGTTACGCAGCAAAATGGCGCATATGAACCTCCTTACCTATGATCGCAATAAGGTCCATTATAAACCAGTACTTTATTGAACGCCTAGAATTATAAATGACGAGGGTATCGCCCATTACAATACCTAGGAAGTATTTTGGATACCTGTAACAACTTTCCTGCATTTATTATTGTTATATCTGCAAGCGGTGAATTAATTGATACAACTGGAGATTGTTTTAAAACGGTTATAGTTTTAATATGTGAATATGTTAATTATTTAAATAACGGAATTAGTACTGGTGGAAGGTATAAGAATTCAGTATGAATAAATAAATATCTTAAATTAAATAATTCCATTCTTTTGTATGTGCTTTGAGGGTTGCCGTTCATTTTATCCTAAGTGATACTATATGTATACTTAAATATTTTTTCCCTTAATATAGTCCAATAAGATTTAGCAACTAAACGATGGTTGAACGTGATTAGTCAATGGAGGTAACGAAACACCAACAACCCTGGGGTTGTTATAACCATCATTTTTTCGCTAACACTTGTACTACTTTATATGCTATAAATTTATCGTAATATAATAAAAATACTCTTGCGAAAACTCACTATTTTTGTTGGGTTTCCTGATATAGCTTGTTTTATATTTATATCGGAAATAAATATAAAAAGAATGTACGCATTCAAGTCGAGAACGAAAGTCTCACAACTTTTAACGTATATTAATAAAAGACTTCAAAATGGTAGGATAGCAGCTGAATGCACAATTTGTAATGCCCTATTAAAAAAGCATTGGTATTTCTCACTTTCATGCACATAGATGAGTAATTTATATAATTTTAAAGACACGATAGATTTCAGCCGAGTACTTTATCCAAAATATGTGTATCCTATTTACTTGTAGTGTAACCGACCCGAAAGCTGACCCAAACACCCTTTATAAACGTCCACCGGGCTCCATGATCTCACATCTAGTGGCAGTGGCTCGAAGACTTCTACGTTGTGTTGTTATTATGTGACCCAAGTTCACACTGGGAAGATGGCGTTTAGGCGGGAAGGTTTGAAATAAAACTACAACATTTACCTAACTTTACAATTAAAAGAAAAACCAATAAATAGATCATTCGCATGAAAGCATAGAAAAATGACACTCAGAGCCGTATTCAACCTGGCAGAGAAAACCCCAAACTGCCCTCACACTTCCAACTACATTTGGGGCATCTCGACAAGGACGGGTAATGTACAAGTACCTAGATCACCAACACTAAAATTGAGGGATGTCAACTGTTACCCAGCCATACCACACATGACAACTGAAGAAACGATAGTGTAAACCAGCCAGTCTTTTCTGGTAGGTACTGAGGTCGGCTAGGCCAAATCTACACAGCTAAAGTTGAAGAGCGGGGACACCAGGAAGATGACCTACGCCTTGACTACCAACGTTCCTCCCCGCACAGACATAAAATGTTAGTAATATTCAACAAGGCTCGAACACTCGCGTCCGCATGCATACATTAACAGTTTCCAGCCCGTGTTACAAAATATTTCACAAAGACTAGCCGACCTCCTATTATTTGCAAGAGTACAACTACAAGTACATTGACAAGACGACATGAAACGCTGAAATGAATTTATGGTAGGATTGCGCATAGTTAAAAGGGCGCTTATTATTGAATAGAATATCTCCAACATAGTCATAAATGCAAACGCGAAAGGCACGAGATAGTCGGTCATACCAGAAGTTCAATTTAATTACATTACAACAATTATCACAAACGTTAAATGTTAGTTAATTATATAGGAACATCGGCTAGATAATAGGATAAACACACAACAACAATATAATTAAGTTTAAATTGAAATATGAGCGGTGCAGTTGTAAATGTGTTAATATGCTGAAACAAAACAATTACACATAAATAAAATGTCAAATGCATCACAAATATCAAACAAAGATAACATAGAAATATAATACTGTTCAGATTATAGCTTCCCCAATAATTTGATTTAATATGATGTCAGTATTTTTCATTGTTTGTCGTAAAATTACAGTAATGTAATCATCTGCTATTGATTCTGCAATAAGTGCAACGTAATTGAAGTTCCAACTCTGCAATAAATCCAAAATCAACATTATTTCAAATAAATAATTATTAGTTTTACTCTGATTTAGATACTAAATAAACAATTTAAATAAATAAATATTAGTTTTCGGTTGTTAAACCAAACAACACATCTGTATACGTAAAACATATTCAATTAAATTGTAAAGTCACCTGCAACCTACATATTAAACAATCCACATCCAATTCTAAGTCAAAAGCAACAGGTAACACATAAATATTTCCTACAATGATTAAATAACTAACGGTTTTACCATAAGTACCAAACAAGGCTAGAATTACCAGATGTAATCAGATTACCTTAAATAGCAACTACATTATCGACATAAAACATTACCTTTAATAAAAAAACACCGAGTGAAATGTTTCAACCTGCCATCTTGAAATCTAAAAACAAATTCCTTTAACCTTGTCGACTAGCTCGATCGTCCCTACACATGCACCCCATATAATGTAAATCCTGACGTCACGGAATGCGTTAAGAAACCTGCAAGTGGTTACTGAGCTATTCTAACAAATACCTTCAAATATCGAATTGTACATTATAATATTTGCAATAATTATCAACCGAGAAATCGACTTAGAAATACCACACACTCACTTCTTACTATATACTATTTTTAAATTACAAATACAAACCCGACAACGTGGGTTAGATAAGTTAACTTACATGAACCACTTCTTGTTTATAGGTTGTTGGTAGAGTGCCTATAAAATAAGTATGGCAATGAAGTAAAATCCGAGATGTTTGCTCCAAATTTAAATTGAGAGAATATGCAATAAGCAAATTTTATTTAAATTTGAAGCAATTAAAAGGCGTTATATTGAAATTTTGTGTATAATTTACTTAAGAATTGTCCAATTTTTATGTAACTAAACCAGAAATTTTTATTTAGCTAAAAACATTGTTGAATCTATAACCTCATTTGAATATGTTTTCCATTGTTTTATTTAAAAACATGGAAATCTGTATCTCTATATATATATATATATATATATATATATATATATATATATATTGCTGTGATAGGGGTTGTTTAGGGGCGTATTGAGTAGTAAGGGTCGCGTAGTAACTGTAAATAGCAATCTGAATTAGAAAACTGCATTTATTTAGCAGGAAAATAAATAATACGCACATTATATAAATAGCAAGCATTTAACACTCTGTATATGGACCGTAATTAACTTTAATCAATGCCAGTAAGCATATCTTCCAATAATAGAAAGCGTAGTCAGCAGAGTAATAATCATACATGTAATTAAACTACGTTGAGGAGTGTTCAACAAGTTTATAAAATAAATACGTAGAAGATAAGATAAAACCTAGGAAATCTGCATGCAATTACATTGGAACAATAAACGCTTTGATAAGAAAACGCACTTTCAAAGATGAGTTTAAATAAATACATAAACGAAAACAGCACCTGTGTTACATCATTTATTTTTGTACAATTCGCCAAAAGCTTTATCTACACAAAACAACAGACAAACTAAAAGTCTAGCAACGATAACAATAGCAAATATCAGCATGATACGAAACTCCAAAATAGTTTCATCAGAAATCAGCTTGAAAAATATACTAGGAATGTCCAGGACAAATATGGTTGGTCGCAATAATTTGTAATACTGTTTGGAAAAGCAAGGCGGCTCCGTGGCGTAGTGGTATGTGTGTGACTACTGCGCCCTAGGTCCCGGGTTCGAATCCCGACACGGTCCGCTTGAAAAATGTTAGGCGAGCATTTTTCGCAAAAATACACCCTCGTTCGGATGAGAGGTAAAATGGAGGTCCCGTGTGTGAGTGTTGTCACGCACGTTAAAGATCCCTACCTTGCTTGGAACAGCAAGGATTCGGCAAAAATTCAAAATTTTCCAGGTAAAAAAAAACTCGCTTCCTGGCCAATGTAGTACCTCCGGGTGGAGCATTGGAAAATCACATGTAATGTTTGGAAAAGCAATCCAAATGTAGAGGGCAAAAGCTAATAACGCCCAGAGGTGATAAGAAACAATCAGTCTCAATTTAAAGCACGTCAAATCCACAATACTCTTAATAAAATATTTACGGGTCAGATAAATAAAATTTATATTATAGTGAAAATAGTGCTGTGTAAGAATTGCGTGAAGAATATATGAAATTTTTTTGCCGTTTCTGCAGAAAACGTGACTAGAAACTGGTTAATTAATTTAAATTAAATATTTATAATTATATAGGGTTTCTAATCCACTGCTAATCGGCTTCTGGTACACTTCTAAGACAATTCTGTTCAATTTTAGTCCACTTCTAATCTAATTCACGACAATAAGTGGAATAATTCTAAATTCATAATACTAAGAAACCTACAAAAAACCAAGTGGTACTTAAGTGAAAAGGTCCAAAGCGTATCCAAAAAAATATAGAATAAAGCACGAGGTGAATTTTTGAAACAAGGGGTAACTGTAATGAATTATTGGTTCAAACATAAGGAGTACAAAGCAGAGCATTTGTTTTCGATTGAAGATAATAAAAGAAGCTACCTAGTTTTAAGGAATCTTTTCAAATTTAAATTTTAACACCGAATATATTAATTTTCTCACAATTTTGAAAGGAGTCCACAAGAACATTGAATACGTTGAAACTTATGTAAAAATCATAAAAGGGTCTAGAACGTTCCAGATTTTTTTGTAAAGGTGTCGTTTTTGGTGACTTTATATTAAATTAAAAGGATATAAATTTTGGGATAAATGATCCACATAATATTAATTGATTAAAGTGTGTATTTAAAGGATTACAAAAATTGTGAAGTGTAAATATTATTTCCTTTCATTATATGAATGTTGATTGACTTCGTTTTATCAATTCAAACAGGTAACCATAAAGGGGTAAATAAAAATTCATCATCGTAACGTTGTGCACTCTGTGTAAATTAAAAAGGGCTGGCCGTGGCATAACAAAATTAGAAGAATAGAGAAAAACACAAAGCGGTGGCGTTCAGCTGGACGTTTATCACATCGGCGTACGGCGTTATCATATTAATATATATATATATATATATATATATATATATATATGTATATATATTGCTGTGTATCCTTGTATTAGAATCGAGCCTCACGAATTGGGCGTCAAGAATATGCTGTGATTCCTCCAAAATCCGGGTACTCCGCTTTTCGAATGAAGCCCCACAGATTGGGCGTCAAGAATGCTGTGAAACCTACAAAAAGCTATTAACTTAACTGGTCCGTTGACTTTCTTCTGTTCATCGCCTCGGCTGCTCCCCTAGATAAAACTTTCATCCTCAATTATAAAAAAGAACAAACACATCCCTATCACAAACATCAACGTTAACTCTATTTACATCCATATTCACAATACATTAAAATTTCAAAATTAAAATTCAGCATAAATTTCAGTATCAGAAAATTTCAAGATTAAATTTATTATCATTTTAATGTGCATCCAGAATCAAAGTCTTTGTAGGATGCCTACTAATTAATGTAACAATATATGCAGACCTGAGTCTGAGTACAAAGGGAGCATCTACCACCCCTTTACGTTAATTAACCAGGTTCGTCTAATTGAGCTCAAAGACATACCCAAATTTTCATCAAGAACATAAATACTAAATACTCCTTTCGACTTAAACAAGAAAATTTCACCTTAAAATTAAAAATTTGTTGTTAGTACAACTTCATTACTGTCCATTTTAAGTAAATAAATTATAAAGTTATTCAACACACACGAAAACATCAAAGTTCAAACAAAATAGTATAATTTACCTGAAGGTTACTGCACTCGTAGCTTCAATGTACATCGTCCCTTTTGTTAATCACACCATTCCAACTGGGTTATATTTACGGCTTCTGATTCTCAACGCTTTTAAAATTTTCTCCACCACCATTCATCTAAAGTTGTTTCAGGGCTTTCCGGAACTCATCTGTGTATATCTGAACCTTGTTTTGTGGATCCAGACACGTTTATGAACCATTTAATTATTAACACCCCCGAAAAATAGCAAAGAAATTCATACTTCTTTCACCAATATACGCCAAAACTGCCTACTTTTGTGTATTCATTTGTCGTTGCAAATTTGACTAATTGGTACAGTGATACTATTATACATTATTACCTTGTATCTTCTTTTCTAAGTGCACTAAAGTACATTCATTGTAGCACGTAAAGGACAAACTGTTTTAAATCACCAAAATATACGAGCAAACTGTTTAAATTATTCTATCAAACTCGGAAAACTAAAAAGCACTGTTTAACGCATTGAATCAATTCGAAAATCTAAGAGAGCTTGTTCATATTAACCTGGGTATATATAGAGGTTAGCCCGTCTGTCGGTCTTGTCCCCAAAACGGACAATTCTTCAGAATTTCGCATGCTAGGTTCCCATTCCGCAGCCCGGCATGCGATAATTACGAAATTTGCACTCGCATCAGTTAAATCTCAGAAAATTTCCACACGGCACGCAACGTCTGAGAATACCTAATTAAATTTTATACAGAAATCGTTATTTTTACCTCTCATGTTTGCCTTTTACTTTCAACCAATCGCAACCCAGTGACGTTGCTCCACTCACGCCTTTTACTATATGTGTCTCGGTCTTGCGCATATTATCTGTCTCTATCTACCCTGGTCTTATTGGTGCAAATTGATATTCTTTATTATCGATTATTTCAGTCCATGTGGACTGTGAAATAACCCACCTTTAGCATTTCCAGTAACTATTAAGCTACGGTTTCTCCAAGATTCTCTATAACCATTTGTTATCTGCCACATTTACGCAGAATGAGCCTTTTAAAAATACGCAGGTGTTCAAACATAATACTTCTAAATAACACTTCTACGATTTGCATTTTATTGGGTTTTTACAAGTTTTTATAGATATTATATGTTACTAATGGTTCAATTAACTCCAATTAAAATAATACCCTTTAATTTTTAGTGACTCCTAATCAAATATTAATTATTATCTGTACATTTTGTTTAATACCGGTTACTTAAAATTGAGTTAATTAATATAAATTTTGCACGTAATTTTCTATTTGTTTCTTTACTAGGAATAATTAAATTACACGCAGAGCTTTTTAATACTGCTTCCTTTTTTTTAAAGCAAGCGTCTTGTAAATGATTTAAATCTCTTATTTTTAATGAAACGAATGAATTTTTATTCTCCACGGTTTTTTAATAACGCGTACCTTTTCCCAAAGCTTCTACACGGTGATTAAAATTATTTGATGTGATTATTTAATTTTCTACCCTGGTCTAAATATGAGTAATATATATATATATATATATATATATATATATATATATATATTGTTGCGATCCACTACTAGGCAACCCGTCAAACGTACAAACGCCCGGGGCACAGCGTATTCTTCAGAATTCGAGAATCCTTCTAGAAAATACTAGATAATGAGTCATATCTTTAATGCAGGGTATATATAAGGCCGCTTATGAATGTAAGAGTTAGTCTATACTAGAATGTCTAATATAAATTATAACGTTGTAAAGTAATAGTAGTTTGAGCTTTTAGAAGTATACATAAATGTTATATGCTGTGTCTAATGTACATGCATCTTGTAGTATACATAAATAAATAGAAGTGTATAAACAAATAGTTGTGTTAGTGTTGTTAATGGACCTATGGTAAAGAAGTTAGTTTAAGAAGAAATTAGTGCTTGTAAATTCATTAGTGTAATAGTGGTTCATTGTTAAGTGGACTGAAAACATCTATAAATAAGGCATATACTGTTAATTAGACTTGTCAACAGTGAGTACTAAAACCTTTATTATTACTTGTTTTAAATTAAAGAAACGGGTAGTAGTAGCACAATATATATATATATATATATATATATATATATATATATATATATATATATATATATATATATATATATATTGTAGGCTACTACTACCGCGTTTCTAAATGCCACCGCTCTGTGTTCTCTCAATTTAATCTTTTATTTTTATTATTATGCCACGGCTAGCCCTTTTCTAATATACACAGAGTGCACAACGTTACGATCATCAATTTTTTTCCACCCTTTGATTACTTGTTTGAATTGATAAAACGAAGTCAATCAACATTCATATAATGACAGGGAATAATATTAACAATTTTTGAAATTCTTTGAATACACCCTTCAATCAATTAATATCATATGGATTATTTATCCCAAAATTTATATACTTTTAATTCAATATAAATTCACCAATAACTATACCTTTACAAAAAAAACTGGAACGTTCGAGACCTCTTTATGATTTATTACTTAAGTTTAAACGTATGCAATGTTTCTTGTTGACTCTTTACAAGTTTTGGATAAATTGAATAAATTCAGTATTAAAATTTAAATTGAGAAATATCTTAAAATTAAGAAGATTTGACCCGTGATCTCCTGATATGTTGTTTCGTGTTGCGGATCAACACCCCCTTGTTGTCTTCAATCGAATACCAATGCTCTGCTTTGTCGAACCAATATTTAAGTACAGTTACCCTTGTTTTCCAAAATCACCTCGTGCTTTTATTCTATATTTTTCTGCGTATGCTTTGAATCTCTTCCTTAAATACCACTTGAAATCGTGGGTTACTTAGTATTATGAATTATTCTAGAAATAGTCTAGCATTTGACTGGAAGCCGATTAGAATTGTACCAGAAGCCAATTAGAAGCTCTATATGATTATCAATATTTAATTTAAATTAATTACCCAATTTCTACTCACGTTTTCTAAAAAAACGGCAAAAACTCTTCATGTATTCTTAACGTAATTGTTGCACAGCACTATTTTCACAATAATATAAATTTTATATATCTGACGCGTAGATTTCTAATTAAAAGTGATGTGGATTCAACGTGCATCAAGTGTAGACTGAGCTGTCCTATCACCCGTGGGAGTTAAATAGCTTTTTCCCGCTAACTTTGGGTTGGGTTTCCAAGCAGTTTTGGAGATTGTTTCAACCAACCAGCTTTTGTCGTTAATATTCTCTGTATTTTAAAGCTGTTTGTGATGAAATTATTTCGGATTTTCATATCATGCTTGTTATTTGTTATTGTTTGATACCTTATAATTTGTTATCGTGGTCAAACTTTCAACTACTTGTTTTTGTATGATGCTTTTGGAATTGTCAAAAATGAAGCATTCTTAGTGCTTTCGTTATGTATTTAGCATTGCTTTTCTTGTACGAACACTTATTTTTCCTAAATAAATGTTTTCTGATTCATATTTAGTTACAGTTATAGACCTCTTCGAGCTTACCAGATTTATCTATATTAAAAAGTTTTAATTTACTTATTAATTGTTTTAAAAGAAACCGTTTGAAGAACGCATTTATTAAATTTTTTAATATTTTTAAAAGTTTTCTTTTAAAATTTGTTAAAAAAAAATGTTTGTTTTTGAAATTTTTGTTTTACCGGAAAAAATTTTTTTTGTATGTGGATGTTTTTTTTGGTTTTGGTGTTTTGTGGTTGTTTGATGTGTTTTTTGGTTGTTTTAAGTGTGTTGTGTAAAAAATTGTTAGTTGTTTAAATTGTTTATTTAGTTTGATGTTAGAAAAAATTTTATTTGTATTGCTGTGGATTTTGGGGTGGTTGTGTTTGTTTTTTGTTTGTGGTTTTAATTTGTATTGTTTTGTTGTTGTGGTGTTTAAAATAATCGTTTTAAGTTTTTTATTTTAGAAAATTTTGTTGATGTTCGTGTGCGAGTTGTTTATTTGGGTCGTTAAATTTGAAAATACCAGTATTGACCAAATTTCTTGACATTTAATTTAGTGATTTTTTTAGGTTGTTTTTATAAGAAAGTTTCAGAATTTAATTAGACCTAATTTTGGTTTGTTTTTTAAACCTGGTTTATTTATTTAACTACCGGTATTCAGATTAAATTTTCATACATTGTTCAACATTTTCTATTTTATTTTATTTCATATTCTGATTTTTATGAATTTAAAGTTTCCTTTGTTGTTGTTGAAACAGGCCACCTGATTTTATATTTGATTATTGTTTGACCTTGGTTTCGTAAAAGTTTGTATTATTTTGAGTTAAACAGTTCATGAGCTGATTTGTTTTTACAATGTTGATATTATTTTTATGCCAGCATATCCATTGCACAAATAGTATACTATCTTATCAAAGAAGTAATTCCAATCTTACCTTTCAATTATTCATAAATAAATACGTTGATGACATTTTTGCTGCTGTTGAAAATAAAATTCAAGAAATCCTTAATAAATTTAATCAGTTCCAAAAATTACAATTTACACACGAAATAGAAGAAAAAAAGTATCCCTTTAGACTCAAAAGTCATAAGAGATGAAAATAATAAATAAAATTAGATTAGTAAAGAAACCAACCAATTTGGAAGATACATAACCATTGTCAAATCACCATACCAACATAAAATCAATACAATATTAGCCATAAAATACAGAATGATAAAAATAAGCGACTGAATTTCATCACAAAACTTCATTGAACTAAGAAATATCTTCATAAACAATGGTTTCAAACACTAATAAACAAAATAATATTTAACAACCAAATTCACCACAAAGAAGAAAATACAGTAACACAAAACAATACAGATCATTACCATATATCCAAAATTTATCAATTAATTTTTAAAAAATTTTAAAACAACCAAATATAGGAATTACTTTAATTATAATAAATCAACCAAAGAACTTTTCACAAATTTAAAAGACAAAACACAAAAACTAAAAATAAGCAATACAATATATAGAATCAAATGCTCATGTGGAGGACAATATGTAGGTCAATCAAACAATACCTGGGTCACATTACACAACATAAAAAGCGACGCAAAATAGGAAAACAACCTGCGCACTTTCGACACTATAAAAAGAAACAATCACACTTTAGATCTACAAATGTTAAATATTGAAATAGAATCTAATTATTACAAACGATTATTTTTAGAATCCTACCCATTCAAAAAACAAATAACTGTTTAAATGAAAAACTGATATTAATAATTTAAAGCAGTATACTTTGGACTTTATAATTTTAAAAACAAATATAATATTCCTAATAACTAAACAACCAGGTCACATATACAGTCTCCAAAATTCTTCACACAGAATTTATATAAATAATAATTTTTTTCAACTAACTATTTTAAACAAAACTAAATCAAACTAATGAATTAAGATAAAAAAAGACAAAAGTTTCTATTACACAAACACACACACACACACAAACACACACACAAACACACAACACACACACACAAACACACACACACACACAAACACACACACACACACACACACACACACACACACACACACACACACACACAAACACACCACCACACCACAACAAACTTAATAAAGATTTGTTGGTCAGATAAAACAAGAATTTCTAAACAATCATAACATTTTGTATTTTAATCAAATTATTAAAACGTAGAAAGCTGGTTTTGACAAACATCACTTGTAATAACAACTTTCAATGAAATGACGTTACATGTCAAACAGGTTTTCTACTAAAACACATTAAGTAAGTAATTTATAACTTTTATATATGTAATTTAATGCTATCCACTTTGTAGCTTATGATTATGAAACAAATTTTCCGAAACGTTAAGTTTAATAAATGTTTTAAACTAAACCACTAACTTTAATCGAACGAAATTTATCCCAATATTTAACAAAAGGTCAATTAGTTTATATATATATATATATATATATATATATATATATATATATATATATTGTAGGCTACTACTACCGCGTTTCTAAATGCCACCGCTCTGTGTTCTCTCAATTTAATCTTTTATTTTTATTATTATGCCACGGCTAGCCCTTTTCTAATATACACAGAGTGCACAACGTTACGATGATCAATTTTTTTCCACCCTTTGATTACCTGTTTGAATTGATAAAACGAAGTCAATCAACATTCATATAATGACAGGGAATAATATTAACAATTTTTGAAATTCTTTGAATACACCCTTCAATCAATTAATATCATATGGATTATTTATCCCAAAATTTATATACTTTTAATTCAATATAAATTCACCAATAACTATACCTTTACAAAAAAAACTGGAACGTTCGAGACCTCTTTATGATTTATTACTTAAGTTTAAACGTATGCAATGTTTCTTGTTGACTCTTTACAAGTTTTGGATAAATTGAATAAATTCAGTATTAAAATTTAAATTGAGAAATATCTTAAAATTAAGAAGATTTGACCCGTGATCTCCTGATATGTTGTTTCGTGTTGCGGATCAACACCCCCTTGTTGTCTTCAATCGAATACCAATGCTCTGCTTTGTCGAACCAATATTTAAGTACAGTTACCCCTTGTTTTCCAAAAATCACCTCGTGCTTTTATTCTATATTTTTCTGCGTATGCTTTGAATCTCTTCCCTTAAATACCACTTGAAATCGTGGGTTACTTAGTATTATGAATTATTCTAGAAATAGTCTAGCATTTGATTGGAAGCCGATTAGAATTGTACCAGAAGCCAATTAGAAGCTCTATATGATTATCAATATTTAATTTAAATTAATTACCCAATTTCTACTCACGTTTTCTAAAAAAACGGCAAAAACTCTTCATGTATTCTTAACGTAATTGTTGCACAGCACTATTTTCACAATAATATAAATTTTATATATCTGACGCGTAGATTTCTAATTAAAAGTGATGTGGATTCAACGTGCATCAAGTGTAGACTGAGCTGTCCTATCACCCGTGGGAGTTAAATAGCTTTTTCCCGCTAACTTTGGGTTGGGTTTCCAAGCAGTTTTGGAGATTGTTTCAACCAACCAGCTTTTGTCGTTAATATTCTCTGTATTTTAAAGCTGTTTGTGATGAAATTATTTCGGATTTTCATATCATGCTTGTTATTTGTTATTGTTTGATACCTTATAATTTGTTATCGTGGTCAAACTTTCAACTTACGTCTGTTGTTTTGTATAGATAATGCTTTTGGATAATTGTACAAAAATAAATGATGTAACTCTAGTGCTGTTTTCGTTCATGTATTTTATGCTTGCTATTTACATAATGTACGAATTACTTATTTTTCTGCTAAATAAATGCAGTTTTCTGATTCCTATTGCTATTTACAGTTACTATACGACCCTTACTATTCAATACACCCCCAAACAACACCTTATCACAGCAATATATATATATATATATATATATATATATGTTTGAGGTTGCTTTTCTTGGGTTATAGGTCGAAACATTAATATAAAACAGTTTTATATTTTATTGTGCAATAACCTCAGTCGACCATACGTACGTTTCGGCTATTTGAGCCTTTTTCAATAGTTCAGTCTTTCCTTAAACTATTCTATCCCTTATACACTTAACAAATAAATAAACTATGCATATTTGTATGTCGTTTTAAATGACATACAAATATGCTTAGTTTATTTAGTTGTTAAGTGTATAGCGGATAGAATAGTTCAAGGAATGACTGAACCATTGAAAAAGGATCAAATAGATCAAATAGTCGAAACGTAGGTGTGGGCGAGTGAAGTTATTGCACAATAAAATGTAAAACTTTATATTAATGTTTCAACCTATAACCCAAGAAAAGCATCCTCAAACAAATATAGAGGGAAAATGTCGAGAAAAATAAAAACATTTATATATATTACTCATATTTAGACCAGGGTAGAAAATTAAATAATCACATCAAATAATTTTAATCACCGTGTATAAGGAATTTCATTAAATAATACGCGTTATTAAAACCTTGAAGCATAAATAAACTCGGTCGTTTCAGTAAAAATAAGAAATTTAAATTATTTATAAGACGCTTTATATCAAAAGAAGCAGTATTGAAAAGCTCTGCGTGTAATGTAATTATTCCTAAACAAAGAGAAATTACGTGCAAAATTTATCTTAATTAACTCTATTTGGAGTAACCGGTATTAAACAAAGTGTACACATAATAATTAATATTTAAGTTGTATTCGCTAAAAATGCAAGCATAGAAATCAATTTAATTGGAGTTAATTAAACCGTTAGTAACATATAATACCTATAAAAACTTGTGAAAATCCAAGATTAAAATACCACGGAATAAGGCTCTGAGAATTAATATTATATTTGAACACCTGCGTAGTTTAAATGTCACATTCGGCGTAAAGTTTGCAGATAATTAATGTTTCAAAGAATCTTGGGGAAAACGTCGCATAATAGTTACGAGAATTGCTAAAGCTGGGTTATTTCACACTCCATGTGGACTAAAATAATCGATAATAAAGAATATAAATTTGCACCAATACGAACAGGTTAGAAAAGGAAAGAGAAAATGCGTCAAGCAAAGACACATATAGTAAAAGGCGGGATTTAAGCAACGTCACGAGGGTCACAATTGGTTGAAAATAGGATGCAAATATCAGAGGTAGAACAACAATTTCTGTACAAAATTAATTAGTTTTTCTCGGACATGCTTGCGTACCGTGTGGAAATTTTCTGAGATTTAAATGGGGCGAGTGAAAATTCGTAAAAATCGACGCGCGAGCAACGGACTGGGAACATAGAATGAGGAATTCTTTAGAATTACCCGTTTTGGGGAACAGACCGACAGACAGGCTTTGCTATATATACCGAGATGAATATAAACAAGCCCTCTTAGACTTTTGACGATTCGATGCATTAAAAGCTCGTACATACGCGACTTGATTGAAGATGTTAAACAGTGCATTTTAGTTTGATTAAATAATTTAAAGTTTGCTTGTATATTTTGTGATTCAAAATAGTTTGTTATTTACGTGCTAACATGAATGTACTTCAGTGCACTTAGATACAAGGTAATAAAATTTAGTTTCACTGTACCAATTAGCAAAATTTACAACGACAAATGTATACACAAAAGTAGGCAGTTTTGGCGTATATTGGTGACAGACGCATGAATTTCTTTGCTATTTTTCGGGGGTGTTAATAATTAAATGGTTCAAATACGTGTCTGGATCCATGAAACAAGGGTCAGATAAACACAGATGAGTTCCGGAAAAGCCCAGAAACAACTTTAAATAAATGGTGATGGAGAAAATTTTAAAAGCGTAGAGAATCAGAAGCCGTAAATATAATCCTGTTGAATGGTGTGATTAACTAAAGAAACGATACTTTGAAGCTACGAGGACAGTAACCTTCAGGTAAATTATACTATTTTGTTTGACATTTTGTGTGTATTGAATGACTTTATAATTGATTTACTTTAAATGGACATTAGTGAAATTGTACTAACCATAAAAGTTTAATTTTAAGATGAAATTTGCTTGTTGAAGTAGAAAGGGTATTTAGTTTGATGTTCGGTAATATGATGAAAATTTGGGTATGTCTTTGAGCTCAATTAGACGAACCTGGTTAATTAACGTAAAGGGGTGGTAGATGCTCCTTTATACTCAGACTCCGGTCTGCTTATATTGTTATATTAATTACTAGGCATCCAACAAGGACTTTAATTTTGGATGCACATTAAAATGATAATAAAATTAATCTTGAAATTCTTTTAAAACTGAAATTTATGCTGAGTTTTAATTTTGAAATTTTAATGTATTCTGAATATTGATGTAAATAGAGTTAACGTTGATGTTTTGGTAGGAATGTGTTGTTTTTTTATGAATGAGGAGGTTTATAACATTAGGTGAGCAGCCGAGGCGAAAAGAGGACCACAGCCGTTTATGACGCCCAATCTGTGGGACTAGAATTTTTTGTTGAAAGGACCCAGTTCCCGCATACAAAGGGAATATCACAGCAGTATTTTGGCGACCACAACGTGAGGGCTCGAGTTCCAAATAAAATTTTGTTATTTTATTCCAGGAAACTGGCGATCTGAGAAGAGAGTTTCTGTTTGTGTATAAATTTAAGAGTATTTTAGAGTGTGTGTGAGTGATTTGAACGTATGCAGAGAAAGGAGTGGTTAAGGAGTCAAGGAGTGGAAATTGGAAGTGACGATAGTGCATTGTGTGAGAAAATTTCGAAAATGGAAGAAGCTGGAGGCAGTAGAGATCAGTCGAGGACGGAATCAGGGATCAAGGAAACGAGATGATAATGAGGATGCTTGAAAGAATGAATGAGACGTTAAGTGGGGTTAGAGAGGACTCAAATCGAAAATTTGAGCAGATGAGTGAAGAATCGAATAAGAAATTTGACCGAATGAATGAGACATTAACAGGAGTTAGGAAACCCTAAGTGAGAAAATAGATAAGACGAATAAAGAAGTTTCAGAATTTAAAATAGTCTTACCGTAAAAATGGGGAAGGTTGAAAATAGGGTTGAAAAAATGAGCGTGATATTACAGGTCTTCGACAGGAAATGGGACATTTAAGGTCCGAAGTACGCATTTTTGTGAAGAAGAGATTAATGTGAAAATGACTGAAGTGACGGACTCATGTAGGGATCAGTTAGGCAGGGTAGAACGCGAAGTCAGTAGTATCAAATACAACATGTCAAATTTAACGGGGGATGGTCCCAGATTTTCTACAGGTGGAGTATCATTGGACCAACACATGAAGTTTTATGGCGATAACAGGGTAAATCCACAAATTTTTATTAATAGTGTAAGAAATCTAGTGGGAAATTTATTTGACGAACAGACTAAACTAAATACGATAAAGGCTTTATTAAAGGACAATGCGGAGGCATGGTACAATTTAGTAGGACAGGACATAGACACGTATCAGGACTTTGAAAACAAAATTTTTACAACATTACTGGAGTGATCACAAACAGGATCAGATTAGGGACGACTTGATTACAGGAAAATTTAAGGGAGAGTTTGCAGGTTCTAGGGAGCAATATGCCATCCGCAAATACAGTGTGGCCAAACAACTGAATCCACCATTGACGGACAGACAGATTATCAAGTACCTATCACGACATTTTGAACTGGAAATTAGACAACACGTGGCCTTACAAAACATCACAGAACGGGAGACATTTTAGAGTATTTGCAGAGATATGACGATGTATGTGTGGACGGACAAGAGAGATACGAGAACGAAACGTTAACACAGTTAGGTTTGACAACAGGACACCGAATTATCCGAGACGGCCTGACTACAACAGAAATTTTCGACCGAATTGGGAACGACGAGGACAGGAATACAGGAGCAATAGTGCGACTAGGGGACCGACGCCAAGACCTAGTTACACGCGACAGAACAGTTTACCGGAAGTAAACAGGACTGTGACCAGCACGCCGAATAGAGACAGGGACACGGATATTAACACGAGGAGGACGTACGCACAGGTTGTAGAAGGACAACCAGGACCAAGCACGGAAAACAGGATGAGACAGGATTTTTAGAACGCGACAGACCACTAGATTTCTGTGTAAATGTATACGAACATCCACGTGAATTTTTCAAAATTGAGGAGGAAGTAGAGCCAGAAACTGAGGAAAAATTATGTTTGCCAATTATTAATTTAGAAATTTTTGAGAATAATGTAGAAGTATTACTTGATACAGGGGCAGAGGCGAGTTTAATATCGGAGGAATTCGTCAGCAAAATTAGGGATAAGGTTTGTGATAGAATTATGCCTATAAAGCGTAGCCATTTAGTAGCTCCAAATAAAAGAAGTTTGCTGTAGTAAATAGTGTTGTGGTGCTTAGGATAGATATAGGAGGTTTAAGCTGTGAACAGGAGTTTGTAATTGTACCTGGACTGAAGTTTCAGAGCATTTTAGGTGTTGACTGTATGATGAAGTTAGGGGTGTTGATAGATATGGAACGGAAGGTAATAAGGATTAAGGATAGGGTAGTGCCATGGAAGGGCAGTTATGAAGTCACAGAGGATGACACGGGGTTTAGTATTAATGTAGTAGAGTTAGAGGATGATGAAGTTAAACAGATCAACACAATAAGATGTCCAGAGGATAGGAGAGTAGAGGTTCAAGCTTTATTACAAAAACATGCAGAATTAGTGGGGGTAGAAGCAAGCACAGCGTTAGGCTATGAGCACAGATTGGAAGTGGATAATTCAGAACCGTTCAACGCAAAGGTTTATCCAATTCCAGCAGCATATCGAGAGCAGGTGAAGGCAGAATTAAATAAAATGTTGGAAGATGGCATAATAAAGGTATCAAACACTCATTTCATAAATCCGTTGGTGGTAGTTAAGAAAAAGGATGATAGCATTCGTTTATGTTTAAATGCACGAAAAATTAACCAACGGACCAAACCGCAATTCCATTGTCCACCATCCATGGACACACTTTTGACGAGATTAAGTGGCAAGTTTATTTTTAGTAAATTAGATTTAAGGAATTCATTCTGGCTGATTCCATTACACAAAGATTCTAGAAGGTACACAGGATTTTCCGTAGAGGGAAAAATCTATAATTTTAAGGTAGTACCGTATGGTTTGTCAACGTCAAGTGCAGCATTAATTAAGGCAATGCAAGCAATTTTAGGAGCATATGAGCAATTCTGCATACACTATGTGGATGATATTTTAATTTTAGTGAAACTGAGGAACAACATTACTCTCATTTAGAACGGATATTATTAGAGCTTAAATTAGCAGGATTGAGGCTGAATATAGAAAAATGTGAATTTTTTCAAAACCGTTAAATTTCTGGGGTATGTGGTGAACACTCAAGGTATGTGTATCGATAAGGAAAGATTGTCCGAACTTTTGACATATCCGAGACCTAATAACATTAGGAAATTAAGAGCTTTTTTGGGGGTCCTTAACTTTTATAAAAAGTTTGTACCGGGATTTGCTGAAAAGCGAGTCCATTGTTTAAACTTCTGAAGAAGGGAGTACGATGGAGTTGGACGGAAAGTCAAGAGGCAGCATATTTAACACTGTTGGAACAATTTCACGACCAACTAATTTTGAGGCATCCCAGATTTGATGTAGGTTTCGTACTGAGGACGGATGCATCGGATAGTGCATTAGCAGCAGAGTTGTACCAAGTACAAGAGGGGGAAGAGGTGCCCATATCTTTTGTTTCACGCACACTGAAGCCGCATGAAGTAAATTACACGATTAGTGAAAAGGAGATGGCTGCAGTGGTGTTTGGTGTTACGAAGTTAAAATTTTTTGATAGGAAGACATTTTGTAATCGAAACGGATCATTCGGCGTTGTGTGCGTTGATGAATACGAGATTTTCTAACAATCGAGTATATCGATGGGGTTGTTACTACAGGAGTTTGACTTTGAGATTAAATATATTAAGGGAGAAAATAATTTTATAGCAGACGCGTTTAGTAGAAACAGGGACATGGATAACAAAAGACCGTGTGACATCATGATTGCCATGAACAGTCTACTACAAAATGATTCAGTATATGGAGAAGAGGAGATCTTGAGGAACCAGAGGCAGAGTGAGGAGCTACAGATTGTTAGAACGAAGTTAGAAAGCGAACCGGGATTTAAAACTTCCATATGATAAACGGCTTTTGTGTAAAAAATTCAAGAATTGGAAGTGTATGTGGTGGATAGGGTACAAGCAAAATTAATTATCAAAGATCTGCACTTAAGATATGGTCACATAGGAATCCGAAAGACATGGTTAATTTTAGGAAACGTTTTTTCAACTAAAGACTTAGGGTTAGTAAAGTCTGTCATCAACACTTGTCACTTATGTACTTTAGGAAAGTACAAAAATAGTACGAGTCAGGATGTGGTACAAAGTATACACGTACAAAATCCCTGGACTTAGTTGCTATTGATTATTTGAGTAATCTAGTCCGAAGTACAAAGGACACAAACATGTGCTGATTGTGACTGATGTGTTTTCGAAATTTACCAAATTATATCCCACTCGGGATTGTAACACAGTCGGAACAAACAAGAAATTGGAACAATTTTGTAGGAAGTAGGAACTTTTAAACGAGTATTAGCAGACAATGCTACTTATTTTAATAATCAAAGATTTAGAGATTATTGGAGAGGCAAAACATTAAAGTGGTGTTTTGTAGCATAAGGCATCCTCAAGCGAATCCAGCTGAGCGATATATTCAAGAGACGGTTAAGTTTTTGCGTTTAGCTTCACATAGGAATCATCGTTTATGGGAGGACAATTTGTCTAAGGTTGAATCTTTTATCAATGAAACCCTAGTACCGTGACAGAAACCAGTCCCATCATGCTGATCAAGCAACAGTATCCCGAAAGACCATGGCAAATTGTGCCTAGGGACGATGAATTCCAACAACTTTTGGTAGATGTGAGGGAGAGGTTAAAGAAGAGAGCTGAAAAATATACAAGGAAGATGAACGCAAGAATTAGACAGAGGGTAAAATTTAAAGTGGGAGACCAGGTAGTAGTAAAAGCTTGAGAGTAGGGAAGAGAGATAGGATGACATGTGCTAAACTACACTTGCCATATGAGGGACCTTTTGAGATAGGGGAAGTAGTAGGGGAGTGCACATATTTATTAAGGGAAGTAGGTACGGGAAATGAGAGGGGACGGTTTCACGTCCACCTACTATTTCCTTATACCGGAGAACCAGCACCACAGGAGAAATAGGTGTAGAAGAGAGTTAGATTTAAATAACTTAATGAACAAAGGATAGAGATAGGTGAACTTTAGTATAGATATAGAACAAGGGATAGAATAGGTGTATATAGAAAAGTAGAAGTAAGTGTTTATAGAAAATAAAGCTAGGTATAGGATAAATATGGGAGATAATTAGGAATAGGTTTAGGATGAGAATAAAGAGTAAATGTAGGAAAAAAATAAGATAGGTTAAGTATAGATATTTCATATAAGATTAGTGAAGATTAGGTGAGAGTCAGGAATAGGATAGGGATATAGGGTAGGTGTAAATATTTTTTTTTGGATTGGAGACAAAGTAGGTAAGTTAGATAGATAAGGGTAGAGAGAGATAGGCAGTTTTTTTGTATTTTTTTTTGTCTAAATGCTTTATATTTGCATTCAAATAAGTGGGATTATTTGTATTCAAATAGGGGGAAAATACTCATATTTAGACCAGGGTAGAAAATTAAATAATCACATCAAATAATTTTAATCACCGTGTATAAGGAATTTCATTAAATAATACGCGTTATTAAAACCTTGAAGCATAAATAAACTCGGTCGTTTCAGTAAAAATAAGAAATTTAAATTATTTATAAGACGCTTTATATCAAAAGAAGCAGTATTGAAAAGCTCTGCGTGTAATGTAATTATTCCTAAACAAAGAGAAATTACGTGCAAAATTTATCTTAATTAACTCTATTTGGAGTAACCGGTATTAAACAAAGTGTACACATAATAATTAATATTTAAGTTGTATTCGCTAAAATGCAAGGATAGAAATCAATTTAATTGGAGTTAATTAAACCGTTAGTAACATATAATACCTATAAAACTTGTGAAAATCCAAGATTAAAATACCACGGAATAAGGCTCTGAGAATTAATATTATATTTGAACACCTGCGTAGTTTAAATGTCACATTCGGCGTAAAGTTTGCAGATAATTAATGTTTCAAAGAATCTTGGGAAAACGTCGCATAATAGTTACGAGAATTGCTAAAGCTGGGTTATTTCACACTCCATGTGGACTAAAATAATCGATAATAAAGAATATAAATTTGCACCAATACGAACAGGTTAGAAAAGGAAAGAAAATGCGTCAAGCAAAGACACATATAGTAAAGGCGGGATTTAAGCAACGTCACGAGGGTCACAATTGGTTGAAAATAGGATGCAAATATCAGAGGTAGAACAACAATTTCTGTACAAAATTAATTAGTTTTTCTCGGACATGCTTGCGTGCCGTGTGGAAATTTTCTGAGATTTAAATGGGGCGAGTGAAAATTCGTAAAAATCGACGCGCGAGCAACGGACTGGGAACATAGAAGGAGGAATTCTTTAGAATTACCCGTTTTGGGGAACAGACCGACAGACAGGCTTTTTGCTATATATACCGAGATGAATATAAACAAGCCCTCTTAGACTTTTGACGATTCGATGCATTAAAAGCTCGTACATACGCGACTTGATTGAAGATGTTAAACAGTGCATTTTAGTTTGATTAAATAATTTAAAGTTTGCTTGTATATTTTGTGATTCAAAATAGTTTGTTATTTACGTGCTAACATGAATGTACTTCAGTGCACTTAGATACAAGGTAATAAAATTTAGTTTCACTGTACCAATTAGCAAAATTTACAACGACAAATGTATACACAAAAGTAGGCAGTTTTGGCGTATATTGGTGACAGACGCATGAATTTCTTTGCTATTTTTCGGGGGTGTTAATAATTAAATGGTTCAAATACGTGTCTGGATCCATGAAACAAGGGTCAGATAAACACAGATGAGTTCCGGAAAAGCCCAGAAACAACTTTAAATAAATGGTGATGGAGAAAATTTTAAAAGCGTAGAGAATCAGAAGCCGTAAATATAATCCTGTTGAATGGTGTGATTAACTAAAGAAACGATACTTTGAAGCTACGAGGACAGTAACCTTCAGGTAAATTATACTATTTTGTTTGACATTTTGTGTGTATTGAATGACTTTATAATTGATTTACTTTAAATGGACATTAGTGAAATTGTACTAACCATAAAAGTTTAATTTTAAGATGAAATTTGCTTGTTGAAGTAGAAAGGGGTATTTAGTTTGATGTTCGGTAATATGATGAAAATTTGGGTATGTCTTTGAGCTCAATTAGACGAACCTGGTTAATTAACGTAAAGGGTGGTAGATGCTCCTTTATACTCAGACTCCGGTCTGCTTATATTGTTATATTAATTACTAGGCATCCAACAAGGACTTTAATTTTGGATGCACATTAAAATGATAATAAAATTAATCTTGAAATTCTTTTAAAACTGAAATTTATGCTGAGTTTTAATTTTGAAATTTTAATGTATTCTGAATATTGATGTAAATAGAGTTAACGTTGATGTTTTTGGTAGGAATGTGTTGTTTTTTTATGAATGAGGAGGTTTATAACATTAGGTGAGCAGCCGAGGCGAAAAGAGGACCACAGCCGTTTATGACGCCCAATCTGTGGGACTAGAATTTTTGTTGAAAGGACCCAGTTCCCGCATACAAAGGGGAATATCACAGCAATATATATATATATATATATATATATATATATATATATTACTCAAATTTAGACCAGGGTAGAAAATTAATTAACGACATCAAACAATTTTAATCACCTTGTATAAAGAAACAAATAGAAATTACGTGCGAAATTCATATTAATTAATTCAATTTTTAAGTAACAAATAATAATTAATATTTAATTAGTATTCGCTAAAAATTAAAGGGTAGAAGTCAATGCCGTTCATTATTATTTTAATTGGAGTTAATTGAACGATTATTAAAATATAATATGCATAAAAGCTTTTAAAAACCCAATGATACCAAATATGAGACGCGTTGCTAGCATACAAATCTATCAAGAGGGTTAAAATACCATGAAATAAAGCTCGAAGAATTATATTTAAAACATTCATTAGGAGCACACACCTGCAAACTTTTAAATGTCAAATTCTAATAAATTCGAGCTGATAAACATGCAGCTTCTACGTATATTGGAAACGGTCGGATGCTTTAGCACGGAATACAAAACAGCGTTTATTTAAAAGTCACGTCGCGAGTCCACGTGTAGTTTAGACAGCCGATAGTAAAGAATATCGATTTGTACCACTAAGACCAGGTTAGAAAGAGACGGATAAAACAGGTAAAACAGAGACAGATAATTAAAGGCCGGAATTTGAGCAACGTCACGAGGAAACGATTGGTTGAAATAAGATGCAGATATGAGAGGTGGAAACAACAATTTCTAGATAAAATTAATTAGTTATTCGCAGACGCGTGGCGAGACGTGTGAAAATTTCTTAGATTTAACTGGCACGAGTGCAAAATTTTAGTAGAATCGCTGTGCCGGACTGTCGAAAAGAGAACATAGAATGCGAAATTCTAAAAATTGTCCGTTGAGGAACAAATCCGACGTGCAAGCGAGCCATTATATAAACCCGTGTTTATATGAGTTTCGCTCACTTAGATTTTCGATTTTTATTCAATACTTTAAACAGTTTGGCTCTTAGATTTTTGATTTTATTGAATACTTTAAAACAGTTTCCTCTTTATTTTTTTGCTGTTATACCATACTTCAAGCAGAATACATGCTACGATACAAGTTATTATGCTTTAGTGCACTTACAGAAGATAGATAAGGTAATAAAGTCTAATTATATTTGCGGGTATTACTCTACCAATTATCCCAATTAGTAGCAATAAATAAATACATTGAAGTATGCAGTTTTTAGTATAGCGTGAACGAATTATGAATTTCTTTGCTATTTTGTTCGGGAGTGAGTAATCAAATGTTATTAGTAAACGTGATTGGATCTACAAAACAAGATTTAGATATACATAGATGAGTTCCTGAGAAGCCCTGAAACGAATGGTGCTGTAGAAAAATTTTAAAAGGCAACCAGGAATCCTAGGACGTAAACATAACCTAGCTGGAATGGTGGGGTTAGCAAGGACGATGTACAACGGAGCCCCGAGTGCATTAACCTTCAGGTAAATTATGCATTTTGTTCGATCTTAGATGTTTTGGTGTGTGTTGAATATCTTTATAATTTGTTTGATAAAAAATGGACAGTAGTGAATTTGTATAAACAAGAAATTTTTAATTTTAAGGTAAAATTTTCTTGTTTAAGTAGAAAGGAGTATTTATCAGGTTTATGTTTTGATTATGATGAAAATTTGGGTCTGTCTTTGAGCTCAATTAGACTAACCTGTTTAATTAAAGTAAAGGGGTGGGAGATGCTCCCTTTTATTCAGACTCAGGTCTGCTAATATTGTGAAATTAATTAGTATGCATCCTACAAGGACTCTAATTCTGGATGCAAATTAAAATGATGACAAATTTGAACTTGGAATTTTATGATACTGAAATTTATGCTGAAATTTAATTTTGGAAATTTTAATGTATTATGAATATTGATGTAAATAGAGTTAACGTTGATGTTTGTGGTAGGAATGTGTTTGTTTTTTTTTATGAATGAGGATGAAAGTTTTAACTAGGTGAGCAGCCGAGGCGGAAAGAGTAAAGAGGCGATTATCAGAAGAGAATCAACAGGGCGAGAATCACAGCAAATCTTGGTGCCCAATTCGAGAGGCTCGAATATTTTTTTTACTCTGGTGAGGCTTTTGTAGGTTTCACAGCAAATATATATATATATATATATATATATATATATATATATATATATATATATATATATATATATATATATATAACACACATATATACATAAACAAAGTAGAAAGGAATTATTGGCAAGTGACTCAAATTCAGCAACTATATATATATAAATGATAAATAATTGCTTATAGCAAATTTTAATAAATAAAACAGTATATACGATGTATAAATAAACACAAACCTTACGAAGAATCGAAAGAAAGTTATTAATTATACAAAGCAAGCTAGTAATTTGCATAGTCATTTATGGCTATGCAAATTACTAGCTTGCTTTGTATAATTAATAACTTTCTTTCGGTGCTTCGTAAAGTTTGTGTTTATTTATACATCGTATATACTGTTATATATATATATATATATATATATATATATGTATATTAGAAAACAAATGGCAAATAAATTAAGCTAGTTGTTACGTTAAATCTCCGCAATCGATCTATTTCTGCACCTTTATATATATAAATATTAAGTTTTAACTACTTCGTTTATAAAGAAGCGTCTCCTAAAATTTCTAATTTAAACGAATTCACACTTTTTATGTTATTTCAAATCATACGAAGTTTCAATCAACAAGTTCAACAACCTTTCAATTGAATTGAGTATTTGTTTAAGTGTCCTATAAAACCTCATAAAGTGTTTAGTACAACGTTAAATATCTGGAATTTATTTTATGTTAATTTGCTTTATTTTAACAAAGGTTAAAAAGTCTTGAATTATAAATTCTCTGAAATAAGCCAAATACCTGCTTCGTAAATAACTACTTTTAATGGCTTGCATTAAATACTGTAACTACGAAATAGTAAACGCGGTATTTCGTTATGGTGCAAGTGTTCACGGCTTCAGTCTAAGAGAAATAAAATTGTCCCCTGATTTATCGGTTCTCGGTAGTATAATTTGAAATAGTAATTTGCTATGGTTTTATACAAGGAGATAGGCTTCAGTTCTACATTTAACTACATAATACTGCAAGGCGGGTTGCAAACGTTTTCACACGTACATACTTCGTGGAAGACCTCATCTACTGTCTTAATTGCTCTGGTTTGCAAGTGTTGTTCTAGGAATACTTTACAGTTGTCATGAGAATACTTTGCAGGTGTGGTTCTAAGAATACCTTACATTTTATCAATGGAAAATATTTTTAAAGAAAAGCACGTTTTCCTCTGTTTACTCTCCCTATAAATACAGGTTGAGCTTCGACTGGAGTTCTATTGTATACAGCGTCCTCTTTCGTAAAGAAACTCTGTCAAGTCGTTGTGTTGCTTAAGATGCTTTTAAGAGGCATCGTTTTACTTCAGTTTTATTAAGTCGAACTTAGTCAAGTGTAATGGTTTCCTAGAAGTATCCAGTCAGGTGGCAAGTGTAGGTACGCACTTCCAGATCTGCTGCGATGGTACCAGAGAAAGGCAGCTACTCTTCTTAAGGTACGATTACTCTACCCCTTTTTTTATGTTTCTATCAACTTCTTGTTTCTTTGGTACTTTAATTTCTCTTACTCGTGGTTATGGCACAATAAACTACAGATCGTGGTGCTAAAAATTTACTTTCACCTGATAGTATACAAGTGATTACGTGACTGTTTGCAAGTCACAATTAATAAAACCGAAGCCCACATTAGAGCAATTTTACTTACTTGAAAGCTATAGGAAATGCTTACGTCAACAAAGTTTTTACTAATTCTACTGCAGATTAAGTTTAACTTTTGGTTCACTTTAGTTTAGGGTTACGTTATTACTCTTCGGAAGTGCACTGTAAGGAGCAGGTAAATAGCGTTCTAATACTCTACATATTATGTATTATTTTCTTCTTGTATTTATTTAGGGCTAGAAACATTATGTAAGTATATATGTATTTGTTATTTAGATTTTACGTGACTGGGAAATAATCCCTAAATTATATTTATTTAAATGTATATTTTGAAGTTATGGTGTGTTATATGCAAGTAGACGCTTTTGCATGCATCATGTTTAAACAGGGCGATTAAGTAAATGTTTGATTTGGTTTTTGTAAATATTCCTTTTGATACCATGTTTGTTAACTAACGGTTTGTAAATATTCCTTTTGATACTATGTTCGTTAAATAAATCTACTTACTTAGGATTCTAATTTTTCTTTCTGTGTGACCCACCCCATCCTACAACATTTACAGCTAGTACGGCATTCAATTCTTTTGGATTCCTATATCTCTTGTTTTGTTGCGGTATTCGGTGCGGGGCATTTTCTTTGCTTACTTTACTACTTTCTTTCTTGTCTGCACAGAATACTGTAACATAATAGTATATTTATTTGTAAGTTAATAAAACATCATTACAAAAGAAAAATAGATTTGCACAAGCCCGAAAACTACTTATATAACTATAATAAATGTTCATCCTATTGCACTTTTGAAACAAGAATTGCTATACGTAACGTGAATTTTATTGATGTAACAAATAAATAAATAAAAACAGATTGAAATTTAATTTCTTGTTGTGCGGAAGTCTGAGTTCTATTTTATTTAATTTCTACTATAATTATTGGTACACAGAGTAACTCGATAAAAAAGATTTAACAATAAATACTTCAAATATCTTTAAAAAAAACAACAAAGCGTAATTCATTGAAACACCCACATTGACTTAGTAGCAAATGTTTTTTTTCTTTTTGGCATTTTGTTATTTGCAATTTTTAATCTAAATATAACAAATCAGTTCAATATTTTTGTTTGCAAACAATGACATGGTAATACATGTGAAACATTTTTACAACGTTCGTACATTTTCTATTAAAAATTGTTTTAAAATTAATGTTTTGAGAAGCAACAACATCGTAGTATTACCGAAATACTTCCTTCAACTGCATAAACAGTTTAAAGGTTGGTTTGTTACAAAAAAACAGTGTTTCTGTTTTATAACTTTTAATTCTAACCAACTGACTACAATCTAGATCGACTATTTTCCTATAACCTACTGAAGCCAAGCAAAATGTATATAATTTTTCTCTTTTTCGAATACTAAACAAAAGATAGCCTGATATGTTACATAAAAAATTTCCTTTGGAATTGTTTAAGTAAACATCGTCTAAAACAAAATTATCAGGTAACACAACTTCACTGTAGTGTAGCGGGCTACTGTTAATGCGTTTATCAATTTAGAACAAGTAATAACAAAAGTCTTTATTATTCACAAATTTAATTAAATATATGCCTTATTTATGGATGTTTTCAGTCCAATTAACAATAACAACCGCTATCTTCTTAAACTAAAGCCTTAACCAAAAGTATTCTTAACAACACTAACACTACTATAATTTATTTATTACCCTTTTGTCTATTTATGTACAAGATGGCGGTATAATATGCACGTTCACATAACACAAATTTATATTTACTATAGAACTTTCAAAACGTAATAACCAACTAACTATACACGATATGATTTATATACAATACTTGGATATAGACTAACTGATGTACATTCACCACTGATCTTATCATCATTAGGTCTTCAGTCTTGGAACTGGTTAGATATGCACTCTCATTGTTTCATATTCCGAACTAATCTACACATTTCCTACTGCTCCTATTTCACAGACGTACTGTGATGTGCTCCACACATATGCTTTGAACAATGTTCTTCTTGTCTTTGTTTGTTGTCTTTGAGCATATCCGCTGTTCTTTCTTGTTAGATGTAGTTCAGTCACCTTCTATTGTTTTGCAGTTATATGCCTTATTTCCCTGATATTCTTCTGCCCAAACATATCAGGATTTATCGAATACTATGGAAAATGTGTGACACATGAGTATTATTCACAAGATATGCATACTAGGTGATTGTAATTGTTCAGATATCCACTGGTATCCTGAGTGTGACCAGTTTATACCTTCAGGATTAAACAATTTAGAGTCAGAAATAATAGTCACTGGTATGTATTATTTGGAGATGCATCAGTACAATGGTATTGTAAATAATTATGGTAAAATACTAGACCTTGTGTTTGCTGCCAACTTAGAGTGGCAGATTTTTCAATGATGCAGTGATGCATACCATCCACCTTTGAAGGTATCTTTTTGTGTAACAGACATACCACTTATTAGTGCTAAATTGGAAGTAGAAGTTCGACTATATAATAAAGCAAACTATCTGGAATTAAATAAATTTTTAACAGAAATTGACTGAGGATTTATAACCAAGGCTGTGGATATCGATAAGGCGGTACTTCAATTCTGTGATATACTTCATAAAGCTATCCACAAATACGTACCATTGAAGATCATTAAAGAAAATAAATTCCCTAAATGGTATACTATGGAATTAAAAAAACTCATCACAGTTAACAATAAATTGTATAGAAAATACAAACGTACAGGCCTAAAGTCTGATTACAACTACTACTCCAGTGTTAGAAAGGAAACCAAGTCCCTCATAGATTGGTGTTAATGTTTGTATCAAACACGGAAATAATGATGCCAACTAATTTAACATATTTTTGGTCTTATATCAATACACTTAAAAAGGTTACAGGTAAACCTAACATAAAGTCGTATCAAAATATCACAATGGAAAATCCGACTGCAATAGTTAGCTCCTTTGCAGCACATTTTCAATCTTGCTATTCATCATATCAGACAAACATTCAGATGAATATTGCTGACTGTAATTTTAGTACTTTATCTGGACACCATTTTACTGAATCAGAAATACTGAACAAGATAAGCTCGACTTTAATAAAAGTGCAGGTTCGGATGATATACCGCCTATGTTTGTTCAGCAATGTGCAGGTTCACTATTAACTCATTTATGTGCAATATTTCAAAGATCGTTCAATGTAGGACGCTTTCCACTACTACGGAAACATTCATCTCTTTATCCGATTTTTAAATCTGGAGAAAAAGACATTATTGAAAACTATAGAGGCATTTTTCTAATTTCCATCATGGCAAAAATTTTTGAGGTAATTATTTCTGCTGAAACTCTTTTTACATATAAACACTACATAGTGAATGAACAGCATGGTTTCTGTAAAGGTCGTTCAACGACCCATCTAGGAATAATTCAAATTTTTTAAATAACTAATATAGAAGAAGGATCACAGGTAGATGTGATTTATCTAGACCTATCAAAAGCTTTTGAGAGCGTTTGTCACTTGCTACTTCTGCAGAAGCTTAATGCAATTGGAATACATAATGTATATCTCCTTTGGATCAAATCTTACTTAGAGGATCGCAAACAGTATGTACAGTTATGTGGTATCACATCCTCAGATATAAATGTGCTGTCAGGGGTACCCTAAGGTTCACATCTTGGTCCTATCCTCTTTCTACTATTTATTAACGATGTGGCGTCTATTTTCAGATTCTGTAGATGCCTTTTGTATGCAGATGACCTAAAGATATACACATCATTGTTTGAATATTCAGGATGATCTGAATGCACTAATTATATGGTGTGATGAGAATAATCTAAAACTAATTATATCTAACTGCAACGTAATGCATTTTTATAGAACAAAACAGATATATACCTACAGAATGGGAGAAAATGAATTAAAATCTGTTGCTTGAATGATTTGGGAATAACTTTTGATCGTGGTTTCACCTTCAATGCGCATATAGATAACATTACTCTAAAAGGTTTCAGAATACTGGGCTTCATTCGAAGAAACTGAAACTCTTTGTGATACCCGGGCAATAATAGCTGTTTACAACAATTTGGAGCGAAGTGTCTTGGAATATAACAGTGTTATATGGTCATAATTATATGAATGTCACAAACTCAAATTAGAGAGGGTGCAAAATACTTTTTTGAAGTTTTTTCTTTATAAATCCTGTTTTCCATATAAACATTTAACATATAATACTTGGCTAAAATTAGCTGGCATTGAAAGTTTAGAGTTGCGCAGGGAAAAAGCCATGCTCTTCTTTTTACATAAATTATTAAATGGTATTATAGATTCAGAATGCCTACTGTCAGAGATCACATTTAGATTATCAATTCATAGAACACGTTCTACTCCGATTTTACAGGAGCATCAACGTCAAACTAATTATGGTTACACAAAGTTTACAAATGGATTGGCCACTAATCTGAATAGAATTGTTACACAGTTTTCGGAACTGAATATATTCAATGTATCAGTTACTGTTTTTAAAAAGCATGTTAACAATCTATTTCATATCATCTTAAATGATTTGCACTAAACATTTTTCTATTGTGTCAGCCTGTTGTATTATATTGTAAATAAATAAATAAATAAATATTCAGTGGTATGTGAATGGGGGTAAGCAGCCTGTGGCGGCCAAGTTCCCCCAGCACTTGAACGTTTGTCGAATTAATAGTTTTTCCATTATATCATTTCGCACAATCAACATTAGTGTAAAATATTTAACAATCAACACCTATAGTTGTTAATAATAATCATCAGATTTAAGTGCACTTATTTTTTCGTCATTAGATTTTCAGTTTTGAAACTAGTTGGATGTGTACCTCTACTTGTTTTTGTTCTGAGCTAGCCTACAAATTTCCCTGAAATTCCCACAACAGCCTATATACAGTTCGGTTCCCCTTCTATTGTATTCTAATTATATGCCCTATTTCACCGAGATTTGGTGGTATGTGGAGAGGGCTAAGCAGCCTGTGGCTAACAAGGATCTCCCAACACTTAGACATATGTCGAATTAATAGTTTTCCAGTAAATACTTTCATACAATTAACGTTAGTTGAGAATATTGCAAGACCAATACCTGTAGTTGTTTATAATAATCATCATGTTTAAGTACATTTACTTTTTTCGCCACTGGTTTTTCCATCTTAGGACTGGTTGGATGCGTACCTCCATCGATTTCTATTCTAAGCTAGACTACACATTTCCTCAAATTCCCACATCCTACATCTTTGACTATCTGTGTGCAATAGTCTAACCTCGGTCTACCTCTATTTCTCTTTTTTCCTATCTCTGCTTCTAATATATTCCACACTATTCCCTTGTCTCAGTATGTAACCTATCATCCTATCTCTCCTATTTTTTACTGTTTTCCACATATTTCTTTCTTCCCCTACCATTTCTAGTACATCTTTGTTCTTAACTTTGTCTGTCCATGATATCTTCATCGTACGTCTGTAACACCACATTTCAAGGGTTTCTACCTTTTTCTTGTACACTTCTTCTACTGTCCAGACTTCACAGCCGTACAGTGCTGTGCTCCATACATGTTTTAAGAAATCTTTTCCTTGTTGTTTGTTGTCTTTGAACACAATAGTTGCCTTTCTTGTTAAATATAGTACGACCTTGTGCTAATCTTTGGTGCATTTCGCATCTTGCATTATGTGGCTTCCTTTGTAGCAGAAATCCTTACCCTCTTGTAAGTTCTCCTTACCTATTTGTATTCTTGTTTTTTATTTTCTCCTCTTTTGCATACTAGAACTTCAGTTTTATTTTTGTTAATTTTCATACCTTATGTCTCTGTTAGAACTGTTTCCATTTCATTAAGAGCAGCTTCTAACTCTTCTTTGCTAGATGCTAATACCGCTATATCATCTGCAAATCTAAGTTTATAATCTTTTGTTCCTGCATAGTAATTCCAAATGTCTTCCTGCATTTGACAGTATTCATTGCCTCTTCTATGTACAAGTTAAAAATTAATAGGGATAAGGCACATCCATGTCTCACCCCTTTCCTAATATTTACTTCTCTAAGTTCCTGCTTTAATTCTATTACCGCTGTTTGCTCTTTGTATAAGCTATGTACCATCCATCTATCCCTAAACCTCATTCCAATCTTTTTGAATATTTCAATTTTTTTTTTCCATTTTACATTGTCAAATGCATTTTCCAGATCTACAAACCCTATATACACACTTTCCCCCTTCTCAATTGTTTTCTCCATTAACACCCTCAGAGCTAAAATAGCCTCCCATGTTCTCCTGTTTCATCTAAACCCTAACTGAACTTCTCCTAGTATTTTTTCAGCTCGTTTTTCCATTCGTCTTTGTACAATTCTAGTTAAAATTTTTCACACGTGTGCTGTTAGACTTACTGTTTGAAAGTTTTCACATCTATCCACGTCTCTCTTTTTTGATATAGTTACTATGATGTTGAGTTTGAAATCTTTGGGTTTCTCGCCTGTTTCATACACATAACTTACAAGTTGGAAGCGACGTTCTGTTACTGCTTGTCCAGCGGCTTTTAGAGTTTCTGCTTGCACCTTGTCTGTACCTGGCACCGTACCATTTTTCAGACCTATATCTTATAGCGAGTCACTTGACTTTTTTTCAAATCTTGCGTGAATATCTTTATCTTTTAGTTTCTCTAAGTCCAATTGCCTTTTTCTGTTTCTTTTTTTCACTTTCTTAAATTTAAGTGCAGCCTTCATAATTACCATGTTGTGGTCAGTATCTATATCTGCTTCTGGGTAGCTTCTACAGTCTTTTACTTGATTCCTAAACCGTTGTCTAACAATAATGTAATCTATTTGATATCTTCCTACATCTCCCAGCATCTTCCACGTGTATCATTTTCTAGCATGATGTTGAAATACTGTGTTTGTGATGGTTAAATTGTTTTTGTCGCAAAATTCTACAAATCTATTTCCCCTCTCATGCCTAAACCAAATAAACCTCCCTTAGGTTTATTTGGTTTTAAATTCTTTTTGTTAAGCTCTCACAGTTCGAAGTTGAACTTCTGTGATCGATTGCTGTTTTGCCGTATTTTTTATAATGCTTTACAAGCTGTTTATAATTATCCCTTTACAATATAGGCAGTTCAACTCAATTCTTTAATCTCTTGCTTAATCCATGTTATTTATACATTCTTCAAATCTTCACATGTTAAGTATCCTCTTTGCAGGAGTTGTCCTTGTTAAAATGGTCAAATAAATGTTTTACAGAATTTGTGAGGGTTTGACTGTCATAGCAGTACAGGCTTGCACTCTACCTGCCTGAGATTATTTTGATGTCAGATTCTAGTATCAGAAGAAACTATACATTCGGCTATAATTGGGACAATGAGTTAATTGACAGGTATAAGGGTGTGCATAAAGACATTGTAAAACATGTAACTATTATACAAACCTGCCTCGTGAGGGTATCAAATTACCAATAAAATAATAGGGCATGACCCCTAAATCTAAAGTACCCAAACGTTTCGGAACACTGCCTCGCAAGCTTGCTGCAGTCGGTGAGAGGGTGAGGTTCATTAAGCTACAACACACTAAGATATAAATTTAGATTGTTTTATTAACTGTACATTACATTTGATTTTTCCAATGCTCCACCCGAAGGTACTACATTGGCCAGGAAGCGAGTTTTTTTTTACCTGGAAAATTTGGAATTTTGCCGAACCCTTGCTGTTCCAAGCAAGGTAGGGATCTTTAACGTGCGTGACAACACTCAAACACGGGACCTCCATTTTACCTCTCATCCGAACGAGGGTGTATTTTTGTGAAAAATGCTCGCCTAACATTTTTCAAGCGGACCGTGTCGGGATTCGAACCGGGACCTTGGGCGTAGTAGTCACACACATACCACTACGCCACGGAGCCGCCTTTATTAACTGTACAACTAATTAAACCTTAATCTAATGACATATGAGTACAAAATATATACAATATTTGCTGTTATATACAATAGGGCGCCACCATAAGGGAGGGGAAGGCTTACGGACCTTATCAAGGTATTATCACTCGTTGCACTTTGTTCTTGAGAATGGGAAGAGATTGTCACAAATACGCACGCAGAAAATTTTAACACTGCACTACTGTGGAACTTTATAGTCCCCGGCTAGCTAAACACTATATGACTAAACCAAATTAATGTCTAAATTCCTTAGAACTAGTCTACTTTTTAAGGATATAAGAACCAATTTCGGGCTCAAACACCCCAATACAATAATTAATTATATATACAGTATTCTAATAACGTTACCTACTGTGACCCACGCTCTAAGTTAACAAGGGTGTCTCCAATTAACGAGACAGAAACGACCTTTTTTACCGGTCATCTATTGCTGTAACGGAACTCGTTCAAGTACACACAAAGATTATCACTACGGGAGTCCTTTACTACTATACCCGATCTGAAAATTGCGTAATCAGGTAGGTTTCGTTGCTAAGCTATTGCGTGAGCCCCCAGGCTACCGTCGAAATAACAATGAAGCGGTGTATCCTGCTGAAGCCTCGCTGTCTGCCGAAATAAGTACTCAGGGATTAAAATTTCAACGCGTTCAACTTAAGCCCAAGCTCAGAGCTTTAATCTGAACGTCGGTATCTTTACAGAACGTCGGCACAATTTAGTTAAACAATTACGGATACATAAATCATAACACAACCCTTGAGTTCATTATTTAAAAAAAATACCATAACCTCTGTTCTAGTAACTAGGAAAGTACTAAACTCAGAATAAAAAAAAGACTCACATCACTTTACTTTCAGAAGTACAGAAATCAACAACATGTCTGTCGGAAGTATCGAAATAAAAAAGCCCCTTCCATCCCACGCTGAACTCCTTATATACCTTTAAGTTAATTGAAAAATACCCAGTCCAGTTTAGCTCTCATAATCGTAAAGGTTAAGCCTGTCATAAATCTTAAAAGTTAATTAAAACTAACAATTGCTTTAGGATAGCCAAAATCTCCCTCACAAGAAAACTCCGAAACTATAATTTTAGTTAGGTACCCAAACTAATTGAAAATTATTCAGACAACTCGGGCTGCTTTATACATAACTAGGGTCTTAGCTACTTGATTGACATCAATTAGTAGATACTACTAATCTGACACGTTAAGTGCCTTCAAAGTAAAGCTTCGTACCTTGGGAATGTTAATTAAATCTTTGAATTATATTTTCCAAGAACCCTGCTCTGGCTACTTGGAAACGGAGCTTTTGAAGCCGTTTAAAATCGCAAACATATTTCTGCTACAAAACCGTTATCCTAATAATTGGGACGCTAAAATTAAACTAGAAAATAAACCAATTTGAGAAATAATAGAGAGTTATTTTTACATAACCGACTGTACTAAAACAGTATGTTACACAGCCCCCCTCGAAAAATTGAAATTAGAAATTTCAAGCAAATTAAAATAAAATAAATGTAGAAATTTCCACAACCCCCCTCTACAATTTTCCAAATTCTACCGCAAATATGCTTAAGACAACTGACTCCCTTCAGAAAATTGGCGGAAGGGAAAAAAATTGAAAAATAAAATATTAGTGAGCTTTTAGGTCTTGGACGTGGAACACCCCTAGCGGTTTTCCGTCAATGGAAGATAGTCGATAAGTGTAGAACCTAAAACTTCTATCACCTTTGCTTCTAGGAACTTCGGAGCTAATTTTTATTAAAGTGTTTAGAAGCATCTGATAATATAAAATTGCGCTTCCACACCAAATCCCCTACTTTGAAATTTAATGGTCTGCGCCTTAAATTGTAAGAGTGCGTATTGCGTTCATACGCCAAATGTAGGTTTTTCTGAACTTCTTTAAAGATGGGCGATATTTCATTAAGGTCTTGAACCAATTGTTCACGAGTATCGATTGATAAATCCTTTGGATTTACATCCTTTAATTTATTTTAGAATTCCCTGGTCAGAGGGACCGTGCGTCCAAATGTTAAAAATGTCGGGGAATATTTTGTGGATTCATGAACAGCATTACGAAGCGCATGAGCAATTTTGTGAATATCATCGTCCCAATTCTTCTGAGAATCTTGAATGTAACTGCGAATGGCAGCTCCAATTACTCTGTTCACACGTTCTACATAATTTACTTGAGGGTGGTAACTGGCGTTAAACCAAACCAAAGGTATTTTATAGTTTGACATGAGATTAGAGAATAGAGTACTTTTAAATTGAGGGCCATTGACTATCATACAAATTTGAGGCACCCCATATACCAAAAATACAAAATTTTCTAGGTAATTACAAATTTGTTTTGTTGAAGCGCTGCGCATGGGATGCATTAAAGTAAATTTAGTAAACCAGTCAGTGACAACTAAAAGGTAAGTATTCCCCAATCTCAAGCGTGGAAAGGGCCCCATTAGATCAATGGACAAACATTGAAAAGGGAATGAAACTTTTTTCTTTTTGCCCATAAAACCATAATGGTTGAACGTGCTGGATTTGCTTTGGCAGCATGTAACACATTTACTAATATATTTAGAAATATAGGACCGCATTTTGGGCCAGTAATAGAGCTCTATGATTTTACAGTATGTTTTAAACACACACAAATGGGCCGAAACTGGATCATCATGGCATTCTTTTAAAATTTTCACGGCATGATTTCGGAACTACTAATTTCCACTCAACTAAATTGGCTTTGATATTCAAATTATTCGGAATAAACTTATAAATTTTATCATTTTCTATTCTCCAATCGGGATATAGATCTGGTTTTTCTTTAATATTAATTAACATGTTTTTGTACCAATCCTCTACCTCGTCTAAAGAAAAATTTAAGGAATTAATAGAATAGGCTCCACTAGGAGCTTGGGATAATGTATCTGGTACCACATTAAATTTACCCTTCCTGTGGATTACTTCGAAATCAAATTGTTGGAGTTTCACACTCCATCTAGCTAAGCGTCCCGCGGGATCCTTTAAGTTGTGGAGCCAAATTAAAGAATGATGGTCCGTGATGACCTTAAAATGGGTTCCTTCAATATATGGTCGGAATTTTTGAATAGCAAAGCACACCGCCAAAAGTTCCCGTTCTGTGACTGAATAATTTTTTTCTGCTGAATTTAAACTGCGAGAAGCATATGCAATTACATGTTCTTCGTCTCCCTCTCCCTGGGTTAACACGCTACCGACGCCGTAATTTGAGGCGTTACATTGTAAATAAAAAACTTTCGAAAAATCAGGACTCATTAAAACAGGAGCCTTTGTAAGAGCATCTTTAATTCTTTCAAAAGAAATAAGGGCTTCGTCCGTCCATTTAATCGCTTGAGCTTTTCTCTTTCCTTATAATAAATCATTAATAGGTGCTATAGTTGTGGCAAAATCCAAAACAAAACGCCTATACCAAGAACATATACCGGTGAAACGTTTTATTTCAGTGGCTGTCTTGAGCTGAGAAAAATTTAAAATTGCGTCAATTTTTGCTGGGTCAGTTCGGAGACCATCTTTATTCACAATATATCCCAGATATTGTAATTCCGGTTTACAAAATTCACATTTTGAAATGTTAATAGTTAAATTTGCGTTTTTTAACTTCTCATACACTTCGTTCAGAATTCTAATATGCTCCTTAAATGTGCTTGAAATAATAATTATATCATCTAAATAAACAAATACAGATTGGGATAAAGAAAAATCAAAAATAGAGTCCATGAGCCTCTGTAATGTGCCTGGAGCATTTGCCAAACCCATCGGCATTACGTTGTACTGAAATAATCCGCACTTTGGGACAGTAAAGACTGTTTTTTCCTTGCTTTCGTCACTCAAGGGCCATTGCCAGAAGGCTTTTTTTAAATCAATCGAACTGAGATATTTCGCATAGCGTAATCTATCAAGAATGTCGTTTACGAATGGAATGGAATATGCGCCTTTTTTTGTAATCGAATTTAATCGTTTAGCGTTAAAACATACACGAAATTCACCTTTTGCTTTTTTCTTTACTAATAGCATGGGAGAGTTCCACGGGCTATTGCTTGGGCTAATGATGCCTTGTTCTAGCATCGCATCAATTTCTCTATTAGCATGTTCCAGCATCGCCGGAGATAATGGGTAATAACGTTGTTTAATAGATTCAACGTCTTCCGTTGTAATATAATGTGTAACTTTAGTTGTACGGCCTAAGGTAGGACGATCCAGTGATTGAAATAAAGAAATAACATTATTTAATTCAAATTTCTGGTCTTCATTTAAATCGGTCATGAATCTAATGATATTTAATTTATTCGTTTCAGCAGAATGCGCATAAAATTAATTTTTAGAAAAGTCTAATTTTAATTCAAATAATTGACAAAAATCAACCCCTAATGTTAGGCTACACTCTATTGTGTCGGAAACTAAACATTTAAAGACCGAGTGACCCCGTTTATAGTCAAAGGCAAATTAATTGATCCTAAAATTGATTGTGAAGTGCCATCTGCGGTTGTTAGTATAGACGTTTTTACATTTTGAATTAATTCTAACTCATATTTATCCATTAAATGCAGACCATGTCTGCCTAAAATAGAGGTATTCGCGCCGGAATCCAATAGTGCTGTATAAGTTTCATTAAATATATCGACACTAATATAAGGTCTTGTATCGCCTTTTACTTTATAAAAATTTGAAAAAACCTTTGATGATTTAAAAACATTTTAACTTTTACTAGCCATTCCGGCCACGTCTTTTTGTCAGCAGCAATAATATTAAACAAAGAAAAGCAACGGCTGACTACGCGCTTCCCCGTCCTTAGTTTTTTGAATTATTTGAGCAGTTTGGACAATTTGTGGACGTAACTTCCAGCTGCCCACAAGAATAACAAAATGTTCTGCGTTTCTCAGGACAAGTATGAAACGAGTGACCTAGTCTTTTACAGTTAAAACAAATAGTCGAAGCTTTTGCAGTGTTTTTAAAAGAATCCGAAATGCCGGACCGTGATAAATTATTATTCGAAAATGAACTCTGTCGAACTTTGCGTTCTAAGGAAACTGGTATGTTGGCAGAATCAGAATGTTCCTGTTCAATAAAATTTGGAGGCTTAATGTCTTCTAAAACCTTACAAAGAGAAAACAAGTGGGAAATGTCCGTCACTTCAACTAACGCCAGTTGCGTGGCATAAAAGGTTTGTAAATTTCTTTTAATAATTTTTATTTGTTCCCGGACTGGAATGGAGTCTTTTAATTGAGAAAATAAATTTACCATCTTTGAAATATAAATGGTAGGTGATTTCTCAGTGCTTTGCCTTCTAGCTTTAATTAACATTAAGAGATTCTCTGCATAATCGGCTGAAAGAAAATCTTGTTTCAATTTAGAAATTAATTGTTCCCATGAATTTACCGTACATCGCGTTGCTCTATACCAATCCAGTGCTGAACTGGTGAAAAGATCAATAGCCCCTTCGAAAAGGTCCTCTGACGAAACTTTTTTTGCAACTTGCAGTTCCTTGATGCGTTGAATAAAATTTAAAACCAATATAGAATCAGGACTCACCCGAAAATTGTAATCCCCACTTGTGGATCGGGACTGCAATCGTTGTTTTATTCAAGGACTTGATCAGAGTACCCAAATCATTACTAGAAATCGAAATAGATGAGGTATTACTGGGAGAAACCGTCGACGGTCCAGGACATGAAAACTCTACCCAAAATTTCTCTCTTGGCGTTGTTGTAGAATCTTTATCAACACTAGCCGAAAAATAAGAAAAGTTATCGTTAATTTCATTTTCCCCGTTCACCTGTTCTAAAATCTCAAAAGCTGTAATGCACTTATTCTTTGTGCACATCTAAAAATTCAATATCGAAAATGACATCATTTAGTCTCTTTATGCGTTAGTCTCGTGTTAAGTTTAATATAATCCTTCCTTTTAGGAAGAATGGTAAAAGAAGCTAAAATATTTTCTAATTCAGAAATCTTTAGTTTCAATAATTCAATTTCGTCCTTTTGAACGAGTTCAATTTTTTCATACTTAGAAAAAACATTAACGTCGACTTTCTCTAAAATGAGCTTTGACCGCAATAATTTACGTTTTTCTACTACCGTTAAATTTGTTGGTTCTACGTTTCTAATTAATAGTTCGTGACTGAGTTCGTCGCTCCGTAATGCTTCCACTAAGTATATGATTAAATAAAATGTAAGTGTCAAAAATAGCGAAACCCGTTCCTAAACCACCAATATTCAACTGTTAATTCTGACTGACTGCTTATAAATAATTAAATAGTACAATAGAAATAAAACAATTTAAAAACGTCAGTGTGTTGTTGTTTACTAGATTTAAAATTATAACCAACATTGGTGCGCCAGTGTAACTATTATACAAACCTGCCTCGTGAGGGTATCAAATTACCAATAAAATAATTGGGCATGACCCCTAAATCTAAAGTACCCATACGTTTCGGAACATTGCCTCACAAGCTTGCTGCAGTCGGTAAGAGGGTGAGGTTCATTAAGCTACAACACACTAAGATATAAATTTAGATTGTTTTATTAACTGTACAACTAATTAAACCTTAACCTAATGACATATGAGTACAAAATATATACAATATTTGCCGTTATATACAATAGGGCGCCACCGTAAGGGAGGGGAAGACTTACGGACCTTATCAAGGTATTATCACTCGTTGCATTTTGTTCTTGAGAATGGGAAGAGATTGTCACAAATACGCACGCAGAAAATTTAAACACTGCACTACTGTGGAGCTTTATAGTCCCCGGCTAGCTAAACACCATATGACTAAACCAAATTAATGTCTAAATTCCTTAGGACTAGTCTACTTTTTAAGGATATAAGAACCAATTTCGGGCTCAAACACCCCAATACAATAATTAATTATATATACAGTATTCTAATAACGTTACCTACTGTGACCCACGCTCTAATTTAACAAGGGTGTCTCCAATTAACGAGACAGAAACGACCTTTTCACCGGTCATCTATTGCTGTAACGGAACTCGTTCAAGTACACACAAAGATTATCACTACGGGAGTCCTTGACTACTATACCCGACCTGAAAATTGCGTAATCAGGTAGGTTTCGTTGCTAAGCTATTGCGTGAGTCCCCAGGCTACCGTCGAAATAACAATGAAGCGGTGTACCCTGCTGAAACCTCGCTGTCTGCCGAAATAAGTACTCAGGGATTAAAATTTCAACGCGTTCAACTTAAGCCCAAGCTCAGAGCTTTAATCTGAACATCGGTATCTTTACAGAACATCCGCACAATTTAGTTAAACAATTATGGATACATAATTTATAACACAACCCTTGAGTTCATTATTTAAAAAATATCATAACCTCTGTTTTAGTAACTAGGAAAGTACTTACTCAGAATAAAATAAAAAAAACACATCACTTTACTTTCAAAAGTACAGAAATCAACAACATGTCTGTCGGAAGTATCGAAATAAAAAAGCCCCTTCCATCCCACGCTGAACTCCTTATATACCTTTAAGTTAATTGAAAAATACCCAGTCCAGTTTAGCTCTCATAATCGAAAAGGTTAAGCCTGTCATAAATATTAAAAGTTAATTAAAACTAACAATTGATTTAGGATAGCCAAAATCTCCCTCACAAGAAAACTCCGAAACTATAATTTTAGTTAAGTACCCAAACTAATTGAAAATTATTCAGACAACTCGGGCTGCTTTATACATAACTAGGGTCTTAGCTACTTGATTGACATCTATTAGTAGATACTACTAATCTGACACGTTAAGTGCCTTCCAAGTAAAGCTTCGTACCTTGGGAATGTTAATTAAATCTTTTGATTATATTTTCCAAGAACCCTGCTCTGGTTACTTGGGAACGGAGCTTTTGAAGCCGTTTAAAATCGCACACATATTTCTGCTACAAAACCGTTATCCTAATAATTGGGACGCTAAAATTAAACTAGAAAATAAACCAATTTGAGAAATAATAGAGAGTTATTTTTACATAACCGACTGTACTAAAACAGTATGTTACAAACGTACCAAAGGGAATGATCTAGAAGGTTGCTTGAATAGATCAAGATCATTCTCCTTTGTATTTGGCGCAATCTAAAACAATTGAATTAAGTATATAGAGACACATATCATTGGGAAATGGTCAGTTCAGTGTGTTGCAGTTTAGTAGCGAACGATAATGAAATGAATTAAATTAAATACACTCAATGTGATATAAATTATTACAGCTAGTGGTTGAAATGAATACCTTATTTCAACATAAATTAACAGCTAGTAATAAATAAATTAATAGAGCTTCGAGTGTTACTTGTGGGCGCATCATAAGAAAACAGTGTATCGTTGTGTAGCTTTAAGGGTGGTAATGGATAAAACAATAGAAAAAGGAGAAAGTATGTATATGTGGTTTGTAGATCTGAAAAAGCATTCAACAACTTAAAATGGGAAAAAATGTTTCAAGAAAAAAGATAGAAATGAGTTAAAGGGTTAGAGCAGGAATGTAAAGAAGTAAATATTAGGAAAAGGGTGTGACAAAAATGTGCACTATGACCATTAATTTTGAACTTGTATAATGAAGAGGTAATGAATACTATCAAATGCAGAAAAAATTTGGAATTATTATGTAGAGACAAATGATTAATACGCTCACATTTATTGGTGCACTAGACACCTGTACAGTGAACTAGAACTCCAATAAGAAGAGCTTCAGCTATGCTGGTTTACAAGCTCTCCTAAAACAATACAACAAAACAAACAATAAGCCTTATGAGTAAATTACAGTATTTTGAGTACTACAAGATAGGGCATATAACTATGTGCTACTGATGTAGCATTAATCCATTAATAAAGCTAACAATATTTGCTTTTTAAAGCTCTTTTGCGGCTAACTTGAAAGAATAAATAATATTTATTGAATATGGATGGAGCCATGTACAGAAAAGAACATTGAAATTTTCTAGTTGAATGATAAGGAATAGACAAATCTTGAATATTCCTTAAGTTTAACTTATGTGCCAGTGCCCTGGGTAGTAGCATTTCAACTAAGTATGCAGGACATTTTGCAGTGGTTACTTGACATGTGAAAGACGAGAACTGCAGTGCAGCTCTATTATGGAATTTAAGTATTGCTCTGGAGTTATAATGAGGTGTTACATGTTCCCTAGATTCCACGTTAAATGAACATCTAGAACATACATTCTGCAGCACCTGTATTTTGTGTTTGAATAGTTGTGATAGAAAGTTGCATTGCAGTAGTCCAGGTTACATAATACTAGACCGTTACAAAGTCTCCATTTTATGGAAGGACTTAGAAGTAATTTGTATCTGTACAAGGTGCACATTTTCTGATAAGCAATTCTGATTTTTGTATTAACGTGCTGTTTAAAGCTAAGTTGAGAATCTATAATTACCCCCAGGTATTTAGCATAATCACAAATGGGTATTATTGAATTATCAATATGTAGATCGACAGTGCGTCTCATTTCAGCCTTGGTGCAGAAAGTTTTGAAACCAACACAAATAGCTCCAGTCTTATTTGCATTAAGTACCAAACCGTTATTGGCTACCCATGAACTGACTGCTGTAAGATCATTATTTAACTGATTGATAGCATGGTTAATATTGTAAATGTCTGTTGAAGTATATAGAAGCACATCGTCTGCATACATATGATATTTGCAAGGGGATGATAACTGTTGAGGTAGATCTGCTGTGAAGATTGCAAACAATAGTGATCCCAGGATGCTACCTTGTGGAACTCCTTGAGCAACAGCAAGGGGCGTGGATATTTGGTTGTTAATTTTGACTGAGTGTGTCCTTCCTTTTAAATAACTTGTGAACCATTGTAGAACAATACCTTGAATTCCATAGTAAGTTAGCTTTACTTCTAATAGTGTATCACTAAAGTCAAGTAATACCGGGTATGTAACTTGTGCTGTATCTGTTGAACTACTATCAGATATGACTTTGGTCAATGCTGTAGCAGTACTATAGCCTTTACGAAAACCTGACTGATGTGCAGGTAGTACATTTGAATATATACCAAATGCTCTATAACTTTGGATATAATAGATAGTATACTTATTGGACGTAGGTCTGTAACGGTAGTTGCTAGTGGTATTTTCGGAATAGGTGTAACTAGCGATTACTTCGATATAGTAGAAAAGGAGCCCTGTTGAAGTGAGAAGTTAATGATGTGTGTAATCACATCAATGCTATATGGCATTATTAACAACAGCATCTTTCTGTCAATTCCATCTTTACTCTCTGCATTAGATTTGAGTCTTTTAATAGATTTCCTTACTAGTGGGTTGTAACTGGCTGAAAGCTAGCAAGACAGGTTCCAAGATCCATCCAAATCCAAGTATATTACACTTTTTTTATAATTGCAGAATTTAATTTACATTACTTTACTAGCTTGTTAAAATATCTGTTGCACCTCTGTTAAAATTAAACCCGACACTATCCGCGTTTCAAACTATGAGGCCAACAATTTAACACTGTACTATTTAATTTAAAAATTTTAATACTTACAAGCTCGTTAGTAGATTTCTGTACGTAGTAAGCAATGCAAATTAACGAAGTCAAAGAGAGCGATCAGAATACCAAAAGAGAGCAATGCTAATTCTCTTAGAGTATTTATACAATTCAAAATGCCACCTCTAGGCCACTCTTCTCGCGAAATACTTAATTTAAAATAATACTTCTTCAAATTTTGGTATAACCGTTTTCAAAATCTTTGAAATTTAGCTCGTTGATACGATATTTTCCGAAAAACCCGCATTCAATTTTCCCGTGTTCGTCTGTTGTACAACTAACTATTTAGACCAATGATATATTTCAGTGACGTCTTGAAACCCCGCCTGTATTAACTCTATTCCTCTCTTATGCATATTATGTTTTCTTCTAACCTTGTTTGAGTGGTAGAAAATCGATATTACTGTCCGCGTGATATCTAACCCACGTGGACTGAATACGTGCGTTTCGAAGTGAAATGCTATTATGCCTGTCTCATTCCGAAGCATATCATTGATTGTCCATCCCTTCTGCGCTTTAAGGAAACTTTTGGTTAAGATTTATGCGAACTGTCCGACCGTTTGCACAATATACCTCGAATCTTCTCTTTTATCTACACAAATAAGGGGAACTTGACCTTTCCAAAACATGCAGGTGTTCAATTAACAATCGTTTTAAAATAACATTTCTAGGAGTTTGTGTTTCAAGGTATTTCATATTCAACGTCTGTTCGATTATTAAAACTTTTTGCCTTGGTATTATCGATTTTTCATGCTCTTATGCGTATTAAACGTTATAACCCTTTCAATTAAATTCTTCTTTGGGAATGAAACCACTCATAGTTTATAAAATCTATTTTATTTACGTTTCGATCCATGACCTAGGATCGTTGTCAAAATAATAAAAACTTCAATTGAATCTCGGTAAAATAAGACATAAAATCAGAAATCTCTCAATTGTATAAATAGAAACATGTTAAAAAATGTTTCCCAAATTATTGAATTTATATAAAATTCACCAATAAAAATTAATCAGCTGATTTCACGTTAAGTGTATTGGCTACCATAGGAAAGTCGATCCCAGGTCGCAACACAAATTGAAGGCAATCATTCTTTTAAACTTTAAAAATTTTTGCTTAGTGAACTCAAACCAAATATTTCAAACATCAATAAATCAAAGTAACCTTCAATTTATGTCATAAACGTCAAACTTGAAGTTTTTATTATTTTGACAACGATCCTAGGTCATGGATCGAAACGTAAATAAAATAGATTTTATAAACTATGAGTGGTTTCATTCCCAAAGAAGATTAAGAAGAATGCTAAACAAACCACAACAAACATACAGGGAGTATTTACCTTTCAATTAAACTCATTTACATCAATTAATAACTTCCATTGGCTTATACAATTTATTTTCTCTACGAACCTATTAAATTTTAATCCCTACTTGTAAAATTATGGTAATACTTGTTATTTTCAATTAACTAAATGAATTAAATTTCACACGCAAATTTTGGTTGTTTCTTCTATACAGGGTGTTTGAAATTGCCTTGTTCATACCTAAATTTAACCCTTTAAAACCACTACAATATATATATATATATATATATATATATATATAATTAATAAGAAGGAATAATAACTCTGACTTATGCAAAGCCCAATTATTAATCATTTCAAATCAAGCTAGTACATAATTGAAAGATGGAAAATATAAGGTCGTGGACAGGACTTGAATTTGTACTTTACTCATTCTAGGACAATTGGAAAATTTACAAATCTAATGTATAAATATATATATATATATATATTCGATAGTAAATAAATATTTTTTTGGGACAGTTTTGGTCAAGAATAGAATAAATGTCAATTAATCATTTATTTAAAATTACTTGACGTTTCGGTCTAGTATTCAGACCTTAATCATAAGTCTAAAAAGTAAGGTAATAAGATAAAATTAAATCAGCATATAACTTACATTTAAATTTGATTAATACTACTTATAAAACTATTACAAGATTTTTTGACAGAAGAATAAAATTGTTTTGCTGGTAACTAGAATAAAGTAAATGTCACTTTGATATTAAATTATGAAAGTAGAAGATAGAATTAAAAGTCCATAACACTGAATTTAATGTTTATATAGTTCAGAGTAAACCACACTTAAGTGATCGAGATCTTGTTTGTTGTTTATTCTTTTTTCTTCTTTATTTATGTGAAAGGATTCAAGGAATAGGCGTTTCTGATAGTTGTTTTCTTTTTCTAAAATTTTTGTTTCATTAAATGCTGGTGTATGTTTTGTAGTATATATGTGTGTAGAGAGTGCAGTTGTTTTTTCCCAAATTTGCATCACTGCGGTGTTGTGTTAATCTCCACTTCAGCCATTGAGTGGTATGACCTATGCAGTTTTTTTTCCTTAATATATGATCTTATTAGACTAATGATATAGATAATTAGGGAGAACGTATGTTTATATTAAACAACCATAGAATTGTAATTTATGCGAAACTTAACCACCTTGTTTATTCATTGAAACATTGATCAACTGTAATGGAGAATGAAGGACTTCAATTAAATAAGATAATAACCCCTACAGGATATTACAATCGATTTTTGTATTTTTATCTCCAAATCTTGTCCACCCGACACTATGATGGTACTGGTAAGTTATAGATTTGTAAGTCAATTAGAGTAGTGCTCATAATAATCATCCTGTATTCTCTAAAAGGATCATGGCAATTATCACTTATTTCTAAAATTTATCTATTATCCCGGAGTCTTAATTGAATATACAGTAGCTATAACTAAGATTTTATTCGGGTAAAATTATGTCAAACATTACATCTATTATAAGAAGCTAACAAGGTTGATTGGGCAGGGTATGCCATTTGATAAATGTATAACTAGCAATTTAGAAATCCTTCATAGAAAGTATGCATTTATAATATTTCATCATGAGGGTAGTTAAAAAGAGGATTCTTCAAAATTCGAAAATAATGATATATATCAGGATAATCTAGGGATTATTTCCCTCAGGAATATTATACAGGAACGGGTTGATCTGTGCTGAGTCATTCGGAGGTTCTATAGTAATGTTTCCGCCTTTGCGAAGTTCCCTTCTAATCTCATCATTGTCGTGCGGAGTTAGAATACTCTGATCCATAGCCAGAGTGCTATGAGTCTGCGCCCCTCCGAAGAAGTCTACAATGATCATAGCTTGTATAATAGAATTAGTACTCTGGTTGGCTTTAGCACCTCTATAGATGACCATGGACATAATGTCGAACCGTTTTGCAATCTCTGTTGCCACTTGAGCCAATATGTCCAAGTTATTGTGATTAAACTCTTGCACTTGGTCCGGCGGATATATCAATTTGCGTAGGGTGCTAAATTCCCCAGAGATTCGAACTTTCGGTAAGCAGCGAGTAACTTACCCACATACTTTGCCAACTCGTTCCATGCGAGCAAAATTTCATTGAGACATACAATGTACTTGTGTACTTGCTTAAAAGGTGTCATTTTGGCACCGTACAAGTACACAAGCACAGTCGAACAGGAGGTTCTTACAATCTGTTTATTTGAATTTTTTGATGCCTGATATACACTCGTAAAACTTGCTACACGAACAGCACTTTTGCTTGACACAGCCCTGTAGGTGGATGCTGCATATGGTAACTGTGGGCGCATATCTGGGAAAAAATCGGATTAGGGATTTGTGCCGCATGCGTTGGCGAAGGCTATCCCTCGTCACTCAATCCACGTGGCGGCATTGTTCGACGAGAGATACCTTCCTATGAAACACATGTACATGCCGAATATGGCACACCCATCTTTTACATCCGCTTCCATAAATGGTTCTATGTCAGTATAGTCATTAATATCTGCTTTCCATATTCTGATATCCACATTTTTCGTTATGTGGTAACTCAAGTTGGTTAAATCTCTTTCTATGCTTCTGGAAGTACCAGGTAAAAAGATATCAGCAAGTTTACCCAAACTATGAGCGCATTATCATAAGACACTTCGTTGTCCGTCGTGCCTAACTTTATCAGTCTCTTTTTGAGGATCATTGTCCTGTTCAAATATTGGGAATGGAACCAGTGGGAATTGGCTAGTTGACACTGTTCCCTGTATCACTTGTTGCATGGTATTCGTATCTATCGGAGTCCCTTCAGAGTCTTTATCCCCGGCGGTCCACACCACATCTATGAGTCTCTGTTTCTGTGTTTTTCCTTGTCTGACGAGTGTGGATAAGGGGACCATTCTGGGCCTGGTAGCCATCTCAAAATATGTATTTTAATTTACTTTGTTTTATTTTATTTTATCCTAATTCACTCTATTTGAGTGAATCAGTTCCTTAATATAAAACATAATCTGATGCTCGTCTTATATATTCTTAACAAGCCTATGTTCTACAAGTATATCGAATACTTTTTGCCTCTCTCTAATAAGATAGATATTGATAATGAAGATTGAGAATCGTATATAATGATCCCTTACTATCTACGATATCTGTTTTAATTGGATATACCTGACAGCATAAAAGTCAAATTTGAGATTGTTGTATGTCTTAATGTCAGATAGACAATGGTCAGTTGTATTCCAAGCATGTGGAAATATTCTGATCGTCAAGATACCTTCTACAAAATGAAGTTGAGATAAACATAACACTGCAGCGATGCAAAATTAGGAAAAAACAACTGTGCATCTCTACACACATATATACTACAAAACATACACCAGCATTTAACGAAACAAAAATTTTAGAAAAAGAAAACAACTATAAGAAATGCCTATTCCTTGAATCCTTTCACATAAATAAAGAAGAAAAAAGCATAAACAACAAACAAGATCTCGATAACTTAAGTGTGGTTTACTCTGAACTATATAAACATTAAAGATACCTTCTACAAAATGATGTTGAGATTAACATAACACCGCAGTGATGCAAAATTAGGAAAAAACAACTGTGCATCTCTACACACATATATACTACAAAACATACACCAGCATTTAATGAAATAAAAATTTTAGAAAAGAAAACAACTATAAGAAACGCCTATTCCTTGAATCTTTTCACATAAATAAAGAAGAAAAAAGCGTAAACAACAAACAAGATCTGGATAACTTAAGTGTGGTTTACTCTGAACTATATAAACATTAAATTCAGTGTTATGAACTTTTAATTCTATCGTCTACTTTCATAATTTAATATCAAAGTGGCATTTACTTTATTCTAGTTATCAAAAAAACAATTTTATTCTTCTGTCAAATTACATCTGTCAAAAAATCTTGTAATAGTTTTATAAGTGGTATTAATCAAATTTAAATGTAAGTTATACGCTGATTTAATTTTATCTTATTACCTTACTTTTTAGACTTATGATTAAGATCTGAATATTAGACCGAAACGTCAAGTAATTTTAAATAAATGATGAATTGACATTTATTCTATTCTTGACCAAAACTGTTCCAAAAAAATATTTATTTACTATCACATTGATTTCTGGTCAATAAAGTGGAGGTATATTATATATATATATATATATATATATATATATATATATATATATATATTGTAGTGGATTTAAAGGGTTAAATTTTGGGTATAAACAATGCAATTTCAAACACCCTGTGTAGAGAGAGGAACATAATATTTACGCGCAAAATTTATTTCGTCTATTTAATTTAAATTAACAAGTATTGACACAATTTTATAATTAGGGATTAAAAGTTAATAGGTTCATAAAGGACATCAGTTTATAAGCCAATAGAAATTATTAATTAATTTAATTTAGTTTAATTCAACGGGTTATAACGCCAGAAAACGCATCGGAGAATGAAAACTCAATAATACCAAGGCGAAAAGCTTTCTTAACAAACAAACAGACGTCGGTTGTATAAAATACTGTGAAATGTAAACTCCGAGAAGTGTTATTTTAAACGATCGTTAATTGAGCACAGCTGTACGTTGGAAAGGTCATCTTCTGCTTATTTGTGTAGATAACAACGCGAGTTTCAAGGAAATATTGTTCAACCTTCGGTGGTTTCGTATGAACGCTAACAAAAATTTCTTAAAGAGCAGAAGGGATGAACAATAAATAATATGTTTCAGAATAAGACAGGCATAAAAGCATTCACTTTAGTAGGCACGTATTCGATCCACGTGGAGTCCATAAAGGCGCGGTCAGCTATATCGATTTTCTACAACGCAAGCAAGGTTAGAATGCGACATCAAATATGCATAAGACAGGAATAGAGATATTACAGGCGGAGTTTTAAGACGTCACTGAAATGTATCATTGGTCGAAATAGATAGGTTTAGAACAGACGAACATGCGACAGGTGGATGTGATAGTTTGTCTGATATAGCGTGTTGACGCCGGAATATTTCAGGAAGTTTAAAACGGTTATACAAAATTTGCAGAAATATTAATTTAGATTAAGTATTTCGCATAAAGTGTGGCCAAAAGGGCCAAGCTTTATGATATAAATACTCTGGGAAAATTAGGAGGGCTCTCTTTAATTTTGCATCGCTTAACAACATATTAGAACCAACTGACAAAGCTTGTGAGTATTAAAATTTTGTAACATTCAGTGAAATAGTATTTGATTATTTGTGGCCTTATAGTTAGTAACGCGAGTATAATAGAGTGTAATTTAAATTTAACTGAGGTCTACGAATACTTTAACAAGCTCGTAAATTAATAATGCAATAAGAAACAAGTGTAATATACATAGATTTGGATGTTGGAATTGGTGTTAATTGGTAGCACGCAGCTCAGCTTAAAACTGAGTTGTCATCTATAAATAGCTGGTGGAGCAGCGCGCTAATCACGAAGCCGAGGGGTTCAGGAATATAGAGCTTCTTCAACGGAGATGGACTTTTGACGCTTTTCCAGGTAACGCATTTGAATTTGCTGTTTTGTTTTTACATAAACTGTTGAAATTATTTGTGATGTGTGAGTGAACTTTAATGGTTATTTTTGGTAATTTAACGTATTGAAAAAGATACGTATAACTGACTATTATTATGGTATTTTGGAATATAAAACAAAAGGTGTACGTAAAGCTTATTAAATTTCTTGATGAGTTTAAATTTAATTGTTAAGAGTACATGGGTTTTTTTTAAAGTTTATAGTAATAGTGTGCAAAGTGGAAAGCATACATTAATAAACTGAGTTATTATGAGCTCACCATATGCCAGCGTGTAGTAATAAATAAAGATAAGGTATTATTTGGGGCCCATTTACTCCTGTTGCGTTAAATGTGTTTGAAATTTCAATTTAAAAAAACAAGGACTTTACAAAGATAGCATTTATTGAGGTGTAACTTGAGCACCGAACTGTACATAACCATGAATTATTATTTGTAAATAGTGGTAAATAAATATTGTATGATTGTTGTATTATTTTGTTATTTTATTGAATGGTGTGTGAACGGTAAAAAGAATCATAGTAAATTTAGGTATCCGAGAGGAAGCACAGCTGAGCTAGCCAGGGAAGCTGCTGAAGAAATTAATTTGATGAAGCAGAATCCGGGTAAGAAAATTTTGTGAATTTTTATATTTTTGAAAGTTATTTTTTTTGCTCTGGCGAGATCCCGAGCATAAATTAGAGGGTTCCACGGCAATATATATATATGATATTTTTTGTATATGTATAGAATATGCCTGTATAAAAAATTATTTCATAAGTACAGGAAGTGCAAGTGCTTCATTTCTTCATGAACCTGTGACACTTTGTATATTGTCCAATTCACTTCAAAAACAAAATGCATTTTAAAACTGTTTTTTATAATTTGAAAGTATTCAGGGATGACAAGCAACGCACAATTTAAAAATAGGTCACTTCTAGTTAAAACTTTCATCATATCATAAAACTGAACGTGAATATGCACATTCTTTAACTTTCTTTTCTGGTTGCAAATAATAACTTTGGCAAATTAACAAACTATAAATTATTTTGATTTAAAAGGTTGCACGGGTTTTCTAGGAGTAGCTTGTCGTTGACGCGCAAGAAATGATTGGCCCTGACAAGCATTCAATACACGTTCATCAACTGCTTCCTTATGACGAGTCAAACCTAATCGATAAAATGCCACAGTTAACATTTGGTCCTCTCGTTCTTTCATATTTTTGTGTGAAGATAACTCTATATCTTCTCTACTTTTAATTTCCAAGTTTTGAGCAACTTCTCTGGCTTTCTCTAAACTTCTACTGTATTTAGCCTGAATTATATGTAACTCATGATCCTTGTGATTTATGGCTTCTTGTAGTAAATTAATTTTCTGCTTGTATTCTTCTACTACACTATTATCATATTGATGCTTTTGTTGTTCAAGTAATAAAGCTTCAAGTTCAAGAACTTTTTGATTAACTTTTCGATTTTGTTCAGTTAATTTTTCAATTCGAGTTAATGCATCATCAAGTAATGCTTGTTTAGCAGTTGCATCTTGTGTAATGTTTCTTAGTGTTTGATTTTCCTTTTCCAAAAACCTTAAACGTTCTTTCATTACAGTAGGGGTAAGTTCTTGGGCTACATCCGCACCATCTTTTCCTCTTTCTATCTCTTTCCCTAATCGTACTTCATCAATTTCTTCTCTTAAAGAATCTCTCTCTTGTAATAACCTATTTTTCTCGCCAACAGCAGCTGCAAGTTTTGATTCAAGATTTGTTATCTTAAATGTTCCACGATCTGTTTTCTGCATTTCTTCATCGAGTTGATGCTGTAAATCTGTGATCTGTTTTTTATATACATCACACTGATTTTTCCACACACTACTATTTTTCAACTCTTCTTCATATTTTAAATTTTGTTGATAATATTCTACATTTTTATTTTCTAAAAGCTCCAACTGTTTTTTAGTATCACCATAACCTTCTAATTTCTTTTTTAATGATCTGATAGAGTTTTCCAGTATTCGTACTTTTTCGGCAGACTCTGAAAGGGCATCAATTTCATCTTTAAGACGGGCAGTTGCATCAGCTGATATTTGCAGCTCTGCATTTTTTTCTTGAAGTGCCAGTATTTGTTTATCTTGTTCAAATGTTTTTGCACGATAATCATCTCTACTTATTTCTAATTTAAATATTTCTTCCTTAAGTAATTCTATTTGTCTACGATTATCTGGACTGCGCAATGTGTCTGTTATTTCACGTTCCTTGGATTGGCTAGCTAATATAAGATTATCAGCTAGCAAAGCTTGTTTTTCTTCTAACAGACACTGCACTTGTGCTTCTAAATCATGACATCGCTGGGCAAATGCTTCTTTTGTATCTGTAACAGATTCTAAATCTTGCATTAGCTTTAACACTCTATTATCAGTTTCCATGCTCAAAAGACTTAAACCAGAACGACCAGTATTTCCAGTAACCTCTTCTAATTGTTGAATTGCTTGCATAATACTTTGTTGTACAGGCTCTTCTAAAGCCATTATTTGTGTGATATATTCCTGCTGCCTCTCGCAATTTACTGCACATCCTGTAAAAAAACAAAAGTTAACGATAACTATAATAGAAGTTACTTTTTGTTATTTTAAATATTTCAAATATAACATCAAACTAAAAAGTATAGTGGAGTATACAAAACAGTTATGTAAACTTTTATATTCAATGGATATAAAAGCAAAGGGTTGGCCATTATTAGACCAAAAACAAAATGTTTTTCCAATCAAATTGTAGAGCGTTGCGTTATGCTAACAATAAATTAGATGGGAAAGAAAGAAAATTGAATTCTGAAGGGACAAAATATAAGTGTGCCTTGTATCAAAATTTCGAAAATAATTATTCTTAATTAAACATGTTTCAAATTTTTCTGTTCTTTTATAATTTCTTTCATAGGAACCCCCTCCCAAACTACTGCAGTTAATCGAACACAGCTTTATATTGTTACAGGGTCCCAGACCCTTCAGACCAAATCAAAATTCATTCACTTAAAACATTCATTGTATCGGTAACAGTATTTTTGGCGCCCAAGTTACCTTTTTTCATTGTTAAGGTAAAATGTTTTAAACATAAAGTAGTTTTTCATAATTTTAAAGTAATTTTTACAACTTTAATGTTTTTTATCGTTTAGCTATTTTTGGCAAAACAATTTTTTTAGCGTTAAAGTTGTAGGCAGTAAATTTTTTTCGTTTTAAAAATTGTATTAACAAAAAGCTGGTCAGTGTCAGTTTTAAGTTTGAATTTTTTTATAGTTGTCTTTTTAAAAAACTAGAGAAAATTTTCTTTGAAAGATTTTTTTAAAAAATTATCTTTAGAGGCTTTAAGACAGAAATTGACTGATCGTAACTTGAAAACGAGAAATTTTTTATTTTAAACAGAAATCATGTGTAATGTATATTTTATTATTGAGAAGCAGATTGAGACACAAATTACAAGTTAGAGTGAGAAGGAATATAAGTTAGCAGTTAACACATGGAGAACAAATTCAGAAGAAAACAATTATGACATATGATGGCATGGAGTTAGTTATCAAGTCGGAAATAAAGTTTAGGGGAAAACATTTGATAAATTTAGCTAATTTTTATATTTTTAATAAAGGATTTTAGATTTTGACTTAGCCATACTGAACGAACATGTTGAACATTTAGGTTGATTTAGTTGGAGGGGGGATCAGTTATGGGGTTTTTTGCTTACTGACAAGCGAGATTGGGAGAGTAGTTGTTGGGGTCAATGTCCGAATTGACCTTCTAGCTAAATCGTCCAATCATATATTATGTCCAGAGGGTTGCGGTAATACTTGACTGGGTGATGTAGCTTGCTACATTTCTCAGGTGGTATTATCCTAGCACTGCAACACCAGGGGTAAAGAGTTGACCCTCATGTTCTCCCTTGCCGAGTAATGAAGGATATTTCATGAGCTTTCACCTTCAGAGGCACTTACAGTATTGTATAATTTAGGGTTTAAGGGTTATACTTTTGACTTTTACTTCATTGTTTTATATATTTTTTCAGACTCGAATTGACAACCAACTTTTGGCATAGCACTTGAACTGGAACCGACTTGTAGGAGTTAAGGTAGTAGATTTTTGGAAAAATCTCGTTTGTAAGAGGAGTGTAACATGTTGCATTACGTTAACAATAAATTAGATGGGAAAGAAAGAAAATTTATTTTTGAAGAGATAAAATATATGGATGCGACTTGTATAAAAGATTTCGTAAATAATTATTCTTAATAACATATATTTCAAATTTTGTTTCTTTAAAAATAATTCAGATACGGTACAATATCGGTTCATTTAAATAATTTGTAAGGATGATTTAATTAATTGCAAATGCAAACAGAGCTCAATATAAGAAAGCACTGTACACATATTTCCCAAGAACAAGATAATTTACAAAACAGATATGTTCCATCTCAACCACCAAGGACAATAGAATGTTACCATATTACAACATAATGCACATTACATACAAACTAACGGGACAATAATTTTGGACAAAAGCATAGGTTAAAAATATATTAGATTCTGGGAACAAGAGTATATAGTAGGAAAACATACCATTTCCCGTAATTGGAATTTATAAATGTCAGGTAACTGAATTTTGGAAACAGGAAAAATCTGGAGTGAGAGCATTGTTGCTGGATTAGATTTAAGGTTTTTTTTAAAGATTTCTTCATTTAGTAATACCCGACCAGAATTGAGGTTACGAAATTGTTTTTAGGAAAGTATATTTGTAACTTTATTTGAATTTATTTAAAAACTAGATACACAGACACATGTGTAAAGCAGATCCAGCTACCTTAGTGATGGAATCTTATTTAGAAGAGGCATTTTTAAGAAATTTCTTGAATGATGACAGAATTAATAAGTGTTTTTAAGGTATTTTCGAGAAAAATAGGATATCAAGTGATAAAAGAATACTGAATCAATGGAGAATTATGCTGAATAACCGTCTTCCATGTAATTATATCCAAAAGGGATTGCAGTGACTGAAAGTTTGGCGACCATTGATTTTAATAAAAATAGAAAAACCTTTCAGGGTGAGTGATAGTGTAACGTAGTTTTTTTATAGTTCAACTCTTTTATTTATTGATTTTGTCTTTATTATTTTTATTTCAAATTGTCATTTTATTTTGTAACTCTTCCATAGGAATCCACTCTCTCACCATTTCAGTTGGGATACGAAAGCACGGGAGATTTATGTGGAAAAACTGTCTTCCATATAGAAATAATATCAATAGATTGCTGTGACGGTGGTCAAAAAATATACAGAAGAATTACACCACTAAAATAGTCAAAGACATATACAATAGCAAAAACTGAATATAAAAACATAGTAGTTAATATTTAAAATATTTTGGATGTTAATCAACTGGGCAATATTTTGAATAAATGACCTTAGTGATGAATTAAAGATATCAATATTTCCAGAGCAATTATTATACAAATTGCACATTCTATAAATAGGGAAATTTTTATATTTGTTCGTACTAGCAAACTGTAAATAAAACATGGTTCTAGTTTTTACTAATTTTTCTGGTACATGAATATTAATGTTCGATAAATTAAGAGTGTCGTCTAATAAATTATTTAAAAGCTTAAACAGATGAATCAGGTCTGATTTTTTCCTACGTTCTTCTAATGATGGTATACTAAATTCTTTTAATAAATCTATATATGGGTCCTTTTATCTTCAAAAAGTTTTATAACAAAAATTATTATACAAAGCGAGCACTTATGGTTGCTACACGCTGGAGTAAAATTAACATTGTCAGTTTTACGACAGCAGTATTGGATATTACATGCTACTAGAGAAATTAAAAGTATCATTACTAAATGTTTAATCTGTTGGAAGTTGAAGTCTGAAGCTGCTAAGCAACTGATGGATAGTTTGCCATACGATAGAGTGAATATAGCTGGACCGTTTTGCTGGGCATTTTTATATTAAGCAATCATGAATTCGAAAAGTTATTGTTTCTAAAGCATATGTAGCAGTTTTTGTTTGCTTCGTAACAAAAGCAATTTACTTGGAAGTAGTTTTGATTTGAAAACCGAGACTTTCATTGGAGTTTTAAAGAGAATTGTGAGCAGGAGAGATGTACCTCGAATGATTTCTAACACTTTTAAAGGGACCGATAATGAGTCGAGAAAATTATAGATAGATAGATAGATTTTTATTTGTACCCATCCAACGATGGTAAATATTATTGTATTAATATACAATAAAAATTACATTTAGGTTAAAATATAAAATTAACTAAAGTAGGGTAGTTTGTTATTTACAAATTTTTCACTATAAAAGTGTACATAAATTGAATGGGGTGATTAATTAATTAATTAAGATAGGAGTAGTTAAAAATATAAATATGTAGATATAATAAATAAAGCAAACTATTTTTGTTGATAAAGATTGTGGTAGTATGTAAAACAATATATTATCCTTAATTAACTTAAATATAATAATACTAGAATAACATCAATTTAATATTATGAACTAATGTAGTTTAGTTTATTTTATTTGAATCAACAAATGATGGTAGTAAAATATGTCTATATTTTATATAATATATAAAAATGTATAGGACAGGTTGCATATGTAAGTATGTTTATGAGAAATAACTACAATAATTTAGGTGTATATACATATTCTATTTATTATAATTTATCTTGTAAATATTCATTTACACTGTAGTAACAGCGTTCACGTAACAAGGCTATTAAGGTCTGTTTAAATTTTAAAATTGTTTTTTGTGATTTTATATGTTCTGGTAGTTTATTATAGAAAGTTGGAGCTATATATATGAAAGTTTTTTGTATTAGGGTAGAAATCGGAGTAATTTTGTATATATCATCAGATTGTCTTGTGTTGTGTGAATGGAAGCTGTTTGAAATAGTGTATTTATGTTTGTTTTTGAAGAATAAAATAAGTGTTTCATAAATGTACAAAGAATAAAAAGTAAGTATTTGTAATTTTTTAAATAGTTCTTTGAAAACTGATAAGTAGTTTAAAAGATGTATAAGTGAATTTTGTATACAGTGGTCTATTGTTCCACCATATATCCCAAATTTTGGGGGTTTATGGAAAACTAACGTAAAAGGATTTAAATAGCATTTAAAAAGGGTAGTTGGATTAATGCAATTAATGTATGAGGAGTTTAACACCGTTTGTGTTCAGATTGAAGTAATGCTAAACTCAAGACCATTGTGTACGGTTACCGAGGATCCATCTGACTGGTCTTGCTTAACGTCAAGTCATTTTTTAATTGGTAGGTCTTTAGCTTGTATACCAGAAGGTAATGTTTCGGACACTCCAACCAACAAACGTAAATTCTGGAAAGTTTGTAGTCGATTACATTATAGTTCTTGAAAGGCTTGGTCTAGGGACTATTTAGGGCAATTGCAAAACAGATCAAAATAGAAACATGTTATGCCAATGTAAAAGAAGGTATGTTAATACTTGTTAGGAATGAAAAGTTACCTCCTTTAGAGTGGGGTATAGTACGTATAACTAAGGTTGTTCCAGGTAAAGACAATAAAATTAGAGAGGTTCATTAGAAACCAAAAATAGAACTCCTGTAACCTCGGTATCCAAAATTGCAATTCCGCCTGTTGAATCAGATGCCAAGTAGTTGTTTAAGTAAGATAACTTTATTATTATTATTATTAATTTAGTTCGATTAGGGATTAAATGAAATTTCTTTAATGTTAGTATTTTTAAGGGATTTTGTCGTAAGTTTTAATTTGCATTTTGACTTTAACTTTATTTGCTACGTATTATTTGTTTGCAACATTTTGTTTACTTAATTTGCTTAGTTTTTATGCATTCAATTAGTTATGTGTTGCGAGTGATTGCGTTCGCTGGCAGTTTATGGTAGCGACGAGCAACCATACCCTTATTAAACAAGTGGTAGTGGAAGGTTGCAGCAGTCAGTCGCTTTTTGACCATACTTTGATTCAGACGTGCCATATGGTACGAGGCAGATTGAGGTCATATCGCCTTTATATTACACCTTTGTAATAATTTTATTTTCTCGATGCATAAGTATATATGTACATTGCTATGTTGCACTTAATTTTATTCGTTTTAATTAATATACAGTCCACATGTTTATAATTCAGCGTTTTTTTTAATTTAATAAATCATATCCTAAAAAATGTGTGGAACATGAGCCTATTGAGACACTAACTTAAGTGGTATTTTGTAAATCGTGTTTATTAGATATCCCTGCAGGTGTTTGGTTTTTGTACAACTGTTTCATAAATAATCTCTTTGAATTAACTTTAAATAAGCATAACATGTCGATATTAATACTTTCAAAGTCAAATATTATATTTAATAAAAACCAAAGCACACAATATTAGTAAGACCGTGCCATGAATTTAAACAAAAGATAAAGCTACAAAGACTTACCTAGTATCAATCGAAGCAATTTTCCTAACTGAACCAAGTCACTTTTTTCTCCAATACTTTGAACATCGGGCTTTCCAATAGGAAGTACATTTAAATTCAAGACATCTTGATAATATTCAATCACGCTTTCAACAATCTTTTTCAGGTTACTCACTTTTAATCGCCAGTTAGAACTCTCTGCTTTGATCTTAGGTTCTAATTTACCAAAATATTCAGGGTCGATTTGCACTAGAGCCTGACACATTACAACACCATCACTGATTTCCGTTACAGATTTATTACTATTAGAAAGCGTTTGTAACCATTTTACAAGACTTCTGGTAATCTCAGATTGATCCATATTGTAACAAAATTACAAACCGTAGTCATACAAGATTTAATTAATAACTGCTTTCTATTGAAATATTATGTATCCACATCTTCATAAGGGAAATATAAAGTGCAACAATTGGGAAATGTTACATTAGAAAGTTTGTTGACCAAATGTCAAACTTGGAGATTATAACCTTGAAAATACGCTAAAAGTGGCTACAATTACTGTACCAGAACAAAATTATCATAGCAAAATTATAAATTGCATCACAAGTTACAACGCACTAGTAAATTTGCAAATTCTTTCGCGACCAATGAAAAGTGTAGTGTTTTTCAATTGCCCATTTTACAGAACTAGCTCTTGTCAACAATCGTCAACTAATCGAAAGGTACAAATTTATAATCTATTCTAAAATTACATCGATCCTTTCACGCATTCACTATCTTCTCTAAAACGCAATTTAAAAAAATATCATAGTGATATTTACAGTTTATGGTTGCACATTTTTGCTTCCTTTGTCTTCAATTATGAGCGATAGTTAAATTAATTACTTTACATAAGCAATTACTAATTAGCTTTATAACAACATTTTCCTTATTGCACTTAGTAGTAACTTGTGAATAATTGTTACACTGTTAATAAATAATATATATTAGTGAATGCTGTTTTTGATTTTGTCTGTTTGCATTCTTTTGTGTAAATAAATTAATTAACTAGTGTATGTTTGCACTTAGTAGCGGGTATGTTCACTGCAAATCTTAGTAAGAGCGTTAGCAGAAGTTACAGATTGATTTTTTCGCATGAGCTATGGTTAATAAACTTGCATAATTGATGATATTCAGTTTGCTATGACAGCAGCGTCCGTTTTTGTAGTAACTCTTACTTGATGTATACGTACTCTTTTTAGTACTGTAATTTATATACAATCACAATGTTAATTCAAAAAATTTACGAATATCGTAAACTACAGGTTCGAAAAAATGAGCTATGCTGAAATAACAATCGCGAAAGATTAATTAAATATACTGTATATGAAATATGAGGTTCAAATTTATTAAATCCATTACAGCAAATTAATTTTGTAAAAATTATTTAACCATATTCAACGGAAATGGCTAAATAATGATCTATATCGATGTCAATGTAGTAAATAATGGTAACAGTACGCAATTTAACAGTTTTTTTATATTTATTTCGTTAGTTTCTTCATTACGAATACGCATATTTTATTAAAGTTGTAGTTGGCAATAACTTATAATAGTTCTGCGTGCAAAAACTAGTTAGCGTTACGTTTGCGTAGTGAGCGTAACTTCCATCTGTCCCGTTACGTTTCAACAACTGTCACCACAGAAGAATGTGTCAGCCATATTCGTATTTTTGTCAGTCACGAATTAGGTCGAGACGTACGTTTGTGTTATTAAAACGTTTGTGATTTCTAATTTATTAAAAATGGATCCTAGCGTTTATATGACAGCCCCTTTACAACTAGACAAAATTTGTAGAGCGTGTTTAAGTGAAAGAGGTGATATGCGACCCTTGTATGGTGCTTGCTTGGACGAAATGTTGATTTCATTTGCATCTGTACAGGTAATTGCCCTTGGTAGTTTGTACGTCTTGATTATTATCTGTTACTGTCATGACCACAGCTTTAGTTTAACAATAGAGAGAGACGAAAATTTATAATAGAAGTTGTATTGAGGAATTAATTTAATTTATATATAGGGTGATTGCAATCATTTGTTCCTGTTTTCAACTTGCATTTAAATTTCTGTTAATATATTCATTTAAATTAATTTTTAATGAAAACTCTAATGGTTAATTCCAATAATAAACACAAAATTTTTATGTAAATTTTAAAATTTCGGTATTGTGTCCTTTATACTAGAGGTGTTTTACTGCTGAATGTTTTAAATGTTGTTTGAAATGGCTAAAAAGTAATTACCTATAGAAATCAGTGCTGTTCTCACTGTGCCTTTTTGATAACATCATCACCATCAGATCTTCAGTCCTGGAACCGGTTATACGCGTACCCTCATCGTTTCCTATTCTGTGCTAACCTATACATTATCCTGAAATTTGCACAGCCTTCATCTTTCACTATCTGTGTGCAATACTCTGATATAGATTTAGTTCTACCTCTTTTTTCATATCTCTGCTTGTAATATATCCCGCACTATTCCTCAAAAAAGCTTTAGAACATAATCCTGCCCTTCTATTTCTCCTTTTTTTTCTCTACAGATCTCTCTATTCCCCTACTATTTCTTTAATCCCTTGGTTGTTAACTTTGTCTGTCCATGCTATCCTCCTCATATATCTGAAGCACAGCATTCCAAAAGGCTGCTACCGTTTTTCTGTCTGTTTCTCCTACTACCCCTATTTCATAGACGTACTGTGCTGTGCTCCACACATGCTTTCAACAATTTTCTTCTTGTTTCTATGTTTGTTGTCTTCGAACATAGCCGCTGCACTTTCTTGTTAGATGCAGTTCGGTTTCCCTTTTATTGTTTATAAATATATACCCTATTTCCCCGATATTCAGAAGTATGTGAAGGGGGTTAAGCAGCCTGTGGCTACCAAGATCCAACACTTGAACATTTGCAGAATTAATAGTTTTCTAATATATATCCTTTTGCGCAATCAACATTAGTTGAAAATATTTCAAAACCAACACATGTAGTTGTTTATAATAATCATCAGATTTAAGTGTGATTATTTTTTTCATCCTTGAAACTGGTTGGAAGCGTAACTTTACTTATTTCTTTCTAAGCTAGCCTACACCGTTCCCTGAAATTCCCACAGCCTAGATACAGCTCGGTTTTCCTTTTGTTGTTTCCTAATTATATGCCCTATTTCACCAGAATTCAGTGGTATGTGAAGGGGGCTAAGCAGCCTGTGGCTATCAAGGACCCCCCAACACTTAGACGTTTGCCGAATTAATAGTTTTCCAGTAAATCATTTCGCACAATTAACATTAGTCGAGAGTATTGAGAAACCAATGCCTGTAGTTGCTTATAATAATCATCAGGTTTAAGTACAGTTATTTTTTTTTTTCGTCATTAGGTTTCCATCTTGGAATTGGTTGGACGCGTACTTCCATTGATTTCTATTGTGAGCTAGCCTGCACATTTCCCTGAAATTCCCACATCTTACATATTTCACTATCTGTATGCAATAGTCTAGCCTATAGTCAGCGTGCCAGGAGAAGTTTCCTGAAAAGACTGCGGAAGTACAGAAATTCCTATAAAGCGAGAGATAATATTTCCTTGTATATTGCTGCAGTTAAAAACATCGCATTGGGTTGTAAGTTATTAGCTTCCTGGTGTAATTAAATATCGCTTGTAAAATTTTTGCATAAATGCATTTTTACGGCTGGATAATAATTGTGCGATAAAAAATTCTTATAAAAATAAACATAACTTAGTGTTTGAAACTTATTACATGTTATTTATTGATGATAGGGTTGTAAGAGTACACAGACTGTGACATTGAACAAGAAGTTGTATAGAAACGTAAGTGGCATTATACCATTTACCATTTAATATTTACAAATTACAATATCGATACAAGTTAGAATAATAACAATTTTAATCACACCTAAGAACTAAATGTCCTTGTATGTGTGATATGTAATTAATAAGAAAATAATATAGTAAAAATAGTAGTGTGGTTAGGACTATATACAGGTGTTTTGTCTCATACAAATAAAAATAATTGTAATACAAATAAGATTTAGTACAATGAGCATTCTGAATTAAGTACTAAATTTATAGAAGTTGCATGAAAATGAAGATAATATCAAATATAACATAAATAAAATTGCATTTATGGTATATACGGTATACTATTGCTTGTTCCTCAATCATTGTTTTGCTGTAGCAAATAAGAGGTAATTTTTTTTTTTGAATAAATGAAAACTGTTAATTTTCTTTATTTCTAATGATAACTTATTGTAAAGATAAGGACCAGTATAAGTTAAAAATTTTGGACGCATTGTAGTTCTTGTTTTAGAAACAGTAGCATAGGAATTGTGAAGATTTCTTGTGTTGTGGGGTATGGTTAAGTTTATTCGACATATTGGGGTTTTTGTAAAGGAAGACTAAAACAGCTTTATTATATTTATTTTTTACATTTAGTAATTGTGATTCTTGATATAAAAGACGGGTAGGATACAGTTTATCCTTTTTCAAAATTATCTTTAATATCATTTTATGTAGTGTTTCCAAGGGTTTAATTGACTCATTATATATACCACCCCAATTTATTATAGAATAGGTCAACACCGAATCCACAAGGGCGTAGTATATCATTTTTAGTATTTTTATGTTTAGAAAGTCTCTCACATTGTATAGTACATATATAGTTTTCCTAACTCGAGTTATTAGCATCTTTATATGAACATCCCACTTTAGGCAGGCATCGATACGTACTCCTAGGAAATTTATCGCGTTAGCTTTTCCAATTACACTACAAGAACATCTGGGATCGTTGTTACGATCATAGTTATGCAATTTTAGTTGAAAAATATCCGGTTGATGATTTTTGTATATAGTAAAAAGCATAAAGTTAGTTTTATCAATGTTTAATGAGAGTAGGTTAAGGTCTAAATAATTTTTAATTACTTTCATTCCACTTGTTGCTCTTTTCACGGCTTCCTCCCAGCTCTCCCCTTCAAAAATCAATACTGTGTCATCAGCATAAGAGATGAATTTGGCACCTACATCTATCGAGTATAGATCATTAATATATACTAGGAATAACGTAGGACCTAGTACAGTTCCTTGTGGAACACCACAATTTATTAAGCCTTCATCGCTGACAACATTATTAATTTTTACCCTTTGAGTATGGTTGCTTAGATAATCGTTTAAAAGCATTAATGGAGTTCCTCGGATACCCATGTTTTGCAGTTTAGTTAATAACAAGTCATGCTGTACAGTATCGAAAGCTTTTGCAAGATCAAGAAAGACAGCTAATTTTTTTGTGTTAAGATCCAAACCTTTGGTAATATTATTAACTAGTTCATATATAGCTGTATCAGTTGACATGTTACTTCTAAATCCATATTGAGACTTCGATAATAAGTTATGCTTTTCGAAAAATGATAATAATCTAACATTAATAATTTTTTCAAATATCTTTGCAATATTACTAATACGTGAAATAGGACGATAATTAGAAATGATATTTCGTGTAGACGATTTATAAATTAGTATAACAGTTGCATGTTTTAAACAATCTGGAAATTTTCCTTTGGATATAGCTAGATTAATTATATGCTGGAGCGGTTCAAGTATATATGTACATATATATTTTAATATTTTACTGGAAATGTTATCAGGACCAGAGGATGTATTGTTCTTAACAGATTTGATATGATTTTGAATTTCTTGCGTTGTCGCTGGACACATGTACATAGAAATAGCTACAGGTTTTGCCTTAATGAAATCCTTGTGTATATCGAATGATTTGTTTATTTTACTGGCCAGATTTTGTCCCACGTTTAAATAGTGTGTATTGAACATGTTTGGTTTTTGTTCGTCACAAACAATTAAATTTTGCTCGTTCCCTAAGATGTCAGGAATATGGTTTATGTTTTTGTTTTGTTTGTTTAAACTGTAATTTATTATAGACCAGATTTTCTTTGGATTATTGTTGGACTCTGTTATTTTGGTAAGGTAATACTGATTTTTGCATTTCCTAATTAGTTTAGTAACATAATTTCTGTATTGATCAGCAAGTCGAGTACGATATGGATTCTTAAGAGGTTGTTTCTTCATAGAGTCTCTATGTAATATACATACTGTTAGCCCCAAGGATTTCTTTTTTTTTGGTTGGCGGAAAATTTTATATGATGTTGCTTTCCTAATTTGTATTTGCAGTAATTGCAAGAATTTATTTGTAGCCATATTCACATCAGTTTCATTTATAATTTCAGACCAATTAATGTCTTTGCAAAAGGTTTCCAACAGAGAATAATTTATATTCGAACGGATTTTGTTATCTTGTAGTTGACTATTCCTGTAAGTGTTTTGTTGATAACACATACATGTTAAAATTGAAAAGTGATCAGTAATACTTGTTTGAATTGTATATGAATTTATTGTTTTTGTTATATCTTTAGTATTTTTAGAAAAACGTACAAAAAAATGGTCAATAGCAGAACTTGAGAGATGCGTTACTCTAGTTGGACAAGTAATGCAAGTTTTATAGCCTAACTCAGATAAGAGGTTATTGTATCTAAAAGTACTAGTGTTAGTACTTTGTAATAAATCTATATTAATGTCGCCTGCAATAATTTCAATCTGTTGAAAGACAATTGATTGTAAGTAATACTCAAGGTCGGTAAGGAAAGTATCAATGTTTGTGCTTGAAGATCGATATATAGACGTCATGCCATATTCTCTATTATTTTTCTTGAAAATAATTCTTGAGAAAGTAACCTCATGGTATTTGTAAATGATGTGGTTTATTAATAAATTTTCTCTAATGTACATTATAATGCCATCATTTTGGTTAAAATGAGCACCGTTATAATAATTCGAATACCCATTGATTTCAAAACTTAAGTTGTCAATGTCCCAGGCGTCAGTGAGAATAATTATGTCTGGATAACAATTTTTATTACTTAAGATTTGGAGTAAGATTACTACCTCATTGAAATTTTTTTTGAGGCTTCTTATATTTTGTTGCAATATCATTAGATTTAAATCATAATTATAATTACTTAACTTATTCTGTAAAGTATCTAAGGTTATTGTAGTATGATTAATTTCGTAGTTGTCTTTGTCAATTGTATCAAAGAGTGCAATTGTATTCATGTATTTAATCTAGTCTGTAGCCAAGCCAAAACACCTTACAATTCAAATTAATTAATTAAATTATAAGAAATGAAAAGTATGTACTTAATACAATTTAAAAATCAAAAACAATTGTGTAATACAGTGGTAATTCAAAAGGTACTTAAGAAAGTGTTATCACGTGAATTGCTCATTAACCTGTTGACAATACGGGACTAGCTGAAGTGTGAGTCATAAACGAATGCTGCTTTTCTGTATTAGCCATCTTTAATTCCAACTATGGTTTATGGTATACTTTGCTTTTATTTCAATAATAAATACGGGAATTTACAAATCAATATTACAGTGGTAATCCATGCAACTAAATGTTATGTGCAACAGCGCATTCTCTTAAAAAATTTCAGGCACTTCCAACATTCGAAGTAGCTTTTGAAAATAAGAAATATTCATGCAAAATAAATTTTGCTGAGCACACTTTTTGTGTCATCATCATCATTAGGTATGTCTTCAGTCCTGGAACTGGTTAGACGCATACCATCATTGTTTCCTATTCTGAACTAACCTACACATTTCCCTGAAATTTGCACAGTCTGCATCTATCACTATCTGATTTAGGTCTACATCTACCTCCTTTTTCCTATCTTTGCTTGTAATATATCCCATACTATTCCCCAAAAATGTCTTAGAACGTATTCTGCCCTTCTATTTCTCTTATATTTTTTCCACAGATATCCCCTACTATTTCTATAACCTATTTGTTATTAACTTTGTCTGTCCATGCTATCATCCTCATATATCTGAAGCACAACATTCCAAAAGGCTGCTAACGTTTTTCTGTCTGCTTCTCCTACTGCCAGTATTTTATAGGCATACTGTGCTGTGCTCCACACATATGCTTTCAACACTTTTCTTCTTGTTTCAACGTTTGTTGTTCTTTCTTGTTAGATGCAGTTCGATCCCCTTCTATTGTTTTACAATTATATACCCTATTTCTCCGATATTCAGTGGTTGTGAAGGGAATAAGCAAGCATGTAGCTGCTAAGTTTCCCCAGCACTTGAACATTTGCCGATTTATTTTTTTTTCCAATATATCTTTTCGCACAGTCAACATTAGTTGCAGATATTTCACGACCAACATCTATAGTTGATTTATCAGCACTTATTTTTTCGTCATTAGGTTTTCTGTCTCAAAACTGGTTGGACACATACCTGCACTTATTTATATTCTGAGCTAGCCTACTCAGTTCCCTGAAATTCTCACACAGCCTATATATAGCACGGTTCCCCTTCTATTGTTTTCTAATTTTATGCCCTATTTCACCGAGATTCAGTAAAGGGAGTTAAGCAGCCTGTGGCCGACAAGATCCCCAACACTTATACATTTAAAAAATTAATAGTTTCCCAGTAAATCCTGACACACAATTAACCTTATTCCAGAATATTGCGCAACCAATACCTGTAGTTGCTTATAATAATTATCATGTTTAAGTACAGTTACTTTTTTCGTCATTAGTTTATCCATCTTGGGACTAGTTCGATGCATACCTCCATTGATTTCTATTCTGAGCTAGCCTACACATTTTCCTGAAATTCCTACAGCCTACATCTTTCACTATCTGTGTACAGTAGTCTAACCTAGTTCTACCTCTACTTCTCTTTTTTCCAATCTCTGCTTCTAATATATTCCGCACTATTCCCTCATGCCATAGTACATGGCCTGTCATCCTATCACTTCTATTTTTTATCGTTTCCACATATTTCTTTCTTCCCCTGCTATTTGTAGTACCTCTTCGTTCTTAACTTTGTCTGTTCATGATATCTTCATCATACGTCTGTAGCACCACGTTTCAAAGGCTTCTGCCTTTTTCTTGTTCACTTCTCCTACTGTCCAGGCTTCACAGCCGTACAGTGCTGTGCTACACACATACATATGTTTTAAGCAATCTTTTCCTTGTTTCTATGTTTTTTGTCTTTGAACACAGTAGTTGCTTTTTCGTGTTAAATGTAGCCCGATCTTGTGTTAATCTTTGTTTTATATCTTTTGCGCTTTTCCCATCTTGCATTATTTGGCTTCCTAGGTAGCAGAAATCCATAACCTCTTGTAAGTTCTTGTTACATATTTGTATTCTTGTTTTTGATTTATTTTCTTCTCCTTTGCGTACTAGTACTTTAGTTATATTTTTGTTAATTTTTTACCGTATCTCTCTGATGGAACCGTTTCCATTTCATTAAGAGGAGGTTCTAGCTCTTCCTTGCTAGATGCAAATACCACTATATCATCTGCAAATCTAAGCATATCAATTTTTTGTCCCTGCTTAGTAATTCCAAATGTTCTCATGCATTTGATGGTATTCATTGCCTCTTCGATGTACAAGTTAAAAATTATTGGGGATAGAGCACATCCCTGTCTCGCCTTTTTCCTAATGTTTACTTCTCTACGTTTCTGCTCTAATTCTATTACTGCTGTTTGCTCTTTGTATAAGCTATGTACTATTCGTCTATCCCTATAACTCATTCCAATCTTTTTGAGTATTTCGAACATTTTTTTCCATTTTACATTGTCGGATGCTGTTTCCAGATCTAAGGTAAATAATTATGTAGAGATATTTATTGGAGATTCAGTTACATAACCTTACATGTGATTTTCCAATGCTCCACCCGAAGGTACTACATTGGCCAGGAAGTGAGTTTTTTTTAACTTGGAAAATCTGAAATTTTGCCAAAACCTTGCGGTTCCAAGCAAGGTAGGGATCTTTAACGTGCATGACAACACTCACACACGGGACCTCCATTTTACCTCTCATCGGAACGAGGGTGTATTTTTGTGAAAAATGATTGCTTAACATTTTTTAGGTGGACCATGTCGGGATTCGAACTCGAGACCTTGGGCGTAGATTCAGTAAGATAACCACCACCTAACCTTACAAGTATTTCAATTTGACAAATAAAGGCTTTCTACTTTGAGTGTACATCTTACCAGACTGTGACACCAAGGACACACCTCCCAAGTCATATGTTTGCTTGGTGGCAGTATAAATAATTTCTCTATTTTCTGCCGCAATTGTTTAATTCTTTGTAAAGATTTAGATCGCCAAACAACTATATTTGGACGTTCATATAACATTTTTCTTTTCGATTGACATTTGCGCCAATAAAAACCATCCTGTGTAAAATCCTTTGCAATGATGTTGGGCCTCAAGGAAATTCAATTCGTTCTTTAATAATCAGTAGGAGTTTGGATATTTGTTGGAAACAGTTTTTCCAAAAGGTAAAAATTTTGAATAATTTCCCTAATTACTGCCTATCAAGCACAACGGTTGCAATGCTCCTAGAAAAGTTTCTCACTCCACTCGCAATCAGCAAATCCAGACCATTTCCCCTGTCGTAGGTCTATCATCCAACTATGTTATCCCCGTCTAACTCATATTCGTTGACTTTATTAAAATCCCACTATAGCAACATAAAATCGATATTGTTGCTAGCCTCTACAAATTATCGCGCGCTTTAAATGGCTGTTTTGTCGCGTGTTCTAAATGGCTATTATATCACATGTTTTAAATGGCTGTTTTATCCAACCTCTGTTATCTGTCATCCTCGTTTACCATAAGCTATTTATATCCCGTTTGTACTTTTTTTTCAAACACATATTGTTTCTCACCCTTCGCTTCGACCGTTAACTCAAATTTCTAAAGAATTAATTTCTTGAATTGTTAATTTGTCTGTCAGTCTATTCTATGAACCGATTGCCAGTTTGAAATTGTACTTTCCCATGTTGTTTAACCTGTAGATTTCTTAGGATTTGTTTTTAACGAACGTTTTGTTAGTTAAAATGAATATATGCGTTTGACATTATCGATTTTATATGCAAAAGCTCTCCCGTATTATTTGATGTGCTCGATTTACAACCTTTGAATATTAAAACTAATTATACTCGTATTATCTTTGTGTGTTTACGTACTACAAAGCGTCCACCCGATGCAACTTTAAACATTACGATTTATTAATACAAATGTATGCTATTATCTATTTGTTTTAAGGTCAAAACTAATTAATTTGGAGCGTAAATAATTTATTCCTGTTTTCTATATACACGGTCCTTACAAAATTACTCTCTTGACTTATCTATCCCTCTTTACATATAATTTACATGATATAATCCCCCTATTTTAATTCAATGAACAACTGCTGCTCGAGTTTTCCTTGAATTCAAATACGAAGACTAATACTTACTAACTAACCTTATATAGTATTTATACACACCTCTCTATTCATCTAACTCTACCTATACCTATCTATCTAACCTATCACTCTTTATTCAACCTATCCCTACCTACTTCTATTTATCTCTAATTATTTCTATTTATTTACACCTATCTTTATTTATAACTATCTATCCACACCTATCACTACTTATTGACTATCTACTTCTAGCTATCACTATCTCTTCACCTATTTTTATTTATTTACATTTATTTCGGTCGATCACTATCTCTTTGTTCAACTTACTTCTATTCCTCTATACCTATCTTCCCTTCTTTTTATTTATTTAAGTTCTTTCTACTTATGTACACTTATTTGTATTTATAATTATCTATTACACCTATCACTATTTGTTACTCTAACTATTCACACCTATCACTATTTATTACCTATCTTTATCTATACTTCTCTATTCACACCTTATTTTATCTCTACCTCTAACTATCTCCCCTTATTTATCCTATTCCTAATTTTACTTCTCTATCTACATTTATCTCTATCCCTATTTATTTAAATCTAACTATTTTCTTGAACCTCCATGTCCTTCTTCTTACAAGTTTAATAAGCTGCATCCTTGTCTTTCCTCCTTCTATTTCTATACTCATTATCCCTATTGCTTCACGGAAAATAAAATTATCCTTACTGTCCTGATTCTTACATATTTTTTCCTCTGTCCCTATACTTGTCTGTTCCTCATTCATTATCACTACCTTTGATGTGGACAAACCAAACGATACCACCTTATCACTTTTAGCTTTTCCCTCTATATAAAACTCTTTATCTCTTCTAGACTCTTTATGTACTATAGTTACCCCGTAAAAATCTCTTAAATTGAATTTATTAAAATTATCCTTGCCACTTATCTTCTTTATGCCTACTTTTAAATCCTGTTTGTAACCTAACGCTGTGCTCGCTCGCCTCTACTCTTATTAATTCAGAATGTTTGTTCAATACTGATTGTACTTCTTCTAACTTTTCTTTAGGATCTTTAATCAATGTGATCTCTTTCACCTCCCCCTCATCTAACTCCGTAACATTAACACATAACCTCGTGTCATCCTCTGTGACCTCATAATTTGCTTCCAGGGCAATATCCTATCTCTAATCCTAACTAACTTTCTTTCCATATCTATAATTAATCCTAACTTTATTATACAATCGACCCCTAATATCCCTTCAAATTTCAATCCTGGTATAATTATAAATTCCTACTCACAGCTTACTGAACCTAACTCTACTTTCAATACCACCATGCTATTCACTACAGCAAATTGCTTTTTATTCGGCACTACCAGATGACTTCTTTTTATAGGCATAATCCTGTCACACACCTTTTCCTTAATTTCGTTGACGAATTCCTTCGATACTAAACTTGCCTCTGCTCCAGAATCTGGCAAGGATCCTAAATTTTGATCAAAAATGTTAACCTCTATTATTGGCAAACAAAAATTTTCCTTAATACCTGGCTCAATTTCTTCCTCAATTTTTAAAAATTCCCTAGGATGTTCGTACTTGTACACAAGTAAATCTAGTGGTTTGTCCGTGTTTAAAAATCCTGTCCTTGTCTAATTTCCCTACTAGGTCCTTGTCCTTCAACTACTTCAGCATATGTCCATGGCGTCTCTACCCTATTTGTCCTCTCATTTTCTCTAACTGGTGTCGTCGTCTGCGTCCCCCTCATGTCCAGTGAACTATTCTGTCATTGTACCATCGGTCTCGGTGCGGGTCCTGTACCTACACTGTTGCTTCGGAAAAATGTCCGTCTTTGTTCCCAGTTCGGCGTTGTATTAAAATTAAAATTCGTCCCTCATCTTTGATAGTTGTCCCTTCGATTCTCAAATCTAACCGTGTTAACCTGTCTTTCCCTATTCTCGCGAGGTCGTCCACTACTCATGTCGTCATACCTTTGCAGGTACTCTAAAAACATTTCTCTGTCTACTATATTCTACAACACTACGTGTTGCCGAACCTCAACCTCGAAGTGTCGTGAAAGGTATTTAATAATTTGCATGTCTGTCAACGTTGGACTTAATTGTTTAGCTATGTTGTACTTCCGTATAGCATACTGTTCCGTACTTCCTGCATATTCTTGATCCTGTCTGTGATCGCTCCAGTAATGTTTTAAAAATTTATCTTCAAACTCACTATACGTTTCTATTTCCTGTCCTATAAGATTGTACCAGGCCTCAGCATGGTCTTTTAATAACGCCTTTACTATATTTAATTTTGCCTCTTCGTCAAATAAATTTCCTACTAATCTCCTAACATTATTTATAAAAATCTGCAGGTTTACTCTGTTATCTCCGTAAAATTTCATTTGTTGATCTTGCGACATAGTGCCTGTAACAAATCTGGGACTATCCCCCATTAAAGTCGACACAATTTGTTTGATGCCGCTTACCTCTCTTTCAACCCTTTCTAATTGATCTCGACATGAATCTGTTACCTCGTCATCTTTACATTTATTTCATCTTCACAGAAGATTCTTACTTCAGTCCTTAGTTGTCCCATTTCCTGCCTCACACCCCTTATTTCTCGTTCATTCTTATCAACCCTAGTTTCTACTTCCCCCATTTTTACGGTTAAACTATTTTTGAAATTCGAGAATTCTTTGGTCGCCTTATCTATTTTTTCGCTTAAAGTTTCATTCATCTGATCTAATTTCCGGATTGATTCCTCTCTACCAAGTCGCATTTCCTCTAACATTCTCATTATCAGCTCGTTTCCTTGCACTCCTTGATTGATCCCTACTACCTCCTGCTTCCTCCATTTTTCCTGATTTTTCAAACAACGCACTATCGTCGCTTCTAATTTCTACTCTTTCACTCCTAAGCCACTCCTTTCTCTGCATACGTTTAAATTACTTCCTCACATGCTCAAAAATATTTACAAATTTACACTACATACACACTCTCACTCAGCTCGCCAGTTTTCTGGAATAAAATTTTTTTTTTTTTTATTTTATTTAGAAATCGAGCCCTCACGTTCGGGTCGCCATAAAAATTACTGTGGTTAAGCTCTAAAATCAAGCCCTTGCGTTGGGAGTCATAAAATGCAGTGAGGTTTCTATTTGAAATCAATCCCTAGAATCGAACCCTTACAGATCGGGCTGTCATAAATTATTCCCTGAAAAATATAAAATTCCAATATCTGTGGAAAAGCTCTCCTAAATCAGCATACCACGGCTAGCTCTGCTTCCATGTTCTTCAGAGATACTTACCTATTCTATGCTTACTCTCTCTCACTTAGACATAAAATTACCAATCAAATAATTTAACAAAACATACAACCTTATATTCATACAAATAAAAAAATTTCAAATAATAAATTCAAATTGTCTTTTCATATAACCTTCAAATTAGATTTTATGTTCATAAAATATACACCCAATATGTCCAATCACTCTAGCACAAAATTCTCAAGCAATAACAAAAGGAAACAAATTTTGTTACCTGGTGTAAGCTCTTGCACCCTCACCTCTGATGATGTCATCCACCAAAACCTCGTCGTTGCATTCCATCCAACTTTTCTCTGCTATATGTACATCGAACTCATTTCCACATGTTATCCAATTCTCTGCCGACGCCTTCAATACATCTATCCATATAATTGTCCAAATAAGTTGATTGGCTTCTGAATCTACCATACACCCAGCACCCTCGTTCCGAAAAAATATCTAGTCTCGCTTACCTTAGTAACATCTTTTGTTTGTTATTCGTATTTATTTACAGCACCGTTTATAACATAGCACCTACTCGTGCTTTCAAACACTTTTATTTAAATTAAACGGACTGCACTATCACCGATTTACAAAATTTTAACTCAGATGTTACACCATATAGGTCTAAAGCGAACAGAAGAAGTAAGAGAGCCCCACTACGTCTCCTAGTGTATTTATAAGCGTTGAAGCCTCTCTCCTGTACCCCATTTTCATCGAAAAACACCACCACTGTAACCGATTCTGAAAATCCAAAATGCAACGATCTTTCAAAACTCAGAAATTTCTCATTCCACTCAGCTTTAGTCCGAAAATACTGACTATCATCCACAACGGTTGCAATGCTCCTAGAAAAGTCTCTCACTCCACTCGCAATCAGCCAATCCAGACCTTTTTCCCTGTCGTAGATCTATCATCCAACTATGTTATCCTCGTCTAACTCATATTCGTTGTCTTTATTAAAATCCCACTATAGCAACATAAAATCGATATTGTTGTTAGCCTCTACAAATTATCGCGCACTTTAAATGGCTGTTTTGTCGCGCGTTCTAAATGGCTGTTATATCGTGTGTTTTAAATGTCTGTTTTATCCAACATCTGTTATCTGTCATCCTCGTTTACCCTATGCTATTTATATCCCGTCTCTACTTTGTTTTCAAAGCACCTGTTGTTTCTCACCCTTCGCTTCGACCGTTAACTCAAATTTCTAAAGAATTAATTTTCAACGTACATTCTGATTTCTTGAATTGTTTATTTGCCTGTCAGTCTATTCTATGAACCGATTGCCAGTTTGAAATTGTACTTTCCCATGTTGTTTAACCTGTAGATTTCCTAGGATTTGTTTTTAACGAACGTTTTGTTAGTTAAAATGAATATATGCGTTTGACATTATCGATTTTATATGCAAAAGCTCTCCCGTATTATTTGATGTGCTCGATTTACAACCTTTGAATATTAAAACTAATTATACTCGTATTATCTTTGTGTGTTTACGTACTACAAAGCGTCCACCCTATGCAACTTTAAACATTACGATTTATTAATACAAATGTATGCTATTATCTATTTGTTTTAAGGTCAAAACTAATTAATTTGGAGCGTAAATAATTTATTCCTGTTTTCTATATACACGGTCCTTACAAAATTACTCTCTTGACTTATCTATCCCTCTTTACATATAATTTACATGATATAATCCCCCCTATTTTAATTCAATGAACAACTGCTGCTCGAGTTTTCCTTGAATTCAAATACGAAGACTAATACTTACTAACTAACCTTATATAGTATTTATACACACCTCTCTATTCATCTAACTCTACCTATACCTATCTATCTAACCTATCACTCTTTATTCAACCTATCCCTACCTACTTCTATTTATCTCTAATTATTTCTATTTATTTACACCTATCTTTATTTATAACTATCTATCCACACCTATCACTACTTATTGACTATCTACTTCTAGCTATCACTATCTCTTCACCTATTTTTATTTATTTACATTTATTTCGGTCGATCACTATCTCTTTGTTCAACTTACTTCTATTCCTCTATACCTATCTTCCCTTCTTTTTATTTATTTAAGTTCTTTCTACTTATGTACACTTATTTGTATTTATAATTATCTATTACACCTATCACTATTTGTTACTCTAACTATTCACACCTATCACTATTTATTACCTATCTTTATCTATACTTCTCTATTCACACCTTATTTTATCTCTACCTCTAACTATCTCCCCTTATTTATCCTATTCCTAATTTTACTTCTCTATCTACATTTATCTCTATCCCTATTTATTTAAATCTAACTCTTTTCTTGAACCTCCATGTCCTTCTTGTTACAATTTTAATAAACTGCATCCTTGTCTTTTCTCCTTCTATTTCTATACTCATTATCCATATTGCTTCACGGAAAATAAAATTATCCTTACTGTCCTGATTCTTACATATTTTTTCCTCTGTCCCTATACTTGTCTGTTCCTCATTCATTATCACTACCTTTGATGTGGACAAACCAAACGATACTACCTTATCACTTTTACCTTTTCCCTCTATATAAAACCCTTTATCTGTTCTAGACTTTTTATGTACTATAGTTACTCCGTAAAAATCTCTTAAATTGAATTTATTAAAATTATCCTTGCCACTTATCTTCTTTATGCCTACTTTTAAATCCTGTTTGTAACCTAACACTGTGCTCGCCTCTACTCCTATTAATTCAGAATGTTTGTTCAATGCTGATTGTACTTCTTCTAACCTTTCTTTAGGATTTTTAATCAATGTGATCTCTTTCACCTCCCCCTTATCTAACTCCGTAACATTAACACATAACCTCGTATCATCCTCTGTGACCTCATAACTTGCCTTCCAGGGCAATATCCTATCTCTAATCCTAACTAACTTTCTTTCCATATCTATAATTAATCCTAACTTTATCATACAATCGACCCCTAATATCCCTTCAAATTTCAATCCTGGTATAATTGTAAATTCCTACTCACAGCTTACTGAACCTTACTCTACTTTCAATACCACCATGCTATTCACTACAGCAAATCGCTTTTTATTCGGCGCTACCAGATAGATGACTTCTTTTTATAGGCATAATCCTGTCACACACCTTTTCCTTAATTTCGTTGACGAATTCCTCCGATACTAAACTCGCCTCTGCTCCAGAATCTGGCAACGATCCTAAATTTTGATCAAAAATTTTAACCTCTATTATTGGCAAACAAAAATTTTCCTTAATTTCTGGCTCAATTTCTTCCTCAATTTTTAAAAATTTCCTAGGATGTTCGTACTTGTACACAAGTAAATCTAGTGGTTTGTCCGTGTTTAAAAATCCTGTCCTTGTCTACTTTCCCTACTAGGTCCTTGTCCTTCAACTACTTCAGCATATGTCCATGGCGTCTCTACCCTATTTGTCCTTTCATTTTCTCTAACTGGTGTCGTCGTCTGCGTCCCCCTCATGTCCAGTGAACTATTCTGTCATTGTACCATCGGTCTCGGTGCGGGTCCTGTACCTACACTGTTGCTTCGGAAAAATGTCCGTCTTTGTTCCCAGTTCGGCGTTGTATTAAAATTAAAATTCGTCCCTCATCTTTGATAGTTGTCCCTTTCGATTCTCAAATCTAACCGTGTTAACCTGTCTTTCCCTATTCTCGCGAGGTCATCCACTACTCATGTCGTCATACCTTTGCAGGTACTCTAAAAACATTTCTCTGTCTACTATATTCTACAACACTACATGTTGCCGAACATCAACCTCGAAGTGTCGCGAAAGGTATTTAATAATTTGCCTGTCTGTCAACGTTGGACTTAATTGTTTAGCTATGTTGTACTTCCGTATAGCATACTGTTCCGTACTTCCTGCATATTCTTGATCCTGTCTGTGATCGCTCCAGTAATGTTTTAAAAATTTATCTTCAAACTCACTATACGTTTCTATTTCCTGTCCTATAAGATTGTACCAGGCCTCAGCATGGTCTTTTAATAACGCCTTTACTATATTTAATTTTGCCTCTTCGTCAAATAAATTTCCTACTAAGCTCCTAACATTATTTATAAAAATCTGCGGGTTTACTCTGCTATCTCCGTAAAATTTCATTTGTTGATCTAGCGACATAGTGCCTGTAACAAATCTGGGACTATCCCCCATTAAAGTCGACACAATTTGTTTGATGCCGCTTACCTCTCTTTCAACCCTTTCTAATTGATCTCGACATGAATCTGTTTCCTCGTCATCTTTACATTTATTTCATCTTCACAGAAGATTCTTACTTCAGTCCTTAGTTGTCCCATTTCCTGCCTCACACCCCTTACATCTCGTTCATTCTTATCAACCCTAGTTTCTACTTCCCCCATTTTTACGGTTAAACTATTTTTGAAATTCGAGAATTCTTTGGTCGCCTTATCTATTTTTTCGCTTAAAGTTTCATTCATCTGATCTAATTTCCGGATTGATTCCTCTCTACCAAGTCGCATTTCCTCTAACATTCTCATTATCAGCTCGTTTCCTTGCACTCCTTGATTGATCCCTACTACCTCCTGCTTCCTCCACTTTTCCTGATTTTTCAAACAACGCACTATCGTCGCTTCTAATTTCTACTCTTTCACTCCTAAGCCACTCCTTTCTCTGCATACGTTTAAATTACTTCCTCACATGCTCAAAAATATTTACAAATTTACACTACACACACACTCTCACTCAGCTTACCAGTTTTCTGGAATAAAAAAATTTTTTTTTATTTTATTTGGAAATCGAGCCCTCACGTTCGGGTCGCCATAAAAATTACTGTGGTTAAGCTCTAAAATCAAGCCCTTGCGTTGGGAGCCATAAAATGCAGTGAGGTTTCTATTTGAAATCAATCCCTAGAATCGAACCCTTACAGATCGGGCTGTCATAAATTATTCCCTGAAAAATATAAAATTCCAATATCTGTGGAAAAGCTCTCCTAAATCAGCATACCACGGCTAGCTCTGCTTCCATGTTCTTCAGAGATACTTACCTATTCTATGCTTACTCTCTCTCACTTAGACATAAAATTACCAATCAAATAATTCAACAAACATACAACCTTATATTCATACAAATAAAAAATTTTCAAATAATAAATTCAAATTGTCTTTTTCATATAACCTTCAAATTAGATTTTATGTTCATAAAATATACACCTAATATGTCCAATCACTCTAGCACAAAATGCTCAAGCAATAACAAAAGGAAACAAATTTTGTTACCTGGTGTAAGCTCTTGCACCCTCACCTCTGATGATGTCATCCACCAAAACCTCGTCGTTGCATTCCATCCAACTTTTCTCTGCTATATGTACATCAAACTCATTTCCACATGTTATCCAGTTCTCTGCCGACGCCTTCAATACATCTATCCATATAATTGTCCAAATAAGTTGATTGGCTTCTGAATCTACCATACACCCAGCACCCTCGTTCCGAAAAAATATCTAGTCTCGCTTACCTTAGTAACATCTTTTGTTTGTTATTTGTATTTATTTACAGCACCGTTTATAACATAGCACCTACTCGTGCTTTCAAACACTTTTATTTAAATTAAACGGACTGCACTATCACCGATTTACAAAATTTTAACTCAGATGTTACACCATATAGGTCTAAAGCGAACAGAAGAAGTAAGAGAGCCCCACTACGTCTCCTAGTGTATTTATAAGCGTTGAAGCCTCTCTCCTGTACCCCATTTTCATCGAAAAACACCACCACTGTAACCGATTCTGAAAATCCAAAATGCAACGATCTTTCAAAACTCAGAAATTTCTTATTCCACTCAGCTTTAGTCCGAAAATACTGACTATCATCCACAACGGTTGCAATGCTCCTAGAAAACTCTCTCACTCCACTCGCAATCAGCCAATCCAGACCTTTTTCCCTGTTGTAGATCTATCATCCAACTATGTTATCCTCGTCTAACTCATATTCGTTGTCTTTATTAAAATCCCACTATAGCAACATGAAATCGATATTGTTGTTAGCCTCTACAAATTATCGCGCAGTTTAAATGGCTGTTTTGTCGCGTGTTCTAAATGGCTGTTATATCGTGTGTTTTAAATGTCTGTTTTATCCAACGTCTGTTATCTGTTATCTGTCATCCTCGTTTACCCTATGCTATTTATATCCCGTCTCTACTTTGTTTTCAAAGCACGTGTTGTTTCTCACCCTTCGCTTCGACCGTTAACTCAAATTTCTAAAGAATTAATTTTCAACGTACATTCTGATTTCTTGAATTGTTTATTTGTCTGTCAGTCTATTCTATGAACCGATTGCCAGTTTGAAATTGTACTTTCCCATGTTGTTTAACCTGTAGATTTCCTAGAATTTGTTTTTAACCAACGCTTTGTTAGTTAAAATGAATATATGCATTGACATTATCGATTTTATATGCAAAAGCTCTCCCTTATTACTTGATGTGCTCGATTTACAACCTTTGAATATTAAAGCTAATTATACTCGTATTATCTTTGTGTGTTTACGTACTACAAAGCGTCCACCCTATGCAACTTTAAACATTACGATTTATTAATACAAATGTATGCTATTATCCATTTGTTTTAAGGTGAAAACTAATTAATTTGGAGCGTAAATAATTTATTGCTGTTTTCTATATACACGGTTCTTAAAAAATTACTGTCTTGAGCTATCTATCCCTCTTTACATATAATTTACACGATAATATATATATATATATATATATATATATATATATGTATATATATATACACACACAGGGTGATTCATGTTGGATGGCCTATTAGACGTTTATGGAGAACTACTTAGCACAGCACTTTGAATTTTTGGTGACTTATGTATGCGAACATGCTCTCTCTATTTAAAATATTTTCAACTATGCAGCATTGCCAATTCTATTAAAACGTAGTTGTAACTTTATTATTTTAAATGAAACATCCTGTATCTAATGTCAATTTTCGATTCTGTGTTTAATTTTGATTAATCTTTCTTAAACTGTCCTATACCTATCTGTCATAGTTTTTGAGTTTTTAATTTTATTCAGTTTTTATTATTAGGGAAACGTGACTTCAATTTAACGTTGATATACCTATGCTTCTAAACTTTAAGAAACTCCAACTCGTGTTGTGGTTAGTTAAGACCCAAAGGCTTTGCATCCTGTATCCAAATCCTACAGTAAATATACAGGGTGATCCAGGCACAATTGTGCCTTACATAATTAAAAAAAATTTGTTAAATGTTCGGTTTTTAAATGGAACACTGTATATTATTTGAAATACAGAAAGTGCTAAAATTTGCTATTTTTCTTAAAGTTTAGAAATATAGATATATCAACGTTTAATTGAAGTCATGTTTACCTAATAAAAAAACAGAAAAAATGAAAATCTCGAAAACTATGACAGATAGGTATACGACAATATTAAGAAAGATTAATCAAAAATAAACTGAAAACTGACATTAGATACAGGGTGTTCTATTTAAAATAACAAAGTTACCACTACGTTTTAATAGAATTGGCAATGCTGCATAGATGAAAATATTTTAAATAGAGATTAAATATATAACTTAAAATGCAAAGTGCTGTGTTAAGTAGTTCTACATAAATTCTAATAGGCTATCCACCATGAATCACTTTGCTTAAAATAACTATGTAATTTGGTTGAAAATTTTAAGCATATTTATTTTTCAAGGTTCATCAAAATGACGGATTGCCAAATCTTATGTGTGTCCAATGTGTACTTCAGTGCAGCCGAGCTTATACCTTTAAGCAGCTCTGTGAACGATCCGACAATATATTAAGACAGTATATTAGTCCAGAATTTCAAGTTTGTAGTATGTTTATCAGCCTTCCAGTTAATACTATTTTTTAACAGGATCAATTAAGAACATTACATGACGAACAAATAAAGGATGATCCTAACGAAATTCAATTTGTTGATGCAGCTCTTGTTGGTAATGAACTTCCAGCAGAACTTGTCAACTTTAGTGTTGCTGAAGATGGTACTTATAAAATTGAGGTGAATGGTATTATACTATATTTAAGCTAATATGTTGTGAAAAATTGTTCATAGGTTAGCAGTGACATTTATACTATGAATATTGCAACAGATGCAGATGAACTGGATGTAAAGGATAATTGTTCAGATGATGAAGAAAGGCCTTCAAAATCAAAGTATACTTGTTCACGATGTGATGAATCATTTTTACTTAAAGTTGACTTAAAGGTAATTTTAATTAGTTGAGTTTAATTCGGAAAATTATGTGTTTATATGCAAATGAAAATCATTTGTTTATAATCTATGTTTTGCACTGCATTTAGACCATAATCATGATTCTGTAAAATTCCAATACAACTAACAGTTATGCATTTAGCAAAATACTTACAGAAACTTGATTTTTAAAATATTAAATTAACAAATATGTAGTAACTATTACATTTTAAAATTGCATAATACATGCATCAGTTTTTTTAAAATACTTTCAAGATTAACTAAATTTAAAATTAAAAGGTATAAGTACAACAAACGGTCGGTATTAGTTTGATAAAGATTAGTTCAATGTGTTTTACTAAATAATTGCTAATCGAACTGAGGTCAGGAAATGAATGAGACAACAGGTAATACAGCTGTGTGATATGAAATTCAATAATTTAAGGATTGAGAATATAACGAAGAGTGTAGAATGATGGTTCTGGGTTAAGTATTGCTAAAACTATATATGTTATTAAGATTTTGCGTGTCTATTTTAAAGTTCAAACTATTGTCATCATTTTTTATATGGTACGATTCCAAAAACAGTCTGTTTACATAATTGACCTGTTTATCCAAAATTTTGGTATCTTTCCAGTTTGCTATATGTTGGGTATCATGAATATGAATATGAGATGCAATATTAGCACTTGTGTGATTCCGAATAAAGTAAAAGATGTCTTTTCATTAGGACCAAAATTTAATCTACCAGTATTAGCCAAGGATGTCTACATAGGCAAATTATTAGCGGTGTTGAAGGTATTATCAAATCACATCACTCAGATGGTAGACAGAAAAGTATTCTTAGGGCAAAAGTTACAAATATTATAACAAATTACCTATTCAATCTTAACACCATGTGATTTTCCAATGCTCCACCCAAAGGTACTACATTGGTCAGGAAGCGAGTTTTTTTTACCTAAAAATTTTGAATTTTGCCGAACCCTTGCTGTTCCAAGTAAGGTAGGGATCTTTAACGTGCGTGATAACACTCACATACGAGACCTCTATTTTACATCTCATCCGAACGAGGGCGTATTTTTGTGAAAAATGCTTGCCTATCATTTTTCAAGCAGACCGTGTCGGGATTCGAACCCGGGACCTTGGGCATAGTAGTCACACACATACCAACTATGCCACGGAGTCACCTTCAATCCTAACACCAACAAATATGATAATTCAAATTTAATTATATTGGGTTGCTAAAAAATTCTTAAAAGATCATCCTGATATTTTTAGTCATTGGAGCGGATAAAGGTTCCGTCACGGTTTATGATGAATAAAGCCCAATACATTGAAGTATATAAGAAATTATCAAGGGATCCGACTTTCACTATACAGAAAAAAGGTCTATGAGCACTTAAAACCATTAGCAAATAATAACCACTTAGCGAAAGTTGAAGAACAAAATCTTAGTAGTAACAATGCAATTCCAGGGAAATACTACGGATTGCCAAAAATTCATAAACCGGTCTTATCACTTCGTCCGATAATTTCATCTATTGATACTCCCACATATAAATTAGCATTACACATATCAAAAATTTTATCGTTATTTCCTCTAGAGGGTTATGACACAAAAGATACGTTCACATTTAGAAAAATTCAGAAATTTTATTTTACCAAGAGACCACATACTCATATCATTGGATGTTACATCACTTTTCACCAATATACCTCTACAATTATTTCTAGATATTATAACAGAAAAATGGGATAAGATCGAACCCCACTGTAAATTTACTAAAACTACTTTCATTACTACAATCAGGTTAATTTTCAACAACACATTTATTGTTTTCGAACGTTAAAGTTATTTACAAATTTCTGGAACACCAAAGGGTTCACCCCTTTCCCTGATAATAGCCCAAAAGGTGATGGAGCATCTATTGAATGAGGTTGTTCCTTTACTAGGTTTCCATACCTTTTTCCTAACCAAGTATGTGGATGACATTTAGCTCCATACCCAACAACAAAATAGATGATACGTTACGTTGCTTTAATCTTATTAATTCACATTTGCAATTTACTCTTGAGGAGAAAAAATAATAGTATCCCGTTTTTAGACATGCTTGTGATAAGAACTGCAGAAAACCATATTAAACTTAACTGTTATAAAAACCGACACACTCGGACCGGTACTTAAACTATCATTCCAATCATACATATCAACAAAAAATTAACACCGTGCTGGCCCTAAAATACCGTATCCTAAAAAATGTGATTCTGAATTTATAACCGAAAATCTCATGCTACTTCAACACACTCTTAAAAATAATGCCTACCCAAAAATTCTTTTAAAGACATTGGTCTTTCAAACACAAGAACCCATATTAAAAAACCCCCAGAATAATGTCGTTTATAAAAAATTACCGTATATTGACAACCTTACACCGACAATACAAAAAACTTTATCTAATGACAACATAAAAATTGTTGACACCTACAAGAGATCGATTAACAATCTCTTCACTACTGTTAAAGATAGGACTGATAAGGGACTATGTAGTAACATAGTTTATAGAATTCGATGTTCATGTAACAATTTTTATATGGGACAAATGAACCAATGGCTACGATCCCTGCTAACACAGCACAGAAGCGATGCGAAAATTGGGAAAAAAATCTTGTGCTCTTGCATCTCATATTCATGATACCCAACATATAGCAAACTGGAATGATACCAAAATTTTACATAAAAAGGCCAATTATGTAAACAGACTGTTCTTGGAATCGTACCATACAAAAAATGATGACAATAGTTTGAACTTTACAAGAGACACGCAAAATCTTAATAACATATACGCTCTACTATATAATTTTAGCAATACTTAACCCAATACCATCATTCTACACTCTTCGTTAAATTCTCAATTTTTAAATTATTGAATTTCATATCACACAGCTGTATTACCTGTTGTCCCACTCATTTCCTGACCTCAGTTCGATTAGCAATTTCTTGTTGACTTCTTTACAGGTTTTGGATAAATTGAATAAATTCAGTATTAAAATTTAAATTGAAAAATATCTTAAAATTAAGTAGATCTGACCTGTGATATCCTGATATGTTGTTTCGTGTTGTGGATCAACACCCTCTTACTGTCTTCAATCGAATACCAATGCTCTGCTTTGTTGAACCAATACTTAGTACAGTTACCCCTCGTTTTCCAAAAATCACCTTGTACTTCTTTATTTTATATTTTTCTGCATATGCTTTGAAGCTCTTCCCTTAAATACCTCTTGAATCGTGGGTTACTTAGTATATGAATTATTCCAGAATTAGAATTGTACCATAAGCCAATTAGAATTGTAATTATTTCCAACGCGAATTAGAATCCTATTAGAATTAAAGCCCTATATGATTATAAATATTTAGTTTAAATGAATTACCCAATTTCTATTCACGTTTTCTATAAAAAAAAAACGGCAAAAACTTCATGTATGCTTAACGTAATTGTTGCACAGCACTACTTTCACAATAACATAAATTTGATATATTCTAAACTTTATTTATTTGACGCGTAGATTTCTGTCGTGGCTTCGACGTGCATCAAGTGGAAAACTGACTGTCTTATCACCGAATGGGTGTTAAATAGCCTTTTCCCACTACATCTGGGTTGGGTTTTCAAGCAGTTTTGCAGATTGTTTCAACCAACCAGGTTTTGACTTTAATATTCTCTGTATTTTTGAAGCTGCTGTTTTCTGATGCAACTCCTTTGTATTTCCGTGTCATCGTGTTTATTTGCAATCTTTGCTTCTTTTAACATTTGTTATTGCGGCTAGACTTTTAAATTACGTCCGTGTTTTCTATAGATAATGCTTTTGGATAATTATACAAAAATAAATGATGTAACTCTAGTACTATTTTCGTTTATGTATTTATTTAGACTGATTTTTGAAAGTGCATTTTCTTATCAAAGCGCATATTGTTCCTTGTTTATCACAAGCGTAATTGTATGAGGATTTATTAGGTTTTTGTCTTATCTTCTGTATATTTTATTTTATAAACTTGTTAAACATTCTCAACTGAATACGCGTTCTATTGTTGAAAGATATGCTCACTTGCATTGCTTAAAGTTAATTACGGTCTATATACAGGGTGTTAAATACTTGCTATTTACATAATGTACGAATTACTTATTTTTCTGCTAAATAAATGCAGTTTTCTGATTCCTATTGCTATTTACAGTTACTACACGACCTTTACTACTCAATACACCTCTAAACAACCCCTTATCACAGCAATATATATATATATATATATAAGTTGGTTAAATGGGAAAAAAGTTGTGCAATTATAAACTCAATTTAAAACTAAAAGAAAATAAATGTATCTCTGTCCGTTCTAAAAATATGGCGTAAAAACCAAAAGTTACCAAATTCGAAAATGCTTAATAACTCCTGTACCATTATAGCCATAAATGTGAAACTTGGCTCATTTACATAAGTCATTAGCAGGAATTCAACGAAGTGATCAGAATTTTTCTAAGCCTTCTGTATTCAGAAATGCGACTGTCAACTTTTTATTTTTTATGGACGCCATATTGGATTTTTGCAGTGTTAAATAAAGGGGAAAATTACAAATTCATTGATATACCACATTGTATACTTTTCTTTTAAAATGGCCGAAATATTGTAAATTGTTTAGTTTATATGAAAATTATAGTCTTTAGAATAGGAAAACAATTTAAGAATAAAGTGCTGTCATCAGTGAAAAGTAATCATATATATATATATATATATATATATATATATATAAATATATATATATAATGCTGTGATATCAGGCCTCGTTGGTTCGACGTTCCAGCTGTGATATCGAGCCACTCATTCGGTCGTTGTTTCTAGTGTGATTTCGAGCCACTCATTGGTTCTTCGTAGTTTTTTTTTCCTAAAACCTTTTTAATACCTTACCATATGTCCTGATAAATGAACCTCAATTTTATATGCCTCGACTAAATATATGTCTCAATTATATATGCCTCGACTAACTCAGCTTGTGGAAACCTATTGCTAGAATTACAAAGTAACACAACTATAACCTGAAGTACTTCACAAATTTCTGTAATAATATATAGAACCTTTTTCTTTTTAAGATATAAAGAAATAAGAATTTAAGTAAAACAAATTTATCTTCTCTTGAGTTTCTTTTAATAGTTACAAGTATTTACAGTAAGTTATGATATTAGAGTCTCCATAAATTATCAATCATGGTATTTTATAGCACCAAACAAAATTAATGAATCTGTTTAATGTATATCAAATATTTGATGAATTATTTCACATAAGGTCTTTACTTCGTTTACAGTACCATGAGTGAATTTACAATAGCCACTATTACAAGTGATTTGAAATTGTGTTTACTTTAAATTATTTTCAGAATGAATTTCAACTTTTAAATAATATCCTGGTACATAGTATAAATTAAACACATTGACTTAATTGTTATCTCAGCATGTGGTCAAGCAACAAGTTATTTTGTTACCTTCACATAAAATTATTCTTGTATTTAAATTACAGTAAAAAAAAAGGATTTCAAATTGAAATTAATTGTTCTTGTTACAAAATAATACGCTCTTTCCAATGTTAAAATTCATGATGCACTAAACTCTTACAACTTTGACAAACTTCAATTTATAGAGCGACTAAATAAAATATGGAATGTTCTTACCAATTAATATAAGTTTAATTAACATGATCCGGGATACCCATCTAATTTGCTGTTCAAACCAGATTTAAAATTGAACTACTGCTGAACCCCAAATTGCAAATAACCACATGTCCTTGCCGGAACTTTATTTTTTTTTAAAAGACTTCTTTCCAAATCGTGTACATCTCAGTCTGAATTATTTCTATTTTTAACCAAAAAATAATTTCTTCCCTTTTTAAACAAAATGTGATTTCTTCCCCTGGTTACACTTTCAAACAAAATAAAATTTCTTCCCAAGCATACACCTACAGCATGCTATACTCTAAATTCCATTCTCTTAAAATTTTTGTTCCTTTACGAGTGCATGCTTATATCGAAGCCCTCTCAATGCCACGACATTATTCAAAAGAACCTTGCCTGACCAAAACCATCCGTATCTCATTCTTTATCCCCACGCCCTTTTTAGTTTTCTTATATCTGTTGTTGACGTACATTTTAACATTAAACCACTTTTTCTTTCTCTTCTGCCAGGCCTCTTTGGCCATGTTTATCTAATGATAAACCCACTCAACGACCTTTAATCTAACGAAACTAAATTAAAAGTGACAAGTCTTGTCCCTTGACAAATGCTTGTCAATTATTATTGTACACGCTTAGATGTAGAGAACTCTTTAATCTAACGAAACTAAATTAAAAGTGACAAGTCTTGTCCCTTGACAAATGCTTGTCAATTATTATTGTACACGCTTAGATGTAGAGAACTCTAGATCCTAACCTAATAATGATGTCTTCATGCTATATTATGTCACCACAGTGTTACTAAAAATGTTTATTTTTATTGAAATAGAATTGTTAAGTGTTAAGAAATATTATCGCCCACTTGTAATTTAAATCGTTCTTTAATTTATTTAGCCAAATACTAACTACTATTATTTATATAGCATTATAATGGTTTGAACCGCACAAGCTAGAATAAGCTTATTTATTTCTAGACTCGGCTAGGGCTAATGCATATCAATATATATATATATATATATATATATATATATATATATATATATTGCTGTGATATTCTCCTTTGAATGCGGGAACTGGGTCCTTTCAACAAAAAAATTCTAGTCCCACAGATTGGGCGTCATAAACGGCTGTGATCCTCTTTTCGCCTCGGCTGCTCACCTAATGTTATAAACCTCCTCATTCATAAAAAAACAACACATTCCTACCAAAAACATCAACGTTAACTCTATTTACATCAATATTCAGAATACATTAAAATTTCAAAATTAAAACTCAGCATAAATTTCAGTTTTAAAAGAATTTCAAGATTAATTTTATTATCATTTTAATGTGCATCCAAAATTAAAGTCCTTGTTGGATGCCTACTAATTAATATAACAATATAAGCAGACCGAGTCTGAGTATAAAGGAGCATCTACCACCCTTTACGTTAATTAACCAGGTTCGTCTAATTGAGCTCAAAGACATACCCAAATTTTCATCATATTACCGAACATCAAAACTAAATACCCTTTCTACTTCAACAAGCAAATTTCATCTTAAAATTAAAATTTTATGGTTAGTACAATTTCACTAATGTCCATTTAAAGTAAATCAATTATAAAGTTATTCAACACACACAAAATGTCAAACAAAATAGTATAATTTACCTGAAGGTCACCGTCCTCGTAGCTTCAAAGTACATCGTCCCTTTAGTTAATCACACCATTCCAACAGGATTATATTTACGGCTTCTAATTCTCAACGCTTTTAAAATTTACTCCATCACCATTTATTTAAAGTTGTTTCTGGGCTTTTCCGGAATTCATCTGTGTATATCTGACCCTTGTTTCGTGGATCCAGACACGTATTTGAACCATTTAATTATTAACACCCCCGAAAAATAGCAAATAACTTCATACTTCTTTCACCAATATACGCCAAAACTGCCTTGTATCTAAGTGCACTGAAGTACATTCATGTTAGCACGTAAATAACCAACTATTTTGAATCACTAAAATATACGAGCAAAATTTTAAATTATTTTATCAAACTAAAATGCACTGTTTAACATCTTCAATCAAGTCGCGGATGTAAGAGCTTTTAACGCATCGAATAGTCAAAAGTCTAAGAGGGCTTGTTTATATTCATCTCGGTATATATAGCAAAAGCCGCACGTCGCTTTTGTCCTCAAAACGGGTAATTCTAAAGAATTCCTCATTCTATGTTCCCAGTCTGTCGCTCGCGCGTCGATTTTTACGAATTTTCACTCATCCCATTTAAATCTCAGAAATTTCAACACACGGCACGCAAGCATGTCCGAGAAAAACTAATTAATTTTGTACAGAAATTGTTGTTTCTACCTCTGATATTTGCATCCTATTTTCAACCAATTGTGACCCTCGTGACGTTGCTTAAATCCCGCCTTTTACTATATGTGTCTTTGCTTGACGCATTTTTTCTTTCCTTTTCTAACCTGTTCGTATTGGTGCAAATTGATATTCTTTATTATCGATTATATTTTAGTCCATGTGGACTGTTATCTGGGTTTAATAACCCCGTATCGCACATTCTCGTGAATATTAAGCCCCGGTTTCTCCAAGATTCTTTGAAACTATTAATTATCTACAAAATTTACGCCGTATGTGATATTTAAACTACGCAGGTGTTCAAAATAATATTAATTCTCAGAGCTTTTTTAAATAAACCCTGTTTTGTATTTTGTGCTAAAGCATCTGACCGTTTCCAATATTCTTAGACTCGACATGTTTATCTACACAAATTAAACTGAAATTGCCTTTTAAAAAACATCCTACTTCTAACTAACACTTCTAGGATTTGCATTATTGGGTTTTTACAAGTTTCTATAGATATTATCTGTACGTTTTGTTCAATACCGGTTATTTGAAATAGAGTTAATTAAGATAAATTTTGCACGTAATTTCCATTTGGTTCTTTTGATATAAAGCGTCTTATAAATAATTTAAATTTCTTATTTTTACTGAACCGACCGAGTTTATTTATGCTTCAAGGTTTTAATAAAGCGTATTATTTAATGAAATTCCTTATACACGGTGATTAAAATTATTTGATGTGATTATTTAATTTTCTACCCTGGTCTAAATATGAGTATTTTCCCCCTATTTGAATACAAATAATCCCACTTATTCGAATTCAAATATAAAGCATTTAGACTGCTAAAACAAATTTACAAAAAAAAATTGCCTATCTCTCTCTACCCTTATCTATCTAACTTACCTACTTTGTCTCCAATTCAAAAAAAAATATTTACAGCTACCCTATCCTATTCCTAACTCTCACCTAATTCTATAAACTGAAATTATCCCTAACTTCATCCTACTCATCCATCTAATCCTATATACATCCTATATACCTATCCTATTCCTAACTTTTAACTAATCTTCACTATACTTTACTTCCCCCTACCTAATCCTATATACCTATCCTACTCTTACTCTATTCCTAACTCTCCACTAATCTTATATGAAATATCTATACTTAACCTATCTTATTTTCTTCCTACCTTTACTCTTTATTCTCATCCTAAACCTATTCCTAATTATCTCCCATATTTATCCTATACCTAGCTTTATTTTCTATAAACACTTACTTCTACTTTTCTATATACACCTATCTCTATTCTTATCCTATTTAAATTTTACTCTATTATACACCTATTTCTCCTGTGGTGCTGGTTCTCCGGTATAAGGGAATAGTAGGTTGACGTGAAACCGTCCCTCTCATTTCCGTACCTACTTCCTTAATAAATATGTGCACTCCCTACTACTTCCCTATCTCAAAAGGTCCCTCATATGGCAAGTGTAGTTTAGCACATGTCATCCTATCTCTCTTCCCTACTCTCAAGCTTTTACTACTACCTGGTCTCCCACTTTAAATTTTACCCTCTGTCTAATTCTTGCGTTCATCTTCCTTGTATATTTTTCAGCTCTCTTCCTTAACCTCTCCTCACATCTACCAAAAGTTGTTGGAATTCATCGTCCCTAGGCACAATTTGCCATGGTCTTCGGGATACTGTTGCTTGATCAGCATGATGGGACTGGTTTCTGTCACGGTACTAGGGTTTCATTGATAAAAGATTCAACCTTAGACAAATTGTCCTCCCATAAACGATGATTCCTATGTGAAGCTAAACGCAAAACTTAACCGTCTCTTGAATATATCGCTCAGCTGGATTCGCTTGAGGATGCCTTATGCTACAAAACACCACTTTAATGTTTTGCCTCTCCCAATAATCTCTAAATCTTTGATTATTAAAATAAGTAGCATTGTCTGCTAATACTCGTTTAAAAGTTCCTACTTCCTACAAAATTGTTCCAATTTCTTGTTTGTTCCGACTGTGTTACAATCCCGAGTGGGATATAATTTGGTAAATTTCGAAAACACATCAGTCACAATCAGCACATGTTTGTGTCCTTTTGTACTTGGACTAGATTACTCAAATAATCAATAGCAACTAAGTCCAGGGATTTTGTAGCGTGTATACTTTGTACCACATCCTGACTCGTACTATTTTTGTACTTTCCTAAAGTACATAAGTGACAAGTGTTGATGACTGACTTTACTAACCCTAAGTCTTTAGTTGAAAAAACGTTTCCTAAAAATTAACCATGTCTTTCGGATTCCTATGTGACCATATCTTAAGTGCAGATCTTTGATAATTAATTTTGCTTGTACCCTATCCACCACATACACTTCCAATTCTTGAATTTTTTACACAAAAGCCGTTTATCATATGGAAGTTTTAAATCCCGGTTCGCTTTCTAACTTCGTTCTAACAATCTGTAGCTCCTCACTCTGCCTCTGGTTCCTCAAGATCTCCTCTTCTCCATATACTGAATCATTTTGTAGTAGACTGTTCATGGCAATCATGATGTCACACGGTCTTTTGTTATCCATGTCCCTGTTTCTACTAAACGCGTCTGCTATAAAATTATTTTCTCCTTAATATATTTAATCTCAAAGTCAAACTCCTGTAGTAACAACCCCATCGATATACTCGATTGTTAGAAAATCTCGTATTCATCAACGCACACAACGCCGAATGATCCGTTTCGATTACAAAATGTCTTCCTATCAAAAAAATTTTAACCGTAACACCAAACACCACTGCAGCCATCTCCTTTTCACTAATCGTGTAATTTACTTCATGCGGCTTCAGTGTGCGTGAAACAAAAGATATGGGCACCTCTTCCCCTCTTGTACTTGGTACAACTCTGCTGCTAATGCACTATCCGATGCATCCGTCCTCAGTACGAAACCTACATCAAATCTGGGATGCCTCAAAATTAGTTGGTCGTGAAATTGTTCCAACAGTGTTAAATATGCTGCCTCTTGACTTTCCGTCCAACTCCATCGTACTCCCTTCTTCAGAAGTTTAAACAATGGACTCGCTTTTCAGCAAATCCGGTACAAACTTTTATAAAAGTTAAGGACCCCAAAAAGCTCTTAATTTCCTAATGTTATTAGGTCTCGGATATGTCAAAAGTTCGGACAATCTTTCTTTATCGATACACATACCTTGAGTGTTCACCACATACCCCAGAAATTTAACGGTTTTGAAAAAGTTCACATTTTCTATATTCAGCCTCAATCCTGCTAATTTAAGCTCTAATAATATCCGTTCTAAATGAGAGTAATGTTGTTCCTCAGTTTCACTAAAATTAAAATATCATCCACATAGTGTATGCAGAATTGCTCATATGCTCCTAAAATTGCTTGCATTGCCTTAATTAATGCTGCACTTGACGTTGACAAACCATACGGTACTACCTTAAAATTATAGATTTTTCCTCTACGGAAAATCCTGTGTACCTTCTAGAATCTTTGTGTAATGGAATCAGCCAGAATGAATTTCTTAAATCTAATTTACTAAAATAAACTTGCCACTTAATCTCGTCAAAAGTGTGTCCATCTATGGTGGGACGATGGAATTCTGGTTTGGTCCGTTGATTAATTTTCGTGCATCTAAACATAAACGAATGCTATCATCCTTTTCTTAACTACCACCAACGGATTTATGAAATGAGTGTTTGATGCCTCTATTATGCCATCCTCCAACATTTTATTTAATTCTGCCTTCACCTGCTCGATATGCTGCTGGAATTGGATAAACCTTTGCGTTGAACGGTTCTGAATTATCCACTTCCAATTTGTGCTCATAGCCTAACGCTGTGCTTGCTTCTACCCCACTAATTCTGCATGTTTTTGTAATAAAGCTTGAACCTCTACTCTCCTATCCTCTGGACATCTTATCGTGTTGATCTGTTTACCTTCATCATCCTCTACCTCTACTACATTAATACTAAACCCCGTGTCATCCTCTGTGACTTCATAACTGCCCTTCCATGGCACTACCCTATCCTTAATCCTTATTACCTTCCTTTCCATATCTATCAAAACCCTAACTTCATCATACAGTCAACACCTAAAATGCTCTGAAACTTCAGTCCAGGTACAATTACAAACTCCTGTTCACAGCTAAAACCTCCTATATCTATCCTAAGCACCACAACACTATTTACTACAGCAAACTTCTTTTATTTGGAGCTACTAAATGGCTACGTTTTATAGGCATAATCCTATCACAAACCTTATCCCTAATTTTGCTGACGAATTCCTCCGATATTAAACTCGCCTCTGCCCCTGTATCAAGTAATACTTCTACATTATTCTCAAAAATTTCTAAATTAATAATTGGCAAACATAATTTTCTACAGTTTCTGGCTCTACTTCCTCCTTAATTTTGAAAAATTCACGTGGATGTTCATATACATTTACACAGAAATCTAGTGGTCTGTCGCGTTCTAAAAATCCTGTCCCATCCTGTTTTCCGTGCTTGGTCCTGGTTGTCCTTCTACAACCTGTGCGTACGTCCTCCTCGTGTTAATATCCGTGTCCCTGTCTCTATTCGGCGTGCTGGTCACAGTCCTGTTTACCTCCGGTAAACTGTTCTGTCGCGTGTAACTAGGTCTTGGCGTCGGTCCCTAGTCGCACTATTGCTCCTGTATTCCTGTCCTCGTCGTTCCCAATTCGGTCGAAAATTTCTGTTGTAGTCAGACCGTCTCGGATAATTCGGTGTCCTGTTGTCAAACCTAAGTGTGTTAACGTTTCGTTCTCGTATCTCTCTTGTCCGTCCTACACATACATCGTCATATCTCTGCAAATACTCTAAAAATGTCTCCCGTTCTGTGATGTTTTGTAAGGCCACGTGTTGTCTAATTTCCAGTTCAAAATGTCGTGATAGGTACTTGATTATCTGTCTGTCCGTCAATGGTGGATTCAGTTGTTTGGCCACACTGTATTTGCGGATGGCATATTGCTCCTAGAACCTGCAAACTCTCCCTTAAATTTTCCTGTAATCAAGTCGTCCCTAATCTGATCCTGTTTGTGATCACTCCAGTAATGTTGTAAAATTTGTTTTCAAAGTCCTGATACGTGTCTACGTCCTGTCCTACTAAATTGTACCATGCCTCCGCATTGTCCTTTAATAAAGCCTTTATCGTATTTAGTTTAGTCTGTTCATCAAATAAATTTCCCACTAGATTTCTTACACTATTAATAAAAATTTGTGGATTTACCCTGTTATCGCCATAAAACTTCATGTGTTGGTCCAATGATACTCCACCTGTAGAAAATCTGGGACCATCCCCCGTTAAATTTGACATGTTGTATTTGATACTACTAACTTCGCGTTCTACCCTGCCTAACTGATCCCTACATGAGTCCGTCACTTCAGTCATTTTTATATTAATCTCTTCTTCACAAAAATGCGTGCCGGACCTTAAATGTCCCATTTCCTGTCGAAGACCTGTAATATCACGCTCATTTTATCAACCCTATTTTCAACTTCCCCATCTTTACGGTAAGACTATTTTAAATTCTGAAACTTCTTGATTCGTCTTATCTATTTTCTGACTAATCTCCTCTAACTTCCTGTTCGATTCTTCACTCATTCGGTCAAATTTTCGATTTGAGTCCTCTCTCGCTCTATTCGATTCATCGCTTAGCAGTTCTAATTTTCTGTTAGACTCCTCCATCGCTCTATTCGATTCTTCCCTAGCTAATCGCATTTCCTCTAACATTCTCATCATTAACTCATTTCCTGTTTCTCCTGATTCCGTCCTCGACTGATCTCTACTGCCTCCAGCTTCTTCCATTTTCGAAATTTTCTCACACAATGCACTATCGTCACTTCCAATTTCCACTCCTTGACTCCTTAACCACTCTTTTCTCTGCATACGTTCTAATCACTCACACACACTCTAAAAATACTCTTAAATTTATACACTAACAGAAACTCTCTTTCTCAGATCGCCAGTTTCCTGGAATAAAATAACAAAAATTTTATTTGGAGCTCGAGCCCTCACGTTGTGGTCGCCAAAATTTGCTGTGATATTCTCCTTTGAATGCGGGAACTGGGTCCTTTCAACAAAAAAATTCTAGTCCCACAGATTGGGCGTCATAAACGGCTGTGATCCTCTTTTCGCCTCGGCTGCTCTCCTAATGTTATAAACCTCCTCATTCATAAAAAAAAAACAACACATTCCTACCAAAAACATCAACGTTAACTCTATTTACATCAATATTCAGAATACATTAAAATTTCAAAATTAAAACTCAGCATAAATTTCAGTTTTAAAAGAATTTCAAGATTAATTTTATTATCATTTTAATGTGCATCCAAAATTAAAGTCCTTGTTGGATGCCTACTAATTAATATAACAATATAAGCAGACCGGAGTCTGAGTATAAAGGAGCATCTACCACCCTTTACGTTAATTAACCAGGTTCGTCTAATTGAGCTCAAAGACATACCCAAATTTTCATCATATTACCGAACATCAAAACTAAATACCCCTTTCTACTTCAACAAGCAAATTTCATCTTAAAATTAAAATTTTATGGTTAGTACAATTTCACTAATGTCCATTTAAAGTAAATCAATTATAAAGTTATTCAACACACACAAAAATGTCAAACAAAATAGTATAATTTACCTGAAGGTCACCGTCCTCGTAGCTTCAAAGAACATCGTCCCTTTAGTTAATCACACCATTCCAACAGGATTATATTTACGGCTTCTAATTCTCAACGCTTTTAAAATTTACTCCATCACCATTTATTTAAAGTTGTTTCTGGGCTTTTCCGAATTCATCTGTGTATATCTGACCCTTGTTTCGTGGATCCAGACACGTATTTGAACCATTTAATTATTAACACCCCCGAAAAATAGCAAATAACTTCATACTTCTTTCACCAATATACGCCAAAACTGCCTTGTATCTAAGTGCACTGAAGTACATTCATGTTAGCACGTAAATAACCAACTATTTTGAATCACTAAAATATACGAGCAAAATTTTAAATTATTTTATCAAACTAAAATGCACTGTTTAACATCTTCAATCAAGTCGCGGATGTAAGAGCTTTTAACGCATCGAATAGTCAAAAGTCTAAGAGGGCTTGTTTATATTCATCTCGGTATATATAGCAAAAAGCCGGCACGTCGCTTTTGTCCTCAAAACGGGTAATTCTAAAGAATTCCTCATTCTATGTTCCCAGTCTGTCGCTCGCGCGTCGATTTTACGAATTTTCACTCATCCCATTTAAATCTCAGAAATTTCAACACACGGCACGCAAGCATGTCCGAGAAAAACTAATTAATTTTGTACAGAAATTGTTGTTTCTACCTCTGATATTTGCATCCTATTTTCAACCAATTGTGACCCTCGTGACGTTGCTTAAATCCCGCCTTTTACTATATGTGTCTTTGCTTGACGCATTTTCTCTTTCCTTTTCTAACCTGTTCGTATTGGTGCAAATTGATATTCTTTATTATCGATTATATTTTAGTCCATGTGGACTGTTATCTGGGTTTAATAACCCCGTATCGCACATTCTCGTGAATATTAAGCCCCGGTTTCTCCAAGATTCTTTGAAACTATTAATTATCTACAAAATTTACGCCGTATGTGATATTTAAACTACGCAGGTGTTCAAAATAATATTAATTCTCAGAGCTTTTTAAATAAACCCTGTTTTGTATTTTGTGCTAAAGCATCTGACCGTTTCCAATATCCTTAGACTCGACATGTTTATCTACACAAATTAAACTGAAATTGCCTTTTAAAAAACATCCTACTTCTAACTAACACTTCTAGGATTTGCATTATTGGGTTTTTACAAGTTTCTATAGATATTATCTGTACGTTTTGTTCAATACCGGTTATTTGAAATAGAGTTAATTAAGATAAATTTTGCACGTAATTTCCATTTGTTTCTTTTGATATAAAGCGTCTTATAAATAATTTAAATTTCTTATTTTACTGAACCGACCGAGTTTATTTATGCTTCAAGGTTTTAATAAAGCGTATTATTTAATGAAATTCCTTATACACGGTGATTAAAATTATTTGATGTGATTATTTAATTTTCTACCCTGGTCTAAATATGAGTAATATATATATATATATATATATATATATATATATATATATAAATATTATAAGTAGTTTTTACAAGGTAAGTTGATAAATACTAACGTTTGAAATTAATAAGATGAAATAATAACTTAGACTTTTAAGTAAAGCCCAAATGATCATTTCAAATCGAGCTAGTAATTGAAAGAAGGAAAATATAAGGCCTTGGACAGGATTTGAACCTGCATCTCAGTTTTGCGGAACTGTCGTTAACCAATTCGCTACCGAGGCCGATGGCTATAATTGGAAAATTTACAAATCTAAATCGTGTACAGTACCATATATAAACCTATCTTTCAATTACGTTTAGCATTTTTGTCAATCATATCTGAAATTGTCAATTTGTGACTTATGTCAGATATAGACATTTTGAGCGCTGCTTCCTGTCTATATCTGGCGTAAGTCACAAATTGACAATTTCAGATATGATTGACAAAAAATGCTAAACGAATTGAAAGATAGGTTTATATATGGTACTTGTACACGATTTAGATTTGTAAATTTTCCAATTATAGCCATCGGCCTCGGTAGCGTAATTGATAACGACAGTTCGCAAAACTGAGATGCAGGTTCAAATCCTGTCCAAGGCCTTATATTTTCCTTCTTCAATTACTAGCTCGATTTGAAATGACCATTGCTTATAAAGCTTTATTTCATTTATTATCGATTTTGAGCCCTGCTTCCTGTCTATATCTAACATAAGTCACAAATTGACAATTTCAGATATGATTGACAAAAAAATGCTAAACGTAATTGAAAGATAGGTTTATATATGGTACTGTACACGATTTAGATTTGTAAATTTTCCAATTATAGCCATCGGCCTCGGTAGCGTAATTGGTTAACGCACAGTTCCGGCAAAACTGAGATGCAGGTTCAAATCCTGTCCAAGGCCTTATATTTTCCTTCTTTCAATTACTAGCTCGATTTGAAATATATAATTTCTATATATATATATATATATATATATATATATATATATTTAAAATTATATAATTTATAATATATATAAAACTTGAAGATTATATATATATATATATATATATATATATATATATCTAATAAATTAGTATGAGATATATCTATAAATCCACACAGTGAATTTATCTATACAAATCGCACTGGTATTTGCATAGCCACTGCAAAACAGTTACTTGATCGTTTCATAAGGAGAAAGTATCCATTGACCAGGTTTTGGCCTCTCTCATTTGGCTTCGTCAGAATGAAGTAGTTTCATACCTAACAAAACACCAACAATTTCAATGTATATGCTCGAAGGAACTTCTGTACATTGGCAAAAGTATAAATTAATCACCATCAGTTCGCTAAAATCAGCACTAAGGCTGAAATTTTACAGAAATTGTTTTTTAAAAATTGTCACTGAAGTATGAGTTCATGGACAAAGCAACATACAAGTCAAGCCCAGAGGCATAAAAATAAGTAAAGCCAATCAAATCAAGCCTCGTTCGGCATAGAATCACAACTACTTTTAAAATTAAAATAAATGCTAGTGTCCTATAGGTATTATGTCATTTTTTTATTACAATGCTTGTACAAGTAACTTTCTAATGTATATCTAAATTTTACTAAAAACTAGTAACCTAGTTATAATGGCAGATAATACTAATATGTCAATTTGTAATACATCTAAAAATTACTAAAAACTAACAGTACAGATAACGCTGATATGTCAATTTATAATTACTAGCAATCTCTTACAGCTAGAATTTACTAATAGTGCTAATCCAGTTATTGTAAGAATAAAATTAAAAGCTTAAAAAATAAATTGAGAGCCGGGATAATTTGCACAGAAATAATATGATATTGAATTGCAATTTTATACTACTAAATTTTTGCCACATAAGAATTAGCCTAATTTGTAATATGCTTTCTGTATAAGGAAATATTTAACAGATTTGAAATTTATAATATGGAGTTTCTGATTTCAGATGTGGAAATCCATTGCACCTTTGCAGCATAGATTACTGCTTTTTTATCAGCTCATAATGAGGAGTAATCATATATAAATCAGAGATTGAATCTCGTCTGTTGTGATCATGCTGTGGTGTCTTGGGCATGTCTTCAGTGTGTTTTCTTATTAGACAGACCGATTCCAAGATGTAAAGTGACGGCAGCGTCAAAATATTGTAGGTCCTGAAGTAGTTTTAGCAGTGGTCTCTGCTTTTTAAATTAATTGTGTATCGTATTATCTGTTTTTGTAGCTTGAATATGTTTTCGAAAAGTTCTTGGCTACATGAACCCCAAAAGCGCAAGGCATAGCGTAGTTGTGATTTAACAAAGAGAAAATAGACCATTCTTGCAATATTTGAAGTGAGTTCCTTAGATACGGTTTTAATTGCAAAGCATGCAGAAGATAGTTTGTTTGATAGAATCTCGATGTGTCCTGACCAATTGAGTGAGTTACCAAGTGTTAAAAGCCTAAAAATTTGGCTGATGCAACATTCTGGATGTAGATATTATCTAGCACAATTTGTCGAGCACTGCCCTTGTAATTACCAGTGTTACAACTTAGATGGTTATTGTGGCACCATGACAAAGAGTATTAGTTTGCACTTATATTCAGTTTGGTTAATCATTTATAAATATAGGAAACATAGTTGGTCCGAGTACAAATCCTTGAGGCATTCCATGTTCCACATTTCTGTAGATACATCCGTTTACTCGAACAAGTTGCTTCCTGTTGCAGAAGCAGGATTTAAACCAGCCAAGCGAGGCTCCATAAAACTCGAGTTTTTTTTATTAAAATGTCATGGTTAACACAGTAGAAAACTTTAACAAAGTCCCAGAATACTATTGCTGTAGCTCATTCCTCATTTAGGCTGGCATATACTGTTTCATAGATGGCCATACATATATGTTCTGCCTTTGGGATTTGAGAAATGATACCAGCATATTTAATGCAATAAAATATCATAACCTCCCCATGCAAATACTAGTTCGATTTGTATAGATAAATTCAGTGTGTGGATTTATAGATAACATCTCATGTTAATTGGTATAATTTAAACTGCAGATTGCAGAAAACGTTTTGCTTTTAAGTATAGTTTATGTGCCTTAAAGGTAAGAAATTAGTGCCGCCAAGGGAAGGTTATGATACGTTATTGCATTAAATATGCTGGTATCATTCTCAAATCCCAAAGACAGAACGTATATGTATGACCATCTATAAAATATAATATAGTTTCGAATAAACTTTTGTGCAATTTCAGCCTTAGTGCTGATTTTAGTCAACTGAAGTTGGTTTATTTATACTTTTGCCAATGTACAGAAGTTGCTTCGAACATATACATTGAAATTGCTAACTGTTTTGCTAGGATTAAAACTACTCCATTCTGACAAAAGCCCAATGAGGTCGATGGATATTAGATATTTTTTCCCCTTCTGAAACGATCAAGTAATTTTTTTGTATTGGCTATGCAAATACCAGTTCGACTTGTACATATAAATTAACTGTGTAAATTTATGTATAAGATACATCTTATGTTAATTGATTTAATTTAAACTGCAGATTGCAGAGGAAATTTTGCCTTTTATATATCTATATATATAAAGGAAAATTATATATTTATATATATATATATATATATATATATATATATATCTAATAACTATAAGTTTTGTATGCCCGTCTTTGTGTTAAAGTTGAGAGGCGCAAATCAATCGCTTTTTGGGATTTGCGTCCAAGGGTTTCGGAGTTGGGGGCGCGGACGGGTGGTGGTTAGGTGGAGAATTTTTGCGTGCTTAGGATAGGCCGGTTTTTATGGCGGAAAACCGATAACTTGCGGAGAAATAAGGATTTTCCGGGAAAAGATTAATTTGAAGCGACGTATTCGTTAACGTGTTAAAAAAGCTTGGATCCCTCAAAAAATTCCGATCTAAAAACCGAACAAGCTGTGCGACAAGGTCGGCAACTGTTTCGTTAGCATTGGTACGAGAGAGAGAGAAAAGATCGAGTTGGTTTCTAGAATTCGTATTCGGGCGTTAAACAATTTCTAATATATGCCAAACAACGCTATTCGTATTCTAAAACCTGAATAATTAACCATTTGCGAGCTACCACTGCAGTTTTTTCTTAAAACACTTATTAAAAATTGTATAATTTATTCGAGAAACGTCAAAATCAAGGAAACGATCACCAACGGAAAAGTACGAGCGTGTACCTTCAAAATCTATGGTAACACACTTCCTTTCAAATTTCTGGAATTTTCCATAACAATTCATCCAATATGATTTAGAAGTACCGTTAATTGATTTAAATTATAAAAAAACATAGCTTTTTCATATACGCTGGCTATTTATTTCTAAAATAATTAATTTTTCATTTTGGCGTTTCTTCACGATGATAGCCGAGCATTTTCAATAGACCGTGATTTGGTCAGAATTCGGTGTATTTCGTGTTTGGTCCGCTAAATTGAAAGTAATTCAGGGTAATTAAAAGTAATTGAAAGTATACTACTAACCAATTTACAAATACTGGCGCCTCAATAGCGCGATGCTATAATGTCTGGCTACCAATCGTCAGTTTAATGGTTCAATTCCCAGTTCCATTTACTTTTTTTATTTTTTTCGTCAACTTTATAAACAACCATCTGCATTTATTTTATTTATTAGTATGCACAAAAAGAATCAGATCACTTCTCATACGCTTTACAACGGTCTATAATGTCTATAATTTATAAAATCTAAGTTACAATTACTCTAAAACTGTTTAAAAAAACTCTTACTTTCCTGGAATTGTCAAAGTTATTGGAAAAAATTAGCTTATGCATTACATAACGTACGAACAAATGAAACAAAAAACCCGAAGCGCGTTCACCGGCAGCACCAACATGTCGGTTACCGTTAGTGCGAGACAGATGTATGATCCGATTAGTTTTCAAAGTTACTATTACGCCTTTCAAACATTTCTAATATACATCATTCAACACCAACCGTATCCTAGAACCATTTACAACATTTTTGCTATATATAGAAAGCTGGAGTAATTTGATATCTAATTTAATATCTACTTTAAATAATACCCGCTTTAAAGAATAAATTAGTATGCGCGGTCTATTTTTAGGAGGTGCCTTCCTATCTGGCGGTTGTAGGCAGGTTGCAGTTCATTTAAGTATTTCGGGTTGCCTACATTACACACATTATATTTAATTTCATTTTCAGATATTCGTCTCAAGTACATTTCCGGGGATCCCACTGCATTTTCAACGTGCATAACTGTGTCTACTTTTATATGTAAAATAAAATTGTTTTTTGTGATACACGCATATACACAATGTCCTACTTATTAGGTTTACAACTATAAGTACAACAGTTGGTGGTCAGCTTCGTTGCTACTAACAAAATTTTTAAGCGTAAAACCTACATTCGTTAACCCTTACGTACATTCAATTCTACCATTTGTTGGAGATCTGTTCAACGCATATTACGGCATGAAAGACGCATTTTCAGTTACAACAATAACTGTACAATTACTTGCATTTACTTCAGCCCAACGTTTTGTTTAAAATGAGTTCCTATTAACGAGCATGTTATACACAATATGCTCATATGTAAAACTGACTACGTTAACAATTACTAAATATTGTTTAATTTTGATTGGCTCCATGTATTATAATATTTTTAAACAATGTAGGTTCATTAACAGCCACTTGCTACTAATGTGCCAAACGTCAGCCTGACCGAACTATTGAATTGAACGAATCATATACGTTACCCGCCAATAACACAAACTACAAAACATAATAGCTTCGGTTCGTGCTGAATTAGAAAAGTTGATATATTTAGCATTTTTATATCAACATAAATAATTTCCCACTTGCTGTAAACAGGAATATGCAGCTGGTATTCTTCACACTGCTAAAGGAAAAACCTTCGGATCGTGTGTTTGTAAAATACTTTTAAACTTTGTTTCGTTCAGGAACATTGCTTGCGGCCTTTTCTTACACTTCATGCCGCATGTGCCTGTTCTAAACCATGACTTTATTACAATTTCTACACAATTAAATTTTGTGCCGCATTTGTTTTTATTTCTTATGCTGCATTCGAGATTGTTTTAAATTGTTTTAATTTGTCTTAAATTGTTTTCAATTGTTTTAATTTGTTTTAAATTGTTTTCAATTGTTTTAAATTGTTTTCAATTGTTTTGAATTGTTTTCAATTGTTTTGAATTGTTTTCTTTTGTTTTCTATTGTTTACAATTGCTTTCAGTTGTTTTCGATTGTTTTCGATTGTTTTCGATTGTTTTCAATTGTTTTCAATTGTTTTCATTTGTTTTCAATTGCTTTAAAATGTTTTAAATTGTATTCAATTCTTATACTGATTGGAATTGACTCTACCCATTGGGATTGACTCTAGCCATTGGAATTGACTCTAGCCATTGGAATTGACTCTACTGACTGCAATTGGTTCTACTGGCTGCAATTGATTCTACTGACTGTGATTGATTCTACTGACTGGGATTGATTCTACTGACTGGGATTGATTCTGTTGACTGGAATTAACTCTACTGACTGGAATTGGCTGCGGTTGGCTCGGATTGGCTGCGTTTGACTTGGATTGGCTGCGGTTGACTTGGATTGGCTGCGGTTGACTTGGATTGGCTGTGGTTGACTTGGATTGGCTGCGGTTGACTTAGATTGGCTGCGGTTGACTTGGATTGGCTGCGGTTGACTTCGATTGGCTTGGATTGGATTTACTAAAGTTGACTGGAAACGGCTGGGATTGGTTTGGGATTGAATTGGGATTCGCTTGGGATTGGCTTTTGGTTGTCTGGGATTGGCTGGGATTGGCTTGGGATTGGCTTGGGATTGGCTTGGGATTGGCTGGTATTGACTGGTGTTGACTGGTATTGACTGCTATTGACGGGTTGACTGGGGTTGACTGCGGTTGGCTGGGGTTGCCTGACTGACTAACTGGCTGACTGTCTGCCTGGCTGACTGTCTGCCTGGCTGGCTGACTGACTGTCTGCCTGGCTGTCTGTCTGGCTGGCTGACTGTCTGCCTGCTTGCTGTCTGGCTGGCTGCCTGCCTAACTGACTGTTTGCCTGACTGACTGTCTGTCTGATTGACGGCCTACCTGGCTGACTGTCTGCCTGACTGCCTGCCTGTCTGCCTGGCTGACTGTCTGCCTGACTGTCTGCCTAACTGAATGTCTGCCTGACTGTCTGTCTGAATGACTGTCTACCTGACTGGGATTTCCTTAATTTTGACGAAATTTCCTCAAATTTTTGCGATTTTTTTTCATTTTTGGCGGAATTTCCTCAATTTGGGCAGGATTTCCTCAATTTTGACGGAATTTTCTAAATTTTGCGAAATTTCCTCAATTTTGGCGGATTTTCTCAATTTTGACGGGATTCCCTAGCTTTTGCGGAGTTTCCTATATTTTGGCGGAGTTGTCTAGATTTTGGCGGAGCTTTCTAGATTTTGGCGGAGTTTTTTGATTTTGACGGAGTTTTCTAGATCTTGACAGAGATTTCTAGGTTTTGACGGTTTTCTAGATTTTGACAGAGTTTTCAAGATTTTGACGGAGTTTTCTAAACTATGGCGGAATTTTCTAGACTTTTTGGCTATTTTCTAGGCTTTTTGGCATTTTTCGAGGCTTTTTGCCAATTTACTAGGCTTTTTGGCAATTTTCTAAGCCTTTTGCCAATTTTCTAGGCTTTTTGGCAATTTTCTAGGCTTTTTGGCAATTTCCTAGGCTTTTTGGCAATTTTCTAGGCTTTTTGGCAATTATCTATGCTTTTTGGCAATTATCTAGACTTTTTGGCAATTTTCTAGGCTTTTTTTTACTTTTCCAACGATTTTTCTATAAACACAAAAAACATGAAACCTTGGTGAAACCCAAATTCTGGCTCAATGTAACTAAAATTTAAATGCCCTTATTAAGGATATTTTGCTCTTCAAAGAATTATGTCTATCTCCCATTTTCAAAACCATTGTCAATAACATTTAATCTTCATTACGGAGATACGTGTTAAACTTAAGAAAGAAGGGCGCAGAGAGTGTAAGGGCGCAGAGAGTGTAAGGGCGCAGAGAGTGTAAGGGCGCAGGGAGTGTAAGGGCGCAGAGAGTGTAAGGGCGCAGAGAGTGTAAGGGCGCAGAGAGTGTCAGGGTGCATAGAGTGTCAGGGCGCATAGAGTGTAAGGGCGCATAGAGTGTAAGGGCGCAGAGAGTGAAAGGGCGCAGAGAGTGTCAGGGCGCAGAGAGTGTAAGGGCGCAGAGAGTTTGAGGACGCAGAGAGTGTGAGGACGCAGAGCGTGTGAGGACGCAGAGAGTGTGAGGACGCAGAGAGTGTGAGGGCGCTCAAAGTAGTCCCGTAGGGACTACAAACCGCTTCTAGTATATTCAACCTAAACTTTCTATTAACATAAAATATAAAGTTACAAATATACTTTTCTAAAAACAAATTCCTAACCTCAAATCTGGTCAGGTTTTGCTAAAATAAATGCTAAATAAGAAACATTAAACTATGCTGTATCACTAAACAAAGCCTAAAGAAAACATTAAATTACATCTAACAATAATAATTCGTTTCAAAGTTTTCCCATTTTCCATATGAATCATATGACACTATAAATCCCAATTTGGTTGGAGATGCATTTAATAACACATAGAAATCAACTTTTTCGTTCCATTCCTTCATTGTTCATTCCAAAAATACTAAGTTTTTATACTTTAACTAACTTAAATTTCACCAATACCTTTAGTATTTAAAATCAATATACACTCTGTTACTAATTAGTCCAACCAACCAATTACTTTCACTTTAATTCTGTATTACATAAATAACAATCAATAGACAGTTTTAGTCTAGAAATGCATAATTAATAATTTTAAACGTAAAAGCTAATTCTACTCATTGTTTAACGCACCTATTATAAGGTTAAAAATATCCAGAAACACCGGTCTTCCAATTTTTTAATATTTCCATTTATTTCATCCCTCAACGACGGCTACCATTGACCCAACACAATCTGAAATTCCAAATTAATGGCGGAGTGAACTATCCAAACCCGTCAAAATGGTCACGACGTCAATAATCCTACCCACAGATGCATGCAAATACCTCGCCCCGATCCAGAGTAAGTTCACATCTTTTAGAGTTGCCGCGTTTCTGACCCCAGCGGGAACATCCATCTTTATTTTTCTTTGAAGCTGTGTTCCCTTCAACTCTGCAATTTATGCAACTTGCTACATTTTACATTCTAAATTAACTTTGCTTAATTTTACTTTCCAAACTTTTAACTTGTCCTTATACCACCACCCACCAATCCCCCCCACTATCTCACGTCCAACATATTCGCTGTTTTCATATTGATACACGATTATTTCATTTCATTTCTTTCTCGTCACGTCCAACAAATCTAATTCCTTCCACTGTAAATCATATTAATTATGGTCAGCATCCAGTTAATACAATGCATCGAGTTTAATATATGCCTAATACAAGATTGTCATCACGCAACAGTATATTGCAATGTATATATTTATGGGAACTGTATGCAGTGTTTTGTCATATGTTGATCTCTTTTCATTTCAGGTTTTATAATGTCATCGTCCTAAATTCTTACTATAAAATGTATTTAAAAAAATAATGTCGAACTTTATTATCTGAATTATTATTTTTACACAAACAAGATTTTAAATATGATGTTTAATTAAGAATAAATACTTCTGAAATCTATTATACCGTCATGTCCGTATTGTAGTTTGTCCGTTCACTTTTTAAAAAGTTTCCTATCTTTTCTAATTTATTTCTAACGTAATGTAACATGTTACAAACTGAACCAAAATGAGGTTTGCAAAGTAATTCTCTAGCATTGCACATATTTTAACCATTATGTTGATGGTATTTGATTAGATATAAAACAAAAACTTTAAAATTAATTTTACCTATTTTAACTACATAACTCAATTCGTTATTGTTTAAAGAATTGTCGCCATTCTCTTTTGTGATACCTATATAAACTTCCTGAGACTTTTAAATGGTTTATAATTTAGAGTACAGTTTAAGTTTACACATTCTGCATAAACTCATGTTTTAGGTTCATATGATGAGTCATCCTAAAGAATTAAGTCATGTATGTGAGATTTGTAACAAAGCATTTGCTGAAGCTCGAATACTTAAAAGACATCTTAAAATTCACCTTGACAGAAAACCACATCAGTGTGATCAGTGTGAAATGTCGTTTGCTGAAAGTTCAAATTTAAGTAAACATAAAAAGAAACACACTGGTGAGTTACGCAACATTAAAGGAAAACCTCATTTATGTTCTGTCTGTGGACGAGCCTTTAAGTGGGCCTCTAGTTTATCAAAACATATGAAGTATCATACTGGAAATAAATTATTGACATGTAAATATTGTAATAAACAATATGTTGAGGTATACAACTTTGGAAATTATTTTTTTTTGTAAAAATTGTTGTAGGCTAGAAGTTTAAAAATACATGTTCGTTCTCATACAGGCGAACGTCCATATCGTTGTACTACGTGTGATAAAAGTTTTACACAAGTCTGTAATCTAGAAAAACATATTCGAGTACATACTGGAGAAAAGCCATTTACCTGTACTACATGTGGGAAAGGGTATTAAACACATAAAAATTATTGTCGCTATTAATAGTTTTATTTAGGTTTACACAGTCAGGTTATGTGGGGATTCATATGCGCACCCACACTGGTGAAAGGCCATATATATGTACAACATGTGGAAAATCATTTGCTGGATCAAATACTTTAGCAGTGCACCAACGTATTCATACCGGAGAAAAACCATATGCTTGTACTATTTGTGGAAAATGTTTTAGTCGTCAGGAAACTTTGGTTGTTCATACCAGATCACACACAGGAGACAAACCGCATGTTTGCCATATTTGTAAAAAAGGGTTTACATCATCTGGACATCTGTCAGGTCACATGAGAACACATACTGGTGAAAAACCTCATAGTTGTACAGTATGTGGGAAAAGGTTAGCCATGATACAGTAAATGTTTTTCTAACATATGTTGTAGATTTTCTGGTAGCAGTAGCTTAAAGGTACATATGCGAGGACATAATACTCTAAAACCATGTGAATGTAGATATTGTGGGAAGGAATTTGCAGATCATACCTCATTGCAAAATCATATCAATACATACCATAATATTACAAAGGGGAAATTAGTTAAACTTGAAGCATTACAGGTTCAAGAATTAATGTAAGCTCTTATGTAATTTGTATATCCTCAATTTAAATTTTTTAGCACTGAAGATGGTCAAATACGTGGTGTGCCTATACAATTAACGGATTAAATAATTTTATCGTTCTTATTGGAATATAATTATTCTTTGTATGTTGTGTAATAGTTTTGTTTATTGTCTAATTAAAAGATTTAATTTGTTATTGGTGTTGCCATGTAAAATCTACAGCGTTAAGACCTAAAAGTTTACACAGAGAAAGGTTGAACACTTAATGAGCATATTTAACATGCACTATAATCACTGTATTAACAAAGCACTAAAATTAGTGGGATTTATCATAAGAAACACATAATATTTCAACAAAGTACAAACATTATTTAACACCATTAGAATACTGTTCATTTGTTTGGGCACCGTAAGCAGCAATACATATTAATAATATAGAAAGTGCAAAAGCGATTTGTATTATATCAGAGAACACAGATGCTACCCTTATTTAATATCATACAATTGCCTGATTAACATGCATGGACTGGCCGCTTGATCATAGACGTAACATTGCTAGTGTCACATTTATAGTATCCATAATACAGAACCTCGAGGACTTAGACTGTGGCTTTATAAATAAGTTAAGCTTTAATGTACCCATACTCAGAATAAGGAACGATAATTTCGAAGTTTTTAAATATAGACACTTTGAATGTGGGGCAATAAATGAAATGATGTGCATCACTAATATTTTGTGCAAGGCACACAATCGGGATATATTTTAGGTAAATCTTTCAGAAATTGGTAAGATAAATAAAACTGTATTTCCATTGATGTTTATATAGTGTTGTAACTACAATTAGGCTCCTCTTAGGAATAATCCACTCTTATTTGTAATTACCTACTAGGTATAATATATATATATATATATATCTTCAATTGTAACTTTCTGGGTAGTGGCCATCCATTAAATAAAATAATACATTATAATATTCTTGTTTACGCGTTTAGGTCTACAAGACCATTATCAAAACTTTATTATAGCAAATATTCTTCAATAGCACCTACAAATTTTTACTTATAAACATGTGATTATAATTTTTTCAGATAATTAATCCTTACCTCTATTTCAATTATTTTATAAATTTGTACAGATAAAATTCATTTTAACAATAATATGTAATTCAAACATTTTGGGTCATTAAATAAAATTGTAAACATACACGTTAAAAGCTAAATTAAAACTGTTGATAATAACCTTAATACATTATTGATAACAACTTTTTATCTAATTTATATTATTTTACTAGCAATTATCTATTAAAACTATTCTATTTCTTAAATCTACAGGATTAAACATTATAAATATACACAATAACTCTTAACTATATTAACATTACTGATGATTTTGTTATCCCAATTTTTAGTTTACTACTATTTATTTGTTATGTATAATATTATTAAAGATTTTTATAAAACCGTCGTTGTCGGTCTTTGAATTTATGGCATTTACTTCCCTTTGTATGTGTATTACCTCTAAAAAATTCCTCTTAGTATCATGTATTTCGTTGTCTATGATGTTTATTGTATCAAAATTAAAATTATGCATTTTGCTTATGGCGTGATTAGCGAGTGCCGTACATTTATTATTAGTTTTAATTGAGTATTTGTGCTCATAGCATCGTTTACTAATATATTGTTTAGTACTGCCAATATAAGTACCGGGCATTCTTTGCAATTTATTCTATATATGACATGTGTTTTATTTTTCTGGGATATCAGGTTTTAATTTATTAAAAAATTTTTGTGTAATTGTTAGGTTTATGTACTACTTTGATATCAAATTTTTTAAACATGTTTTTATTTTGTGAGAAAGGAGCGGATTATATTCTAAGCTTACAAAAGAACCTACTTTGGTATCATTTTTTATTTGTCGTTTATTGTTATTATAAATATTATGTATTTTTGTTTTATTACAGGTTCGTAGAACTTTACAGGGTAGTTATTTTCTTTTAATATTTTTTTGACAGTATCTAAGTTCTTCGGTCTAAATTTAGAATCTGCAAGATTTACTGCATTGTCAATAAGATTGTTAATTACATTAGTAGTACATTAGTAGTAATTACATTAGTTATAAAATAATTGAAATAGAGGTAAGGATTAATTATCTGAAAAAATTATAATCACATGTTTATAAGTAAAAATTTGTAGGTGCTATTGAAGAATATTTGCTATAATAAAGTTTTGATAATGGTCTTGTAGACCGAAACGCGTAAACAAGAATATTATAATGTATTACTTTATTTAATGGATGGCCACTACCCAGAAAGTTACAATTCTTCCCATTGGATAATCCCGAGGGGGATGAAAGGTCGCGTGATTTAGTATGTCGGGAAACTGCAGAGGCGCAAGAATAGGTGCCGATAAGGCAATCCTAGTTCACGAGGTCATCAGGGCTCTTAGGAGGCTAAAATAAAGTGGGGTTTCAGGGGCAAATCGCTGAGGACGGTTTATGCCGGAGCAATTGAGCTGGCAATGCTGTACGCAGCTTCTGTATGAACAGAAGGTTGTAAAGTCAGGGAGATGCGTCAATTGACAAGCGTACAACGCATAACCGCGGTAAAAGTGGCAAGGGCATACAAGATCACCTCCACGGAGGCAGTCCTGGTGATCAGTAGGACTCTTCCTATCGAATATGTCGTTAGGGAGATTAGAGATAGGCGATTAATAAATATAGGGAAAGGGCGTGAAATTATCGAAGATCTTAATCTTGGTAATAGGGAAGTTGCGAGAAAGATCGTTGTATCTGAGTTGAGGCTGATATTAGAGGAATCGAGTTTATCGAAGGTGATGGGGACGCGATGGGTATCAGAATTTATACGGACGGTTCACGTATGGACGATGGGCAAGCAGGCAGTGTTTGTCGTGTATAAGCAGGAAATGGAGTTTTTTTTCTTAATTTTCTTTGGGAATTAAACCACTCATAGTTTTTAAAATCATGTTTATTTACGTTTCGATCCATGACCTAGGTCCGTTGTGTAAATAATAAAAACTTCAAGTTTGACATTTATGACATAAATTGAAGGTGACTTTGATTTATTGATGTTCGAAATATTTGGTTTGGGTACACTAAGCAAAAATTTTTAAAATTTAAAAGAATGATTGCCTTCAATTTGTGTTGCGGCCTGGGACCGACTTTTTTAGGTAGCCAATACGCTTAACGTGAAATCAGCCGATTAATTTTTATTGGTGAATTTTATATAAATTCAATAACTTGAGGATTGGAAAACATTTTTAACATGTTTCTATTTATACAATTGAGAAGATGGTTATTAAAGAAGTGTGCGATTACCTTACCATAAGGCTTAAGCAGTCGTATTTTATATTTATTTTGAGGGGGAAAAATCATTATGATTTAGGCTGCTTCTTTGGTAGATTTTAACATGGTTCTAAGGCGACCCTATGAGGGGTTTACACTTGTCAGATACCAATGTTGTTCTATGAATATTTTATATGGTTCTGAGGCGGCCCTAAGACGGGTTTACACTTGTCATATACCAATATTGTTCAATGAAAATTGTATATGGATCTGAGGCGACCCTATGGCAGGTTTACACTTGTCAGATACCAATACTGTTCAACGGAGATTGTATATGGTTTTGAGGTAACCTTATTGTGGGTTTACACTTATCAGATACCAATGCTGTTTTAACAGGGGTTGCTAATATGCTTATTGTTATGTAATTAGTTATTGTATGTGTAAATAGAAATCATGTATGTAGGCTGTATTTCATGTTAATATCGCAAGGAAAACCCAGGAAAAACTTGCAATGCTACCTAGATATTATGGAAATTTAATTTTCATTTGTTATTTCTTTTAGTAATGGAATCCATTGTTTACTGAAAGTTACGGATTCGTTTGCAACGCAGTTATTTTTATGTAGGGTTATATAAGCAGCTTCTTTGATTTTGCATTTTTGGTGGTTTTCTTCTTTGTTGATAATTTTTGCGTCCTCCCATTTTATTTTATGACTGAAGTCCCGTGCATGTTGGCAAATCGTACATTTTTCAAATTTTCTATTTTTTATATATGACTTGTGTTCTTTTAATCGAATTTCAATTGGTATGGAACTTTCCCCTATATAAACCTTGCACGGTATTTTGTAGATGCAGTTTTTGAACTTTGTATTGCGTTTTTGGGTTTTGTTTTTGTTAATTGTGCTCTTAGTGTATTGTTGGTTCTAAATACTGTTTTAATTTTGAATTTGTTTCCTATTCTTTGGATTTTTTCGGAGAATCCTTTTATGTATGGTAATGAGAGCATTTTTTGGTATGTATCATTATTTTTTTCTTTTTCTTTATTTTTTGGGTTTTTATTCATTTCTTTCTCTATTATTCTTTTAGGATACTTGTTTTCTATTAGTGTACATCTGATTAGATCTTTCTCTTTCTTTAAAATTTTTTCGTTTGATGATATTAATTTTGCTCTATCATACATGGTTTTGATAATTCCCCGTTTGTCACAGTGTGGGTGGTTTGCATCGAAGTCTAAGTATCTGTATGTGTGCTTTGGTTTTTTGTATACCGATGTACTAATTGTTGTATCGTTTTTGTTAACTAGAATATCTAAAAACTGAAGTTTTCCATGTTGTTGTAATTCATATGTGAATTTAATAGTTGGTTTTATTTTGTTAATGGACTCTACAAATTTTTTAATTAGTTCTGTATTATGTGGCCAAATAGCATAGACATCATCTACGTATCTCCACCAGATTAGTGGTTTCAATTCTTGTGTGAATATTACTTCTTTTTCGAATTCCTCCATGAATATATTACTAAAGATTGGCAATAGTGGCAATATGCACAAAACCCTCGCACCACTAATACAATCACTATAATAACCGTCTAACCTTATACGCACGGAAATTGGGAATAAATAAAAAACTTAATCCAGGCAAATAAATAAATAAGAACATATAAGTCAAAAACCCTCATTAAATTAAATCAATGAAATAAACAAAGGAATAAAATAATAAAATAAAAATGAAACCGCGCATCGCTCCAGGACTTAAAAGTGAAGTGATAGTGACCCCCCAGGATGATTAGTGCATATCCACCAGAACTTTAGCAGTGCATATCCATTTCCCCCTAGCAGTAAGTTTAAATGTATGCAGACGACCAGATCTTCGGATGCTGGAGAAATATATTAACGAGGTAAGAACAAAATTGCGGCGGTTGTGCTCGCATAAACCATGGATTTATGATAATTAGTAGATTTGAAATAATTTAACGAGCACGTTTTGTGGGTAATGGCGCTAGCCAGTATAATGCTTATGCGAGCTCACCAGATAATTTGGGTTATGCTTTTTGCAATTTAATGCACTGCTCAACACCTAATGCTTGTAGATGTTGCTGATAAGAAACAAGATGGCCGAAAGTGAAGTTGATGTGTTATTAGCTGTGTGTAAATACTGTAGAAATAAGTGTAATACTGGTCCTAAATGTGAGTGTTGTGGATCAGTATATCATCCAAGTTGTGCTAAGCGAAAGAAATTAATATTCATTAATGATAGTACTATTAATTGTTGTGAAGAAACAGATTATGAATCTTTAAGTGCCTCTAACAATATTGAAATATTAAAGGAAGGTGAACAAAGTTCATCAGAGATAAGTTTATTAAAATGTATTATTGAACAAAAGGATATTATTATCTATGAACTGAGAGATAAGATTCAATTACTCCAAGATAAAATTTACTTGTTAAATAAAGTGCATAAATTAGTAAATCCTGTTGAATTGCAGCCTGTTATCAATACCACTTATGCTCAAGTGGCTCAAAACAAGAACCTGTCTGAGGATCACTGTAATAAAAAAGAGACTGATAAGGTAAACTGCACTGAACTAAATGCAAATAATATTACAAAAGCTGTTTTGCAACCTAACAATGTATCTACTAGTACCCAAATTAGCAGTATTAAATCAGATAAAGGTACTTCTAAAATAGTTACAAACAATGAAGTTTCCCTTGCTATCCAAAATGCATGTGTACAAAACACCATAGCAGATGATGACTTTCAACATGTAAAATACAGAAAGTCTCAAAATGCTAATATGAAAACAGTAAAAGAGGATTATGTAGCTAAGAATAAAAGAACAAAACCCTTTGTTGGCACATCAAATGCTGCTGAACTGAAAAGTATACCTAAACTTTCATCAATACATGTAAGCAGACTTGATCCACAAACAACAGCTGACGATTTAATCGCATTTATTCAACCACATATATCACAAGTGAGATGTGAAAAGTTAAATTCAAAAAAACCTGATGTTTATTCTTCTTATAAAGTGTCAGTCCCAGTCAATCAGGTGGCTGTGCTTCTTGATGAAGCCTTTTGGCCGAAGGGAGTTTACGTCAATAGGTTTTTTCAGAAGCGACCGACTGTGCAAGTAGCAACCTAATATTACATAGTGTGTCATTACATGGTTACAGTGAAAGTAGAGCCAATAGTCATGTGAATCCTACTGATCAAATCAAAAAAAGTTCATTTAATAAATTATACATAGCACATGTTAATATAAGATCACTTGTTCCTTCTTTTTATGGGATCAAGGAATTAGTGCTACAAGAAAAATTCCATATACTATCAGTAACTGAAACATGGTTGTCAACAAATGACTTTGATGAGTTGCTAGCCATTCCTGGGTATAACCTATTCCGAGTTGATAGAGCAACCAGGGGTGGTGGCGTTGCTATTTATGTAGCTCATGAATTCAGGTGCAAAGTTCTAAATACATCTAATATAACTAGTGACATTGAGCAGTTATGGTGTGAAATTGCATACAAAAATGTGAAGATTTTGTGTGCAACTTTATACAAGCCACCTTCAGTAAATTACAAACAAATTGATATAATAGAAAGTACCCTATCTCAATTTTCATCACATTATGGTCAGACTATTTTGATGGGAGACCTAAACATTAATATGAAAGAGAATAACTTTGAAAGTAAGTACCTTGAGAAGATACTTATTGCATTTAATTTAAAACAAGTAATTTTGGAACCTACTCGGCTCACTTATACTAACAGCAGTTTGATTGATGTTATCTGTGTTGATAACTCATTAAAATTAATTACGTCAGGTACTATGGAAATGTATAGCCTTACTGACCATAGATTGGTTTATTCAGTTTTAGATGTACGAGTACCTAAACATTTCCCTAAACTTGTGAAATACCGTGACTTTAAAAATTTTAATCTTAACCAGTTTAATCTTGACATGGCTAAGATAGACTTTATAAGTATGGTTCAGAATGGCAGTGCTGAAAATAAAGTTACTGCTCTTAATAGATGCTTGTTGCGTATTTTGATAAACATGCACCTGAGAAGATCGTCGCTGTAAGAAAGCAACACTTTCCGTATATTACAGAAACTATAAAGGAAATAATAAAGCTAAAAAATAAAGCCTTTGTCAAATATAAAGGCACTCATAAGATAGAGCATAGAAAGTACTATTTAGACATTAAGAATTATTTATCCTTTGCAATAAAAAATGAGAAAAAGGCTTACATGGAATTTGAACTTAAAAAAGAAAGTATGAACTCTAAAAAAAGATGGGAAAAACTTAGGGAATGGAACATACACATTAGACCTAATATGGAAATTCCAAATCATATAGTTGATGCAAATGCCATAAGTAACTACTTTGAAAGTGTCTTTATGATGGCTCCTCCAATTTGTGAACGCACCAAGGAATATTATGAGTCTAATAGATTCCTAAAATGTAACACCACTTTTAAGTTTAAACTTATTACTGAGCATGATCTCCAGGCGGCCTTTAGGAAAATTAAGTCCCGTGCTATGGGAATAGATGGTATTAGCTATGAAATACTGTTTTTTAGTCTTGACCATATTTTGAGTGCGCTAACATTGTTAATTAATGACTTTCTGCAAAACAGTGAATTCCCTAAGCAATGGAAAACTTCATTAATTAAGCCGATTCCAAAGATCCCAAAGGTGAAATCGGTGGGTGACTTAAGACCAATAAGCATTCTGCCAATATTGGCAAAATGATGGAGATTCTTGTCTATAATATGATTAATGAATATATTATGAAACAGAACATCCTTCCAAGTGTTCAGTCAGGTTTTCGACAGTATCACAGTACTTCAACTGCCCTTACTAAAGTTACAACTGAAATAGTAAATGGTATGGATAATCAGAAGGTGTCCTGCTTGGCGTTGCTTGACTTCAGCAAGGCTTTCGATGTCTTAAATTGTAATTTGCTTATAGCAAAACTACGCTACTATTGTTTCTCTGATCAAGTGTGTGCCTGGTTTTAAGCTACCTACTATCAAGAGTTCAAATAGTAGAAATGAATGGTAAAAAAGCCCAACCTTTTGTAACTTCCTGCGGTGTGCCACAGGGGAGTGTTTTAGGTCCTCTCTTATTTAGTATATACACTTCCGACTTGCCTAAGATGGTCCAATTCTGTTCTATCTATCTTTATGCTGACGACACGCAGCTTTTGAGGACTTTATGCCAGATGAGTCTATTCAAGCGATAGCAGAAATAAATGCTGATTTGCAAGCCATATTGCATTGGACTGATAGACATGGTCTACAATTGAATGCGAAAAAAAGTATGTACATGATATTAGGGAGTAACACCAACATAAACAAATTTAAGAATTATAAATGCTCGGCAATTTGTATAAGTGGAGATAGTTTACTTAAAGTCGAGCAAACCAAGAGTTTGGGACTTATCTTAGATAGCGAGCTCAATTTTGAAAGGCATGTGGACATAAAACTTAAACAAGTGTATATTAAACTTAAAACTCTTTACCCTTTTAAATATCTATTGTCTGAAAAAGTTAAAGGATTCCTAATTCAATCGCTTGTATATCCTATTTTTGATTACTGTAGCGTGGTTTATTATAATTTTTGGCACGTCATTATAAAATAAGATTCAACTTGCTCAAAATGCTTGTATTAGATATATACATTGCATTAAGAAGTATGATCATATATCCCTAGTTATTACCAACATAGTTATTTAAAATTTGAATATCGAATTCAGTTGCATTTTGCTGTCTTTGTGTATAAAATTTGTAAAAACAAGGCCCCATTGTATTTATTGGATAGTATAATCTCAAGACGTAGTGTGCATAAGAAAACCTTCGCGAAATTGTTAAGTATGATATACCAATGCACAAGACCGCTAAGTTTGAAAACTCTTTCGCTTACACTGCTATTACTCTAATCAATTCAAAAATTTATAATGATGTATGTCACAGTTCATTAATTAATTTTAAGAAAAAATATACTGAATTTCTTTTAATTGTTCAACTTATTAAGTAGTTACATTATTGTAATACTATTGTTATACTTAATGTGTATTGCAGGTAACATGGAAGAACGTATATACGAATGTTACCTTTTGTGTATCTACTTTCTGTTTTTTTTTTTTTTACACAATAAAAATTTTTCTATTCTATTCTATTCTATTTATATATTTACATAAATATTTATATTTATTTTTATATTTTTGCCTGCTTTTATTGTTTGTGGTTTGATATTATTTGTTTGACGTTCTGCCGTCATTTTTGGTGGCAGCTTATATATAGGACGGAAGATAGTTTAAGACGATTGTAATTACAATATAAATCAGTTAGGGAATGATAGGGAAAGGTAGGGATGAACTTAGGCTAACAAACTACTTAGACCAGGGAAGACGAATTTGTAAATTTATAGAGCAGGTAAAATAGCTGGATTCACTATTAATATATTTGGCATATTCTTAGAAAATTCGAATCCATTTTAAATTAGCTAGCTAGATTTCGATAGTTTTAAGTCGACCCTTCAGGTCACATCAATAAGCAGAGCTGGCAGCTGCTATCCGGCATTGTGGATCCCTCCCCATTCATTTTGTTTGTGTCTTGTTGATTGGGCACAGTCCAAGGTCAACGCTAGGAATACCATCAATCAAATCCCATTCTTAGTTTTTTTCAGTTGTTCGATTTTTATTTAGGATGTGTTAATTTTCAAGTTAAATTAGGAGCACGTTTATATTTTCGCGTTTAAACCCATTGTAGTACCTTCTGGTGGAGCATTGGGGACGTAGCCGCAAGCATAGCGGCCCTTAATTAAATTATGTGTATTTGGGAGGTAATGTGGTGGTTTCCCGCTGCCTTCGACATCGCAGTAGTGTGTCTGAATGTCATACCGAATCCTATGGTATCTGCCACTCTAACTACCGAAGAAGCTGCTGCTCTCTTTCGGGGACCTGCCTTAGTCTGGTTCCTCATTAAAGACCCTACTACTTTGTTTGGATCTTTAGATCACTGAAACGCAGAAGCCATTCCACCTGTTCTAGTAATCTGGAACTTCTTAAAGGTGCAGGTGCATTCAGAACGGAGTTTCAAGGTAAGCTTTTGTAAAATAAATTGTACTCATTAGTTACTTTGATATTTCTGCATTACTTCATAGATCCAAGAGAAACCACCTCACTGTTATTTAAAAAAAAAAGTAGATGCTAACTTCTGAAACAATACAAGGACTACGTATTAAAATTATAGTTGTAGTTTTATACATAGAAACTACAAATGTAGTCAAATTGAAATAATTTCGTTTCTTAAATAGTAAATATTTCTATTTCCAGATTGTGCTTATTCAAAACCTGGACTTACCAAACCGTTGCACTTCAGGAGGTTGATTATAAAACAATTTAAATAAAACTCAAACTAATTGGATTGTCTTTCATGCTGTCTCATATGAATTTTCAAATGATATTTTCTTCGAAAACCTTGACCACACGTACGACACTTATGAGGCTTTTCGCCTGTATGTAACATGAAATGTATTTTTAAGCTGTGACGAGTTCCAAAACTAGTACTACATATAGAACACACAAAATTACGAATATTTAGATGCCTTCGTAGATGACCACACAAATGGCTAGATGTTTTGAATCTCATGTTGCACTGAGCGAAAGTGCATTTGTAAGGTCTTTCGCTAGTGTGAGAACGAGTGTGGATTTGTAAATCACCAGCTTTGTGTGAAGTATATCCACAATATGAACACATAAAGTTTTTATGCTCTTCATGAATATGTGAATGTGTTTTAAGACGCCCCGGAGTTTTAAAACTCTTTTTACAGATATCGCAAGAATAACTAGTTCCACTAGAATGCACTCCTATAACATGGCACTTTAAAGCAGTTTTAGTCTTTGAGAGTTGCCCACAGATAATGCAAGTATATTGATATCCTGGATGAAACTTTAAATGCTGATAGTATGCCTGTTGTGTACAAAATACTGCCGAGCATTCTTTACATACATACTTTTTCATTAGATGTGTTAAAGTATGAGTTGCTAAATTATCTTTTGTAAAAAAATTTTCATCACATAAAATACATGCAACTTTTCCTTGGTTTGTATCTTCTCCAAAGTTATGACAGTTATTGTGATAAAGTAAAAGACTTTCTGTTTCAAAGAGAATGTTGCAAATGGAACAATTCCAAACTTCCCTGATACATGTACTGTCTTGATAATGCTCTTCTAATAATTGCTTATTGTCAAATATTTGCCCGCACGTTTCGCAGAAAAAAATTTCTGCTGATATATCAAACGTAAAAGCGTGTTTTAAAAAATGAATTGAAAGTAATACCATGTTAGAATGATTTTTAGAACACAGAGGACATTTAAAAACGGGCTCATTTGTCATCTCTTCTGTTTGTTCAAAATTATTTTCCACCACTGCACAAACATGAGAACTCAATTCTGCTTCGGACTGAAAAAATGCTCGACAGGTATTACATTCAGTTACCAAAGTCTCTTCAATATCTGAACTTGATCTACTTACACTTTCTAACGAATCAGAATCAGTATTTTTTTGATGGTTGATGTTTGTTATTGGAATGGCCAAACTATCTTGTACTTCTACCAATGTGTGCAACTTACGTTCAATAATTAGATCAAAAACACTTTTATCTACATGACAATCAAGATATTTAACTTCAACACGACTGCCTTGAAATCGTTCAGACAAGCTTCTGTTCTTGTTATGCTCTATTAAATGAATATTCAATTCATAATTAGTTTTGAAAGATTTCATGCAAACATTACACACCATATTATTTTCCACTTTAATAGTTCTTAAAGAAAATTTACTATCGATGTATTCCGAAATGAAAACGGTATTTCCTTCATTATTATACTCTTCTATTAGTTCCTGTAAATCTTGATCAACATTGGAACAATAGTTTTTAAACAAATAAGCAATATTTAAGTATTCTAAACATTGAGTACAGAGTGCGTCAGGCAAACAATCATTAACATCTATCTGAAAACAGTGTATGTTAAGCCATTGACTTCACTTAATATAATACCTACCCTAAGCGTTGTTACACTTTCAAGCATTTTACTTAACTCTGTAGCTTGATTATTTACTATAAGTTTATGTTCATATGGTTCGTTATCGTTTGCAACTTTGAGACAAGTACGGCATATTCTATTTAAGTCTCGTGGCAAATGTATTATCGTCGCCATAATCGCAGTTTCTTGATAAAATCCAGAACCAATACAATATCAGTCACTAATATATAACAACCAAATTCAATCACAGAGGTTATGTCTCATATGTTTACAACTGTATACAAAATTTGGCTCCATAAGGTTGGTTCAAAAGTGAGGTCTACAGCACAAGTTACCGAACAAAACTATGCGGCCGCCATTTTGAAACAAAAAAGTCGAGGATTACAAACGCTGAAGATAAAGAAACAAAATTCCCAATAATATATGCCCAGAATTTCCTGCGGCATAGACCTGAACCAATATACCAGAAATACATAGAGGAATTAGTTAAAGTAGGAATATGCACATTTTACTCTTCCTTTAATTGCGCCGGAAAACTTTAAAACACCATCGATTTAAAATTTTTCAGGTTGGTCTCCTGATTTTAGATAAATGTTTCTCGTGCATTATTCTACGGTAACATTGTGAAATAAAGTTATCAAACTTAAATAACATTAATTAAACGAAGTGTTGCAACTGCTCCATTTCTATTATAACATATTGTTACGAACTAGTGTTAGGCACGAGCGTCTCGCAGCAGTAATGACATGGCTGCAGTGACAGTTTAGGTTACTGTTAGAAATAGATATTATTATTAAAAAACACAAATTATATATTATTATTAAAAAACACAACACAAATCACTTAACACGCATATCAGAACAGTTTGCAATAGTTTTAGAACAACTGTTCTGATATGCGTGTTAAGTGATTTGTGTTTTTTAATAATATCCATTTCTAACAGTAACCTAACCTATCATTGCAGCCATGTCATTACTGCCGCGAGACGCTCGTCTGTTAGGCAACCAGCCAAACATACAGCTGCATAACCGTAGGTACAGAAAGTCTCGAACGTTTCGGCAAACAGTAGAATGTAAGTCATCTATTTAATTATAGGGTACATATAAGATCGATGATGAAGGTAAGAGTTAGACTATATCTAAATGTCGAATATAAATCATATCGTGTAAAGGTAGTTAGTTACGCTTTTGAAAGTCCTATAGTAAATATAAATTTGTGTTATGTGAACGTGTATATTATACCGACAGGATGTACATAAATAGACAAGAGTGTAATAAATAAATTATAGTAGTGTTAGTGTTGTTAATAGACTTATGGTTAAAAATTTAGTTTAAGAAGATACTAGTGCTTGTAAATAGCATTAGTGTGATAGTGCTTCATTGTTAATTGGACTGAAAACATCTATAAATAAGGCATATACTGTTAAGTAGACTTGTGAACAGTGAGTAAAAAAGACTTTTATTGCTACTTGTTTTAAATAAGTGAAACGCGTTAATAGTAGCCCGCTACACTGGTGTTGGGCTGTACAGTGATTAATTAAAAATACACAAGTCTAAAGACATTTGAGTAGTTTATATATGCCTGTTACAAAAAGCCAAAATAAAATGGACGCAGAAACTTTATTGAATTTCCTCAAGGATTTTAAATCCGGTATGAAAAAAAGTTAAGTGAAAATGCTGCGAACATCTTGCAAACGATTCCCGATCACCAGCAGAATGATTACGGCCTCTTAACATCGAAGCTTGAAATGAGATATGGAGACGCTCACCTTCAACATTACCATGCACAAATTAGGAACCTCTCGCATAAGACAAATGATAGCCTGCAAGAATTCGAAGCTGACATTGTCAGATTAGTTAGATTGGCATACCCAACGGCATCAGATAGCTTCGTCGAACAACTCGCTGTTCAAACATTTGTGAATGGCGTTGAAGATGGCGAAATACAGCAAGCGTTAAGGTTAGCACGACCAAAAATGTTAGATGACGCACTGGCTCATGCGCTCGAATTTGAAGTAGCTAAGCAAACATCACACAGGCTGAGTCACAAAGTTCGGTCTGCGTTAGAAGAACCTAAGCAATCGCAGAACAGCATAGAAGAAATAATCAACCGTGTGTTTGAAAAGCAAAAGGCGGAAAGGCTAGAAAGACAACGAACGCAAAGATGGGGTTTGCGATGCTGAAGCTGCGGTGAAGTTGGTCACATACAGAGACGCTGCACTCAACCAAAAAAACAACCGGTTGAGCAGCAGCAATATGACTTTGACACAGAACATCGTGCAGGAACTAGCCATTGGAATGCAGACGCTCTGTTAAGAAGATTTTGTCCGGTAGACTACAATCATTTCTCCAAGATGGAAAAGAAAATAAGCGTCATTCATAGAATGACGGTAACCGATGATACCTGTCAACCCAAAAGAATGCGAGAAGACCAGGAGAATGACGTCGAATTGGGACGTATTATTGAGTGGAAGAGTAGAGGACAACGACCAGCTTTGGAAGAAATTAGTATTTCAAGAAAGAGCCTGAACGCATACTGGACACAGTGGGACTCCTTGGTGATTGAAAATAGAATCTTGAATCGACGCCTGGAATGTGAAGATGGCACTGAGAGACGACTTCAAGTGATAGTGCCGAGAAGCAGAGTGCCGGAAGTGTTGCAGCACTTGCACGATGGTATTTCCGGAGTGCACTTTGGCGTGAAAAGAACTATCGAAAGAGTGAGAGAAATATTCCATAGGGTGAACTGTAAAGAAAATGTGAAGGAATGGTGCCGGAAATGTGAGTTGTGTGCCTCTGGAAATGGCCCGGTTACAAAACGGAAAGCTGCAATGAGACAGTATAATACGGAGAATCTTTTTAAGAGGGTGGCTATTGATATAGTTGCAGATGTACTGGTATGGAAGTTGTTTTGTAGAGTTCCGTTGGAATTACACTCCGATCAAAGTCAGAACTTCGAATCAGCGTTGTTTTAAAACGTCTGCAAGCATCTTGGAATCAGAAAGACTAGAACTACGTCACTTCATCCTCAATCGGATGGAATGGTTGAAAGAATGAACACGACGTTAGGAAAGTACCTAGCCAAAGTTAACTCTAAATATCAACGAAACTGGGACCAATATTTACATTTGTTCCTATGGGCGTACTGATCTTCGGTACATGACAGCAAAAGATACTCTCCTGCTTACGTGATGTTAGGACGTGAATTGCGGCTACCATGTGATCTTCAGTTTGGATTCCAACCTGGAGAAGAGATCGCAGGTAAAGATTACGTTAGTAGGCTTTGTGAAAGATCAAATAGCATTCACGAAAACGTCCGAAAGAATATCCAGGCAGCAAGCGATCGAATGAAATCACAATATAACACGAAAGCACAAGAAGGTGGTTATCAACCTGGAGATTTAGTGTGGTTGTATAATCCACAAAGAAAGCGTGGGATGTCGCCAAAATTACAAAAACAATGGGAAGGCCCGTACGAACTGTTAAAAAGAATTAATGATGCAGTATACCGGATTAGAAAATCTCCCCGTGGTAAACCGAAAATTGTACACTTTGACCGTTTAACATCCTATGCTGGCAACAACCAAGAAGACTAATAATGAGAATGGTGTTCGGCGAGTTATTGGTCATGAGCCAAATGTAGATTTTGAGAGTTTCATAACGGCGTATGGTGGTTCCGCTAAAGCGAGATTTAGCGTTGTTGTTGAAAAACAGCAAGATCTGTTTAGAGCACTAGAAGAGTATTCCCTTGCGCATTGCGTCGCTCATGATCTGGAAATGTCAAGAGGAATAGCTTTTGTTTTTAAGAAAAAGTTTAGATGTGTGGATAAAATAGTACAACAGCAGCCAACTGTAGGAAAAGCATTGGTTCTTCAGGATAGAAATCGTTATGTTTACTATCTGGTCACCAAAAATTCTTCATGCCAGAGACCTAGTTATAGACATCTATGGGAGGCTTTGCTGAATCTTAAGGCTTGGATGATGGAAAATGGAGTAATGAGACTAGCGGTGCCCAAGCTAGGCTGTGGACTGGATCGCTTAGATTGGAGAATAGTCCGAAATATGCTAGAAGTAATTTTCCAGGAAACCAACGTCCAGGTCCTTGTTTGTTGTTATCAACCGGTTGTCTACTAAGACCAAGAAACGAGCGTTGACTCTTATTTCCAGTGACGTAGTGGATGGTCCAGAAGAGATAGCTGTCGATATCGTCATTAGCCACGAATTGGCCTCAAAATGTTTTTACAGTTACGAGACGTAACGGTTTTAAAGAGGGGGCAGTGTTACGAACTACTGTTAGGCAACCCGCTAAAAGATACAGCTGCATAACCGACGGTATACTCTACTGAAGTCTCGAGCGTTCCGGCAAACAGTAGAATGTAAGCCATCTATTTAATTATAGTGTTGCGAGCTACTATTAGACAACCCGTCAAACATACACAAGGGTCGCAAGCACTGCATATTCTACAGCGACCGAAAAGCTTCTGGCAATTATTGGAAAATGAGTCGTCTTTTTTAATTCACGGTATAAATAAGACCGATGATAAAGTACAGAGTTAGTCTATACCAGAATGTGGAATATAAATTATATCGTGTAAAGTAAAAGTAGTTGAACTTTTGGAAGTCCAAGAGTATACATAAATGTTATATGATGTGTCTAATGTACATGCAGCTTGTAGTATACATAAATAGATAGAAGTGTAATAAATAATAGTTGTGTTAGTGTTATTAATGGACCAATCCTAAAGAAGTTAATTTATGAAGATATAAGTGCTTGTAAATTCATTAGTGTGATAGTGCTTCATTGTTAATTAGACTGAAAACGTCTATAAATAAGGCATATACTGTTAATTCGACTTGTGAGCAGTGAGCAATAAAGACTCTATTATTACTTGTTTTAAATTAGAGAAACGCGGTAGTAGTAGACCGCTATAGTAAATATAAATTTGTGTTATGTGAACGTGTATATTTTACTGACAGGATGTACATAGATAAACAAGAGTGTAATAAATAAATTATAGTAGTGTTAGTGTTGTTAATAGACCTATGTTAATTGGACTGAAAACATTTATAAACAAGGCATATACTATTAATTAGACTTGTTATTACGCTTTAAAAAATCGATAAATCTTACAATTAAAAGGTCGATAATACAGTTAAAAGTCGATAAAACAGTTTACGAAGTCGGCAATACAGTTTAAGAGTTCATAAATACATCGCGCAAGCGCAATAAATAAGAAAGCGAGCAACGCCCCTGGCGGATGGCAACGACAACCTTATTACAGATTCCGCGTTGCCAACTACCAATGACGTCACCAATGCAAAATGTATATTGCGCAATACTTCGGAAATTTACATATTTAAAACAATAAAAGATAAAAGCGAATAATTTTAACAGAAAGAATACTCACATAAGATATCCGGCATTCGACGGAGTTGCGCTACGGTAGGCCTCTATTAAAGTCCATCAGGCTACTCAAGCCCTTTTGCGGTGATTAAAGGTGGTGACTCCTGTCACGCTCCTTCAAGCGCTCCGGCCAGCTACGGCAGTCCTGAGATCGCTCATCCTCGGGTCGTGCAGTACGGTACGCCTACGTGGCTTCAAATTGGCACCTACCAAAGAACGTTCACTTCACTCGAAGGTACTGGCAAAACGGCCACGTTATAGAGAGAACACCGGAAACTTCTCCCCACTCTTTTTCGTCTTTTACACCAGCGCGAACTTATTCGTCCAACCCTCCCGCGTCGCGCGATCTGCGCAAACGCACTATGACGTAACGGAAGTACACGCCTAGTCTTCTAAAATTCCGCGCACCGCGTCTTTTGAAATTATGGCGCGAAACCTCCGCACATCAAACTTAACCTAAACAATGTTTAAGGGCCACTTTGGCACGTAACATTGTGAATAGTGAGTAATAAAAATTTTTATTATTACTTATTTCAAATTGATGAAACGCATTAATAGTAGTCCGCTATAATATAAATAACAGCTATTATGTAATAAATGCCTGTCGTGACTGATTATGTACTACGCTCCATACTTTATTAAAAATACACCTCAGATCTATTTTTCGGCAGGTAGATTAAAAGTTTTATGTAAATGCAGCTTCTAAATAAAATTAAATAAACTTAGTCGTACTAAAATATTCTTAAGCATTTTGTATCATTTACGGTAGTGAAACGCAGTTATTTTTTACATTCGTTTAACTTTTATCTAGTTAGTTGTAAGTTTTATACAAGTTAAATAGTGTGTGCCTTACAAGATTCCTTTTAATGGTATACTGGTTAATAAAAAACCTCGTTACGTTTTTTTTTGAAAAGCTTTAACGTTTATTGTATTAGTTAGTTCAGAGTACTTTTAAAATCTCACACGAAGAAATCCCCACCATATTAATGTTTTAATGCAGGCGTACGTGAAAACGACCAAAGTTTGAATTTTACAAAAGTCCAGTCGTTGGCTTATCTTTGTGGGCATTTATCACGCTTTGTACGCCGTTTTACCCAGCAATAGGCGTCAGAGAACTTTAACCTCTTTTGCAGGGGAGAAACATTTCGTGGGTGCAAATTCGAACCAGAGAACTTTGAGTACCGACTTCCCTCGAGTGTGGACGTGTGTTGTAGTGCTTCGACTTATCGACACAGTGATTCCCTCCTACCGTACCTATCCCATTATTCATCACATATCGACGCTTCCTCGAAGAGGGCTACAGCAAAGCAAACAATAGGATTCCACTACGAAATCCCTGCAGAGACTTTGAAGCTCTGCATCAGGAGCAAGATACTGCGGCTAAGTACTAGTTATATTATATAACGCCTTTGATCGTCCCCGGGAATATAACCCACGAATAAATTTGAGGAAATATGTGCTAAATAATAACTGTAACGAGCTTTAAATGCGGTGGTTTTTAAGATACTTCAACATAGTGCTAAATACCTTCCCGGTATTTAAATTAAAAAAATTTGCGAAACTACAAGATTGTATCTTTGTATGTCACAATTTTATTTCTTTTGTTGTGTACTGGTTTAACTAAAGTTATCTTATTGTTTTGTATCAACAGAGATAACATTTATTTACAAATTTAGAATACGAAATAATTATTCATTGAAGGCTTTACGCACAAAGAAAATATTTACAAAACTTTTTATATGCGTAATTATTGCAAATGCCTTTTAACCCTGGAAACACTTAATTTGTAAAGTTTCTTGATATGTTTCTATCTTAAAGAATGGAATATTGTGGCTCCATGACGGACTGCTTCTGGTGTTGTGGGCGGATGATGTCCATAATTAAACTGAATGCAATACCGTGACAGGGATATGATTTCTAAGGTTCAGTACCTTGCGACTAGTAGACGAAGAGACTGGCATACGGGCGACGTCTTTAATTGGCAAAACTTAGAGCGATCTGAAGGCTAAATGTTCCCAATCCAGGCGTTCATGTTGATGCTACGTGCTCTAGGAAGTGGTTTTAATGGCTCCGGAAATGGAACGGGTCCAAGCTGTTTATGGCAAGTTCCTACGCATGTTGTGTGGTTGTAAAGAGATTAGTTCATTTTATCCTGTTAGATTTGGTGGTCACAACGAGATAATCCAAAGGCAAACCACTAGTGCACGAAGAGCTTGGTGGCATTCCATCTTGCACTATTCTTAAGATCTATCCAAGAAGTTTGGTAACTACTTAAAAGAAAACAATTGAGAAGTAATCACAAACCACATTGGTTTGTTGAAGTAATTTGCTCTATTCATTCACTTGGTCGAGCCTGGACCTCTTGGATTCATCTTTCTCTTACAGCATTAATTTTAGCGATTCTGGCTGTCTCGTTGGTATCTGTTGTTTTGAGTTTGTCATTCCATTGATGTTTTTACAGGTGGTTGAAAGAGGGAGTAGCTTCCTGGATCTTCTTTTTGGTTGTTCTCCAACTATACGATACTCAAATTTTGGATCCCCCGGTCTGTGTTTTTTGACCGACAGGATGGCTATTCACCACAAGCCGCTCCATTGTCAGGTAGCTCGTCGAACAAGACTGGCGGATGTGCGTCCCCAACGATTTCGTTTGAATCACCATTTATTGGCACCCCGCATAGCTGGAAAAATACCTCGGATTGTTACCGTTTCGCTACTCATTTTGTTTCGTCTGGAGACAAAGCTAGGTAGCTGTTGATTCCGCGAGATTTGCTGCTGGAATAATTTGCTGTAGCGTTTGGAGCTCCTTTTATATCCTGGGTTTGTTTGTATTGTATGTTTCGAAGTATTTCGAAGGATGTCGCACGAGATCGTTATTCTTTGAGAAGCGCTTTAAACGTGCATATTATTTATTTGTGGCTGTATGCTTATTGGTGAATCAGGAGTGTGGTTGGTTTATACTCCTATATTTTATTCCTATACATACTCAGCATATAATAAAGACCTGAATTTTATTAAACTTTGTATTGATATTCTGAATTTAAGGATGATTTGATTTGCCATTATAAAACCATGCAATCTTCAATAAAACCTAAAGGTACTAATTTTAAATGATAAAAAAAAATTGCAAAAGCGCTTTTTAATTAAAATTAGACGCTAGAAATAGAGTAAAATCTTTCTATATAAAACGAAATCTTTGTATTCGACAAGTAATTTGTAAACAACGGTCATTGTACTTACAATAGGCCATTCACGTTTAAAGTAAAGAATTCGTCCGTTAATTTTGCACAAATTATGTCAATGATTTGCACCAATACAATCCTCATATGCGATACTACAATAGTTCTAAAATATTTTCTACTATTTCACGTTTTAATTTTTGTGTTCCTAGAGACTATTTTTACACTCATATATATTATCTGAATTTCTTCAGTATTCAACAAAAATCTTTTTTAAAACTGTTTATTTGTTATGTGTTTGCCCTCACTGGACTACTTAAAAAAAGTTCCGAAATGTTTTAGAAAATATTCATTTCACTTCACTTATTGGTCTTCAGCTATGCGGCAAGCGACACGCTGTCACTCCAAGTTCCGATCCGTTATTGTTTAATGTATGAGCAGATGGTACGTTCCACTAGAGCGTATCTGAGGTTTTCCCATGCCTTCTCCCTTTTATGTGTACTGGAGAATGATAATAGATGAGTCGGGTGTTAACAAAGGTATCTAGAAATTGGATATGGACGAGGTTAAATTTTAAGTTTGCTAGCTTTAAGGAATTTAGCAACTATTTTGATGACTTGCATGCGGATGGGCAGTTAGATCCAGCAATTTAACAGGTTTGTTAATGATTTCTACTAATAGTTTATATAAAATATTACAGTTTTGCAAATCGATCGGACATGCAAAAAGGATATGGAGCAAATCCCCGTCTTGTTCAGAATCATATAAATCTTTAATTCTACTAAGATGTTTCAGGCTATAACAATGTAGCGTTCTCAATCTATAGGAGATGATGTCAAATCTGCTTAACTTTTGTATTTCTTTAAACCAAGAAGATTTTAATGGTTCTTTAACTATTTCCATGTAGAGTTCTTCGTTAGATAATGCTTGATTCTGCCATTTACTCACCCACATTTTTCAAATGTGTTTTTTAGTTGGAAGTAAATTCATTGGTATGCGCCTTAATCTTGATCTCAAATTAATTTTTTATAGCTAGTTTTGCTAATGTGTCTGCAGCTATAATTCTACTTTAAATCACCTATTTTTCACTCCTATTATGTACACTTTGATTTCCAAATCCATTTGATCCAATTCCTTGTCTATGTATTTCCTAGCTATTGTAGATAGTGCGTTCTTTGAATCACTAATTATCAAGTAATTTTTGTGGTTATGATTATTCGTCCCAATTATTTTTATGGTTGTTCTGATAGCAAAAGCTTCCGCCAAACAAATGCTCATTTTTGCGTTAATTTTGATAGCGGCGTTTATGTGGTAATCATGGCTAAAAATGCCAGCTCCAATATCCCCCTCCCCCTCTATTGGGGATATTGTGGCGTTTATAAATATTTTGTGGTATCCATGAAATATTTCATTTAGTATGCTAGTTAACTCGGTAGTGCGTTCCTTGGGTAGCCTGCTGTCATATCTCTTTTACTTCCGTGCACAAGGTTTGAAACTTGTTCTTAAAGGTCGCCGGTGCGGTTATGCTTTTAAATTGGTTGATGCTTCTTAGCACGATATCGAAGGTTTTTATATCGCTGGACATTTTTTTGTTTTCCCATAATCTATTGCGTTATGACACACATACGGGATTCTCCCCAAGGGTACTTTTTTCTAGCTAATCCATTTAGTTACTGATTTTGACCTATGTTTAAGGTTCGTCTCAGCGCCTTCCGAAATTAGAGCATTCGTTGAAGTGGATCTCATGGCCCCTAGTATAACTTTTAGAGATAGGAATTGTACTCTATCTTGTCTTTGCCTGTTGCCTTGATATAAGTCATGAGAATGGAGCCATAGTCCAGGTGCGATCTAATACTTGCTTTATATATATTTATCATGGATAGGCAAGCTCAGAATAGAAAACAATAGAGGTACGCATCCAACCAGTCCCAAGATGGATAAATTAATGACGAAGAAAGTAACTGTACTTAAACATGATGATTATTATAAGCAACTACAAGAATTGGTTGGGCAATATTCTCGAATAATGCGAACTGTGTGAAAGGATTTACTGGAACCTATTATTTCGGCAAATGTCTAAGTGTTGGGAGATCTTGGCAACCACAGGCTGCTTAACCCCCTTCACTGAATCTCAGTGAAATAGGGCATAAAATTAGAAAGCAATAGGGGAACCGAGCTGTATACGTGTTGTATGAGAATTTCAGAAAACTATGTAGACTAGCTCAGAATATAAATAAGTGCAGGTACGTGTCCAACCAGTTTTGAGATGGAAAACCTAATGACGAAAAAATAAGCGCAAATAAATCTGATGATTATTATAAACAACTACAGGTGTTGGTTGTGAAATACCTTCAACTAATGTCGACTGTGCGAAAAAATGTATTGGAAAAAATATTAAATCGGTAAATGTTTAAGTGCTGGGGAAACTTTGCAGTCACAGGCTGCTTACCCCTCTTCACAACCTTACATGTGATTTTCCAAAGCTCCAACCGAAGGTACTACATTGGCCAGGAAGCGAGATTTATTCTTACTTGGAAAATTTGAAATTTTGCCGAACCATTGCTGTTCCAAGCAAGGTAGAGATTTTTAACGTGCGTGATAATACTCACACACGGCACCTCCATTTTACTTCTCATCCGAACGAGGGTGTAGTTTTATGAAAAATGCTCGCCTAACATTTTTCAAGCAAACCGTGTAGGGATTCGAACCCGGGACCTTGGGCGTAGTAGCCACACACATACCAACTACGCCACGAAGCCGCTCCCCTTCATAAACACTGAATATCGGAGAAATAATGTATATAATTGTAAAACAATGTAAGGGGACCGAACTGCATCTAACAAGAAAGAGCAGCGCTTATGATGAAAGACAACAAACATAGAACAAGAAGGAAATTGTTGAAAGCATATGTGTAGAGCATAGTACAGTATGCCTATGAAATACGGGCAGTCTGAAAAACAGACAGAAAAACGGTAGCAGCCTTTTGAAATGCTGTACTTTAGATGTATGAGGATGATAGCATGGACAGACAAAGTTAATAACAAATAGGTTATAAAAATAGTAAAGGAACAAGGATACCTGGGGAAAAAATAAAAGAAATAGAAGGGCAGAATACGTTTTAATGCATTTTTGGGGAATAGTATGGGATATATTACAAGCAGAGATAGGAAAAAAGAGGTAGATGTAGACCTAGATTAGATAGTGATAGATGCAGACTCTGCAAATTTCAGGGAACTATATAGGTTAGTTCAGAATAGGAAACAATGATAGTACGCGTCTAAACAGTTCCAGGACTGAATACCTAATGATGATGATGGTTAGTGGGTCTACTCTCCATCAAGTTTACGCTAATATTTTCATCACGAGAATTTTTTTCTGGACTTTTGCTATTGACATTTCAGCATGATCTTTCCAATTAAGGTGTTCGTTATGATAATTTCTAGCTACTTTGCTTTGTGTAATCTATCACTTTATCCTTGAATACAATATCAAGGATTTTCTTGCGGGTATTTTCTTTGGAAAATGCGAAATATAACTCTTTTTCCATGGATAGATTAGCTGTAGCTGATCCAGTATTTCTGCAAGTCACAATAAGATGAGGTTTAAGTTATGAACAATTTGTTCAAAGTCTGATTTTGACCATATTATTGCTAGGTCACCTGCAAACTGTATAATCTTAGTTTCCTTCTCAGCAATTTTTGGGATGATCTTGGTGTATATATCAAACAGGATTGGACTGTGGGGAGATCCTTACGGTATTCTGTCATATGTAATCTGTGGGCATATAGGTGTACCTGTGTATTTATCTCTAAGGTAGATCTTTCTTTGTTAAAAAGTTGTTGTGTAAACTGGACTATGTTTGATGACATTTTAATTTCTCTAAGTATTTTGATGAGAATTCTTATATTGACATTGTCATACGCAGATTTAATATCCGAAAAGATACTTACTACTTTGTTCCCCCCTTTTAAACAATTTTATACTTTCATTGTTAAAGCTGCAATGCAGTCTATAGTATTTTCACTTTTTCGAAATCCCAGGGTTAACTCATGTAGAATCCCAAGTGATTTCACAAATAATTCTATTCTATTTTTCGATCATAGTTTCCATTAATTTCCCACTACAAGCCTGCAGGATTAGTAGTTTATATCTCGTTGCTTTTACTGAATTTTTGTGTGGTTTAAAGAATGCTATTACAAACATTCTTTCAAGTTATCAAGAATTGGCTCTATGTTTAAATACCTATTGTGTTATTTCACCATTAACTTTGTAGCATCTGTCTGTAGGTACTTTAACATCATTATGTATTTCTATCTAGTTCCGGAGCAGATTGCTTTTTTCTCTTAAGCCCTATTTGGAGTTTATACATTGTTATCGTATTGTAATTGTATCTTCCTCATCTTCTTTTGCTATATTATTGTCCACTTGGTTAGTAGATTTTGCTAACGGGTCGAGAAATTTTTGCTACCATACTTTGAACGGGTTTGTTGTCTGGGTTGCTGTTGCCATTGTTATTTGTCAGGCTTCCCACAGTGCTTCAAATTTTTCCTATCGGCATTTTTCTAGTCCAGTTTTCATACAATTGTATAAATTTTTTTAACGACTTGGAGTAATCTTCTACATTTAGCACCCTTTGCTTTAATTTCTAGAAAAGTGTCTAATGAGAAGTCATTGTTCAATTGCTTCTCTCTCTCTCTCGTTTCTCGGTAACTAGTTCTTGACATATTATGTTCCAGATGACCACCAAGTTCTTGAAATTGATCTATAAATTGTTAAATATAGTACACACTTTTCAGCTAACTTGCCGCTCAAGGTCAATAATTAATAGGAATTGATCAATAAATTGTTGTGTGTAAAACAGATATAAGTTTCGTAATGTTAGTTTGTGCATAGACAATACTGCTACATTAATTTAAAGTTTTTTGCAGAATCTACTTAGAAGTTAAGTTGTTTGTTATTGATAGGGCTAAATAAAATTATTCGCGTTTTTATTGTAAATATGTAATCGGAACGGAAGCATTTGGGTGTATATAAATATGCATGGTTACGTTATTATATGCATGTACTAATGTTTTAATCAAATTTTCGCAAATAATAGAAACTAAACAAATAACTTGAATTAAAAATACATCCTAGTTTAGTTGAAATAAAATAAAAAATTTCAGAGCAATTAATTTGGTTGTAACACTATGACAAACAACCTAGTTAGCTTAGAATGTTTATTCCGTTATCAAAAATACATCTTCACTCCCTAAGTGTTTTAAATCTTAAACAAAGTACAATAAAAGTTGTTTGAATTGAATTGGATATTTTACCAATAGTTTGAATGCGGTTAATCGAAACACATGTGAAATAAACAAATAAATGTTTTATAATAACATTCGGTATGGAAATTGAATGATTAAGTAATGATGGAATATAGTTAAATAATACTGTAGAACTAAAGTTTCAATATTAATAAGTTCAGATGGCATTTGAACGTAATCTGCATTCCAATTACGAGTCCTATTAGCATTTTTTCAAGGAATAATTTTGGAAAGAGGTTTGCGAAATTTTAAAAACATTGTTGAGATAAAGCAATACTTATCGATATATTAATCACAGCCGATTCATGTCACACGTGCCTAAAATATTCTCCCGCTATCTAACCTCAAAAAGTATATATTATTAATTTCAAACAACAGCGGCCGTTAAAATTATATAAAATTCGAAAGGGCTTATCTGATTTTTATAACAATGAATAATTTAATGGGACTTAAACTTCCTAATAATGGTGAAGTTTTTATATGTGAATTAGAAGGAAGAATTCATGCAATGAAGCAGGAATATGCTAATGTATCTGCTATTACCACCTTGGTAATTGAGGTTAGGCTAGTTGATTTTCGATTTCAAATGTATTTTTATAGGTTGATGATTATCCAAAGATATACATTTCATCAGATGTGTTACATCCGCATGGTTTAAGAGACGAGACGAGGGATCTATTTGTACCTGTAAATGAACCAATTCTAAAGCGGTTTACACAAGCATATTATGAACTGGGGTTGATTGATGCACTGAATGTAGTAGTAGACCGTGGACCATATTTAATTAAAAAAGGCGCTTTGGTTGCCCTTACAGTGTTAGGAGTTATGAACTCTGTACATAGATATTTTAGTTATTGTTCACAAAAAGATGTCCATAATATAATTATTGAGGCATCTCAAACAAGGAGTTGGGCTCAGAGTCCTGTTCGTTGTATAGCTTGGCATAGTTATCGTAAAAAGATTGCCATTGCATCTTTAGACGATTGTGTAAGAATATATTCAAATAGTACAAATCTGGTACCAGTTTTAAAATGTAGGCAGCAAAGAAATATAACTTGTTTAGCATGGCGTCCATTATCAAACTGTGAAATTGCGGTAGCATGTGAAAATGGAATTTTTGTATGGAGTCTAGAACCGAATTCAATTGTAACATTTATTATTTGTTCATTTATGGTATATTTAACATACCATTTTAGGTAACTCGACCAACAATTAACAATGCAACTATTTTACACCGGATTGAACACATGCCAGTTGTTAGTTTAGCTTGGAGTCTGCAAGGTGAATATTTAGCAAGTGCTGCTGCATATGATTCTTCGATATTAATTTGGAATATAGAATTAAACGAAACTAGTTCTTTAAAAAAACCTGGAGGTTATGGTAATGTGTTATTGAAGTGGTCACCTAATGGACATAAGTTATTTAGTGCTACAACAGGAGTGATTTTTAGGTAAATGGAAGCTATGTTATATTTCTTTTTAGCACTTGTTCTGATGTTTAAAAATTTTCTAGCAACATCTTAGTTTAGCGTACGTAGGCTAGACATAAAAGTGAAAATGAGGAGGTATTGATAATTATTTATTTTGGTGGGGAAAGTTCATGACATATTTTGGTTTAGGGATCGACCTTTACAAAAATTGTGTTTTTATTGTTGTGTATTATTCTATTGAATAAAACACTTGTGGGTTCACTAATAATATATTTATAAAGAAAACAGGTTGTATAAAAGTTTCAGTGAGGTACATATAAATTATTACAACAGCACACAGAATCATGTACAAGAATGCGCCATTACTGGCTTTTTAAAAGCATAGGCGTACTCCAATGATCCCTCAAACCAGTGGCGTGTTTATCATAATACTAAATACTAAAACATGACATTCTCTCTCACTAACAAAGGAAAGAACACATTTATAATACTATAAATTTAACCGAATAGGTGCCTTAATAACTCTATTACTATGTCTTAACATTGGTGAAACATTTTTATTCACATTAACATCAATTTGAAATTCATTGTTGCTAGTACATTGCAGTACAACACTAGTGCTAGCATTTTCAGCAACAACATTTGAATTAAATTTAGGCGAACTTGTTTCAGTTGTTTTGTTACGAAAATCTATTGATTGCCTAGGGCTAACGTTCGTACAAACATCTGAATCATTTTCAATTTTGGTTGTTACAATGTTTTTATCTACCTGACGAAGAGGTATCTCAAAATTTTCCACCCTTTTACGAATATTATTAACATGCTTGTACAAGGTTTCCCCTCAACATCTACTAAATAAGTAACAGCACTAATTACTTTGACTATAGTACCTTCCTTCCACTTATCATTAGTATATGGACCTAATTTATCTATTAATACCTCTTCACCTTCTGCAAATTGTTTCGGTTTAACAAAATCAAAATGTTGACTAACCCTTATACCACTATTTGGTTTTGGTTTCAATAGATCTAAATGAATTTTTGGTTTAATCTTAAATAAAACTTCATTAGAACTTAATCCTGTACTAACACATGGAGTATTCCTATAACTAAATAGAAAATTAACAATTTATTGTTCTATCGAGTGACGACTTTTGTAATAAAAACTTATCTAATGCCTTTTTCACCGTTTGTATATGCCTTTCAGCTACACCATTTGATTGTGGGTGATATGGTGGCGATTTAAAAAACTGAATGCCATTTACCTGACAAAACTTAATAAAATCTTTTGAATTAAACGGAGGATCATTGTCACTCACAATTATATCTGGAATACCCAAAAACGAAAAGGTTATTTTTAATTTTTCAATTGTATGGTTTATATTCGTGGATTTTGACATATAATGAATATCGATCCATTTAGATTTCGTATCAACAATCAATAAACAAGGTACTCCCTTTTGATGAAAGAAATATATATGTATTCTTCGAAATACTCTTTCGGACTTAGGCCAAGAGACTAAATTCTTTTCATAATGGTTTTAATAAACCTGACAATTACTATTGTATTGTATTGTATTTATTTGAACCCATATATACATGGTAGTGGCAGAGACAAGCCATTTAACAAACAATATAACATATAGTGTACGACAGTGTTAAAAGTCTAAAAATAATTACAATAAAATATATTATAGTCATAACCAATAAAAATTAACCAACAATAGTGATTAACAAAGTACCTGTCATAATAGATTTACTTGACAGACTCATCATTCAAAAACTCCTCCACCGTGTAATAACACCGGTCACGCAGCAAGGCTATTAGTGACAATTTAAAATTATGAGTATTCTTAGAGTTTTTAATGCTGTCAGGAAGTTTATTATAGAGAGTTGGTGCCATAAAAAGTATTGATTTATAAACTCGGGTGGAAGTAGGTGTAATTTTGTAGATATCTCTTGAATTTCTTGTAATGTATGAAGAATTAGTGTTGGCACTATTGAGTGTTTTTACGGAAGAGCAGCAATGTATCTAAAATGAATAGGGAAGAATATGTGAGAACTTTCAGTCGTTTAAAGAGCGGCCTGCAGTGTTCATCCCTTGGTTTATGGCAAATAATCCGGATAGCTCGTTTTTGCAATTTGAAGATGAGAGACATCTTTTCTAGCGTGGTATATTCCCAAAAGGGAATACCATACCACAGCCTGGATTCAAACAAGGCATAATACACTTTAAGGGCAGAGTCAATTGCTAGTTCCGTGGATATAGTTCTCAGTGCAAAACTCGCTGATGCTAAGTTAGCAGCAAGCAAGGATATATGATCTGACCAAGTTAAGCCATGGTCGATAGTTAAGCCTAAGAATTTAGTATTAGTGACAATATTTAATGATAAATTGTCAGATAAACTTATAGTTTCAGAGGTGACTTGAGGTTTGAAAATTATACAGCAAGTTTTTTTAGTGTTTATAGAGAATTTGTTTATTTTGAACCAGTTTTGAGTAGAAACAAGATCCGATGAAATGCAATTGTGAAGTATAGGAGCACAAGAAGAGTCCCAATACAAAGTAATATCAATGGCAAATAATGTACATGAAGCATATTTAACAGAAGATGTAAAGTCATTAATATAAAGTAAGAATAATAAGGGTCCCAAGACAGAACCCTGGGGAACTCCTAAATTTACACGTACCATATTTGATACAATTGTTTTATGTTGACTAGAGAGTTTAACGGATTGAGTTCTGTTCTCTAAGTAAGATTTAAGCCATGAACCCCTCTAATACCATAATGGTCAAGTTTATTTAAAAGGATGCTAGGATGCACGCAATCAAAAGCTTTACTAATGTCTACAAATACAGCAGCAGATGCAGACTTTCTTCTATTCAACGTTGTATAGAGACCCACTAAAAATTGATGTATAGCATCTGCTGTGGATTTGTTAGAACGAAAACCAAACTGATTAAAATTTAGAATATCAAATTTGTTAACAAATCTGGTAATACGTTCCTTTATAAGCATTTCTAATAATTTAGAGAAGGTTGAGAGTAAAGAGATTGGTCTAAAGTTATTAAGCGTGTTGGCTCCTCCCTTATGTAACGGGATGATAATAGCATGTTTCAAACACGAGGGAAATATTCCATTCAGAAAAGAATCGTTTATAAGCTTAGTAAGGTATTGTATAACATGAAGCGGAAGAAGTAATAAAATTTTAGCTGAAACATTATCAATTCCTACTGTATTTTTATTTTTAAAAGCTTGTAGGACCCTAACTACTTCGTGCTGATCGGTAGGGTAAAGGAAGAGACTATTACGATTTCCATCCTTGTGTTTACGCAAAAACTCAATAGCATCAGTAGCCAAAGAATCGTTCTCTGACACCAACTCACTAGCTACCTTAGCAAAATGTACATTTAAAGTGTTTGCGATATCCACGTGACAATTCTCAAGCATAATGTCTTGTTTCTGAGTATTTAATCTATTAGTCAGTTCATTTATAACTCTCCATGTTTCTTTAGGAATATTTTTCGAATTTAATATACGTTTAGATAAAGAATGTAACTTTGCTATTTTTACTAAATTGTTAAAAATTCTTTTATAGCGAAGGCAATAAGATTTAATGAAAGTAGAATTGGAGAAATGTTTATACAAAATATGAAGTGACTTTTTGTTTTTTGCTGAAATTCTCAAGCCCGCAGTTAGCCAACTTTTATTCCCAGGCTTAACTAACACCAGGGGGAAGGACATGTCAAATGCCGAAGAGCTTTTGTTAAGTAATGAATTGAAATTATAGTTAAGGTTAGTAAAATTTGAAGTGGGTAGACTATCAAAGGAACTCACAAAAGTAGATATGTTCGCCGGGGAAAAAATTCTGTGGTATTTAGGGGCTGGTATGTTCGGATTTTGTAAACTAGTACTGAAAAGAATTGCTTCATGGTCCGATAGATCACTACTGATTATTTCAGTATTAATAATTAAATTTGGACTGATATTTGTAAGAACATAGTCAATTCTGGAACTAGAGTTAGCTGTTATTCTAGTGTCAGATGCTACCTGCATAACTAAGTTGTAGCAATTAATAATTTGTTTTAACCGAAGAACATTTTTATCCAGGTTGTTATTAAAATTAAGATTAAAGTCCCCTGTAATGATTAGCTTACAATAAGAAGAGGTAACCGAGTGTAAGAGTGTCTCCAGGGATAAAAGGAAATAGTCGACATTACCTGTTGGGGAACGATAAATGGAAAAGACATGTAGTTTAAGACTTTTGCTGAAGGCATGAGAGAGTTCAAAATTGAGTTCACTCTGGAGTTCATTAAAATCAGTGTTTTGGGAGAAATCAGTGGTCAAACTACAATAAATGGCTGTGCCACCATGACTTGAGTGCGGTCTGTGATATACTAATAATGTGATAATTTTCAATATGAACATATTCCTCTGAGTTTAGCCAATGTTCTGTCAGACATATAATTTCTGGAAAGCCTATGCTATCTAACAATACAAGTAAGTTATTAACCTTGCTGCGCAAACTACGTATATTGCACAGTAGGAGGGAGAGGCGCCGTGGTTTCATAGTTCTAAAAAATTTTTATTATTTTTAAGATTATTCCCTAGATTAGGTTTGTCAATTCGATTACTTGAATTAGAAATGTTCAAGTTTGAAATATCATGTGATGATTGTGTGAATCAAGACCTAGAACTATATGTAGACGTTTTTATATATATGAGATTTTGATTCCTAATGTTAACAGATAGTGTAGATTTGGAGGTAAAGCTATTAGTGATCAGTAAAACGTGCTTCAATACAAGTTCTTTTCCACTGTTCTTAATATGTAATCCATGGTTGGTGAAGTGTTTTGATGATAGAATGGTGTTGATATCAACGTAAAAAAAATTGACTTTAGCTGAAACAAGCAGCGAGTACAAGTCACAATTAAGTGAATGTATAAAGTTATTTAATATATGACGACCTTTCCAAAATGGGGAACATATCAGGACCAAATTTGTGTTGACAGCAATGTTGAGTAATAATTTTTTAGTATCCTGAGAAATGTTGGAGCCTCTAAGAGCATTGTTAGTTCCACCCAAAATAATAACATAATCGTCTTGAGTGAAGTCTCTGATATGTGATGATATGTTTGCTGTAACAACGTCTAATGTTGCATTAGGTTTGCATTCATTGAAGATTGAGAAATTATTGTGTTTAATTAATGAGCTTAGGATTGCATAGAAATTTTTCACATGGCTGTCGCCATATATAACTATCTTTTTCTTTTTCAGATTAGGAATAGCATGACTATATTGAGAGCTGGAGAGAGGCTTTACTGAGCGAGTCCAATTGTTAGAATTATTGAGTTTGTTATAGACTGGTTTGATGTAAGTGCTTCCTGAAGGTTCAAGTCTATCATAATTATCTGTGTAGATATTATTTTCAGCGTCAGTTATGACTGTCGTACTCATGGAGGTTGTTATCCCAGAAACATTAGTTAAAAGATCTTGATTAACAGCAGAGGAATGAGTGGCACTTCCAGATGTCAAATCTGTTGTTTGGTTTTGTGCATCAACCATATCAGTGGATGTGGGCTCAGTTTGAGAGTGCATACTATTGACTATAACCTCAGATTGTGAGTGCTCATTAAGTAAATTACTACTCTCAATCCGATGTGAATTAAAAATTAAGAATTTGTCACTCGAAGTTTGTGTAGCTTTATTAATCCAAACAGAAGGTTTGAAATGCTGAGCAATGACAGGCTCAGATTTAAGGGATAAGTTTTCAGTTTCAAGTATTTTTATTTTAGATGAGTAGTCCTTTGAAAGGGATTGATTTTCCTCATTAATTTTATTGAGCGAATCTTCCATACATAAACTTTCTTCTAAGCAGAGGTCGACTTGAGCTTTTAATCTTTCAACATGGCGAGTTAAGTGATTGCATTCTTCTTTTAAGATTTCATTTTCCGCTTTAGTGTTATTTAACTCATCAATTAGGGTGCTGTATTCTTCCTCAGGAATGGAAAATGCATTAGTGGTACAGCAGGATACTTTATAATTCTCTATTTTTTTGAATTTGTTTGTTTTAGCCTCCAAGCAACTCTTGTGGTATATTGCATTACAATTGATGCATACATAGTTGCTATGAAATTTGGCTTTGCAGCAATTAAAAACAAAACGTCCAGCCATTAATATGAATGCTGGTGAATAACTACATGTGAAGGAATGAGGAAGGAAGCAAAATTCTTCACACTGTGGGGTCCTTCACAGTGACTAAGTAGGACAGAAAGGAGTAGACCACGGTAGAGTTTTGAAATAGAGGACAGAGGAATGTAAACATATATATAGGAGTTAATTCAGTGTCAATAAAATTATAGTAAATTAAATACAAATACAATCGCAGTGCAGGCTATCCAAGTTTGCATAAAACTCTTTATAGTGAGATAAGAGAATTCAATAATAAAATATAAGAATAGCAATATTATAGTTGATAAGTGATAAAATTACATCTGGCATACAACTCAATTGATTATATTTTCAACATCATTATTGATATTTGGCCACCAACACACAGACCTAGCTAACAATTTAGCTCTTACGATACCTATGTGAGCTTCGTGTATTAATAGTAGAACATTTTTACGTAATACCTCTGGAATAACTATACTTTTGTTCCTAGCATTAAGCAATTTTATTCAACGGACAATTCATTGCCCTTTACGAAATAACTTTTAGTATCTTCACTAACTTTACTTGGCCAGCCTGTTTTAACACAGTCAATAACTTTCCTTATTACAGGGTCTTTTTTTTGACATGCTTGCAATATCAATATATGATAAAGATAGCTCTTCTGAATAACTAAATGAATGAAACCCATCATCTATATCAGTGTTATCCTTTGAGGGTAACCTAGACAGCATATCAGCCTCTAACATTTGAGAACCTCTTCTATACTCAATACTGTAATTGTACATTGACAAAATTAAATTTCAACGTATAATAGGTGAAGCAGACATCACCGATATGTTCGGTTCTGGATTAAAAATTACTTTCAACGGCTGATGATCGATATGAGAATAAAAGATCTCCCAAAAATATATTTATGAAAGCATTTGACACAAAATATTACTACTAACGCTTTGCGTTCCAATTAAGAGTAATTACGTTCTGCCTTTGAGAGCATACCTGAAGCAAACAACACTGGTTTTTTTATCCCCTTAATTTTATGACATAAAACACCGCCAACCCCATAAGAACTTGCATCACACGATATTATAATAGGCTTATTTGGGTCATAGTGGGTTAAAACCTGATTAGTTGCAAACAAATCTTTACTTAAGTTAAATGCATTTTTGCATTCATTATCAAAATCAAATATCGTGTCTTTTTCTAACAACGCATATAAGGGCTTTAATTTTGATGATAACATAGGAATAAATTTACTATAATAATTTAGTAACCCTAAATATGATCTAAGTTGAGTAAGATCTTTTGGTTCAGGTGCCTCATATATTGCTTGTAATTTTTCAGACGTAGGATGTATACCTTCGGAGTCAATCCGATGTCTTAGGTATGTTACATCTTTCTGAAAAAACTACACTTTGCTAAATTAACTTTTACATAATATATAGCTTATCTAGCTAACACAATTGTTAATAATTTTTCTGCTTCCACTTGCGTTCTTGAAGCTAATAGAATGTCATCAAGATAACAATACACCCCCGAAATTCTTTTTAAAATCTGCTCCATCACAGACTGAAAAATTGCTGGTGCTGACTCAATTCTATAGGTTAACCTTGTAAATTGATTCATACCCATATGCGTATTAATTGTTAAATATTTTTGATAATCGGCATTTACCTGTAATTGTTGATAGGCCCCAGATAAATCAAGAACTGTAAAAACTGAACCTCCCGTTAAACTAGCAAGTATATCATCAGGTGCGGGTAAGGGATACTCATTTATTTTTAATAATTTATTAACAGTTACTCGAAAATCTGTACAAATCCTAACATCACTAGTTTTCTTGGGCACTACTACTATGGGTGAAGCCCATTCACTATGTGAAACTGGTTTTAAAATACCTACTTCAACCATTTGATTAATGTTCTTTTCCACTAACTAACGGTTTTAGTGCATATGGCATTGCATAAGCTTTTTTTACTATTGGAGTAACATTATCCTTTAGAAGAAATTTCACTTCAAACTTTTTAATTGTACTGCAAAGATTCTGATCAAACTATCTTGCTTAGATTAACATTGCTAGCCGCACATTATTTACTATTTGGATTTCAGCATTTGTTTTGAAATAATCTCTCCATCCTGGAAATAACATATCAAGCCAATTACGTCCTAACAGACAATCAAAATTCTTACTGGACTTTATAATGGTTAAAACTAAATAAAATTTGTTGTTACCTAATTCTACTTCTACTAAACATTCTCCGATAGCATTAATTATGTTACCTGAAATTCCGCTTAGATTATAATGTACCGCTTTAAAAGATAAACCAAAAATTTTCTTGAAACTATAAACATCGATTACAGACCTATATGCACCGTTATCGATTTAAAATTTTACATATTTTCCATTAATCTTCAACATTAAATATTGTGGTTTTCCCACAGCATTCGAACTAATGTTGTGTATCGACAACAAATCACTATTAACTTGCTCGCATACTTCCAAGATTGTTCTCTCATGCTGCTCCAAACTATGAACATTTCCTTTTATCATACACATTTCTTTTGTGTGACCATGTTTAGAACATTTAAAGCATTTCCACTTAGCTGCAGGGCATTTATCTTTCGGATGACTTTTACCACAATTCTTGCATTTATAAGCATCACTAACAGTACCACCAGCGTAACTTGCATAACTTTGCTTCCCACCTGGAGTACCGTAATACTTTTTATAAATGTTGGACTTCGACTTTTCCTTTTGTATGGAATTTATAGAATTATTGCAACCTGCCAAAGTTTTAACTTGACGCTCGGCTAATTCTGAAGCTTGCGTTAATTTACACGCATCTATATATAATAAAGTTGACTCAGAAAGTAACTTCTTCTGTATATGCTCTGATTGGATTCCAACCACAAACTGATCCCTTAAAGCATCATCTAAAAATTGTCGAAAGTCACAAGTACTAGCTAATTTTCGAAGCTCCACTATGTACTCTGCAATTGATTGACCACTTTTTTGCATACACTTATTAAATATGAACCGTTCATAAACAATAGATACTGCAGGAGAATAATGCTTAACCAACATTTGAGAAACTAATGCATAGGACAATTCCTGAGGTTTCTTTGGTGCCGCTAAGTTCTTTAGTATTAAGTAAACATTTACACGTGCTAATGTGACAAACATTGACACTTTCATGTCTTCTGTAACACCATTAACTTTAAACAGATGTTCTACTCTTTCTAAATACGTTTCGAACTTCTTCGCGTTCCCATTAAACACTTCTATACTTCATATCATGGTCATTTTCTTAATATACTATAATGTTTTTACAACATCTCCACGTAAATTTCGAAGTTGCGATATTACTTAACCTCACAATTTTTTATACACCACGTGTTTCAGTTTTATAAATATGTACAACAAACTCGTCTCCAAAATGTTGTGTATTATTCTATTGAATAAAACACCCGTGGATTCACTAATAATATATTTATATAGCAAACAGGTTGTATAAAAGTTTCAGTGATGTACTTATAAATTACTACAACAGCTCACAGAATCGTGCTACAAGAATGTGCCATTACTGGTTTTTTTAAAAGCATAGACGTATTCCAATGATCCCTCAAACCAGTGGCGTATTTACCATAATGCTAAATACTAAAACATGACACTTATTTGACATTTTGCAACATTTGTCAAACATTTGAAGCGTTTCTCATACATTTGGAACTTTTGATTAATAATGAGAATATTTGACTAACTTTTCATTTGACCAATATTTCTAACAGTTGATCAACAATTAGCACATTTAACCACATTTGAAGCATACGATAAACAGTTAAAAATCTGGTAGATATTTCAGCAAGAAGCGCGGTGACGCATTCGCACAAAATCGTGTAATTAAAAAAATTTCAATTTCGATAGCATTTCCAATCAATTTATATGGTGACTGAATTTACTTTGAAGTTTTTTATATGCTTTCTCTAGAATAGAGCTTTTAAAATCTAACATCCTAATAAGTTACACATATATTGTTTCCACATTAAACAAGCTTAATGTGATTTACACTCTCATATTAATGTTATTAGGAACTATTGTTGGAAAATTGATACTAAAGATCCTGTCACAAAATTCTCTCTATTATTATTACTTCAAAATGACAATTGTTTCTTAATACCCTAGTTATACAGTGATAATAACTTATACCAAACATGACAATTCCCCCGACCATATAACATAACAAGCTGCCGTTTTCAGCAAAATAAATATCACCTTAGAAACTAAGATGAACCCAAATGCCAACGTTTGCATTATGCAATAAATATCACAAAACACACAAACATTTAACAACATTATAAACGAACATAGCAATTTCTTAAGTATACAATTATTGCAAATATGTTATTAACAAAGAAACATACATAAGTAATGTTAGTATAGGAAAAAAGTTAAGGAACACGAATTGTTACATATATAATCACTCAGGTTTCCTTAACAATTCTATCTCAGAAAGTGCATTGCGTAACACCACCACCCCCAGCAATGTTTGATCCGATTCTACATTAGTATGAGACACCAATGATCAGCGCTTCCTCAGCTGAGGAATTCAGTACTCTCCGTATTAGTAGATCTGCTTCATTATTTGAGTCCATTTCCTCCAAAACGTACAATCTTTGCACCAATCTAAGTAATTTTACTTTAGTTGTCTTAAGTTTAGCGATTCTGTCGTTTCTTACTACCATTCCTATCCATACAACTGTGCCAACTGGAATATTCCCCGTGTGATGTTTTAAAATCTTATTGTTTCATATTACTAGAGGCCCTAAATATTCCTTCGCAAATATATCTTTTAAAGCCATGTAAATAGAAGTAGGTAGCATACTCTACCGCTTAGTCCATTCATATCAATTGGTATCTGTCTGCTTCTGTTGTATAAACATAGATGGTGTGATGGGTAATACTTCTATAGAATCATCCGAGACATAAGTGAATAGTCATTTATCCATAACTCTTATTTCAACAATAAGGGTCTGTAACTCATACAGCATTAAAAGTGCTCGACTAAGAGTAGTGTTTAATAATTTGATGACACCAATAAGACCTGTCTCACTAATTTGCCATAGGCACATTGAAATGCCAATTAATCTTCATGTTTTCAACGATGTCCGTTTAAATTATTGAACGACCAACAAAATTAGTTCCATTGTCTAAGAACTGATATTCTCTCGCGACGTACAATCATACGCCATAAAGTTAAAATGAATGCCTTGGTAAAAATGGAATTTATAATCTCCAGATATACAACCCTATAAACGGCACGTACATATAACCAGGCGAACCTTAGAATTATCTTTCAAAAACAAAGATCCCATCAAATCATATCCTGACACGTGAAAAGTTTTCCCAAATTAACACGATTATCTGGAAAACCAGTAGGGGGAGTGACGAAGGCCTTAACTCTATGTTTGCAACATCTGCAACAATTTCGAACAACCCTTTCTAGCTACAAGTCGTCTTTTCAGAATTCACACTTCTTTTCTTAAATTGTTTAGGACCCAATCTGCACTTGCATGATGTATCTCTTCGTTACTCCTTTATCATAGCTACAACAAGAGCACATTTTGATAAAAGTGGGCTATCGCAAAGAAGAAGGAAATTTATCACTAAGAATTTTAGTACACACTTGAATCACTCATTTCTCGTCGATCAAAGATTCAATATTCTCTACAGCAAGGGGGCAAATTCTTTGTATATATTTTAGTCACTTCTCTTCTGCAAACAGCAATTCATATGCTGTAAGATTGCCTCTTTCTAAAATCACATATCGCTCCTTTTTAATGAAACGGTTTATTCATACCATTGACCATACATTTTCTTCAAATGAACTATAATACAAAAATATATTTATGCAAGTTTCACTTTGAGCAGTAACAAGACAAACGGCATTTTTTTCAGTTAGCATACTTGCTGTGGAAACAATTTCTACATTGGACCATTCAGCAGGTGACTTATACAACCATGTGGGACCCTCTCTATTTTTCCACTTTTCATACTCACTTAATACTCCCATTTGTCTACGATGTTTCCTCGAACATACGATTGATAAATGTATTGCAAAAGAGGTTAAATGTATTAACTGCATTAATTATAATCGATTATATCCAAATAGATCTGATATTTGTATAGATCACACAGTCTGGAATAATGAATGCACTGTGTTCAAATAAAAATTAAGTTTGCTAATAGTTTCAATTTTCTCTACATAGCAATCACAGTTTAATAATAGGTGCAGAGTTTTAAATAAGTCGAAATCTTTATCGTTATACATCTACTATCAAAATATGAGGCCTCCGTGGCAAAATGATTGAATTATATAACTTCCTTATCATATGTGATTATGATATTATATGCTTAACTGAAACATGGTTGAAAGATACTATACATGATAACGAATTCCTTTTCGATACCTACAGTGTATTCAGAAAAGACAGACACATTACTGACCTTGGTGTTAGTAGAGGAGGTGGTGTACTTCTAGCTATTTATAAGAAGATTATTGCTGATCAAGTTCTGTTTAATTGCTCGAACCTTAATATTGATGTTTTAATGATTGAAATTAAGGAAGTTTACCAGAGGTCAATAATTATAATAGTTCTATACATCCCACCAAATCAATCTAAGGACACTTATGAACTTTTCTTTGGTGAACTAATAAATTTTCGATACATCTGTGATAAGGATATACTACTCACAGGAGATTTTAACCTACCGGAATATACCGAGAAAAGTAACAACTATCCGAGAGTTTGGCTTTTAAATAATCTTTTCTCATTTTATGATGTTGATCAATACAATTTTGCATATAATTCAAATCGCAGACTACTTAATCTGGTTTTCTCTAGTCTCACTTGCAATATAAGTAACACTGCTTTCATTGATCTGCTTGTGGATAATCATCTTCCATCATTATCTGTTAACGTACTTAAAGTCATCACTAAAAATCTAGCAGAAACAGTCTCGAAAGATGCCAATTTTAACTTCAAAAGTGTGAATTATAATGCCCTCTACAGTGATATGACAGCTATCTTCTGGGACATTATTGCGTCGATAACGTACAGATGGCAGTTTCCCATCTTTATGAAGTATTTAACGGAGTTTTAGATATGCATGTTCCAAAAAGTAGGGCACAAACAAAGACGTATCCACCGTGGTTTACAAAAGAAATCATCAAACTTATAAAGGAAAAGGCAAATCTGTGGAGGCAATATAGAGTAACTCACAATTGTGCTGACTATAGTAATCTAATGAGCACACGCTGTAAGCTGAGAGTTGCTGTAAATATTACGTAAAATAATTTTCATACCCAAAGTAATAATAACATAAAAGGTGATCTTAAAAAGTTCTGGTCTTATATAAATAATAAACGAGATTCCAAGAACTAACAACAACAAATGACTTATAATGCAGAGTCTTATTCTGATCCTAATCTCATTGCAAACAAGTTTGCAGAATTATTTAAATCTTCTTATATGGTATACAATTATGATCATCTTATTCAAGAATCAACATCTAGCTTTCTTAGTATTGACTTACCAATAATTACAGAAACAGATGTACTTAAGGCAATTAACAAATTACAATCCAAATTCACAGCAGGTCCTGACATACCAGCATTTTTTATTAAAGATTGTAAGTTTAACCTCATCAAACCACTTACATACATATTTAATCTTTCACTAAAGAATTAAAAATTTTCTCGAGTTTGGAAATCTTCTAGAATAAGGCCAGTACATAAAAAAGGAGCTAAATCAAGTATAACAAATTACCGTCCCATCATAATCCTCAATAATTTTAGCAAAATATTTGAGTTTACTCGTTATGACTGTATATATTTTCATTCACAATCAAAGTTATGTATACAATAACATGGTTTTATGGCTGCAAGATCAACTACGACCAATTTAGCTATTATTACACAATACATATCAAAAACAATTGATAATGTATTACACTTTTATTGGTGAAAGTTTATATGGTCGGTAAAACAGTTAACAAAGTATTACACTTTAGATGGTGAAACATTTATATGGTGATAGATAGTTCCTAAAAGCCGGTAATACAGTTACCAAAGTTCATAAGATACATCGTGCAAGCGCAATGGATAAAAAGCAATGCAACGCCCTGGCGGAGGAAAGCGCAAACCTTTTACAGATTTAGGCGCGATCATCTACCATGACGTCACCAATAATTTATATTGCGCCATAACCGGAAAATTTACACAAAATTAAGGCAATAAATAATACAGAATTAAAAACAAAAGGTAATACGTTATTACTTACATAAGGAATCCGGCATCCGGCAGGAAGTCGCGCTACGGTAGGCCTCTGCTCCGGGGCTGTTGGCTGATCTTGGACATCCAATTTGTCTCGGGGTCGTGGAGTCCGGTTTGCCTCGAGGTGGCTGCAAATTTATCTACCTAATATGTAGGGAGCGGCAGGATCAGGTTTTATAGGGAACGACAACAAGATAAAACAAAAGGGAAATCTACATACTAGAGATAAGGCACACTACGATACCTGACCGACCACACACCTTGAAAGTTCACCGCAAAAAGCCGCGATTTAGAGCGTCACGGAAACACTTCTCCCCACCCTTTGTCTAGTATTGCTCTACCCCTCTAGGGATAAGCACACTGCGCGAATGCACTACTCTGACGTACGGAAGTACCGCCTAGTCCATTTAAAATTCCCGCGCACCGCGTATTTGAATTTATGCCGCGAAACTTCCATACATCAAAAACTTAACCTAAAAACACTGTTTAAGTGCAATGGCACGTAACAAATGGAGAGCAAGTAGACGTAGTCTATACTGACTTCTCAAAGGTCTTTGAGAGACTGGACCATGGTTTGCTGCTGAAGAAGTTGTCTTACATCGGTTTTGCACCACAGTTAATAACATTTTTTTCATCCTACCTTAATAATAGAAGAATAGACGTGGAATACAATGGCTTCAATTTTAAGCATTTTACTGCCACTTCTGGTGTGCTGCAAGGCTCTGTCCTGGGACCCTGTTTTTTCATTGTTTTCATTAATGATGTGGTGAATTCCTGTTTAATCTATGCTGATGACCTTAAATTGTATGGCAACATAAACCACATAGAAGATTGCATAAAGCTTCAGCAGAATCTTGTTAAATTCCAGACCTAGTGTATTTCAAATAAATTATCTTTAAATCCGGACAAATGTTCTGCTACAAACTATACTAGAAAATTCAATGTTATTAAATTTTCGTATACTATAAATGACTCAATCACCAAAATAAAGACAATGTTCTAGACTTGGGAATTCACATTGATGCAAAGCCAACTTTCAGTCTACACATCTTTAACCTGTGACATCCTCAAAACTATTTACTTTGCCTATGTGAGGTCCAAACTCGAATACGGCAGTATAGTCTGGAATCCATTCTATGTTACACACCTAAATATGATAGACAAGGTACAACGGCGCTTCTTAAAGTATTTAGCATTCAAGAAGGACTCTGTCTATCCCTGCATAGGTGCCAATTTTTTGGAAATATTTCCAATATTTCTGAATATTCCGAGGCAAATTTTCACTATTTGTAACACTAATCACTATGTGGGTTACTGCTCAACAATATTTATTATAACTACCTCCCATATTAAACATTTACATTGCGGTAACCGCACAACCCATTCATTGCTTCAACGGCATTTTTGAAACTTGTTTGCTAGGAGAGCCACAAGACGGTGCCTGCATTTATGTTTTTTTTTGTTTTAAGGCTTAATCCTATTTCTGCATTGTCTTTTATCGGAGACGTACCTATTTCGTAATTTCTGGAAAGGTATTTTTCAGTCTGGTGTTTATTTTGGTGGCCCTTTGTCCATAACACAGGTTTGTATATATATATATATATATATATATATATATATATATATATAAGGTGCAAAAATTTTAAGGTATATGTTTTTTCTCCTTTTGTTTCGATACTGAATGCATATACATATAACTTCAGATGTTGAATGAAGCATTTGTAGCAGCCCTTTGTTGATTTATTTGGTGTCACAGAAGATGTATTCACATGTTTAGTGACTGTGGCACTAATTTTGTTGGGTGCTGCTATTAGAATTTGTGAACTTCTACAACAAATTGCTGAAGCAGAAAACATCGAGCGGTCATTTAATTCCCCCTTGCTGTCCATGTTTGTAAACTTTGGGAAGCCGGAACCGAATTGGTCGATAATTTTTTTTATTGAGTTACAATATCCAACAGAACTATGTCCCCATTACAGGATAAGGCTACATTACTTATTATCTAGGAATAATGTAATGGTCTGTACAAATAATAGTGTGTGCTAGCCTATAAATAAACTGCACAATAAATTGGGGCACCAAAATGAAACTGCCGATTCCAAGGTTAAGTTTTATATTTTTAATAAGCTTTAAAAGATGTACATTTGTTATAGCAAACTTACTACAAAATGAAAGGTTTGTTCATGAATACATGTGAGATAATATAAATCGTTTGTTAACCCCCCCACCCCCAACTTAATTCTTATATACTAACAAATAATGCTTTACTTTAAATACAAAACAAAAATAGTTTTCCAAACTAATATAACACAAACATACTCAAATAATTACTTATAAGTACAAATATTTAACATTTCCCTAAAGTATAGTAATTCTGACACTGCTGAAGACTTCATAAAAATGCCAGCAGCCTACTGTGTAGTTGAAACATTGATTTTGTCGTCATTTACACACTGCCTAGCAAAATGATGTTTCACATCTATATGTTTATTTCTCTTAGTTTCTAAAGTGTTTGATATTTTAATACATGATTGGTTGTTATAATAGATTTTCACAGAAAAAGTATTTTGTTTTAACATTTTTGAAAGCAACTGCCCTATAAAGATGCATTCTCTTGTACAGTCTGACAAGGCTATGTATTCAGCTTCAGAACTACTAAGTGAAAAATTTTATTGTAGAACCTGAAATGCTTTTTCTGCGCTTTGAATCATTTGCATATTCAGTATCTGCATAAGCACTAATTACATGACTGTTATGAGTTGTCTATTTTTCCTAGCTAATTCTGAAATCTTCAGTCAGCTTTAAATATCTTAAAATATTTTTCAAATATGAGCCATGCTCCCTCGTGAAACAATTCTGAGAACGACTAAAATAGTAAGTCGAATAAATCGGGTCAGATCTAGTTCCTAACATTATATACATAAGAAATCTAAAGAGTTTAGTGTATGGTAAATTTAATATTTTAGAATTTGACTCATAATTTTTCAAATTTAATTTCTGCTGTATAGGAATACTTAACTTTTTACAATTCGCCATGTTAAATTTAATTAACACTTTATGAATCTAACTCTTTTGGCCTACAAATAACTTACTGTGATTTTGGAATTGTTATTCCCAGAAATACCAAAGTAAAGTTATTTTGACATTTAGGTGACAAATCGCACATTTCAAATGTTGACATTAACTTCTGTTTAAAAATGTCCATTCTTTCCCTACACGAACTAAACAAAATTATGTCATCTACATGTTTTTCTTATGCTTCATTAACGACTTATTTTTTTTTCTAAAAGACAAGTGTGATGTTGTCTTTTATTCAGATGATACCACTCTATATAATAAGAGTGATAATATGGCTCAACTGGTAGCTGACAGTATGACATCTTTATGCCTCACTGAATCATGGTTTAATGATAACAAGCTTGCCCTGAATAGGGATAAAACCAAACAAATAATTTTTTCATTAAAAAGGGATTCTTTTTCAAAGGAGCAATCAGCTAGTTTTCTCGGTACCACCCTGGATAGCAAATTAAATTGGGACACCCACTGTGATCTGCTATGCAAAAAACTTTGCCCAACTATTTATTTCATAAACTCTTTGGTAAGATCACTTTCACCTAATGTGCTACTGTCATGTTATCATGGCATGTTCCATTGTCATATTATGTATGCTATAATTGTGTGGGGTCATTGTAGTGGCTTCTTTCGGGGTTTCAAACTTCAACGTAGAGTTGTTCGTATTATGTCTAACCTTGGGTTCCGTGATGACTGCCGTGAATCTTTTATTAAATTTAAAATTTTAACTCTGCCTTGTCTGTTTATTTTACAATGTCTGCTTTATGTCAAAAAACAAATCTTACAATATCAACACAACACCGATATTCATCACTTTGACACTCGTAACAAGGGAAAATTGGTTGTACCTTACCATAGGCTAAGTAGAAGCAGAAATGGTTCTAACTACTTTGGTTGTATTTTTTATAATGCACTTCACTCTAGCATAAAAGATTTGACTCTTCATCAATTTAAATTGAATGTAAAAAGATTCTTATTAGAAAATGCTTTCTACACAGTACCTGAGTTTTTAGCTTCAGTTGATTCTTTAAGGTTATCCTCTGAAGATTTATAACATAATTTCCATCTTTTTGGTGATTTTTTTTTTAAATTGTAAACGTACTTTTATTGTATTTGACAAATTGTTATTCACATTAGTGATTCACACATGTTTTATTATAAATATAAATATAATAATAATATAACGTACAATTAAATAAATATCTTTGGCATAGCATAAACAAGAATTCAATTTGATCATTCAAAACTCAAATTTAGTAAAAGAAAGTGCAATGTCTGATACTAGCACGTAGGTACTTATTTTAATCTACATTAAGCTTTATTAAGTTTACTATGTACTTACTTATTGACTGACAATCGACCTCCACACCAATAGAAATTTTAATATATACAAGTTCAAGTAAGTTACGATTAAAAAATGCACTTTTACATCTAATTGATTTACAAAAAGACTTTTCTACACTCGATGACAAGAGCACGCTGATAGAAAGCATGTACACCACTGGTGAATATACTTCAATACCTCTACATTTGACTTTCCAATGCTCCACTCAAAGATACTATGTTGGTCAAGAAGCAAACATTTTTAATCTGGAAATTTTGAATTTTGCCAAACCCTTTCTATTGCAAGCAAGGTAGTGATTTTTAAGGTAAGCAAGAACACTCGCACATAAAACCTACGTTTTACCTCTCATCTAAACAAGGACGTATTTTTGTGAAAATGCTTGTCCAACATTTTCAAGTAGTTTGTGTCGGGAATTGAATCTGAGATCTTGGGATCTAGTAGTTATGAGCAAATCTGTCTGATTCATGGAGTTGTTGGTACTCACGAACCCCTACATTTGATTTTCCAATGCTCCACCCCAAGGAAGCGAGTTTTCTTTTACCTGGAAATTTTGAATTTTGCTGAACGCTTGCTATTGCAAGCAAGGTAGGGATCTTTAACCTGGTGACAACATTTGCACACGTGACATACATTTTATCTCTCATCCAAACGAGGATGCATTTTTCAAGCGGTTCGTGTCGGGATTTGAACCCAGGACCTAAGCCACGGAGCCCCTAAGCTATCCATGAGCTCTACATTTGATTTTCTAATTCTGCACCCTGACATTGGTCAGGAAGCGATTTTTTTTTACCTGGAAATTTTTATTTTGCTGAACACTTGCTGTTCCAAACAATGTAGGGATTGTTAATGTGCATGGGACCTTCATTTTACATATCATCTGAACAGAGGGCATATTTTTGTGAAAAATTCTTGCCTAACATTTTTCAAGTGGCGCATGTCGGAAATAGAACCCGGGACCTTGGACTTAGTAGTCACACGCATACCAACTGAGCCACGTTGTCGTCTCCTATTCACGAGTCACGAGTTTCGTCTTTTTCATAAGTTCACTTTTCTGACAAGCTTTTTCTGTAAACACCCATCTTTACACTTTGAGCTATTTCAATTACTTCTCAGGTTTTGCTTTCACGTTTAGATCACTTTTAGTAGCATCAACTGAGCCATTTTGAAATTGCTTTAGGATAAGTCTGTCACATGTTTGTTGCAATAGTGCTCATTAAACTTTTATCATCCACATAACTAACTTCATATTCATCAAATGTTCTAGGTTGATTAATTTGTCTTCTTGGCCTCTTTCCTTCATTATTTTGTTGCTCAACAACTACATAGTAATCATTAACTTTGACAGATTGATATTCAGTCTCACTACTGCCACAGTCTCTGTTCTGATTCTGTTCTTCTCGGCAACTTATATCTCTATATTTCTGGTGTTTCTTTCTGGTTCATAAACTTTCTTTTATCAAAAACATCTTTTACTAAAATGATTTTTTTATATTTTGCTTTCTACAAACAAAATGCATTGTCAGTGTTAGTCTAGTAAAACAATTTTTGACTTCTAGGATCTAGTTTACTGAATTGATCTTCAGCTGGTAGGTGCTGTTATGTGTGAATTTGATCCTAATGACCTTTTTAGTTACGTTCCATGGAAACTGTTACAATTAGCATAAATGGAGACACAAAAATTCTATATGAGGTTAGATATGTTGCTAGGTGGGGCATTTGTGATTCGGTTTTATAAACGTGGTTGTTCTTGTGACTGCATAACTGCTGCTAATTATTAGTATTGTATTGCATAAAAATCTATTTTTATTTGGTAATTCGAATAAAGTGTAGGGGAAGGCGGGGTAAAGTGGAATAGCTAACACTTAGCCAATTTAAAAGTTTTATCGTTATTTTTGAGTTTAGCATCTTTTGTTGAGCTATTTAAAACATTTTTGCAAGATTTAGATAATATCCAATTGGTTGTTTGTTACTTATGACATTTTAAAAAAAAATTGTAATTATGCCACTTTATCCTGTACGGTGGGGTAAAATGAAATATTTAATGGGGTAAAGCGAAATAAGTGCGACTTTAATTTAGTCTTTGATTAAGTGTCAAAATAAACAATACAAGCACAAGGCGATAAATATTAGCTATATAATAAAAAATTCTTAATTAGAAATTAAATAGATTTAAGAAAATTTCATTTTTCCGTATCTTAGCTTGATAGTTCTTTAAAACACCTTCAATTTCTTATTTATCAATTGTACTGCTGTCATCAATTTCTGGGAAAACACAAATATTCGGGTGTTGTTTGTAGTTTTGCATGAATTTTACATGATGTATTTTTATTTCATTTTCGGTTTCTATTTTGCTAACTTGTGCAACAAATTTTTTTATGATTCCTGTTTTTCGGGGGTCATTGACACCGACACAAAATCATCGACTATTTCGCTTAGGGATATGGTATATGGTTCATTCTCTTGACTAACATGGTCTGAATCCTATGAATCTATAAAATTTGAATCATCAGAAAAGTCTTGACAAAGTTTTTTGTCAGATAACTCAGAATCACATGAGCAAATATAATTTTCAGTTTTCTTGGATTTTGAAGTGCATATTTCAAATATTTCGCACTTGATTATATTTCGATTAGATGGCATCTGTTTCGCATTGTCTTCTTCTAGTTCATGTAGATAAGGTGATGCAGTTATGACAGCAGTCTTGCCACGACGCCTAACACTTTGTTTTTATTGCTTAGGGATGACCTTAGGAAGAGGTAAAAGATCTGCTGGCACTACACTTATGTTTTTAGGTAGAGTTATTTCATCAGGTAGAGTGTTTATATATTGCTCATCAATCAAGGAAAGTTGTGATCGGGATGATGTTTCAGGATTATCTGTAGCAGGGTCTTCTCTTTCGGTTAACGAAGCCGATACAAACACATTATTTGTAAACTTATGTGTATCAAATGTTGTTTTGAAACTATTTGCAGCATTTGATAAAGTTGCTGTTCTTGAAAATGCTTTGCCGAATATTGCAGGAACGTCAGAAAGTTCAATTATTTTATTAGGTTTATTTTGTTGATAAGTTTTTAACTGTTGATTATAATAACTGCTGAGGGGGAACATAAAAGCTACATCGAGTGGTTGTAGTTTGTGAGATGTATGGGGAGGTATCACCAAAATATGAACATTATTATCACGTGCTTTTTTCTATTAGTGGTAAATTTTTTACATGAGCATGTCCATTTAATAATAATAACACTGGATCTTTAGAAGTTGGACGGGTGTGTTTTAAAAAATATCCGACAGCATCCACCCTGATTTGTGGAAAGCAGCTATACTTTCTGCAGGAAGACCAATTTTATAAATTGGGTTTCTTCTAATACGTGGCATCACAAGTAGTGGAGGAATATAGTCACCGGAGGCATTAAAACAAATTTCGGCCGTAATTAATGTTCCACGTTCACCTGAATTGTAAATTCCAACTTGCTTCTTACCTTTTAATGACAACAGCTTCAGTGGCTTGTTGAGAATCGTTGATATACTGGTTTTGTCACAGTTGTAGATTCTACTCGCTGGAAATGAATGTTCGTCCAGTAATGAACCCAACAAGCTGAAAAATGCATTTTCAGAGACAGCATTAAAACCTGAAGCTCTGGCAGCCGACATGTTCTCTGGAGTTCGCAGCGATAATTCTCTATGCCTTTTCATGAAAGTACTATACGAATCTTTTCCAGCCAAACCTAATTCTTTATTAAAGTTATATGGAATTTGGTTTTGCTCTGTATAGTCAAAAGCTAGTTTTCGTAATTCTAGAACTGACAATCCAAAAAATCTTTCCTCTAAATCTACAGTATGTTTTACTATAGCCAACTCCTGCTCTTTTGTAAAACAGTTTGAAATCGCCCAAGCTTTTTTGTTGCTGCTTCATCTTCCGATTTCTTACTCTCTATACGCCTGTGTAAGCTGGCTAATGGTATGTTAAATTATTTTGCAGCTTTATTTTGCGAAAGTTGATTAGATCTTACAGCCACTATAGCAGACTCCATTACATCCTCTGACCAACTTTGTTGGTTTGTGTTCCGCTTGTAGTTTCTCATGCTCTTTCTGAAAATGTATAATTCGCAAATTAATTAAGATTGCATGCACTAAAACTTCACACAAAACAGCTTAAAATTTACTAATCTCTAAAGGGGGCAAAGTGAAATATTGTACTTTGTCCCAAAGTTCAGTATTTTATTTTGCCCCAAAGTAATAACAAACAAAGTAGTTTGAATTATTCATACATCCCTAACCTACAAAAACACTATTAACGGCAGCTAGTAATACAAATAAGAATATATATTATGAAATCAGTAAATGTTTAAGAAGTTTAATCAAATCTCCAAAAAATGTTACACACTTACTTTACATTCTTACAATAGAATAGCTGAAAACAATAAATTTTGTTTTATTACCATACATGTCATCTGAACCAGTCTAGACTTGGTCAACAACTGAAAGAACTAAAAGTAGACAGCTGTCACTTACTCAAACAGATGGCGCACCTGATATTTTCCTGATAAATTCAAAAAGACATCATTTCACTTTATCCCATTGTTTCACTTTGCCCCACCTTCCCCCTACTTAAATTATTGCATATTATTTCACTACAAACTACTGCGGTTATCGTGAATACAACAGTTTGGCGACGAGGATCATAAAAATTCCACACGAAGCAGAGCACATTGTTGGATAAATTTTTCATAATGCCAACTAGTGCTAGTACAATCACGCAAGATGTAGTAGTCTTCCAAGTCCGTTCAACTTTCACGATGGATACATCTAAAGCCACCAAAAGCGAAATGGTTGCATTGGGCAAGCAAAAAATATATGACAAAGAAATAGAATTTCAACAGACTTTTGCTAAAAATAATATGATATAAAAAGTGTAAGTTTTAGAACAGAATTTTTTTAAAATAATTTGGTGTGGTTTCAAATGTTTCCAAAAAAGCACATGGCAAAAAAGAAAGATTGTTAAAAAAATTAAAGGGATAGATCATTCGAAATTGTTAAAGAATGCAATTAGAAATAAGAAGAATATTTTTCCTAATCTTTTTTGGATATTAAACCACTCAGAGTTGTAATTTAATTTTTTGCCGTTTAATAGAATAATGTATCTATGCTGTATCTAAAATAGTTCAAAATAAGCAGTTATAAATTCATTGGTGTGAAAATAAATTGAGAGAATATTATCACTGTTAAAAATAAAAATACGGAGTATTTCATAACGAAATCCTGAATTAGAACGCATCGATATTGGTACAATAGAACTTGCGCGAGTTCATCACTAATGCTCGTCGATTTCCGGTCGAACAGACAGTCACGTCGCAACACGAAACAAGTAAGCATGACTGATAAAAGAAAACGACGTGACTTTCGCATTCCTTAGGTGCTTGTAGTAGGGTCTCCAGGTACAGGGCATTTATCAATGGTATGTAATTAATGTTTAAGTTTGATCACAAATAGCCTTATGTTATAGCGCAAAGAACGAAAAATATCAAATGTTAAAACAAAATAATATAAACTTGGATAACAGAATGTAAAAATTCCCACAATTAAAGAAAGTCCACATCAGCAACAAAATTTGGCGGAACCAAATTAGGCATTTTACACGAGGCATGGAAATGTAAGATGGCAACAACTGTTTGAGGATTCGTTAGGTGAAGCTTGAATATTGAATTTCGTGTCAACTGTTAGTTTAACATGCTATGAGGATGAAGTATCAAATACAAAAAGCTGACGAGGATTTTATATATCGGTAACGTACAAAGATGATGAAGTTATTTTGAATTTTATAATGTTACGTTGCGATAACGTTTGTATCGATAGTGGTTAGCTTGAAAATCTAATATTTTTTTTTATTACGTTCGGTTAGATAATTTTGAAATATATTGCTAGAGCATTTCATTAAGGAAATTTTGTTGAATGAAGATTTAAATTATAATATTAATACCTGTTCGGCGGTTATCATAAATGTCAATCATACAAAAAGGAAAACAATGAGTGAAGTTTAAATGAATAAATCTAAGAACTTGTTGGCTTAACAAATAAGTTACTTGTGTTGTTAACAGATTTGAAATAATTTAACCTTCAGTGACTTATGTTCAATGTTGCACTTATTTAGTAATTTGTTATTTCAACTAAAAAACTAAATAATTAATAGAAACATGTGAACCAATTTTTCAGATCTGATTCTTGGGGAATTTGAAATTATTAGTTGTTAATTTATAAAAAAAAGAAACTTAATCTTTGACTATTTAAAAAGTAGATAATTATAACTTTGAAAATTGCTTTTGATGCTAAAATATTTTGTACATATCTGTCTTATGTAACCAAGAGAATAATTATTCATTTTTATTATAAATGATGACCTAATTTAGTAATTTTCATTTAGTGAGCTTGATTTAAGAGATGAATGTAGTATGATGCTAAAATCCAGTGAATATCCTAACATAAATACCCTTAGTTGGTTTTGAGATGCAAACAGCTGTCTCCATTAATTTGTTTTAATATATTTATGCATTTATTACAGGTACTAACTGTTACCGTAGTAACAACCAAGGTGTTATTACTTTGAAAGGTTTCTGCACTTTCCTTTCAGGTTTGTCTATCACAAAACGTTACATTTAAATGTGTAGTGGCACCTGGCTAATCTGTCCTTTTACAGACCCCCCTGTGCCTCATTGAAATCCGCTGAAGTTAAAGTTCAGAGTTAGACCGAGGACCTCATAAAGGACCTTTGAAGGAAAACTTACATCTCATGTGTAATAAGAGTCTACGTAGTTATCTCTGCGAGTCTCTTTGCCTGTATTGGGGAGGGTATAATTATTTTCTATAAGAGAAAATAATAGATATTAAAAATAAATATTTCACTGTCGCCACCAACGTGGTGCGAGTATAAAACATATTTCACTTGTGCCCAATGCATGAGGCCTTACATCTCACTGTTGCCACCAATGTAGGGTGCTACATTTCATTTGCACATAGCGTGTAAGGCTGGATTAAAATTTTTGACTGTATACATTTCACTTGTTCTTGGGGCTCGATTTTTAATTAGTTTGTTTTCAACTATTTGGTAACGGTCAAATATAGATATAGATATCGTGTCATAAAATTTTTTCGAATAGACATTTTGATTGATTTTAATAATCACGGTTATATTTTTGTTTTCAATTAAATTATAAAAATTCAAATGGCAGAAATAATGAATATTGTATACTTGCATAAAGAAGAGTTGAATTATGCATTACAAATTAGAGGTATACAAAGCGACAGACCCGTTGTTGACAAGAGAAAAATACTTGGTCGTTTATTAGCTAAAGAGGTAATGAAACCTCGTTGTATGATAAATTTTTCTGAATATAAAGTATCATTTCCAGAAGAGTGTGAAGAAATTAAAACTTCTATTACATCCGTGCAAAGTATAATACCAGAGTTCGAAGGAAATCCATCTGATTCTACCTTCAAAAGAATAACTTCTAGACTAATACATCTGACTGGTAGAATAAAACACTTGCAACTTTCCACCGAAAATCTAGATGGGGCAGTAACCTTTAAAAATTAAGCTTTGGCTACTGTGCTATCATTGGCAGCTGACTTACATGAAAAAATAAATAAAGACACGTCTTAGTGGGCAAAATGATTCATCTATAGCATCTTCTTCGTCTAATAGTATTCCTGTTCAGTCAATCACGTATCTTGCACCACCTATACCTGTTGGCTCATGGGCAGTAATATTTTCTGGGGAGTCTGGACAATTATTTCAATTTATGGAGAGGATAACAGAGTTGGCGCATAGTCGTAAAGTGCCAGATGATGAGTTATTTAATGCTGCAGTTGAATTATTTACTGGAAACGGTTTAGTCTGGTATCAAAGTGTTCGTAGTTCATTAACAAATTGGAATTCACTTATTTGTCGTTTAAAAGAGGATTTTTGCCGGCACATTCTGAAGATGACCTATGGCAAATGATCAAATCTTGTCATCAGGGAAAAGATGAACTCATAGTTTTATACTTGGCTCATATGGAAAATCTATTTAGTAGACTACCTAATACTCCAGCTGAAATTACTAAAGTTAGGTTAATCAGAAAAAATCGATTACCTGAGTATATCACACTTCTCGCACTATCTGACAGAAGATATGCAGTCCTTACACAAATTATGTAAAAAATTAGAAGATGCCTCTGTGACTGAACAAAAATTAATTCATGAATCACCTGTTGATGTTCGTAAACATAATAATAATCTTAGATCTCAGTTTCATAATAAATCTTTTACCCCTATCCGAAATTATTCTACTCCCTGTCGTTCCCTTAGAAATAGCTCACATTTCGCAACAGTCCAAGTCCTTAAAAACAATACTTTTAGTTCTATCGATAGAAGCTCTTTAGAAACGTCTAGAATGAAATCAGTCGCCTGTTGAAATTGTTCTAAAGATGGTCACACATTTAGATATTGTAAGACTACAAAGAGACTTTTTTGTTATGGTTGTGGTTATAGAGGAGTTATTCAAACTAATGGTAAGTTCTGTTCAAAAAACGAGTAAAGAGGCAGATGGTAGGTAGCCGTCATTGTGTCTTATCTATAAAGGCTACACTTGGAAAACAGAAACAGAAAAAATTGGGTTCCGAAAATGATTGGTCAAATTGGTTATTAGTAGTTAAAAATTTTTGTGAGTCGTCTATTAAACCTGAAGCAGGTGCTTTGTTCGAAAGAAAGCTTAATGATAATCGCCCCTATATCATGGTAAAATTGTTCGATAGGGATATTGCTGGTCTTTTAGACTCTGGGTGTACAATTTCTGTTGTTGCATTATTGTCGCTGATGTTAAACAATTCGTAGAAAACCTTATGTTATGTCTCCACATATGAGTAAGATATTAAATCGAAAGTTGGCGTTTAGGTGTCGTGGAACCATATTCTAGTCCATAGTGTAATCCTGTGCTATTAGTTAAAAAGAAATCTAGCGAAGAATACTGATTATATTTTGACGGGAGCTTATTGAATGATGTAACGGAACACGACAGCTACCCATGCCTAGCGTCGATAGAATATTAAATATGCTTAGAGGGGCAAATTACATCTCTAGTTTAGACCTAAGAAAAAGTTTTTGACAAATTCCTCTGTCATAGTCATCAAAAGATAAGACAGCCTTCAGTGTAATTTCTAGAGGACAGTTTAGATTTGTAACAGTTCCTTTTGGCCTTAGAAATGCCGCACAGACACAACAACGTTTGGTGGACGCCATTTTTGGTCCTCAGTACGAACCAAATGTGTTTTGTTATCTTGATGATGTAATCCTGTGTTCAACATCTTTTGAGGAACATTTGAAACTTCTTCATGAAGTTAAGGAGCATCTTAAAGATGCTAATTTAACCATAAATTTGGACAAATGTCAGTTATTCAGAAAATCATTAAAATTCTTAGGATATATTGTAGGATCGAATGCTCTTTATATAGATCCGTAAAAAGTATCTGAAATGGTCAACTTTCCTCGTCCAAAGACTACGACTGAAGTAAAGAGATTCATAGAAATGTGTAGTTGGTATAGGCGCTTCATTAAAAACTTTTCAACATTAGTATAACCTATTAATGACTTAACAAAAAAGAAGAAAAAAGATCAATCTATTATTTGGAGTCCAGAAGCAGAGTCTTCATTTTTGCAAATTAAGCAAGCATTAGTTTTTGCACCCCTATTATCCCAACCTGACTATTCAGTCCCGTTTATAGTGGAATGTGATGCCAGTAATACTGGTCTTGGAGCTGTTTTGATCCAGAATATCGAAGGAAACGAACATGTTATTTTGTATGCTAGTAAATCCCTTAATCGTGCAGAACGAAACTATTCAGTAACTGAAAAGGAGTGTCTAGCTGTGATATTTGCAATAGAGAGATTTTGTCCATGGATAGAAGGGACTCGTTTTACAGTAATCACTGATCATTTTTCATTACTTTGACTAAGCAACATTCAGAATCCAACTGGAAAACTTGCTCGTTGGGCTGTTCGTCTTAGACAGCACTCCTTTGACTTGTTACATAGGAAGGGTAAGTTTAATGTGGTTCCTGATTGCTTCAGTCGCGCACCTCAAGATGAAAATGCTATTGTTAACATAATACACATAAGGTTAGACGATTTAGAACAATGGTATGTATCGTTGCGACATAAGATCTTGTCCTCGCCTACGGACTATCCTCAATGGAAAGTGGAAGATGGTTATGTTTATAAATTTTTTTCGCCTAATTTTTACCTTTGTCGTCGAATATTGTTGAGTGAAAGCAACTTGTTCCAAGGGTTCAGAGAAAAGAAATTATTCGCTGATGCCACGATTCTCGTACGTCTGGACATTTTGGTTTTTCAAAATCTTTAGCTCGAATAAAAGAAAATTTTTACTGGCCAAAGATGAATAAAGATGTGTTGAAATTCTCTCGTGCCTGTTTAATATGTGGAGCACAGAAAGCCTCAAATACAGCTCCTCTTGGATTTATGGGAAAGGAAAAGGAAGTAAATTTTCCGTTTCAAGCAACTGAATTAGATCTTATGGGTTCATTTTCTCATTCTAAATCTGGTTATAAATGGCGTCTAGTTGTTGGCGATTGCTTTTTCAAGTTCCCTTTGTTACAGCCGTTATGTAGTGCTACTGCTGCTATAGAACGTTTTTTGGAGGAAAAAGTTTTCTTGTTTCTGGAGTGCCACAGTTTATTATCTGTGACAACGGATCTCAGCTAGTTGGTAATATTTTTAAAAGACTGACTGTGTAGCAAATATGAAATACAAAAAATTTTGTATAATGCTGTTTATTCGCCGCAATGCAGCTTTATGGAAAGGTTCAATAGGACAGTAGGTACGGCAGTCCGTTCTTTTGTTGATAAACATGAATTATGGGATATTAATTTACCAAAAAATCAGTTTGCTATGAATTTGGTGAAACACGAATCTACTGGTTATTCACCAAACTTCTTTGTTTTTGGCCGCCACGTGCCAATAAGTGGAAAGTATTATGGTTTAGGATTTGAGCCTACAGAGGATATTGAAGTCATTTCCGGTAGCAGGCCGTTATATGTTTCTGACCGTCAGTTTTTAAAATTGTCTTTATTTATGTTACAATCCATGACCTAGGATCGTTGTCAAAATAATAAAAAAATTTAAGTTTGATGTTTATGACACAATTGAAGGTGACCTTGATTTATTAATGTTTGATTTGAATACATTAGATGAAAATTTTAAAGTTTAGAATTTTCACCTAATGTACTCAAATCAAAAATTAATAAATCAAAGTCACCTTCAATTTGTGTCATAAATGTCAAACTTAAATTTTTTATTATTGTGACAATGATCCTAGGTCATGGATCGAAACGTAAATAAAGACAATTGTAAAAACTCTGAGTGGTTTAATACTCAAGAAAGATTAAGAAAAATACAAAACAAATCACATAAAACATACAGGGAGTAGCAATATTATGCACCGTCCATCTACCTATACAGCAGATCATGTAATTAATTCAAATAAAGTGAGTAATGATAATGTCAAATTATATTCTGAAAAAACCCGTCAAAGTGAAGTGTGCAACAAACGTGAAATAAAATTACTTTAAAAATATCAGTATTATGTTGTTGACTAATGAGGTATTACTTAGCTTAGCTTGAAAACCATTAATATTTAATTTTATTTGATTGGGAAGATGTTAAGTAAAGAATGTATATTGTGCTATTGGGTTGCCTGCGATCCTCACTAATTGCCTTCCTTATATTGTATGATATTCATTTTTTAATTGTCTCTACATCGAACCCTTAATGAAAAAACACATGGCAAGTGAACAACGACAATATGGTATTCTAAGTAATGATGCTGAATGCTGCTAAAACACAAATTAAGACATTGATTACTTTGTTTTAGTTAGGTTTGATTCACTTTGTACATATAATTTTTGTTTGTAGAGTATGGGAGTGTCATACATGGCAAGCCGAACGCTGGTGTTTACTTTCTGGTAGAATTCAATCTGCATGTTGGTCGCCTTGTAGTACAACATTACTTTTTACCACTACAGAAGAACCAATTTTATATGCCCTGTCATTTATACATTCAGAATTTATTTTTGCGAAGACTTCCAAAAGCTCTCCAAATAAGGCGTTTCCTATTTATGACTTTACTAAAGTTGAAATTGATGGTGTTATAGTTGGAGGGAATGTACAAAGTATGGACTGGGATCAAAAAGGAGACCACTTAGCTATTTTATTTCAAGACACCAGTCATGTTGTAATATTTAAAGTAATAGTACATCCTGTTTTACAAATTAGCACAGGGTAAGTATTTTGAAGAAGTTAATATATATCTTAAACTACATTCTTCAACAGCTACCTTATTGGGGGAGCACTAGGTGAAAAACCAGTTGTCATTGAATTTCAAAAAAATTTTGAATATGGTGCATGTCTTAGCATAGGATGGTCAAGTGGCCGAATTCAACATTTTCCAATTGTTTATTCAAAAATGCATAATTCGAGTATTAATAATCGTAGTCGCTTTTCATCTTCTGATTTATATCAATCACCAACTTCTACTAGCCAATATTGATTTCTTATTGTAATAATTTTAAGTTTTATATTTTATATTTATTAAATTTGTATATTTGTACTAGAGTGATCTTGTTTTTATTATTGCAAACAAGTTAACGGATATAAATAAAATTATTTTGTTTATAAAATAAATTAATCTACGTTGATATAAAACAATGAACCAATTAGTATTTTAGGTATGGCGTTGCTGTTTTATGCTAGAAAGATGGACAAAGGTTAGAAGTTCTGATGATTATAGCTGTTCTGTTGTAAATTGTTGTGCTTTTTTTTTTCAAAAAGGTTTCACCTATTTATTGTATTAGTTAGATTCAGGGGATTTTTAAACCCCACATGGGGAATGCTTCAGTATTATTATTTTTAATATAAGCATTGTGTGAAAACCACACAAAGATTTGGTTCTCACGTAAGTCTGGACATTGATTTATGATTTGTGGTCTGGGAAGCCGCAAGGATTGCATTTCTTATGCTTAACATGCAGCTGTGTCCACCAATTTGCGTCAGAACACTATCCTATCTTGGAGGAGTGACGATGGCTCGTGGAAGCTGATGCACCGAAACGGGCAGACCTTACTACCGGCTTTTCTCGAGTGCAGACATGTTTCGAAGAGTTTCGACATTTGGCAAAGTATTATTATTCCTTTCGTTACTTTTTTCCTTTTTATACAACATGCCGGCGATTCGTCGGTAGGAGAGCTACTGCCAACCAAACAAGGGGATATCTGTACACCACCCTGAGATGAAAGCCGCACCGGGATTAGGGCAACCATGGGGTAAGTGCTAGCTTTAAAATTTGAGAGGCATTTGACGCTCCCGTTTAAATTTGAGAATATGTTATATTTATATTAGCATTATATAGTAAAAAATTAACATTATACTAGAGCACAACAATGGGGGAGGGGAGGACCCTTTATAAATTTGAATATTTATAAAAAAGAGTTGGCTTTTTCGCGTTTTTATTTTCTCAGGTTACATTACCTATCTAATTTCATGTTTGCCTTCGATTTAATATACGACAAAAAATTGTATGTTTAAATCTGAAAACATTTTGGTATAGTCTTTATTTTTGTAATTAAACATGTCTTATACTTTACAATAGTATTGGTGGAATGTATGTAACCACTTCCATCGTTGGCATTACTGTAAACATACCGTTAAATATGGCCGATGCATCATTTCTTGGTCTAAATTAATTTGAATTTTGAGTTATAAACACATTCTTGTTAATATTTTTTATTGTATTAAGTGAATTGTTTTTAAAATATACCTAAATAATTAGTGTTGTGTTGAATTTTTCGTTATATGGAAGAGTTTTAGTTGTATTGAGTTACCGGGAAATTTTTGTTATTTTGGGATTGACACAATATCCTGCAACATGCCAATTGGCTGAGTCCTAGCCATGTTACAACGTGCTTCGCACTTTAAAAATACTTGTGCAACCTTACTCTAAAAACTCATTTTATTATTTCTTGGAATTAAGTTTGATTTCGAATACATATTTACGTTTACTGTACTAAAAAATAAAAATAGATACAGAGATTACTATATTTAGTCACGATCTTATTATTTATTACCTGACTGTCTGCAAATGTGGCATCATCCATATTGACTTTTGTTGGGATTGCCACGAGGTTGGCTATGGTGTGTAGTTTCTACCTAAAAGCAAAACGTTTTAATAAAAATTATTTTATAGACGTCTTACCTCACATGTAAGATTAAATTTTGCCTAGTTGAACCTGTCTTTTAAATTAAAGATGGTAAAACAGAAATAGATTAATTTTTGATTGTTTTCATCGAACCATGTGTTTTTATAAATTGGTAACACGATTGATTTTTGCAGGCTCCAATTACTTGGATAAACCTTTTATTCCAAAATGTATATATATATATATATATATATTATATATATATATATATATATATATATATATATATATATATATATATATATATATATATATATATATATTGATATGATAACGCTGCCCGCCGATGTAATAAACATCTAGTTTCCTGCTGTCCGCCACCGCTTTGTGTCTCTCACTAGTTTTCTAATTTTAATTATGCCACGGCTAGCTCAGTTTAACTCACGCAGAGTGGACAACGTTACGATAATCAAATAAATTAACCTCTAAGAAAATAATATCTACACTTCACAGTTTTACTATACGAAAAATAAACCTTTTCAATTTATAATATTTAGATTATTTATCCCCAAAATTGTATCTCCCTTTCTTTAATTTAAAGCCACCAAAAATGATACTATTACTGGAAAATCTAGAATGTTCAAGACCTTTCCCCTTTTTACATAAATTTTTACGTATGAAATATTTTTGTAGACTCCTTACAAAATATAGAAGAATAGTCAAAAATAAAAAAATGAAATAATGCCTTATTTTAGGTAGCCCTGACCTGTAGTTTTCTCGGTGTGTCCTTTGTTTTCCCCTTTGATCTGCTGCTACGGGTTGTGGATCAACATCCCTTGATTACCTTCAATCGAGTAGCTTCTTTTAAAACAATGCTCTGCCTTGTGCTTCGTCCCGTGAATTTGAACTAATAATTTTCATTAATTTGTTTCCAAAATTTACTGCATGCTTTATTTAGAGTTGCTTGTCGTAACTTAGAGTTGTAGTAACTTAGACGTAACTTAGAATTTTATTTGTCTTGACTTAGAGGTTACTTAGAGCCGTTTTCCAGCAAACGGCGACACTTTTTTCATCTATTTTCACTATAATTTATTTTAAAATATTGTATAACACCACTTTTCACAAATTTTAATTATATAATTTAAATATTAATTCGACGCGTAAATTTTTGAGTAACAGTGACGCAGCTGCTACGTGGTTCTAATTGAGACTGACTCTTATCAAACTCTGGACGTTATATAGTCTATCCCTATCTAAAATTCATTGGTTTATCTGAACTGTCTTTCAAAGATTGCAGTCAACCACAGGTTGTTTTGGGCATTTCTATGGATTTTACAAGTTTATTTCTGATGGAACGCTTCAGTGATCACGTATTCTCCTTGTTTTGGTATTAAAACTGGAAATTTTAATTTACCTTGGCCTTTAATTTAGCGTATGGCTCTTGTTTGTGTAGATTAAGCTTTTTGGGAATCGGACGAATTTCATGAATAAAGTCACGTAGCATAAATGACGTACATCAACATATTTTTGTTTATATCTTGTGTTTAAAACTCATTTCTTTTGAAATATGCGTTCCTTTATCAGAGCGCTTTACTATCTTGTTTCATTATCACATGCTTAATTTTTAATAGATATTGCGTGATAATTTACTAGCTTTTACCTTATTCCATGCGTATCTATTTATGAACGCTTCTTGATTTAGAACTATTTTAATTGCGTGTATAATTATTTCTCTGCTGAATATGTTTATATTATTGAAGGACATGCTTACTGGTATTGATTAAAGTTAATTGCGGTTCTTATACAGGGTGTTAAATGTTTGTTCTTCGCATAATATTCATATTACGTTTTTTTCATGCTAATTAAATGCAGTTTTCTAATTCCTAGTACTATTTTCTTGTATTGCGCGACCACGACGACTCGGTATACCCCTAAATAAACCCCTTAACATAGCAATATATATATATTTATTGCTGTGTTAATAAGGTCAATTAGGGTAGTTAGGACCCTAATATACTGCATGTCATTAAAACAACATGAGGGCACCGCAAACCAGACACTTCTACGAAGAAAATAAGAATTAATAAGATTAGGCAGGAAAGTTATAAACAGCACCCTGTATATAAGCAGTAGTCACAATTAATTTAAGAAACAATACTTTAGAAGATTTGATTTGGCAGTCATAAGGCGACATGAACGGTCGTTGAAACGCAATACGCATCAATAATGCATCGTCGTCACACTAAGAAGCTTAATTGAACAAGTGATTTTAATAATGCGTAATAGAAAACGCATGGAATTTAATACGTAAATTATATTTTGTGTACGTGACTAGAAAGGGAAGGACAACACCTGATAGCATACAAATAAACACGGTCTTAAAAGCAAAGTTTAACAAATTTTGCTTGTACAAACAATAATTTACGTAAGCTTTAAAACCAGAAATCTGATAGAAACTATATTAACTCGAAAAGCTACGTGAAGAAAGACTTGTGTAGAATAGGAAAAGTCACAGAAATAACCAATATATGGTATTAAAAGATCACTTAGACGGCGAAATAAATGAACTATGCGCTTGTCAAGAGATAAACAATTCATTTAAATAGAACCCGATTTGTAAACAAATCAGTTCATCATGAGTAGAGGCTTAGTTCACGACACTTAAGTGAAAATATTCACGTGAAAAGTATTTTAAGTGATTTTATAAATAATTAATTGTATGATGGTGATAGTGAATAATTAAATTGTGGTTTCGTCGTTTAATCCTAAAAAACGTAAGTAACTAAAAGGTTGTTTAATTTTAATATCAACATTAACAAAAGGACTCTAAAGAACTCCAAAAGAAATCTGAGGAAACCTGAAGAAATAATGATAAGGACTTTGATGAAATGCTAAATTACTAAATCCAATGTGGACGTTTTTAAGAGTATTTAACTTAAGTATTAAATGCTGTAATTAATTAGAGGAAGCTACAAATGCAGACTATATCGAAACCAGATTTGGTTTCAATGTTGGGACGATACTAAATCAGTAAGCGCAAGTCGGTAGAGCAGTTGGTGCAGGAGCTGGTTAAAGCGGCAGACAACAGGTTTGCAAGCTGTATATGTTTGTTGTGAAGTTATTTATGAACATTTATTTGGGGATCTTTATTTATTTGAATATTTAAAAAAATTTGCTTACATAAACTTGATGTGAGGGTTAACAAAAATCGTTTGGTACACGTTACAAATTACGTAAACATTACATGAAGTTTAATGAACGTTCAGAGGGCTTCTCATAATAAATAATAAAAGAGATTTTGGATGACTTTTTAATTAACTTTTCGAGATAATGATTATTGAAATTATTTAATTCAATTATTAAAAAAGAAGTCATATTTAGAGAGTGCTTAAACATTTCATAAATTGTAAATATTGAGAACATTATAATAATTGTGCTTAATGGTGTTTTTGGTTTAAAAAGGTAACAGGAAGTAAAGGTAGAAGGTTATAAATACAAAAACTTTGTTGTCGTATTTTTGCAAGCCCCGTGCGTGGTTAAAGCTGAGCTAGCCGAGGCAATTCAAAATTAAAAATCAAAATCTGTCAAAGAGGAAATTTTAAATTTCACAAAAAAGGGGGCACCGAGTTATTGCAATGATATCACAACAATATATATATATATATATATATATATATATATATATATTGCTATGAAGTCTCTGGTTATGCCCCTTTGAAAGTTACCTAAATATTTTCTCTGAAGAATAAAAAAATCTTCCTATACCTCTGGAACGCCTCCTTATTTCTGCATACCACGGCTAGCTCTAAAATCTGCTTTTTCATAAATACTTACCTATCTTAAGTTCGCTCTTTCTTACATATACTGCTCAATAAAATTACCACTCAAATAATGCAACGAAACATACAACCATTTATTCATACAAATTAAAATTTTCCATTATCAGTAAATATTTACACATTCGAATATACCGCTTCATAAAATATTACAATCTCAATCATTAATCCTTTTAAATTTCATGACTTTACTTTATTTCGACAGTTTCCGTTTTATATGAGTAGATGGGCCCGTCTTGAAACCCTAAATTGACTTTTACTCTGGTCTATGGTGAGCTCAGTATAAACTCAGTTATTCTAAATGCCTGATTACATCGCATCTTTGTTTAAAACAAGCTTAAAGACCCGTTTACTCCTTACAAAAATTTTTATGTCATTTATTTACCCCTTTAAATATTAAATACGAATTTTTCTTTACATATGCCCTTCAAATGAGCTTTTATGTTCATAAACTACACTCCCAATGTGTCAAATCACTCAAGCACAAAATAACAGCACAATATGTTTAAGCAATAGCAATAGAAATTAATTTCGTTACCTGGAGTAGGCCTTTTCCTTCGTCACCTCCGAAGATGTCATCCATAAAACCTCGTCGTTGCTGCTATACGCCTCGCTGCTATGTGTAGATCAAACCATTTCCCAATCGCTATCCAAATCTCTGCATACGTCTTCGAAGTTTCAAGCAGATAGTTGTCCAGAGTGAGCAAATCACCTTCCGTAATTATCAAACACCAAGTATACTCGTTCCAAACATTTCTTAGCACGCATACCTCGGCAACTTCCCTCGTTAGTTCGTTTAATGTAGTTACAGCCTCGTCTATTAAATAGCACCCACTTGTGCAATTTACACATTTATTTCACTTTCGACAGACTATACTAACACCGTTTTATACAATTTTAAACTACGATTTTGCATTAAGAGCTAAGCGTAGTCAAACGGATAAGCGAAGTAAGAGGTCTTTACCTAGTCTCCTAGTGTATTTATAATCGTCAATCCACACCTCCTGTAACCTATTTCAAACGAAAACCTCCCCTACCATAAACAATTCTGAAAATTTTGTAGGTAACGGACTTTTAAAACCGAGAATTCTCATTCCATCTTTGCATTAGCCCGAAAACTGCTCAACAAAATACAACCGTCGCGAGCTTCTTAAAAATTTCTAGCATTCAACCAATCACACACCTTTCCCCCATTCCTTATGTTCAGTCCACTATCTTTCCTTGTTTAACCCATATTTGTTGTCTCTTTTTTAATCCCACTCAAGCAACAGAAAATCGATATTGTGGTTGACCTTCAAATTTGCCGCGTACTTTAAAGGAGTGTTTTATCCAACGTGTATTACATGTGCTCTCTGTCTGCTTTACGCTATGGATATTCTATCTCAATTTGCTTTCAGGCCATATGTTGTTTTCGTATTGACCGTTAATTAAATTGCTACAGAATTATATTCCAACGTTCATTTCAGTTCCTTGAACCTGTTTATCTATTTGTCTGGTTTTTCTATGAAGCAACAATCCGTTTAAGCTCGTATATTCGCAGTTGTTTAACTTATAGAATTTCTTAGGATTTGTATTTAACAAACGCTTTGTTTAGTTAAATGGAAAATAAGCGTTTACATTATTGATTTTATATACCCCAAAAGCTCTCTTTATTCTTTGATGTACTTAATTTACAACTTTTTAAAATATTAAAGCTAATTGTGCGTATCCTTGAGTTTTCACGTACTTCAAAGCTTCTACCCGTTATGCAAATTTACCATTCCGATTTATAAATACAAAAGTATGCTATTATCTGTCCGTTTTCAATGTCAAAACTAATTAATATGGCGCGTAAATAAATTAACCCTATTTCCTATATACACAGTCGTTACAAATTTTATTTTAAGCATCCGACGTCAATTTCTTTACAAATTTTCTCTCTTCACCTCCACAACGTGTAAAAGTATCTGGAAGCTGGAATATCTTTGGATGAAATCAAATAGTTTTTAATTGCGACTGTTTGGTGGACCAAATTTTGTCTATTTAGAAAGTTGAAGACTTCACTTTGTAGACGACTTGTTTGACAGCGGCAGATGCTTTTCTCTGCTGAATGTCAGGTGTAACTCAAACAAAAAGATATACTAAAACAAAAGTTGATTGATTGGGGGGGTTAAGGAGGTTGATATAAATGTGTGATATAAATATGCAAATTATAATGAAGGACCAATTGCTTTTATAGCAATAACGATAATGGTGGAGCGGTTATGTAATAACTAAAAACAACTACCAACTAATTAAGGAAGGGTATAAATACCTTAAGTCCTGTGCCGCTGGGGCAATAAACCTTCACACACAAAGAGCTTCCGACGGAGAACCAGTAACACGCTCGACCGGGTGATGGTCTCGCTTTCAAAAGCTCTAATACGACCGTCTTCTGCAAGGGTTCGAAGGCGACTTGCTTCTGTAAAGGCTCGAGTACGACTGTCACTTCACACACTCACTGCCGGTATATAATGTTTCACTCAAACTGTAGGATGCACGCACAAAGTATTTATTGTCACAAATTCCAATGAATGTTCGATGATGACGTAACATACCGCCCACCAAATTCATAGAATTTTGAAAAGGAGGGAAGTAGGTTGGGTGAAGGAAATCACATGGGATTTGACCTTGCTAGGAAAGCAGGTAACGAAAGATAGGGTGGTACACTACAGCGAGCGATATTACCAACTATGCAAAAAAAATAAAAATATATATGTAAATAAGCAAATATGTAAAAATAATATACTACTATACATGTAAAAATGTGTATATACATCTAAACATAAAAATAAAATTAAAATACCGGTAGCGGCGCTAGTTTGACCAAAGGTCGTTTTAGTGTGCCATGTGCCGTTTTGATTTCAGCGACACGTATAATACCGTCCGCACCGGGAAAGGTATCAATAATACGACCAAACTTCCATTGAAGTGGAGAAAGCTGGTCGTCCTTGACGAGGACAATAGTGTCCTTTTCAACTTGTCGGACACCTACCTTAGAGTGCCATTTAACCTTTTGGTTCAGAGTATGTAAGTACTCATGGCTCCAGCGAGCCCAAAAATCTTGGAGTTTTTGCAGGAGTTTTCACCTGCTTTTTAATGGTAAAATGTTGGTTGAATGGTCCTCATCTGGTGGTGCAGAAAGAGGCTCCATAGTTAGGAAATGACCTGGTGTTAGGCAACGCAAGTCATTTGGATCCGAACTCAAAGCGCAGAGTGGCCTTGAATTTAGCACAGATTCAATTTGTGTAAGAACTGTGTAAAGTTCCTCAAACGTAAGTTTTTGTTCGCCGATTACGCGAGCTAGGTGTGTCTTTACCGACTTAACACCGCTTTCCCACAAGCCACCGAAGTGAGGGGCGCTAGGTGGATTAAACGACCACTTTATCCTTTCTGAGGTTACTGCACTATGCAGATAACTCGTAAGCTGACGATAGGCACCTACAAAATTAGTACCGCAATCGCTAAATATTTGAGAACAGCGTCCTCGACGTGCTATAAATCGTCGCAAAGCGGCAAGAAACGCGTCTGCCGACAAATCCGAAACAAGTTCAATATGTGCTGCCTTAGTGGCAAAACAAACAAAAATACAAATATAGGCCTTAAGAGTTTTAGAACCTCGCAGGCGGTTAGCCTTTATTAAAGAGGGCCAGCAAAATCAACACCAACAATACTGAACGGTTTGATTTGGGTAATACGTGCTGCCGGTAGGTCTCCCATAGGAGGAGTTACCAGGACCGGTTTGGTACGAAAACATCTATGACATGATGATAAATAACTTCGGATTGAATTTTTAATAGAAAGGATCCAGAAATTCTGTTGGATAAGATACGCTGTGGTATTAACACCAGGATGGCAATACCTTTCATGAGTTGACAGAATGATAAGTTCGGTTAATCGGTGCCGCTGAGGCAATAACGCAGGAAACTTTTCGAAATAGGAAAGCGAAGAATGTGTCAAGCGCCCACCTACTCTTAAGATGTTTTGTGGATCAACAAATGGAGAAAGTTTTCGCAAGCTTTTAGGTAACTTACGGCTTGCCTTGATCGAAGCTATTTCCCTTGAAAATGTAACATTTTGTACATGCCGGACGATAATCATGAGAGCATTGTGTAATTCAATGTCTGTTAAGGGACCCGTATGACGTTGAGCCATGGGTTTAGAAAATCTATAAATGTAAGCCACGATGCCTTGGATTTTATATAACGATGAAAAACGACTTAGTAAAGTGTCAATGACGTTTGGATCTGTTTGAGCGACAAATGTTAGGATCTTCTTTTCCGTAGTTACCTCAGCAATTGAGGTTGACAATGTTGGTTGAGGCGGCCACGAGTCACTAGGGTAGTGAAGCCATTCAGGCCCCGCCCACCATAGCGAACATGAAATAACCGCGCTTGGCATTAATCCCCGAGATGCAGGATCAGCCGGATTATGCGAAGATTTAATATAAAACCATCGGCTAGGTGCAATGATTTCTTGAATGTGGCTCACACGGTATGCCACAAAAGTTTTCCAACGAAAAGGTGGAGAACGTATCCAAGTGAGAGCGACCGTAGAATCACTCCACGCTGAAACATCGGAGATGTCAATCAAGCCTTGATAAGACCGAATGGTAAAAGAAAGTAAATCGGTTAATAAAACGGCGGCACATAATTCCAAACGTGGAATTGAAATGCGCTTAATTGGAGCTACTTTTGTTTTGGCGGTTACAAATTGTACAGTTATTTCTCCAGTAGTTTGATTTATGAACTGAAAATACACTACCGCTGCATACCCTACCTCGCTAGCATCGCAAAACCCATGCAAATGACAAGTAAAAGGATCCGAAGGGGGTAAACAACGTGGTAACTTTAATGACGATAATAACGGCAACTCTTCTTGATACTGCTGCCATTGAGACGAAATGTCTGCTGGTGGGATGTCATCCCAATTTAAACCTAACATCCACGGATGCTGGATTAGGCGTTTTGCAAAAGTGTTAGTGGGGCTAAAATCCTAATGGATCGTATATTCTGGCAACTTGTGAAAGTATGTTGCGCTTTGTACATATTGGGTTTAATGGTTTAACCCGAAATGAGAAAATATCTTCTGTAGGTGACCATTGAAGACCTAATATTTTTATTGATTCGTCCGAATCGAAATCGAGAGAAGTATATTGACAAAAATCTGACGGAATGCCTTCCAAAATAGAAGCTGAATTAGAACTCCATTTTCGAAGTTCAAACCCAGCCGAATGTAAAAGTCGGATAAGTTGATCTTTAATTTCGCGGGCCGATTGTATAGAATCTCCACCGGCGACGAAATCATCAATATATAGATTTGACCGCATAGCGTCAGCGGCTAACGGAAACCTTTTGCCTTCGTCAATGGCTAATTGCTGAAGAGTTTTTAATGCTAAATAAGGCTATGACTTAATACCGTAGGTCACTGTATTAAGCTGATATGTCTGGATGGGTTCTTCTGCGGAGAACCGCCAAACAATTAATTGAAACTTTCGATGTTCTTCGGTAACCAAAATTTGTCGATACATTTGGCGAACATCACAAGTAAAACGAAACGATGAGTACGAAATTTCAGTAAGATTGACGAAATGTCGTTTTGGAGACTAGGTCCAGCCAATTGAGTGTCATTAAGTGACACGTTGTTTTAGCCTTTGCAGAGGCGTCAAAACCACACGAATTTTAGAAGTATGACCTTCCTCTTTAAACACAGGGTGATGGGGTAAAAAATAATTATCGTTCCCAACGGGCGGAGAATCGAGTAATGCCATATGACACGCATCAAGATAATCCTGCATGAAATTGTTGTATTGGGCGCGTAGCTCCGGTTGAGCATGCAATTTGCGCTCCAACGAAAATAGTCTTTTTAGCCATCTCAAAGCAATTATCAAAACGGGCAAAGTATCGTTGAACGGTAACGCAACAATAAAACGACCGCTAGGGTCACGAGAAAACGTGTTTTCAAAAATCAAATCTGCCTTTTCTTCTTCTGGAGAAGTATAATGCTTGGATGGCAGTTTTTCTATCTCCCAAAACCGCCTTAGGGTCTGGTCGATAGGATCTTCTACAGAAGTAAAAAATGCTTGGACAGTATCAGACTGCAAGCTTTTTGTGGGATCAAGAATAGTCTAACCAAAAATTGTATTTATGGCGGCAGGCTGAAGAAATTTGCCATGTATAACACCGCCATTGATGATGAACGGATAAACATCTGCTCCAAGGAGCATGTCAATAGTTCCTGGAGAGTTCCAGGTCGGGTCTGCAAAGTGCAGGCCGCATAAGTGTTCCCAATTATTAGGAACTTCAACGCTAGGTAATTTGCCAGATATTGACGAAAGCACAAAAGTTGTGACTTCTAGAGATTTTTCAGAGTCTAACATAGAGCGAATAGTGCAGCTGACGGCACCTCTATTGACTGCTGAAGTTGTCTGCCCAAGTCCATAAATCGGAACTTGAGAACGTATGCGTGGAAGCCAAAGTTTGCTCACGCAATCGTCTCGAATAAAGCTAGCTTGGGAGCCAGGGTCTAAGAGTACCCTGATCGGTTTGTATCTACCAGAACGATCTTGAACTTCCACAACAGCAGTGGAGAGTAAGACAGTAACCCCAAAATTTGGATTCGTCTGTGAAGACAAAACATTTGCCGGAATAGGAGTGGCTGACTGCGTCCTATTGGCATTTTTATGCATAGGTGTAGCGATCGGTTCAGCTGAACGGCTAGAAGCAGGTTGCGGTTCAAAATGTAGCAAGGTATGATGCGGCTTGGCGCAAGTTCGACAGGAATTATAAGATTTGCATTGCATGGACTGTTCGTAAGCAATTTAAACAAAGGCGTAAGCGTTTGACAATGTCGAAACGTTCCGTCGGAGTTTTCTTTAGAAACGATTGACATCTGTAAATTAAGTGATTGCCTTTGCAGGAAGGACAATGGTGCGAAAATGAATTATTTGAGTCACTGGAGCTACTTGGTGTGTTCAGTGAGACTACGTTAGAAGAAACTCTTGGTTTAAACTGAAACGCTAAGGATTTCTTAGGCACTGATGTGTGAGATGTATGGACAGTCGTCGAATAAGAAACAGGTGCGGTTGAAGAAAAGGTTTCCAACGCTGCACATTGTTGAGTTAAAAAATATCTCAAATCCGCGAAATTAGGTATTTGCTTCGGATCCGATTGGAGTTCGAAGCGTTTTCTAGTGAACGGATCGAGTTTTTCTAAAAGCAAATCGACTAGAATAAAGTTCCAATGTTCAGTGGGAAACTTTAAGTTAGTTAGAACAGCAAGGTTCTCTGAAAAACAATCAATAAGTGCCCTAAGTTTCTTAGGGTCTTCTGATTTTAAAGGTGGAAAGTCTTTCATTGCTTTCCAATGCAAAGTTGCCAATAAACGCGGGTTGCTAAATCTCTCACGCAAGGCGTTATATGAGATAATAAAGTTATCCCCCGAAATGGGTACAGATTTAACGATTTTTAAAGACTCCCCGGTACAAGAATTGATAAGGTAATTTAATTTTTCGATATTGGACAGCGACTCGTTGTTATAGACCAGACTGTCAAATAAATCGATGAAAGACGCGAATTCCGTTGCTTCATTCTTAAAGAGTGGGAGCTTTAACGGTACCAATTTTGATCCCGAGTTGCTTGGAGCATTTTCGATGATTTGTGGTGCTTTCATTTCTTGCATCGTTTCGACATGCAGCAGTATGCAAAAATAAGCGGAATCTACTTCCTTCCGTACAGCGTTGTAATTTAATGATTCTGCCTCGTCACAGGAGGCTAAGACCGCAATTAAAATTTTGCTGAAATTTGTATAAAGGTCATGTATTCCCCTGGTTTGAATAAGGAACAATGCCTTTAAAGTTGGGTCACTTTGTATAGTATTACAAAGCTCAAACATTTCTAAAATACGTGTTTTCAGTAATTCTAGTTCTACCACATGTGCCTTCTTTGGAGCCATTCTCAAAGATTCTGAAAGGACTACAATAAATGCTATAAAACCGTAACGCTCAGATGTACACGAAAATGTTAAAATAGGGTATAAACCAATAAATCACGTTTTATGACTACAACACATAGAACCTAACGGTTTGTCAAACAAAAGCGTGAAGATAAGATTTACAGCTTAAAGTTTACGGTTACGGTCGGCCTTTACTTCAAAAGATCACAGAAAAGTTTAAAAACATGTGGCTTAACATATTTGCCGAAAGATGCAGCTTAACGTGTTTGCAAGAAGAATGCAGCTTTTACATTATATTACTCCTGCAGATGTTCAATATTTTACCGTAAACCGACTGAAAAGGTTGCATGTGAAAACTAAAAACCGCGCACTGGCTTTTAATGCAAAGAAAGCAAATTTTATATTAAGGATTTGTTTGTAATTAAAATGCTTGCTGGTTTTAATTACGGCGAAATCACTTAATTTAGTCTAACGAAAGTATGTAGCTGATATCGTACATATTTTAACCCGCTAAATGGGGCTTGAACACAAATTTTAAAAGCTAAAATATTTACTTAATTAAAAAAGCTCGCTGGAATGCAAAATAATATTTAATTTAGGACATGTGTATACCATAAGACTGGTGAATGCGGATCGACTTTAGGACCAATGATTGATTGGGGGGGGGGGGGTTTAAGGAGGTTGATATAAATGTGTGATATAAATATGCAAATTATAATGAAGGACCAATTGCTTTTATAGCAATAACGATAATGGTGGAGCGGTTATGTAATAACTAAAAACAACTACCAACTAATTAAGGAAGGGTATAAATACCTTAAGTCCTGTGCCGCTGGGGCAATAAACCTTCACACACAAAGAGCTTCCGACGGAGAACCAGTAACACGCTCGACCGGGTGATGGTCTCGCTTTCAAAAGCTCTAATACGACCGTCCTCTGCAAGGGTTCGAAGGCGACTTGCTTCTGTAAAGGCTCGAGTACGACTGTCACTTCACACACTCACTGCCGGTATATAATGTTTCACTCAAACTGTAGGATGCACGCACAAAGTATTTATTGTCACAAATTCCAATGAATGTTCGATGATGACGTAACATACCGCCCACCAAATTCATAGAATTTTGAAAAGGAGGGAAGTAGGTTGGGTGAAGGAAATCACATGGGATTTGACCTTGCTAGGAAAGCAGGTAACGAAAGATAGGGTGGTACACTACAGCGAGCGATATTACCAACTATGCAAAAAAAATAAAAATATATATGTAAATAAGCAAATATGTAAAAATAATATACTACTATACATGTAAAAAATGTGTATATACATCTAAACATAAAAATAAAATTAAAATACCGGTAGCGGCGCTAGTTTGACCAAAGGTCGTTTTAGTGTGCCATGTGCCGTTTTGATTTCAGCGACACGTATAATACCGTCCGCACCGGGAAAGGTATCAATAATACGACCAAACTTCCATTGAAGTGGAGAAAGCCGGTCGTCGTTGACGAGGACAATAGTGTCCTTTTCAACTTGTCGGACACCTACCTTAGAGTGCCATTTAACCTTTTGGTTCAGAGTATGTAAGTACTCATGGCTCCAGCGAGCCCAAAAATCTTGGTGGAGTTTTTGCAGGAGTTTTCACCTGCTTTTTAATGGTAAAATGTTGGTTGAATGGTCCTCATCTGGTGGTGCAGAAAGAGGCTCCATAGTTAGGAAATGACCTGGTGTTAGGCAACGCAAGTCATTTGGATCCGAACTCAAAGCGCAGAGTGGCCTTGAATTTAGCACAGATTCAATTTGTGTAAGAACTGTGTAAAGTTCCTCAAACGTAAGTTTTTGTTCGCCGATTACGCGAGCTAGGTGTGTCTTTACCGACTTAACACCGCTTTCCCACAAGCCACCGAAGTGAGGGGCGCTAGGTGGATTAAACGACCACTTTATCCTTTCTGAGGTTACTGCACTATGCAGATAACTCGTAAGCTGACGATAGGCACCTACAAAATTAGTACCGCAATCGCTAAATATTTGAGAACAGCGTCCTCGACGTGCTATAAATCGTCGCAAAGCGGCAAGAAACGCGTCTGCCGACAAATCCGAAACAAGTTCAATATGTGCTGCCTTAGTGGCAAAACAAACAAAAATACAAATATAGGCCTTAAGAGTTTTAGAACCTCGCAGGCGGTTAGCCTTTATTAAAAGAGGGCCAGCAAAATCAACACCAACAATACTGAACGGTTTGATTTGGGTAATACGTGCTGCCGGTAGGTCTCCCATAGGAGGAGTTACCAGGACCGGTTTGGTACGAAAACATCTATGACATGATGATAAATAACTTCGGATTGAATTTTTAATAGAAAGGATCCAGAAATTCTGTTGGATAAGATACGCTGTGGTATTAACACCAGGATGGCAATACCTTTCATGAGTTGACAGAATGATAAGTTCGGTTAATCGGTGCCGCTGAGGCAATAACGCAGGAAACTTTTCGAAATAGGAAAGCGAAGAATGTGTCAAGCGCCCACCTACTCTTAAGATGTTTTGTGGATCAACAAATGGAGAAAGTTTTCGCAAGCTTTTAGGTAACTTACGGCTTGCCTTGATCGAAGCTATTTCCCTTGAAAATGTAACATTTTGTACATGCCGGACGATAATCATGAGAGCATTGTGTAATTCAATGTCTGTTAAGGGACCCGTATGACGTTGAGCCATGGGTTTAGAAAATCTATAAATGTAAGCCACGATGCCTTGGATTTTATATAACGATGAAAACGACTTAGTAAAGTGTCAATGACGTTTGGATCTGTTTGAGCGACAAATGTTAGGATCTTCTTTTCCGTAGTTACCTCAGCAATTGAGGTTGACAATGTTGGTTGAGGCGGCCACGAGTCACTAGGGTAGTGAAGCCATTCAGGCCCCGCCCACCATAGCGAACATGAAATAACCGCGCTTGGCATTAATCCCCGAGATGCAGGATCAGCCGGATTATGCGAAGATTTAATATAAAACCATCGGTTAGGTGCAATGATTTCTTGAATGTGGCTCACACGGTATGCCACAAAAGTTTTCCAACGAAAAGGTGGAGAACGTATCCAAGTGAGAGCGACCGTAGAATCACTCCACGCTGAAACATCGGAGATGTCAATCAAGCCTTGATAAGACCGAATGGTAAAAGAAAGTAAATCGGTTAATAAAACGGCGGCACATAATTCCAAACGTGGAATTGAAATGCGCTTAATTGGAGCTACTTTTGTTTTGGCGGTTACAAATTGTACAGTTATTTCTCCAGTAGTTTGATTTATGAACTGAAAATACACTACCGCTGCATACCCTACCTCGCTAGCATCGCAAAACCCATGCAAATGACAAGTAAAAGGATCCGAAGGGGGTAAACAACGTGGTAACTTTAATGACGATAATAACGGCAACTCTTCTTGATACTGCTGCCATTGAGACGAAATGTCTGCTGGTGGGATGTCATCCCAATTTAAACCTAACATCCACGGATGCTGGATTAGGCGTTTTGCAAAAAGTGTTAGTGGGGCTAAAAATCCTAATGGATCGTATATTCTGGCAACTTGTGAAAGTATGTTGCGCTTTGTACATATTGGGTTTAATGGTTTAACCCGAAATGAGAAAATATCTTCTGTAGGTGACCATTGAAGACCTAATATTTTTATTGATTCGTCCGAATCGAAATCGAGAGAAGTATATTGGCAAAAATCTGACGGAATGCCTTCCAAAATAGAAGCTGAATTAGAACTCCATTTTCGAAGTTCAAACCCAGCCGAATGTAAAAGTCGGATAAGTTGATCTTTAATTTCGCGGGCCGATTGTATAGAATCTCCACCGGCGACGAAATCATCAATATATAGATTTGACCGCATAGCGTCAGCGGCTAACGGAAACCTTTTGCCTTCGTCAATGGCTAATTGCTGAAGAGTTTTAATGCTAAATAAGGCGATGACTTAATACCGTAGGTCACTGTATTAAGCTGATATGTCTGGATGGGTTCTTCTGCGGAGAACCGCCAAACAATTAATTGAAACTTTCGATGTTCTTCGGTAACCAAAATTTGTCGATACATTTGGCGAACATCACAAGTAAAAACGAAACGATGAGTACGAAATTTCAGTAAGATTGACGAAATGTCGTTTTGGAGACTAGGTCCAGCCAATTGAGTGTCATTAAGTGACACGTTGTTTTTAGCCTTTGCAGAGGCGTCAAAACCACACGAATTTTAGAAGTATGACCTTCCTCTTTAAACACAGGGTGATGGGGTAAAAAATAATTATCGTTCCCAACGGGCGGAGAATCGAGTAATGCCATATGACACGCATCAAGATAATCCTGCATGAAATTGTTGTATTGGGCGCGTAGCTCCGGTTGAGCATGCAATTTGCGCTCCAACGAAAATAGTCTTTTTTTAGCCATCTCAAAGCAATTATCAAAAACGGGCAAAGTATCGTTGAACGGTAACGCAACAATAAAACGACCGCTAGGGTCACGAGAAAACGTGTTTTCAAAATCAAATCTGCCTTTTCTTCTTCTGGAGAAGTATAATGCTTGGATGGCAGTTTTCTATCTCCCAAAACCGCCTTAGGGTCTGGTCGATAGGATCTTCTACAGAAGTAAAAATGCTTGGACAGTATCAGACTGCAAGCTTTTGTGGGATCAAGAATAGTCTAACCAAAATTGTATTTATGGCGGCAGGCTGAAGAAATTTGCCATGTATAACACCGCCATTGATGATGAACGGATAAACATCTGCTCCAAGGAGCATGTCAATAGTTCCTGGAGAGTTCCAGGTCGGGTCTGCAAAGTGCAGGCCGCATAAGTGTTCCCAATTATTAGGAACTTCAACGCTAGGTAATTTGCCAGATATTGACGAAAGCACAAAAGTTGTGACTTCTAGAGATTTTTCAGAGTCTAACATGGAGCGAATAGTGCAGCTGACGGCACCTCTATTGACTGCTGAAGTTGTCTGCCCAAGTCCATAAATCGGAACTTGAGAACGTATGCGTGGAAGCCAAAGTTTGCTCACGCAATCGTCTCGAATAAAGCTAGCTTGGGAGCCAGGGTCTAAGAGTACCCTGATCGGTTTGTATCTACCAGAACGATCTTGAACTTCCACAACAGCAGTGGAGAGTAAGACAGTAACCCCAAAATTTGGATTCGTCTGTGAAGACAAAACATTTGCCGGAATAGGAGTGGCTGACTGCGTCCTATTGGCATTTTTATGCATAGGTGTAGCGATCGGTTCAGCTGAACGGCTAGAAGCAGGTTGCGGTTCAAAATGTAGCAAGGTATGATGCGGCTTGGCGCAAGTTCGACAGGAATTATAAGATTTGCATTGCATGGACGCATGGTCTGTTCGTAAGCAATTTAAACAAAGGCGTAAGCGTTTGACAATGTCGAAACGTTCCGTCGGAGTTTTCTTTAGAAACGATTGACATCTGTAAATTAAGTGATTGCCTTTGCAGGAAGGACAATGGTGCGAAAATGAATTATTTGAGTCACTGGAGCTACTTGGTGTGTTCAGTGAGACTACGTTAGAAGAAACTCTTGGTTTAAACTGAAACGCTGAGGATTTCTTAGGCACTGATGTGTGAGATGTATGGACAGTCGTCGAATAAGAAACAGGTGCGGTTGAAGAAAAGGTTTCCAACGCTGCACATTGTTGAGTTAAAAAATATCTCAAATCCGCGAAATTAGGTATTTGCTTCGGATCCGATTGGAGTTCGAAGCGTTTTCTAGTGAACGGATCGAGTTTTCTAAAAGCAAATCGACTAGAATAAAGTTCCAATGTTCAGTGGGAAACTTTAAGTTAGTTAGAACAGCAAGGTTCTCTGAAAAACAATCAATAAGTGCCCTAAGTTTCTTAGGGTCTTCTGATTTTAAAGGTGGAAAGTCTTTCATTGCTTTCCAATGCAAAGTTGCCAATAAACGCGGGTTGCTAAATCTCTCACGCAAGGCGTTATATGAGATAATAAAGTTATCCCCCGAAATGGGTACAGATTTAACGATTTTTAAAGACTCCCCGGTACAAGAATTGATAAGGTAATTTAATTTTTCGATATTGGACAGCGACTCGTTGTTATAGACCAGACTGTCAAATAAATCGATGAAAGACGCGAATTCCGTTGCTTCATTCTTAAAGAGTGGGGCTTTAACGGTACCAATTTTGATCCCGAGTTGCTTGGAGCATTTTTGATGATTTGTGGTGCTTTCATTTCTTGCATCGTTTCGAGATGCAGCAGTATGCAAAAATAAGCGGAATCTACTTCCTTCCGTACAGCGTTGTAATTTAATGATTCTACCTCGTCACAGGAGGCTAAGACCGCAATTAAAATTTTGCTGAAATTTGTATAAAGGTCATGTATTCCCCTGGTTTGAATAAGGAACAATGCCTTTAAAGTTGGGTCACTTTGTATAGTATTACAAAGCTCAAACATTTCTAAAATACGTGTTTTCAGTAATTCTAGTTCTACCACATGTGCCTTCTTTGGAGCCATTCTCAAAGATTCTGAAAGGACTACAATAAATGCTATAAAACCGTAACGCTCAGATGTACACGAAAAATGTTAAAATAGGGTATAAACCAATAAATCACGTTTTATGACTAAGCAACACATAGAACCTAACGGTTTGTCAAACAAAAGCGTGAAGATAAGATTTACAGCTTAAAGTTTACGGTTACGGTCGGCCTTTACTTCAAAAGATCACAGAAAAGTTTAAAAACATGTGGCTTAACATATTTGCCGAAAGATGCAGCTTAACGTGTTTGCAAGAAGAATGCAGCTTTTACATTATATTACTCCTGCAGATGTTCAATATTTTACCGTAAACCGACTGAAAAGGTTGCATGTGAAAACTAAAAACCGCGCACTGGCTTTTAATGCAAAGAAAGCAAATTTTATATTAAGGATTTGTTTGTAATTAAAACGCTTGCTGGTTTTAATTACGGCGAAATCACTTAATTTAGTCTAACGAAAGTATGTAGCTGATATCGTACATATTTTAACCCGCTAAATGGGGCTTGAACACAAATTTTAAAAGCTAAAATATTTACTTAATTAAAAAAGCTCGCTGGAATGCAAAATAATATTTAATTTAGGACATGTGTATACCATAAGACTGGTGAATGCGGATCGACTTTAGGACCAATGATTGATTGGGGGGGGTTAAGGAGGTTGATATAAATGTGTGATATAAATATGCAAATTATAATGAAGGACCAATTGCTTTTATAGCAATAACGATAATGGTGGAGCGGTTATGTAATAACTAAAAACAACTACCAACTAATTAAGGAAGGGTATAAATACCTTAAGTCCTGTGCCACTGGGGCAATAAACCTTCACACACAAAGAGCTTCCGACGGAGAACCAGTAACACGCTCGACCGGGTGATGGTCTCGCTTTCAAAAGCTCTAATACGACCGTCCTCTGCAAGGGTTCGAAGGCGACTTGCTTCTGTAAAGGCTCGAGTACGACTGTCACTTCACACACTCACTGCCGGTATATAATGTTTCACTCAAACTGTAGGATGCACGCACAAAGTATTTATTGTCACAAATTCCAATGAATGTTCGATGATGACGTAACAAAAGTAACTAACTGGGATGTTTGCAATTTCTAAGGGAACTTGTCTATTTCCTTCGTTATCACGTACAATTTTCCTCTTATCAATCATTGTACCCTCTATACCTATGTTCCTTTCTTCCTCGTAAGTCCGATCTAATTTTCTCAAAAGTACTTTAACTTCATCGATTTCCACTAAACCTAAATGAATATACTCCTCTTAGTTTATGGTGGAAAATATATTAAAGCCTCAATTAATTCCGTTCCCGTTAATCTACTCGTCAAATAAGTGACCTCGCGTACTAATTTTAAAAAATAGTCCGATTTGCTGCTTCTTTCATATTTTTCATATTTTATTTTAAAAAATATACTCTGCTTGTACTCTGCACTCTAGTATCCATTCATAAAATGTCGTTAAAATCTTGAAAACTGTTAAAAGTATCTTTTTTAGTCTTTAACCAATCACCAACTGATCCCTTTACACAATTTACTGCCAAAGTAACCTTTTTATGCAGGGTTTCTACAAAAGAACTCCGTGGTTTTGAGGTTAAATATTTTTTTAAATCAAAATCTTAGTTTAATGTGTTATACATGAATTTAAAGGCAATATTCTCAAGATTGATAAAGAAAAAGTTAACAATCTCTAAAAGCGAAATTTTTGGTACTCTTAAATATTAAAAATAACTGTCCGCTAATTAACTTAACCTAATTAATCCCTTACCGGGGGTTGATGCTTAATTCTAGTCAGAAATAACAGCATTTAAAGTACTCGCGATTGGATTTTTTCAAAATCGTATCGCCCTAGGCGAATCACGTACTTCCTGAATTATTTCTCGTAGACAGCCGTGCCGCAGGGGGCTGGTGGAAACTTGAATACCTCTGTAGAGCTCTTACAGAAGAGAACTACTGCACATGTTATGGGGTGTAGGTGCAAGCAATAACAAAAATAACACGCAAACCACCATAAATTATCATTTAATAACCGCGATAGCATTAATTTTATCACCTAATAACGTCTTACAATAACTATAATGGGATTTATAGTGGCGCCGGTAAACCCTTAAAATACTCGCACGATCTTAACCCGAAAGATGCACCTTAATTTTTAAGCGATTTTTTTTACAAAAATAACATCTTTTACCATTTTTTCATTTGATTGCAAAGGTAGACTAAAAAAATTCTTAGTTTATAAATCCGAACTGACTTTTATTAAAATCCTTGAAAATCGTCAGCTGAACTTTCTTCTTTTTTTTCTTGATCGTCATCGTTGTCCTCTTCATATATAAGATGGTCTTCACTGTCATCGAGAGCGTTAGTTATGCCACAATTCTTGAAAGATTTAACAATAATATCTTCTCGCCCACTAGACCACAACTGTTTTATCCACTTGTTTGATTTTAAAGCACCCTTCGGCGTGAATTCATGTTGGGTTTCATCTATCATCCATTTGTTCCAATCCTCTCTCATATACACTATACATGGGTTTTTTTATCGAGACGAGGTTGCAATGGTGAAGTAAGTCCTCCGTGAATAACAGACAGCTCTGTCTTTCCCTGTCTCAATTTTTCTTTCACAGAATTTTTCAAATGACTACTAAACTGGTTTAGCATAAGAAGAGAACTCTTCTTGAATAAAGCACCTTTCTTATCTCCCACACACTGTTAATCTGTAATTTCATACCAGCCTCGTGCATCCAAATCTTGTCATGTACGTGAACAACAACACCTGGCAGTATTTCAGAAGGAGCTGGCATGGTTTTGCGCTTGGAAATGATCATTGGATAAGTTTAGTACCGTCAGTACAACATGAAAGGACAACTGTGTAGTGCATTTTTTCATGCCCACTTGTTTTAATAGTTACAGTTTTACCATCTTTCATGGCAACAGTTCTGTTACTTGGAACATCAAATGTCAGAAGAGTTGTGACGTTATTATCGGGGCAGCCACGTTGGGCGCCAAAATCTTTGTTACGTTTTTTTCGTTTTTGTTGCAGCCACGTTGGGCGCCAAATTTATGTTACGTAACACAAAGATATCACGGAATGACCGGGCTCAATCGGAGATTAGGGGGGGTTGTAGAAAGCAGACCAACATATAAGGTACGCGGCTGTAAGGAATTAGTAACAGTACCTGCAATAGAAAAGATTAGAATAGTAAACCTGAAAAAAAACAAATTAGTCCTGCAAACCTGAAACAAAGAAAAAGCATAGCATACGGATCAAGTATAAATTGTTCAGTACTTTGTAGAATAAAAAAAACTGTTGGGATAATCTATATAATATAACAACGTTAAAAGCAATATACCAAATCTTTAGTACAAAGTGAGGTAATATTGGGGAGTAGCAAAAACGTTTCCTCACACACCAATTAAACATAAATCAGATAAAATATTGACAAAAGATAAATAGATAAGACACGATTGGTATGAGTATTTCAGTAGTATTGATTTTTCTTTCTTTCTTTTTTTTTCTATGTTTTAAAATAGCATGCAAGTCTATTGTAAAAGGTATCAGAACGACAAAGATATGGTAAAGCAACGAATAGATATTTAAAGTAATAACAAGTAGGAAATAGTTCAACTTACAAAAGTCCTTCAGCAACGCTTCCTTGCAACTGAAATGTGTGATTCAACGATGTCCTGCACTAATGAAGCACTTCACCCTTGACCGTGAGGGTGTTGATGGAACTTATCACACGTTACACTAATCACACCTCCGTATTTCACTGGGGTTAGCAGCAGACAATATCACGCGTCGGAACTATGTAGCATTGATAAATTTCTTGTTACTTCTATTTCCTGAGGCAATAATTTCGAAATATGTTGTAGCACTAGTTTAATTTCAACTGGGACCAAATGTATATTATCTTCATATACATCCTAAAAGCAGTGAGAAACTTCAACCGATACCTTTGTAAACCGGTAATCTGTTATATTTCGCAAACACGAAACTTGCACAAGCAAAGATCTGTTGTAGATTCTTTGGGGTTAGAAAATTCAGAAACTACAGTATCCACAGTATTTGGGATAATCCAAAGTATGAACTCAACCGAAAAACAAATAGTAAGCCACGCGTAAGCAATAAAAACCGTCCCTCAAATGCGTCGACCAAACACGTTACATATAAAGCATATTTCCTTCAAATGGTAAACAGAACTACACTGCTTCCAGTTAATATACGACTTCTACTTCACAAGAAAACAACTAAAAACACAATTAGTAAAGCAACAAGGAAACAGTATTTTTCACGTAACCAACATATAGTAACAAAGCACAAACTACAACTGTCATCTATTTTCATTCGTTGTTATTACCACCGCGTATCGACTCATTATCTAGACTGGTCTAATAACATAAGCCACATACAAAACGTGAAATGCCGCAATCATATCTAATACTTAATTACCGCGGTTTATCACTTTCAATAAGTCGGAAAGTAATTTACGAATAATCCAATTTACAATTCATTGCGATTTATTTATTAATGAAAATCAATCTTCAAATTAATCTATTTTTAAATTAATACACACTAGTTAATAAATATAAAACATAGAGATAGTAGTTGCAGAAATGTGTTTACGAATTGAGTAATGTAAAAAGGTTAAGCTATTAAAAATTGTCCGTTACAGAGTTTTGTCCATATTCGCTATTTGGCTCAGTTCCATGGTTTTCTTTCGATGTTGAATAAACAAAGCGATGGAAAAATAATATTTTCTCTTCATACTCTTGAGGCATTTTCAGAGATATTTTGGTTTTGGTTCGCATGCTAAGTCCATGACGCTTCATAAACCTGTAGCACCAACCAACTCCACCCTTAAAATCTGTTAAATTCCACTGTAGCGCTAACTTACGAGCGTGTATTTGAATCATTTTCGTATTAATTCCTATGCCATTTTGACGATGTCCACGAATCCATTTCAATACGTCATTTTCTAGTTTTGGCCATTTTGCATTCACTCCTCTATTTGCACATTTAGTCTTCCTCATTTTTTCAGTTCGTCTTTACTAGTCCGCCAATCACGAATGGTTTTTCTGTTAGCCGAAATGCCGCTCAGCTGCTCTGTTTCCATGTTTTTCTGCATATGCTATTACTTTTAATTTATAGCCCGCATCATATGAATACTTTTTATCTTGTTCCATTGCGAAACTACCTACTGACAAAAATATTGTACTCTTACCGATAACACAAATTGCTTTCAATTCAAGTTCACTGGCACCGTAGACAGCAATGACGCATATTAGGCTAGACAATGTTCTGGGTTTGTGATGGCGGGGAGAGACAATGTTGACAAGTTTGAAAATCCCTGCAACTCATGTGCATCGCATCGGCCCACTGCTGCTGGCAGTTGAATCCAATGCTGCCAGATAGAGATAGATGTCCCGTAGCATTAAGGATATGGCCATTTTTAATACTGGCGGGAATTGTAAATCTAAACTGGACATTTTTATATTAACTTAGAGTGTAAGACGCACCTGAATTTTGGATGCAATTTTTTGAAGAAGAAAGTGCATCTTATAGACTGTAAAATACGGTACCACTCACTGCGCAGTAGCGGATCATAACTATTAAAAATACATTATTTTATGCTCTCATGACATAGAGCATATCGACTTGCAACGTACTTTGAAACTACTACTTGACGACTTTTAAGCTCCGTCATTCAACGATTGACCACATATTTCAACTAAACCCGACAAAAGGGTCACTTTATTGTATCTTTTAAACGATAGGTACTCCTACGAATTCTTATGACTAATCTGACCCACTGTTATTGTAAAAAGTTTAAAGAAAGTATCAATAATTAATAATCAACAACGCCCTTAATTAACTAGTAACTACTCATCAGAAGGAGATATGTACATAAAGAGCTAACCATTGTAAATATATCCCAATTATTACACCACATTGCATAAATACGACAAGCACATCACAAAATCCAAGGAGATTAGTACGGTTTGTTTCCCATGAAAATAGTTTGGAGTTCAAGGTTACGAAGGATTGTCATCTTTCGGTATATGATAGCTCTTGAATCAATGGAATTGATGGTGATTTTCGGATGAAACTGTAAGGTAAAACTTGTAGAATTAGATGTGTAATTTGAACTGTATTTGTGGTTATCATTTATAAAGTAATGCTTGATTATGTAATAGAACAATCAAAGGAAGACGAACGTAACGAGAAATATATTAGGATTTGAATATTTCGCATTATCAGACTAAGTAGCAACCGATACTATTTTGGAACAGCATGCCTGGCAAATATTATCAAAATTACAATTTAAATTAACACGTAAAACCGAAGAACAATGTCAATTAGCAAACGGACGAATTTTAGATGTTTTAGAAACCGTTTCATTACCAATAAAATTAAAAGAAAAATTAGTAGTTTTAGAAGTATTAGTTATACCCGATGTTCAACACTCAGTACTAGGCATAGATTTTAGGGAAGATGTGGGAATTGCTCCCAACATATTTAAAGGAGAATTTACTTTTTCAAAATTGAACAGTACAGGTCAAAAAACCTGTATTGCCCATAAACCTGAACAAAAACCTCCAGCAGGCAAAATGCCGTTACACCCCATAGTATCAAAACCCTGGCAGTTGATCGCAATAAACTTAGTAAGTCCTTTATCTAAGACTAATAATGGACACGCTTGTATTTTAACAGTAGTTAACACTTTCACTAAATTTCCCTTATATTTCTCGTTAAGAAAGGTCATACTAGTTCAAAAAATTGAACAATTTATTATTTTACTTTTAGGAGGACCCCAATAAGTGTTAGTAGATAACGGAGTTCAGTTTCATAGTATTTTATTTAAGAATTTAATGCAAAAATATAAATCGAAAATTATGTTCAACACCTACACATTATCATTAACAAGCAACTCCTGTCGAAAACGTAAATCAAATTTTAAAAACTATGTTAGTTTCATACGATCAAAGAAGTTTCTTGTGCCGTTCGCACAGCTGTACACGAAGTCATCGGTATGTCACCTTATTTTGCAAATTTTGGCCGAGGAATAATTTAAGGTACTTTTTTCCTATCCCACTATCAACGGTTCTCTAAAAGAACACATCGCCTAATTTTTCAAACTGTCTCCTGATAACACTAGCCTTCCTTCCTTGGCTTGTTCACCCTTGGCCCTCCACGAAAAGGGATGGTTTCCAACAGGATTGTTAGTCTTATTCTTATTCAATTCGTAATATTTATACCTACTTTCAATTTCACTGGGTATTTTCCCAGTCAATTTAGCATTGGTTCTTTGTCGCTCTGCCCAGGGTCACAATAGTAGTGCAGCCCATTGCCATTGCACCAGTTCGTCATATTAGAGGTACTGGGGGTATTAATGCTAGATCCTCAGTGGGGGTGGGGTTTATTAGGGGTGGGACATCATAAAAAAGGACGCGAGTTTCGAGACTGGGGTTGTTTTACGAAAGCACTTTCTACTCCTCGAATGTGGAATCATAAATTATGCCCAGAGAGTTATGATATTACTTGACTGTGGAATGTAGTTTGTTCTATCCTTCAGGTAGTAATATTAGCAGTCCAGCACCGGGGTTGAACCATCTTGACCCTTGTAAATGTTTTATCCCCTTAAGGAATAGAGAAGGCCCCTTGACAATCTTTCGTCTTCGGTGGCACTTGAAGTAGTGCTTCCTGTAGGTGAATGTACTTGGAAAAATTTGTTCATTTTCTTTCTTTGATTTATATTAATTTTAATTTAGATGAACAGTAGACTGAACGTAGGACAGATAAGTAGAAGAAAATCAAGAATCCTGGAACCTCTTTTCCTCCAGCATCCTTATTTCCTCACACTTCTGGACCAAATAGCTTTCTTCGGCTAGCCATTTCATCTTTCGAGATAAATGTATCTTGTTAGGTATCAATTAATATCAGATTTTTCTCAGCTACCTGAATTTCTAGGAGTTTTTTTAGATATCATCACTCCCTAAGGCGGAACCCCAATTTTAAGAATTTTCACCGGTAACATTCTGAACCAAATAGTTTACTTCGACTAGCCATTTATCTTTGGAGACAAATCTATCCTGTTTGGTATCAATTAATATTAGATTTTTCTCAGCTACCTGAATTTCTATATAGCATCAACCTCAGGGAGCTACCCTCATTTTAAGATTTTTTTACCCACAGCGATTTCTGACCGTTCTTATAAAATTTCTTAGCCATGCGATACATCAAACTAGTCTAAAATTTTACGCAAAATCCGAATCTGTAAACAGATCTGTGAGATAAATCTTACTCCACATTTCCACACACGAGATTAAGTAGCTTGTTTTGTATCAATTAATATCAGATTTTTCTTAGCTATCCGAATTTTTAGGAATTTTTTAAATAGCATAACCTCCCAGGGAGCTATCCTCATTTGAAAGATTTTTCTACCAGCAGTGATTTCTGACCATTTTATAAATTTTTTAGCCATCCAATACATCAAATTAGTCTAGAATTTTACGCAGAATCCGAATATGCAAACAGAATTAAAATCGGGGCAACCCCTTACCGTTTTACACACTTACCCTCTAGCGAGCATATAAAAGATTATTTTTGTTTCTTTCGAGATAAATTTATCTTGTTTGGTATCAATTAATATTAGATTTTTCTTAGCTATCCGAATTTCTAGGAAATTTTTAGATGACATCATCCCCCAGGGAGCTACCTTCATTTTAAGAATTTTTTTTACCAAGGTTGATTTCTAATCACCTCTCCCTTTTAACATCTAGAATCCTTTAACCAAACACTTAGAGGTATTAACACAAAGAAATTAAGCACACAAAAGTGTAATAATTTATTTTATCGAATTTGCCGTTTAATAAATTAATAGAATACAATTTTTACATTGCAAAGTATAACATTATTTTATTTTCTTCGTGTAGCCAAATCCAAGCAGGTGAAAGTAGCCTATAACAAACAAAGATATCAAGGTATTTAAAAAGAGAGGAAACGCGTTTTCGGTCATATATTGCCGTTAATCTAACAATATGTTTTACCGTCCAGCGACACCGCGTGGAGGTGAACACATGTCGCCAGGAGCGAGGGGATTATTAAGAATTGGTATGGTGGGTATGTCTTATAACTAGCTTACATGCCACTATGAACAAAAACTTAACCTATATCTTTATGCTCCCATACGTAGGTTGCTGTACTATTAGGGATGACGTACCTTTTGTCACCCTCGCCCGACAAACTAGTTTTATTAATTGGGTATAAATTGGGTATAAAGTTTGTGTTTATGACTTCGAATACACACCATGCTATGCATATGTATACCATAATTATTATGTACAATGTCCTTAAAACAATTTACATTAATATTCTTCACTACGCTTCGTCAGACCCTTTTAATCTTTTTAATCGTGTCTTTCTCGCTTACAATACAGTACGACTTAGCCCTACTAATTAAATAACTTTTACGTAATATTTTTGGTATTATGATTTGTTTAGTTTCCAAATGAATCACCGAGCGAAACTTGTATCGCATTTGCAAGCGCAGTTAATTAGTGTAAAGTCTAATTTGTTTTAAATACATGACGAGGTCAGTTTTGTAAATTATTTGGAAGTGAAACTCGAATATTCCTACGAGGCGATTAATTGTATTTATCAGAATTAAAAATTGTCGTCGGCCTTACTGCTCATTTTGAAAAAATTCCCGTTCGACTTTCCATACTATTAACCTCAGATTTGGTAACGCTAATAGGAATGCAGTTATCGGTTACACTATTTTAAACCTAAGAATAAAAAACAAGATAGTTTAATATGTCTATTAATAATTTTTGCTAATGTTGGCGATACAAATAAGTAAAACAAACTTTATCAAAAAATATTATGTTTTTAATAAAATATATACATGTATTGATAACATCTATAAACCGCTGTGGTAACCAGAGTCTAGCGAATCTGGGATAGCCAAATCTCTAAACATTTGCGCAAGCGATTGCCTCGCAGTCGCATCTTTTAAGTATTGGATGGGGTAACATTTAATAATTTCCAACAGTCAAGTAATTTAAATTGCTGCAATAATTAAACAGAGAAATACTGGCACGGTTCTCTTCCTCTAATAACATTTGAACCCTTTCTTCGGCCGTCGTATCTCCACATACATTTTTATATCACCTACAAATTTTCGTAAAATTCTGGAAAGTTTCTACACCTCAACTTAGCCATTTTAAAACAGACCAATTCTCGCAAATTTAATAGCTTGATGCACTCGTACGCAGGTAGCACAATAAACATTCCGATCTTTCGTAATTTCCATATTATATAAATTCTCTTTTTCAAAATTGTTCCACAGCCATATACTTCTATTAAAGGCTGTGCTCAGCTGCAATTTGAAATCTTGATCCAATTGTATGTCAACAACGTCGTTTCCAGTAGTGAAATCATTTAATCTGACTTGATTTGAGTCTTGAGCAAATTGGTGAAATTTCACTTAAAAAATACACAATTTCTTCCAATCAAAGTATGAGAATGTTATCGTAGAATCTGCACACTTACCACTACAGCAAATAACTTGGATGACGGGTTGAAAACCTCCATATAAACCAAAACTGGCTTTTATTATATGGCGGTGAGAATTTGGTGGAAATTCGCCTAACCTATAGGTTGTCTTACCAACTAGTTGGTTTATATTTAATTGTGGTACTCGCACATCACTTGTAACGTCAACACAAGAAAAATCCATCTTTAACTTGTAATTTGATCAACTCGACGATACTTTGACAACTAATGCACTGGAACGTGGCTTCGTCACCTTTTATGCCAATGGTCGAGCGTGCGCAGCTCCTGATTATGTTAATTGGCGTTATATGCAAGTCTTGACCGGAAAAATGACGCTTATAATTGTTTTATAGTAGGTTTTTATCTGTTTGTATTTAACCACCAACACCATTTTTAGAATTTTTTATACAAAATTACTCTTAGCAGTATTTGTAATATAACTCCGCCGTGTAAGATATCAATTATTATTGTGTTTTTCCTCAGGTTCTTAAATCCTTTGAAATTTCTTTCAAATCGAACCCCTTACTGATTTGCAGATCAACCTTTTACAAACCATATGTGGTTCATTTTAAATCTATTTCTAAACAGTATTGCTCTGTCTTTTGAGATAAACCCATCGTGTAACCTATGAAATTAGCATAGAATTTTCCTGGGGAATCGAAATCAATTATCACGTCTTTTAAAATTAGCTTCAACAAAGACTCGCATAGTGTTTTAATATTCAAAAACCTAACAGCAAAACAACTCTGCATTTTTATTTAGATTTAACTCAATAATAGAGTAAAACTAAAAAAAATATTTATTAATGTCTAGGATTGTTAAAATTTTCAATTAGTGCATCCACATTCAAATAATTAAACTAAAAAGTGAAATACATATTAATTCTGCACAATTATCTCGAAAGAAACAAAAATAGTTTTTTATATGCTCGCTAGAGGGTATGTGTGTAAAACGGTAAGGGGTTGCCCCGATTTTAAATCTGTTTGCATATTCGGATTATGCGTAAAATTCTAGACTAATTTGATGTATTGTATGGCTAAAAAATTTATAAGAATGGTCAGAAATTGCTGTCAGTATAAAAATCTTAAAATGAGGGTAGCTCCCTGGTGGGTGATGCTATCTAAAAATTCCTAGAAATTCGGATAGCTGAGAAAAATCTGATATTAATTGATACTAAATAAGGTACATATATCTCGTGGGTGGAAATGTGGAGAAAGATTTATCTTGCAGAGGGTATGTGTGTAAAACGGTAAGGGATGGTTGAATTTTAAATCTGTTTACAGATTTGGATTTTGCGTAAAATTTTAGACTAATTCCATGTATTGAATGACTAAAAAATTTTATAAGGACGGTCAGAACTCGCTACAGGTAAAAATTTTAAAATAAGGGTAGCTCCCTGGGGGGATGATGCTATCTAAAAAAACCTAGAAATTCAGGTAGCTGAAAAAAATCTAATATTAATTGATACCAAACAAGATAGATTTATCTCGCAAGATGAAATGGCTAGATGAAGAAAACTATTTGGTTCAGAATGTTACCGGTAAAAATTCTTAAAATTGGGGTACCGCCTTAGGGAGTAATGCTGTGTAAAAAAATTCCTAGAAATTTAGGTGGCTGAGAAAAATCTAATATTAATTGATACCAAACAAGATAGATTTATCTCGAAAGATGAAATGGCTAGCCGAAGAAAACTATTTGGTCCAGATGTGTGAGGAAATGAGGATACTGGAGGTTCCAGGATTCTTGATTTTCCCCTACTCAGATACTAGACCAGTGTCAGGAATGTTAGTATTGTAGATTTTTGGAAAAAAGTTTGTTTGCACGAGGGATGTAACGTTTGGGCATTACGGGAAATAAAATTCAAAAAGGAAAGGGGGAAAAGTAATTTAAAACGGACAACTTATTATTAGAGGATCTTGTATTTGATTTGAGTATAATAATGTGTCACGTTCACCTTCCGATGGTGTATTAAACCTTACACCCTTTATTTAATTACTCATTCGCATGGATTCTGCTTCCAATACTCAAACACCATCCTGTATATTAGACACTCCTACAATAAGTACGCTTTACTACAATTTCATTTACATCTATTTACGGCAAAATGAAAAGTTCTTCTATAATTTAAATAGTCGGTACCTTGTTTGAGGTATCCGTTGGCTTGATACATATCACTATCGAGTATAATTACTACTTATTATACCCAATCCTAAAGACTCGTTGAAATAATGGATCGTACTTATTTGATAAAGCTTGTTTCTAGCTTCTAATCACACCTGTCCGTTAGATAACGCTGGGATTGGATTTAATTCTTGCGAAAAACAATTTCAATTTGATTCTGCAGCTCGTGCTTTTGATATATTTTCTGGGTTGCTCATTTTATTACTACAGGAGCGATACACATTTGTTGTTGACAAGAAGTTGATATTTGGGATGCATCGGTAAGTTCTTCCGCGCCTATCAACACTAATAGGATTTCCTTTTTAACTCTTTGACAGAGGCCTAATGACTTTTCTACGTTAGGCCAGATCGCTCTTCATGAATGGCTCGACTAATGTTTGTCGTAGACTATTGCTCTGGAATGTAGACCGCCGTTACCATTACGATAGCAGCGTGAATGTTACGGATCACCGTGGCGTTACTGTATTGATCCACCTCCAATGGCATACAAGTTATCCCGACACGGCCCACTTGAAAAATGTTATGCGAGCATTTTTCACAAAAATACATCCTCGTTCGGATGAGAAGTAAAATGGAGGTCCCGTGTATGAGTGTTGTCACGCACGTTAAAGATCCCTATCTTGCTTGCAATAGCAAGGGTTCGGCAAAATTCCAAATTTTCCAGGTTAAAAATAATCCTGGCCATTGTAGTACCTTCGGGTGGAGTATGGGAAAATCACATGTAAGGCATACAAGATATATATCGCGACCTATAGAGGTATGTGACTTGTTTCTTTTTTTGTACATACCAAGTGATAAACCCAACTTTCATTGACGTACGAACGAAACACATTTTTTTTTGTTTAATAAAGACCCACTCTGGAATTAGTTGTGCTAGTGTTCCGTGTTATGATAAAATTTTCTTTTTACTAACGATGTTTTTTTATTTTAAATTTAATAGTTTTTTTTGTTACGTAACGCACTTGCTTATATGATAGTTTCAGTATTATTTTTTTACTAGATGTATTACCTGTCGGCGACGAAATGCGCACTTTGTAGAATCATTACTTAAATTGTCCATAGACGAATTTTTTAAAAAATAGTAACTGTATTTACTTTTTTGTTTACTTGTTTTAGATAGAAATTTTTATTGTTTCTGTAAATAGAAAAATCGATGGCGATGTATTTTTCTTGTATATGTGAATCCGCCCACTCTCTGCGTTTGTAGTTATTCTGGTCTTTCTAATTTCCCATTATGTTTGTTTCGGCGTGCCTTAACCTTATGAATTATGACGTCCATTCCGTTTACGTCTAGGTACGTAGCAAATATTTAACGAGTTATTGCAATAAATACAAGTTCTATAAAGAAATCATAAATTTAGAAACCACAAAAGCATTGTTTTATTTCTGTACAAAACATTTGAAATGAAACTCCAATTCATTAATTATTTTAAAAACCACCAAAAACGAAAACAAATTTCAATGGATTTTGTACAACATATTAGGAAAGCTTTTGTACTTTAAAATATTCCATTCAGTAATACACCAACCGAATTACAGGTATTAGTTACAATGTTTACAAGACGCAATAAAAATCGGGTTTAGACAATGTAATACAAAGGAAAAAATCACGAGTTTATAAAACTAACAGAGATTAAATCACAATCCAGACATCATTATACAGGACAATGTATTCATTAATATCTAGCTACGCGGGGTTAGCGAAGAAAATCATCTTATACATGCTAGGTATATATTGATAATATATCCTTCTGAGGCAGAACAGTGGAGATAATGATATCGCGGGACAGCCACTTGAACAAAAGAATTTCAATTCCTTAGAAGTCGTCAACATGAACCGAGAAGAGGAGATTAAATAGAAAAGTATTGGGAGGGGGTAGATAGAAAAGTAGAGGTTTTGTTTGTCGTAAACACCCTGCTAAGTATGGAATAATAGATAGAGCTCACTTGGTTGATGACGAATTTTCAACATAACATACAAACCCAAGGAGATTGCGACGGTTTGTTTCCCAGCATAAAAGTTTGGAATTCAAGGCCCGGAAGGATAACAAGATATCTCTTGGTTCCATGGAATTTTTAATGACTTTCAGATGAGGTAAAACTGTTGCCGAATTAGATGTGTAATTTGAACCGCATTCTAAAGGATTGTCCAATGTGTAGTGTTACATTATTAGGAGTATAAGGTTTGGATATTGTGAGTTTAATGATATTTAATCGGTATTTAACCCTAAAGGTTAGATACTTGAAGAATGAACTGATTATGAATTTGGCCATTTTTGTTTATTGTGTGTTTTGTTATAGGGATAGCGCTAGGTCACTAACCCTACTATTTAGAATAGATTTAAGCAAAGTGAGTTGAGAGTGGTTTTATTTATTCAAACAGACATACGGTCTTTGGTAGAGAAATCCATTTCATCAAGAAAATTCTCTGTAATTAACAATCCCCTGGTTCGCACGTCGGCCAGAGGAAATCCTATTAACCCAGACATAATTGGCATTCCTTAAACTTAACGGAATAAAAACCCAACAAGGTAAGTGTTAGTAATAACGTAGCTTGAAATCGTACCTAGGTTAAAGTTTGATCATTATTTAATTTTATTCAATTTTCTATAGAAACCCATTCCCGTACCACTGCAGTTGGGCGGTGCATCCTTATTTTGTTACGGGATTACCGACCCTTTCGGGCAATTCCAAATTTAAAAACTTATTGCTTCAAACACCCGTAACAGTCTTAGGAAGACTCTTTTGATTGAAATAAATGAGTTTTATCAAAAAATAAAATTTTGTTCTAATTTTCAAGAAGTTCAGCTAAACTGAAGCATTTGAAGATGTCAGAGCTCTATAAGGAGACTTGTATTAGCAAATGACAATTTCTAATTTGGTTACCATGGTTTGTGCTAATTGACTGATTTGTCAATTAGATATTTTAACTGTCAAGTATACTTCTGACATTACGCATCTTGGTTAATTTGTTGAAATTTATGGAACCTACCAGAGACGAATCTAGAAATAGGAACTGCCTGTCAAGGTTTCTAAAAACATATGAATGGAAAAAATATTTCGTTTTGCTGTCAATTGTGGCAGCTTTTATTCTGCTTGCGGTGATGGTTGCACTAATTAGTAAAGGCTCTTCAACATTTAAGACGGAGAAGTTACCTACAAACTGTAGGGAGAAACTCGAAGACAGTGTCACTCAAACTAGTATTAAGAAATATCCATTCATAGGTGCTTTAGTTTCCAGCAAACCATTAATTTTATTATGTACAACAGCTATTTTAACAGATCGTTATTTTTTAACTGCAGCTGTTTGCTTTTCTCCAAATTATCAAAATCTTTTCATTAGAGTCGGGAGTGAACATTGGGAAAACGCAGGAAATTCCTATGGTGTTGAATCTTTTATACTACACGATAAATTTGATGGGAAGAACCTAAAAAACAACGTAGCTATAGTGAAATCTGATCGTATTATAGAGTTTAATAATGTATGCAAATCTATAAGGATCTCGGAAACGTTCTCTTTGAAGGAGAATGATACAGGAATTGCAATCGGCTGGATAGATTGGCCAATCACAGGTAATACATGTAAGGAATGCTGTTGAAACTATTACATTTTTGGTTATTTTCTACAGAAAATAGGTATTCAAACTTAGTTCAACAGGAGATGAAAATATGGAATTTTATACAATGCAGAGATCACTTACATACAGAAGTGAATACGACATATATTTGTTCGACTGCAGTTATAAATCCGGAGTGCAAATCAGGTAAAAATGTTTCCATAAGATCAACTATTGACCATATTTAAAGACCACGAACCAGTAACATTCATTTGAGTATGATATCGATATTCATGTGAGCAACGGCGGTCCTAGCAGGTTTATCAGGTTGTGCGAGATCTTATTGTGGCGCCCCAATATATGCAATCGATTTTGTGATTAAGCATAGAGACTGAATTTAACATACATTTTCTACATCTTTAGATATTAATAACTTAGACTTCCGAAAGATTAGTATTATAGTAGTATGGACGAGAAATAACAATAAAAAGGTACAATACTTGTTTGAAGAGTTTGTTGCGGGTAAAATGAACGTTACGTTAATAAATTTTGAATTGCCTTGAAGGGGCGGGGACCCCGTAATAATATAAGAGTGCGGCAAGTAACTGCAGTGGTGCGGGAGTGGGTTGCTCTGGAAAAATTATGAAAATAGTAAAAATAAAGAATAAAAAGTAATAAACATAACTGAAACACAACAATAAATAAACAAATGTCCTATTAGCTATTTAACATTGGCGGATCTTCTAAAAAGTACTACAACCAATACTAACTGAGGAAGTTGGCCAACCGAAACGAATACGTTTTCATCCTCATGATAATGAATACTTTGTTTGACATTAGGAAAGTAATTCGAGCCTAGTTGTTACGTATTTCTAGTAGACGCCACGTCGTGCGTCAAAGTTATGTCACGTTGGCTAGTAGCCGTGCGTAACAAAAGAAAATCCAAATGAAAAAAAACCAGTGACCGGGCTCAATCGGAGACTAGGGGGGGTTGTAGAAAGCAGACCCACCTACAAGGGACGCGGCTGTCAGGAGTTAGTACCAGTACCTGCGCTAGGGAAATTAGAATAGTAAACCTGAAAGAAAAACAAATTAGTCCTGCAAACCTGAAACAGAGAAAAAGCATAGCATATGGATCAAGTATAAATTGTTCGGTACTTTATAGAATAAAAATAAAAGAAACTGTTTAGATAAACTCTATAATCTAACAACAGTAATAGCAGTACAGAAAAATTCTGAGTACAAAGTGAGGCCATATTGGGGAGTAGCAGAAACGTTTCAGCACACACCAATTAAACATAATTCAGGTAAAATGTAACAAAAAAAATATAAATAGGTAACACATAATTAGTCTAAGTAATTTAGAAAACAATTTTTAGCAAAGACATAAATCAGTAGATAAGCACAATTGTTCTGAGTCATTCAGTATGGTTGATTAAATAGCGGGCCAGTCTATGGAAAAGGTATCAGAACGACAAGGAATATTGCAAAAACAACGGGTAGATATTTACAGTAAGAACAAATAGGAAATAGTGTAACTTACACAAGGTCCTTCAGTACCGCTTCCTTGCCATTGCAGTGTGGGATCCACGATGTCTGGCACTAACGAAGCACTGCACTCTAGACGGTGAGGGTGTTGATGGAACTTATCACCACTTACCCTAATCACACTGACGGATTTTACTTGGGTTAGCAGCGGACCTTATCACGCGAAGGAACTATGTATATTAGTTGCATACCGGTAGTCTGTCACAGTTTAAATATCACCAGACAAAGCAAGCACTAAAGCCGGACGTCGAAAGTTCTTCGAACACCCGTGCGTCGAGTTTCACCAACTCTACCACTCTTAGTTCAACCAGAAAAACCGTATCTTACACTTAATTTTTGACATCTCGCAAGCAAGAACAAAACACGACCCTTTTTTGTTTATATCTAATCCTACTAGTACAACTTCTGCTCGCCTACCTAGACCTGCATATCCACATATTAATTGCATTAATGACAAGTGGAAAGTAATTTTACGAGTATTCCAATTTACCACTAAACCATCTTTTAAAGTTAATACAGGCGAGTCAACTTGCATATTAATCTGAAAACTAGGCGGAAGTATTTACTCTATACCAACAGCGATCCAAAACGATGTATTTGAAGCATTAAGTAGACGAAAAAGGTTAGGCCACCAAAAATGCACGTTACATAGTAAACTAAAATTAATATAAATTGTTAGTTATTTTGAAAAGAAATAATTCCAATGATCGGTTTTACTGTTATTCCAGCTCTTCAGATTGGACCATTTCTCTCTGCAAAACAACCAACAAAGATCTTAAAATTATATACAAATCATGGTATAATAATGTGTACAAAATGTTACTAATGCGCCTCCTATTCTCGAATGTAAGCAACAACTATCGGTAACTTTTAAAAGTCCCCGACATAATAGTATAGGTGGCATTACCAGACAAAATTTGAAAACTACTCAAAGACAAGATGAAAAATAAACAAATGGCCGATTACTTACTTAACATTGACGGACCTTCTAAGAAAGTACTACACCCAATGCTAACTGAGAAAGTTAGTCAACTGAAACTAATACGTTTCCAGCTACTTGATAATGAATATTTTTGTCTGGCATTAAGAAAGTAATCCGAGCATAAAGAACGAAAATTAATATAAATTGTTAATTATTTTGAAAAGAGAAAAATCCAATGACCGGTTCGCTGTTATTGCAGCTCGTCAGATTGGATCATTTCTCTCTGCAAAACAACCAACAAAGATCTTGAAATTATACATGGCATATTAATATGTATAAAATGTAACTCATGCGCACCCTATACTCGAATGTAAGCAACTAACTATCGGTCTCCAACATGATAGTATAGATGGCATTGCCAATGTTAAGTAGGTAATCAGCCATTTGTTTATTTATTTTTCATCTTGTCTTTTGACTAGTTATAAAATTTTGTCTGACAATGCCATATACTATAATGTCGGCAACTTGTAAAAGGTTTAATTTTGAGGATTGCTTCACGCCTATCAAGTATTTAGCAACATATATAGAACTACAGGTCCCACTGATTCACGATTTTCTGGTATGAGTATTAATATTAATAATTGTTCAATATGAAATAGTAAGGTTTCTATTACAATGTAATGTTGTTATGTAGACTCTGAACCTTGCATAAAATAAAGAACCAGTGGTCCTAAGTTAGGTGTACGTGTCCAGTGTGATAACCAGTTACATAGTGTTTGAAGTGCTAATTTTATATTTACTATTGTGTTTTAAGAATGTATGATCCACTCTATTGTATCAGATAGTGTAATAGTATTAGTAAGTTGTAAAATAATAGATATTGTAAGTTGATGCTGTTTTGTACTGTCCAATATAGAATTGTACAATACCCTTAATGTTGCGGTTAATACATTATCTTTTGAATAAACTTGAACTAAGGCGTCTGTAATATTCTTTATGCCTGTCATAGAATTGACATAATCTTCTGTTCTAAAAGGCATTTTAAATGTTTCCAAATGTATATTATTTCTTCACAACACTGGGCGACAGTATTATCTTGAAAGGATCCTCTGTATTAGTGCGTTGTAATGTTTGTAATATTACTTCAAGTCGATCTTTAGGTATATTTTCCATACATTGTCGTCTGGAATATCCAACAAAATGCGGTGTTTTTTTTGTTGGTGTAGTTGGTTTTGATATTTGAAACTCTTTTAGACGAACGAAGTTTTATTGGTAATTTTGTAGGAATATTAAAAGATGTTCCTCGTTTGTCGTTTATATTCTTATTTAAGTTTAATATTGTTGGCTTTTTGAAATTCTGTAAATAAATCACCCCAAAAGTTAAAATTTCAAATACTTAATCTCTATCCTGTATAATATTTGTGGTAAGATAATCTTTTTATAGTAATTTCTAGTACACCAGTGAAACCTGTGTGTAAATACTCATACTCTTTAAAAATATCATTTAAAACAAGTTCTTAATGCATTTATGCATGTGGAAAAGAACTCGTAAAACGAGCTCTTAAAACACGTCCTCCAAAAAGACTAAATTTCCCTTTTCTAAAAACAAGTTGCGTATATTCTGCAAAACATTATTTAAATGCTGTATTTTTAAACGATTTCTAAAATACGTACTTTTAAAGAAGTATCAAATACCCTTTTAAACGCGTTACTATATTCCCGAAAACAATATTTTAAAACCCGCTTTAAATAGTGCTTTTATTAAAAGTGTTTTGATGTAAATCGTGAATTTAAACGAACTACTAAAATCTTTCTAGATTTCTCCATTTTGGTGTATTCATTGGAAAAAGCTACTCTAATTCATTAACAATTCCTTAGATCTTCATAAGTCACTCTAGTGGCATAAAACTCAGATTGAAAATAAACCCATCTTAAATAGCAGCTAATTATCTCTGCAATATGAATGAATATATCGGTAAAATGCGATAAGACAGGTAAAGCCTATAAATCAGGTAAGATAAAAAACGTTTTAACGGACATAAATTATAATCGGGAGCTACAAACAAGGTATCATGAATACATAGTTTCTATTCATTATTAAGAGATAGTAAGACTTTTACGATCGCAATAAATTAAACTCAAACGTAAGACGAATGAAATTGCAGTTAATTAATACATCATCCTGATGAGTCATATCACCTAGAATTATGTAGAAATTCGAGAACTAATGATGTAGAAAACTATTCGTTATATAAAAGCAAGTAAATAATTAGGGGGCTTTTATTCACCAATAGTTGGTGAAGCGGTACGAACTGTCTGTTTCATTCACAGTTATTTAGTCGATGAAGTTACTAACTGTCTGCTCCAGTAAAAGTTATAATTTAAATTTTGGTGCAAAGTCACCTCGATATTTTAATATTTATTAACAATAAAGTACTTTCTGAAACTAAGGAAGTAAACTTCGCGTACAAAAAATAAATGGAACTATAAACGGAACAATGGATTTTCTTAAGCAGTCATGGATAAAATTATTCTAAATCGAACTAATCTGGGAATGAATATTATCATCAAAAACCTGTTTTAACGAAGAAATAAGTACCAACCGGATTTGATGTTCGAAACGCAAATATAGCTTTATTTAAAACCATTTTAAGACATTTTGTGATATAATTAGTTTAAGTACATTAAGCTTGCATAAGATGTGTAAGTATAGACTTTTTGTGTAAATGGGTATTGTAATGTTGCTTCGAGGTCAAATTCCGATAACATTTGACTATCAAATTTGGTATCTAAGGGTTTTTTAAGATGAGAAATTCAGATTTGATAATGTTTTTGATGTACCTCACAGAAGGCGCCACCAGCAGCCCGTTGCCTATATTGAAAACCCCATAACTTTTCTGTGCCTCAGGATATCAAATTTCTGGTTCAAAATTCTTATTCCCTGACATTTTTTGTCCAAAAAAGGTACACCACGAGGATGGCGCTTCAAGCAGCCGTTTCTGAGATAATCGAACTTAAATGTTTTATTGCTTACTAACATGTGTCGTAGCAACGACTAAACAATGTTAAGTATTGTCAAACGATTCAGTGTAATAAATCTTTATCGTAATTTCAAAAGTTACCACGTTATTCTTGAATTTTTCGCTATGGCCGTATCCTACACTAAAGGAGAAATGACTGATAGTATATTAGGTTATCGCCAAAAAAATAGTTGGCAGTCTGTGTAGCAAATGTTTTAGACACCAATATTAATATTTATAGAAAATGAATTATTTAATTGAATTTAAATTAATTTAACTACCTATAATTAAACTTGAAACGACCTTATTTCATTCTTTTCAGGATTACCAGGTATACTATTGGTAAATGGTAAACTAATTGGAATATGGTCATGGGGACTCTCATGTAACGTTTCACCTTCAGTGTTTACTAACTTATTTCAATTTTTACAATGGATTGAAGAAAACATTGGATTAGAGTAAGGTTTAACTTGTTTGCGATTTGTGTAATATTAAGAAAATAATATATTTGATGTCTCTTTAGACGTGTGCAATGTCTTATTTGTTTTTTAAATAACCATGTATGTCAGTCTGTTGTATGCAAATGACGGGGTATTGTTGGCTGAATCGTCACAAAATTGGCAACGAATGCCTGGCAGGCTGTCCGAAGTGTGTGAAAATATGCAATTGAAAGTGAATGGAAATAAGACGAAAGTAATGATTGTTGACAGAGATAGCAAAATTGATGACTTTGTATTTAGAATGGACAATAACACGATAAAAAAACTGAATGACCTCATGTACCTTGGTAGAAAGTTTTTGAGTAATGGAAAACTGGATGGTGAAATAGAAGGTGTTACGTGCCAATTGGCACTTAAACATTGTTTTAGGGTAAGTTTGATGTGCGGAGGTTTCGCGCCATAAATTTCAAAAGACGCGGTGCGCGGAATTTTAAAAGACTAGGCGCGTACTTCCGTTACGTCCCAGTGCGTTTGCGCAGATCGCGCGACGCTAGAGGGTTGGACGAATAACTTCGCGCCGACGTGTAAAAGACAAAAGAGTGGGGACAAGTTTCCGTGAGGCTCTTCAACGTGGCTTTTTTGCCTGAACTACCGAGCGGAGTGGACGCTTAGAGGTATCGTATCGCGTTTATCTTATCTATGTAGATTTCCCTTGCCTAATTGTCTTTGTTGTCGACCTTTACCATGTTCCCGTCTTTCCCTGCATAGGTATGTAATCTGGAGGCGTAGACGAACCGTACTCCACGACCCTGGACGACGAACTCATGATTGCCGTAGCTGGCCGGAGCGCTTGAAGGAGCTTGACAGGAGTCACCGTGTTTAATTACCGCAAAAGGGCTTTGAGTAGCCTGATGGACTTGAAAAGAAGTCAACTTTAACGCAGGGACATATCCATGTGGGTAATTATTGTACTATCTTTTGTCTGAAATTTATGTATTTTTTTCCGATTATGGCGTAATATAATTTGTGCATTGGTGACGTCATTGGCAGTGGCAATGCGGAATCTGTAATAAGGTTGTTGTTACCATCCGCCAGGGGCGTTGCTCGCTTTCTTATTTCGCGCTTGCGCGATGTATTTATTGACTTTTTTAACTGTAATTGTCGACTCTTTAATTGTAAGAATTATCGAGTTTTTAAAGCGTAATAAACTGGCGCCTTAATGTGTGAGGTTAGGAACTTATGTATTTTCCTTTGTTTTTATGCCTATACAATGTATTACCAAGTTATTTAAAAAGCTTTTTCACTAAAAATGAATTAATTAATATCTGTAACCTTGAATTTTTTACTCGCGTTTCGGAACATGCCTTATTCTTTTTAGATGTCAAAAATCAGTTGCTATGGCGATCTTAAGCGGCCATTTTGACATTGTAATATACAGCTGTTGTATGTAAAATGTTTAGCTGATGTAATGGTTTTTCCAATTTAAATATGGTGTGCTTTTGATAACTGAAATTATCTATAAAATGTGTTTTTAGTATAATGTGGGATGTGTTTGTTAACTACAGATGTATTGTTGAGTGATGGATTGTTTTTAGATCCAAGTGTAAACTTTTAGGAAATCAATCACCTAACCTTATTTTTTTTTCCATGTAAGTATATAAATAAACAAGCTTTTACCTTATTTTATGTCTTTAAACACGGTTTATTACAAAGTTATCTATTTATATTAAATTAAAATAACCTTTATTTGTTTTCTCAACTTTAGAAGACCGTTTTTGAAACTTGAATACACTGTCTTCTATGTTACATTTTAAAAACTGCATTAGTGTTTTAGCTATTCAATTAATAATATCTCAATTACCTTTACAAGAAAACCTTGTGTTTAAAAGCACTGAACGAAATAAATTGGCCTTTTTAATATCTTTTTATGAAACGTCAAACTATGGATTCTTGTTGCTTTTGGTAAATAATACATTACCTGCGTATTGTTATAAATTGGAGTGCCTTTTTTGTAGTTTATCAATGATATATTCCTTTATTAAACATTAATTTTGCTCTCATATAGTCTAAACGTGTTTTTTTTAGTTTTTGGTTACTTAACGTGATAAAATTTGAATATTATTCTTTACGAGTGACGTTCATAGGAAGTTTCCATCCTTTAATATCTTTATCGTACTGACTTGAAGTAGTTATACCGTTTATTACCTCCTGAATTACCTCACTATTGTATATCTCATATATCGTGTCTCGAATATTCAATTCAAAATGAATATTTCACATTTAAAATCCCTCGAGCTAATTTACGAGATTGAGTGCAGAAATATTACGCCCGCTCATAACCAAAATGATAGGAGATCACAACTCATGGCCATTTTAGCCCAGGAAATGAAAGGCGTTGCTATCTTAAAGAAACCCGTTTCCGATTGGCCTCATAACGTATCTGAAATTAAACTTTCCTTGGACGACATATCTGGTATAATAAATAGAACAGATCTTGGTCCCAGTGATATTGAGTTAAGGCGATTGGCTTCGAGAATAACTCATGTCAAACAGCGTACAGAATTATTGTCCTTATATGACGATGAGCAAGCAAACCAAGCTCAACAAAATTTACTGTCGGAAATATTATTACTTGAAGGAATTGTGCTTGAAAGACTTAATCCAAACTCAGACGTAGATATATCGTTACCACTTTTAAATCTCGTACTTGCTTCACCTCAACCAGTAGGAAAATCCATACCTGTATACAAATGGGGTCTCACTTTTCAAGGGTTTGACTCGCAAGTCTCTTTATCGTCTTTCTTGACCGTATTAACGATTTCAAAATTTCTCGGCAGTGTACAGATCAAGATTTATTTGTTTCAGCAGGTGACTTGTTTTCAGACTCCGCGTTGATATGGTACAGAAACATCCGAGACCAAATTTCTACCTGGGAGGAGTTAGTTGCGTGTTTGAAACGAGACTTCCTACCTCATGGTTATATTACCGACCTTTGGAACGAGATACGTAATCGAACCCAAGGTCCTGACGAAAATGTTGTTTCCTTCATTACCTCATTAGAAGCTTTATATAGCAGACTCGACAAAAAACCTTCAGAATCCGAAATTATCGATCAGTTACTTAGGAATTTAAACCCGTATTTCTCTGAACGTCTGGCATTACAACACATCTCTTCGTTAGCCCACTTTAAAGATCTATGTCGTTCTCTTCAGGAAGTGAAGTTAAAAATTGATAAATACCGCCCGCCCCCATAGAAACAATCTGGTCTTTTAGAACCCGATTTAGCTTGTCAAGTTCGAGCTTCCCATAAAGTATCTACCCTTAATGTTCCTTCTACCGTAACTAATAACTCATTTACCTGTTGGAACTGTAAGAAAAGTGGACATAACTATAATGTCTGCACATACCCTAGAAATATTTTTTGTTATGGTTGTGGCCGCTCAAATATCTACAAATCTAACTGCACCAACTGTAATCCTAATGTATCGGGAAACTCCCGTCGAGATATTCCAAATCAGGGCGTGAATATCTCAAGGATTCAAAATCGTCCTCAATACCAATCATTCAACGGACCCAGACGTCAATAAATTTAAATCATAAAACTACCTCCAATGCCGTACCGTCATTAAATTTATCTAATAATAATACCGCTACTGTTAATGTACAAAATGCCTTACCTTCATTAGAAGAATTATGCTATACTACTCCAGCCGAGTGGTCTAAGTGGTTACAAACCGTCAATTCCTTTTATCATAAAAAGTCTGCCGCTTTACAACTTGTTAAGAAACCCTTTGATAATCGTCCGCACTTATCTATCTCGATTGGTTCCTTAAATGTAATTGCTTTATTGGATACAGGTTCTTCATGCTCCCTTATAAATAACGAAGGTTTACATCAATTATCTAAACAAAATATTAAAATTCAAATTATTCCCGAAAAAACTTCCATAAATTTAGCTGACGATAATCAAATACATGTAACGGGTTCCCTTAAATTAAAAATTCGAGTAGAATCACTTGAACGTGACGTTTCATTTTTGATTGTGCCTGCATTAGCTTATCCTTTCCTACTAGGTGTGGATTTCTGTAAACTTTTTAATCTGTCACTTTATTTCCAGGATTTTTCTTGGCAAACCTCTCTTAAAACGAATTCCTGTGCATCTACAGGAATATCTAACAAAATTTCTCTTACTGATTCCCAAAATGTAACTCTTAACGCTACAATTGACAAATTTCGTAAACTTAATACCTCCGAACTTGGTTGCGTTACGACTGCAACACACGTTATCTCTACAGGTGATGCTCTTCCTTTTAAGCAACGTCAATATCCGTTATCGCCTGCATTGCAAAAGCATTTACATGCTGAAATAGATAAAATGTTAGAATCTGGTGTTATTTCTCCCTCAAATTCACCCTGGACGTCTCCGCTATTATTAGTTCGTAAGAAGAATGACGAATGGCTTGTCTGTTTCGATGGCAGAAAGTTGAATTCCGTGACTGTTTCTGATGCTTATCCTTTACCAAGAACTGACTCTATTTTAAGTCGGCTTCGAAACGCAAAATTTATCTCATCTATCGACCTTAGACAAGCTTTTTATCAGATATCTCTCGACCTATCTTCTCGTCAAAAAACTGCTTTTTGTGTTCCAGGCCGAGGTCTTTTCGAATATAATTTTTTGCCATTTTGTCTCTGTAACGCACCACAAACCTTACAACGTACTATGGATCAAACGTTAGGTCCTATTGCCACGGTAAAAATTCGATAACTAATCGATATAATGGGTTCCTTAACGTCACGATGACAAATAGTGCTCCGGAATAGCTCAGAAAAGACTCATCAGGGCGGTGGGTAAAGAATCGCATTCATGGACCATAAGGAACCACTAGAAAGGTCCAATAAGTCAAAACTAACTATTTTATTAATGGGCGCCAGGAACAGGAGCAAGCAGAATCAACGAGAAATGTTCCACTATTCTCGGGCGAAACCCAAGGTAACTCACTATATCAATAAATTAACAGGGCACAGAATTAAACCTGAATTTATTGAAGTAACTACAATGCACCCAAGCTAAGTGCTCACAATAAGCAAATATATGTTTACTCCAGGTGATTGTATAAATAATATTTAACAGTAATAACGCAATGGTGTTAAGAATATCCGGGCACGAGCCCGTACGCAAAAATAATTCGTACTAAGTAAAAAATTAGATACGCAGACTTGGTGGCCACTAAGTAAGCTGTAACAGCATAACTCAAGTGAGTAATAATTTAACCAAGGGTCTAAGCTCGTGACTAGATTTACAATCAATATGTATAAATCACTGGAACGCATTAACGAGTTGTTAGCAACAATCATAAGAACATAGCACTTGCTACGGAAGCATTCAATCATTAATACCTAAATAATTTTATCATAAATACAGATTTTACGTTAATTATCGCAACCCACCTTACACACAGGTGTAAGTATGGTTGCATGCAACGCAAAATAATAATATGGTGCATATAAGGTTGCATACACAAAAATATTTATCCAATAATCTCAACAGAACATAAACAACACACTTAAATAAGGAAGTATACGACCTCAAGAAGTAATTCCAATGCACCAGTAGCAGTCAGGGATTCCAAATCCAACTTAACAGGATTACAGCACTTAAAGGTAGTCACACAAAATCGCTTCAGGTGTAATATTCATCCACAGATAACTCCAACAGGTTTCGATTAATATTTCGGTAGTTCAGCAGATGGAACTTGTTGTATCAATAATTAATTCTTCGTCGGGAGCTTCAATACCATCTATTTCAGTAAGTTGTCGAGGTTGGGTAATCGTAATACCACCAGAACGATTACTTAAACGAATCTTCATAAATGTGCCTCTACTTAAATTGGAACTGCTAAACGTTGAACTAAACTCTGGAGTTAAATTTGAACCTAGATTTGAACCCTAAAATTCATGTAATACATAGAACAGGAAGTGATACAAAGCTATTACTTACCACATAACAATGTGGGTAGCATATAACAAACATCACAAAAATGTGCTTCACGAACTGAGTGAAAGCCAACCCAATAGTATTAATCAAAACGACGTGAAATCCGCCAAAGGCGTAATAATTAACTTTCGTACTCACAAACATCAGAAAGATTAATTTTATCCAAGGTAGTAAGCAAGAATCCGCTACAATAAGCGATATAAAGTTTGCTTACTCACCAAGTTCGTCGTTACGATTCAAAGGCTGGATCAAGAAGAAAGACGAGCCACCACATGGGCTCGTTATCACCCTTAGGTTAGATAACATTTTCCCACAATTAAACCACTTTTTTATGAACAAAAGCAAATTAATGTGCATCACTTAATATAGTTTTACAATAACAACTTGACAAATGTCAATTCAGTAAAATATCTTACCAAAGGAGAGATTCAAAGGCTTCTAACCACAGAGCATTATGTTAAAAAGATACTAAAAATTGCAATGAGTTATAAAACTTAAAACGGGACGTTCCACTATCTTGCATCAAGAACGTGCCTTTGTATTTTTGGATGATATTTTAGTTATCTCAAGTTCCTTTGATGAACATATCGCTACATTAAATGAAGTTGCAGAACGTTTAAATGCAGCAGGTTTTAAAATAAACTGGGAAAAGTGTCAATTTTGTTGTTCATCCCTTACATTTCTTGGTTTTATTATCGATGGAACTGGCCTACGAGCAAATCCTGCTAAAGTCGACGCCATTACTAAATTCAAAACACCTAAAACTGTTACCGAAATCAAACGTTTAATTGGAATGATTAGCTATTATCGCATCTTTCTACCCAATCTTTCAACTATATCTGCACCCATTACCGCTTTAATTAAAAATAAAAATAAATCCCAAACTATTGAGTGGAATTTAGAATCTCAACAGGCTTTCGAACAAATTAAAACGTTAATCACTTCAGCACCTATCTTAATTTCACCCAATTTCGATGAAAAGTTTTATATACAAACCGATGCCTCACTTACTGGTTTAGGTGCAATGTTATTCCAGGTAAACAATGGTTTAGAACATCCAATCGCTTATGCAAGTCGTGCCTTAACTTCTGCCGAACAAAAATACTCTGCTACCGAACGAGAATTATTGGGCGTTATCTTTGGCATCGAGAAATTTAGAGGATATGTTGAAGGTACACACTTTACCGTAATCACTGATTGTGCAGCTCTCACTTGGCTTAATAACTTGAAACAGCCCGCAGGTCGTTTGGCAAGATGGAACTTGCGTATATCTCAATTCACTTTTGACGTTAGGCATAGGCCTGGCAAATTAAATATCGTACCTGATGCCTTATCTCGTGATGTTGTTTCTCTTAACCTTCCAAATTTAATTCCTGATACCTGGTATCTCAATATGATTAAAAAAGTTTCCGATAATCCCGATAAATTCACTACCTTTCGTGTAACTAATAATAGATTATATAAATTTGTATCTTCTTCTCCGCATAAAATACCGAAAATTCCTGAATGGAAACTGGTCGTGCCAACTGCTAACCGTAGTGAGGTGCTTAAATTATGTCACGATGATCCCATAGCTGCACACCTTGGTGTTACAAAAACTCTCGCTAAAATATCTGAATTATATTACTGGCCCACACTAAAGCAATCTGTTTGTCGCTATATTAGGAACCGTAAAATTGGTGGTTCTCATAAGAGTTCGCAAGACGCTCGCCCTGGTTTAATGGGTAACTTTAAACGTGTATCTTATCCCTTTCAATTAATTTCACTTGACTTATTAGGACCTCTCCCCCGATCGAAAAGAGGTAACCAATATCTTTTAGTTGTCACCGATTGGTTTTCTAAATTTGTTATGGTGCAACCCTTACGTAAAGCTACATCCGCTGTTATAATTAAATTCCTAGAACAAAATGTATTTCTTATCTTTGGTGTCCCACAGATTATCCTTTGTGACAATGGGGCACAATTTATCTCTAAAGATTTTCAGAATTTCGTTAAAAGTTATAAAGTACAAAAAATTTGGTTTAACGCAAAATACCACCCCCAAGTAAACCCTACCGAAAGAGTAAATAGAGTCTTAATTACCGCTATCTCTTCCTATATTGATTCAGACCATACTACATGGGATGAACATATCTTTAAAATTGCTCAAGCTTTGCGTACATCTAAACACGAAGCAACCCAATTCACTCCGTCATTTCTTGTTTTTGGAAGATATACCCCAATCGATGGGAGTTACTATGGGTTAGTGCCTGACGATACTAACGTAATTGAATTTGACGATAAAGTACGCTGGGACAAAGACCAACAGTCATTACCTTCTATCTTTAACGACGTTAACGTCAAGGCAGGTGGCATGTTAAAGACCTTAAGCCATTCTCTGCTGACCCAAATGCTAGTTAAGTTTTTCACGTTCCATTCCCCTTACTATTTACCTAATATTTTTTGTTCTCACCATCAATTAGTTAACTTCAATTACTTATTCCCTCTCTCATATAGTATATAATTTCTTACACGTTTAACTTTATTTACCTTAAATTAGCTACCTTTTTCTTTTGGTTGACTTTTCCTTGACCATACCGTTAGATATATATCACTTCATCCTCTACACCCCCAAATATAACCTTGTTGTTTCATTTAATCAATCCTCGAACTTTTCCTACTGCATATTATTTGGTTTTTAGTTTTTTCTTACGTCATCTAATTTTGTGTGGTAATTGTCGTAACTTTGGTTGTAATAACTCATTGAATTTTTATGATTGGTTTTAGCTGATGTTAGAGTGAATGTTTTTCTTCTTTGGGCTCACATAGGACACGCGCGATCTATGCCATTGAAAGAAATAGTTCATATTCGCAGTTGCAAAAAACTAGGATTGTCTATTCCATGTGTTTTTCCTCTGAATTATTGCAATCGCCCACATTATACTACATCATTATTTCTTTCTTTTTCTACTAAATCAACATACCTTATAAACATTTTTTTCATTGTTTTTTATTGAACTTTGTGGTGAGGTGCTATTGCTTCTTATTGATATCTTATTAAATTCTCGGTTGTTTTAGCATATGGGGACAGTGTATCTGCATTTAACTGCTTATAATTGGGCATTTTTATGTGTTTAGGGTGCTACCGTTTTGAAAAACTACCTTAAAACAGTTTGTTTTTGTGTGTTTGTATCTGTAATGATACTTTTAAGCTGTCGTGTCTACTTTTGTCTGATTTTCTTATCGTAGTGGATGCACTCATTAGGAAAATGATCGTACTAGTTCTCTTAAGAGCCTAGTGAATTTCAACTTATGATATACCTTATCTTGTCGGATTAATATCACAGGTGGTCCTTCAGACTGCGCTGTGTTTAACAGGGACAACTCTCTACCTTCTCTCGGACGCTTGTCCAAAAACTCTACTTTTTCTTATCCCGCTGTCTCCGCTAGGCTTTATTCTTCTTTCGGTGGACCTGTTCTTGTCCCGGAACACCCGTCTGCCACATAAGAGTGATGTTCCCTCACTCCGAGCTACTGGCTACATTGGCTGGTTGAGTAGCGCTTTGCTATCCACCTTTCTCTGTCTCTTTTGCTCAATGCGAGCCCTTCCTCTACTTTCTTCTACCTGGAAGTGCCTCTTATGCATTCCAAATAACCTACCTCCTTCTTTTTACCGTTCCTATTTCTACTGCCTTTTTCATTTCTGTTAGTCACCGTGTGGTTACGCGGGAGGTTTTCACAGACACCTGGACCCCGTCTCTGCGAATCTTTCGTGGGGTCATGCGGTGCCGCTGTCAGCGCATGGGCACTGGCAGTGAAGGTATGTATGAGTGTGTGAATGTGTGAGTGGATGAGTATATCGCTATATACCGTGTGGGTATCGGGTGATTGTTTCACCGATATCGATTAACGCCGGGTGCAGGGATGCACCCAAATGCCTTTGCCGGTCCCTCGTGCCGTTTATTGCAAACGGACCTGCTTCACAGGTTTCTCTTTTTAGAGGGCACGAGTCAATCCTCATTTAAACGGCTCTACCGGAGCCACTCTATCTTTACCTTATCCATTGTCTTGGGTAATAACTAGGCCAATACCTTTGTCTGCTTTATTATCTTTGATAATACCCTTAGTTTTAATATCGTTATCTTACCGATTACCTTTAATAATAACTTTAGTTTAGTCTCGTTATCTTACCGACTACCGTTAGTAATAATTTTGGTTTAATTTCTCGTTATCTTACCGACTACCGTTAGTAATAACTTTGAGTTAATTTCTCGTTATCTTACCTATTACCGTTAGTAAGAACTTTTGTTCAAATTCATGTTACCTTACCTACTATCTCAAATAATAACTAAAGCTTAATTCCGTTATCTTGTCTATTACCTTTGAGGATAACAATTTAATTTAATATCGTTATCTCATCTCTTATCTTTAACAACAATTTGAAATCTTGTCTTATCTTTTTATCTTCCTAACGTGTGGTATCTATGACCAGACGTGGGAATTATTTTTCTTGAAATTTGAGTGAAAAAGCTAGCCTGATATAGAAATGTAACTTGTTAGGTTAGCATATAAGGATTTAGTAGGGTGGTACTTTTGGTAAATTTGTTGATTCACAACTGTCATGGACAAGTTTTAAATGTGCATCGTTAGAAAACCAAAGTACCAGTAACAAAATTTGCTAGAGTGCAGAGTGACGCACTCCATGAACATTTTAAAATTTGGGCACTTCTTGCCAAAAGAAGAATAGTTTTGATGCAACACTCATGTGTGTTTGCACATAAGAACTTTAATGTTAGCTTTAGTTAGATAGGTTTAGGCGACTTGTCGCATCTGTTTTAGTTTAAGTAGTGTTTCATGCTCCCCGACAAATTTGTGCTGTCGATAATTAGTGTAGTCAAAGACTATGGGGCTACATTTTCCGTTTCCTGGTACTTCGGTAGACGGGTTATCGGTCAAATAACCAGATGGCGCCTTATATAAACATTTTGTAAGTTTTAAGTTAGGTTTTATATAGGGTAGTTAGGACTTAGATTTTAAGCTGTTACTGTGCTAACAGACTCTTTCTTTCTTTAAGTTTTTTCTTATGTGGCTTTGTCGCGATTGTTACGTGCCAATTGGCACTTAAACATTGTTTTAGGGTAAGTTTGATGTGCGGAGGTTTCGCGCCATAAATTTCAAAAGACGCGGTGGGCGGAATTTTAAAAGACTAGGCGCGTACTTCCGTTACGTCCCAGTGCGTTTGCGCAGATTGCGCGACGCTAGAGGGTTGGACGAATAACTTCGCGCCGACGTGTAAAAGACAAAAGAGTGGGGACAAGTTTCCGTGAGGCTCTTCAGCGTGGCTTTTTTGCCTGAACTATCGAGCGGAGTGGACGCTTAGAGATATCGTATCGTGCTTATCTTATCTATGTAGATTTCCCTTGCCTAATTGTCTTTGTTGTCGACCTTTACCATGTTCCCGTCTTTCCCTGCATAGGTATGTAATCTGGAGCCGTAGACGAACCGTACTCCACGACCCTGGACGACGAAATCGTGATTGCCGTAGCTGGCCGGAGCACTTGAAGGAGCTTGACAGGAGTCACCATCTTTAATTACCGCAAAAGGGCTTTGAGTAGCCTGATGGGCTTGAAAAGAAGTCAACTTTAACGCAGGGACATAACCATGTAAGTAATTATTGTACTATCTTTTGTCTGAAATTTATGTATTTTTTTCCGATTATGGCGTAATATACTTTGTGCATTGGTGACGTCATTGGCAGTGGCAACGCGGAATCTGTAATAAGGTTGTCGTTACCATCCGCCAGGGGCGTTGCTCGCTTTCTTATTTCGCGCTTGCGCGATGTATTTATCGACTTTTAACTGTAATTATCGACTCTTTAATTGTAAGAATTATCGAGTTTTTAAAGCGTAATAAAGGTAGGGCTAATGCTGGAAGAAAAGTGTCTGTAGGTGTGTGGGCAGTGAACAGGAACGAAGAATTGAGTATAAATGCAAAGCTAGCCATTTACAGCAGTGTGTTTGTGCCAATTGCTCGGTATAGAAGCGAAATGTGGATCTGGCAGAAGAAGCACGTTAGTCGTACAAATGCTACAGGAATGAGGTTTTTAAGAAGTACGTGCGGAAAAACATACAGAAACAAAGTGCCAAACGAATGGATTAGAGCAGAGTGTGGGATGTAAGTGACCTTTAAGAAGGTGAACGAGCGAAGCACGCTTAGATGGTTTGGACATGTGGAAAAAATGAACGAGGATAGACTTACCAAGCGTATATATGAAAGTAAGATGACTGCTAGAACTGCAAGGCGTAAACCGCGTAAAAGATGGTTGAATGTATTAGAGGTGAGAAGCATAAGGAATAAAAGAGCATGCCAAACGCAATGTATGAATGTTACAGACGCAAAGAAAATGCGAAGGGACCGAGAGATGTCGAGAAAGATTGTGAATGGTGCTGGGAGTAAAAGTAATGTAGTAGTCTAGAGTTATACCCCGCATATCTCCCAGAAAGAGGTACTAGGCTTGTTTACTCCAAAAAGGAATATTGTATGTGCGTGTGTGCGTGCGTGCGTGCGTGCGTGCATGCGTGCGTGCGTATATGTGTGTGCATGTGTGCGTGCGCGCATGTGTACATGTGTGCGTGTATATGTGTGCGCGTTTAAAATCTTTGGGTATCTCGCATGTCTCATACATATAGCTTACAAGTCGGAAGAGACGTTCTGTTACTGCTTGTCCAACGGCTTTTAGAGTTTCTGCTTGCACCTTATTCGGCGCCTTAATATTTTTCAGACTTTTTAATGCTAATTCAAACTCATCTCTAAGTACAGGATATCCCAGGTCATAATTTTCAATGTCTGATTCCTGTTCTAATGCTGTTAATTCCTCTCCTGAATATAAATTCCCTATATATTCCTGCCATCTAGCTACTTTCTCTACATTTTCTATAATGACGTTTCCTCCCGCATCCCTTATATTTTTGCTACATGGTTTTATATCCCTAAAATTCCTTCTCATTAATTTGTATGCTTCGTCTGTCTGTCCTATTTTCATCTTAGTTTGTGCCTCGTTGCACTTTTCATCAATCCACTGTTCTTTAGCTTTTCTGCATTTGCGAATAACTTCCCATTTTATGGCTTTGCATCTCTGTTTTCCTGTTTTGTCTGATCTATTTTTGTATTTTCGTCCTTCTTCTATTAAATTCAGAATATTCTTTGTTATCCATGGTTTCTTATTTTCTTTGTGTGTATACCCCAGAATATCTCTGGGCGCCATGTCTAAGCTGGATTTAATGTTATTCCATTCTGTTTTGACTTCCTTAGTATCAGAAATTTTTCCGAAGTCTTTCAGAAATTTATTTGACTTTTTTTTAAATCTTTCGTGTATATCTTTATCTTTTAGCTTCTCAAAGTTAAAGTGCCCTTTTCCGTTCCTCTTTTTCAACTTCTAAAATTTAAGTGCGGCCTTCATAATTACGATGTTGTGGTCAGTGTTTATATCTGCTTCCGGGTAGCTTCTACAATCTTTTACTTGATTTCTGAACCGTTGTCTAACAATAATGTAATCTATTTGATATCTTCCTATATCTCCTGGCATATTCCACGTATATTGTCTTCTAGCGTGATGTTGAAATAATATATTTGTGATGGTTAAGTTGTTCTTGTCGCAAAATTCTACCAGCCTATTTCCCCTGTCATTTCTCGTGTCCAAATCAAATAAACCTACTGTCGCTCCTTCCCTACCCTCACCTACCACTGCATTAAAATCCCCCGTAATTATTTAATTTTCATGCCCTTTTACGTATCTTAGTATGTTTTCGAAATCTTTGTAGATCGCCTCTACCTCTTCCTCACTGTAGCTAGAGGTGGGTATGTATACTCGAATTATTACTGTATTTACAGGTTTAGATTCAAATCTAACCATGAGTACTCTTTTGTTCTTTTGTAAGTAGTTTCCTACACGGCGTCCTATCTTTTTTCGCATAACTATCCCCACACCCGAATTTCCATTCTCTGAACCTGTATGAATTATCCTGAAGTCTCCACTCCAAAAATCCCCCGCCTCTGTCCAGCGGACTTCGATAATTCCTACTATGTCTAGTGCTAATCAATCAATTTCGAGTTTCAGGATTTCTAGCTTACCTACTTGTTTCATACTTCTGACATTCCACGCTCCGACTCGCAGAATGTTCACGGATCTTTTTCTATTCTTTTGGATCACATCCTCCGAAGTAGTCCTCTCCCGGAGATCCGAATGGGAGACTATTTTACCTCGGAATTTTTTACCCCAGAGGATGCCATCATGTTTAACAATTTCTGTACGTAGTGTACTTAGGAAGTAATGTGGCGGTTTCCCGTTGCCTTCTACATCAGCGGTTCCGTGGCGTAGTGGTACGTGTGTGACTACTACGCCCAAGGTCCCGGGTTCGAATCCCGACACGGTCCGCTTGAAAAATGTTAGGCGAGTATGTTTCACAAAAATACATCCTCGTTCGGATGAGAGGTAAAATGGAGGTTCCGTGTGTGAGTGTTGTCACGCACATTAAAGATCCCTACCTTGCTTGGAACAGCAAGGGTTCGGCAAAATTTTCCAGGTAAAGAAAACTTGCTTCCTGGCCAATGTAGTACTTTCGGATGGAGCATTGGAAAATCACATGTAATGCCTTCCACATCGCAGTAGTGTATCTGCTACTCTAAGTATCGAAAAAGCTGCTGCCCTCTTTCGGGGACCTGTCTTATTCTTGTTCCTCACTAAAGACCCCACTAATTTGGTTAAACCTAGAGTTCGGCTCTTTAGCTCATTGAAACGCTCAAGCCATCTACCTGTTCTAGTATTTTAGAACGTCGTCAAGGTGCAGGTCCGGTCAGAATGGAATTTTAATGATATGAAACCGTATAGCAAAAATACAAAGGAGAGGAAAAGTCATTATAGAAAATGTAGAAAAAGTGGGTAGATGGCAAGAATATATAGGAATTTTATGCAGGAAAGGAACTAACAGCATTAGAACAGGAATCAGACATTGAAAATGATGACTTGGTTAACCTATACTTAAAGATGAGTTTGAATTAGCATTGAAAGGTTTGAAAAATGGTAAGGCGCCGGGTACAGATAAGGAATTATACCAAAAAAAAAGGTGCGGATATATGTTTTTTCGAACAATAAGTTTGACAGCATATGTGTCAAAAAATTCTAACTAGAATTGTACAAAGACAAAAGTAAAAACGAGCTGAAGAAATACTAGGAAAGGATCAGTTTGGGTAACAAAAACTTACAAGAGGTTAAGGATTTCTGCTACCTAGGAGGTCAAATAACGCAAGTCGTGCTACATTTAACAAGAAAAAGCAACTACTGTGTTCAAAGACAACAATTATAGAAACAAAGAAAAGATTGCTTAAAACATATGTGTGGAGCACAGCACTGTACGGCTATATAGCCTGGACAGTAGGAGAAGCGGATAGGAAAATGTGGTGCTACAGATGTATGATGAAGATATCATGGACAGACAAAGTTAAGAACAAATAGGTACTAGAAATGGTAGGAGAAAAAGAAATATGTGGAAAACAGTAAAAAATAGGAGTGATAGGATGATAGGCCTTACATTTAATTTTCTAATGCTCCACCCGAAGGTACTACATTGGCCAGGATACGAGTTTTTTTTATCTGGAAATTTTAAATTTTGCCGAACTCTTGCTGTTCCAAGCAAGGTAGGAATCTTTAACGTGCGTGACAACACACACACGGGACCTCCATTTTACCTCTCATCCGAATGAGAACGTATTTTTGTGAAAAATGCTCGCCTAACATTTTTCAAGCGGACCGTGTCGGGATTTGAACCCTGGACCTTGGGCATAGTAGTCACACGTATACCAACTACACCACGAAGCCGCCTTAGAATGATAGGCCACATACTACGGAATGAGGGAATACTGCGGAATATATTAAAAGCAGATATAGGAAAAAAGAGAGGTAGATATAGACCTAGGTTAGACTATTGCACACAGATAGTGAAGGATGTAAGCTGTAGGAATACGAAAAAATAACTGTACTTAAACATGATGATTATTATAAGCAAGATCAGGTATTGGTTGTGAAATATTCTCAAATAATGTTAATTATGGGAAACGATTTACTGGAAAACTATTAATTCGACAAATGTTTAAGTGTTGGTGGATCTTGGCAGCCACAGGCTGTTTAACCCCCTTCACAAACCTTACATGTGATTTTCCAATGCTCCACCCGAAGGTACTGCATTGGCCAGGAAGCGAGTTTTTTACCTGGAAAATTTGGAATTTTCCCGAACCCTTGGTGTTCCAAGCAAGGTAGGGATCTTTAACGTGCGTGACAATACTCACACACGGGACCTCCATTTTACCTCTCGTATTTTTGTGAAAAATGCTCGCCTAACATTTTTTAAGCGGACCGTGTCGGGATTCGAACCCGCGACCTTGGGCGTAGTAGTCACACACATACCACTACGCCACGGACCCGCCCCCCTTCACATACCACTGAATCTTGGTGAAATAGGGTATATAATTAGAAAACAATAGAAGGGAACCTAGCTGTATATAGGCTGTGTGGGAATTTCAGGGAACTGTGTAGGCTAGCTCAGAATATAAATAAGTGGAGGTACGTGTCCAACCAGTTTTGAGACGGAAAACCTAATGACGAAAAAATAAACGCAGATATATCTGATGATTATTATAAACAACTACAGGTGTTGGTTGTGAAATACCTTCAACTAATGTCGACTGTGCGAAAAGATATATTGAAAAAATATTAAATCGGCAAATGTTCAAGTGCTGGGGACCTGGTAGCTACAGGATGCTTACTCTCCTTTACAACCTTACATGTGATTTTCCAATGCTCCACCCGAAGGTACTACATTGGTCTGGAAGCGATTTTTTACCTGGAAAATTTGAAATTTTGCCGAACCCTTGCTGTTTCAAGCAAGGTAGTGATCTTTAATCTGCGTCAGAACACTCACACACGGGACCTCCATTATACCTCTGATCCGAACGAGGGTGTATTTTTGTGGAAAATGCTCGCCTAACATTTTTCAAGCGGACCGTGTCGGGATTCGATCCCACGACCTTGGGCGTAGTAGTCACACACATATCAGTACCATTTGTACCGTATAAACAAAGTCGGGATTAAGATTAAAGCTCAGATTAACAGACAGTTTACATTTGCACCGCGACTGAAGTCTCCTTTAAGTTGGACTTTAATAAAGCCTGCAAATTCGAGGCTGAAACTAAAGTTAACCTAAGAATGGTACGTAGTAATTTGAAGAAATATTAGATACAACTAAAAATACATGGACAAATAAATGAGAGATATATAAAAAATAAGGTTTCTAATTAACTTTTTTTGAATATAAATTACTGTTTTTTTTTTAACCAAAATATCGAGTCTTAGAAGTTCTACTCTTAATTTATGCTCTTCTTCCTCCTGCTGAAGCTTTTGTTGTAATAACCTCAATTGCAGAGAACTACAAGCTTAGTCGCTTTTCTAATAATTGCTCATACTTCTCCGCAACCAAAGACGAAGTTAGCGCTTTAACTTGCACAGAAGGTCGTCGTCGAGTAGCATTCGCACTTTTCTGTAAAAATGATGTCAGTTCTCATTAAATACCATAAAATACTTACTTTGAGGTTATCACGTTTAGCTTTTTCTAAACTACTATTTAAGGGAGTTTGGAGATCAGCGGGTTTGAATTTTTTCCACGTTTTAAGTTGTGGTTCATCTACATTACATGTGATTTTCCAATGCTCCACCCGAAGGTACTACATTGGCCAGGAAGCGAGTTTTTTTTTACCTGGAAAATTTTGAATTTTGCCGAATCCTTGCTGTTCCAAGCAAGGTAGGGATCTTTAACGTGCGTGACAACACTCACACACGGGACCTCCATTTTACCTCTCATCCGAACGAGGGTGTATTTTTGCGAAAAATGCTCGTCTAACATTTTTCAAGCGGACCGTGTCGGGATTCGAACCCGGGACCTAGGGCGTAGTAGTCACACACATACCACTACGCCACGGAGCCGCCTTGTGGTTCATCTACAGTTCGTTTCCTTGGAGTTTGATTTGTAGATGGCTCTATATCCTCTTGATAATTCTGTAAAACCATATAGCAAAATAATAGATTATGAGCAGTCACTTGTGGGTCTTTTACTCTCAATTTAAAATGATCATTTTGAAGTACTTCAGTATTCTGCAATAAAAAATTTAATAAAATACATTAACAAAAGGTGCATATTTCATCATCTTCACAAATTATCTCTATGAGCTCCTGATCGATTTCACTGAATAAGTGTGTTCTTTCGGCATTCTAAAAATAAACAAAATCTTTATTTATATGAAAGAGCATTAATAATGTATTTACCGCAGTATCATTCCTGTAGTTTTGGTCGCTATCAAATGGATTTTTGAATCCAAAAACAGTTTTATCATTAAGAATTGATAAAACTGTTTCATGCTCGTTCTTTTTGATAGCGATTTGAGGAAGGCTTCTGTCTGTTTTTATGCAGTCTTGTCGCTCCTGAACAGCTTGTCGCCTCGCAGTCTTCTTGGAATTTTTTCAAAATTTAGTTATAGACTCTGCACTTCTATAATGATTGCTTGGACAACACTTGTTCAATTCTGCAGCGATCTTTTGCCAAGCTTTATTTTTATCCTGGTTCTTTACTGCATCCGTTTCCTTATTTTCGATAGTATCAGCATATTTGGCTACCAAACTATATATGATACTCCGTTCACAGGATTCAAACCTTAGAGATCACACCTTTAATAAATTTATGTAAAGTTGAGTATTTATAACCATGTGCTAATTGTGCTTTCATAACTTTTGCTTGAGCATCTTCAGATGAAAAAGTTCGATCAAATTCAATTAAACGTGGGGCAGTATAGATAGACAAACGTAATTATTTGACTTTTGTCATCCAAATGAAGATATATGTTGTGGCTACAAACCTTTCATTAGAGCGTTGCTACATATATAACCACACTTTATAAAGTCGGATTTAATCATTAGTGGTGCAAATCAAATTCTAGAAAGCTCAACCTTTAAGTAAAGTCTGGATTTATAAAGTTAGGATCTATCTAAATACGGTGCAAATGGCAGTTAGAACTAATAACAAAAACGTATTGTGGGTACGTTTATAAGTCTATACAGCTAAACGTGATGTTCATTAATTTAGTGTTACTGTAAGTGATAGTTTTAGAAGTTTGACTATAAATACCTGAAGGGATTCGTCTGTAGATACCTTTTGAAACACTTAAATCAATAAACCCCTGGACACAATTCGTTTTAACCAGTTCTGCTGGAACATCTGGAACTTTGATAAAAAGTTAAATGTTTTTACTTAGCATGCCTCTTTCAACATGAAATTGTCTACTGAAGGAAACAAAGTCTTCCTAAAGCAAAATTCACCAACCTAGTAGAATATAATTACGAACTCTATTGACTAATCACATTAATCAGCTTCATATTTTATTATTCAAGGGTTAACTATACCTACTCAAATTTGCATGTTATCTCTTCCAATGATCTTGGCAAAATGATCGCCACGCGTATCTTTTTTCATAAAACCAACTGAAAATTGTCTTCGGCAGAATTCGAAAAATAAATTGAGACTATAAATTGAAATTACTTTTGTTCTTTTTTCTATATAACATATGAAAAATCATATTACTGAAACATTAACTTGAACCAAGGAAATAGGATTTTTTATTCCTGAATCGACATGACCTAACGTATGAGCTTTCTTCGTTCCAATACGATTGTGTCATAAGCGCCAACGTTATAAAGTATTAACCAAAACAAATGAATCACAAAACTGTACTAATGTAGCATAGAAAATAAGGATGATACCATTCTTATCCTTAAAACCCTAGTAACTTTATTGGTGGGATTTACCAATACAGAAGTTTCTAGAATAAAATATAATTATAGTCATTTTAAAGTAATGTTGCAATCTCTGTCAGATATGACCGCTTAGTCTTCATTTTACATTTGACTGATTAAAATTTAATTGTTGCGACAGTTTGCGCTATTTTCTATCATTAAAAACATAACACATACCCATACACTACCAACGTGGCAATTTCTTCAATTTAATGAGATTAAGAGACTTTATTTTAGAACAATATGGGAAAACATTAAGGCAGCACCGTTACATTCATTGCCTGACACAATTGAAATGCCGCTAGAAGAAGAACTTGGTGTTTCATTGATCATCTCAGAGAATGCATTACTTCACTCATAAAAAGTTTTTCCCATGGAAGTTTAAAATCCATGCAGTTTATTTATATAAGAACACTGTATAACTAGTTTTGAAAATTAAACAATAAAAAAAAAATTTCCGGGTGTATTCAGATATCGTGTAGAAAGGTTAGTTAGCATACGAATATAAGATACGATCTATAATACTCTTATTTTACTTGGATACCACACAAACCATCAGAAAGTTCAAATATTGGAGCATCTCCACTACGACATAGGCAATTTATACTTTAGCTTGATAGATCTTCGCTTTTTACTTCAAAAAAGTTATTATAATTCAAAAGCCTAAAGGGTTTCTCATCTTACTAAAATTTTATTTAAAACTAGAAATGTATTTTCAATTTTATGACATACAAAGACATCAAAGAACCGTGATTACATTTATGCTTACTAATTTTGAAAGAAAATTGAAGGAAGCGGAGACTCAAGGATCACTTGAATATGTAATATTTCAGTCAAGAGATACACAATATGAAAATTCTCATTCATTCTTAACTACGTCGAAACTTTCTAGATCTTTTCAGAAGTAGCACGTGAAATACATATTTTATAGACGTCGTTAAAAATAATGATGTAAATTGCAAATTCAAGATTTTATCAGCATTCCTAAAAGCAATTATCCTGTTTTTTGTTTACAATACATATATATATATATATATATATATATATATATATCTCCATGTAATTAGAGGTAATCAAGAGATTATATAGCACCATTCCGTGAACACACAACACTCCCAAACTAAGCAGAATAAGGAAATTTTAAAAGAAGCACAAATTTTGTAAATACTCATTTTCATGGTAACGCATTGAAGCGTTCAGAATATTTTTTGATTATAAAGGGTTTAAACGCGTGCAAAGTTTTTTAAAAGGTATCATTTGAGCGTGTTCAAAAAAAAACATGCTGCTTCCAAAAGATTACAGAATGAGTGCATATTATTCCAGTTCTTGTTCCTCTTAATACTAAGATATGGTCGTATTTTTGACATAAACAGCGTATAAAATATTTAATTGCATTTGCCTCTTAATAACAAACATACATGTATTTTAAATTGAAGAACGTGATTCATTAAACATCGAGAAAATTTCATTGATAATAAAGGTGAAAAGACATTCAAATTAGCGCTGGAATATTAGATAAAACAATTAACGAAAGATATAAATCAATCGTAAAACAAAGCGAATGACCAATAAATCTCGAAGATAAGATGAGCGCCGCTCAATAAGTAGTTTGAGACCGTAAGACATCACATCCAATAGAAGTTGCATCATTAGTACGATTCCAGATTTGATGGGCTTTTAAATTTCGACTAATGATAACATTGGAACGACATCTGGATTTCGCTGGATCGTTCTAAACGTATGACGTAGCAGGGCTTGATTCCATTTAATCAATTGAAAGATGCAGTTCAGTTTAGTTGTTGAGTACCTATTTTAAACGTTACCATGCTAATAGTATCTAGTAGTGAAGTATTTATAGTAAACAGACGCATGTAATCGACAATTTTGAAAGTTTATTGCCATTCGGAAGAAACTAGATAAGTACACTGTTTTAAAAATAAAATAAAGAATTAAAGCGATTGAGACGAAAGCACATATGAAACTGGAATGGTATTTAATGGTAAATTAATTATAAGCGATTTGAACAATCTTGGTATATAACATTGAAATACAATTTTAATGGTATTTTTCAATCATTTTGAACATGAATGTAAGCTTACGATATGAAAAAGGACGACCAGCATAATTTGTATGGAAAAATATAAATCCCATTGTTTTAAAAATTTTAAATTGCATTGTTAATAGTTAAGTAAATTACTTAACATTTTGCGTGTAAATTTTTGTTGGACAGTAAAAAATTTGATTTAAGGGTGGCTAAACCCGGTAGGTTTTGCCAATATATAAAAAAATTATTAAACATAAATGATTAGATACGTTTAAATTCGATGTCTAGAGGAGCTTGCTAAAATTATGACTCATTTTATAAAATTTTGTCCATATTAAGATTTATATAGGGAATGACTTCTGAACAAAAATCTTAATTAGAAATGAGAGATTTTAGACTCTAATTTAGTGCAAGCCAGCAATTATCCAGTAGTTATAATTTTATATGTTACTTTAAGATTTTGTTCGCAAGACACAACTGTTGTTGTGGTTTTGAACATTATCTTTAAAGTTTGTGCTGAAAGAAAATTGTTTTTACTAGATGTAAGATATTGTTGGTTAGAAAAGAAGCCGTTATGGATGTAGTAATTGTTATTTGAAAGATTGCTTGTTAAAGAATATTTCGTGTCATAATAAGTTTGACGTCTGATACTAGTGGTTTGATTGGAACTGAGCTAGTGAAAGTAATTAGGGTAACAATTTACTAAAATCATTTTCAATCCTCAGCACATTTATTGACGTCCAACGTCGGGAATCTTCAGTCCACAGTAATATATGTATATATATATATATATATATATATATATATATATTTTTGGATTAACGACCTCCTTTTCGATAATTGATTATAATTATGTTTGTGGGTATTAGGTCTGCTGGGGTAAAAGAGGCCATAAAAGAGTTTTCTTTTACCCCAGCAGACCTAATACCCACAAACATAATTATAATCAATTATATATATATATATATATATATATTCTAGGTAGTTAATTACACAAGGTAAGTTGATAAATACTATCGTATTATAGTGAATACGATAAAATAATAACTAGACCTTTATGCAAAGCCCAAATGATCATTTCAAATCGAGCTAGCAATTGAAAGATGGATAATATAAGGTCTCGGTGGCGTAATTGGTAAACGCATGGTTCCGACTAAACCAGGATACAGGTTCAAGTCCTGTCCAAGACCTTATATTATCCATCTTTCAATTACTAGCTCGATTTGAAATGATCATTTGGGCTTTGCATAAAAGTCTAAGTTATTATTTCATCCTATTCACTATATATATAGCCGCCCTATGGTTGGGTGTTAAAAATAATGCTGTGAATCGGCTATTCAAACGTTGGAAGCCAAAAAATAATGCTATAATGCTTGGTAAAATCGCTCTGGCCAATATTAGATTGCAATGGATGCTTGCTTATTACAAATTGTGAATTCGTGCCCTTTTTCCTCTTTGGTTAACTCAACCATAAAGATGCTGTACATGTGGCGAAAATGAAATAAAAAAGGAAATCTCAAGAAACGTTTATTAGCAATCCTCCATACGTTCAAAAACATCTTTCTGTTACACACATTATCTACGTACCTACAGAAAAATAACGTTTATAGAAGCAATTTACAACTTAAGTTTAGAAAGAAAAATTATTTTATAACTACTTTCGTATTAAAACAATCTTTACCTGATCCTTGTTAATAATTAGAGCTCCACCAATATATTTTATGCGTCAGTCACAAAATTCTCTTTTAAATTCGCTAGGTAATTTACATATCTTTGTATTACCCTATCTGTTAGTGTAGTTGATCGACAACCCTGGGCAGAAAATTATGTAAAGGTCGAACGCTTTAAGCTCTGCGCTCAAAACTTCTGAAATAAACTATCTATTTACAAATATGCAAAATAAAACCTTATTCTAGCTTAATCTACTTAATGACACTCAAATATCTGTTTAGGTTACATAACAAACTTATACTTGCAGTTTGGATCGTTAAATTCTTCTTTATAACTTCCTGTCTTTGCTTTTAAAAATATTGTTTCAATTGGAATTAACTGAATTGAAAAATACTTGGTTCCAAATTTTTAAATCTCCATTTTAATTAATTTTCCATCCGTCGAAGTATACGTCTTTGAAAGTACACTTATCTTTAATACATTAAAATTAGCGTGTGACCTTGCACTAATATTATTTATATTGAAGCAATAAATCGCCGTTGTACTCTATATAATAATTATGCTTTCTTATTGTATGTTCAAACTTCTATGTTACATGTGGAACGGCAACAGAATGAATTACCAATCTTGAATCTTACATGTCGGATGTCGGAAGAATGAATGACCCCTTCTGGTTTAAACAAAATAATCTCAATACGTCATAGGTCTCGAATCTTCTGATTATATTCTCGAAGCATAACTCACCGCCTGATGTAACAATCAACCGCGATTTCGCATTTTATCTCTTTAATAAGCCGTCAGTATAAATTTTGGCAATCGTAGAAAGTTTTCATTCTTTATCAGTGAATACAACCAACAGTTGCTATCTCTCTCTTTCGAACGAGGATTTTCTGTTGATGTAAGAAGCCCGAGGTTAGTTTATATGAAAAACGGCTCATGAGTAAAGCCTCAAAAGGCTAAGCGGTTAGTAGAGTGATTTGCTCTGGGTAGATCATGAGCTTGGGTCGGGTTGAATTACGACCAAAAATAAAGTGAATATAGCGCCACCGGATTTTTGAGTACAATAAACGACTAACCTTAGTCCCTTTGTATAAGGCGAATGCGGAAACCTAAGCCCAACACCGGTATACGAATATATTGTGTGAATATAACCCTTACAAGACTTTTACCTTCCTGCGCGATATTGCTGATAAAGATGCACTGCTACTCCTGTAATTAAATCAAATCAATACTAGCACAGTTTGTGCGCTCTGTTAATTATTTCAAAAATTTTTATAAATACTAAGAACCGAATCTCACCTCATTCCAAATAATAATCATAGACGTGACCAAAATAGGTTTCTATTATCTTAATTACCAGTTAGCAAAAATATCTATGTAGTATAAAATAATTTTTTCAACAAGAGTACGTCATAAAAAATTAGACAGTGATGTTATTTCCTACATCTTAAAAATTTAGCAATCATGCTTCTTATTGATATTTAAACTTGAATTTGAAGAATGACTAATGATATACTAACAAGATTTTAATCAGTCTTGGGTAGTACTACGATAGACTTCATATTTAAATATTAATTCTACTTAACTTTATCATTCATGTATGAGTTTCAATTAAGAATATTTAATCTGATCAGTGACCAGCGAATTTTGAACTTCAGAATATTATAATTACCAATTATTGTTGTCTAAAATGAAATAATCTAGTTTCCTGAACCTGAATAATTATTATTTTTCTAACTTGATAGTTTAAATTTGCTTCTTCTAAAAGTTATCCCTTAATGTACACTGCCCTCTATAATTTTTTTTATCTGTGCTTGTCAAAAATAAAAATGAAGTCTATAAGGTTCTCTTTACAATCACAATGATATTATGAAGTCAAACAGTATAGCGTAGCTTGAAAATGTCCAAGCCGAGTAAAACAAAAAACACTTACTTGCTTGTAATTTAGATGTTGTCACGGCTTAAACGTCCGTATAGAAAAAAACAACATAACAGATGGTTTACCTCTCGATGAAATATCTGCGATGCACCTATACCATTTTGGGAACGTTGAAGTTTTTTTATAACACCGTGAATCATGTTGTAATTTTCTCAAAGCACGTAATTTCAATAATTATGTTAAATTTAACAAATTTCCACGTATATCCATGTTACCTAATTGCACTACAAAAAGGAATTTACAATTGCCATGAGGTTGGTTAATACTTACTGTACTTCTGATGTTTATATTTTTAACATCTTGTTTAATGCATTTAACTCTCAAAAAAGCGTTGATAGGAATGTACTAACATGAAGTTTTCACTACTTTTTCTATTCTTCTTCCTTACACGGCATCAAGCATAATAGCTCAGGACCATGCTGCTTATCTAAACCGACACTTTTGGACCAACAGTCCAGGTGAAAGTGCCAGTACTCAATCGCTTAACAACCGTTATAACGATCATTAACCGTTATAACGATCATTCTACGTATCAAAGGAGGGACGTCATACAATGACACTTCTAAGTGTCATTTTTTGTCACCGCACAACTTGAAATGATGCTCCCAGTTTTGAAGCTTAAGTTAGATTAAAACAACAGGTAATAAATACAAGAGGTTAGCACAATCATAAAATTTAAATATTACTTAAAAATGTGCAGAGATATAAAACTTGAACTAACCTTCTATCAAAATAATAGCATAAATATTCATCAAAATACTGCCAGGAAATAAACATGTTACAATAATTAAAGCTATTAAAACGCGTAATCTTATGGTTTATAGTCTTTCGGTACTATTATGTTTCGCGAATTTAACTTGTATGCATTGACAGAAAATAATTAGCAGGTTTTTGTAAATTTAATTTATGGCTTTGTGAACACTTCTCCAATGAATGCCGTATTTTTGTGTTGAATAACGTAAATATAATTTATTCCAGAATCGTCCCAAAATGGGCATCTTTAAAAGAAAAACTACTTTGCATTCAATCGCGCGATTAGGGACATAACGTCTGAATAAATAACGTTTACTGACCTATATTTTTAAAGAGAATTGAACTTGCATTTTAGACTAGTTTTACGATCAACAAAAACTTGTTTTAAAAGGTTTTTTTGGGAGTAATTATTTACATACGGACTTGAATTCACAAAATTAACGAATTTTGCATTTTCACTAATTATAAAATTGGGCTTTGTTCTTAAATGGTATCACAACACTATAAACACGTAAAGCGTACTGTTTTACATGGGAATTTTTTTTTATGTGTTAAGGGAATACACTTCTATGTTTATAAGGAGAATAATTAAATATTGGAAAATTTTATTCTTCTCCATTTTGGGTCGGTTTTCTCATAGAATTCGGTGCGCAATGACCTCTTGTGACCTCATTATCACATCAATATATGTGTGTGTATGTGTGTGTGTGTTTGTGTGTGTGTATGTGTGTGTGTGCATGTGCGTGTGTGTTGCATGTGTGTGCATGTGTGTGTGGAGGTGTGTGTATGGAGCTAATCTATAAAATTCCTTTAATTAATAAAAAAGTCATTGGTTTTATGAAAGATGAAACTAGAGGTCGTATTTTAACTCACTTTGTAGGCCTTTGATCAAAAATGTACACTTTAAAAGTAGAAGGCTGTGAGATAATAAAGAAAGTTAAAGGTATTAAAAAGTACATCATCGATCAAGAAATTGGGTTTGATCACTACCTCGATACATTACGAAATAAAGTAGCTATGGAGCGAGGTTAAAATAGCATCCTCTCATATTTGCATAAGGTATATTGCATACGCCAGACGAAAATTGCTTTAAGTGATCAAGATGATAAAAGGTATATTTTATTTAACGGCATCGAAACTTTCCTTCATAATCATTACCTAAAAAAGGGCATTTGAATAAACCAAATTTTATTTTGTAATTTTTATATTCATTATAGAAATTGTAATTAAGAAAAGTCCTTTGTATTTGTTATTTATTATATTTATTATAAAAATTAATTAAAAAATACATTTAAGTGTTGCATGTCAAGATAATATTGTATGGATGTTGTAGTATCTCTTTCCTATTTTTGCAATTTCAAATATGTAACGATATAATTAATTAAAATATTGTAATCAAGAAATCTTCATTGTAATCAAGAAAACTCCATTGTATTTTGTTATATTTATATTTATTATAAAAAGCAATTAAATATTGTAACAAAAAAACTACAATATATTTTTTTATTTTTATATTATGTATAAAATTAATTAAAAAATAGATTTAAGTACCGCATGCCAAGATTTCGTATTGCTGTTATAGTATCTCTTTCTTATTTTACAATTTCAAATATGTAACTGTATAATAAAAAAATAAAAAAAAAGAACATCTTTTATTTTTAAAATATAGCATATTTATATAATAAAATATCAAAAACAAATCTTTTATCAACGAACTTCGTTCGTTTATGAAATCGATTTGTCGTCCGTCTGTCCGTCCGTCCGAGGCTTTTCTAATGGTCGGACATCAATGTGTGATACATCAATCGATTCAGCTCGGTGTCCAGAGCTTAAGTTTTGATGTCAGTTAAAATCGGGCCACGGGGGCGCCGTGCCCCCGCGATACTCCGTCGGGAAAAAAAAAATTTCAAATAGGTCCAAAATTAATGTGCGATACATATTTGGACTCCCCTAACATAGCTGAGTCGAAATATGGTACCCCCCACAAAATCTGACCACGGATACCCGCCCCCGGGAATTAATTTTATCAAAATTTCAAATAGGTCCAAAATTAATGTGCGATACATATTTGGACTCCCCTAACATAGCTGAGTCGAAATATGGTACCCCCCACAAAATCTGACCACGGATACCCGACCCCCCCCCCCCCGGAATTAAATTTTATTTTTTATCTGAATACTTATAACTATTACAACATAATAATTTTAATTTCTTTAAATTGTTTTAAAGTAAGTCTACATTTGGAAGTTCGTTGCGACAATGCCTTGCATTTTCAACTTGTTTTTAAATGTAGCATATCTATATAAGATCAGCTTTTTGAATCCAGGAAGGCTCTCGGGAAGCCCAACCATTTGACCAAAATTTTGGATCCGGTTCGCCCTAGTATTTTCTTAATAAGGTAAATATTTGGAACAGTGGTTTTCTGCAGCTCAGCTTCATAAAACTGCCCCAATATTCAATAGCCATGTATGTCGACGAGCAAATAAATAGTTGGATTTGCTCGAAACACTTTGTATATTTTAAACGTTTCCTCGCTCCAGTTTACATAGTAGTTCTTAGAAAAGATACTTCTTTATTTTGATATGCACACAAAGTCGCCCAACGCATAACAAAGTTTTCTGGTCGCCTGTTTTAAATTATTGTAAACTTTCAAAAGAGTTTTCGCAGTCACATTTCTGGGCTTCCTTTTAGTGGTGGAATGCACCGTATAGTTGTATTTCGATACAATTGAATCAATTATGTCAATCCACTTCCATTTGCCTTTCAGACTAAAAGCTTTATACAGTTTGTTTTTTATTGTTCTGATTATACGTTCTATGATAGCGGCCTTGATCGTACTGTATGTAGAATAATGATTAATATCGCCATATTCTTTCATCAGCTGTGCAAATTGAACGTTATAAAATTTTGTACCATTATCGGTTTGCAGGTTTTTCGGAATTGGCTGTCGCGATCTTTTAATTTCATCTAAAATCTCGCGCATATCAAATGTGACTTCATAGCCATTTTTAGATTTAAGTGGTTTCGTCCATAAATATTTTGAATAACAATCGATCACGAGTAGAATATACTTATGACCTTTATTATATTTTGAATATGGAATAAATTCAACACTATCGGCTTGGAATAAGTTGTGATAAGGTTTGATAATCGTTCTTCACGTGGAAAATTTATTTTCACTCCTCTGTGCAATTCATTCACTGGTATTTCCTTATCAGTATATTTCTTAGACATTTTTAGAGTTTGACATGAGGATGAGAGTTAGACGGTGAAGCTTTATCTTGCTCCAACAGCACGTGCAGGTGTCTTATACTTAACGTCGGTATTAATTTTGTGAAGTTGTAAATTGTCTCCACCAGACGTCTTGACCCCACCTAATTTCAAGTGGTTGAAAATCAGGAAGTTCGTGTTTAAAATAACTTAGTTCAAAAGTTGAACGACTGATTGCAATACATCTCGAATGTTCAAGTTGTTACGGCGGCACCTTCGATAAGATTTTGTATTTTCGCATCCTTATAGAACTTAGAAACGGGAACGTGCTTATCTTCAGCCTTGTCTATGTTGACAATTCTTAAGCCTCGAGAGTCGAAGTTCTTGGATTTACCGTCGTCGACCACGAGTTCCATATAATTTTGAGTTTTTTTTGCCAACGTCGAGTCCACGTATCTTTTGTTAACTGCATCTTTGAGCTTTGCGGGTTTGTGCAAATTTACAATGGATCGCGACTTTGCGTCAAATTTAAGTTTCTTATTAGCATGTTTTCCTGAACTTGAGGCTGTCAAACATATTTCCAATGCTTTGCCTATATTTACAAATTATTTTCGGTTGCAAATTTAATTTATCCGTCCTTTAAATTACGGCCAAATTCACTATTCTAAATTTTTACATCAACAATTCTGTTTTCGACCACGATCGATCAACACTTTATTTAGCAACTGTCACAGAGCCACCAAGATTTGCTAACTCGCATCTTATGAACAACGCGAATTTATCATATATGTTAACCACATAGCATTCTCAGCGACACTAGCGTAACACGTGCACGAGGTTTTACATACAGCGTCCGAACCCGAGTCAACATTCAGCACCGTATCACGACCGTTCAGACCAGAATCGTTTACCGCCATTTCGACTTTGATTCATGGCTAATCGCGCTTCCATTGCCCAGCCGGCTATTAGCGATCCAACGCCACAGCACCAACGCATGACATTTTCACCAGCCGATGCCACGTAGCTTCGAACGCACCAACACCGTCAGCCACGCCCTCAGCCGGCGAGCGTAGCATCCACAGCGCGTTGCATCCGCAGCCGACCAGTCCTACAGCCGCGTGAGCGACAACTTCACACGTTGCTGCGCGAGTCTAACTGCCCGTAGCACGCACAGTCCATTACGTTTGCAGATTTTGCACAAACAAAACCGCACATAGACTTTGCGAACCACCAAACCAGCCGCCTAGTTATGCCGAAGCCCAAACCGACAGCCGATCATCGAGCCGAGGAATTCGAATGACGTCAACTCGCAGCTCGTCCACATGCAGCACCGCGTGCTCGCGATCGTGCGAATGCAGTTGCAGAACACCGAAAACGTCTTCCACGCAGATCGCATGATTCATGCAGTGCACACGCACAAATTGTCGTCGTCGCAGAAGATGCAGTTATCATAAACACTTTAAACCATTACATCAACTGTTGTTCACAGATACCACATTTTAATCACTTCACGTGGTTATCCAATGAACACCGCAGCAGCAGCAGCATCTCAACACACCTCATTACGACGGTTAATTAGATTGCATCATTTGCACGCCGAGCTTCGTAACCAACATTTTTACAACGCGTTGTACAGCACTCGTTGACGCGCCATCGTGCAACCAGCAAACACCCTTTGTCGTTAGACTCAGCATTTCATACATCGCACTTTCCGTCTTCGATCAATGAGTTCTGCACGCATAGGTCGCGACGTGATTTTCAGAACCGGAATATCGTCCAAGACATGATCGTCGATGTCCTCAATCCACCGTATGCATCATCAGTCATCATCAACGACCGCTGCTTCCCCGAACACATCGCCAACACAGTCGAATCCCCGAGGAGTCGTGATCACATCCGAGTCCAGCAACCGAATAGCAACTGCACACACCTTTTCTCGTAGTATCAGCGCTGAAAGTCACTAGCATAACCACTTTGCATAGCATCGCCATTTTGTCGACCAACTTTTTCATTACACCGCTATTTTAACATCTTTACGATTATTCACCGATTTTTACGATGACATTATTCGCACGTTCTGACCAACGATCTAGCCACGCACTCAGACGCATTTTTACATTAATAAACCCGGCTCGCGACGAACAGATTGTGGATGCAGACATAACCAATACCGTTCGTTAGCTATTTAGTCCACGAAAACATATTTTTCTAAACCACACACAATCGTCAGGTTCACATTACACCTACCGGTGCGCCATGGAAACTTCTCATTGAGAATCCCATCGCCGCGTAGTCCATGTCCAACGTTTAGCAAGACACTCAGTACACCATTTGAGACCTCTTTATCAGTCATACAGTCACAACAGTATTACACTGTATCACAAGATCCCCAACGTCTTTATTCAAGCGTTAACAGATTATAGCGGTATCACTTTAAGATAACATTACTTAGGTATCAATCTGACCATGTAAACAGATTATTACAGTTTACAACAGTCATGCGTTTAAAGACCAATCACTCATCTATTTAACTCATCTGTCCCGTTAACCATATGCCGATATGCTCCGAATGAAACACGCACGTCAGAACCGACGTCAACCAGATAGCGTTAAGATGGAAGACCATCGGATTAAATCATATACACATACACAATCATCACATACTTACGCTTGTTGTATTAATGACGATGTTTTTCCTTCCTCGAAAACCACTACTTGCAGCATAACGTTTTACCCGACACGCAGCAGCACGATCATCCAAACAGACTGACGCTGATCACCGCTCGCCACATCCCAGCCCATGACACCCCGTCAGCATCCGCCATGCGCACTGCGCGTTCCATGCGCCGTGTGACGTTGCAGTACACAGCCTTTATAACAAAGAACACACATTATAACGTTATTCCCGACACAATTTAACGACTGCACATGGGTCATTTAAACCATTAACAACACGAAGACAGTCCTTTCATGTTTGTTAATTATTCATTGCAGCTTGCAAGATCGATCTTCATTCCTTTTCAATCAGTTGAGAGTTCACAATCGACGTGCATCGCCATCATTTGTGTCTGATCTCGCCGACAACCGTCCATTCCTCGCAGCCAGATCCCATCGCAGCTTCCCACCATATCCGCACAGCTGTTGCTGATCGATCTCGCTCGGCTGAGGAAATCCTCACAGTCGTCAGTCCACCACTTTGGGAACACATGGTCAGGTCAAGACCTCGGTTTTAACGATCCGAGCACAGGCAACATCGTTTACGACCTCGCGTGCACGCAAGAAACCGCATTCCTTTGTCGATTCGTCATTTTGATAAACACGTTTTAGAATAACCTAGCATACGGATTTGCACTTTTCAGAACGCCAACAAAGAGTCTTTCAAGCAACGCATCCAGAAACCAGATGGTTCGTCATCGGCATACAATCATCTTCCTCATTTTCTCAGACCGCTGTTCAACATCTGATCGATCCGCAGCAGCATGTCCACCGTCCACTCATCCATTTCTCTTCCACAGCGCATGCAACACTTGCGAAACGGACAGCATCAGTTTCACGCAGCGTGCGCCAGTCTATCATCAGTCCGAAATCTTCTGAATCAGACATTGGCAAGAACAATGACCACCTGTTTAAGACTGCAAGATTTGTTTATCTGGCATCTCACTTCCACACACAGGCAAACAGTCTCCGTCGACCACTATCAACCTTCTCACACCTCACCATCGTCACCTCAATCATCCCCACCAGCAGTTTACAACAAACAGCATTTTTTCAGTCCGACATCATTTTGCAGCCATGCCTTTTAGCATCCATTATCTTCCAAGCATGCAACGCAGCCTTTATGCACGACAGTCACCACGTCAGCAGTCTGTCGCACACGCGTCACACGTCCAATCATTGCAGACGCAATTGTCAACGATGACAATCGACCAGTATGCGCCGTTTTATCCACCTTCACCACACGGAACAGCAGCCAGCCACATCACTTTGCATATGCCAGCGCACACACCACCTCGCAGCATCGTCACTGTCACACATTTTCTTCGTCGACACATATTGCAAAGCGCGTGTCACATCTCATCTCATCACAGCCGCATCTGTCACATCCATACAGAGACACCGACTGTCACCATCTGCAGACCTCCACACTCAACCGCATCCAGTGTTCCACAGAGAACCAGTTTGAATTTACAGCCGATGTCTCCGTCAACTTCATTCCGCACTGCTCCAGTCCATTGCCCAGCAAATGCAACATTTTCCAAGTCATTAACGCACCAAATCTTTAGATCAAACATCCTTGACCAGTCACTAGCCCAGCGTCCCACCACTGTTCTGAACACAGTTTTGCACGACACCTCGACTCTCGATTAACACATCGACTTGTCACTTACATTAGCGCACAGTCACAACGTAACCATTTCAGAAACATCCGCTGAGAACCAGCCAGACTCGCACAGACACGCATCGTCGTCACACCGTCGACATACAACATCGCTATGCTCCACAGGGCGTCACACCTGCACACCCATCGACCCATGCGACTTAGACACGCTCCATGCACGTGCGCGTACGTCATCACGACATCCCAGCGCACCAGGCGTCATCAGAGCCACCGACCACACGACCACATACACGACCACGACCACGACACAGCGACCAGACATGACACACACACGACACATGACCACACATGACCAGATGACACATGACACAGCGACACTGATCACGCATGACGCACGAGCACGAGTTTTCTAACCACACACGCACGAGTTTTTCCACATACAGTGATTCAGTTGATAGCGATAGGTTAGCCAGCGCCCGGCGCTGGCCCAACCTATTAAATTTTCCTTTATCTAACCTAGGTCCACACTTGTTTTTAATGGAAAAACTCATTAAAAGCAATTAGTGTTAATGGGTTTTTAATGAGAAAACTCATTAAAAAGCAATTAGGTCATATGGTCATGCGGTCATATGGTCATGTGGTCATATGGTCATGTGGTCATATGGTCATATGGTCATATGGTCATGTGGTCATGTGGTCATGTGGTCATATGGTCATGTGGTCATGTGGTCATATGGTCATGTGGTCATGTGGTCATGTGGTCATGTGGTCATATGGTCATGTGGTCATGTGGTCATATGGTCATATGGTCATGTGGTTATGTGAGCAGGGAGATTAAATTTGGTATATAAGGAACCTACATATATCCGGATATGTGTTGATGCGCAACCCTGCCGACCTAGGTCGGATAACAAAACAGTTCCTAAACCAGAGAATGTAAGCGATATGGCGGTGTCCGACATATTCGACTATTTTCGGTAATATACGCCCCACTCTGTAGGATACATAAGGGAACAGATTTTCGTATTCAATTTAGTATTTGACGGTAGCTAGAACGGTAAACATGAGCGTCTCCAAGGTGATTAACGTTTCTCAACTTCTTGGGAATAAAGTGAAACCGACAAATGAGCGATTTGGATTATGGCTGTTGGCAGAAAATATGTGCAACAATAATCTGGTGACAGATATTGGTAATATTTGTTATGTCGAAGGCGAAAAGATGCTGACTGGCGGACTACACACACCAATTACAGAACCATTTTGTGACAATATAATGTTGGTTAAAATTTGCGACCTTTCTGACACCGAACAAGCATCTGCAAACAAACGGATGTTTATCCTAAAAAGAAATTTGTGGTGCATTTAACAGCTATCTACGAAGAAAGTTCAACTGATTTGTTTCCGCTAGGCATGGTGTTAAAGCTAAGCTTCCGTTTTCTCTGGAAAGCAGTAACAAGATAGGCCAGAGAGTAAAAGAAATTATCGGAAAAGAAGACATCGAATGCATTAATAAAAATTCCAAAATCCTATATGTGTTCCATACAAAGTGGAACTAGCAGATGTTAAGTTGGAAACTTTATTGGAGGAACTACCAGATATATTAGACGAAGTCGAAAAGATTATTTCTATCTTTTGACATGGATGTAACCCAAGATTTTGCAGGCATATTTAGCAAGATGGAGATGTGTAATTATTTAACTACAAACCATAACTTTTGCTATAAGGGCGAATACGAAGAAAAGTGTAATATTATAGTTGACAACGATAAAACTGCGGGGATTGATTGTTTAACATGGCTAACAACCAATGCAAGAATTAAGATTTACAACAAATTTGTGTGCCAGATAACAAGTCCTGGTGTTAATAAACAACTTGGCAATCATATACTAGATTTTTTACGTTGTCCAGATGTACGTTTAAGGGAAACATTTGCGTCTACTTTGGCTAAAGAACATGGTATTACGCGATTGGAAGCGACAATATACAACTGTGCAATTGGAAGCTATGTCAGTGCGGAACGGGTGTATAAACCCTTAAAAGACTGTTTAACCTTATTGGAAGATAGTGTTATACTTCCTAAAGGCGCCAATGTACTCGGTACCACTTACCAAAATGTGGAGTAAGCTATCGGACAAGCTACAAAATAGCTGCTGTTTAGTGTATAATAACCTGCTACAGTACGTGTATTGGGGAATGGTAATACAAAGAAATTGACGGGCTTGCAAATTAAGTTGTCCAAAAACCAGAGGAAAAGGAAAATTGATAAAGTATGTGCTTGGCTTTTAGTTTTAACTATTTACCTGTAAATTATTTGGAGATAGTATAGGAAGATGTCCAAGATAAAATAAAATCTTACACAAGTGCTACATTAAAGCAGGTAGTACATATTTTACACAATCTGCACACCATATTCTACAATTCCAAAAGAAATAGTAATTTCGGACTTGGGATTGATAGATACGCCTAACATTCGTCCAGAGGTTGTACGACAACGCGTAAATATTGGTAGTAAACTCATCCGTTTACGCTAAAGGAAATTACCCCATTATGTATACCATACGCTGTAAGTGGAAGGAAAAGACAACTGGAATTAGAGGAAATGGATGCAAAAGGCGAAAATTGGACTACATGGAAAACACTGCGACAATACGTGATCAATACAAAGATGTGTTAGACAAAGAACATCTTATTAGAGAAAATGAGGAAGAATTAAAAGATTATTTTATGTGCCGATGGACTGACTTAGATACATCTGGTTTCTACAAGTTGTATGCATTTGCGGTTAGTAAGAAAGACTCTTTAGTTATGTAGGCGTTCTTGCAGAAAAGGATGGTACTAAATCCGTATACTTTTTAAAAGGTTATTCTAAAACGTATTTATCAAAATGGCAGATAACAAAGACAAACTAAGGAATGCGGAGTTTGTAATCTTTGCGTACACCACACGCAAAGGGGTCCGTTAAACATTGTATATTTGCCTAGTAAAGAACCTTTCGGATCATTTAAAACCGAGGGTCTTACAACCTATAACAACCATATATTCCCAAAAGTGGTGGACATGCAACTACGCAACAGTCTGTGGGAGAATAAGGATTTCTCCAATACCGACAAGAAGAAGTCGATCAAGCTAACAAGATACGTATGCAGGATATAGTGGGAAAGCTGCGATTAAAAGATTGTCGCAAGCTGCAAGAATTACACGAAGGAATGGATCTAGTTGTCGGCGGAATCAAAGACTTTAAATATAGAGGCAAACTTCGGTACATTTTACAATTCGAAAACCTAGACGGTCTCTATGTATCAAACTATTGGTTAGAAAAGGAGATAGAGGAGTTGGGTATCGATTTAAATTTTAAGCTGCAAATAAAATTAGATAAAATTAAAGCCACTCTAAACAAACATAAAGAAAGGACTGTCTTCTGTGTATAACTTTGTATTAAAATTAAGTTTAAATGACCCCATGCTTGGCATTAAATATTTTTAAATTTGTTATGTATAATGTCAGAATAAACATTTTATAATAGTATATAACATTGTTCTTTATTTATAAAAGGCTGTGACGTTACCACGAAATAGCAGTCGCACAGAGAGGGGGCGCATGGGCAGCGCGCATGGGCAGGGGTGCGTACGCGCAGGGTGCGCATGGGCGGGGTGCATGCGCAGGGGTGCTCATGGGCTGGGATGTGTCTGGGCGTACACGAGGGAAGCGGATGTTAACAGTCACCAAGCATCCAATTCTTTATTTGGATGGTATCGAGTACTTGCCTGCGTATGTATCCGGAGTAAAAATACGATTTGTATACGCAGCTTATTAATAAAATTAGTTTATCGAGGGAAGATGACAAAAGGTACATCATTCCTAATAGTACAACAATTACGCATGGGGCGTAAAGATATAAGATAGTTGTTTATATTTGTATATATTAGTTTTAAGATTCCATATTTTTAAGTTCTTCTCCCACCTTCCAAATCCTTCCGGCTTCTATCCTGGTTGACAGAGTATACGTGTTATCTCCACGTGGTATTCGCGGGACACGGCGGTTTTAGATTTCGGGAGATGGTTGGCTAAGGCATATGTCTTGTTAGCGAAAAAGGTTTTAAAGATGGAGTTAAATAAAGATGGGTAAAAATTAGTCTTTAAAACGCATAACTTTGTATGGGTGGTTCTATTTAAAATCTGTTTACAGATTTGGGGTCCCTAGAAAATTTAATATTAGTTGATACCTAGCAAAATATATTTATCTTAAAAGAGTGACTACCCCGTATAATAAATACAATATAACACTTTCGATAAAAACTTGTAGGGAAAATTAAAGACGTATTTAATGGGGATCCAGTATTAGAATTTGTTGGTAGTAATGTTAAGTCCTACTGTATTGTAGGCGAGAAAGATACGATTAAAAAGATTAAAGGGTCTCACGAATTGTAGTTAAGTAAAACCGAGGGTCTTACAACCTATAACGAGCATATACTCCAAAAGGAATGGACATGCAACTACGCAGCAGTGCGGGAGAATAAGAATTCTCCAATAAGAAATTAAAGTTTCCATGTACGTAGCACCAGTCATTGGGTAATGGTCGAAATGTGGAACCTATAAAGACGATTATTAATTGTGGTTTAGAAAATAGTAGTTTTCGTGGACTAAATAAAATAGCTTAGACTGGTTAATGTATATGGTTACATATTCTCGTACACATCCACAAACATCTGTTTACGTCCACAATGGCGATACCGGTAGTTTTTGTTTAACAAATAGTAAGAAAGATACGTCAGGTGTTAGTGCGTGAAGCCCATAGGATCGTTGGATTCAAAAGAACGGTGCGTATGGTGGTCTCCGTTAGAATAATCGAAAGTGGTTAATCAATCGTATTAGATGTTTAAATAAGCGAAAGTGTAAAGGCCTACATAAACAAAGATTTAATTATCCGACAAAATGTACGCGATGTGCTACACTTATAAAGAAAGTATGGAATGGTGCTTTTTAGCGGCCCTAGCAGTAAAAAGGGTGACTGACTTTTCCAAGCAACTACAAGAATAGCAGTAGCGCAGAGAAGGGTATGCATGTATTATACAGTTGCTACAAAATATGTTAGTTTACGCGTAGTTCGGATGTGTAATTGATCACGACTTAAAGATCCTCGGAGGTTTAAAAATTCTCGGCCCATTGTCGTTTGAAAATGTTTGTAAATTATCAGAACAGGAGCGGGTCGAAGTTTAATGGATGATTGACTGAGTTTTTCTACCTTTACGAGGGAATTGGAAGTTGACAGACATCGAGCATCTAATTCTCTATTTGGACGATATCGAGTACTTACCGGTTCTAGAAATCATTACATGCGGCCGACCGCTATGCGAAAGTGTAAAAGCCTACAGAAGCATAATTATCAGACGAAAAGTGCGCGATGTGCTATAGAAAGTATACAAAAAAATGGTGCTTTGCCCAGTCTTAACAGTAAAAAGGAGAGTGACTTTTTCTAGCAATTACAAGAATAGCAGTAGCGCAGAGAAGGGGTATGCATGTATTATACAACGCATTGTTGCTATAAAATATGTTAGTTTACGAGAAGCTCGAACGTGCACAAATTAAATTTTAATCTATAATTAACCATGGTCGTAAAATGGGAAATTAATGGTTAATTTAATACTGCTACATATACTTTCGCTTGGTGATTCATTTGGAAAATATTCAAGCCCACCTAAAATATGACGTAGAAGTTATTTAAAATTAAATTGTTGTAAGTATCCTGTAGACAACAAGTTGGTATTTTCTTAGTAATGGTTTAAAGTGTTTTTGGTTATAGTAGCACTGCATCTTCTACAGCACGACTTGCACCAATTTGTGTGCGTGTGCTACCACCCTTTGGATTTTTAATATGCATGCGATCCGTATAACATGGAAGACGTTTTCTGGTGTTTCTACTAACTGCATTCGCAGCATGGACAAAGCGAACCGGGCGCATACATTGGTGCTAAATGTATTGGACGAGCTGCGAGGATCATGACGTCATTTAGTTCCCCGGTGAATCCTCAACTTCCTTCGGTGGTCTTCGGAAACCTTCGGTTTGCATTCTATAAGGAACATAAGCAGGTACGCTGGAGTAAACTTTTTAGTTAGTTCGCTTACAAGTCAAGTCTTATAGTGCGGATTTTGTTTTGTACTAAAATGGTATCTGCAAACGTTTTTAAATGCGAGCTGTGTCACGTCTACTTTACCAGGAGGGATGCTCTCAAACGGCACCAGAACAAATGTTGTGGTGTAACATCGTCCACGGTTAAGCCGTCCGCAGCAAAGTACTTAAACTGTGAGACTTGCGGTTTCGCTTTTACGAGAATAGCTCACAGCGACACAAGGAAAAACAGCACGGTATGTCATTAAGCCTTAAACGTTCAGCTCCGCCAGCTGTTAAAGGGCCTTGTACGAAACAACCACGAATTATGTGTAAAGTATGCGATTTCGAAATGGAAAAAACTACCTATGCCGCACACTTAAGGAGCAACAAACATAAAAATGCCACAGTTACCGCTACTAGCGACGATTGTGTAGAAATGGTTAGCACAGCGTTTAACAACCGTATGGCTAGCTATCGCATAAAGAACGCCAGTCTCGACGATTGGGTGCCCGAGTTTCTTTGGAAGCAGAAAGAACGATTTATTCGATTACTTAATAAAAAAAGAATACAACATATAATCCGGAAAATACGTACGAGGTCTTAAACATCATTCCTAATAGTACAGCAACCTAATTAAGGTAGGTCAGTAAGCAATATTTAATTGCTGTTAATTGACTAGCATTTAGCGTACTTTCCTATTTAAAACCCATTACATTGAATGTGTTTACCCACGTGGTGTCGCTGGACGGTAAAACATATTGTTAGGTTAACGATAATATGTCTTATTAACCGAAAACACGTTTCCTCTTTTTACATTAATCTCTTTTTGTTATAGCTCTATTTAAACAACACATTAATCTTTTTGTTACAGGTTAAACTTTCGGCTACGCACAGGAAATAATGTTATACTTTGTAAAATTGTAATTAGTTTATTAAACTGTAATTGATAAAATAAATTTTCGCATGCTTAATTTATGTTAATACTGCTACGTGTTTGGTTAAAGGATTGTAGATATTAAAAAGGAGAGGTGATTAGAAATTGATCTTAGTACAAAATCTTAAAATTGGGGTAGCTCCTTTAGGGATGATGCAATCTGAAAATTCCTAGAGATTCGGGTAGTTGAGAAAAATTTATAAGAACGCTCAAAAGTCACTACAGGTAAGAAATCTTAAAATCAGGGTAGCTGCCTTGGCGGTGATGATATCTTAAAAAATCTTAGAAATTCGGGTAGCTGAGAAAATTCTAATATTAATTGATACCAAACAAGATGGGTTTATCTCGAAAGATGCATTGGCTAGACAAAGAAAAGTATTTGGTTCAGATGAAAGATAAAAAAAATGGTTAGTCGAAGAAAACTATTTGGTCCAGAATGTTAGCGGTAAAAAATCTTAAAATGGGGGTAGCTCCCTTGGGGGTGATGCAATCGAAAAAATTCCTAGAGATTCGGGTAGCTGAGAAAATTCTAATGTTAATTAATACCAAACAAGATAGGTTTATCTCAAAAGATGAAAAATTTAAGATATATTTATCTCGAAAGATAAAAAAATGGTTAGTCGAAGAAAACTATTTGGTTTAGATGTGGGAGCAAATGAGGAAGGAAAGAGTTGCTCCTCCTCATTTGCTCCTTATGGGGATTTACATGTAAATGTGGGAGCAAATGAGGGTTTTGGGAGCAAAAGAGGCGGCAGTATTGCCAATTATACCCTACTCCGTTCCGGCCACGGGATTGTCTAGGTTGCAAAGTTTTTTTATTTTACATGTTGAAATCGCCTTCCGCAGTTAGTTTCAAGGCTACACCACGAGGACCGCGCGCAGCGGTATAACCAAAACAGAAGCCTCCAGAGCAACATACGCTCCTCCAAAATTAATGACGACCATTCGATTTCTGAGACTATTCTTTAAGGCGTGTATATGTTATAACATTCTTTTTCTTTTGGCTCGATCACCTTAACATAAAAGGAAAATCGACAGTTTTCCGACTAAGCTAGGGGTCTATTCCTTGGGTAGAGCTTATGAGGAATGGCCGTCGTTTTTAAATGACTATTTGTAACTGACACATAACTACAATAAATAGAGGGGTGCAGGGCGGCGCCACCAAGTCCTAGACTTAATGAAAGCAAGGGGTACCTTAAAGGAGAACTTAGAAATCCTCAGGGAAAAAACATCGCTTTAACTGCGACAACGCAGCATTCGAAAGAAAATAGTATAGTTAGAACAAACGAAGGACAAGAGATGCACCCTTTTTACCTTATAATGTAGAGAAAAAAGGGTTATTATTAATATCTGAACTTTAAATATAAGCATTAAAAGGAGGCTTAAATGTCAAGTTTCTTGGAAGCGCTGTTCAAGTAATTTATTACTGAATGACGTCTAATAAGTCTTACTCTTTGTGATAAAATAGAATTGTAAATCTTAATTTAGTTTCCCTATATTTGGACGCACTTGCCCAAAATAAAACAGTTAATTTTTTAACTCCAACGATTGTCCTTTAATTAAATTATTCTCTTTTGTTCTAAAATTCATTTACAAAAATGTACAATAAAGAGGATAATCTAATCTTTTAGACATCAATATTTGAATATTGAAATTTTAAATAAAAGTACGATAATTATATAAGCATATCCTCAAATTTGTCCATTTGATACTCAGATCTGTTTATCTTGGTTCACAGTTACTAATTATTACTCCAATTCAAAATCAAGGATAATTTTCATGTTTAAATTTTTAGAATTAACTTGATTTTGGATAGATATGAAGTCGTAAGTTTATTTAATAAAATTGATAATTCTAGATAATAACGTAAACGACAATAAACGTAGGCAGTAATTTAGATAATATAATTATTTCCGAACGGTAAGTTTATCATAATCTTCCTGCAAAACAAAACGTTAAGTCGAATGAAACCATTTGATTTTGGGAATTTGTTTCATTAACAAGTTATTCAATAACAGCTGTTCTCAGGTCATGTCCTTAGGCTAATTGCTTACCTTGTTAGTCGATTGTATCATAAAACGCCATACACTAAAAAGTACCTTGGCGCCGCCATGTGTCCTAGCTTACAATTTATGGACAAACAACATTTGTGGCAGGACTATCCGTATCTGCTACCGATGAATGTGTAAATAACTTTACACTTAATTCCTTCACTTATGCATCATTCTTCAATAAAAATTGTTTTCGTGTTACTCGAATTCCTAAAGCAAGAACATGTTTCTCAAGGAAGCCACGTTTTCATTCCTAACCAAATGAGGCTACATAAAATCTTCCAAATTTAAAGATGATATTAGATGAATTACAGATGAGTTTCTGTTGGATATTACACGAGATTTACAGGAATACTGGACGAATTATAATTGAGCTTTAAATCTGAGAACCTTTTTAGAGAGCGCGCGCTAACAAAAATGAATGGAGTTTAAGTGCTTTTAGCATTTGAAGGCACAACCACATTTTGCCATTCGCATATCGCTGGCTTGGTTTCTTTAAAAATCCATGTTGCTGTTATCGCAGCGGAAACCGGAGAGCGAATGCCATCGAGTCGACAAAATTAACACGACGAACAAATATCGTCTCTCATCCGAAGTATAGTTCAAATAACTTTTATATAAAGAATGAATCTATAGTATTATTTTTAAACAGTATACGACTTGTGCGTGCTTGCGGGCGTGCCAGCGTGCGTACGTCCGCCCGTGCGTGCGCGCATACGCGCGCGTGTGTGCATGTGTGGTGCGTTTGCGTGTGTGTACGTGTGCGTGTATGCGTGTGCGTGTGCGAGTGCGTGTGCGCGCGTGTGTGTTTATAGTGCTGAAATATCTTTTGCTATCACATCCCGCCGCAGCAACTCAATTGCTCTTATACATGTCTAATTGTAAATAATTGAAATACAAACGCAATCATAGATATTTTAAAGCAACACCTGCATTTTATATTATACTCTGGGTGTTCTACTCTAAGGTATACTGTTAAACTCTCGACGCGTAATGTATAAGAGCCGCTACGACAGTTGGTAACATAATAAACATTTGACTAATAATGCGCAATAAGGTGTTACGTCATTATTACGCCACAAATTATCATCACATACAAAGAAAAAAGATTAAGGTACTCACGTAAAATTTAGAACTCGTCACGGCATTCCAGCTATTCTCGCGTCAAGCTCTCGGCGTTGGTTAAGCGTTGTTGGGCTAGTGTCCTTTGCCCCCTCGTCGAAACCAAATTAAATTTGTATTCTTTCTTCTGTAGCGGTACGGTAAAGGATACTGGTAAGAGAAACGATAACAGGTACGAGATAAAAGGAAACCTACATACCTGCAAAAGAAAACAAGATAAACGGCCCACAGATAACCACACGGTTCGACGATTTGTTGACTAGTCGCTAACGTGACGAAAATCACCACTTTTCTTCCCCACTCCGCGTCTGCGCAATCTTGGGCGCCAACGCAACTATCTAAAGTGACGGAAATGCACGCACAAGTCTTTTAAAATATTGGCGCGAATTCACTTGCAAATTAGAAACTTACAGAAGTGTTTACATAGCCGATTATGTAACATTTACAGGAACTGTGAGTAAAATTTCAAATATGGTTAAGAAATAGTTAAATATAATACGTAAATCTTAACCTTTCGATTCTCACTACTAATACGTGATCATGAAATTGAATTTTATGTTTAGATTTACTATCTACAGATTTGTCTTTTACCAGAGAACACCTTCTTGGTAAATATTACTTACATTGCGTCGAGTTATTTGAGTTCTAATAACTTCCTCCCTATGCATCATTATTCAGTAGCGCCAAAAAATACTGTTCTATCACATCCAAGTTTTTACGAATGACAAGTGTCTTGTCTACAGTACCTGTAGCTTAAGATAAAGCAAAACAAACAATACACTAAATACAAACAATACAAAATAAATGAAAAAGTTCAACAACAGTCATATAACAAGTCAATCTAATTATTTGTATCAAATTCTCCCGACTTAGCTAGCTGTGACAGAATGCTTAATATGGAAAATGCTTTGAAGCTTATGCAATTTTCATTATCCACGGAAGGCCTCTAATCGGAAATAAGCGCGCTTCCGGCCTGAAATGTAATAGGTCCTGTTTTCCTCCACAAATTCCAGTAATCGATACACAAGTAGGACATCCACTCCAGCATTGTCCATCAAGAATTATCAAATTATGCATCCAAAAATTGATTAAGAAAACTTTCAATAATCGATCTTACATTTGTGCGAAAAGTATGTTATCTACGCAATTTAAACATGAACCTATTTGACGATTGAGTTGTAGTTGAAAAGTAAAGTTCACATTTCCCTAAATAAACTTTACACAACGAGCGATGTAATTGAAGCATCGGTTTCTTGAATAATAGATTGAGGCAGCGGATAGCACGTCATTTCGCAACATAATTGTATGAATTAACTTTGAGAAGTGTTTATTTAGGTTGAACCAATTTGTGAGAGGTTTACAAAACCAATTTCTAAGGCAAAATGAGAAGCTTGTTTACATAACGGTAATATCGACCTTTTGTTGTTGTCACCGTCCAGAAAGAATGATAAAAGCTGTGGCTTGGTTAATACTCTGAACAATAACGCACCATTCTTAACGAGAAGAACCTTTGCAGACATTAAGAATCGAATTATAGCATTTATCCAGAACTTGCATTGGTGGCAGATAACAATGATCCTGGCACAGCGCCATTCGTTCTTTCTTGGCTTCTTTCGGTTCAAAATGGTTCGTGTTTGAGGTTTTTAATATATACAATTTCCACATAAGAACTCCGGGATTTAGAGGTTAGATATTTTTATTAAATCAAAATTTTAGTTTAATGTGTTATACATGAATTTAAAGGTGCCATTCCTCAAGATTTTATCACAATTTAGTAGATTCTAATAAGTGATCATCATCATTTTGTTTTCGACCTTACTTAAGGTCGGTTTGACGCAGTTCAACTTCTTTTCTATTCTGTGCTAATCTAAAAAGTTCTACACACCCTTCACAAACTAAATTTCTAATAATTTTACTAATATACTTTGGTCTAAGTTTTCCTATACCCTTCTACCTTTTTATCTACCTGGCTCCACATAGATATTAGCAACCTGTTGGTTGTTAAAGAACTTCAACATGTTTACATGATTCACATTTATAAGGAAATGAAACATTACCCGGTTATCCCCTTCAAAAAAGGAAAAATGTTAAATTATATGTTATGGTAAGGCTTAAGCAACGAATCGCCGCCAACATGCTAGACCGCTAACTAATTGTGAGTTATATCATGATGACATTTAGTTAACTGATTTTTATTTATTTATTTATTTATTTTTTGTTTGCGAACTTACTTAAGGTCAGTTTGACGAAGCTCTAAATTCTTTTCTATTATGAGCTAGTCTAAAAAGGTCTACATACCCTTCACAACCTAAATCTCTAATAATTTGACTAATATAGTTTTGTCTAGATCTTAGTATTCTATTTTTATTTGGTAGTCTATAATCTAAGACCTTACTAAATAGTCCAAAAAATGATCAAATAGACCCGACGTTTTCACTTCTACCCCAAACTGTGCCTCCACCACCATTACAACCCACACTTCGAATTAGTGATTTGCAGTTCTCAAGGATTTTGTTCTCGCTTTTTTAAACGATTCTACCCAAGAAATTTCTGTCTTGTCTGCAAGCACAAATGTCGCTGAAGTGACGATAATTTCTAATTCAGTCAGCAAAGGTCCTGTTGAAGTTCATGTACCTGTATCTTTAATGTCTGTTCGTGTTGCTGTCAAAATTCTACATGTTCCTGCTTTCTTAAATGGTTCTACTCGAGAAATTTCTGTCGTACACACAATAACAGCCGTAGCTGAATTGACGATAACTTCTAATTCAGTCAGCGAAGGTCCTGTTGAAGTTTATGAACCTGTATCTTTAATGCTTTTTGCCGTTTTTGTCAAAATCTTATCTATTTCTGCTTTCTTAAGTGATTCAACTCGAGAAATTTCTGTCGTGTCTGCAATTACAGCAGTAGCAGAAGCGACAATAACTTATAATACGGGAAAAAAGGTCCTGTTGAAATTAGTGAACCCGTAGCTGCGATGCCTGTTGCTACTGTCGTCAAAGTTTTACCTGATCCTGTTTCTTTATCTGTTATGGTCAAAGAATCCGTTTCTATTGTGGTTGAAGTTTTGCCTGTTTCTAGTTCGTTGTATAACATTGATGAAGTCTTACTTAATTCTATCCCTTTATCGGACGTTGATGAGATGTTGTTACCTGCTCTTACTCATTTTTCTCATGTTGACAAAATTCTTTCTGATGGTGCTTCGTTATCTAATGATAACAAAATGCTACTGGCTTCTGTTCTTTTAGCTAAGGTTGGTGAAATCCTAGCTAACGTCCTGTTATCTAATGTTGACGAAGATCAACCTGATTTTGCTTCTTTATCTAATGTGGATAAAGTTCTTCCTAGTGCTGTTTGTACTTGTAAGGTGGATGAAATTCTACCTGATTCTGTTCCTTTATGTACTGTTGCTGAAGTGTTATCGGATTCTGCTCCTTTTCCTAAGGTTGTTACTTCCACAGCTAATGCTGTTTTCTTTCCTAACTGTGATATTGCTAGTCTTTTATCTATCGTCTATGAAATTGTATCTGTGTTTGTCCCTTTATCTAACATAACTGAAGTGTGCTCTGCTTGTGTTTCTTTTTGCAAGATTAATTCTCGTACAGCCAATACTTTTTTTCTTTCTATCGTTGGCTTTCTTGCAACCCATTCTAAAAACAAACTCCTTTTTTCTATTACGCGTTTTGAGTTCTCTAAACTACCCTACAACTACTACACTTTCTGCTGTTCGTGTTTTGCTAAAAACTATTCAAAAGAGGCAGATAATAGTCTAAACTGATTGAGAATCTGAAGATGTATGTAGACGAAATTCTTATGTTCCCGACCTCGTTTCGTTTTCTTGTTGACGGCGCAAACGTCTTAAGCTCAATACCTAATCCTCCTGTCCTAATTTTTTATGCGGATTTTGCTTTACTTTGGGATTCTGCTCTCGGTCACATGTCCTGAAATTCTGTAACCCCTTCGGCTTTTTTCTCTAGAGATCCTATTCCCATTTTCCTTTGGCTGGTTTTCGCTGCTGTCGGTCCCTGTACTGATTGTTTTTCGTCCATGCACTCCTGTGGTACGCTTTGTAGGCTTTTCCCCTGTTCTTTGGAAACTGAAACTTTGTCGACTTTTCAGCTTTTGTAGCAATTCTTTTCTTGATTTTTCGTTTGAAACGACTCCTATTACCACAGTTTGTAGTGCACCGTTTCTTTTACCAGCGCTCTATTGTCGTTTCCTTGCATACTTGAGGCTTGACCTTTGTATCCTGTTGTGGCTGCTACTGCAAGTTTTTCTTTTTTGGTTTCTTAGTGGAAAACTAACCCTTTTCCTGAGATTGATAACTTACTGTTTCTTTTAAGAAACCCCCGTTCCTTGACGACTCCGCGTTGATGCCGTCCATCATAGTTTTCGTTGATTGCTTATTACCTGTCTTTCCTTTATTCTTCTTCTTTCTTCTGTAGTTCTAGCTCTTAGTTCACTGATGTGAGTGTCTTGTGTGTTACCACTATTGGTTCTTCGTGGCAGATTTTTGTTTTGTGTCTGTTTCTGTTTTCTTTTCTATCCGGAATCTTTTGTGGTCGGTAGTGTTGTTATTTTGGGGTGCTTCGCTGCCTCTGTTTTCTACCCCAACCTTTCAATTTTGCTGGGGGGGATTTGTTACGTTCCAATTTTGCTTTTAAAATTTACCTGACTAAGATAAGCCATTAATTATTATCTCGTCCATATTCAGAATAAAATCATTGCCTTAGTTCATATTCTGTTTTGCCGAATCTAGTGTTCGAACATTAATCTTCGGTCTCCTAATTGCAGTTAGGTGCATTTAAATCATTTATTCTAAGCGGTTCCTATTCATACTGGATTATACTATCAATTTGATACGAGTTTCGCGAGTACTTTCGTTGAACATTTGTTGCACAGATAAGCTATCAACACTCGTTAGATTGGATTTTATTTATGAACAATTCATTCTGTTTTCTAATACCAATGGTTTTTGTTGGAGTACTGATTCTGTCCTTTGTACAATTACCGTGGGGATTGTACAAGAAATTATACGAGCTGGTACATGTACTCTCCTTTTAAATTATTTTCTCTTATATGTGATAAAAGTAATGTCATATTATATAAGTCAATATGCATTCTGTCATTGTTTGATACATATTTTTTATTTAATTAAATTTCTCTAGATTCTGATCTTTGAATTATTTTGTATTTATGTATGATCATATTTTCAAAAACTAAGTGTACTCTGTATAAAAAACAAAAGAAGTTTAGATAAAATAACAATATACATTTAGACTTGTTTAGTCATAGCAAATTGAATTCTTATCAAGATGCGTTTATTTGAAAAATAAAGCTGCATAATCAGAAAATTATGGTCCGTGTTTTGAGATGCGTGAAGTCGACCGTAACTTTTTGTATTTTTAAAAAATGTTTGCATCAAAATTAGACGTCATTATGCGCAACTGCTGCGTGTAACAAGTTATTAAAAAAAATCATTCCTTTGAGTTACGTTAGATGCGTGAAGTTGGCCACAATCTTTTCGAAATATCTAGAAATTGTTGTATTATAATTAGGTGTCATTTTGCGCCATTGAAACAAAATTTTGTGCCATCCCATGCAACAAATTATTTGAAAAACTATTTTTTCAAGCTACCTTAGATGGGTGAAGTAGGCACCTAATTATGATGCAAAAATTTTAGAAAATTTAAAAATTTCGGGGCCAACTGTATGCTTTTAAGTTGCTTGAAGAAGTAGTTTTTCAAATAACTTGTTACACGGTAGCGCGCAAAATTTTATTTTAACATCACAAGATGGCGTCTAATTGTGATACAATATGATACAATAATTTTTATAAAATTTGAAAGAGTTTCGGCTAGCTTCGGATTTTTTGCTAGCTCAGAGTAACGGTTGTTTCAAATAACTTATTACACAGATGGGCGCAAAATTTTCTTTGAACAACCAAAATGGCGCTTAATTGGCGCTTAACCATGATACAAAAATTTTTAGAAAATTCAAAACAGTTGCGGTCAACTTCGGGCTTTTCGGTATGTCGGAGTGTTAATTTTTTCAAATAACTTGTTACACGGTAGGGCGCAAAATTCTTTTTCCAACAGCACAAAATGGCGTCTAATTTGCGCTTGATTATGATACAATAATTGTTACACGAGAGGGCGCAAAATTTTGCTTCAACGACGTAAAATGGCGCTTAACTATGATACACAAATTTTTTGAAACTTCAAAAAAATTGAATTCAACTTTACGAATTCAGGTAGCTGCAGTAAAAACTTGTTATACGGGAGGGCATAAAATTTGCGCTTAATTATGATATAGAAAAGTTTTTAGAAATTCAAAAAGGATGCTCCCTACTTCATGCTCTTAGGTAGCTCGGAGAATATTTTTTTTCAAATAACTTGTTACACGGCAGGGCGTAAAATATTGTTTCAACGGGGTAAAGCATCGCTCTATGGGTACTTAATTATGATGCAAACATTTTTATAAGATGCAAAAAGTTGCGGATGAGAGGTAAAATGTAGCACCCGTGCGGAAATCTTGTCACGCGCGTTAATCCCTACCTTGCTTCGAATAGCAAGGGTTTGGCAAAATTTCAAAAAATTTTTTTTAGGTTAAAAAACTTACTTCCTGATCACTGTAGTACCTTCAGGTGTAACATTGTAAAATCAAATGCAGCGCCTAACTTCAAGCTTTTAGGTAGCTGGGAAAAATATATTTTTTTTAAATAACTTGTCACACGAAAGGGCTCAGAATTTTGCTTCAACGGCGCATAATAGCACCTAATTGGCGGGTAATTATGAATCAAAAACCTTTAAAAAAATTTAAAAGGTTGCGGTTAACTTCATGCAGCAGCTCAATGGCGTAGTGGTATGTGTGTGACTACTACGCCCAAGGTCCCGGGTTTGAATCCCGACACGGTCCGCTTGAAAAATGTTAGGCAAGCATTTTTCACAAAAATACACCCTCGTTCAGATGAGAGGTAAAATGGAGGTTTCGTGTGTGAGTGTTGTCACGCACGTTAAAGATCCCTACCGTGCTTGGAACAGCAAGAGTTCGGTAAAATTCCAAATTTTTCAGGTAAAAAATAAAAGATAATTTACGACCATGGTTTTTGTTAGACGATAGCGACGAAAAAGCTCAGTTCATCCAAGTCATGAAAATCCTCAGTTCTATTATATTGCATTCGCCGTGGAAATCCAAAATATATTATTTCTAGAACATCAAAATCATCATCGAATAAATCATCCCATTCAACAAACTTCATCTCAATTAAAACGATTAATCACCTCTGCAGAATTATAGCAACCTATACGATTGCAGGAAATTGCAGTAAAATAAATACTACGTACCATTTTTAGGTTAAGTTTAGTTTAAGCCTCGAAATTTGCAGGCTTTATTAAAGTCCAACTTAAGGGAGACTTTAGTTGCGGTGCAAATGTAAACTGTCTGTTAATCTGAGCTTTAATCTTAATACCGACTTTGTTTATACGGTACAAATGGTACTGGTATGTGTGTGACTACTACGCCCAAGGTCCCGGGTTCGAATCCCAACATGGTCCGCTTGAAAAATGTCAGGCGAACATTTTCCACAAAAAGACACCCTCGTTGGGATCAGAGGTAAAATGGAGGTTCCGTGTGTGAGTGTTGTCACGCAGGTTAAAGATCCCTATCTTGCTTGAAACAGCAAGGGTTGGGCAAAAATCCAAGTTTTCCAGGTAAAAAAATTGCTTCCTGGCCAATGTAGTACCTTCGGGGGGCAATGGAAAATGACATGTAAGGTCAACTTCATGCGAGCGGTTGCGTGGCTTAGTTGGTTGTGTGTGACTACTAAGCCCAAGGTCTCGGGTTCGATTTCAGACAGAGACCACTAGAAATATGTTAGACGAGCATTTTTTACAAAAATACTCCCTCGTTCGAATGAGAGGTAAAATGTAGGTTCCGTGTATGTGTTGTCAGGCACGTTAATTGAAATAGCAAAGGATCGGCAAAATTCAAAATTTCCAGGTAAAAAAAACTAGCTTCGGCCAATATAGTACCTTCAACTGGAGCATTGGAGAATCAACTGTAGGGCCAATTTTAGGCGGCTGCGTGGCTTAATTGGTTCGCGTGCGACTACTAAGCTGAAGCTCTCAGGTTCGATTCCCGACACGGACCGCTTGAAAAATGTTGGGTGAGTATTTTTCATAAAAGTACTGCTTCGTTCGGATGAGAAGTAAAATGTAGGTCTCGTGTGTGAGTGTTATCTCGCACGTTAAAGTTCTCTACCTTGCTTGGAATAGCAAGAGTTTGGCAAAATTCAACATTTCCGGGCCAATGTAGTACCTTTGGGTGGAGCACTGGAAAATCAAATGTAGGAACCAACTTCACGCACCATTGTTCTTTCGTTTGTGGCATAAGGCAGCACAAATATGTCAATACAATACAGTTAGAACGTTGAATTAGAAATGCGGGCTACGAAAAGAAAATTTTTGATATATTCATACGATACAACAAAGCACAATGTGGCACAATGATCGAAAACACAAAATTCGAACTGCAGGGTAACTTCACAAACGTAGAAACCTGCCACTACATATCAACTGACCAACGAAGAATAAGGAAAAAAAGGTTATTGCCGTCTATGAGCATCTGCAATGAAAACGGTATTAATGTACTAGTACAATTGTAATTATGTTTTATATTGCGAACATAAGTTAAAACGTATTCAGAACATCTTTAATTGATTTCTGTTTTTAAAATATGTAATTTAATATTTAATAATTAAGAGTAAGAATTATCCAGTTCTTTCTCGGAATTAGTTTAAAATTACTTTACTTCTCTTTGGGATGGTGTATATTTTACAAAAGTTGAGAAAAGCACTTTACTGTGATGTAGTGCAAGCGTAAGCTTAGACTTCAGCATATCACGTTACAGACGAGCAAAGCATGATTCTTCAGAGATAACAATTGTAATACTCAAAGGATTAGAATCGACTCGTTTTCGGATAAATTTTTTAAATTGGTTGGTTGGATTTCCGCCTACATTCTCGCTCCTCGACGCTACTTGAAATGACTCACTTCTAGTACATTGGATTTGCAACCAAGACTGCTGACTAAGAAATAAGTTTGGTGACATCGACTTCTTCGGTTCCGTATATCTAACATTTTTGGTTGCTGTGTATTGCTACTGGTCATTTAATCCTCGTGAAGGAAACCGTGAGTATTTGAAAATCTCACCCTTTACTAATCCCGTGACTTCCTAACCTTTCTACGGCTGTCACGTTGTATATTGTTACTAACCAACATTACTAATACTGATTAGTGTTAAGAACACCCCAGCAATGTTGATATGTTTTATCATCTAGCCTTCATCCTGATATAATTTAACTACGCAGGTTTAAATAACTAAAATGTAAGTGGTCCGATACCGGCCCGAGATCGTGTGTCTCTTGTCACGCTACTAAACTACCTAAAAGTGTAGGATATTTTATTATTAATAATGATTTACAATCATTCATCTAGGTTGTCATTTACTTTTAGGTGAATGTTTGTTGTATGTGTTAAGTATACGGCTACCTGGTTTGTGTGCTGCATACGAACACCATTTAGTTTAATTTTTGCCCCATTTGTAACCATATTTTGAAATTATAACATAGAAAAGCAATTACTTATGCCAGAAAGGCGTTCTCTTATTATTTATATCGATATATATATATATATATATATATATATATATATATATAACCAAAATAAATCACACTTGAACCTGGATGCGTGGTTGATAGTAAACATTCATAGACGCATCCGGTTTTTGGACGGCAAATGTACTTTCAATGGCCTTAAAAATTCAAACTTGGTATAAACCCTTGAGCACTGTACATCTCACTACGTCACTCAGTCATTTTAATATTACCTTTTGGCACTTAATTTCAACTACCATTTTGAATGGTATTTTAGTATACGTAAAATACGGCAAACCTACATTTTTAAATTTATGTGATCAAATGTGTGGATTATTTTGCTTGGCATATACTACCTTGTACTAAACAACCCTTAGAACTCTTGGTAGCTCCCTTATACATTATATTATATATATATATATATATATATATATAAAGATATATATATATATATATATATATATCTCGCATTCGCAAATCACAATATTCCCATATAACATATTACAGCCCCACCGTCGGGGTACGCGAGCCACTACGTCAGTTGGTAGCAATGTTAGATAATGTAAAAATTGACGCGCAAATTATAGATGACGTCACACAATTATATAAAATTTCTCCATCACATAAAAAAGAAACGGAAATGCTACTCACATAAATTGCAGGGCTTCTTGCAAAATTACTCCATGATGTCGGCGGCGACTTCACTGATCTTTTGGGTGTCGGCTGTTTCGCTGATTTCTTGGGCGTGGGAATCTTTGAGCCCGGTTAAAACCAAATTCGATTGTTTTCTTCCTATATGTAAGGAACGACAGGAAACTGGTATAAAGGACGATAGTCAAAGATAAGGGCAAAATGGACCTACATAACAAAGAAAGACCCGATAAGATACCAGACAACTACACTTGTTCACGTTTCGGAGGCTAGTTCCAACCCGTATCCGGAAATCCCCCACTTGCCTTCTTGGCCCACCGCGTCGGCGCAAATCTCGCGCAACGCACTATCTGAAGTGACGGAAATACGCACACGTCCTTTTAAATTTATGACGCGAAATTCTTACAAATTAAAACTTAATTGAGAATGTCTAGTGCCGATTTCGGCACGTAACAATCGCGACAAAGCCATAAAAGAAAAAACTTAAAAAAAAGAAAATCACTGTTTTGCATAGTGACATCTTGAAATCTAAATCCTAACTAACCTACATAAATCCTAATTTAAATCCTGCAAAATGTTTATTTGAAGCGCCACCTGGTTTTTTCCGACCGATAACACGTCTTCCGGATTACCAGGAAACGGAAAAGTGCACACACGAGTCTTTGGTGTGGCGCAGTTATAATCGACAGCACAAATTTGTCGGGGAGCATGAAACACTACTTAAACTAAAACAAATGCGACAAGTCGCCTAATCTACATACTAACCTAAAGCTAACATTACAGTCTCCTAAGTGCAGGCGCACATGAGCGTTGCATCTAGACTGTTTCTTCGTTGGCAAAAAAAATGCCCAAATTTAAAAATGTTCAAAAGAGTAAGTTACTCTACACTGTAGCAAATTTTTAGTTACTGGTACTCTGGCTTAATAAACAATACACATCAAAACTTGTCCATGACATGGTTGTGAATCAACAAATTTACCAAACGTTTCACTTTACTAAATCCTTACATTGCTAACCTAACAAATTACATTTCTACCATTAGGTTAGCTTTTTCACTTAATATTCAAGAAAGATAATTCCCACGTCTGGTCATAGATACCAAACGTTAGGAAGATAAAAAAGATAAAACAAAATCTCAAGTTATTATCGAAGATAATAGATAAGATAACGATATTGAGCTTAAGTTATTATCAAAAGTAATAGGTAAGATAACGATATTAAGCTTTAGTTATTATTAAGGTAATAGGTAAGATAACGCGATATTGAACTAAAGTTATTATTAAAGGTAATAGGTAAGATAACGATATTAAACTAAAGTTATGATCAAAGATAATAAATAAGATAAAGATATTAACTTAAGTTATTATCAAAAATAATAGGTAAGATAGCGATAGAGTGGCTCCTTGGAGCCGTTGAATGGAAATTTCTCGTACCCCTTAAAAAGAGCGACCTGTGAAGCAGGGCCGTTTACAATAAACGGTACGAGAGACCGGCAAAGGCATTTGGGTGCATCCCTGCACCCGACGTTAATTGATATCGGTGATATAATCACCCGATATCCACACGATGTTTCTACATACACTCACACATTCACACACTCATACATACATTCACTGTTAGCGACCATGTGCGCTAACAGCTGCACCGCATGACCTCACGAAAGATTTCCAGAGACGTGGTCCAGATGTCTGTGAAAACTCCCCGCGCAACCACACGGTGACTAACGGAAATGAAAAGGCAGTAGAAATAGGAACGGTAGAAAGAGGGAGATGGGTATTTGGAATGCATAAGAGGCACTTCCGGGTAAAAAAAAATAGAGGAAGGGCTCGCATTGAGCTAAAGAGACAGAAAAGGGGGATAGCGAAGCACTACTCAACCAGCCAATGTAGTCAGTAGCCCGGAGTGAGGGAAAAATCACTCTTATGTGGTAGACGGGTGTTCCGGGACGAGAACAGGTCTACCGAAGGAAAGATAAGGCAGAAACGGAGACAGCAGGATACGAAAAAGTAGAGTTTTTAGACAAGCGTCCGAGAGAAGGTAGAGAGTTGTCCCTATAAAACACAGATCGGTCTGAAGGACCACCTGCGATATTAATCCGACAAGTTAAGGTATATCATAAGTTAAAAAATGCACTAGACTCTTAAGAGAACTAGTACAATTATTTTCCTAACGAGTGCATCCACTACGATAAGAAAATCAGACAAAAGTTGACACAACAACTTAAAAGTATCACTACAGATACAATCACACGAAAACAAACTGTTTCAAGGTAATTTTTACAAATGGTAACGCCCTAAACACACAAAAATGCCTAATTATAAGCAGTTAAATACAGGCACACTGTCCCAATATGCTAAAACAACCAAAAATTTGGTAAGATATCAATAGAAAGCAATAGCACCTCACCACAAAGTTCAATAAAAAACAACGAAAAAAAATGTTTATACGAAATGATGATTTAGTAGAAGGAGAAACAAATAATGATATAAGATAATGTGGGCGACTGTAATAATTCAGATGAAAAACACATGGAATAGAAAATCCTAGTTTTTTGCAACTGCGAATATGAACTATTTCTTACAATGGCATAGGCCGCATCCACTCTAACATCAGCTCAAACCAATCATAAAAATTCAATGAGTTATTACAACTAAAGTTACGACAATTACCACACAATTAAACGAAGTAAGATAAATATTAAAAACAAAATAATATGTTGTGGGAAAGGTGCGAGGGATTAATTAAATGAAGCGACAGAGTTATACTGGGGGTCTAGACAATAAAGCGATATATAACTAACAGTAAGTTCAGGGAAAAGTCAACCAGAAGCAAAAAGTTTTAGGTAAATAAGTTAAACGTATAAAAGTTATATACTGTATAAAAGAAGGAATAAGTAATTAAAGTTAATTAATTGATAGTGGGGACTAAAAACATTACATAAATCGTTAAGGAAATAAAACGTGAAAAAAAATTTTGGATGTACGTAGGGTTAAACAATTTTAAAGATAATTTTATGCCATCTAGTGTGGTTTAAATCGATATGTGAAGGGATAATAGTAATCAAAACTCGATTCGCTGATAAAATTCTTGAAAAACAGAAAGATATCTTGTAACACATATATTTACTAGGATGAGAAGCTCTAGTTTGAGTTCCACCCAAACTAATGAAGAAAAATTCCAACCTCATTCTTAAAAAAATGATTCACAAATTGCTAAAACGACAAACTTACCAACCAAATTCTCGTCTAGAGTTACGTAATGCTGAACGACCGGTCCTTCTTGGGTCTCGTCTAGACTTACATACAGTTGGACGACCAAATTCGACAGTAAATCTCGCTTAATAGATCTTAAAATGCTGCGTTGGAATATCGATATATCTAAAAAATATGCTATCAAGACAAAATCATACTCGCTACACAAAAGAAATATTCTACGATACATGTATAAAGAAACAGTATTCCAAATTATTAAAATATTTTTTTGATATCGCGGAAATTATCAACAACTATCATAAATAAGCTTAAATATAAAACGTTAACGAGCCTTCATTATTGCAGTGTTTAAAGGAGCAGATATAAAGAAATCCAGTTTATTACAGCATTTTGAAAAGTAAAAAGTATAGTTAGATAATTTCGTTAGATGTATTTGAAAGCAAAATTTTCTTTAAAAAGGGATTTGTAGGTTAGAGTTGTTTAAATTACTAAGAAAACACTTTTAGCACGATATGAGAGCAAGATAATGTTTAAGGGAACAAGTATAACAAGATTACGTTACTATAACGTTTTAGAAGGTATACTAAAACTCAATTGGTTGCGTTAACTATATTTGGAAGCAAATTTTTCATTAAAAGGAATTTGTAATTTATAATTGATTATTTAGGTTATAAAAAGACAGTCAAAATTATAGAAAAATACACTATATGTGTTATTTAAACGGTAGCTTTAAAAATTTATATCAAAAACAGCATAAGATAGGCTAAGGAAAATTTCAAAAGTAAAGCAATTATATCAACTAACCTTAATGGCAATTCAAAAGGTTTTTCCTTTTTTTTTCATAATGGGTAAAAAACAAAGCTATTTACTTATAGTTAGAAATACTTACAGGCAAAATTATATAATCCAAACATGTGTTTAAGTGAGGTTATATTATGTAATAGACACTCCTAAAAGAAATGCACTTTTAATTTTATTCCAAACAAATTAGGTACTTATTTAAGAGAATTTAAGTTAGAAACACACTATTTTTTATAATACGAGAATTACTTGGATTAGCAATACATTGTAAAAAAAATATACCAGAAAAATCAATATTCAATATGGCCACTGATGTTAAATTAGCCTAGCAACTGTCATTTTACTTTATTTCATTAACGTTGCGTAGCAACACAGTGCTACCACCCTAAATTTTATAAGTTAATAGATATTAAAAATGTTCATAATTATTTATTTTTTAAATGAAAAAGCTACAAATATAGTTAATTATTACATTATAAGATATAAAAAGATCAGAAAAGAAATTTTTCAACCAGAAACAACGTTGGATGCGCCACTATTACAGCCCCGCCGTCGAGCTACGCAAGCCACTACGTCAGTTGGTTGCAATGTTAGATAATGTAAAAATTGACGCGCAAATTATAGACGACGTCACACAATTATACAAAATTTCTCCATCACATAAAAAAAGAAACGAAAATGCTACTCACATAAATTGCAGGGCTTCTTGCAGAATTACTCCATGATGTCGGTGGCGGCTTCGCTGATCTTTCGGGCGTCGGCTGCTTCGCTGATCTTTCGGGCGTGGGAATTCTTCCTATATGTAAGGAACGACAGGAAACTGGTATAAAGGACGATAGTCAAAGATAAAGGCAAAAGAGACCTACATAACAAAGAAAGACCCGATAAGATACCACACAACAACACTTGTTCACGTCTCGGGGGCTAGTTCCAACACGTATCCGGAAATCCCCCACTTGCCTTCTTGGCCCACCGCGTCGGCGCAAATCTCGCGCAACGCACTATCTGAAGTGACGGAAATACGCACACGTCCTTTTAAATTTATGGCGCGAAATTCTTACAAATTAAAACTTAATTGAGAATGTCTAGTGCCGATTTCGGCACGTAACAAATATAAATAATTATCGTATACAGATTACGTACACAACTCACTTTCTAAAAGCACCGCGACAACCTGTCGCCAGGAAGTAGACGGAAACGAGATAGGTATCGTTGTCCGGGAAGAGAAAATGACTCTCCTTCTATACTAAGAGCTAACAGTTAACTTAACGTGAGAACGAAAACATAGGAAAACCTCGGTTTCTTCGGGCTTGGCAAAAGTAGTGTTCTCAACTTGTATAAACAACTTATTATGTAACGCTACTTTGTAAATTTAATTGAAGATGCTTTTTTACATATCTGCTAAAGCTAGACATTATTTATTCTATTGTTGACTAAAGAAATGAAACTAACATCTCTATCATTTCTCCTTTTTGTCCTTTTTACTCGTGCAAAGTGCAAAGTGAAAAAAAATTGCTATAATTTTTATGCCCCTTTCAAATCCTCGCGTGTGCCGTCGCACACGTCGCACACGTGTTAGGCCGGCTTGCTGAAAGGCCCCAAGTATTATCTAGCATTATACTATCGCAAAATGGTTCTGTAATTGGCGTGTGTAGCCCACCAGTCAGCATCTGTTCTCGTTTGACATAACAAATATTGCCAATATCGCTAATTGTTGCACAAATTTTCTGGCGCAACCACAATTCAAACCTCTTGTTTCTTGGTTCCACTTTATTCCCAAGAAGTTGAGGAACGTTAATCACTTTGGAGTAGCTCGTGTTTACCGTACTAACAACTGCCAAATTCTAAATTACTTAAAAAATATTATTTCTTATACATATGCAGTATGGAACGAAAGCTGGCGGTTGCCGAAGACACTTAAACGAAGTTAGGAAGTAGGAAAGAAAAACTAAAGTGGAGGTAAATCCGAAGGAGCGTAAGCGCATATGCAAAATCTATGGCACGCGTACTTTTTAGAATCAACCGAAAGTTGCCGAGAACACTCCGCGACCGCAAGCAGTGCAGCACACCTCAGCCCCGGCGCGCTCCGGTGCGTACCTCACCGCATGGCCCGGAGCACAAACTTTATTTAAAAACATAATATACTTACAATCAGTTGTTAATAGATCCATTAACAACTTCCGTAAACGGATTGAGCTAAGACTTCGGGACCTCTCCGAATACATAGACGCATTTTAAATGCATAGTTCTCTATCTTCCATTAAAGAATATAAAAGTATAAGAATCGGACTTACGCTCGGGCAGAGGGCCAGGGTTTAGAGGGTAGATTTGGGTTTTGGTATTACTTTGGCTATTTAGGTGGCACTGTGGTCAATGGCCATGTGGGCATGTGGCCATTTGGTCAGGTGGTTTTGTGGTTAGGTGCCATATGAAAAATAATATGCATCTTTTTTTCCATTCTCCCCTCCAACGACTAGAAACATAGCAACACATGCCCGCAAATTCTTTATGTTTACTGACGGTTGTTGTAACTTACCACTTCAATTCTTATTTTTAAATTTACACCCACAAGTTTGTTTTCCACATCCTTTTTAGCCAACAATTGGATATGTGCAGTATGTCCAGATTTTCAATCTGTAAATGTAACAGACTGTTTGCATGTAAATTTCTCTAGTTCCAGCAGTAACAACTCTGCTATTCCATCTATTTCCTCTACCCGACGATGGCACATTGTTTTTGTGAGTTGGTTTATTTTCTGCATAACGATGTTAACACCCTTCACATACGATTTTCACCTCCACACACAAGCTCTACCTCCACCCACCACTTTCATTTGCACCTTCGCCTCCGCCTGCACATACAATCTCCACACACAACCTCCACCTTCATAGAAGTTCCACCATCTTACACTTCTACACCAGACTTCCACATCGCCCTCAACACACGACTTTCCCATACCACCTCCAACGCCACACATAAACTTCAGCCACTCGCACTACCTCCATCTCCTGCTGTTTGCTTAGGAATTCTAGTTTACATTTATTAATTGAGCAACAAATATGTATGGGTCACACGGGGTGAATGATTTGTATCTGACAAAAATAACCAGAATAAACCTTAGAATTTCCCATGTTAAATCCCATAAGAAAACCGGTTTCTTGCGCTCGTGGTAACCCTGCTTACCTACTCTAGTGTTTTTAAAAATATATTATCTTGCTTCAAGGATACAAGAAAAATATGTAAATTAGTTGTTTACTGGAATTATTCATAGAAATTTATTTGAAATGTTAAGAAATTTTTTATCTAGAGAGGAGTATGTTGTAAAGTTAGAGAAATATTGTATTTTAATTATAAAGAGTATCCGTTGAGAGAATGGGGTGATACTATCTGAATACCAAAGAATAAAATGGCAGACAAAAGTTGTTCTGAATATATTAACTTATTTACAAATTCATAACACCACATGATACCGAAGTTCTATCCATACGTGCACGGAATTGCTAGAAGTCGATTGTCGTAAACTTTGGGCCAGCTTAATCTAGTTATTTTACATTAAAGAAATTCCTATAGGAATGAAAAATGTTTCCAGGTTTGACTGGAGTGTGAAAATGTTTTGGTAGTAATATCGAATAATCTTAAACAACCGCTACAAAGGAACCTCTACCGAACAATTCTAAAGTTCTGTGAAACATACATTCAATTCGTGACGTAATTTGTCATGAAACCTAATCCTCAAAAGGATTGATGACGCTGTATAGACTTCAAAGCATGAAACAGACCTTTAACTTTCCTATAGAATACCAATTTCATACTTATCAGACAGTTTAAAAGCTTTCAGCTTTAAAAAAAACTTTGCAATAGAATTGAGAACTTCGCACTGCTACACTTTTCAAAAGCTTCAAAGTTTGCAACGATGTGCTGTTACAATCTAGTTAAACACTTTTGTTGTTTGTACCAGAATAATAGAATTTGGAAATAGGAATACTGCAATTTAAAAATTCAATTACAAGAAAGGATCAAATTCTCTAGCTTTCTACAATAAAGCGAAAGACAGGTTAATTGAAATTATAAAAGTTAAATAGTATTATTAAGGCGTTCTATATTTCATGTGATAAATATGCCTAATGTTAATTGAGTAAGTAGTTAAGAGGTGTTAATAGTTTATTATTCAACGAGAGAGTTATGATAGCCATTACTAATTCGGAAGGTTTGCGCTGCGAGCCCGCTATGGCGAGCAGCGTAATCCGAATAAGTAATAGCCATAACTCGCGAGTGGAATACTATACTTTTCCACAACTACATAAATCTTCATTATTAGATACTCTCTAAACGTTTAAACTAATATCACAAACACTGAGAAGCAAAAATTTCTTTGTCAAAGTGTAGCAACTTATTTAACATGATACGAAAATTATACCTCGTGGATTATGAAAAATGGAGGTTGGTACTGATTGGTCAAAGGTGTTGGATTATGATCATAACCCACGACCTGGATGTTCCTCATTGGTTAAAGGCGTTGGATTGTGGTTTCATATACACCTACTACATAATTAAATGCATAAGCAGTGTATTACAAGCCGATGATACAGGTTCAAATCTTATCCGGGACGCATATTGGCATTGTTTACTACGATACAGTACGCAAATACTCTGAAACGCAGTAAACTGTAGATCTGTACACGCGCACACTGACCATGATCATTGCTTACTATGATTCAGCACATACGCTAATTTGTGTTGTTCTGAATTATAGTAAGTAATGTTGAAGCTTTTAAACCGTGCGAATGAAAATCTTTACTGCAGTTCAGAAAATGGTCTGAAGAAAGACTTTCATTAGTAACTAGAAACTCCTGCATTTTTATATAATTATATTTGCTGCCACTATTTATGTAGGGTGTATTTGAAATACTAATAAGGTATAAACAATGGTAATATTAAATAAGGTTAAAATTAGAATATTCATAAGCCAATAATTCCTAGCATTTTATTTTAAATCACCACAATAAAGTTAATCTTTACTGCAGTTCAGAAATTAGTCTGGAAAAGACTTGCTTCCGACTAGTAATTAATAAGTCCTGTGCTTTTGTGTAATTACATTTGGTGACATTATTTATTTAAGGTGTATTTGAAATATTAATAGTAGGTATAAACAATGATACAAGCAATAAGGTAGACAATAGGAAAATTCTTTACTAAACCAATAATCCATTACTTCTGCCAATAAAAAATAACGTACAGAAAATGCTCATTTTCGGCATTAATATTTAGGAGACCACAAAATTGACACTAATACAATACAAGTAGTATTTCAGTGAGATTTTGCATTAGGCTGGTTGTTGAAATTTCGTTTCCATTTTGAGGTTTTATTCATCTTTGTTTCGCTATTTGATGGTCTTCCTGCTTGAATACCTTTCGTTCCCAATGTGAGCCCAGGCCTAATTTCTCTTCTGCTTATTGAAAAAAGCTGTACTCTAATTTGTCTCGAAAATTGATTTTTTTTTATCCGACTTAAAAATGTTGTTAGGTGTGCAGGGTTTTAATTTGCTCCAAAATACTGTTTAATTTCCCAATTGCATTTGTTAAGTCTACAGATTTATTGAAAAGAGACATTTCAATCGTTCTTTTAAAATGAATTTCTAATTTATCCACAGCCTGCTGATGTTTAACGTCATTGAAGCGTTGATCTGAATGATTATTTACATTATCCACAATATAGGGTATTGTTTGCCTCGTTTCAACAGTGCTTGTGTCTGTTAGTTCGCTTTCAAATTCGTTCTGCCCCAAATCCATCGCTTCAAAAAAATCCATTCCAGCATCTTCTCCTAAGGCAAGTTTGGCCATATTTTTATCGTTTGTCGTTAATATTGGTGCAGATTTAATTATTACGCCATATTTTTGCTGAACAGCGCATAAATGTTTACAAAATTTTCCACCTATGGCAAAAGGACAATCACATGTGGCATGTTCTACATTGACCGTGTACAACATAGAGTTATCTTTACTGCTGCATACATAGAATGTTTTTTCATTAGCTTTTTCCGCAATCACTTCTTCGGTGTTAATGTAAAACTTCAAATAACTAATTTCATTTTTTGAACTACGACTGTTAGCAAATGCCTTTTATGATAAGATTCGGAAACGTTAGCTATAAAGTTTACTAGAGCAGGCATATTAAATGCTTTACACCTTTGTAGAATGATATCTTTAAATATTCTAATTGACGCATCAACATAATTATTTGTATTATTACCACGTGTTAATAATGAAGTTCTATATGCACGACACCACTCCACTCGACAATCCCAAATTGAATTAATATAATTCCTTAAAGTGTTATACTTTTTAGCGGTACTACTATCCACAAAGTTTTCAAAAAGTTCCTCTGCTTCTTCTGGAGTTGTGGCGGATAATATAACACGAAATAAATTCGTAGCTTTCTTCGAATCTTCCTTTGCTATTTGATTATGGCTATTCCATAACCATCGCCAAAAACCCTGGCATATGTGAAAACTACACAATAGAAGTTGTGACTGTGGAAATACTGATTTCAACGCATTTCGTTCAGCTGCACTATCATCAGTCATAAATGTATTTGGGCAAGCAATTCCAAATCCATCTTTACCAAGAGTTTGTTTTAACAAACCAAAGGTCAGTGTATAGTTGTCCTCAGTCTGCGCAGTATGGAGAATACAGGCTAAAGGAACTGCTCCTATTTTTGAAGCCGCAAACATGAAGGTAACGCAGATATTAGTCTGATCACAGGAACCACTAGAATTGACGAAAATAATTTCTTTGGAAAATTCTTCTTTATGTACTCGCATCATTATTGGAGTAAGAATAACAACTATAATTGGATTTTCTTTTATAACAATTTGTGCAATGCCTTTTTCTGTATAAGTCAACATTTTTTTTAATACTTCAAGTACCGTTGGTCCATCACGGCTTTCAAAACTGGAACTCCTGCAAAAATAATCGATATTTAAGAGTTTAAAAATATGTCGAATTTTAAAGACATAAATTACCGACCGAGGTTTAGAGAATAAAAGTTTATTTCACTTGATTCAAAAACATAAAACTCACCTCCAGTTTTCGTACAAGTGCTTTATTAGCCGTTCTGTTAGATTGGATTGTGCATTAGCCAAGGTGAGTGCCATATTGACTGCAGCTCAAATTTCATCTCATGATAATTCTTTGTTGAAGCCACCGACATTCCATTATTGAAGTATTGAAGAAAAGAGTCCTGTGCTTCTGAAGAGATTCTTAAAAAACTATGCGCTTCAGCTACGTGAACACGATGAAAGTGGTTAAATGTAATCTGAAAATAAATTCACGTTGTGGCAGATCATTATAGTCTTTCTATGCAATCATGGATCAAATGCAGTAAAGCAAAAAAGTAATTAGTTTAACAAGTGTATTACCACACCGTGAAGTATTAATGCCTACATTAAATACACATTTTCAAATACTTTTTAGCGTACTTCGAGAAGTGACTATCCCAAACTTTTGAAATCATCATCATCATTTTGTTTTCGACCTTACTTAAGGTCGGTTTGACGCAGCTCTAACTTCTTTTCTATTCTGTGCTAATCTAAAAAGCTTTACATACCCTTCACAACCTAAATTTCTAATAATTTGACTAATATAGTTTGGTCTAGGTCTTCCTATATCCTTCTATCTTTTTCCTATCCAGCTGACTCTACATAGATATTAGCAACCTGATGGTTGTTAAAGAACTCTAACATGTTTACATGATTACTATTTATAAGGAAATGAAATATAACCTGGTTATCCGCTTCAAAAAGGAAAAGTGTTAAATTATATGTTATGGTAAGGCTTAAGCAACGAATCGTTGCCAACATGTCAGACCGCTACCTAATTGTGAGTTATGTCATGGTGACGTTTATTAAATTATATGTTATGGTAAGGCTTAAGCAACGAAACGCTACCAACATACCAGACCGCTAACTAGTTGTGAGTTATGTCCTGGTGACATTTAGTTAACTGATTTTTTTTTTTGTTTTGTTTTCGAACTTACTTAAAGTCGGTTTGACGCAGCTCTAAATTCTTTTCTATTCTGAGCTAGTCTAAAAAGGTCTACATAGCCTTCACAACCTAGATCTCTAATAATTTGACTAATATAGCTTTGTCTAGGCCTTCCTACTCTATTTTTATTTGGTAGTCTATAATCTAAGACTTTACTAAATAGTCCCTCATGTCTTAACTGGTGCCCTATCATTCTATCTCTCCTGACCTTCAATTGTTTCCACATACAGGGATCCTCACCTATCCTTCTATAAACTTCCTCGTTTGTTACTCTATCTGTCCAACTAATCTTTAACATTCTCCTATAACACCAAGTTTCAAAAGCTTCTATCTTTTTCTTATCTACTTCTTTAATTGTCCAAGTCTCACTACCGTATAGTAGAACGCTCCATACGTACGACTTTAAGAAACTTTTCTATTATCTAAACTAATACTATTTACTATTAGTAAGTTTTTCTTTTTTAAAAACATTTTTTTAGCTTGAGCTATTCTAGCTACTATATCCCTTCTGCTACGTCCATCCTTTGTAATTATACTACCTAAATAGCAAAATTCATCTACCTCCTCTAACTCGATATTACCTATTTTTAATTTTGGTTTAGAACTAGGCTGTAACTCACTTGTCATTATCTTTGTCTTTACTGAGTTAATTCTCATACTATAGTTACTCTGTAGTATCTCATCTAAAATATTTAAAAACTCTTCTAACTCTTTTCTAGGCTCTGCTATAATGGCTATATCATCTGCAAAACGTAACATGTCTATTTTCTGTCCCTGTACACTAATACCTATCTCTTTTCTCTCTCTAGCTAAGTTTAAAGCTTCCTCAATATAAACATTAAAATCAAGGGAGACAGTATACAACCCTGTCTAACACCATTTCTAATCTTAGCTTCCTTTTCTATTTCAACAAATCTAATTACTACGCTTTGGTTTTTATATAGACTGTAAATAATTTTTCTATCCCTATGAGAAAATCCTATTTTTCGCAAAACCCTGAACATAACAATCCAATTAACCCTATCAAATGCTTTTTCTAAATCTACAAATGCGAAATGAGTCTTTTTATTTTTTTGTAACCTTTTTTCGATAATTACCCTAATCATTAGTATCGGTTCTCTAGTCCCTCTGTCTTTACGAAAACCATATTGGTCTTCGCCTAAATAATTCTCAGTCAAAGCTTCTACTCTATTTTTAATTATTATTGTTAGTATTTTGGAAGCATGAGAAGTTAGACTAACCGTTCTAAAATTCTCACACCTATCAGCTCCTGACTTTTTTGGGATTGGAATAATAATATTTTTTTCGAAATCTATTGGAACCTCACCTGTGTCATATATTACATTTACCAGTTCATATAATCTGTCTAAAGTTTTCTGACTTGCATATTTTATTAATTCTGCGGGAATATCGTCTATCCCTGGCGCTTTATTTAATTTAAGATTCCGAACAGCTCTATCAAATTCCTCTCTTAATATTGAGAACCCTATTTCTACATCCTCTTGTTGGTCGTACTCTAACTCATCCATATCATCTCCTTTATATAAATCTTCTAAATATCTTTTCCATCTATCTGCTACCTCAACTTTATTTATTAGAAGCTCATTATTCTCGTCTCTAATACCATTACATTTTTTCCTATCTTCCCCAAAAAACTTTTTAACTGCCCTGTAAGCCCTGTCTGTCTTACCTACTCTCAAATCATCTTGTATTCCTTACAATTCTCCTCCATCCATTTATTTCTAGCTTTTCTACACTCATGTACTATCTTATTTCTAACTGTATTATATTTTGCTTACTTTCACTATCCACTTCTCTGAAAGGTTTAAGCTTTCTTCTATTCTTTATTAAATCTAATATCTCCTTTGTTACCCACGGTTTTCTCGCTTCTATTTTTTCTTACCTATAGTCTGTGTTGCTGTATCATGTACAGTCAGTTTTATTTCTTTCCATCTATTTTCTACATTCCTCCTACAGCTATCTCTTTGCTCTTATTATCTAATACTTGTTTATATTCCTCTTTTACCCTACTATCATTAAGTTTACCTAGATCCCATCCCTCTCTTTTAACCTTTCTCAATTTTTTGAATTTTAGTTTACACTTCATTTTAACTAAGTTATGATCGCTATCTATGTCAGCCCCTGGATAACTACGACAGTTTTTAACTTGGTTTCTAAATCTTTGTTTAACTAAAATATAATCTATTTGGTATCTAGCCGTATCACCTGGGGCTTTCCAGGTATAACTTCTCCTAACATGTTGTTCGAATAGGGTGTTTACAGTTACTAATCTATGTTCCTGGCAAAACTCAACTAATCTTTCTCCTCTATCATTTCGTCTGCCATACCCAAATTTTCCTACCATTTTTCCCTCACTACCTTCTCCCACTGACGCATTAAAATCGCCCATAACTATTAAATTCTCATCTCCTTTTACTTTTCTCACTATACTATTTATATCCTCGTATACCTTTTCTACTTACTCATCCTCATACTGAGTTGTTGGCATGTAAACCTGTACTAAAACAGTGTCTGTGGGTTTTGTACTCAATCTAACCATAATTATTCTATCACTAAATTGTAAGTACTCTTTAACTTTATGCCCTAATCTTTTACCTAACACTATTCCTACCCCTGCCTGTCCATTAGTTGAAGAAGTTGTAATTATTCTATAATTATCTTTCCAAAAGTCATTACTATCTGGCCATCTCACCTCACTAATACCTAAAATGTCCAGCTTTTCCTTTCTCATTTCGACTAATAAATTCGTTAACTTATCTACTCTAAGTAATGACCTTACATTCCAAGTCCCTATCACTAAATCGAACTGTTGTTTTATATTCTTACGATGACGAGCCCCAAGTACCCCTCCCGGAGATCCGAATGAGGGAGTATTTTACCTCCGGACAAGAATTTTACTTGTGAGCTCTCCATCATATGTATTTAGTGTTTTAGGCCACACACACCTGGGAAATATTGTGGTAGGCTCCCATATCTTTCCACAACGCAGTTTTTAAAGATCTTAGCAGAAAGCCGTATCCGTCACGGCCAACCCCCAACAAGCTTGTAAATTATTGAGGATCGCCCGAGACCAACCGACCCTCCTCCAATATCTTTTAGCCAGCAAGGCTGCTGCCCCATGCTGCGCCTTTTAATCGCCTTTTACGACAAGCAGGCTTACTATAGTAGTATTCTTTATCCCCTACTATAGGGATACAATTTAAATTGGCAGCACATAATAAAATCACCGACGCCGCGTTGTAACTTGTATTATAAATAGCAGTTGAGTATGCTAAATTTAATCTTTTAATAAGTATAATGAGGAAGAAAAAATAATAGCTTACTTCTTTGAAGTAAGTTTAAAAAATGCAACTCTGAATGAATGATTCAAAAAAATCCCGTTATGACTAATACTCACGATAACAAGATGGGATGTTTAAACTAAAAATGTAAAAAACCGTTGATTCAATCAATGGTAAAACAGCTGAGTAATTGCGAAGTAGGAGAGCATGGAACATTGTCAGAAATCCATTTTGTTGGCTAGTAAACTAGAATACAGATAAAAATTTTTGAAATAATTATGTTTATCTTCTGCTAACAACTCTACAAATTTCACCACTGAACAACTGAACTGCTTGCATTCGAAAGTAATTTAGAGGTTATCATGTTTCTTATTGACGTTTTTAATAAGTTATAAAATGAATTGAGGCGCTCTTTTGTCAATTCCTTTTAGACTTGTAAAGTGATGATATACCAATTATTAACAGAGATGTATTATTCAGATCAATACGTGCAGAAATAGACAGTCCTTGCTAGAGTGCCTAAAGATCCAACATTAAATAATTTAACTGAGAAAAATGGATTTAGCTTGAAGAGAGATGTAACGTAATTTGTTTTCGATTATGAATGTATTTACAGTCGTTGTATCCGTTCGGGCAATTTTTAGTAGTAAAACATTTCTAACAATAACCTAATACCTAGTGTTGGGAGTAGGGAAAATTCGCCTCAGAATATTCGGAAATATTTCCAATATTTCAGAATATTCGGCACCTATTTTCGCGAATATTCACAAAATTATTTTGCATTTTATTGCGTAACTCACAACACGTTTAAAAATTAAAAAAATAATATAATTTGTGGCTATGTAATTTTTAAAAGTAAATATGTAATTAACAGTAATAAATATAAGTATGCTTTACAAGTTATAATTTTATCACACCGCACGTGAAAAATTTAACGTACTGGTTACGGTTTAGAATATTTTGTTTACATACTCTGTTTCAGTTATAAATTATAATATTATAACCCTCTGCGCTGTTTTTTTGTTTATGTAACTATATAAGCTGTAATCAATATTAAATTTGATGTTTTTCCGTCAGATCTGGTTAATGTCATGTGAAATACAAGTGCAAGTTAGCATAACTTGCATGTGATAAACAAGCAGAAATAATAATTGCGCAAAATAAAAAACTTGAAAGTGAAACGTTGCACTAGCATATTATTTTCTAGTGTCTACCCAATTAGTCACACGTATGTTACAAAAGTGTTCTTTTATTGGAAAATACTTAATTAATTTGTTCTGTTACAGTTTTCAGAAAAGATACAAGTAAAACACTTGAAATTGACAGAATACATATAGTCAATGGATAGAAGAATTTACTTAATTAACTAAGTTTAATTAAATTTTGGGATTATTTCCTTGTACTTCCTATTTAATATTTATTTGAATAATAATCAATTTCAGTATACGATACATATTTAAAAATAAAAAAGATAGGTATTTATACCCAAATTTTAACTTGTTAGTGTGAAACTTCTTTATTATAGTAGAATAACATATAGGGACATAGAACTCGCTGTTTTTTCATTCAAATCAAAGGGGTTTCTTCAAGCTCATACCCATGTCAAGATAAAAATGTGACATCATTTAAAGATAATATGAAGGAGCAAGCTATTATTAACCTGCTCTGATTGGGTGAGAATTTAAAGAAAATCCTATATATTTAAAACACTAAGACATTTCTAGTAACACTTAGTTTGAGCAATGTACAACAAATTTTTATCATTCAACTACCACAATAAAGTCTATTATTCGTAAGTGTGCTCGCAGTATTTTTTTTTACAAAAAGCGTAATAATAGAAAGAATTCTGTCAAATTAACAGATCTGACTAACAGTTTGTTTAAAGGAAGTAGAGTTAGTTCAGAAGAAAGATATCACAATTAAGTGTACTGTTAATACGGGGGCGATTTAAAGTACATAATGACGAGTTACATCATTGCTAAAATAGCCGTCTAAGTTCGACGGGTACAGGAATTAACACTTTATATTTAATTCCTGAATATTTTAAGCATGGTGGTATTGACTATTAGTCAGGCAAGGTGACCATCTAAAACAAAACTGGTCAGAGCACTTTAATATATATATATATATATATATATATATATATATATATATATATATATATATATATATATATATTTCAATTTTCGTTTATATTCCCGTATATTCACAAATTTTACGAATATTCGCAAACATATTTCAATATTTCGAAATTTTCCATCACTACAATACCTGCACACTATTTTCGCATATATGTACCTATATATTTTTAGGCACTTTAGCAATCACGAAAGTTTTATTATACACAATGAAAGACTACAAAATAAAAGTCAGACTTTGTAATGTCTAACAGCAGAGCTTAATTTCTGTACGTGAAGTATAAATTCCACACTTTTTCCGAATATCTGGACTTGCTCTACAAAATAAGCACTTTTTCAGTACTTTTCACATTTTCTGTACCAGTATACACCCTGCAATGCCGACCTACACGCTCTGCTAGTTTCTTTGCAATCAAACTTTTTTATACAGATATATAGTATCTTGACCACTAAACTCTTCATCTCCCATTGACTTCATATGACGCACAATGAAAGAAAACAAAAAAAAACAGTTTAGAAATTACTAAAAGCATTACTGCTAATTACATGGAAATTCCAACTGAATATACATTACACCGCATGAGGATATTGTGATATATTGTATGAGCGCATCCCTGCACCTATTGAATTAATGTTTGCTCAATCAGCGACGGTAATGGTGGACACAGCCATATGGTGCCGAGTTTGACCATGTCTGTGAGCTATCAAATAATAAGATTAAATATAAATGAGTTTTTACATGTTTCTATTTCCTCGTTAAGTTGTGCCTCTACGCGACTACTAAACAAGAATATCCACAATGTTTAAAATATATTACATGTTGGCAGCTGGTTAAAAGTCAGGTTGAAATAGGTTAGAAGTAAATTTCTGCAAAAAAAAATGAAAAAGAGGTTAGGCGACTGATTTTTTTTTGGTAAAATTATAAAATCAAGACGTTCATTACAGTGAAAACTTGGAAAATACGCATAGAAAAAGCTGTGGCGAAAGTGAAGCCTCCTAAAAATGAATTTTGATGGAAATGTATCTAGTAAATGGAAATGTGGAAGTAAAAATTTACTTTATATTTGCTTGCTAACAGTAAAGATCCTAAGGCTGAAATGTTAAAACAGCTCTTCTACTCGATCATTTAGGAGATGAAGCTATACAAATATATAGCACAATTGGATTTGGTCCTGACGGAGACAAAAATAGGTCGGCTGTAGTGCTTACTAAATTTAAAAGTTACTGTAATCCAATTAAAAACTTAGTGTACGAGCATTATATATTTTTTAAGCATGATCAACAAACGGGAGAAACCTTTGATCAATTTGTAACTGTCTTAAAAGAATTGTCCAGTTCGTGTGAATTCAAAGAAAAAGATGTTATAATTATGGATTGTATTGTTTTGGGGATTAATGTTCCAAAAATGCAGAAAAAATTATTGCAAGAAAGTGATTTAACTTTAGAAAAAACCGTACCTATTTGTCAATCTTTAGAAAGCAGTGCACAGAAACAAAGGACAATTTTAACTGATAATGAACTCAATGCAGTGCATGTAAATGCTGTTGACAAATATGTGTGTAAATTTAGCCGGAAACTCTTCTAATGCTACAAAGCAGGTACAGAAAACATTAAACAGATCACAAAGTTCTGGTAATTAAAAGAATGATGAAAACAGTGACCTATGTAAATTTTGTGGTTTGCAATATGTTAACGGCAAATGTCCAGCATTCAATCGTAACTGCAGTCAATAAACAAAAAAGACATTATAGGAAATTTTGTGGTAATAAAAATATGCATGATATTGATGAGCCTGATGATACGATTGTTACTAAATCGGATCTTGAACATGAAAGGAATATCGTATGGCCAATCACACAAAATACTTCAAGTTCTGAATGTATAGTTAGTGCAGTCGAGTGGTTTGAAATACTCACTGTTGCTAGTTCTACTATAAAAGATAAAATGACACGGATAGTCAAGTAAATATTTTAAACTTACAGGATTTTAGTAGTTTAAATATTGAAATAAATAAACTTTCAACGCCTACTTTGTTTTTAACATTGTATTCTGGTCATACTATTAGTGTAATGGGACAAATAGAACTTTGTTTTAGTCTTAATAATCGTTACAAGTGGTTATCTTTTATGTTCTGAGCACGCAAACACCATCTTCAATTTTAGGGTTAGATACAGCTAAAATATTGGAGTTTCTGCCAGACAGTAGAGTGGAAGAAATTTCTACTCAGAAAAACTTTTGAAATAAAAAATATTTTTTTAGAATACTCTCGACGAATATTAGAGTCGATTGGCAAACACCTTTTTAAATAGGATTTTCAATTAATCAATCTTTATCAAAATTTTAAGGTATTCATATCAATAAAACACATGCTTGTCGAATTTTGATATCTCTTTTCAAAACAAAGTTATTAATTTATTTCGAAAAATGTAGAGAAATTATATGGGTATTGTTAAATTTTAACTGAGGCACCTAACTGTTGTTATACAGATCAAACAGTTTTGTACTAGGAAAGGTGTAGATTTCTTCCAAATTATCGGTGGAGGTAAGCTCTCAGATGTGTCAACCGACCTTTTTATTTGTTACTCATTAAGAAACGCATTGTTTGAGTTTCATTACATACAGTGGAAGTTCTACTTTACAAGTAGCCTGCTTATAAAACGGTGTTTTACAAGTTTGTATAGCAGTGATTAGTAGATAATATCTTTTTGAAGCTTGCTGAAAATATCCATCCAATAAGAGGAGTCGTAAAAGGATGTGTTTAAAAAGAAGCACTTTTTATAGTTGTTAGTACTATAAAAAAACAAGTTCGACGAAACATATAAAATTTTGCTTTTGAAATTTTAAGTTTTTATTTGCAAATCATATAAAAGAACGTAACCTTAAGTACAATTTGCAAATGCTGCACAAAACCAGCGTTTCGCAGTTATACATTTACACTTATTAAAATTTCAACCACGTATTGATACTCTCTATAATACACAAATTGTAAAGGATTAACATGTAAAAGAAAATGTGAAATAATTTTTTAAAACCCACCGTTTCTGCAACACAATTTATATGATTTCAAACAAGTGTTAAAAAATATTTCTTTGTTTTAACAGTTTCTTTAAAATGCTCGTTATTAACAATGTATACTTACGATAATAGCTCCATTGAATCCATCTCTTAGTCGTTTTTAATGGTGTTTTTATTAACAATCTTAAACAAGAAATCTATTTTTGCTTGACAATCTTTGTCTCGGCATCTAGTATCTATTATTTTTCTTTGCCTGACTTTATCAAAACTACTATGTTGACAATTATAAATTTTTCGATATTCATATCGGGTAGCGGAAGGATAAGTGTATCGTACAATCCAATTTGTGTACATCATAAGACTAAATTGGTTAATCCACAGATCGCACCATTTGCTATTATTGACAGTACTTCCGGATTTCTTAAAACTAATCTTGGCCTTGAAGTTATTTTCATTTGATTCGAAACATTCAATAATTGCATCACTGCCATTGCATAATTCTACAAGAATACACTTGTATTCCATTGGATAAAAATGTTTATTCACCTGTATATGGTAAATTGCTTGTACAGTAAAACCATGGGCATACTAAACGACAAGTAGGCGTGAGTGTAGAGAGGGGCTGTACAGTGATAAGCCATGATGCGTACCCAATGTGCATTAGGCGCGAGGAACTAAAATTATCCGAACCTCCAGTAAAGAATGACTTCACTGATTCACTTTAATGCTCTAACACTCCTTATTATGGCATACAACAACAGAAATATGTGTAGATGCCGAATCATAGTAAGCATTGAAATGGTTTAATGTGCGCGATTCAGAGTATTGCGTTCTGTATTGTAGCAAACAACCTTATCTTTTCTATTTTTCAATTACTATAAAAATGAACAAAAACCTTAACCACAAAATATATTTAAAATACTAGATGCGTATTCCGATCACTATGTGATCTTCATCAGAAGTAATTTTCAATTAAATAATAATTAGCTGTTGTTACGGAACACTTCAGAGGATATTCTCCTCACCAATTAGGCTAAAGTGAACCTTCCCAACATACATTTTACTATAATGTTGCTTTAAACACTATTGAGGATATTCTCCTCACCCGCAGGCTGGTGTTCTCTATAAGAAACAAGTGAATTGTGACGTTATAACTAAAATCTACTTAATTTATACTAAATCTAAATCTTCTGAAGCGGAACCAATTTAATCTTGCTTTCTCATTGGTTATTGACCAATAGAGAAAGCAGGGCAGATGACTCTATCAGTGTTTAAGAGGTGTCCTTTATGTTTAACAATTTTGATTGATTCATAGGCATTTAAGAAGGAAAACGTCGGCACCGCTTTTAACAATTTAACATTTTCTAATTTAACAAGGTGGCTGATTTCAAAAATATGTTTGACGACCTGAGACCTTTCGTATTTACCATATTTGAAGTGAGCAATGTGTTCTTTAAATACTGTTGTTATATTCCTCTTGATCTGACCAATATATTTTTGAAAACACCCTGGCCCTGAACAACTAATTACATAAATCCCCGACTTTTGCAATTTTTCCACTTTGTCTTTTGGATTACCTAGCAAAACTTTAATTTTATTAGTATTACTGGAAGCAATTTTGAAATTAATCTGTTTGAATATTTTATCAAGACCCTTTGTGGTTTTGTGAAACGTAAGTTTAACATATTTAACATTATCGTTAGAGGTTGTCGATTGCAAAGTCGTTGATTTACGGATGTTAATTCTGTTTTTACACTTTCTAAAAATATTATCTATAATATCGATCACGAGTAAGATGGCCGACTGAGTAAGGCGTGCATTTGTACTGCTCCGGTGTTTTTCGTTTTAACTAGTGTTTAATAATTAATAAATAATATACGGTTAATCAAATTACTAGACTACAATCTAAGTTTCATTGTGTGCGTGTTTAATTATAATTCTTGTCTCCTAATATAAATAATTCGAGTTTGTTCAATTTGATAGTATAAAGTTTTGTTTACGTGCTTATATTGAACAGTTTTAATTGACAAAGATGCCTAGCACCAGATCCAAGAGTGAAAAGGAAGACCTACCTGATGCCTTATTTAATTATAATGCTGATAGCGATAATAATACTGGTATGATAAAGACAATTTTAGACCTTTTACAAGCTAATAAAGTTGATATGGATAAATTAACGCGAAATGTTACGGATATGAATAATACTGTAACTGAAAAACTGAATAAAATTACAATAGACATTAGTTCCCTTAGGCAAGAGTGTGAATTAAATAAAAACCGTGTAGAGCAGTTGGAAACTAAGTTAGACTTTCTGGAACAAATGAGTCGCCGTAACAATTTGCGTATTTTGGTATAACCGAAGCAGATGGTGAATCCACTGATGATATCGTTTTACAAGTTATAAATAAATATCTTAAACTAACCTTGTCTATTAACGATATAGAGATCGCATCGTGTAGGGCAAGGTTCGTCCTTAAGGAATAAACCTCGGGGTATAATCATAAAATTCTTAAACTATCGTGATCGTACATTGGTTTACAATAAGAAAGCGCTCTTGAAAGGTAGTCCGTATATACTTCGTGAGGACTTAACTGCAATGCGTCATAAAAAACTAATGAAACTCCAACAGCAGTATGGTGTTAGAAATTGTTGGTCCCATGATGGAAAACTGTTCTATAAAACTAAGGATGGTATTCATAACACACCTTAATATGGGTTAAAACTAGTAGTATACATACATGTTGATAACGTTTTAAATGATCTTTAATTTTCGTTTGAAATTAATATTAAACAGTATATGCATTTATTCAACTTATGTAACATTGTACTTTAGAAGCAATTACATACTGATACATACAGTTGCACAAAATCTGTATATTTAGTTTAAAATTTATATTATTTTTTTCTTACTGTGGAACTACCTAACCGTGTATAGACAATTTATTTACTTTTCCTTAAAGATTGTTACATTGTAGGAGTAGTACAACTGCTATGCCAGCTATTTCACAAAGAAGCGACCTAATATTACACATTTAAAAGTATACTCTTGTGCTCGTTTCTTCTTAAAGTTTAGCATATTTTAGCTGTTTACTTAATACCTTAATTATATTTATGTTTAAACTCGCAACAATTAATGTACGCTCTCTTAATACTGGTTTTGAAACTTTTCTTCTCTGGTGGATGAGAACAAACTTGATATCATATTTGTAACAGAAACATGGCTAACTGAAAGATGTAATATTAATGACTATCAACTAGAAAATTTTGATCTTTTTCACACTGATCGTAAGGGAAGGGATGGTGGTGTTGCTGTGTATGCTAGGACTTGTTTAAATTGCAAAGTCATAAACACAGATTATGATACTAATGACTGTTTTGAACAGTTGTGGGTAAGTTTCATTTACAATAGTAAAAAAGTTGCTGCTGGTGTAGTATATCGGTCACAAATAATTGCAGCACATAACTTTCTCACAGGTTTTGAATTAGTACTAGCACAAGTTTGTCCTCAATTTGATCACATCTTTTGCGGAGGCGATATTAACTTAAATTTGTTTAATCTCACAAATTCCAATGTTGAAAGGTTTAATGCTATTATTAAAATGTATAATTTAAAACAAGCCGTAATTGAACCTACACGGATCACCCAGGTTAGTTCAACATTAATTGATGTTATTCTTCTAAATAATGAAAGTATAATTGATACAGTGGATTGTATAGGTGTACATGACTTATCTGATCATTGCCTAGTAGTTGTACAGCTCAAATTTGAAAAGCCTGCACGCATCTCTAAATACATCACTCACCGAGATTTTAAAACTTTGATTTAACGGCCTTCAACAATCACTTGGAGGATATCAATGTAGAAGAGATCTTTTATATTGATGATATAGATACACAAATACGAACACTCAACAAAATATTAATAGATCTTTTTGATATACATGCGCCATTAAAGACGAGTAGAATTACCAAAGCAAAAGCTCCGTGGCTTACCAACGTAATCACAATTATGATGAAACTGCGTGATAAAGCTCATATTAAATTTAAACATAGCAGAACACAATCAGATTGGGAGCATTATAAACAGTTGAGAAATTCTGTAACAAGCTCTATTAGACGAGGAAAAGGCACTACTTTGATTTTATTGCTAAACAATCAGCTAATATTACTTGGAAAGCTCTCAGGGACTCTAAGATCGTAACATCTAAACTAAACTGTATACCAGAAAGTCTATGTGATCCGGACCAAATCAATGCATTTTTCATAGACTCTGTAAACAAGCTAAAAACCAACCCTCCACAACATATGTTTCAATTTTATAATAACAATCATTTTAATAGCAATATCTTATTCTCATTTTCTACTACTACAACTGATAAGGTTCTGAAAGCTATCAAATCCATTAAGTCTAATGCTATTGGAAGTGACTCTATATCTATTTTTATGTTAAAATTATGCGAAAAAAAAATTATTGAACCCATCACTAATATTATTAATAATTGTATTATAAAAAGATATTTTCCAGAATGTTGGAAACTGGCTGTCATTACGCCTATACCTAAAGTTAATAAAGTCATTAATTTGTCTGAGTTAAGACCTATTAGTATTCTTCCGCCTCTATCAAAAATTTTGAAAAATTATATATGAACAAATCCACGAATTCACTTCTTTTGCACAAATCATACCTGCAAATCAATCTGGCTTTAGAGTGGGCCATAGTACCACCGGTGCATTAATCAAAGTTACTAACGATATTCTTCAGTCTTCTGATTTGGATTTGGTTAGTGTTCTAGTGTTGTTGGACTACTCTAAAGCGTTTGACACCATAGACTACAATTTACTTCTTGCTAAATTAAAATATTACGGATTTGACAAAAACTCACTACATCTTATGCGGTCTTATTTATGTAATAGGAAGCAGTTGGTTAATGTTAGTGGTAAAACGTCTCTAACAAAAAATATAACTAGTGGAGTACCTCAAGGTACAATCTTAGGTCCTCTGCTTTTTTTGCTGTATACAGCTGACTTCGCAAGTAAACTTCGTAATTGTCAATCTAGATTTTACGCTGACGATTCACAAATATATTTCTCATTTAAAATTAATCAGTTACCAGTTGCAAATGCACAGATCAATGAAGATCTAAAGGAGCTTTCTGATTTTGGAGCAAATCATTCCTTAGCTATTAACCCTAAGAAATCGGTAGCAATTATTTTTGGGCCTGAGAAAAACAGGAAGATAGTTGTTGATAACATAAATCTAGTGGTAAATGCCGAAAAAATTGAAATACAAAATCACGTTAAAAACTTAGGACTGACGGTTGACTTTAAATTACGATTTGATTGTCATATAAATAATTTAGTTAAAAGATCATACATAATTCTGCGTAAACTGTATGTTAACAAAGATTCGTTAAATCAAAAGCTTCGTAAAATGCTCTGCGAGTCACTTATCTTGGCTGCATTTGATTATGGTGATGTTGTTTACGGTCCCTGTTTAGACTCTATTACTACAGCAAGGGTTCAAAGAATACAGAATGATTGTCGAGATTTATTTTCAATTTAAGGAAATTCGATCACATTTCTGAATCGCTGCGCCAGTCGGGCTGGTTAAAAATGGAAAACAGGCGGTTACTGCATCTTGCAACCTTTACGCATAAAATTGTAAATTCTCTATCGGCACCAATTTATATAAAAAATTTGCTACTACCGCGTAGCAGTTGTCATTCTGTCCAGGTAAGATCTCGTGACTTGCTGCATGTACAGCGGCACTCAACCACCCTCTTCCAGAGGTCATTCCAGTACACTGCAGTTAAATTATATAATTCAATTGACAACTCCATGAAAACCAAATCGGTATCAAGTTTTAAACTATCATTTAAAAGTATTTACTTTCAACACAATAAATTCACTGGTCTATACATTTATATATTCTCATTTGTTCTCATACTCTTTAGCAGAAATAAGTGTTGGCTCATAAAGTACCAACTTAATGTTAGTGTTAAACTGTTTCCAGTGGCGTTCACACCAGAATTATAAACATCCGGCTTCTTTTACATGTTTCTATTCTTATTTGTAAATTAATTTTTATTGTATTGTTAGTTGCAGGTTAAGTGGTAGAACAGCCTTTGGCTGAACTTCGCCTGTTATACTACATTCTTATTTTTTTGTTATAGAACTTATTAATAATCAATAAAGACGATATTATTATTATTATTATTATTATTATTATTATTATTATTATATCAGAAAAGAAACCATTGAGTTCGCTATTTGTTTAATAAGAGCAAATTCCTTATTAAATCTGTTTTTATTTAAAGGGAAATTCAATAATCTATTAATTAAAAGTTAAATAAAGCCAACTTATGTTGTATGCTATGATTGGAGGAAGACAAAATAAAGCGATTTACATTGGTTTCTTTTCTATAAATGTCAAATTCCAATTTATTACCATTTCTAATTACTAATGTATCTAAAAAGGGTACTTGTTCATTATTCCCTAGTTCATACGTAAATTTTATGCTTTGAAATTTTGAATTCATTTCTTTAAGAAAATCATCAACATTTGATTTAGAAGTGTCAAAAACTGCAAAAATATCATCCACGTACCTTAACCATATTCTTGGGAAGTATTTGGAGTTTTCTTTTAACTCGGTTTCAAAACGAGACATAAATAAATTTGCTATGAAAGGTGATAAGCTATTTCCCATTGCTGTGCCTTCATGTTGTTCGTACAACTTGTTGTTGAATTGAAAACAGTTCTGGGACATGCAATGCGAAACAAGCTCGATATAGTCCTCAACTTTATCATCATCAATATCACTATCTATAAGAACATCCTTTAAATATGTTAAAGTACGTGGTATTGGAACACTAGGGAATAACGAACTGACATCAAGTGAAATTAAGATTTCATTCTCTTCTAATGCGATATTTTTTACTTTATTAATAAACCCTAAAGAGTTTTATACAGACAAACTGTTAAACTTTAAATTTTTAAATTCATTTGTCAGCAGTCGGTGAGTTGATACCGGAAACTATTGGTCTCATCAATTTATTATTTTTGTGAATTTTTGGTAAACAGTAAAGTTTTGGCATTTCAGGATTTAAAATTTTAATTTTAGTGTGGGCGAAATTATGTTTGGACATTCTTTCAAAACTGATTCTGTTGATTTAATCATTTTATTTAAAGAAACCTAAGTTTAACGTTTTTTGACTATTGGTCTGTAAGGATCCCCAGACAGCAAAGTTTCTACTCTATCAACATACTCTAGTTTATCCAGAATAACCAACTTATTCCCCTTGTCAGCCTTTAAATAATAACAATCCTTTTGTCGTAAATCTTTAATAATCAGACGATCTTTCCTTGTTTGTTCTGAGGCATTCCTTGCGCAAGTGCGTAAGTTGTCCGAAAGTTGAATTTTGCATGCGTTTCTAATAAAGTTTTTTGAATTGTCATCTAATTTAGAAATGAATTTTTTAATGCCAGCAATAATATCTTCCAAAAAAGTTTTAAAATGATCTACTTCAAATGTTAGGCCTCGACTTTATCATCATCAATATCACTATCTATAAGAACATCCTTTAAATATGTCAAAGTACGTGGTATTGGAACACTAGGGAATAATGAACTGACATCAAATGAAATTAAGATTTCGTTCTCTTCTAATGTGATATTTTTAATTTTATTAATGAACTCTAAAGAGTTTTGTACAGATAAACTATTAAACTTTAAAATCTTAAATTCATTTGACAGCCACCGTGATAAATAGTAAGTCGGTGAGTTGATACCTGAAACTATTGGTCTCATCGATTTATTATTTTTGTGAATCTTTGGTAAACAGTAAAGTTTTGGCATTTCGGGATTTGAAATTGTTAATTTTAATTTTAGTGTGGGCGAAATTAGGTTTGGACATTCTTTCAAAACAGACTCTGTTGATTTAATCATTTTATTTAAAGGAACTTCATTTTACGTTTTTGACTATTGGTCTGTAAGGACCCTCAGACAACAAAGTCTCTACTCTATCAACATAGTCTTGTTTGTCCAGAATAACCAACCTATTCCCCTTATCAGCCTTTAAATAATAACAATTCTTTTGTCGTAAATCTTTAATAATCAGATGATCTTTCCTTGTTTGTTCTGAGGCATTTCTTGCGCAAGTGCGTAAGTTGTTCGAAAGTTGAATTTTGCACGCGTTTCTAATAAAGGTTTTTGAATTGTCGTCTAATTTTGAAATAGATTTTTCAATGCCAGCAATAATGTCTTCCAAAGGAGTTTTCAAATGATCTACTCCAAATTTTAGGCCTCGATCAAGGAAAGTCAACTCTTCATTATTAAAGATATTTGACGATTCGTTAACAACTATTGATTCTAATGGGGGGTGAAGTAATTTCCAGTTTTTTAGAGGGTATAAGTATAAAAAAAGTATAAATTAAGTAGATTTTAGTTATAATGTCACAATTCACTTGTTTGTTGTGAAGAACACCAGCCTGCGGGTGAAGAGAATATTCTCGATAGTGTTTAAAGCAACATTATAGTAAATTGTATGTTGGGAAAGTTCACTTCAGCCTAATTGGTGAGGAGAATATCCTCTGAAGTGTTCCGGACAACAGCTAATTATTATTTAATAAAAATTCCCACTGATGATGACCACATAGTGGTCGTAATACGTATCTAGTATTTTAAATATATTTTGTGGTTAAGGATTTTTTGTTCATTTTTATTCAAATCGTGTCACAGTATTCGTATAGATTATTATTTTCAATTATTAGCTCAATTTGAAGTAATCGTTCATGCTCTGAATAAAAGTTTAAGTTATTATTTCATCTTATTAACTAATACCTTAGCATTAATCAACTTAGCTTGTGCAATTATACAATATACATATTTAATAATTGGCTTACAGCAGTGATTTTGAGCTTAGCTTCCTTCCTTTGTATATGACATAAGTCAAAAGCTCGACACTGTCAGATATGATTGACAAAAATGTCAAATTGAAAAGTAGGTTGATGTATGGTTACGTACATGATTTAGATTTATATTACTATTATTATAATGTACAGGTAATAATAAAACTACATGTTTCAGACCTCAGGCTATGCGAATTCTCAAGTTAACAATAAATTAAAATTACTTTCAAGGCTACTAAACTGATCAATTTGTAATAAAAAATTCTTAAAGAACGTGACGATTTATTAAATTAACTTACCTATTAAAGTATAGTAACGAAAAGTTTTATGTCATTAATATTAACATGAGTATTGTATTATCTTAAAAATTTTAATTTGAAGCCCCTCCAAGAAAGAAAGCCTATGGTGGAACCAAAACAATCAAAAAATTGTTTTAAATAATAAGTCTACAAGTTAACGTCGGCAGATATTAGAACAAAATAGACAAAAGTTTGATCATTATGAATATAACAGTTTTAAGGATCATAGTTACCAACTTAATTATTGCCAACACAAGTTCTATCTGTAAATCTAAGGAAAATAAGGTTGGGAACGAGCTGAGATATCACTAAAAAGTGCTGTAAAGTTCCTTTGGAAAATAACATATAATCCTCATCAAATGTCACCATCTTCACTAAACATTTCTCATTTAAATAAAAACGCAAGTTGTCAAATTTGCATATCTGATTTTGCACACCACCTTCCATAGTGCGGATAATATATGGAAGATTTGATATAAACTTCCTAAATACATTGAGGGATGCATCAAGTACGGTCGGCGAAATGCTGTCAACAAATCCAAAAGTTATCTTATAATCGTCAAACAGGTTTAGTTTACAATTATGATTTTAGAAGAAGATTGTGTTATGGCGTATGGTATTTCATATAACAACTTGGTTTGCTCTAACTAAATTGCTGCATTTATACATTCTTCATGCGCTACAGTCGACTGCTTTTCCAAATCCTTAATTTGCTCCCACTCATCGTCTGTAATTTTTAGTTCCTACTGGAAATAAACCATCTCCATGTGCTTCTCGTTGTGTTTGTTTACGGCGTCACTTCCAGTAGAAACGATTTCACATACGCTGCATAAGATACTTAAGATATTCATTCTAGAAAAACTAATGGTTAACGCATTTGCATGTAAATAATCAGTTCTTCCACGTTTACAGGTTAAAATTCAAACTAAAACTTACTTTTCTTTGTCAATAGTTCTCACATAGTGAATATTTCGAAAAATATAGTATTAAAACGTCGACTTAATGAAAATGTGAGCAATAATGTTGTAGCGTTAACCTTAAGCGGACAATCTAAAAGGTGTCTTGCGGGTTAAGTTGCTGAGTAACAATAGAAAATCGTATCATTTCCCCCGTATTAAAGGTATAATTATAATTTGTCCTTACACTCACCCAATTTAAATCAAATTATTAAAATGCGTGTTTTCAGCCATTAATTAACAATGTGGGAAAGTACTGTAAAATTTACAACTATTAGGTTAAACGTCATTTAGTATAGAGTGCATGAGTATAATGGTTTTTACATTCACCTAATTTGTTTAGAAACGTCTTAGACGGATGAAGGAAGTCGACATTGAGGAAATATACCTTCAAACCATAGTGTTCATTATATGAATATATATATATATATATATATATATATATATATATATATATTACAGTGAATAAGATGAAATAATAACTTAGACTTTTATGCAAAGCCCAAATGATCATTTCAAATCGAGCTAGTAATTAAAAGATGGAAAATATGTCTTGGACAGGACTTGAACCTGTATCCTGGTTTTGCCGGAACCATGCGTTTACCAATTACGCCACCGAAACCGATGACACAATTGGGAAATTTACAAATTTAAATCGTGTACACAACTATACATAAACCTAACTTTCAATTACGTTTGGCATTTTTGTCAATCATATCTGACATTGTCAAGTTTTTGACTTATGTCAGTTATCGACAGGAAGCTACGCTCGAAATTACGGCTACAAGCCAAATATTAAATATATAAATATTTTAGATAGTTAATATAAGGTCTTGGACAGGTGTCGGTGGCGTAATTGGTAAACACATGGTTTCGGCAAAACCAGGATACAAGTTCAAGACCTTATATTTTCCATCTTTCAATTACTAGCTCCATTTGAAATGATATATATATATATATATATATATATATTTAATTATAGAACTAAGTGTAAGGAAACATACTTTCCGAAACGTCAGTTATTAATAAATGACTTTGGCATATTTTGAATAATTTATGACATTTGGACGAAGTAAAACCCAAAATCGAATCTTAATTTAATATTAATAACGTCCAGAAACAGAGAATCAATTATATATATATATATATATATATATATATACATATATATACTGCTGTGTTTCCTCGTATTAGAATCGAGCCTCACGAATTGGGCACCAAGATTTGCTGTGTTTCTCGCCCTGGTGAATCTCTTCTGATAATCGCCTCTTTACTCTTTCCGCCTCGGCTGCTCACCTAGTTAAAAACTTTCATCCTCATTCATAAAAAAAACAAACACATTCCTACGACAAACATCAACGTTAACTCTATTTACATCAATATTCATAATACATTAAAATTTCAAAATTAAAATTCAGCATAAATTTCAGTATCATAAAATTTCAAGATTAAATTTGTCATCATTTTAATTTGCATCCAGAATTAAAGTCCTTGTAGGATGCATACTAATTAACTAGACAATATTTGCAGACCTGAGTCTGAATAAAAGGGAGCATCTCCCACCCCTTTAAGTTAATTAAACAGGTTAGTCTAATTGAGCTCAAGGACAGACCCAAATTTGCATCATAATCCAAAACATAAACCTGATAAATACTCCTTTCTACTTATACAAGAAAAATTTTACCTTAAAACTAAAATTTTGTTGTTTATACAAATTTACTACTGTCCATTTTTATCAAACAAATTATAAAGATATTCAACACACACCAAAACATCAAAGATCGAACAAAATGCATAATTTACCTGAAGGTTACTGCACTCGTGGCTTCAATGCACATCGGACTTGCTAATTCCACCATTCCAGCTGGTTTATGTTTACGGCTTTAGATTCTGAACGCTTTTAAAATTTTTGTACACCACCATTCGTCTAAATTGTTCAGGGCTTCTCAGGAACTCATCTATGTATATCTAAATCTTGTTTTGTGGATCCAATCACGTTTACGAATAACATTTGATTATTAACACCCCCGAAAAATAGCAAAGAAATTCATAATTCTTTCACGCTATACCCAAAACTGCCTACTTTTGTTTATTCATTTATCGTTACTAATTTCGATAATTGGTACAGTAATACTCGCAAATATAACTAGACTTTATTACCTTGTATCTTCCCTGAATGCATTTAATAACTTTTATCGTAGCACGTATTCTGCTTGAAGTATGGTATAACAGCAAAAAATAAAGAGCAAACTGTTTTAAAGTATTGAATAAAAATCGAAAATCTAAGAGAGCGAAACTCCTATAAACACGGGTTTATGTAATAGCCCGCTTGCACGTCGGATTTGTCCCGCAACGGACAGCTTTCAGAATTTCGCATTCTATGTTCCCTTTTCGACAGTCCAGCACAGCGATTCTACAAAATTTTGCACACGCGCCAGTTAAATCTAAGAAATTTTTACACGTCGCGCAACGCGTCTGCGAACAACTAATTAATTATCTATAGAAATTGTTATGTTTTTACCTCTCAGATCTGCAACTTATTTCAACCAATCGCAAACCCAGTGACGTTGCTCAAATCACGCCTTTTATTATCCGTGTCTCTGCTTTGCGCATTTTATCCGTCTCTATCTACCTTGCTCTTAGTGGTACAAATCGATATTCTTTACTATCGGCTATTTCAATCCACGTGGATGTTCATATTTGAGTTAAATAACCCCGCATCTAGCTTTCCCGTTAATATAAGCTACGGTTTATCCGACCATTTGCAATATACGTAGAATTTTCATGTTTATCCAAACAAATTAAACAGAACGTGATATTTAAAAATACGCAGGTGTTCAATCGTAATACTTCTACGATTTGGATATTCTACGTATATTAACCCTCTTGATAGATTTGTATGCTAGCAACGCGTCTCATATTTGGTATTATTGGGTTTTTAAAAGCTTTTATGCATTTTATGTATTACTAATGTTCAATTAACTCCAATTAAAAAAATAATGAATGGCATTGACTTCTACCCTTTAATTTTTAGCGAATACTAATTAAATATTAATTATTATCTGTACACTTTGTTTCATACCCGTTACTTAAAAATTGAATTAATTAATATAAATTTCGCACGTAATTTCTATTTGTTTCTTTGAACAATTAAATTAAATACACGTTGAGCATTTTAATTCTGCTTCTTTTTATAGAAAGCGTCTAGTGAATAATTTAAATCCCTTATTTTTAATGAAACGAATAAATTTTTATGCTCCACGGTTTTAATAACGCGTATTATCTAATAAAATTCTATACAAGGTGATTAAAATTATTTGATGTCGTTAATTAATTTTCTACCCTGGTTTAAATTTGAGTAATATATATACATATATATATATATATGTATATATATATTGCTGTGATATTTTCCTTTGAATGCGGGAACTGGGTCCTTTCAACAAAAAAATTCTAGTCCCACCGATTGGGCGTCATAAACTGCTGTGATCCTGGTTTCGCTTCAGCTGCTCACCTAATTTTATAAACCTCCTCATTCATAAAATTAAACAACACATTCCTACCACAAACATCAACGTTAACTCCATTTACATCAATATTCAGAATACATTAAATTTTCAAATTAAATTTCAGCATAAAATTCAGTTTTAAAAAGAATTGCAAGATTAATTTTATTATCACTTTAACGTGCATCCAGAATTAAAGTCCTTGTTGGATGCCTACTAATTAATATAACAATATAAGCAGACCGGAGTCTGAGTATAAAGGGAGCATCTACCACCCCTTTACGTTAATTAACCAGGTTCGTCTAATTGAGCTCAAAGACATACCCATATTTTCATCATAATTCAGAACATCAATACTAAATACCCCTTTCTACTTAAACAAGCAAATTTCATCTTAAAATTAAAATTTTATGGTTAGTACAATTTCACTAATGTCCATTTAAAGTAAATCAATTATAAAGTTATTCAACACACACAAAAATGTCAAACAAAATAGTATAATTTACCTGAAGGTTACTGTCCTCGTAGCTTCAATGTACATCGTCCCTTTAGTTAATCACACCATTCCAACAGGATTATATTTACGGCTTCTAATTCTCAACGCTTTTAAAATTTTCTCCATCACTTTTTATTTAAAGTTGTTTCTGGGCTTTTCCGGAACTCATCTGTGTATATCTGACCCTGGTTTTGTGGATCCAGACACGTATTTGAACCATTTAATTATTAACACCCCCGAAAAATAGCAAAGAAATTCATGCGTCTTTCACCAATATACGCCAAAACTGCCTACTTTTGTGTATACATTTGTCGTTGTAAATTTTGCTAATTGGTATAGTGATACTAAATTTTATTACCTTGTATCTAAGTGCACTGAAGTACATTTATGTTAGCACGTAAATAACAAACTATTTTGAATTACTAAAATATACGAGCAAACTTTAAATTATTTTATCAAACTAAAATGCACTGTTTAACATCTTCAATCAAGTCGCGGATGTAAGAGCTTTTAACGCATCGAATAGTCAAAAGTCTAAGAGACCGAAATTCATATTACCACCGGTATATATAGCAAAAAGCCTGTCTGTCGGTCTGTTCCCCAAAACAGACAATTCTTAAGAATTTCTCATTCTATGTTCCCAGTCCGTCGCTCGCGCGTCGGTTTTACGAATTTTCACTCGCCCCATTTAAATCTCAGAAATTCTCACACGGCACGCAAACATGTCCGAGAAAAACTAATTAATTTTGTACAGAAATTGTCGTTTCTACCTCTGATATTTGCATCCTATTTTCAACCAATTGTGACCCTCGTGACGTTGCTTAAATCACGCCTTTTACTCTATGTGTCTTTGCTTGACGCATTTTCTTTCCTTTTCTAACCTGTTCGTATTGGTGCAAATTGATATTCTTTATTATCGATTATATTTTAGTCCATGTGGACTATCTGGGTTTAATAACCCCGTATCGCACATTCTCGTGAATATTAAGCCCCGGTTTCTCCAAGATTCTTTGAAACCATTTGTTATCTACACAATTTTTGCCGTACGTGATATTTAAACTACGCAGGTGTTCAAAATAATACCAATTCTCAGAGCTTTTTAAATAAACCCTGTTTTGTATTTCGTGCTAAAGCATCTGACCGTTTCCAATATCCTTAGAATCGACATGTTTATCTAAACAAATTAAACTGAAATTGCCTTTTAAAATACGCAGGTGTGTTCAAACATCCTACTTCTAACTAACACATCTAGGATTTGCATTTCATTGGGTTTTTACAAATTTCTATAGATATTATCTGTTACTAACGATTCAATACCGGTTACTTGAAATAGAGTTAATTAAGATAAATTTTGCACGTAATTTCCATTTGTTTAGGAATAATTACATTACACGCAGAGCTTTCCAATACTGCTTCTTTTGATATAAAGCGTCTTGTACATGATTTAAATCTCTTATGTTTAATGAAACTAATAAATTTTTATGCTTCACGGTTTTAATAACGCGTATTATCTAATAATATTCATTATACACGGTGATTAAAATTATTTGATGTGATTATTTAATTTTCTACCCTGGTCTAAATATGAGTATTTTCCCCCTATTTGAATACAAATAATCCCACTTATTTGAATGCAAATATTAAGCATTTAGCCCAAAAAATTACAAAAAAATTGCCTATCTCTCTCTACCCTTATCTATCTAACTTACCTACTTTGTCTCCAATCCAAAAAATATTTACACCTATCCTATATCCCTATCCTATTCCTAACTCTCACCTAATTCTATAAACTGAAATTATCCCTAACTTCATCCTACTCATCCATCTAATCCTATATACATCCTATATACCTATCCTATTCCTAACTTTTAACTAATCTTCACTATACTTTACTTCCCCATACCTAATCCTATATGCCTATCCTATTCTTACTCTATTCCTAACTCTCCACTAATCTTCTATGAAATATCTACACTTAACCTATCTTATTTTCTTCCTACATTTACTCTTTATTCTCATCCTAAACCTATTCCTAATTATCTCCCATATTTATCCTATACCTAGCTTTATTTTCTATAAACACTTACTTCTACTCTTCTATCTACACCTATTCTATCCCTTGCTCTATATCTATACTAAAGTTCACCTATCTCTATCCTTTGTTCATCAAGTTATTTAAATCTAACTCTCTTCTTGACCCTCCATGTCTTTCTTCTTACCATCCTAATACTCTTCATCCCTATTTCTCCCCCCTTCTATATCTATACTTAACATCTCTATTATCTCACATACAATAAACTTATCATCCCTCTTATCCTGACTCTTAAATATTACTTCTTCTTCAGTCCCTACACTTGTCTGTTTCTCATTTATTATTGTTTCCCTTTCTGCCGACAAACCAAACGATACTACTTTACAATTATCGATTTTTCTCTCTACGGAAAATCCTACGTACCTTCTAGAATTCTTATGTAATGGAATCCGCCAGAATGAATTCCTTAAATCTACTTTATTAAAAACAAACTTGCCACTTAACCTCATCAAAAATAATTCTGCCTTCACCTGCTCCCGATTTGCTGCTTCTACCCCCACTACTTCTGCATGTTTTTGTACTAAAGCTTGAACCTCTACTATCCTATCCTCTGGACATCTTATTGTGTTGATCTTTTTTATTTCATCATCCTCTACCTCTACTACATTAATATTCAACCCCGTGTCATCCTCTGTGACTTCATAACTGCCCTTCCATAGCACTACCCTATCATTAATCCTTATTACCTTCCTTTCCATATCTATCAAAACCCCTAACTTCATCATACAGTCAACACCTAAAATGCTCTGAAACTTCAGTCCAGGTACAATTACAAACTCCTGTTCACAGCTTAAACCTCCTATATCTATCCTAAGCACCACAACACTATTTACTACAGCAAACTTCTTTTTATTTGAGCTACTAAATGGCTACGCTTTATAGGCATAATTCTATCACAAACCTTATCCCTAATTTTGCTGACGAATTCCTCCGATATTAAACTCGCCTCTGCCCCTGTATCAAGTAATACTTCTACATTATTCTCAAAAATTTCTAAATTAATAATTGGCAAACATAATTTTCCTCAGTTTCTGGCTCTACTTCCTCCTCAATTTTGAAAAATTCACGTGGATGTTCATATACATTTACACTGAAATCTAGTGGTCTGTCGCGTTCTAAAAATCCTGTCCAGGTCTGTTTTCCCTACTCGGTCCTGGTCTAGCCGTCACCTCAGCGTACGTCCTAGGCGTTTCCACTCGTTCCGTGTCTGTATTAGCAGTCCCGCTCATGTCTGGTGAACTATTCATTCTGGTAGGTCCCGGTCTCTGTGCAGGTCCCCTTCCTAAACTATTACTCCTAACGTATGGTCGTCTCTGTTCCCAATTCTGTCGCTGGTATCCGTAATTATTCCCCTTCTAGCATAGTTGTCCCGTCTATTGTCAAACCTAACTGTGTTGATCTGTCTTTCCCTGTTTTCCCGAGGTCGTCCACTACTTACGTCGTCGTACCTCTGCAGGTATTCCAAAACATTTCTCTGTCCACTATGTTCTGTAGTGCTACGTGCTGTCTTATGTCTACCTCGAAGTGTCGTGATAAATACTTAATAATTTGTCGGTCCGTCAGTGGTGGGTTCAGTTGCTTTGCTATGCTATACTTGCGTATAGCATATTGCTCCTACTTCCTGAAAATTCTCCTTAAATTTCCTGTGATTAAGTCGTCTCGTACCTGGTCTTGTCTGTGGTCACTCCAGTAGTGCTTTAAAATTTGTTTTCAAAGTCCTGATACGTGTCTATGTCCTGTCCTACTAAATTGTACCATGCTTCCGCGTTGTCCTTTAATAAAGCCTTTATCGTATTCAGTTTAGTCTGTTCGTCAAATAAATTTCCCACTAGATTTCTTACACTATTAATAAAAATTTGTGGATTTACCCTGTTATCGCCATAAAACTTCATGTGTTGGTCCAATGCTACTCCACCTGTAGAAAATCTGGGACCATCCCCCGTTAAATTTGACATGTTGTATTTGATACTACTAACTTCGCGTTCTACCCTGCCTAACTGATCCCTACATGAGTCCGTCACTTCAGTCATTTTTATATTATTCTCTTCTTCACAAAAAATGCGTACTTCGGACCTTAAATGTCCCATTTCCTGTCGAAGACCTGTAATGTCACGCTCATTTTTATCAACCCTATTTTCAACTTCCCCCATCTTTACGGTAAGACTATTTTTAAATTCTGAAACTTCTTTATTCGTCTTATCTATTTTCTCACTTAGGGTTTCCCTAACTCCTGTTAATGTCTCATTCATTCGGTCAACTTTCCTATTCGATTCAGCACTCATTTCTCTAATCTCCTCAAACTTCCTATTAGCTTCTTCCCTACTCGATCTCATTTCCTCTAGCATTCTCATCATAATCTCGTTTCCTTGATCCCCTGATTCCGTCCTCGACTGATCTCTACTGCCTCCAGCTTCTTCCATTTTCGAATTTTTTTCACACAATGCACTATCGTCACTTCCAATTTCCACTCCTTGACTCCTTAACCACTCCTTTCTCTGCATACGTTCAAATCACTCTCACACACTCTAAAATACTCTTAAATTTATCCACAAACAGAAACTCTCTCTCTCAGATCGCCAGTTTCCTGGAATAAAATAACAAAAATTTTATTTGGAACTCGAGCCCTCACGTTGTGGTCGCCATATACTGCTGTGATATACTCCTTTGAATGCGGGAACTGGGTCCTTTCAACAAAAAAATTCTAGTCCCACCGATTGGGCGTCATAAACTGCTGTGATCCTGGTTTCGCTTCAGCTGCTCACCTAATTTTATAAACCTCCTCATTCATAAAATTAAACAATACATTCCTACCACAAACATCAACGTTAACTCTATTTACATCAATATTCAGAATACATTAAATTTTCAAATTAAATTTCAGCATAAAATTCAGTTTTAAAAAGAATTGCAAGATTAATTTTATTATCACTTTAACGTGCATCCAGAATTAAAGTCCTTGTTGGATGCCTACTAATTAATATAACAATATAAGCAGACCGGAGTCTGAGTATAAAGGGAGCATCTACCACCCCTTTACGTTAATTAACCAGGTTCGTCTAATTGAGCTCAAAGACATACCCATATTTTCATCATAATTCAGAACATCAATACTAAATACCCCTTTCTACTTAAACAAGCAAATTTCATCTTAAAATTAAAATTTTATGGTTAGTACAATTTCACTAATGTCCATTTAAAGTAAATCAATTATAAAGTTATTCAACACACACAAAAATGTCAAACAAAATAGTATAATTTACCTGAAGGTTACTGTCCTCGTAGCTTCAATGTACATCGTCCCTTTAGTTAATCACACCATTCCAACAGGATTATATTTACGGCTTCTAATTCTCAACGCTTTTAAAATTTTCTCCATCACCATTTATTTAAAGTTGTTTCTGGGCTTTTCCGGAACTCATCTGTGTATATCTGACCCTGGTTTTGTGGATCTAGACACGTATTTGAACCATTTAATTATTAACACCCCCGAAAAATAGCAAAGAAATTCATGCGTCTTTCACCAATATACGCCAAAACTGCCTACTTTTGTGTATACATTTGTCGTTGTAAATTTTGCTAATTGGTATAGTGATACTAAATTTTATTACCTTGTATCTAAGTGCACTGAAGTACATTCATGTTAGCACGTAAATAACAAACTATTTTGAATCACTAAAATATACGAGCAAACTTTAAATTATTTTATCAAACTAAAATGCACTGTTTAACATCTTCAATCAAGTCGCGGATGTAAGAGCTTTTAACGCATCGAATAGTCAAAAGTCTAAGAGACCGAAATTCATATTACCACCGGTATATATAGCAAAGAGCCTGTCTGTCGGTCTGTTCCCCAAAACAGACAATTCTTAAGAATTTCTCATTCTATGTTCCCAGTCCGTCGCTCGCGCATCGGTTTTACGAATTTTCACTCGCCCCATTTAAATCTCAGAAATTCTCACACGGCACGCAAACATGTCCGAGAAAAACTAATTAATTTTGTACAGAAATTGTTGTTTCTACCTCTGATATTTGCATCCTATTTTCAACCAATTGTGACCCTCGTGACGTTGCTTAAATCACGCCTTTTACTCTATGTGTCTTTGCTTGACGCATTTTCTCTTTCCTTTTCTAACCTGTTCGTATTGGTGCAAATTGATATTCTTTATTATCGATTATATTTTAGTCCATGTGGACTATCTGGGTTTAATAACCCCGTATCGCACATTCTCGTGAATATTAAGCCCCGGTTTCTCCAAAATTCTTTGAAACCATTTGTTATCTACACAATTTTCGCCGTACGTGATATTTAAACTACGCAGGTGTTCAAAATAATACCAATTCTCAGAGCTTTTTAAATAAACCCTGTTTTGTATTTCGTGCTAAAGCATCTGACCGTTTCCAATATCCTTAGAATCGACATGTTTATCTAAACAAATTAAACTGAAATTGCCTTTTAAAATACGCAGGTGTGTTCAAACATCCTACTTCTAACTAACACTTCTAGGATTTGCATTTCATTGGGTTTTACAAGTTTCTATAGATATTATCTGTTACTAACGATTCAATACCGGTTACTTGAAATAGAGTTAATTAAGATAAATTTTGCACGTAATTTCCATTTGTTTAGGAATAATTACATTACAGGCAGAGCTTTCCAATACTGCTTCTTTTGATATAAAGCGTCTTGTACATGATTTAAATCTCTTATGTTTAATGAAACTAATAAATTTTTATGCTTCACGGTTTTAATAACGCGTATTATCTAATAATATTCATTATACACGGTGATTAAAATTATTTGATGTGATTATTTAATTTTCTACCCTGGTCTAAATATGAGTAATATATATATATATATATATATATATATATATATATAGTATAGTAGTATAGTAGTATAGTAACGACCTTGCTATAATCATATGAATTGTTTTTATTGCGGGTTTTAGGTCTGCTGGTAAGTAGGTATATAATCTCTATAGGCAGTTAAAGAAAGAGTTTATATACCTACTTACCAGCAGACCTAAAACCCGCAATAAAACAAATCATATATATATATATATATATATATATATATATATATATATATATATTAATAGTAGCGTTATATCTTGAAGCCAACAAAATTCAATTCGTTGTTTATACCGTTTTGAAGCCAGCTGATATCATGGTCAATTTTTATCAAGAAATGAGTGTTTTTCATGTACGGTTTTTTTATTGAATTTATTGTAATTGATACAGTTTATACACTTCCTTTCATCGTTTAAAGCCTTGCAATCATTTAGTTTATGGTTTCCTGCACAGTTTGGTCAAATAAAAAACCCTTTACAATCCTTTGCTTGATGGTTATATTTACTGTAGTTAAAAGATTATTTACTGCAATATAGTCTGCACAATTATAGATTTGCCACATTTTTTAAATTTTCTTCCTCAACAACACGTTTTTTGTATTCGAACTTACTTCTAGTATTAAATTTTTCATTTTCCTTTTATTTGTAAAAATAAATTTTGTACATATTTCTTTACTTTTAAGTGCTAAATCAGTATTTTGTGAGATTGTAATTTCAGTGGCATTTTCTATAGTTGCATCTTCAGGAATATTATATACAATTATTCTGCATTTCAACGTAAAGGCTTCAAGTTCATTATTAAAAGTTTTGTATATTTCTACCCGCATTTTCTCAATTTCTGCTTTATTCGATGACTATAAAGATTTTCCTATTTCTGAGTTCTTTAAACGATTTTATGCCTACTTTAAGGTCAACTGGGCTAATTTTTGATTGTATAATATTTTTCATTGTATCAGTAGATTGATTGATATTTGATTTTACAAATATTACATGTTTGTGATCATTATTTGCGTTGGTGTTATTGCTGTCACTAAGCACCTCCGAAAAAAGTCTATTTATTGGTTGTTTTGGTGGGGTATTTACGGATAGAAATTTTTGTCTTATATTTTTTTGTTGTAGTTCCTCAAATGTCTTTATATTTTTGCTTAAGGTAATTCTAAAATTAGGGAATTATCGCACGACCACCGTTAAATTTATCATACGCTATTTTTGCTAATTTAGCAAAAAGCGCATGCGCGCAGACATTACGTACGGTAAATAAATAGCCGCGGTCCGGTATTTTCGTAAAATAGCGTGTACAACACACATCGGACGCTATTTGTTTTATTTTACGTTAGTTTTGAAAACTTGAATGTATCCTCGTAATTTATTATTGAGTTCTTAATTGTGAATTGCCATTAATAGATGAATACCAACGCAACCCTTCTCTGGGATGCAGTATAGTCACCAATAAAGCATTCTCTTTTTCTTCCATATTCATTTCCTCCAAGACCACAATATTCAGCAAATCGTCCATGCTGAATTTGCTAAACAAATCATCAATTGGGAATTGAATATGAATTGTCACACATTTAAGATTAGGTTTTTCGTACGCTAATATAGTAAGATGCGATAACTCTAGTTTGTGTTTCTACATAAAATACGTTAATCTAAACCATCACCTGACATTTAGCTTTGACGGATCCTTAGCGCTGTTCTTGCGATAACTCCCTATTATTATAAAGGTTTTTTAAAACACTTACCGATTTTTGAATATCGTTTTTTAGGCAATTTCTTAGATTGCCGCTCTCTTCAGTGATCTGTAATAAAGTTTGTAAAAAAAGTTTGTTTATCATTCTTCTTAAGCTTCTTTGGGAATTAAACTACTCATAGTTTTTAAAATGATCTTTATTTACGTTTCGATCCATGACCTAGGATAGTTGTCAAAATAATAAAAACTTTAAGTTTGATGTTTATGACATAAATTGAAGGTTACTTTGATTTATTGATGTTTAAAATATTTGGTTTGAGTACACTAAGCAAAAATTTTTAAAGTTTAAAAGAATGATTGCCTTCAATTTGTGTTGCGACCTGGGATCGACTTTCTTAAGGTAGCCAATACGCTTAACGTGAAATCAGCTGATTAATTTTTATTGGTGAATTTTATATAAATTCAATAATTTGGGAATTGGAAAACATTTTTTAACATGTTTCTATTTATACAATTAAGAGATTTCTAATTTTATGTCTTATTTTATCGAGATTCAGTGAAGGGGGTTAAGCAACCTGTGGCTACCAAGATCCCCCAACATTTATAATTTGCCGAAATAATGGTTTTCTAGTTAATATGCTTATTGGTAGCCACAGGTTGCTTAACCCCCTTCACTGAATCTAGATAAAATAAGACATAAAATTAGAAATCTCTTAATTGTATAAATAGAAACATGTTAAAAAATGTTTTCCAATTCCCAAATTATTGAATTTATATAAAATTTCTAATAAAAATTAATCAGCTGATTTCACGTTAAGCGTATTGGCTACCTTAGGAAAGTCGATCCCAGGTCGCAACACAAATTGAAGGCAATCATTCTTTTAAACTTTAAAAATTTTTGCTTATTGTACTCAAACCAAATATTTTAAACATCAATAAATCAAAGTAACCTTCAATTTATGTCATAAACATCAAACTTGAAGTTTTTATTATTTTGACAACTATCCTAGGTCATGGATCGAAACGTAAATAAAGATCATTTTAAAAACTATGAGTGGTTTAATTCCCAAAGAAGCTTAAGAAGAATGATAAACAAACAACAACAAACATACAGGGGGTATTTACAAGTCAGGTATGGGCCTGAAATTTGTATTTGTTTTAGACAGTTGGACAATCTAAACCTAAAGCTATCGCATTCCAAAAATTCACTCACATTCCTAATAAAATGCAGAAACAACGAAATAATACCAAAAGGATTTAGAATCAAATTTGGAAAGACAAGCAATAAACTATCAAGAATTCTCGAAAAAGCAAGTTACAGTATGATGAGGGAAAGACTACAAAACCACCGACACATTATTTATAAGTTAAAACAAGATATTGAGGGCATTATAAATTTCATACGAATAAAGGTAACAAAATATAATTTTGATAAAATTCTCGTTAGTACAAAAACCTACTTCGAATCAGTATTTTCCAAACAAAAAGAAATTCACATAAAGAAATTTAATAACCTATTTATAGAGAAAAATAACACACAAACTAAAACGTTAGAAAACAGGAACACCATGCTAAACACCGTGATAAATTTATCAAACAGAACTATTAACGACACAGAAAAATCAATTTTTTCAAAAGGCCTTAACTTTGCATTAACACCAAAATCAATACCGACCTTTGAAATAATTAGCTGTATTGAGAAAACAGCAAACCAACTCGAAGAAGATCAAGCAAACGAATTTAGAATACGATGTAAAATCGAAATAAAAAAGAATCACAAAATAAAGCCAAATGTAAGTAATAACGAAATAAAAGCAATTCGCAATCTAAAAAACGATAACTCAATTATAATTCTACCTGCTGACAAAGGCAATGCAACAGTAATAATGAATAAAAACGATTACAACACAAAAGTCAACGAACTATTGAACACTGAGAATTACACCAGTTTAGAAACGGACCCAACAAAATCAATTGAAAATAAAATATACAAAACTCTATTTAAATTTAAAAATGAATTCGAAGACAAAGAAAGAAGTAAACTACTCCCACATTACAGTAAACCATCCCACTTTTACGGTCTACCAAAAATTCATAAAAAAAACATTCCTTTAAGACCTATCGTAAGCTCCATAGATTCACCATGCCATAATTTATCAAAATATCTACTAAAAATTATAAATCATCTAGCAGGCAAAACGGATTCTTTTATTAAAAACAACTAACACTTTTTATAAAAACTATCAAACATAAAAATTGAAAATACACACACAATGGTAAGCTTTGATGTAGTAAATCTCTTCACAAATGTCCCTATAAACAAAACGCTTAATATTATAAAAAACAAACTAGAAAAAGATGGCAATCTTAAAGAAAGAACAAAACTAAGTATATCATCAATTATGGAATTACTTGGTTTATGCGTAAATACCACATATTTTCAAATAAATGATCAATTTTACAAACAAAGCTTCGGAATGGCAATGGGAAGTCCACTATCGCCAATCTTTAGTAATATTGTTCGGTCTCTTTGTCGCACGTTTGCGTGTTTAATTTTAAGTCGTAAATTTGTAGTCGTAAATCTAATAGTAAAACTGTCATCCCTTGTTCCCTTATATCCTGCCATAAAAATTCCTTCTGCATGTGTGAATAAGTTGGACAGAGTAGTGAACAAACACTTTCTTATGGATATCGAAGCAGAACGGTCGTCGGTTTCTTCGTTCGGTACCGTAAGTTAGTCAAGTGCCGCAGACTTTAGTTGTTAAACCCCTAAAAAACACAGTGCAAGTGTAACGTAACACAGACTCAATTCGCATACAGCCCACTTGGTTGAAGGAAGAAGAACTGCAGCTTAGAACAACAAAACACCGCGGAGGTAAGTCGATGTATAAATTTATAAGACCCCCCGCGCGTGAACAAATTTGGCCTTCATCACCGGATCTTTAATTAAATAATTAGTTCCTATCCTTTAAGCTCCTTATACTTAAATTTATAAAATTGTCGTAGTTTTTATTATGGTTAAACGTGTTACACAGAAAAGAACATCTTGCTTACACATTTAATGCTAGTAACATTTGGTCATAACGGTAGATTTTACAATACATTCCTTATCCTTTGTGGCAAAGATTTGGATCGTCGTCGGTATCTTTTTATGTAAACTATTTATGAGGGTTATTGTATCCTAAATCTTTACCTTATTTGTCACTTCAAGTTGGAGCAACCATTCGGGTTCATGCAACTTGTATAACAAAGGGGTTATTGGTATTTATTTGAAACCTTAAAAGCTTTGTCGGGCGAGCACTGTAGTTAGTTGCATTTTTCTATTAATAATTTAATTTCGTAGATGAATTAGTAATTTAGCGTATTCGAGTCACGCATTGTTTTTACATTAATTTTTATTGTCGTTCACTAATCATTAATTAAATATGGTTATATCAATTGATAAAGCTATTCTTGAAGCTAAAGTTGTAGTTAAAAGGTTGAATCACATATACAGCAAAATCAACCAACCGGAAAACGTATCGATTGCTTTAATTAGAGCGTCGATTAAAACTGTCGAACAGATTGAAAGGCTTTTCAAATCCTTTTGCAAGGATATTTTCTTTGATGAAGAAAGTGAACAATTGGATGAATTTTCGGCTCTTAGGGTGAAAATCGATGATTACCTATTAGATATTCGTATTATTGCTGAACAATGCGAATTAGATCGGGTAGAAAATAAGCCAAAGGTGGAAAATATGAATAATTCCTTTTCGTCAAACTGTGAAATTCGCTTGAAACATCTTTCAGTCCCACGCTTCTCCGGCCGAATTTCAGATTTTGAGAGTTACAATGCAATTTATAAGCGGTTGATTCATGATAATGTCAGTTTGTCACCCGTTGAAAAATTTTGCCATCTCGTTGATACATTAGATGAGTCGTCGCGTGGCTTAATAAAACACTTGCCATTAAATGATTATGCATACGAGGAAGCCTATAAAATCATTACTAATCGTTTTCAGTCCAAGAGGTTATTACTTTCAACATATTTTAATGCTCTCGAAAAATGCTCTAAGGTCAGTTCCTCAGACTCGCATGCGGAACTCCGGCAATTAATTAGTTGTTTTGATGAAAATATATTCGCGTTAAGGCAGATGGAAATAGATTTATTAGATTTCATGTTGTTTAAATCTGTTATCGAAAAAATTAGATACAAACATTTTAAAGCGTTTCGAATTAGGAAATAATGACGAAATTCCCTCGTTCAAAGATTTAAGGTCGTACATTGAAAAACAATGTAAGGTGTTGGAAATAAATGACATTGCTTCAGGAACATGCTTAAAATCTCGAAATTCCGTTAAAGAAAGAGAAAAAGGAAGGTTTGTTAGCACTTCGGCTAAAACTTCTTTAGTTAGTACCACCAATGATGTTAAAAATTGTAGTTTCTGTCAAGCTGTGCATCCTATTTATAGATGTAAGCAGTTTCTCGATAAAAACCCTCAAGAAAGATTTGAGGTGGTAAAGCTTAAAAATCTTTGTATCAAATGCTTAAATACTTCACATTCGATGAAAAATTGTACGTTAGATTGGTCATGTAGAAAATGTCATCAGTCGTACAATTCGTTGCTTCACTTCGATAAACAAGAAAAATCGGTGTCGCCACGCCGACAAACCCATCGTGAAAGGTCAGCGTCTCCTCGGAGAGCGGCGCCTAGACTTACATCTACTAGTAGACCTAGTGAAGACAATCTGTCGTCGTCGGTTGTGTATGAACAACCTGCCACTAGCTCGTTGATTTCGACGTCATTAGAACACACAACCACGCTGTTAGCTACGGCAATGGTGTCGGTGCTTGATTATACAGGAACATTGCAATCTGTTCGTGTAATATTAGACAACGGATCCATGGAAAGTTTTATGACTGAAAGGTGCCGTCAGAAATTAGGTTTAAGGAAACGGAGAGCCAATGTCACTGTTCAAGGACTTGGTTTAAATTCGTCGTTGGTGTCTGGTGCACTATAGTGTGTAGTCAGTCCCTCGGGAGCACGGTCTCTAGCATATGGAATTGATTGTTATATTTTACCTAACATTTGTAATCAATTACCTTCGTCGTCGATAGGGGTCTAGGAATGGTCGCATACTCGAGGTTTGGCCTTAGCTGATCCTAATTTTAATGTTTCTGGTAAAATTGACATGCTACTCGGAGCGGAAATCTTTGCTCAGGTTTTGTTGAACGAGTCTCGTTGGGGTGTCGCTAACGAGCCAGTTGCTATTAAAACAACCTTTGGTTGGGTTTTAACGGAAAGGTCGTTTCCCGAATAGTTCTATTACGTCGTTGTGTGCTTTCGTTGAACCCTTAGACAGTGATATTCGTCGATTTTGGGAATTAGAAAATATTCCCTTCAAAAAACACATTTCTCCTGAAGAAGAAAGGTGTGAAAATCAATTTGTGGAAAGTTATAGACGTAACAAGGACGGTCGTTTTGTAGTGTCCTTGCCCTTTAAAATTTCGGAACCCTCATTCGTGGGTATGAGATCAATTTGTATTAAAAGATTTTTGTCGTTAGAACGTCGTTTGCTAAAAAATCCTGAATTGTATTCAGATTATAAAAAATTTATGGAGGATTATTTGACAAGCGGGCACATGGTTCAAGTGAAATCGCCTGAAAATTCGTCGGATCATGAGAAAATGTATTACATTCCCCATCATGCTGTACATCAGCGTGATAGCACTACCACCAAATTGCGGGTGGTTTTCGATGCTTCGTGTCAGGATCAATCTGGAAAGTCGTTAAATGATAGCTTGGGTATTGGTCCTGCTTTGCGAAAGGACATTGCAGTTTTGTTATTGCACTTTCGTGTACATCCTATCGTAATTACAGCTGACATTAAACAAATGTATCGGCAGATTTTGGTTAAAGATACTCATCGAGATTATCAACGTATCGTCTGGAGATTTTCTCCGTCAGATCCTATTATGGACTTTAAGTTAAATACTGTGACTTATGGAGTTTCGTCGTCGCCTTTTTTGGCCTTGCGTACTGTTCAAGAATTGGCAAGGTTAGAATCAATTAATTTTCCTTTCGCGTCATCGGTATTGGCGAGCGATACCTATGTTGATGACTTAGTCACTGGATGCAATTCGATTAAAGCTGCTAATCAATTAATTGGTGAATTGAATAGTATTTGCACTAGTGGTGGTTTTCAATTAAGAAAATGGAGTAGTAATTGCCCGGAAGTGATGTCCAACTTGAGGGGTCCCTGTCCAGTTCGGACGCAATTACATTTCAAGATAAAGATAGTGGTTCAATAAAATTTTGGGCCTCTCGTGGCGTGCTCTTACAGATGCATTTTATACAACTTAGACGTTGAAGAGCGCACTTGCACTAAGCGTAATATTTTGTCGGCTATCGCAAAATTTTGATCCTCTCGGTTTGATAGCACCTGTAGTACTGTTCGCTAAACGTTTAGTTCAAGATCTTTGGCTATTAGGTCTCGGTGGGACCAAGAGCCTCCATTGAAGTCATACAAAAATGGAAACATTTTTGGGTGAATTGCCAGCGGTTTCGAATATTGAGATTTCGCGTCACATCGTATGTCATAATTTTAAAAGGTGGAGTTGCATGGATTCTGTGATGCTTCTGAAGCCGGGTATGCAGCTGTCATCTATTTCCGTTCGTTCGATCTAGAAGGTAATATTACCATTTCATTAGTATGCGCAAAATCGAAGGTTGCTCCTACTAATCGCGTTTCATTGCCCGTCTCGAATTGTGTGCTGCCGTACTCTTGGCAGATTTAGCAGATTTCGTCAAAATACTTATAAAGATATTTTATCATTTAGTAATATTTTCGCGTGGTCAGATTCTACTGTTGTTTTGTCTTGGATTCGGTCTTCCTCGCATAAGTGGAAGACATTCGTTAGCAATCGTATTTCGCATATTCAAGAACGTATTCCTCCATCTTCGTGGTTTCATGTTAAGTCCCAGGATAACCCTGCGGATTGTGCCTCACGTGGACTTTTGGCTTCAGAGTTGGTTCATCATCCATTATGGTTTACAGGACCTTCCTGGTTAGTGCGTCGTAGCGAAGAATGGCCAGTAACATCGCTGCCAAAACTTATCGACTCATCTCAGATGGACGTCGAATATCGTACTTTGTCGTTAACAGTCGTTATGTCTGAGAATTTCTTAGATTTGTTGTTGGATAAATTTTCAAAACTGCAGAAAATTTGTAGGATTATTACATGTATTCGTCATTTCATTCGTAATGTTCAATGTCCAGCAGATTTGCGTTCAAAATATTCTGATCGTTTGTCTCTAGCTCAGCAGCAAGAGGCTATACATTTATTGATTAAGAGAGTTCAAACAAATGTTTTTGGTCAAGACATTGCAAATATTAAAACTGGAAAACTTGTTAGTAAACAACTTCGTAGCCTTAGTCCGTTTCTAGATAGTCGTGATTTGTTGTGGGTGGGCGGTCGCCTACGTAACTCAGAGTTGTCGCATGATGCAAAATTTCCAATTTTGCTTCCTCGGTCGCATCGGTTGACTGAACTTATTACATTAGATTGTCATGAAAGACATTTACATCCTGGAATTCGAACAACTCAATTTTTACTAACTCAAAATTATTGGATCTTGTCCGCCAAGAGGGCTATTCGGCAATGTCTGAAATCCTGCATTCGTTGTTTTCGTGTAAACCCTGTGGCTTTATGCCCCCCTATGGGGGATTTACCAGCTTCTAGGTTAACTCCAGGTAAAGCGTTTTTACATACGGGAGTCGACTTTGGTGGACCTTTCTCTGTCACGATGAATCGATGTCGTGGCGCAAAATCATTGAAAGCGTACATTTGCTTATTTATTTGTTTCAGCACTAAAGCCATCCATTTGGAACTAGTGTCTAACTTGTCGACAGACGCTTTCTTGGGTGCTTTACGTCGATTTATTGCTCGAAGAGGCAAATGTATTCAAATCCATTGTGATAATGGTACTAATTTCGTTGGGGCCTCTCGTGAAATCTCTCAATTGATGCGCCATTCGGCAGGCGTTGAGGGAATCGAATTTGTGTTTAATCCTCCTGCTGCTTCTCATTTTGGTGGGTTGTAGGAGGCCGGGATTAAATCTGTAAAATCCCATTTAAAGAGAATTATCGGTGAACAAATTTTGTCGTTTGAAGAATTCTCGACGGTATTGATTCAAATCGAAGCGATTCTCAACTCACGTCCACTATGTGCACTGAGTTGCGAACCGCATGATTTTTCGTATTTGACCCCGGGGCATTTTCTTAATGTTGAACCAATCTCGGTGTTACCAGATCCAGATTTGTTGTCCATAAACCCATCTCGTTTGAATCGCTGGCAACTGTTGCAGCAGATGCAACAAGGGTTTTGGAAGAAATGGAGTGCGGAATACCTGCACACGTTGCAGCAGAAAGGTACGTGGTTAAGGAATTCCGCTACTTTACCTATTGATTCGCTTGTCCTCTTAAAGGAAGAAAATAACCCCCCTCTACAGTGGCGTTTAGGAAGAGTAGTAGATGTTCACCCTGCTAGAGACGGTATCGTTCGGGTAGCTACAGTCAAGACATCCCAAGGGTTAGTTAAACGCCCCCTAGTGAAACTATGTTTACTGCCAGTTACTTGATATTTAATGGTATGTACACGTATATTCACTTATATAAGTTTGTCGGTTAGGTTCTTAGTTAATAGCTCTAATTAGTTAAATATAAAATAAGTTAGTTCATACTTATTTTGGTGGGCGGGATGTTCGGTCTCTTTGTCGCACGTTTGCGAGTTTAATTTTAAGTCGTAAATCTAATAGTAAAACTGTCATCCCTTGTTCCCTTATATCCTGCCGTAAAAATTCCTGGTGCATGTGTGAATAAGTGGGACTAAGGGTAGCAATGAACAAACACTTTCTTATGGATATTGAAGCAGAACGGTCGTCGGTTTCTTCGTTCGGTATCGTAAGTTAGTCAAGTGCCGCAGTCTTTATTTGTGAAACCCCCTAAAAATCACAGTGCAAGTGTAACGTAACATAGACTCAATTCGCATACAGTCCACTTGGTTGAAGGAAGAGGAATTGCAGTTTAGAACAACAAAACACCGCGGAGGTAAGTCGATGTATAAATTTATAAGACCCCCCGCGTGTGAACAAATATATTCATGGAGGAATTCGAAAAAGATGTAATATTCACGCAAGAATTGAAACCACTGATCTGGTGGAGATACGTTGATGACGTTTATGCTATTTGGCCTCATAATATAGAATTAATTAAAAACTTTGTACAGTCAATTAACGAAATAGAACCAACTATTAAATTCACATATGAATTAGAACAACATGGAAAACTTCCGGTTTTAGATATTCTAGTTAGCAAAAACGATACAACAATTAATACATCGGTATATAGAAAACCAACGCACGCAAACAGATACTTAAACTTCGATTCAAACCACCCACAATGTGTCAAACGAAGAATCATCAAAACCATGTATGATAGAGCAAAATTAATATCATCAAACGAAGAAATTTTAAAGAAAGAGAAAGACCTAATCAGATGTACACTAATAGAAAACAAATATCCTAAAAGAATAATAGAGAAAGAAATGAATAAAAACCCTAAAAATAAAGAAAAAGAAAACAAAAACAACGATACACACCACAAAATGCTCTCAATACCATACATAAAAGGATTCTCCGAAAAAATTTAAAGAATAGGAAACAAATTTAGAATTAAAACAGTATTTAGAACCAACAATACACTAAGAGCACAATTAACAAAAACAAAACCCAAAACGCAATACAAAGTTCAAAAATTGTATCTACAAAATACCGTGCGAATGTAATAAGTTTTATATAGGGAAAGTTCCAGACCATTTGAAGTTCGATTAAGAGAACATAAATCATATATAAAAATAGAAAATTTGAAAATCCATGATTTGCCAACATGCATGGGACTCAGTCATAAAATAAAATGGGAAGACGCAAAAATTATCGACAAAGAAGAAAACCACCAAAAACGCAAAATCAAAGAAGCTGCCTATATAACCCTACATAAAAATAACTGCGTTGCAAACGAATCCGTGACTTTCAGTAAACAATGGATTCCATTACTGAAAGAAATAACAAATGAAGATCAAATGCCCACAATATCTAGGTAGCATTGCAAGTTTTTCCTGGGTTTTCCTTGCGATATTAACATGAAATACAGCCTACATACATGATTTCTATTTATACATTCAATAACTAGTTACATAACAATAAGCATATTAATTAGAAAACCATTATTTCGGCAAATTATAAATGTTGGGGGATCTTGGTAGTCACAGGTTGCTTAACCCCCTTCACTGAATCTCGATAAAATAAGACATAAAATTAGAAATCTCTTAATTGTATAAATAGAAACATGTTAAAAAATGTTTTCCAATTCCCAAATTATTGAATTTATATAAAATTCACCAATAAAAATTAATCAGCTGATTTCACGTTAAGCGTATTGGTTACCTTAGGAAAGTCGATCCCAGGTCGCAACACAAATTGAAGGCAATCATTCTTTTAAACTTTAAAAATTTTTGCTTAGTGTACTCAAACCAAATATTTTAAACATCAATAAATCAAAGTAACCTTCAATTTATGTCATAAACGTCAAACTTGAAGTTTTTATTATTTTGACAACGATCCTTGGTTATGGATCGAAACGTAAATAAAGATTATTTTAAAAACTATGAGTGGTTTGATTCCCAAAGAAGCTTAAGAAGAACTCTATTAAATTGTTCATCTACATCTTCTTCCATCCTACAACAAGCACTAACAGTTTATTTATAAAATAGTTTTTAGTATTGAAGATTATCTGACATTTGTCAAATGTCAGAATATTTTGGAATTTAAATTTATAACACTAAATCAAGGGGAAAGTTTGTATTGTATAGCACTAATAAAATCACTCACATCTAAATTAATGCGTAATTCATTCTTTTGAAATTATTTCTTCAACTATATAGTATAAATGGCAATTACTTTTGTAACGTGCATTTTTAATAGTTTAACCTTTTCCGCTTTACCAAATTTGTAAATACATTTCTGCACCTACTATCTCTATTTATATTTATTAACTCGTGGGTATTACTTTAAAAGTAGATAAATTGAAGTTTGATTTTCATTAATAAATAAAGTGCAATGAATTGTAAATAGGATTATTCGTACTTATCGAAACTGATAAACCGCGGTAATTAATTAGTAGATATGATTGTTGCTTTCACGTTTTGTATGTTCCTTATGTTATTATACCAGTCTAGATAAGAGTCGATACGCGGTTGGTATAACAACGATTGAATTTTAACAGATGAAGAGTGCTAGGTTGTCCTTTGTTCTTATATGTTAATTACGTTACGTTGTTAGTTTCGTGCTTGGTTCCTAGATGTTAATTACGTTACGTTGTTAGTTTCGTGCCTCGTTCCTATAGATTGTTTACGTTGAGAAGACTGTTTGCTGTTTGCTTTGAAACGAATGAAAATAGATGAGCGGTTGTTAGTTTTCGTGCTTGGTTGATATATATATATATATATATATATATATATATATATATATATATATATATTAATTACGTAAAAGGTACTGTTTGCTTTTGCTTTGAAGAGAGTGTGGAAAAATGCGATGTTGTTTGTTGAAGCCAAACTCGTTTTTCACTAAATAAACTGTGATAAAATACAAAGAACGGTATATAATTTGTTATAAAGTGCTTATAATGTGTATTTAAAGTGGTTTTGTGTATTAGTAATATGTACTCGTTCGGGGTACCCAATGTGAAATCTGCAAAATCGCTCTTTTTATTGTGAACCTATCTTCATTTTTACGAGGTCGTTCTAAATGTCTATGTGGTTGGCTGGTTGGTTGACTGGACTACTCATGTTAATTGTGTTTACCTATTTATATTTTGTTAAAATTTTATCTGCTTTATGTCTAATTGGTGTGTGAGGAAGCGGTTCTGCTACTCCCCAATATTACCTCACTTTGTACTAAAGATTTGTTATATTGCTTTTAACGTTGTTATATTATATTGATTATCCCAACAGTTTTTTTTTATTCTACAAAGTACTGAACAATTTATACTTGATCCGTATGCTATGCTTTTTCTTTGTTTCAGGTTTGCAGGGCCAATTTGTTTTTCTTTCAGGTTTACTATTCTAATTTTTCTATTGCAGGTACTGTTACTAAATCCTTACCGCCGCATACATCATAGGTCAGTCTGCTTTCTACAACCCCCCCTACTCTCCGATTGAGCCGGGTCATTTCTTTGGCTTTCTTTGTGTTACGTAGCATAAATTTGGCGCCCAACGTGGCTGCCACGAAAAAAACGTAACAGAGATTTTGGCGCCCAACGTGGGGCCACGAAAAAAAACGTAACACTTTTAAAACAAATAGCTGTAGTACTGTACTGTGGTATCGACTTCGTGCATGTGTGTGTGTGTGTGTGTGCGTGTGTGTGTGTGCGCATGTGTGAGTGTGGTGTGTGCGTGTGTGCGTGCGTGTGTGCGTGCGTGCGTGCGTACGTGCGTGCGTGCTTTGGTGCGTGCGTGCGCGCGCGTGTGGGTGTATCTTTACTAAGCAGCAACATAGGAAAATATTAACAGAACCATTTCGCCACCTAAATCTGTTACTTTTCTGACTTAATTATCTATCAAAATAATAGCACTGGACGTAACTGTCGTAGTATTTCCGTAAGATAATAATGTCCTGAATTTTAAATAAATGTTTTTCTTTAAAGTGCATATTTTAACTATGTTGCCCTATGTCATGGAATAATGCAACTCTGATAGAACACAGATTTCTATTTAAAGTAAAATCAAAAGTTTTAAAATACTCAAAGTATTATTGTATTTGAGATTTTAAATTTGCTGGTTTCACAGATACGGCTTGTGTCGCATATTTAAGCACTGCTCGAACTACAAAAGTTTCTATTAAACCTCAAGCCGATTTAATCATTTATATGCTAGTCATTAATTTAATTAAAATCGCAGTTAGAACTAATTTTTTTAGGGCAAAGATGTCTGCAATTAAGCGTCAATCTAAATTGTAATTTTTGTAAATCTGAAAGAATGCGAGAAACATTCTGAGAAACCAAGAGCTGCATCACTTTTATACTATTTGCTGAGGCCACGAATTTAATGTTAATTATTCTTTGTACAGCACGCAGTGGTAATAAAAGCTACGTGAGATAAAACAGTAATTCGTCCTATGTAAATATATGTTAACATTAATACTGCATTACGTTTGAGTATAGTAGAAGAGAGGAATTTCAGCTGAATACAAAACTGTGCTTCCAACAATATATTTTTACAGAACTTTAATGTATATTCTTTTACCAAGAGAACATTTCAGTAACGTTCATATTCGTATATTTAAATCTAAAAACAAAACTAATCTTTTTTTAATTTAACATATGTATTTTATTACGAAAGAAATACAATGAAAGCTATTTTTAAAAATATTAGCGGGCGCAATTATAAATTATTACTTCCACAGACAAAATATCAATGATTTGAAATTATTGTATTTACAATTTAGTTTAATTTCATCTAAATAATTTGGAAATGACTGCATTGTCTTCAAAGTGCAGTTGGTTTTGTTTAATGTTTTGTATAAAAAAGATTAGAAGAAAGTTTAGATCGCGTAAATCGTTCGGTGGATGATTTGTCTAAAATATTGTTAAAAACCTTTTTTAATATCATTTGGAAATTAAGTGTAGCTTGCAATTTCCAAAAGAAAATATTTAACGCATGGCCGATGAACCTACGGATCGGTTGAAATATTTGGTGTACAAAAAAGTTCTGAGCTTTAGATTTCATACAACCGAAAATTTATTAGTTTTCCCGCTCTTTTACGGTTTTACAACGTTGACATTTGGTTTTTGAAAATAGATTGCGGATTGACGTTTGATTCACATAACTTACAAAAGCAGTAGTGTTCACGATGGCAATAACAAAAAAGCATATTCGATTTTCCATCCACGTCGCGTTTCATCTGAAAAAAAATACTGCTGAAGTCACTGAAATGAATTGTGCTACTTATGGAGTGAGGGCTGTAAGTCATGCTACGTGTAAAAGGTGGTATCAAAAATTTCGCCAAGAAGATTTCAGTATTGACTGGACGCCCTCAAAAGATTGAAATGGACGAACTGCAAGCATTGTTGGATATGAACTCTGCACAAACTGAAAAGGAGCGTTCATAGCAGCTTGGCATTACGCAGCAAGCCATTTACACACGTTTACATGCAATGCGAAAAGTTCAGAAGGAAGGCAGATGGGTTCCGCATGCACTGTCCGAAGACAACAAAAATCGACGGCGTGATACCGCACTCACTTTGCTTTCAAGGTTCCAAAAAAAAGATTTTCTGCACTAAATCATTACAGGCGATGAAAAGTGGACACTTTATATTAACCCAAAGCGTAAAAATCATGGGTTAACCCTGGTCAACCTTCGAGATCGACTCCAAAGCCCAATATCCACGGGAAGAAAGTTTTGCTCTGCATATGGTAGGATTGGAAAGGTGTATTGTATTACGAGTTGTTACAGGCGGGTGAAACAATTACCGCAGAGCGCTATCAGCAATAATTGACCAATTTGAGAGATGCGTTTGAAGAAGGCTATTTACTGGCAAAGGATCTCGTAAAGTGATAATGCTTCATGACAATGCCCGACCACATGTTGCGAAAGTGACTCAGGACCATATCTTTGCGTTAGGCTGGAAACTTCTGCCGCATGCGGCGTATAGCCCAGACATGGCGCCTTCCAATTATTACCTATTCCGGTCGCTGCAGCATCACTTGGCTGATACACACTTTGTGACACTTGAAGAGGTACGAAAACGCATTGATGACCTTATCGCCTCTAAACCAGTGAGCTTCTATCATCAGGGAAGTCGCCAGCGGCCCGAAAGATGGCAAAAGGTCATCAGTGCAAACGGAGAATATTTCGGTGATTGATATCTCTTTGTTTGTTTTTAAATAAATATTGAATTTTGCAACAAAAAGCTCAGAACTTTTTTGTACACTTAATAATTACGCGATTATTGGGACACCGTAGCATTTATGTCTGCGAAGGAATCCTGGGTCATATCTGAATATTTGGATGAACGTTAAGTAAAAGCATGAGTTCAACAATCACAGTTAATAACAATAGTGTTAATAAAATCAAATGATAGAGACGCAAAAGTGGTTAAAGTGATAATGATGAAAATTGACTTACTTGTTTAAGTGATCATTGTGACTTCGGCAAAGCTCTCAGTAATTATGAAAGTCTAACTGTCCAATCTTGACCTAGAACCCATTTGATATTAAACGAAAGATCGAAAACTACTGGTGAATATTTAACAAAATGATTAGTCGTTTTACTTGTTAAGCCAAAATAATGGTTTTTACTGAAGATTTTGGCGTGCGATAATTTGTTACATTGGTAAGCCAAAATTTCCCTGATATCAAGAACATTCGCAGGAAATCTGATTATAATTTAGGTTCACAGCAGCATCTGTAAACGACGCGCTCATTGAACTTAGATTCTCGAATAAACTGGAATGTTGATAAAATACATAGCGAAACGACGACGAATTTCTGGAACTCGATATAGAAACACATGGAAGATGACTAGTTTAATAACGAAGGTTTGGGAAACTGCGGGAAACGCCAAGAAGGGGAATGTCAAAAGGGCTTAGCTTATATAAATCCAATCGGGACAGCCAACAGTTTAGTGTAGATTGAAATGTCGAAGTCAGCGCACGCCGCCTTTGGTAGCATACAGTTTGCGTAGTTACATTTGTACACGAGATGTACAGTGTTTGACAGTGTAACAATTTTATTTTTGGTTAATAAATCTCTTCATCAAAAGTGCGAGAATAATAAGACACCTTTAATAATTTTATTGTTTGGTTAATAAATCCCTCCATCAAAGAGCGAGAATAATAAAACACCTTTATTAAATAATGTTAAAATACATTTAACAAGTAAAGTAATACGTTGAAACAGCATCTTGATTTGTTAGTCTATTTGTGGTTGGATATCGGTGTATTCTACAGCCATTCGCAGGCGCGTTTAGGTTTGACAACCCCCCCTTTGGATCCTCCGGTCGTCCGAGCGAGTTTGATAATCACTCGGCCATACGTGGAAGAAGAGACAAGATGTATGAAAGAACGATGGCCGGTAATCTGCGTATCAATTTGGATGAGTGAGGACACATTTTTGAATAGCGGTTGGTAAAGTATAAAAGTTATTATCTTATTTAATTTGGGATAATTTGTTTAGCGCGACGAGAGACATTACTACAATCAACTGTGCACTTAGAAATTTGAAAACTTTAATCGATTTTAAGAAAACCACTTTATTTTACGGCGTGAACCATGCAACCTAGAAAATAGGAAAATAAATCCCGGTTGTTGATACCACTGTGTTTTACGACGTGTACGGTGCAACTTGGAAGATGGAAAGTTGAGCCAATTTAAAGAGGATCGCTTTGTTATACAGCGTAAAGATGCTACTTTGGTAGAAGCTGTTTAGGATGAGCTGGATCCATAACATATGCAGTAAATTTCGCATGGTAGAACAAGTACCTCATCAAGGCTAGGAAAGCAGTTTTTTTGGTTCGTAGTAGATCTAAGTAATTCTTTTGTGTTTCACTTTAGAAACACGCTAATTTGTTCCAATGTGTAAAAGTACGAATATGATATTTGTTTCAACTATTGCTAAGCTGGAATTTCCAGTGTCAAAATTAAAATTCACTAATTTGATGTTGTAAGAAACAACACGTTGCTTCAGTATAAATTGTTAGTTACAACAACAGGTGTTATTGACGTCACTTATTTTTCTGTAGTATACTGCTGACAGATGTATCCTTGAAAGCAAATGCTTAGCACTGCGTTAGCACAACTTTTGTAAACAAGAATATTTTTGTGATCATTTTCGTTTGAAACTAAAACTTGTACTTTTAACTTAAAGAGGAAAACTTGTATAGTAATTTTTGTAATGTAATCGGCCTGAACAGATCTGAACGGGTTAGAGAATCTTTGTGTAATAAGTTTATACCTTGCTGTAAAATATTTGATTATGAATGAGGTTGATAAACCTTAATTTAAAATTCACAAAGTAATTCAATTATTTATTAAATTTTGTTGCATTGCATTTTATTTAAAAAAAAGAGATTCTTTTTAGTAAATTATTAGTTCAAGCTTAAAGTTTTTTATTTTGATCAAATAGGATCAAACCTAACTACAGAAAGCGAACATCTTTAGGAGTAGAATTTTGATGCCAACTTTATATAGAAAATACCTTTTTACTATTTCGTTATGTATATTTGCTGGACACAAATAGTGTTCCACCTTTTTTATTATTAAGCTAACTATTATAATTTCTTACAGGAACAGCGTCTTATTTTATTAAGACAGGTTTTTGTCATCGAAGGCGATCTTTCTTTCTTTGGGTCTCCACGTCCACCCTTAGAAATATGCCATGCCATTAACGTGAATCAGTCTGGACTTGGTGGCGCCTATTTGTTTTAGTTTGAGTGTGACCTACCAACAGATTTCGACTTACCCCCCCATTTCTCATAGCTCTACCCAAGGAATAGACCCCTAGTTACGTCGGAAGACTACGCTTCACTGGCGCCCATTTAAGAAATTAGAAAAACGTCGCACTGACACCCAATGTGGGTGCGGCTGGTGCATTTAGAAAAATTGCCGCAACAGTAATAATTATTTAAAATGTACTAAACTGAAAGATGTCCTTAATATAGGTATTGATGTTTTTCAAATTTCCTACGCTCTCCAGCATAACTTTTTGTAGCCGTGATTTTCTGCCTTACTTTCTGCTAACGCCGGCAACAAATTCCTTTTATTTTTAAATTACAGTTTATTAATCCGATAAATTATTGCCAGAATAGCATTCAATTCAAGTTATTTTTAATTTATAGATAAATTGAAACATATGCCAATTCTGATAATAACAAAATTAAGACAGATAGTAACAAACATCGGTGTGATTCGGTTCTCTAGTAAATTGTGGCATTACGGTGTGTACGTCAAAATAACCCTTTGTACCCGTCTTAGAGAATGGGTTCGAAAACGGTGAAATTTCTAAATTGGTGATCTTTGCCTTCCTTCAATGACCATCCTAAATCTCACCCTTTAAACACCTATTTAAAGTGAGCTGCAGATCGTGGGTAAGTTCATTATTTTACCTTTTGTTTGTTCATGTTTAAAAAATACAGTCCACTGTGTCTTAACCGAGCGTTAATATTTTGGTTACCTTCGGGCACGGATTGTTAGTAGCTGGAATTTAGCACTCTACTAAATACCGGGTTATAAGGGTTATTTTGCTCGTTGATGCCACAGTTCATTTACAAGAATCGTTCACTATAGATAACATAAACAGGTGTATGTTAAACAGACCTTTCGCGCTCTGTTGTCGCATATGCTTTTCTATTTCAAATTTGCTTATCTATCCTTGCAATAGTGAGTACATTTGAAATAGCGTAAACAATACAAATCTTTCGTTCTAAATTTACATATTTGTTATACATCTGCAATTTGTTATTAATCACCGAATTATTAATATCACAATGAGTAAAGCGGTTAATAGATTAAAATCACTTCAATCTAAAAAGGAAACCTATTTCCAAAGAATTCAAATTCTTTACGATAAAAGTAAAAACATTCAAGATTCGGTAATTTTAAAAGAATTTAAAATAAGACACGCAACCCTAGATGACACAAAACGTAAATTAGATGAAATTATAGATGAAATTAATACGATAGGGTTTGAAAGGGATCCAGAATTTAAACCGAACTACAATGAATTAAACGCTATCGATGAACTTTATTGTTACATTTAGGATGTTGCTACCGGTCTAATCACTTCGAAAGTTACCGATCAATCTTCTCAAAATCAAACTATGCAGGCAGCTGAAGCTACTGTTCGTCTCCCAAAAATTTATCTAATTGATTTTAACGGCGATTTTCTAAAATGGCCTCTTTTCTACGAAATATTTAAAAGCCTTATCCATAATAATTCTAATTTAGACAATACTTGCAAATTATTTATTAGGACAATTACGGGGTAGCGCTCTGGCATTAATCTCTGGTATGTTACCGACGGCTGAAAATTACTCTATACTATGGGCCGCTTTAATTGAAAAATACGAAGATAAACGCGCTTTAGCTAACACTTATCTGTCTCAGGTTTTCGACTTTAAAGCGCTTCAAACGGAAGGTATTATCAGTCTAAATTCATTCATAGAAAAGGTCGACTCCGCAATCAATGCTCTTCGTAAATTAAACATTACAAACTTGTCTGATTTTATTCTTACTTCTATTGCTTTATCAAAGCTAGACAATCATACCATACGAATTTTTCAACAATCTTTGAAGGGAGGTTCGATTCCTACTTACGATGAGCTAGCCACGTTTGTAAAAGAACCAGTTAAAATTTTAGATCGAACCAGCAGTAGCAAAACAAAGCAAATTAATGGCCACACAAACAAGACGAAGGTCTTACATGCCTTCGCCACAAAAGAAGTAAATAATCACGACAATTTGAAATGTGCTAATTGTAAAGGCGAACATCATCAATTAGCTAGGTGTTACAAATTTCTTAATCTTTCTCCGCAAAATCGAATTTCTTTTGTTAAAGATCAAAAATTGTGTATTAACTGTCTCAGTTCTAAGCACGCTTTGTCGTTATGCCCTTCCACGTATTCATGTAGGTTGTGCAGTAACCGTCATCATTCAGTGTTACATATTCCTAGTCCGATTGTTGACACAAATAATCAAGCGTTATCTAATCTTATAAATACAAATGAAGCTATTAATGTGAGTCTTTGTTCAACGTCGACTAAGGAAGGTTCAGATAAAAATTACACGATTCTTTTAGCGACTGCGATCGTTAAAGTTGAATCAACAATGGGTACTCACCTGCGGTTGAGATTCCTAATTGATAGTGCTAGTCAATGTAACTTCATTACATCTAAATGCCGTCAATTGCTTTGATTACCTGTAAATAAAACTTACACGTCTATTTTAAGGATCGGTGCGTCTTTCAAACCTGTTCGCGGTCAAACGCAAATAGCATTTACATCTCAACATGATGCAGATGTTAAATACAAAATGCAAACGTTCGTTTGCCATCTTGTGTTGTCGACCCAGCAGTTTGTAAACATTTCAGCAATCTACGTTTAACCGATGAAACTTTCTTTCGTCCTGGAGAAATTCACGGAATTATAGGTGCTGAACTTGTACCTCATATTTTGGAATCATTCAAATATTCAAGTCCCGATTTACCCGTTGCCATAAATTCCACTTTAGGATTTATAATTATGGGTCAAACTCCAATTCAAAATGTCACGACCAATTTACAGGTTTATTGTTGTGTTGAAGGATCCGAGGTCATACAACCTTTGCTACAGAAATTTTGGGAGATTGAAGAAGTAGGTGAAGTCGTTACTTGTAGTTCCGATAATATTAACTTCAACAAAACGAGATGATACTGGTCGATACATTGTTGCTTTACCTTTTACAGAATATCTGCCAAACTTAGGAAATTCCTTTTCTACAGCTTTGCGCAGATTTTATTCTCTAGAAAAAGATTTTCTTTATCGCCGTCATACAGAGTAGACTATAGTGTGGCGATGAAAGATTATATTGATCAAGGTCATATAAACCTTATTCCAAATTGTACTCCTCATTTCAAAGGATACTTTATTCCTCATCACGGGGTGTTTAAGGAAGAATCGGTTTCTACCCCTTTACGCATCGTTTTTGATGCATCGTCTAAAGATGAATTTAATAAATCTTTAAATGACTGCCTTTATGCCGGTCCAAAATTGGAAACCGATTTATTTTGCATATTAATTAATTTTCGATTAATGGAATTTGCCTTTATTTCTGACGTTCGTCAGATGTTTCGCCAAATAAAAATATGTTCCGAACATCAATCTTATCAACGTTTGCTTTGGCGATTCAGCACAGATGAACCATTACAAGCGTATCAACTCACAAGAGTTACTTTTGGTGTCAAATCATCTCCATATTTAGCTCTACGTACTGTACTTTAGCTAGCATTAGATGAAGCAGAAAATTTTCCGCTTGCATCCGCAGTTGTACAAAGAGATATGTATGTAGATGACGTAATTTCTTCGGTGGAATCTTTAGATAATGGCAAAGTCCTTTATCATGAACTGCTCGGGCTTTTCACGGCAGGAGGTTTTCAGTTAGTTAAATGGGCCACAAATTCTTCGCATTTAACAAACGAAATATCTGAAAATATTCGAATGGACAATGTTGTAGATTTCGAAAGCAATATTTTAAAGGTATTGGGTCTTCAATGGCATCCAAAGGTTGATAATTTAACATTTGCCGTTAAAGGTCCAAATGAAATCTGTACAAAGACAAATATTCTTTCGACTGTAGCTAGAATGTGGGATCCATTAGGGCTCTTATCTCCCGTGACAATTTTTGCCAAACTACTAATCAAAGAATTATGGATACTAAAGTTGTCTTGGGATGAAGAAACTCCTCCATATATTAAAGGTTTGTGGAATACCTTTCAGCAAGAAATAATTCAACTTTCCGACTTTAAAATATCCCGACACATCGGATATTCATCAGTAACGTCATTACAACTTGTGGGATTTTGCGATGCTTCTGAAAAGGAATACAGTGCCGTCGTATACGCCTGAACAGTGTCTCTGGATGGCGAAGTAAAAATTATTTTACTATGCGGTAAAGCTAAATTGGCTCCAATAAAAACTGTCACTATTCCTGGTTTGGAGTTATGTGCTGCTTTATTGCTTGCAAGACTATTAAATTGCATCATTCGCATATATTCCTCACGGTGCACTATCAAACAGGTTTTTGCGTTTTCTGATTCCATGGTGGTTCTTAACTGGATTCATAAATCGCCCCATTGTTGGAAAACTTTTGTAGCCAATCGAGTGGCAAAAATTCAAAATTTATTACCAGTAACTCGCTCGTTTCATGTTGATGGCATTTCAAATCCTGCCGATTGTGGGTCTCGCGGTATATCTCCAAATCAATTTCTTATCGCCGAGTTGTGGTTGCAGGGGCCATCGTGGCTTCTTTCTCAAGAAAGCGATTGGTTTATTAAAATCATTGACACGGAAGAAATTATTTTGGGTGACAATAAACTTGAACAGAAATTGGTTCCACTTCCCGTGACACAATCAGAAGTTCATCCCTTATACGCCCTGATTGATAGATGCAGTTCTTACTCTAAATTGTTAAGCATAACTGTTTATGTATTGAGATTTGTTAAACGTTTGCTTAAAAGGAACCGCATTTCTGCGGAAGATCTTGTTGCGGCGGAAAATATTCTAATTTTAGCAGTGCAAGATAAACATTTTTTCTCCGAAAAGACTTTTCTGAAAAAGGGGCAACTTCGTTCGAAACCCTTTCGACATTTGAATCCTTTTCTTTCAAATAACTTAATTAGAGTTGGAGGCCGTCTGTCAAATGCAAATATTTCATATGATCAGCAGCATCAAGTTCTTTTACATAAGAAAGATCGTTTTACCGATTTATTAATTGATCATTTTCATGTAAAAAATTTACACACAGGGCCACATCTTCTGCTTTCTCTATTACGTCAGCATTTTTGGATTATAGCGGCTAGAAATTTGATTCGGACTCGTGTTCAAAATTGTAATCATTGTTTCAGAAGAAAACCTCGACATTCTTTTCCTCTTTTGGCTATCTTACCGTCTTCTAGGGTTAATCAGGCCAAAGCATTTATGCATACTGGCACTGATTTTGCCGAACCTTTTAATATAACTCTTAGTAAACACCGGGGAGTTAAATCTCAAAAGGCCTATATATGCATATTTGTTTGTTTAACAACTCGTGCCGTGCATCTAGAATTAGCGTCAATTTTGTCAACCGACATATTCCTTGCCGCATTTAAGCGTTTCCTTGCTAGAAGGGGACCATGTGCGGTTATGTATTCCGACCGCGGGACAAATTTCGTGGGCGCTAAAAATTATTTAGATTTCCTTCAAGAATTTTTCCGAAATTCAAATTGCCTAAATGCCATTGGCCATGAACTTAGTCAAAGGCGCATTGCTTGGAAATTCAATCCGCCTTCGGCTCCTCATTTTGGAGGAATATTGGAGGCGAATATCAAAAGCGTGAAAGGTCATTTAATGAAAGTTGTGGGAGAGCAAATACTTTCTTATGAATAATTTTCAACGGTTTTACCACAAATCGAAGCGTTGTTTAATTCACGTCCGTTATGCTGGCTTAGTTCAGACCCTTCGGAACCTCTCGCATTATCGCCTGCTCATTTTTTAACTCTCACCCTGTTGCAGTTCTTGCCAGCTGCCGATGAAACCGGTAAAGCGCTTACGCTTGTAAATCGCAAGCACCTTTTAGATCAAATTGTTCAATCCTATTGGAAGCGATGGTCTAGGGAATACTTGTGTGAATTACAATCCCGACAGAAGTGAAATACACATTCCTGTCCTGTTAAGCCAGGTCTAGTCGTGATAGTGATGCGCGATAACTGCCCGCCTTTGCAGTGGCCAACAGGGGTAATTGAACAAACTCACCCAGAAAAAGACGGCATTATTAAGGTTGTCACAGTACGTACAAAAGATGGGGTTTATACCCGTCCAGTAGCAAAGCTGTGTTCATTCCCCACGCAGTAAACATTTTTTTTACATGCGCTGTTTATAGTTTTTTTTCTTTTTTTTTTCATTTAATATGAATTTTTCATTTTGTTAAAATCTTATTTTAAGGCCGGAGGATATGCTAACGCTGTAATTATTAAAAAGAAAAAAAAGAAAATTTACTGAAGTAAAATTTACAGTTTTGTTAGAGTTCTAAGAGAATTAACATTGATTAAAGATTAAATTTTTATTAGTTTTACTAAAATAATTTTGCAGTTTGATTATCTTGTTAGTTCAATTACAATTATTATACGTATTTATATCACATGTCGTTTTTCTTATTTCAAACTGAATCAGTGCTGTATTTGTTAGACAAATTATTTCCATGTGTATGCTATCGCAGAGATAAAACAAAAAACCCACTGTGTTAGCCCTGATGATAAGGTCTCCAGAAGATTTAAGTAACAAAGTAAATATTTATTAAGAAAGATTAAATAGGTGAACCTGTTAGCGCTAAAACACGTTACACTTTTCACAAATTCATTCTTAATGGCTTTTTTGGTCTTACTATCTTTTTTGTATGTCCGTTTCCTTAGTGTCACAATAATATCTACAGTTAGCAGTGAGGCAATCATCTGTATCGCTTCCGTTCAAGTTTTGCGGTATCCGCTGACTATTCCCAGGGCCACCTTCGTTTTTGTATTTTTTATATTTTAGTGGCCTCCCACACATTTGGGCTCCTAACAGCACTATAGGATGGGCTACCGTACTCAACAGTCTTCTTTAGCTCTCTTTCGGTCTCCTATCATTAGGCATAAGCTTTGTGAGCATGACAATGCTTTCTTCCGCTTTTGCAGTGGTTGTTATCCCTTGAGTCCTCATTTGGTTATTGTGGTCCCGCCATACCCGCATAAATTTTAGTTCTTTGTTAATTGGTATAGATACATTGCAAAAGGCTGGAGTTCATCTCTGTCACCTTTTTTGCCTCCATAAAGTATGACTACCCCCGTTTACTGCTAGCTTCAGACGTTTCTCATCGACCTTATTCTTAATTAATTGAATTGAAATGTTATCAATGACCCCTACCTGTTCGTCTTGCTTGTTATTACTATTACGGTATTGTCTGCGTAGCATACAACCTTTACCTCAGAGGGCACGTCTAGACGAAGGACTTCGTCATAGTAGAGATTCGACAGTATCGGACCGAGCACTGAGCCTTGAGGAACTCTACACGTAATTTCCATTTCGGCGTCCCTCCCTATGTACAACTTCCATTTGTAGAGGTATCCTGCTATCGTCCTTCTTATACTAGGGTTATTGCCATTGTCTCTATTGCCTTTTCTATCTCACCCCAACGCACAGCGTTGAAGGCATTCTGGATAGTGATCGTGACAAGGAGTCACACTTTCCGGTTTTGGGTGGCCGCATTTTTAACTGCCTTTATTCCCTCCTTCCATACCTCTGAAAACTCCCCCTTTTGCGTATTCTGTGTTTATTCTTTTTAGTTATTTACGATCTGATTCATAATTAGCGGTGAGACCCTTGTTTCCTCTGATGTTCCTTGACGTTTCTTCGAGTTCCGCAAGTGTGAAGAGTTCGGTGTTATCAGACTCGATTTAGGCGTGCTTCCTTCTGTTGTCATGCTGTATTAGGCGGCTTCGTGGTGTAGTTGGTATGCGTGTGACTAACTAGTCTAAGGTTCCGGGTTCGAATCCCGACACGGTCCGCTTGAAAAATGTTAGATGAGCATTTATCACAAAAATATGCTCTTGTTCGAATAAGAGGTAAAATGTAGATTCCGTGTGTGGGATGTTGTTATGTTAAAGATCCCTACCTTGCTTAGAAGAGCAAGGGTCCGGCAACATTCAAAATTTCCAGGTAAAAAACTCACTTTTTGGCCAATGCAGTACCTTCGGGCAGAGAATTGGAAAATCAAATGTAGTGTTATGTTGTATCGGGAACAGTTGTTTGGCTACATTTTTCGTCCGTGATTGTCATTCGGGAGCGCAGGTTTAGCTTCTCCGTTGTTATCTTATTCTCTAGTCTCTATACATCTTATTCTATTTCATCGCATAGTTTCTTCCACACCTCGTTTTTGACATATGCTATTGCTTTTTGAGTGTCCTCCTTTTCTGCGTATATGTTTCTTTCAGTGCGTGTTTTTCTGCGGTGCTTAATGCTGCATTTTATCACTGCGAGTCTTCTTCCTTTGAGCTTGTAGGCATTCGGTTCCTGCATTCGCTACCTCTTTATTCTACCAGCAATTTAGCTTTCCCTGCCATGAAGAACATACAAAATACGATAATGTAATTTTAAATAATGATAAAGCAGCTTAACGTGCGTAAATTCCAATAGTCCCATTTGTATATATAACAAGTTTATATGCCAAGTAAACCCATACAGGGATTAGCAAAGAGATAGGGAATTATTCGGTGAATTTCTAAACTGTGCGGATGCTCGATTAAATCAGATATTTAAATCTACTATGACTAAAAAAACATGATATTACGAGATCTGAAACAACGATATATAACTACGCAGTTGGAAACTGTTATATGGTAGATAATGTATATAATCCATTAAAGGATACATGCAACAAACTTTTAGCGTACGCCATAAATAAAATAGAACATGTATCAGCCATTTATATAATATTATCGATTAAGAAAAAAATAGAATTAAAAGAAGTAGATTTAAAAAAAAGAAAGATAGAGTACGATGGAAAACCAATCGCATTAAAGCATCATTAAAAACATCTAATAGAAAAAGAGTTAAAGGAGAAGTTAATAAATCATTTTGAAACCCACTGGAAAAATTGGGACATCTAGCAAAAATTATATTCATGCATTTATAGTTAATAACCGAGGAACGTAATTCTATTTCAGAGTTCTTGCAGCGACGAAGGGGCATAAGGATGTGCAGTTTTTAAAGGATTTTACAAAACCCAGTTAATAAAATGTACTAGTCAAAAGAAGAGCTTATAAAACAAAAGATCCATGTTAATTCCTCTTAGCGGAATTGATTACAGAAGAGCATTTTGCAACATTTAGAACTAATGGTATTACAACATATAATAGTAAGTTACTTTCGAAAGTAGAGGGTTTACGGTTTTATTCGGATATCTAGAAAAACATGGAAAACGCATCCTTTACACAAAAAGAAGTACTACAAGTGCAGGAAGTAAGAGGACTGAAGCAAGTTGATGGAGGAACAGAACTTGTTATTGCTGGAATTGAAAAAGCAGGGCACAAAAACAATGTGTGTTGAATGTACTTACTGGTAAATAAATTGGGATTTTGAGCTCGTGGTCGGTCAATCTTAATACGACAAGTATCACAATGTGTGTTATAAGAAAACAAGCGGGCCAGATAGAAAAGACAAGAGTCAGTCGAGAACAAGTCGTCCGAATTTCTGCAACAGAAGAGAAAACGGGTGAAAATAGAAGAATGTGCTAAAGATTGGGTGGTCATCGAAAACGAAACCGATGAACTTACAACCCGAAAGGAAAGTATAGAAGTACTAGAAATAAAAATAAAGAAATAAAAAAAATTAAAGTATAACTAATATACAAATAAAAGAATTATTTACGGTTTATTTCTACTCGAGGTATTTTTATTGGGCTATCTTTTTTTATTTTGTCCTCGCTGTTTTTATGACGTCAAGCGTGTATCTTATCTTTATTTAAATTTGAAATTTGATTTGAGGGTTTGAAATAAATAAATAAATACAGGGTTGCTTACGATTCATTTTATAAGAAATAGAGATATTTTATCGGGTCAATGATTTTGTGATTGTGATTCCAGTGATTTTGTTTTGTCTTCGCTGATATTTGTTACGTTTAGTGTTTATCTGATGTTTGTTTAGATTTAAAATTTGATTTAGAAGCTTGAAATTTAAATAAATAAATACAGGGTTGTTAACGGTTCATCCTAGGTAATTGAGGTATTTTATTGGGCACGCAATTTTATGTTGTCTTTGCTGTTATTTGTGACGTTTAGGGGTTCATCCTTGAGTTTGTTTAGTGTCGAAATGGTCGCGTCGTTTCTTGATCTGGGTATTTTGTTTGTTCTTGTTATTACTTTGCTGTTTGTTTTGTCAACATCGTGGTCCACAGAAACCAAGAGGCGTTGTTGAGTAGGAAGAGGGGTGATCGGTTGGAGTCTGTTAGGTCGGAGGTTGAGGGCGCTGTTGGGGGAAAAGTTTAAGGTTGATTTGGAGGACGTTATGTTAGAGTCTCAGAAGGAGGTTGTTAGGTCGGAGAGGGAGCCTGCGCCTATGCCGGTCGGGTCGGGGAGTCGGAGCCCCCTGTGGTTTTTGCGGTGTCGGAGTTGCCCTCAACATTGAAAGCAGACGTCGATTAACATCAACGGAGGCGCAGCTGCTGGCGACCTCGATGAGTTGGAACTCTTGAAGTTGAAAGCGAGGAAGGCGTACGCGGTCATCTGCAGGAGGTGCCGGCGACTTCCGCCACGATAGTCGTGAACGACAGGAGGGTAATTCGGCACGCCGCGGATGATCTCCGCACCGTTACGAATCAGCTTATAGGCGTGGTTAGGGCGTTGTGGCTTTATGTAGAGGATTCTGAAAGAGCTAGCGTTGTCGGGGGAGGTCCAGCGAAGATTTTGGCTGTTTCAGGTCAGCAGGGTTTCCGGAGCCAGGAAGTATCGGTGCAGCGCAAGGCGTCCTAAGCAGTAGCATAGGCCATCAGGGTCGACGTCAAGCCAGGCCAGAAGGATGACGTCATGCCGACTCTTAAGAAGAAGGTTGATCCAGCTCGTGATGGGTTTGTTTATTTATTTATATAATTGTTCCAACGTTTCAGTAGTCTGCTACCTAAAATTTAAGCAGACCTGTACATATAGCAAGTACAAGAAAGCATAAAATTCTTACGTTTGATTTTGAGATCCAATACATTTTGGTAATATATACTGAGGTTTTTAATGAAATGTTGCTTGTTGGTAAATGATTTCAATATATATGGTTTTTAGTCAATATGACACATTACCCCCATTGGATAGAAATTTAAAATCCTAATTTGATAATTTTCCAAATTTATTTGTATTTCTAAAACACTTGTGGATTGCAATTCCGTAAAACCAGAAATCCGAATTCATTAGAGTTTGTACCAATGTGGAATTAATTGTAATTTTAAAGGAGCCAAAATATTCTAGGAATTTAGATGTCAGTTTTCGATTTTGAAATAAGCAATAGTGTTATCAACAGTTTTGATTCAACATACATTGTTACTTTATTGATGTCTGCTGTTGGATTGGCCCTTGTAAGATGGAATGGTTGAGTTCCTAGTTCTCGGTGGAACTGATAAAAATCCGTTAGTACTATTTGTAATCTCCTTAGGGCATTTTATTCTTCAAGTTCCAATGATCATTGAATTTCAATTTTTTCCTCTGTAGTTAATATCTTTGTTTTCAATTGTTTGCAGAGCATTGTTTATTTTAGAAATTCTGATTATATTCCCATTTATTGGTTAAGATAGATGATCTTTAACTGTATGTGCATATGATGATAAGCCATCCGTCTTGCTAATGTTTATATTCCTGTATGTATATTTATAACTGTATTATCATCTGTGTTATTGTTTGTAGGTTTAATAATATTAGTATAGGAGTCTTCCTGTGATATGGAACTGTTCCTGTTTGTAGATATTAAATTCTTATTCATAGTTAGTAATCTTACTAGTTCCTTATTGCTTTCTGTGAGATTTACAACTTAAAATTTTAAACCATTTATTTCATTAAACAATTTTGCTGTGGCCTAGTTAAGTAACATTTTAACGAAATCACAAATCTTAACATTGACCATCAAAGTCTCTATTTCATAACTACCCCTGAATGACTGTATTCCACATTTTGATTATTACTAGCTTCACCATTGTAGGAATTGTTGTTTTTACGAGAATTGTTACATGCGTTACATGGAAAGTTTTTTTCACTATCATTAGCACTTCTAATTTTACCAATTCTTATACTACAAGAGGTATAAAACTTAGCAATACACTTTTGGCACTCAACAAATTTAGTTGCTATATTTTTACTATAGAACTAAAATTTTTTTGAGGATTACTTACACCATGCTGCTGGCATTAGGATAAAACTCCGTCAGATACCATTGTTATATTTTGGAAAATATTTTTTTTTAATTTGCATGAATTAATTCAATTTAAATATCTCGTTATGTAGCTATTAAAGTGACTCTTAGTGTGCAGTTTCATGTTGCTGCTGATGCTTCACAGAAGGGGTATTCAGTGGTGGTTTACTATGTATGGCATTTTTTCCTAAGATATTTATATTAGTTTTTTTTATGGCTGAAAAAAAGAAATGTCATTTCTGCATCGGTTTGAACTTTGCGCTGAGGTACTTAAGTCAGAATTAGCACATTTTGTTGATTTTAATTCATCCATAGCATTTGAGTAAATCATTCATTATATTATTTATTTGTCTCAGTGGGTTTGGATTGCATAAAATCGCCTTTTTATCGTTCGAAAACATTTGTAGCTAATCGTCCTAGTTTCATTTAGCAAAAAGTTCCACCTGCACTTTAGTGTTATACTCGATATTGTGACAATCCGACTGAATGCACCACAAGAGCACTATTTCTTTCTGAATTGCTTATACACTCTTTATCGTGCGTAGGTCCTCCATTTTTTATCACTTTCTTTAGAAAGCTGAGCTCTACATTTGTCGTTAGTTTTTTATTTAATGGGATATCCTGAAAAGAAAAGTCTTTTAGTCAGTGTTGCTACAATCGAATCGACATGGATCGAGAAATTGTTAGAAGATCCTTTGACAACGCAAATTTCAAGGCATAAATGTGTATTGCTTAAGGGTATTGGGAACAAAATTGTTGTTGATTCTGTACTTCTTTCTAAAGTTACACAATGCTTCAATGACAAATCGTAAAAGTTGTCTAGGAGAATATTTGAGCCGGCTCTGGTGCTTCATTTGCTACAGCATCCTCAATTGCTCCCTCATTCTGGACCAAATAGTTTTCTTTGACTATCCATTTCAAATTTCGAGAGGTTAGGTTAGTTGGACTTGTCAGGAGTTAAGTTAGCTAGTGTTGTCTGGAGTTAGGTGAGGTTAGTTGGACTTGTGCCGACTTAGGTTAGATAGCAGAAAAAATTGATTAACTACAATATGTCTTATTTACCGAAAACACGTTTCCTCTCTTTTTAAACAACACATTAATCTCTTTTTTGTTGCAGGTTACTTTCAGCTGCTTGGATTTGGCTACACGAAAAAAATAAAATAATGTTATACTTTGCAATGTAAAAATTGTATTCTATTAGTTTATTAAACTGTAAATCGGATAAAATAAATTATTAAACTTTTGTGTGCTTAATTTCTTTGTGTTAATACCTCTAAGTTATGACGGTAATTCTATAATGATAATTACCTGATCGTTTAAATGTATATAATTTTATAACACTAATGTTAACACTTCTGAACAATATCACAATGGTATCACCTTATGCTAATGAAAGAGATCAACTTGGTGTACTTACCCCTGGCCAGTGCTAGCTGTATTACCTAATGGTTCCTAGTCCAAAGGCGAGAGCAGGCGAGACATCTTGTTCAGCAAGGGTTCATCGGCAAACTGTAACTATTAATTTCAGGGAATAAGACACACGTGAAGTAATCCAAATAAACATCTATTCACTTGTTGTCCTAACTGATCCAATATTATTTCATTCTTTTTTCTTATTCAAGGCTAATTGACAGTACCGTAATGTGATCCAAATGCATGCAGTTGGTTTAACATATGATGCTAAAATAAGTACACATGTAACACAAATGGCGGACAATAGATAATTGATACAAATATTCTCTTTTTTGAAAGAACAACACTCAACCTTGGAAAAGGTACCATTAGCATCTAATCCCAAAGGCACAACCCTGGTCGTTGATATAATACCTCGAGTTGTCTCGGGAACATAGGAAGGTGGAGAAACAAGAAGTGATATTCATTTTTATCGTCATACTCTTTCCTAGATCCAACCTCTCGAATGGAATCCAATTCCCAACAGTCAATGCACAAGATGACACTTGTAACAGTTCGATTTAACTGCTACGAATCTGGACGTTAGGCAACTTTATTTACCTCCATTTAGTCACCTCCTTTACAATTAACTTTGTCTACTTTGCTTTGCCGGTTTGTTTTTCCCATATTTCTTAATAGCTTTTGTAACAGTTCGATTTAACTGCTACGAATCTGGACGTCAGGCACCTTTGTCTTATTAGTCGAAATTCTGTTAGGTAGGGATCAAAAGGCATATTTTAGTATTCTGCGCACTTGATAAGATCGGGCTATCTTATTCAACTTTTGGTGGAAGATGGACACGAAGCAGCGTGTTATTTTCCAAACGTTAGTTTGCTTGTTAGAAGCGTTTCTTTTTGAAAATAAATTAAATTGCCGGCTAGGGGTAAGCTGATTTTATTTATTATACAATGATTTTTAAATAAGATTATCTGTTGTAGCAAAATTAATTTAATATTTAAAAACGTGTTGTTCACTGCAATATGGTTTTGGTTAGATTGTCATTTAAGTGAATTTGAATACTTGTTCGAGTATTATAAAAAAAATAAATTAGAAATTATCAGCAGAGATATTGAACTAATTTACACTGTTTTTATATCTTGGATTGATTCCTGGAAAGCTTGTTTTTTTGGATTAAGATTCTTTGGGTTAGAGAATCAGGTGTTCGAGTGTTCGCCATGAGGTCACACCATATGTTGTTATTTCCATTGATCGCGTTTTGCCCTGAAGCGTGTTGAGGTCAAAGACGTTGAAAACACTTTATTCAGGTATTTATGTATATATCCATTTTACATTTTCAAAAAAACTTATAATAATTGTTTGTTTCGCAAATGTTTATATACTAATCGTACTGTGAAGATGCAATGCTTTAATTATGTTTGAATTAATACGTTCTAAATTTTATCTTGTAAAAACCTCCGGGACATGAGCTCATATCACGACGGTTTATTTTGTTAGCCTTTTGCTACACTGTAAGTGTTAAAAAGAAAAGAAAGAAAATTTACTGAAGTAAAATTTACAGTTTTGTTAAAGTTCCAAAAGAATTAAAATTGTTTAAAGATTAAATTTTTATTAGTTTTACTAAGATAATTTTGCAGCTTGATTATCTTGTTAGTTCAATTACAATTATTATACGTATTTATATCACATGTTGTTTTGTCTTATTTCAAACTAAATCAGTGAAGTTTTTGTTGGATAAATTATTTCCATGTGTATACTATCGCAGAGATAAAACAAAGAACCCACGGTTTTAGCCCTGATGATAAGGTCTCCCAGAAGATTTAAGTAACAAAGTAAATATCTATTAAGAAAGATTGAATAGGTGAACATGATAGAGGTAAGACAAATTACAAATTAAAGAAGCACGAAAAGGCAGGTTACACATGGCGCCCAATAATAATTTTGCTACTTATTTTTGCGGTGGTTGTCACATAGATTTAAATATTTAATTTAATTTTACAGAAATAAATTACGAAGTAACTGATTGGTTTTTAATAAGTACAAGTGAATTATACAGATGCATATACATGTACCAGTGATTTTGATTTGCTATTTAATTAATTGTTTGATGAATATTATTATTTTTTACTACGTATAAAGGTCGCGTAGGTGGCGTAGTTACCTTTAGCGTTTTATACTAGCACCACAAATCCTTCTAAAAAAAGATTTGGGAGCGCTATGATAAACTAAAGGATACTGAAAATTGTCCTCGTAATTACTAGGGATCATTTAATTTGATTTACAAGGGTAGACCCCATTGATCTTCAACCAAACCTTGATTGGATTTGTTATTTTATAGTATAAATACTATCAATTACTTCGCAACGAAATATAATAACGGAAAGTGGAGTTAATCTGTATTGAATTTTAACTTGAGGATTTCAGCATTTTAAGCGAACAAAATTCGTATTCGAGAAATTAATTTCTTTGAAAAGAAGCTTTTGGATTTATCGAAAATTTCTGTCGTTTAATTGCGTCCTTTTGTTATTTAAATATTTTTGCAATTTATTTAGCATGGCTTGGATTAATTGTCTTTCCACACAAGAATTGTCTTGGGAATTAGCAATTAGAGGTAAAGCTTGTGATAGTATGCTATTAGAAAATAAAAGAAAACTTTTGAGAACTTTTATTTCAAAAGAAAAAATAGACCCAAAATTAGTTTATAAGTATCCAGAATGTAAATCTGAGCTCTACGAACAGCTACATTTCTGTGAGGAAGCCTTGGAAACTTTACGCCAACCCTTGCTTGAGTTTTTGGACAAACCATCCAAATTAACTAATAAACGCCTTAAAGCTAAACTTCTGCATATTGGTCGCCGCTTGGAATATATAGAAGTAACAGATGAGTTACAACAAAAAGTTGATATTTTAAACAGTAAATGTCTGGAATTTTTGGATATGTTAGGTGAGGTTGATTCCGAAATAATGTTTCAAAATGATTTAGAAACATTTGTGAATTCTCGGATGGAATCTCAAATACAAGAAAGTACGGACATTAACCCTGTAGTTGCTACAGAAGAAAATCCACAGCAATCAAGCCCAATAAATAAAACTACAAGTTTAGTTAATACACAAATTTCAATAATCCCAACTGTTAACAAAGAGTCTATACGAAATTTAGAAGCAAGATTAGCTAATCTAGAATCACCAACGCAGAATGAACCTGTAACACATCAAATCATTAAATCAAACTTTGTTACACCAATTGCAAAATGGAATGTTTGTTTTACTGGCGATACACAGCAATTAGGAGTCAATGCATTTCTAGAACGAGTAGAAGAATTGAGAATTGCTAGAGGATTTACGCACCAGCAAGTATTTAATAGTGCTATAGATATTCTTGGAGGACAAGCGCTCATTTGGTATAGGTCATTTAAAGGAAAAATTCACTCATGGCTAGAGTTAGAGCAAAAATTAAAGCAACATTTTCTGCCAGCGGATTATGATGAAGTATTGTTAGATGAAATACGATCTAGGAAACAAGGGCAAGATGAAAAACCTGTAATCTTTATTGCAGCAATGGTGAACTTGTTTAATAGATTAATCAAAATACCGCCTGAAATAGACCAACTTAGATATATTCGTAAAAATCTTCAACCCTTCTATGCAAGCCACTTAAGTTTAGAAAAAATAGACAGCATTGATCAATTAATTGAACTCTGCCTTCAACTGTAAAATACAAAGGTACAAAATTTTAAATTTAGAAATAGAGATTTGCCTATAAATGCACCATTAGAGCCAGATTTAGCATACCAACCTGTTACAACACAAAAACAAATAAACGCCATAATAAAGAACGAGCAACAACCTCAGTCATCAAAAAGAAGTTTAATGTTCTCCAATAAAAGATTTAATAATAGATCAACTCGGATATCGAAATTAGCTGATTTGGCATGCTACAATTGCAATGAGAAAGGCCATACCTATCACCGTTGTACAAAGGATCGTACACTTTTTTGTTACATTTGCGGAACAAAAGAAGTTACGTACAGTAGTTGTCCCAAATGTGCAAAAGTTCAAAAACGTATAAGAGCCGGTTTCAGTATTAGCCAACGAAACCATAACTATGGCATTTCGGCTAACAGTACAGAATGGAAAAATTGGTTACAACGAATTAGAGATTTTACATCAACTACATCCAAAAAAATTAACACAATTCTATATACAAAGAAGCAAGACCCAAGACCATTTATTTATGTTCGTATAAAAACACAACCTATCCTAGCGTTATTGGATACTGGTGCAACTAATACGGTAGTAGGACGTACGGGATTACCTATAATTAAGAATTTAGGATTAAAGATAGAACGACCTGTTGCTCCTACTTATCTAGAAACAGCTGATGGTACCAAACAGTATTCGCTAGGTCAAGTAATTTTGCCTACAGAAATTAATGGAACTACTCATAATATTACAGCTACAATAGCAAATTCTATTAATGATGCTTTAATATTAGGATCGGATGTCTGTCGTATATTTAAATTACATGCAAATTTTGACAATAACACTTTTTGTATGATAAACGAGAAACAAATAGTATCAGCACTAGAGCAGAAAATTATAAACACCACAGATGATCCCAGTAGTGATCAAATGTATCAACTACAGAATATAATGGAAAAATTTAAATCAATTAGTGGCCAAGAATTAGGAAGAACAAAGAAAGCAGTACATCGAATAGATACAGGGGATGCTGAACCCATAAAACAACGATACCATCCGTTATCACCAAATATGTTAGAAACACTAAATAGAGAAATCGATGAAATGTTAAAATTAGGGTGATAAGACCTTCGCAATCGCCATGAAATTCGCCAATCGTAATGGTCAAGAAAAGAATGGAGACATACGGTTATGCTTCGACGGAAGAAAACTTAACGCTGTGACAAAAAAAGATGCATACGGCTTACCGTACGTTAATGATATACTTGATAAATTTAGAGATACTAAATTTCTAACATCGATAGATTTGAAAAAAGCTTTCTGGCAAATAGAATTAACACCGGAGTCTTGTGAAAAAACTGCCTTTACAGTACCTAGGAGAGGACTTTTTGAATTTACTGTATTACCTTTTGGACTTTGTAATAGTCCCCAAACACTACAACGATTAATGGACAATATCCTAGGACCACGTTTTGATAATGTGTTTGTATATTTGGACGATGTAATTATAGCATCTACCACGTTTGAAAGTCATATGAATACACTAAATGATGTTTATCTAGCGCTAAAAGAAGCTAATTTAATAATTAACTTTGAAAAGTGTGAGTTCTGTAAACCATCGCTGAAATATCTCGGCTATGTAATTGATAGAGAAGGACTTCGAACTGATCCGGAAAAAGTCCAAGCTATAGCAAGTTTTCCAACTCCAACAACTGTCAAATCAATAAAAAGATTTCTAGGAATGGCAAGCTGGTACAGGAGATTTATTTCCAATTTTTCAACCATAGCTGATCCAATTTTATCGCTTATTAAAGGTCGCTCTAAAAAGCAACACATTAGCTGGAACCAAGAAGCAGAACAAGCCTTCCAAAAATTGAAAGCGTTGTTAATTACCTCGCCGATTTTAACTAGTCCAGACTTCTCACAGAGTTTTATTATACAAACAGATGCATCAGAAGTTGGTCTTGGGGCAATCTTATTGCAAGGTGAGGGCGAGAACGAAAAAGTAATAGCATATGCAAGCAGGTCACTGACTAAGCAAGAGAGAGCTTACAGTGCCACCGAGAAAGAATTGCTGGCAGTAATATTTGGAGTAGAAAAATATCGTCCTTACATAGAGGGAACAAAGTTTAAAATCATTACTGAACATTACTCTTTAATATGGTTGGACAAATTAAAAAGCCCATCCGGAAGGTTACAGAGATGGAGTTTACGACTATCCCAGTTTTCTTATGAAGTTCTTCATCGGAAGGGAAAATTTAATGTGGTTCCCGATGCACTATCAAGAGCACCAATAATAATAAATCAGATTTCTATACACCAAGACCAGTGTGATCCATGGTATAATAAGATGATGCAACGAATTCAGAAAAATTCTTCAAACTACCCTTCATGGAAAATAGAGAAGAATGTGTTTTACAAATATGTTCCCAACAAACACAACATTGTTTCTAATTTGATAGAGTGGAAACAAGTACTCCCAAAATATTACAGAGAAGAAGTCATTAAACAAAATCATGATGCTCCTACATCCGCTCATCTTGGTACATTTAAAACATGGAATAAGGTCGCCGAAAGCTATTATTGGCCAAAGATGAAATCAGATATTGCTCGGTATGTCAGAAAATGCCAAATCTGTCTTGCTTCAAAAAGTACTTTACAGTCGAAAAATGGGTTAATGGGGAAGGAAAGAGAAGTGGAACATCCTTTTCAAATGATATCTATTGATATTATGGGGCCTTTACCCAGATCGAAAATAGGTAACACATCTATTTTAGTGGTTTCTGACTGGTTCACCAAGTATGTACTGATTCACCCTATGAAAAAAGTGACAGCTACCTCGATAAATAATTTTATCGAAAATCAAGTATTTCTTATATATGGAGTACCGCAAATTATAACGACGGATAATGTATCTCAATTTGTAAGTAAGGCATTCAAGAAATTGATAAAGGAATACCAAGTTCAGAAGGTTTGGTATAATGCAAACTATCATCCTCAGGTTAACCCTACGGAAAGAGTTAACAGAGTTATCATCACAGCGTTAAGATCATATGTGAAAGATAATCACAGGCTTTGGGACGAAGAACTGCATAAAGTTGCACATGCTATGAGAAACGCAGTTAGTGAAGTTACTGGTTACACTGCAGCCTTTTTGAATTTTGGTCGTTCAATACCTATTTCAGGAGATTATTATGGTAAACTATCTGAGTTTACTGATCAAGATCTTACGGTTCATTCAAGAGAGCAACTGGTAAAAGATCTCAATGAGCTTTCAGAGCTTTATAATGATGTGGTAGTAAGACTTCATCAGGCTTATGAACGCAATAAGAAAACTTATGATTTACGGCGTCGGGAGGTGGAGTATAATAAAGGAGACTATGTTTGGAAGAAAAACATGGTGCAATCCAAAGCTTCCGAAGCTGTATCCCAAAAATTAGCACCTAAATATGTTCGCTGCAAAATCATTGAGAAAACTGGAACCGTTACATATCGACTAAGAGACGAAAAAGGAAAGGACATTGGTGTCTGGCACGTGAAGGATCTCAAACCAGATTACTAGCGTTATTAGCTACCGATCTAGCTTTGATTTAGTAGGTAGGCTACTAGGAAGAAATGTCTTTTTTTTGAGTGTGGGTTTGCACCTTGCTTTTGCATTAGCCTGGTGGGACCCCATGTTCACAGGGAAGTACATATATTTCTAGTTTGTCATCCTAACTTAATTGTATGAGAGTTTCTCATGTGGGAAGGAAGTAGTGTAACAGTTCGATTTAACTGCTACGAATCTGGACGTTAGGCAACTTTATTTACCTCCATTTAGATTATACGTCAAACGAAAAAGCAAGTTCCTTTGTCTTATGAGTCGAAATTCTGTTAGGTAGGGATCAAAAGGCATATTTTAGTATTCTGCGCACTTGATAAGATCGGGCTATCTTATTCAACTTTTGGTGGAAGATGGACACGAAGCAGCGTGTTATTTTCCAAACGTTAGTTTGCTTGTTAGAAGCGTTTCTTTTGAAAATAAATTAAATTGCCGGCTAGGGGTAAGCTGATTTTATTTATTATACAATGATTTTTAAATAAGATTATCTGTTGTAGCAAAATTAATTTAATATTTAAAAACGTGTTGTTCACTGCAATATGGTTTTGGTTAGATTGCCATTTAAGTGAATTTGAATACTTGTTCGAGTATTATAAAACGAATAAATTAGAAATTATCAGCAGAGATATTGAACTAATTTACACTGTTTTTATATCTTGGATTGATTCCTGGAAAGCTTGCTTTTTTTGGATTACGATTCTTTGGGTTAGAGAATCAGGTGTTCGAGTGTCCGCCATGAGGTCACACCATCTGTTATTTCCATTGATCGCGTTTTGCCCTGAAGTGTGTTGAGGTCAAATACGTTGAAAATACTTTATTCAGGTATTTATGTATATATCCAATTTACATTTTCAAAAAAAACTTATAATAATTGTTTGTTTCGCAAATGTTTATATACTAATCGTACTGTGAAGAAGCAATGCTTTAATTATGTTTGAATTAATACGTTCTAAATTTTATCTTGTAAAAACCTCCGGGACATGAGCTCATATCACGACGGTTTATTTTGTTAGCCTTTTGCTACACTGTACTTATTAAACAGAAAATAAAGAAAATTTACTGAAGTAAAATTTACAGTTTTGTTAAAGTTCTAAGAGAATTAAAATTGGTTAAATTTTTATTAGTATTACTAAGATAATTTTGCAGCTTGATTATCTTGTTAGTTTAATTACAATTATTATACGTATTTATATCACATGTTGTTTTGTCTTATTTCAAACTAAATCAGTGAAGTTTTTGTTGGATAAATTATTTCCATGTGTATACTATCGCAGAGATAAAACAAAGAACCCACGGTTTTAGCCCTGATGATAAGGTCTCCCAGAAGACTTAAGTAACAAAGTCAATATCTATTAAGAAAGATTGAATAGGTGAACCTTGATCGAGGTAAGACACAGTTAACATTTTAGAAACATGAAAAGGCAGGTTACACACTAAAGGGTGTATCGTGGGTTGTAAGTAACGCATCCAAAAGTGTAAAAATTCAAAACAAAGATCCTCCAAAATAACGTGACGTAAAGTGTGAAATATCGATTAAAATTCAAATACGTTGATATAAAGTACAGGTCAAAATGTACTAATACAAAACTAACGAAAGAATACAAAAAAAAGGGTACCTATGAAAGGTAATTAGTTTTAAGGTAAAAACGTGATAATACTTACAGTGCTTGCACGTGTAGACCAAAGTGAATAACAATTTCCAGCATACTGCTGATTAACCGAATATAGCAATCGGTATAATGGCTTTTCTGAAAGAAATCCCAACTACTAAGCTGGTTAAGTATAAAATTCAAAACACTTTTAAAGTTTCAGAAATTTGCCTATTATTACACTTTGTCTAAACTGTCTGAAGAGCTGATTTGAAAAAGGAAGATGCTCTGTTGTTTTCAATTATAAAGACTTTAATCTACAAAAACTGAATGATAAATAATCAACTAGATAGGCGTGCAGAACTTAACAAAGTAACGCTCGAAGATCTGTAAATATGGTTTTAAGAATCATACAAGCATGTACCCTTAAAAAACAATATATATCAATGAAGAATTTAATGGAATAAACCTCAAAAAATTAAACAAATATATAAATCTATCTGAAAATGTAAGTAACTCTGTGAAACAGTACGTCTGTTCCGTCCTTGTACATAGGTTATAGTTTAGGATTTATTATTACTTGGGCTTGCTTGCTGTTCCCAATTCGACGCGGTAAATTTAAATTTTGTTAGTACAAATTTCCCCAAGGCGTTTATTTGATGTACATTAACCTTGTGAATGGTGAGCGTCTGTCGCGCGCGGACGCACCAGATTATCAATTTGGCATATCCAAGGAACTTGCTCAACGAATTCGCTCAACGAGCTTGGCAGTGCCCGCATTAGCTTGTTCAAGTATCGTAGAACCCGCAGATTGTAGAGTAGCGCAGAGTCCGCCTTAGCTTGCTAGAGTATCGTAGAGACCACATTATTAAAAGAATGTTATAGAACCGCCGTAGCAACAAGTCGCTCTAGTATTTAAAACCGCTCAACAAATATCGTTGAAGAAACCGCATATCCTCGCTTATTAAAAGCCGCTGAAAATGTTATCGTAAAAACCGCAGTCGTACTTTATAGTGCCGTCTTGTTTGTGAATTGGTACACGCCGCGTTGGTGTTCGCATCGTTTTTGTCCAGGTGCCGCGTCCAGTGTGCACGTGTTACACGCCGCTAATTGGATATTATACACTCTGATGAACCGCCCTAGTTCGTGTGTTGCGAGCTATTAATTTGTTACAACTTTTTTCATCGTTACCGTCATTCAGGTGAGTACTAAAAATAAACGCTGCTTTGTTTCTTTGTCATGTGCATGAACATTAATTAATTGTGTTGCTTGTTGACAACACGCCTATAGAAAAAATACAGTCCACACATCTCGCTTTTTGAGTTATTCGAAAGTCCCCGCATGTTACAACGTCCCTGTTAAGAATATTCAAATGATGAGACAGGAACACAACTGCGCAAGTCTGGCTGTCTGATAAATTGACATAAACATTTACTAATATCAAAACATTCCTTGAAATTGAATTAATATAGACGTAAACAATAATTGGATAATTAAGAAGCTTAGAATTAATTCAAAATTATACCTATTCTAAATCGTGAGTATAAAATTAAGACATTCAACACTTAATCACTGAAATCTTTCTAGATCTTCCAATGCCTTTCAGAATTACAACCAATTCACAATTTTATACATCGAAACACGAAAATATATTTGTACAATAGAAACAACACTTGAATAACAACTTTAAGAATTTAAACTATTTAATTATAACGAAAACCTTTTACGAAGAATTTCTGTAACCAACATATTTGTCAATGTTAGCACATCTGTACAATTTAGAAGAGAAAGTATATCCTTTTAATGATTAGTAAAATATTTACAAAACAATCTTATTAAGAATTAACCATTAAATAAATGAAATAATAATCTCTATCTAAATGTAATATTTATTAATAAATGTAAACCTACACCTTGAAAATTATAGGCAACCAAACTATCATCCCAAAATACTAATTACATATACTAGCTTAGTGACAGCATAACCTGCGAAAAGAAGCTGTCACAAAGTGTTTGGTTAAAGGAGTATAGATGTTAAAAAGAAGAGGGGATTAGAAATCGACTTTGCTAATAAATCTTGAAATGAGGGTAACTCCCTTGAGGATGATGCAATCTAAAAAATTCCTAGAAATTAAGGTAGCTGAGAAAATCTAATATTAATTCACACCAAACAAGATATATTTATCTAGAAAGAAACAAAAAATAATCGTTTATATGTTTGCTAGAGGGTATGTGTGTAAAACGGTAAGGGGTGGTCGGATTTTAAATCTACCGATTTGGATTCTAATAAAATTTTAGAGTAATTTTATGCGTCGCATGCTAAAAAATTTATAAAAACGGTCAGAAATCGCTGCTGGTACAAATATCTTAAAATAAGAGTAACTCCCTGGGGGATGATGCAATCTAAAAAATTCGTAGAAATTCAGGTAGCAGAAAAAATCGAATATTAATTGATACCAAACAAAATAAATTTATCTCGAAAGATGAACTAAACAAGATAGAAAGTATGATATGACATTAAAAGCGATTAGTGGTGCGGTGGCGGTATGTTCGCCGGAGGGTATGTGTTTAAAACGGCAAGGGGTGGTCGGATTTTAAATCTATTTACAGATTCAGATTCTGTGTAAAATTCTAGACTAATTTGATGTATTACATGGCTGAAAAATTTATAAGGACGGTCAGAAATCGCTGCTGGGAAAAATCTTAAAATGTTGGGTAACTCCTTAGGGATGATGCAATCTAAAGAATTCCTAGAAATTCAGGTAGCTGAGAAAAGTCTAAAATTAATTGACACCAAACAAGATATATTTATCTCGAAGGATGAAATTGGTCCAGAATGAGGGAGCAATTGAGGATGCCGGAGCAAATGAGGCGCCAGAACCGGCTCAAATACTCTACTTTGTCTAGTCTACATAGATTAATTATGAATATAGTTCTTCAAAGTGAACTTTTGCATAAACAACTTTAGTACTTCGATTTATTCTTTGACCAAAATGATACTTTAAAGATGAGTGCTAAATTAGCTCACTGTAATCTTCTGGATTATATTTAGCTTCATGTTTTGTATTTAATCAGCATAGTTTCGCAAACTTATTTGTAGATCATTGCAAGAACATGTATTCAGGGGTAACCCAAACTTGTATTTAATTCAAGACAACTTAGATTATTTCATCTCGTCGTGCTATTCATTGTATTCGGTCGCTTTGTTAACGTTGTAATAGGATCAATTCAGTACCTGTTGTACCTATTGTGGGAAACTTATTCAGCTATTGCGTTTCCGCAGCTAAACTCTAAAACTCTGTGGGAATCGATCTCATGTGTCTTTTACTATTATAACGTATTGTAAGAGGGGTTCCAAAACCAGCAAAAAGTATCTTTGTGCGTTTTGTTTGTCTGGTAGCTATTGTCATGCATCTTGAAGTTAGTTTAAATTTTTCTATTGAAACAGTTATAGTTTGTTTATGACACAGCTAACAGAATGCCATAGTTTACATTTTTTTAAAACATTATCGATCAGTTACGTTTCGACTGTATCCTTATTATTCCTTTCGTTAAAATGTAAAATGTCGTATCCCATTCTCTTTCTGGTTTCAACTTACACAAACATTTGGAAATTTAAAACAGTGATATGTTAGCAGGTTACAAATACCAAGCTGCATAAAAAGTTTTTGTGTGCGCTGTTATTCCCCCTAATTCTAATACCTCCGGAGCCTCTGCACTGTAAAAGCGCCAAAACGTCTAGTACAAAACTTTAGTACACATTCTTGTATGTCTTAGCATATACAATCTTCTATGCATCCTATGAACAAAATGAATCTGCGAGATTTAAAACTTTATTTCTCCAAACTTACCGAACTGTGAAGTTAAGAAGAGCATACGATTGGAACTTTCCGTCATCCCTTTATCTTACGAAACTTCGTTGTTTGAGAATGTTGTCAAGAACCGTATAATGAGCAAATTTAAATCGACCCTTAAAACTTTTAGCTACTTTCTAACATTTTAAAAGTTTTCTAAAAGTAAATAACATTTAGAGTAAAAAAGCTCGAATGAAAAGCGTGCTTAAAGCAATTTTTATTGCAGAAAGAAAAGTGCAGAAATTGCTTTGCAGTTTTATATTTGGCGGGTCTTGGAGCAAATTTATTTCGCTTTTGAGAAGGATCTTCTAATTGTCAATAAATATACGACTCAATAATGCCTCAGAACTAATAAAGTTAATTTTTCAACAAGTTTTTGTGTTTAACTTGTTACCACCTTTTATTTAAAAGTAGTAACATGGAGGGGAACAAACTACTGATAGTTACTATTACAAGGTTGTCTGGATTAGCTCAAATAGGATAGCACAAAACTTTACACAACGGGAAGTAAATTAGTGGATTGACGAAAGAAAAGTTCTACACCTCTTATAGTTTTAATGAATTCATTTATATAATCAAAGCATTACACGAAGATAAAATTGTTAAACACATACCTTATCTATAAATAACCAGCTGACGTACGCATGAACTTTCTCGCTAATTATACCTATAGAGTACATTTGCGTTTGAATATTCGCATGTACAAGCAATATATAAATTTGGAACGCAGTAAAACAATCTTACCAAAATGATTTGGTACTTCTAATAACAACGCGCATATCTTATGTTGACTAAAGGGTATGCTCAGCTTGCCTACCTTGATGAACTTACGTGAATCCGGATGCCCAGAATTGAATTCATCATCATTAGGTCTTCAGTCTTGGAACTGGTTAGGCGCGTACCCTCACCAACTCATTTCCCTGAAATTTCCACAGTCTGCATCTTTCACTATCTGCGTGCATTAATCTGATCTAGACCTACCCCTACCTCTTTTTTCCTTATCTCTGCTTGTAATATATCCCGCACTATTCCCCTAAAATGCCTTAGAACGTATCTTGCCCTTCTATTTTTCTTTTTTTATTGTTTTCCACATATACTTTCAACAATTTTCTCATAGTTTCTATGTTTGTTGTCTTTGAACATAGCCGCTGCTCTTTCTTGTTAGATGCAGTTCGGTTCTTCTTTTATTGTTTTACAAATATATACCCTATTTTACCGATATTCAGTAGAATACTAGAATATTTGCCGAATTAATAGTTTTCCAATATATCCTTTCGAACAATCAACATTTCTATCAACTTATTTCTATTCTCAGTTAGCCTACACAGTTCCCTGAAATTTCCACGGCCTAGATACAACTCAGTTCCCCTTCTGTGGTTTTCCAATTATATGTCCTTTTTACCGAGATTCAGTGGTATGTGAAGGAGGTTAAGCAAGAATGGAATTGTAAGAAGTAATTTAACGGAAGCACTGAATTGTTGCTGCTACTTGCTGGGACTCGCAGGGACTCCACTTTGTAGTTATAGTTGTACTCAAGACAGAAACTTGAAATTTGAACTGGTAGCGGAAATTTATGAGAACTGTTTTGTTAAAACAAGTGACTAAGCATAGGTGTATTGCACCTTATTTTGTTAGTTGTTAATTCAAAAGCAAAAAGCATATATAAGGTTAACATCCATAGTTCTTTAATATACTTACACAAGTTAATTATTAGGAAAATTAAACAAGCGAACTTCAGACTTTCAAAATTGATAAATTAATTATTTAATTATTTATTTATTTTTTCTTGATAATAGTAAAAATCATAGAAGTGCGGTAAATACAATTCTGTCCAAAATGTTCCTCAAAACAGCCTCTAGTCGCTGCAAGAGGTGGCGGTGATACCTAGATTCGTTAAATCCCCAATAAGCAAAAGAACAAAGTTTCCAACGGCTACTCGGAAACCAGATGGTGCCTTGATACAAAATCAAACGAAAACTCTTGTAAAATGCTCCAAGTATACAAATCCCAAATCGGGAAAGCTCAATAACAGCATTTAAAAATATACTTGAAGTCATGTTTCTACTAACAGCTTTCTGTTACCACCAAGACCAGTCAATTCATTCTCGCGCTACCACAGAGTTTGCTAGTTTTTCGGGAAATACAAAACTAGAAAGTTCAAACTAACAAATTAATAATTATCACGTTCTGGACAGATTGCTCAAATTCAATAACATCGCGATAATCACACAATCTTTTTAAGAATTGGCCTCCAATTTAATTCTTCATAAATATCAACAGACAAAATTAGAAATTCTTTATAATACGCGACTTATTAATTGATTAAAAGCGAATAATTACATGGTTTTAAATTATAGAATTTAAATTAAGAATAACCTGTAACAAATTTTGAGGATTTCGTACTCAATATTTAACGTTATCGTGTTATTTTAAAGCGAACATAGGGAATAGGCTTGTATTTGTTAAGTGTAGGGTTGATAAATGATGTAAACATGTTGTTGATCAAAAACTTTTGTAGTAAGTAATGGCTAGATAGCACTGAAAATAACAATCCTTATGTCAATATTTACGTTTTTATATAATTATCGTACTTAGGGAGAAGCTTATATCTTCCATTAGAAATGCTTAATTATAAAATTACAAAGAATGTAGTTATTGATTAAATTGTAACAGAACTCGATAAAATTAATTTTGTTATAATATAACTCCATTTCTAATGGATCTGCATCTTGCCGAAGTTCTAGATTAATAGAACAGGTGAAATGGCTTGCGTGTTCTAATGAGCTAAAAAGCCCAACCAAAGTAGTAGGGTCGTTAGTGAGGAACCAGACTAAGACAGGTCCCCGAAAGAGGGCAGCGGCTCTTTTGGTACTTAGATTGACAGAGACCAAACGGGTAGGTATGGCAGTCTAAAACACACTACCGCGATGTGGAAGGCAACGGGAAACCACCACATTATCTCCCAAGTACAGAGATGGCATTCTCTGGGGTAAAAGATTCCGGAATTAAACTAGTCCCCCATTCGGATCTCCGGGGGGATTACTTCGGAGGATACGATCGGAAAGTTCAGAATAAGAGTCGGGAACATTTTGCGAGTCGGAGCTTGTAATGTTAGAAGTATGAAGCAAGTACGTAAACTAGAAAACCTAAAAATCTAAATGAATAGGTTAGGTACTAGATATAGTAGGGATCAGTGAAGTTTGGTGGGCAGAGGTGGGTAATTTTTGGAGTGGAGACTTCAGGGTAATTCATACAGAAGCAGAGGAAGGAAATTTGGGTATGGGAATAGTTATGCGAAAAAAGATATGGCACTGTGTAGAAAATTACTTACAAAAGAACGAAAGAGTACTCATAGTTAGATTAGAATTTAAACCGGTAAACATAGTAATAATAAAGTATACACGCCCACCTCTACCTACAATGACGAAGAGGTAGAAGCGATGTACAAAGATATCGAAGAAACACTAAGATACGTAAAAGGACATAGAAATTTAATAATTACGGGGATTTTAATGCAGTGGTAGGTGAGGGAAGGGAAGGAGCGGTAGTAAGTTTATTTGATTTAGGTACGAGAAACGATAGGGGAAATGGGCTGCGAGAATTTTACGACAATAATATTTTAATCATCACAAACACATTATTTCAACATCATGTTAGAAGACAATATACGTGGAAGATGCCAGGAGATGTAGGAAGATTTCAAATAGACTGCATTCTTGTTAGACAACGGTTTAAGAATCAAGTAAAAGACTGTAGAAGCAGATATAGACACTGACCACAACATCATAATTATGAGGCCGGACTTAAATTTAAAAATTTGAAAAAAGAAACGGAAAAAGGCACTTTGACTTTGAGAAACTAAAAAGTATAGATATTCAAGAAAGATTTGAAAAAAGTCATATGAATTGCTGAAAGATATCGGGAAAATTTCTGATACTAAGGAAGTAAAAGCAAAATGGAATAACATTAAATCCAGCTTAGTCATGGCGGCCAGAGATATTCTGAGGTATATACAAAAAGAAAATAAGAAACCATGGATAACAAGAAATTCCCTGAATTTAATAGAAGAAAGTCGAAAATACAAAAATAAATCAGACAAAACAGGAAAACAGAGATACAAAGCCATAAAATGAGAAATTATTCGTAAATGCAAGTAAGCTGAAGAACAATGGATTGATGAAATGTGCTAAGAGGTACAAACTAAGATAGAAATAGAAAAGACAGATGAAGCATACAAACTAATTAGAATAAATTTTAGGGATATAAAACCGTATAGAAAGTCAATTTCAACTTGTAAGCTATATGTATGAGGCAGACGAGATATCCAAAGATTTCAAACGTAACATCATAGTAACTATATCAAAAAAGAAAGGCACGGATAGGTGTGAAAGTTTTTGAACACTAAGTTTGACTGCACACGTGTCAAAAACTAGAATCACTTGTACAAAGACGAATGGAAAAACGAGCTGAAGAAATACTAGGAGAAGATCAATTTGGGTTTAGGCAAAACAGGGGAACACGAGAGGCTATTTTAGCTCTGAGAGTGATAATGGAGAACACAATAGAAAAAGGGGAAAGCGTGTATATAGAGTTTGTAGATCTGGCAAAAGCATTCGACAACGTAAAATGGAAAAAAATGTTCGAAATATTCAAAAAGATTGGAATGAGTTATAGGGATAGATGAATAGTTCATAGCTTATACAAGGAGCAAACAGCAGTAATAGAATTAGAGTAGGGAAGTAGAGAAGTAAACATTAGAAAAGTGGCGAGACAGGAATGTGCCCTATCTCCATTAATTTTTAACTTGTACATTGAAGAGGCAATGAATACTGTCAAATGCAGGAAGACATTTGGAATGACTATTCAGGTACAACAAATTGATATGCTTAGATTTGCAGATAGATGATGTAGCGGTATTAACATCTAGCAATGAAATGGAAACGGTTCTAACAGAGAGATACGGTATGAAAATTAACAAAAATAAAACTAAAGTAGTAGTATCCAAAGGAAGTGAAAATAAATCAAAAACAAGAATAAAAAAACCTACAAGATGTTAAAGATTTCTGCTACCTAGAAAGTCAAATAACGTAAGATGGGAAAAGCGCAAAAGATATAAAACAAAGATTAGCACAAGGTCGTGCTACATTTAACAAGAAAAAGAAACTACTGTGTTCAAAGACAACAAACATAGGAAAAAATTGCTTAAAACGTATGTGTTGAGCTCAGCACTGTACAGCGGTGAAGCCTGGACAATACGAGAAGCGGACAAGAAAAAGGTAAAATCCTTTAAAATGTGGTGCTACAGACGTATGAGGAAGATATCATGGACAGACAAAGTTAAGAACAAAGAGGTACTAAATATAGTAGGGGAAGAAATAAATATGTGGAAACGGTAAAAAATAGAAGAGATAGGATGATAAGCCACATACTACGGCATGAGGGAATAGTACGGAACATATTAGAAGCCGAGATAGGAAATAATAGAAGTAGGGGTAGAGCTAGGTTAAACTATTGTACATAGATAGTGAAAGATGTAGGTTGTAGGAATTTCAGTGAAATGTGTAGGCTAGCTTAGAATAGAAATCAACTGAGGTACGCATTCAACCAGTCCCAAGATGGATAAACTAATGACAAAAAAAACTGTACTGAAACGCAACTACAGGTATTGGTTGAGCCATATTTTCGAATAATGATAATTGTGTCAAAGGATTTACTGGAAAACTATTAATTCGGCAAATATCTAAGTGTTGGGGTAGCTTAACTTTCTTCACACGCCCTACATTTGATTTTTCAATACTCCTCCCGAAAGTACTACATTGGCCAGGAAGCGAATTTTTTTTACCTGGAAATTTTGAATTTTGCTGAAACCTTGCTGTTGCAAGCAAGCTAAAGATCTTTAACGTGCGTGACAACACACACACACGGGAATTCCGTTTTACTTCTCATCCGAACGAGGGTGTATTTCTGTGAAAAAGGCTCGCCAAACATTTTTCAGGCGAACCCTGTCGGGATTTGAACCCGTGACCTTGGGCATAGTAGTCACACGCATACCAACTACACCACGAAACCGCCCCCTTTCACATACCAATAAATCCCGGTGAAATAGGGCATATAATTAGAAAACAATAGAAGGGAAACCGACCTGTATATAGGCAGTGTGAAAATTTCAGGGAACTAGGTAGTCAGAATATAAATAAGTGGAGATACGTGTCCAACCAGTTTTGAGACTGAAAATTTAATAACGAAAAAATAAGCGCAGATAAATTTGATGATTATCATAAACAACTAGAGGTGTTGGTTGTGAAATATCTGCAACTAATCTTGACTGTGCCGAAAAGATATATTCAAAAAAATAGTAATATGGCAAATGTTCAAGTGCTGGGGGAACTTGGCAGCTACAGGCTGCTTACCCTTTTTCACAACCATTGAATGTTGAGGAAATAGGGTATATAATTAGAAGGGGACCGAACTGCATCTAAGAAGAAAGAACAGCGCCTAGGATCAGAGACAACAAACATAAAAACAAGAAGAAAATTGTTGAAAGCATATGTGTGGAGCACAGCACGGAATGCTTATGAAATACGGGCAGTAGGAAAAGCAGACAGAAAAACGGTAACAACGTTTTGGAATGTTGTGCTTTAGATGTATGAGGATGATAGTATGGACAGACAAAGTTAATAACAAATATATTATAGAAATAGTAGGGGAATAAAGATATCTGTGAAAAAAAACAGAAGAAGTAGAAGGGCAGAATTCTTTCTAAGACATTTTTGGGGAATAGTACGGGATATATTACAAGCAGAGATAAGAAAAAAAGCGGTAGAGGTAGGCCTAGATCAGATATTGATAGACGAGGACTGTGCAAATTTTAAGGAAATGTGTAGGTTAGTTCAGAATAAGAAACAATGAGGGTACGGGTCTAACCAGTCTAACCTAATGATGATGACAATATAACTAAAACACATTTAGATAGCAGATGAGCTAAGTGCAATGAGAAAAATAATTTGTTCACATTACTAAAAATTAGTAACCTTGGCGAAAGTTTTCAATTAAAAAAATCCAGAAAAGTTTTTAGTTAGAGAAATCAGTAAATTAATTATAGTCATGAATACCCAAACATTAGTAATAGATAGTCATTTATTAGGTTAGTATTTACAAAGTAATCAACAACTAGGACTATATGGTTCCCAAAGGTAACTGGATTATTAGTACCTTGGTACTTATTTAACAGTACTGATCGCAAACACGTTAGTAACAATTACTGATATATTGCGCACCCATTTACTCATAATTCAACAAATATTACGGTTTTCTTTTTTAAAATAAAATATGTTATAGTAACTTGTATTCATTTCCTGGTAAATTGTTACTGACTTAATAGTATTGATAGCTAATATATTAGTAACAGAATTATTAATGTGTTTGTTACTCATACCTTAGTAAAATGTTGTCAATAAGGCAGTAAAAATATTGAAAAAAATGAATAATAAAGTAAAAAGATATATTTATATTATTGTTAATAAAGGATTGTTATACAATAAAGATGAGGATTTTTCAATACAGAGGAATATGCTAAAATGCTCTTATAGTACTAATCAATTAATTCAGAATAGGAATGAGCAATATTCTCTGCAGATATATTTACAAACAATTCCAAGTAGCACAGCTTGTGGATTTTTAGTAACATGACCTAAATAAATTATGCCTAGTCATCTTGAACTTATTAGATTGAATTTCCTAAATACAAATCACATACATCGAGGTTATATGAACAAATTTAACCACACTAAGACTATATATAGTACTCAATATGAAACTTATAAGGTAATAAAATGATGAAGGCATATGTTTGTCACTATTTGCTATCTTACAGAATAATTTCTCGTGTGTAATATCTAACATAAGTTTTTTGTAGGTTAGGTATGACAGCTAAATTTAATACAAACAGCATTATATTTACCTTGAAACTCATCTATTAATTCACAACCCCATTATTCCAATACCCCAATCACTTCCACATCAATTTGTACCACCATCAGTAATTGATCTCTACTCAACAATATGCAGTAGTAGTTTATTTATAAAGTTTAACAAATAAGACAGTAAGAGAAAATGAAGAATTGGTAATTGAATTGTGTTTACTGTAATGCAAAAGCAACTTATCGTAGTTACGACGACACCAAGTAACACGAACTAACACGAACAATATCCAGCGCTAATATTTGCTTAATAAAATAAGTAGCTTCGAATACTGCAACTTAAGTAATGAAAACGAACTTTAACCAAATTTTTAGCAAACATTACTAATTACTTAATGCTCCTTACCAAAATTAATTTCCTTAGTTAAATTTGTCTTGACAAGCAACTCATTTTTCTCGATATGAACTTTATAAAGATAAGATAATTTTACGTGGCACAACCAGGAAGTATAACAATACAAAAAAATACAATGTTAATTGTTACAATGAAACGAAATGCCATCTGCAAAAGCCATGAGAAAGAACCGATAACGTAATAGACCACGTACGAGTACAATGAACAAAGACGGACATGTGAATGATGCGAGATCTCATACAAATTTGATGTATTGAGTAGGGGATTAGTGGCGAGCTAACTTGGCGGTCGACGAAAAGCAGATTCTTAGTCGTTGAGAGGGTGAACAAAAAGCATATTAGAGTAATTTGTTTATAGAAGTTATTACGGGAAACATGTGATTTTAACATGGTAACATCCGCGAATTTAATAGACAACGGCGTCAACAAACAAAACCGAATCTGCATTCAAAATTTTCGTATCACCCTCAGGTATTCACATATTTGTTAAAGACGGTTTACATTGTATAACATATTCTAACGAACGTAATCCGGCGAGCAATTTATTATTGAAATACAAACAACGTCATAATGGCTGACAAAGGTTTTAGAAATCCATGAAAAGGTCGTCTTAAAGTACATGACCGCCGCGGTCAGGATGAACAGCAGTTAATATTCTAAACGCGTCTATAAATTGATACAAAACATAAGTAAAGGAATAGTGTTTTACTGTACAGTATATGTTGCTGATAGATTATAGAATATCCTGAAAATGTGTAAGTCAAGCGAATACTGTTTGCTATGTATGTCGCGAGTTTACGATTAAATCTCACAAAAAGTAATAACTACGGTAATCAAAAAAGCTTATGAGCTTTATTTTAAACTCAAACTAGAAGATCAGGGCGCCGCATATCGTTTGTATAACGTGTGCTGTGAATCTAAAAGGACGGCTCAACGATGCCCGTAGGTCAATACCCTTTGCAGTACCTATGATGCTGAAAGAACTTAAATAACATGTTACAGATTGCTTTTTTTGCTTGACAAATCTACCTGGAATTTCACTGAAGCCTAAGCAAATTCTATAGTACTCAAAACTGCAATTAGCTCTCAGACCAGTTCTTCACGGCCACAATCTACCTGTCCCCAATCGTGCAAAATCATATACACTCAACGATAATATGAATGCTGCTGAAGATAATATTGTTTAACCAATCGAAAAAAACGCGGATTCACAACCATTTGATATAGGTACTTTATATTTAGTTTTACAAAATGAGCTTAACGATTTAGTACGAGATATAAATCTGTCTAAAGCTTAAGCCAAACTGTTGGGACTCCAGTTTGTACGGTTGGATTCTATTACAGAGTGGTACGCATATTTGCACGTATCGGAGACGTGAACAAGATTTTCTTCATTTGCTTCTTCAGTTGCTGTACTGTGTAGATATTCCTGAACTAATGGATGTATTAGGATCTAAACACAAAACTAATGAGCGGCACTATTTATTGAATCATCTACTCTAAGCTTGAAGAGAGTTCTCTACAGTGGAAATTAGTACCGCTCAGTTCCCATTGCCTACGTAGTACATATCGAGGAAAACTATGACAATATAAAAACTTTACGTGAAAAAATTAAGTATACAGAATGTGAATGGAGCATATGTGGTGATTTAAAATCATAGCACTTTTGTTAGGAATGCAATTTGTTACATGCAGCTTCTGCACTTGAATATTTATTAACAATTTCGACCGCCTTCTCAATACTAAACGATTGCTTATTCGTCACCCGGTAGTATTTCATTAGAATATATAGTTGCAATTTAAAAATGTTTCAATCTATTTTATTTTGATATAGCGTTGAAAACGTGGCATTCGATTATTAGTAAAATTTGTTTACGGAAATGTTACAATGAGTTAAGTATGTGTTTTCTGCAAGGTTATTTCTGGCTCGCATATCGTCACTCCGTATCTAATATAAAGTATTAATTGGTATGTTACATTTTCTGTAAATTTTGTGCGAAAAGTTAGTCAGCGCTCTTTACACGTCGTTCATAATTTCACGAGCTTGATGTAGATTCGTGTTGTTTAAAGCGCTACGACCGGTTGTTGTACGGAATCAGACGTTAATCGGATTTTTCCCATTATCGATTGTAGTTCCGTTGGTGAGAATGAAACATAAGTTGGTTGTACGGGTGATTTTCGAATAATCCCTTTTAAAAAACAGTCTTGTTTGTGTATAATTAGAAATATGCTACCCCCGTTAATAAGAGAGAATACAATTTGTGGAATGTTTTTGACGAAACGGTGATGTAAGCTTATAAAAATCATGTGACTATTGGATTCGTTTTCCCGCCGCAACTCCACAGATGGTACTGGTAATCTAAATTTAAATAATTTCCCATTTTCTTATTTAAAATTCAGAACTGTTATACTTCTAACTGGGCAATTCGAGTATCTTAAAGTGAACACACCACATTTTTGATTGGAAATAAATAAATTCGTGTGATGATATATTCATATTCAGTAAAGCGGTACAAAATGATTTTTGTTCCATTTAAAGTTACTACTAGTGTAAGATGTACCGAACACGATAATCCTATATAATTGAATTAACAGTGTGAGGTGCCAGGTGATCCAGCAGATGTCGGCTACAAAAAGTTGTTGTTCCCCAACCGTGGATTATCAAAACCTTCAAAACCAAGCTATAAGATTAAAACAGAAACGTCATGTCCAGCTGTGCTGCTTCTTCTCCACATTGTTTCGATGATTTCCTTCATGGAAAATTGGGTCTGTATTTTCTTTTTTAAGTTTTGTAAAGTTACTCATCGCATAGTGTGGAAGAACATCAATCCACATACACTCGACGCCTGATTCTTTCCCAAATTATAATCCCTATCATACAGTACGCATCCGATACCTAGTTAACATTATCCCCACCCTCTTCTAGAACGAAACTAAACACAATAATCCACCCCCTTACTACTATATACATCTCGCGCATACAGAACCACATCCACACTAGGCCTATATACCACTCTTCAAATGCCTCCCATAGAATTACAACTCAACGCAGCCCTACAAATCCGAAACCTGAAATGCAACCTTCCAATCCAGGTCCACGACACCATACTAACTCTTAACGAATACAGAACATCCCCATCCGGCATATACACATACGACCTGTTCCCCGAACTACTAAGAATCCCACAACCCGTATCCTGCTCCAGCCCCTCAAGCGATACAATTTCTAACTTCTCACGGCAAATTTCGATCAAAATTTCACTCGTTCAACATCACCTCACCTCCATATTGTCCTTGCGACAACTCCACACCTGAAAATTCTTATCACCTCATCTACTTTACTGCTATCTACCCCTCGCTCAAACTTTAAATCCCCACTAAACCTAGATCCCTATACCCCACTACCTAGCATAACACACTTCATCGCGCACAATCCCGAGCTACTAAACAAATTCCTCACCGACAACCTATACACAAAACCTTCAATAAACACTTAAACACTCTAATATATAACCTGCCCCACATCTCACACTCCTCACAATGCACAACACCATTGCTTACTCCACTACATCAAGTATCCAGGCACTGCGACGAAAGGGGGACTCGCTTCACCGAAAACCAGTCACAACAGCAGACCTTCACGCACCATAATCAACCATCATCTTTAAAAAAGAACTCTCATTTTAAAAGTATCACCATTTATTTACTTTCATATATTTTATTTAAACTTTATATATTTTACTAACTAGTATGGATTCTCTATCCTGGAATGGTTATAAATTGATGCTATTAATTAAAAAAAATATTACGCAATTGCTTCGGTATGACGTAATTACCTAGTAATTTGTTTTACAGCTGCTACGAAATGCATTTCGGTCAGTAGATGGTTTTTCCTTTTATTGTTGTTGTCTAATATTACTTTTTTTTGTTGGTATTTACTTATCACAAATTACTTTTAAGAAGTGCTCGTAGACACTAGGTAAATATATTTATCTACTCCTATTTAGTTATAATACCATTATTCATATACTTTTGAACAAGTAATAGTGTTCATAATTAAACACCGTTTATGAGCGTGAGTTATAATAACTCACGCTTCCAGCTTATATTTCTATTTAATTAAAGTAGCCATGCTCATTGACATTTACGTAATGTCAAACAAATTTGTACTATAATTTTTTAAAAATAATCTTGATTACATGTGTTTATTAAAACTTGTTACTGTGCTTATAGTCGTAGATAAAGTATAGTATTCAACATACGGCAATGGCAATAACTCACTTGATGAATTACGGCACCGCCTTCGGCTCGTGCCGCAAACTTCATCTGCGTGAGTTATTGCCTACATTACCGTATGTTGAATAATATACTATTAAATAATCTTGATTACATGTGTTTATTAAAACTTGTTACTGTGCTTATAGTCGTAGATAAAGTATAGTATTCAACATACGGTAATGGCAATAACTCACTTGATGAATTACGGCACTCGCCTTCGGCTCGTGCTGCAAACTTCAGCTGCGTGAGTTATTGCCTACATTACCGTATGTTGAATAATATACTAGTATTCTTTATGACTATTTTTAATATAAGGAAATGTCAAACATTTAAAAATTGTGGTAAACAAATGGCTGAAAACAATCCATTGAATAGTTTGTTGTTGTTTTGTTTAATTTTGTTTTATGTAAATATTAGGATTGAGGGTAAAAATTAGTGTGATTTAAGTCAAGAATGTATTAATTATTTTTGCGTGGATTCTTATACTGTGTAAATCCTCCGGGGTATGTTGCATAAATAACGTTGTTTTCGCGGGTTAATTTTACTTTTTATAACATGTTGTCTTGTAAATAAGTTTTCTCTTTTGAGGTTTTCTTTTCTTCTTTTTTTGTGATCTATCCCACTTTACGGCTTTCTAGCTAGCATGTAATTTTTTGGATTCCCTTTTTTGTTGGCGTACTCGATGTTACATGTCACATTAAGTACTGCTGCTTTTCCTGCGAATGGAACAGCAGAGCAAAGGATAAACACTACTATGGAAAATGCGAGATAACTTTGTTGCAGGAGAAATGCTCCTCTCGCTGATGCAAAGAAAGTTTTGCTACAACCTCTGCACATAAAACTGAAGCGATGAAAACTTTGTTAAAGCTTTAAATAAGGAGGGTGAACGATTCCAATATCTAAGAGATAAGTTTCCCAAACTAAGACAAAAATAAAAGAAGGAATGTTAATTGGGTCACAAATTCGACAAATTCAAAACTAACCGAGGCTGCTGCTTGGGTATCACTTAAAGAGGCGTGTTTCAATTTCTTCGTAAATACAAAGGCAAATATTAGGAACAAATTGTGATTATCATATTTTCCATATACAACGATATGGGTTGCAACATGTCATTAAAGATTCATTTTCTCTACTCGCATTTGGATTTTTACCAGCAAATCTAGGGTTTGTGAGTGATGAACATGGTGAAAGGTTTCACCAATAGACATTATGTTTTACGAAAACCGATATCAAGGGAAGTGGAGCCCTACAATGTGCACAGATTATTGTTGAAATCTAATCATGAATGCTCTTCTAGAGGTACGCTACAAACAAAAATTACACGCAAAATTTTTTTTGAGGACCTGTAATGACGTGGTATGAATAATCTGCATTATAACAAATGTAAACATTACATAATATAACGCTTCACTATAAAAAAATAACCTTGGATGGGGGTGATAGAAAAATTCTGTAGACCGATACGCAATCAGCGCACATTAGAAAACAAAAAAAATATTTGTGTTTAGTGTAATTAAAGTATTCTGATGCACTTTATGTCTCAGTAAGACGCATGAGTCATTGATATCGTCTTTAAAGCACTTTTGCATTCACGTAAAATTTTGATGAAATTTGTTTTAGAACAATTTATTAGTTACTAGGGCTAAGATACCCTTAAATAAACTCTAAAATGATTTTTGGAATCTTTTAACCTTTCTATCAACCAACATTACAGATACTTAACACATCGAATAGCACACCTTAGTACATACTAAAGAACTACCTAACTTTCATGATAGGAAGAGAACTGTCATTAAAGTTCTGTAAAGGGTGGAAGAATTCTATTCGTACACGTGATTGAATTCGTAAGTGAAGTACTCTTATTCTCAATGCTGTTATTGAGTTACAAACATCAAAACTTTTTAAAGCGTTTAACAAGCCCGAACCATTGCAATCATTGCAAAATCGTAAATAAAAGATGTAGCACTGTGAAGTTGTCAATTCTATTCCTAACTTTTTTAAAACTGAGAGCTGTTAGTCTGTTTGGTCAGTATCTAATTGGCATTCTAGTAAAGATAAAGGTTTGTTTTACGCATTGACGTTTATAGTGCGCTAGCAATTCTTTTAAAAAGTTAGATTCATAACAGATTACATTATTGAATGTAAGTTTATCAGAACTGTACTGGAAGGTAGAAGATGCGTTGTGGGAAAAGCTTTAAAGGCGTGTTTTCTCCTAAAGCATTTTCTCATTTCTATTGTAAACATTTTCTGTTTTTACTGGCATCTGTCTAGCGTAGAATATCTAGATAAACTGGTCAAAAGTTCAGCACAATCAACTTACAGCAATTCCGTCCACGTATGCATAGAACTTCTGTATCATGTGGTGTTATGAATTTATAAACAAAGTGAACGTATTCACAACGGCTTTTGTTTCAAGTTCTGTGCTTTGGTATTCAAACGTTAACACTCCATTTCTTCTTAACAGACACACTTTATATTTAAAATGCAGTATCTTTGGACCTCTATACGTGTTCTTCAATAGATATACACCCTCTGAATAATTCAAACAAATTATGTATTTGAAGAATTATTGTTAACATCAAACAAATAAGTTAGTTAGATTACACCTATCATGTATTGTTTAAATAAGGTTTTTATTTGATTTTTGTTCGAAGTTTGGTAATTATTTCATGTTAGAAAGGCTTCTGTGCACGAAAAGATTATTTATTGATTTGTCAATCTAAATAAATATTTTGGGTATATTAATTTACTACACAAAAACTGAAACAGTAAAAATTTGTAAGGCGAAGAAACGCAGAAATACCGGGCTAATTACAAACGCGGAGAGTGGGGTGATTCAATTAGACAAAAAATACATCACCATTAATTTTCTATTTACAATTAAAAAAAAATATATCTAAACAAGCAAAAGAATAAATAAAAAAATGCTATTTTAACAAAGCAATTATATTCCATGCACAAATTTTAACAATTGATCCACGAAGTGCGCATTTCGTAGTTAACATGTAAGAAATCAAAGCAGTAATAAAAAAATAGTAATGCTTAAACTTTCTTATAAATAAGTATTTTTAGTTAAAGAATACTTTCCAGTAAGCAAACCAAAGCAACATGAAACACCAGGGAGGTTAGTGGTTTCCTTAAACTGGTTATGTTCTGTTTACGCCCGTCGGAGTAATGTTATTTGAGTTTACACATCGCGACACCAAGAAAGAATGAACATACTCCGGAGAAAAAACGTTTTTACTTATATTTCACAACGGAACATTTGTACAAAAGATTTTCTGAATTATATATTCGATTGTTTAATAATTCAGCACCCGAGATTATAAGATGTACACAAAAATTAATATCTTTACATGACCCAGACGAAATAAACGATGTAATTCGAAACCAACACAAAGGTAAAACCAATTATCGTGGAATAAACGAAACCTTAAAACAACTCATAAGAAGATATTATTTTAAAGACATGAAGGAATTAACTACGCATTTTATAATCAATGCGAACTATGTTACAGAGCAAAATACGACAGATCACCACCAAAAGTACCCGTAATGCTAACCAGAACACCAGACAAACCTTTTCAAAAATTACATGCAGACACTTTCGTAGTAGAAGCCCAAAACCTTTTATCAATCGTAGACGCATTCATAAAAGTAGGCCAAGCAATATCCATTATTTCAAAAAGCAGTAATGTAACCCAAGGATTTTTACAGTACTTAACATTTTACGGTACATCCGAATGAATAACCTTAATTAATAGAAGCGAATTCAGAAACGAAACTATACAAAATACCTTAAAACTTCATAAAATAAATATTTATTTTATAACAGAAAATCACCCGGAATCGAACGGATTGATTGAACGATTACACTTAACGGTATTAGCACAAGTCAGATTGTTAAGATTAACATATACAAAGGAACCAATCACCAATTTAATGCCATATGCCCTAATTGCTTATAATAACACAATTCATTCCTCAACTAACTTCGAATTAAGATTAGGACTCTCAAATTCCCGCAACCCTTATGATATATACTATAATAAAGAAAGATATCAACAGTACGCCAAAGACCACAAAGAAAAATTAAAAATTATTTACAATAACGTCAAAAGTATATTAGACAAAGATGAGGAACGTATAACAAAAACCCGCAATGAAAACACCAATATAAATAGATTCTCAGTAGGACAAACCGTTTATGAAAGAAATTTTAAAAGTGAACGACACAAAACGGCACCCAGAAATTTAGGTCCGCTTAAAATCATAAGATCTCAGAAGAAAACGTTACAGCAGTAGACAACGGAAAAACCGTAAGATATATCCATTTAAAGAATTTAATATACCCTGTAATTTCAGATGGACAGCCATCACCCTTGCCGTCAATCTCCAGCCAGGTAGAACGGACGACAACGAAATAATAGTAAAAAAGATAAAAAAACAACCCCGGTATACTACCAGTAAAATTGGGAAGTATGCAAAACACAGTAGACTATTGGACTTTCGCACAGAAATTTGATTTAACTGAATTAAAACAAGAATTTTATAAAATTAGTGACAACTATGATAGATTGAAAGAATCAATGGACACAGCCAAATTCGAAAAAGAGTATGCGATAGAAATGCTTAATTACAAAAACATAATGGAAAACATCCTAAAGAACACAGACGACAAATTCAAACGATTAATACCAACAGACCAAGCCACAAGACAGAAAAGAGGAATTATTATCGGATTGGGTGATATTATAAAAACTATCACAGGTAATTTAGACAACCAAGACGCTGAACGATACAACAATGCAATACGAAAATTGATTGACAACCAGCATGATATAAAACTATTGTTAGAAACAAAATTTCCTTAACTCAATCAACCAAAGTAAAATTTAACGATTCACTACGGAAATTAGTAAAGAACCAAGACAGTATAACAAATAGAATACTAACTCTTGAAAGTAACATGCAAACCACCGTGTTAGGAATGCGAGACTTAATAAGATTTAAGACGATATTCAATCAAATAATATCAATCCTTACTGTAATGCAACAAATTTTAGCCACACTAGAAAATGCTGTAACATTTGCTAAATTAAATACATTACATGCTAGTATTATTGAACCAATTGATTTATTAAACGAATTATTAGAAATTAGATCACTTATAACACACAGTAAACTATCCTTTAAAGTAACAGAATCTAATATACTTGTAAATAGCCAGAGTGAAGGGTTATGTAAAGAATAATGAAATTGCGTTTTTAATAGAAATTCCCATTGTATAGATTAATAATTACAACTATAATTATTTATTTGTTTTCCCTATGAAAGTTACTAGCCAATATCAAGTTATTATTCCAAAAACAAAGTTCTTTTCCCAAAATGAAAATAGATATGGATTTGCAAATGAAAAGTGCAAGGAAGTGGCACCCAGCCAATACTTATGTCATTCATTAACGACAACAGCTATTCAAACAGATAGCGCTTGTGGAGTACAATTGTTACGATTCTCTAATCATTACGAGAATTGTGTGCCGAAACCAGCACAAGTTACAGACATAAAAATTCAAAAAGTTACAGACAACAAATGGATTGCTATATTTCCTTAAAAAATAATAGCAACCGCCAGTTGCAACCAAGATGAAAACAGTTTATCCTTAATTGGAAACAAAGTAATCACCATTAAGGAAGATTGCTACTTAAAATTAAAAAGTGAAATTATTCGAGTATATCAAAACCCAGCAGTGACGAAGAAATTTGCAAATCTACCTGAATCAATTCCTTTTATCCAGGATTGGATTTTTAAATTTAAGAATTGGCAACCATCAACCGTAATTCGATTATTTTGGGACTTAATTGAAAACCAGAATGACATAAAAACCATTGTTAGAAATCAAATATCCTTAACTCAATCAACCATATAAAATCTAATGATACACTAAGAAAGCTAGTAAAGAACCAAGACAGTATAACAAATAGAATAATAACTCTTGAAAGTAATATGCAAACTACAATGCTAGGAATGCGAGATATAATAAGATTTAACACAATATTTAATCAAATGATATCAACCCTCAGTGTAATTCAAAAATTTTAGCCACATTAGAAAATGCTGTAACATTTGCTAAATTAAATACTTTACATGCTAGTATAGTAGAACCAATTAATTTATTAAATGAATTATTAGGATTCAAATCACCGATAACTCATAGTAAACTAGCTTTTGAAGTAATAGAATCTAGTATACTTGTATTTAAAAAAATAGCCTTAGTAAAAGGTTATGTAAAGAATCATGAAATTACGTTTTTAATAGAAACTCCCATTGTACAGATTAATACTTATAACTATTATCATTTATTTGTTTCCCCTATGAAAGTTAATAATAAAGATCGAGTTATTATCCCAAAGACCAAATTCCTTTTCCTAAATGAACTTTGGTATGGATTCACAAATGAAAAATGCAATGAAGTGGCACCAGGCCAATACTTATGTCAATCAATAACGACAACAGCTATTCAAACAAATAGCCCCTGCGAAGTACAACTATTACCATTCTCCAATCGGTACGAGAATTGTGTGCCAAACCAGTACAACTACAGATACGAATATTCAAAAAGTTATGGACAATAAATGGATTGCTGTATTTCCTCAAGAACTAATAGCAACCGCCAATTGCAACAAAGACGAAAACAATTTAGCCTTAATTGGAAGCAAAGTGATTACCATAAAAGAAGATTGCCATTTAAAAGTAAAAAGCAAAATTATTCAAGTATATAAAAATTCAGCAGTGACGAAGACACTTGCAAACCTACCCGAACTACAGTTCAAGATTCCTCAAACCAAAGAAAACTAAATTATCAAAAAACCGATGCAACTATAACATCTAGACTTCGACTATCTCAATTACGCAGTGACATTAATGGACAATTATAAAGAACAATTAAGTGAGTTAAAAGTGCCAAAGTTACACTATGACAATATTAGTGTTTGGACAATTTTATTGATATTGTATTATTTTTATTAACTGTATATTTATTGTATAAAATGTACATTACATATAGGAACAAAGAAACAAATGTGAACAAAGAAACTACAAATGAAACTTTAGGGACAATGAGTTTTAAAAATCATTTAAGTTGGAACGAGTTACATATCACCCAATTAATATGTATATAAATTTAAATGCCATTATTATTTCTTAAGAAATAGAATAATTCATTGTATAATTGAAGGTAATAATATAAAAGGTTAACGAAAGTTCATATCAGACATAAGAACGGTAGCAACTGCTTTGTATTCCAGACGCAACCTGATACTGCAGGTGCAGGTCACAATGAAGTGCAATAAAAGCAAACTTAATTAAAATTACTAAGAAATATGACATTGTATGTTATTAAGAAGTAGCAGACGGTGAGATCTGCACTTCTCACAAGACGATATGAGAGCAGGGATTACATAAATATCCTGAGGAGCCCCTGATGGCCAGTCAGACTCGAACTTTATAACTTTAACCTTGTTGGTGGTTCAAGCTACTCACCTAATTTTTAATTATTAATTATTGATTATTAACTTCAAGTATTTTGTAAATTTCAATTAGTTTAGTGAATATATACGTTAACGTTGATTGTAACAGAAAGAAGTCATTTTTGTAATTGCATAATTGACAATAAAATCGATAGAAGAGTTTTTTGGGAAATAAATGTTTTTTAAAAAGAAGCTCCCAAAGGCCCAAAACTATCTCGTGCTATAATCAATTTTGAGAAATGTATCTTTGGTTAACTATAATCTTAATTATAATCCTAATTACATGAGAATTTGTTGGATTTTATTAGTTAAGTTGATATTTTCAGTACAAACGTAAAAAATCAGATTACGGTTGTGGCTTTACTTGAAACCTATTTCGGATATCTAAATTCCAAGATTTCTGTTTTACTTAATGGAATTGAACAATTTTTGTACATAAATCTCCAGGTGTGATTTAAATGGTTTTTTAGACATGATCATATTCAGATTGTATTTGTATATAAGTACGTGTCTTAAACTTTAAGAAAAGCTTATGAAATGTTACAATTAAACTTCAGTCCCTGTATAATATTAGTTCATTATTATGTTCATATTTAAAGTTTATTTTTTTTTATACAAATGGTCATATATATTGTTGTGATAATGTAGCAATACCCCTATGCGCCTTTTTTGTGAATTAAATAGGTACACATTTTTAATCTGTCAATTTTTAATTTTTAATGTATAATTTTAATTGTGTCGACTAGCTCAGTTTTTAAATTGCGCACGGAGCTTGCGACAATACGACAAACAAAGAATTTAAATCTACCTTCTACCTCTCCTTCCTCTTTTCAATCTTTAAACCAAAACACCATTAAGCACAAATTATTATAATGTTCTCAAAAATATTTACAGCGTATGAAAAGTTTAAAGAATTCTCTAACTAGAATTTTCTTCTAATAATTGAATAAAAATTTTAATAATTATCATTCCCAAAGATGATCAAAAAGCCAGCAAAATTACTATTATTATTATTATTATTATTATTAATTGAAGCCTGATGAACGTTCATTCAACCTCTTTAACTATTTACGTAATTTACAACGTATACTCAAAAAAAAACCTTGCCCACCGCTTATATAAATTCTCATGAAAGCAATTTTTAAAACATTTAAATTAGAAATATTCAATGCAATATTAATTTTTAAATCATTCAACTTAGCAATGTACAACGAAATATTCATTCACAAATAAAATAATAAAACATTCAGATTGGCTAACCTGTTGTTTTCAGCTCAAATCAGTCCTTGGTCCAACTGTTTTCGGTATTGCCTACATCCCTCATAGCATAGCCTTAAATCACGCTAGCGTCCTCCATTAAACTCCTTGACAATTTATTGTTGAAGTAAATGCTTGTTGCATTTCTTCATTTGTTCCATTAATCATTTATAATCACTTCCAGTATTAATTTAAACTTGTTCCTCAGTAATCATTTAGACTTGTCCTCTAGTATTTATTTAGACTTGTTCCCCAGTAATTGTTTAGAGTCCTTTTTATTAAGGTCAATATTAGAATTTAAATTAAAACAACTTTTAGTTACTTACGCCTTTTAAAGGATAAAACGACAAACCCATTAATTTTCCATAATTGCAATGGTATTATTTTACACTTTACAATTAATTACTTTAAGTAAATATCTATTGTTTACAGAGACGTGAACTAAGCCTAACTCCATGGCGAAATGCTTTGTTTACAAATCCGGTCATATTTAAATGCATCGTCTATCTATTGACAAGCGCAAAGTTCGTTATTGTGTATAAAGCTTTTATACCAAATTTTCAAATATTCCATTGTATTATTATTGAATGTTTTAACATCAACGCGTTACTTTTATCACGTACAATTTCGAGTTAATAGCATTGACTCCTTTGGATTTTCATTCTTCTAGATAAGTAAACCATTGTTTGTTTAAATAAATTTGGTGAACTTTGATTTTGATTACCATACATTGCTTGATTCCAATAAATCAGGTGTCGATTTTAATTTTCTAGTCATGTATGCATTAAATTATATGCGTTTGCCATCTTACGCATTTTTAAACCTGGTTGTTTTAATTGGGATCCTTGACTTAATAATGATGCGTTATCCATGCGTGTCGCGTTTCAGCTTGCAATTATGTTGTTTAACGACTTGCGAATTTGTTTATTCTAATAAATCTTTAAAATATTTTTCATTAACTAAATTAATTATGATTATAATTTTTATACAGGGCGTTGTCCTTTACTTTCTAGTCTAGTCATCGTATTTCTTGTTTTCTTCAGAAAACTGTCTCGTTTTCTGAGCCCTCATGTATTTTATATGAAGTGCGCTATACTATTGGTCCTAACTACCTCTAAATGATCTTATTAACACAGCAATATATATATATATATATATATATATATATATATATAATTTGTATTGTTAACGACCTTTAGTGTTAATTTAATAGGATAGTTTGTGGGTTATAGGTCTGCTGGAAATAACTACTCTTCTTTAATACCTAAATTTTCGCATATATTTTATGCTTGATCACAGGTTTAACTAAAAATATATAAACACTGATTAATACTATAAGTATGACAACTTGCAGCTACTTACAATGAGATTGGTTATAAATATGATTGGAACATGGAATTATTGTGTATAAATTAAATATTTAAAATAGCTTTTTTCAATGGTAAAAATTTTTTTAATATAGAAAAGGTAAAATATTGGTTTGGCAGAATTTCAAAAATTTGATTAATACTATCTTGGATTTATATGTATGTATGGGTGCATGTGTAAGTAGAATGAGGTGCCTAACTGTGTGTTTGAGTGTATGTATGTGTGTGTGTGTGTGTGTGTGTGTGTTTGGATGTGTGTGTGTGTGTGCGTGTGTGTGTGTGTGTGTGTGTGTGTGTGTGGGTATGTGTGTGTGATAGTATGTCTGTGTTCCCAAGTAACGTAAAGGTTACCATATATAAGGGTATGTGTTTATATAATTCTTAAGTATCCAAAGTTTTGTAGAAGTTTACTTATTGGAATTGAATTTTAGGCTCAAGAGATATGCGTATATAGAACTAAGATCACCAATATCACTTTTTTTGTTCATAGATTTTGTATTCTTATAAATATGACATACTTCCATAAAGTTCTTTTGAAAGCATTCTTTTCTATTTGAATGATATTTGGGTTGTTGAAATCAATTTATGTCCGTCATCAAGTGCATGTGTAGCTAATGCACATGCTTTAGGTTTAGTATGAATATCACTTTTATGTTGTGTAATTCTTTGTTTCAAATTTTGAGAAGTTTGGCCAATGTATGAAAGATCACAATCTAAACACTTTATTTTGTAAATAACGTTTCTTTGTAATACCTGAGAATTTTTGTCTTTCATTTTGAAAATAGATTACCAACACTAGTCACATTCTTTTTTGCAATTTTGATGTTATGGTTTCTAAATATTTTTGTTAATTTTGGTGTTAAATTTTTTAAATAAGGCAAAGAAGCATGAATTTGGTTTATATCACCGTTTATATATTTTTTATTTTGTACATCTACAGTTAAATTATTTTCAGACCTTTGATTATATAATAATTTATTAACTAACGTCTTAGGATAATTATTATTTTTAAGATACTGCTCAGTCTTAATGTGTTTTATTATATAGAGAAGAATGTGAAATCTTTTTATTTTGTTTTCATTCCTAAAATAAAGTTGACTTTTATATCGAAAGAATGATATGAGTTATAATTTAGATATCGGCCAGAGCTTGTTGGCTTCATGTACCAATCAGTAATTATTTTATTATTTTTTCTTATTAACAGAGTGTCTAAAAATGGAACGGAGTTGTTGCTTTCTACTTCTATTGTAAACTGTATGTCTGGGTTGTAATTATTAAAATTTGTTAATATCTCGTCTGTTTTATTGTATGGTATAGCTGTTACAATGTCATCTACATACTTTTTTATGAAAGGTATGTGAAAACTAAGTGTAGGTATAACATAATCTAGTAACGCATTCATAACTATTTCAGCCATAATTGGACTTAAATTGGATCCCATTGGACAACCTTTTATTTGACTGTAATATTTGTAATTATAAGAAAAATAACTATTACTGTAAATAAAATCAATTATATTAAGGAATGTGTTTTGAGGAATACTACAATTTTGTTCAATTTTGGGCCAAATGTTTTGATATTATCGATAGCTAATTCCTTTGGGATACTTGTAAACAAAGAAATCGCATCTAAACTAATTAGTATATAATTATCTGGCAATTCAACATGATTTATAAATTCAACAAAATCAAATGTATCTTTTACTTGATATATATTAGTTCCTATTGATATTTTAAAATGTCAGATATATATTTTGAAAGTTTTCAGTAGAACTGTTATTTGAAGCAACTATTGGACGTAATGGAGTATCTGGTTTATGAATTTTTGGTAAAGCATATAATTTTGGCGCAGTACTGCTATAATTGTTTAAATCAGTTGCTTGTTGATTTGATATGTATTTCTTAGTTTTTAATTTTTTTATAATATCAAGAGTTTTCTTTTGAATACTAGAAGTTTGATCATTTTTTTGAAGTATATAAGTTGAGTTGTCGTTTAACATGTTGATAAGTTTTGAATTATATTCTAATTTTGACATTGCTACCGTTAAATTTCCTTTGTCAGATTTTACTATAATTATATCGTTATTTGCTTTAATTAATTAAACATTTTACGGATAAACTTGCTCTAAAAATTTTAAATTTAGAAATAAGAATTACTCACAACATTATCCATAATTGCGAAAATGAATTACACAATATTCAACACACTGTAAATAATATACTTCCACATCACATTTTTTCAGAATTTTTACGCAGACAAACCATTTTATATAATAAAAAATTTTTTCAAATTAAAATAAATAACCTAAAAAAGATAAATGACATTTCAAAATTTAACAATGTCAAATTCAATCAAACTGACAAATGGTTTGTAAATATTTCCAATACTGAAATCCCAAATAATGTAAAGCAATTATTATCCTTAGGTCCAAAGTTTTGCCTTTCACCTACAATCAATGAAAACATTATAATTAGTTTATTGGCTGATGTAGAAAACATGTTAGTTAATATTGATAATGAGAGGGAAAGAAACTTATGCAGAGCTAATATTACCAATATCACAACTAACTACCTCCATCAAAATTGCAGAAAGAAATCAAAATTCATAGCAGACTACATAAACTGTAAAAAATTTTTAAAAGCAAATAACGATATAATTATAGTAAAATCTGACAAAGGAAATTTAACGGTAGCAATGTCAAACTTAGAATATAATTCAAAACTTATCAACATGTTAAACGACAACTCAACTTATATACTTCAAAAAAATGATCAAACTTCCAGTATTCAAAAGAAAACTCTTGATATTATAAAAAAATTAAAAACTAAGAAATACATATCAAATCAACAAGCAACTGATTTAAACAATTATAGCAGTACTGCGCCAAAATTATATGCTTTACCAAAAATTCATAAACCAGATACTCCATTACGTCCAATAGTTACTTCAAATAACAGTCCTACTGAAAAACTTTCAAAATATATATCTGACATTTTAAAAATATCAATAGGAACTAATATATATCAAGTAAAAGATACATTTGATTTTGTTGAATTTATAAATCATGTTGAATTGCCAGATAATTATATACTAATTAGTTTAGATGCGATTTCTTTGTTTACAAGTATCCCAAAGGAATTAGCTATCGATAATATCAAAAACATTTGGCCCAAAATTGAACAAAATTGTAGTATTCCTCAAAACACATTCCTTAATATAATTGATTTTATTTACAGTAATAGTTATTTTTCTTATAATTACAAATATTACAGTCAAATAAAGGTTGTCCAATGGGATCCAATTTAAGTCCAATTATGGCTGAAATAGTTATGAATGCGTTACTAGATTATGTTATACCTACACTTAGTTTTCACATACCTTTCATAAAAAAGTATGTAGATGACATTGTAACAGCTATACCATACAATAAAACAGACGAGATATTAACAAATTTTAATAATTACAACCCAGACATACAGTTTACAATAGAAGTAGAAAGCAACAACTCCGTTCCATTTTTAGACACTCTGTTAATAAGAAAAAATAATAAAATAATTACTGATTGGTATATGAAGCCAACAAGCTCTGGCCGATATCTAAATTATAACTCTTATCATTCTTTCGATATAAAAGTCAACTTTATTTTAGGAATGAAAAACAAAATAAAAAAGATTTCACATTCTTCTCTATATAATAAAAACATATTAAGACTGAGCAGTATCTTAAAAAATAATAATTATCCTAAGACATTAGTTAATAAATTATTATATAATCAAAGGTCTGAAAATAATTTAACTGTAGATGTACAAAATAAAAATATATAAACGGTGATATAAACCAAATTCATGCTTCTTTGCCTTATTTAAAAATTTAACACCAAAATTAACAAAATATTTAGAAACCATAACATCAAAATTGCAAAAAGAATGTGACTAGTGTTGGTAATCTATTTTCAAAATGAAAGACAAAAATTCTCAGGTATTACAAAGAAACGTTATTTACAAAATAAAGTGTTTAGATTGTGATCTTTCATACATTGGCCAAACTTCTCAAAATTTGAAACAAAGAATTACACAACATAAAAGTGATATTCATACTAAACCTAAAGCATGTGCATTAGCTACACATGCACTTGATGACGGACATAAATTGGATTTCAACAACCCAAATATCATTCAAATAGAAAAGAATGCTTTCAAAAGAACTTTTATGGAAGTATGTCATATTTATAAGAATACAAAATCTATGAACAAAAAAAGTGATATTGGTGATCTTAGTTCTATATACGCATATCTCTTGAGCCTAAAATTCAATTCCAATAAGTAAACTTCTACAAAACTTTGGATACTTAAGAATTATATAAACACATACCCTTATATATGGTAACCTTTACGTTACTTGGGAACACAGACATACTATCACACACATACCCACACACACACACACACACACACACACACACACACACACATCCAAACACACACACACATACATACACTCAAACACACAGTTAGGCACCTCATTCTACTTACACATGCACCCATACATACATATAAATCCAAGATAGTATTAATCAAATTTTTGAAATTCTGCCAAACCAATATTTTACCTTTTCTATATTAAAAAAATTTTTACCATTGAAAAAAGCTATTTTAAATATTTAATTTATACACAATAATTCCATGTTCCAATCATATTTATAACCAATCTCATTGTAAGTAGCTGCAAGTTGTCATACTTATAGTATTAATCAGTGTTTATATATTTTTAGTTAAACCTGTGATCAAGCATAAAATATATGCGAAAATTTAGGTATTAAAGAAGAGTAGTTATTTCCAGCAGACCTATAACCCACAAACTATCCTATTAAATATATATAGATATATATATTGTTATGGATTCAAAGGGTTAAATTTGGGGTAAGCAATGCAATTTTAAACACCCTGTATAGAGGAACGAACAATTTATTTACGCGCAGAATTTATTTCATTTATTTAATTTAAACGAACAAGTATTGACGTATTTTTATAATTAATGATTAAAAAGTAATAGGTTCATAAGAAAACCAGTTTTAAAAACAAATGGAAACACATAATTGATTTAATTTACTTTAATTCAACGTGTAATAGCATTAGAAAACACACCGGGGTATAGAGAATCAATAATCTCAAGGCAAAATGTTCGTTGTAGCAAACAAGGACGTCAGTTGTATCGAATACCGTGAAATGTAGACTCCAAGAATTGTTATTTTAAACAGTCAATAATTAAGAACACCTGCATGTTTAAAAGGTTACATTCTTGGAATTTATCAACATAATAAAGCGGGCTTTAAAGAAAATATTTCAACCGTCAGTTGCTTCAAATAATAAACTAACAAAGTTTCTTAAAGAACAGAAGGGATGCACGATCAATAATATGCTACAGATAGAGACGGGTATAAAAACATTGGTTTCAAAACGCACGTATTCAATCCACGTGGAGTCATGCGACGCGGTCAGCAATATCGATTTTCTATAACTCAAGTGGAGTTTGGAACGCGACATAAATATGCATAAAACAGGGATAAAAATATTACAGGCGGAGTTTTATGACGACACAGAACAGTGTCATTGGTCAAAACAAGTAGTTTTACAACGGACGAACACGCGACAGGTAAATGCGAGTTTTCGGATTATATAGCGCGTCCACGAGATGAATTTCTGGAAGCTTTAAGGCGGTTATATCAAAATTTGTAAAAGTATTATTTTAAATTAAGTATTTTGCGTGAAAAGTGACCTAGAGGTGGCATTTTGAATTGTATAAATACTCTAAGAAAATTAGTAGGGCTCTCTTTGTATTTTCATCGCTTTAGACTACGTATAATAATCAACCGACGTTATAGTAGAAGCTTGTGAGTATTGAAAAATTTCATAATTTAGTAAACGTAGTATTAGCACTTGTAACGTGGTAAGTTGAGGCCGTATAGTTAGTTACGTGAGTAGTGTCCAGTGAATTGAATTAACCGAGGTCCAACTAATACCATGACAAGCTAATAAAGCAGTAAACAAAAGTATAATATACGTGAATTTGGGCGCTGGGATGGAATGGTAATTGGCAGCAAAGAGCTCGGCGTATACTGAGGTTATCATCTATCTGGAGGATCAGAGCACATAGTCACGAAGCCAAGGGGGTTCTGTAGAGCATCATCAAAGGAGCTGGAAAGCTTGAAGTATTTTCCAGGTAACTCATTTAAATTTGCTGTTATTTGATAAATTGTTGTGATGTGTGAGTGAACTTTGGGGGTTATTTAACGTATTGGAAAAGATACATGTACTTGACAATTATTAGGGTATTTTAAATATAAAAAAAAGGTGTATGTAAAGCTTACTAAATTTCATTACGAATTTAAATTGAATTGTTAAGGGTACATGGGTTTATTAGTTTTGTAGTAATTTTATGCAAGGTAAAAGGCATACATTAATAAACTGGGTTATTATGAGCTCACCATACTCCAGTGTGCAATAAACATAGGGTATTATTTAGGGCCCATTTACTCCTGTTGTATTAAATGTGTTTGCAATTAAAAATTTAAATAACGGACTTTACAAAAATATCACTTATTGAGTTGTAATTAGTGTACCAAACTGTATATATCTGTGAATAATTGTTTGTAAATAGCGGTAAATAAAGATTGTGTGATTGCTGTATTATTTGGCGATTTTATTGAATGATGTGTGAGTGGGAAGGAAGAATGATTGTAAATTTAGGTATCTGAGAAGAGGCACAGCTGAGCTAGCCAGGGAAGCTGCTGAAGATTGTTGCAGCAGAAGAAATGGGTAAGAATATTTTTATAAAATTTTTTATTGTGTTTTGAAAATCAGTGTTGACACGGGCGATGTCAAACTTATAAGTCCGATCACAGCAATCTTATGACGGCCCAACGTTAGAATTTGAATAGATTTTAGGGAGTTCCAGAGACTGACCCTACGATCCACAGCAATCTTATGACGGCCCAACGATGGGGCACGAATTTTGGTGAGACCACATATATATATAAGTTCTACAGATGATCAAGCATATACAATATGTTCAAGTTGTTTTTGTTCCAGAAAACAATCAGTTTTCAATTTCTATAACAAGTTCATTCATTTTTAAATGCTTGTGGATTGTTTTACTATAAGTATTTACTTTATTATCATCATTAGGTCTTCAGCCCTGGAACTGGGTGGACGCGTGCCTCCATTGTTCCCTATTATGGACTAACTTACACATTTCCCTGAAATTCCAACAACTTAAATTTTGCACTATCTGTGTGCACTAGTCTAATCTAGGTTTATCTATACTTCCCTTTTTCTCGTTTCTCTGCTTCTGATACATCCAGCTCTATTCCTTCATGCCTTAATAAGTGTTCTACCATCCTATTTCTCCTATGGTTTTCCTGTTTTCCACATATTTCCTTCTTCCCCTACTATTTCAAGAACCTCTTTGTTCTTAACTTTGTCTATTCAAACATCCTTATCTTATGTTTGTAGCACCACATTTTAAAGGCTTTGATCTTTATCCTGTCCGCTTCTACTACTGCTCACGTTTAACAGCCGTATATTGCTGTGATCCACAAATCTTGTTTCAGCAATTTCTTTCTTGTTTCTATGTTTGTTGTTTTCGAACATAGCAGCTGCTTTTTCTTGTTAAATGTAGCATGACCCTCTGCTAATATTTTTTATATCTTTTGCATTTCTCTTTTGTGTTGCTTGGATTCCTAGGTATTAGAAATCCTTAACCTTTTGCAAATTTTGGTTTCCTGTTTTTTATTCTGGTTTTTGACTTCTTTCCCCTCCTTTAAATATTAGTACTTTAGTTGTTTTTTTGTTGATATCCATGTCCTAGATCTCTGTTAGTACTGTTTTCATTTAATTAAGAACTAACATTTTCTTCCTAGATACTACCGCTATACGATCTGAAAATGTAACCATATCAATCCCTATATAACTATTCACAATATTTTTCTGCAATTAAGGGTATTCACTGCTTTTCCGATATGCAAGTTAAAAGTTAATGGGCACATCGCGAATTCACTGTTGTTACTCTCCGGATCGCATGCAATACACTAAGCGGACATCGAAACGTAAGTTTGACTATATCAGAGTACACGTGCTGAGCACAGAACAATTCCAACTAAAAATTGTATTCCAACATTTTTAAAATCTTGTTTGAAAATCTAAAACCGACAATGCAATTCATTGGTTAATCCTCTGATAAGTGTTTTTCAACACACGATGGATAGAGACCTGGAGACTATAAATACAAATTCAATTTCTGCAGAAGGCAGTCCTAGTGCTCATCATAGCCTGGGATTCTCCTCTCCTCCGCAGTGCTCATCATAGCCTGTGAAAAACCTTTCCAAAGCGTCGCTCGCCACAGCACGCTAAATCCTAGCGCAGTGCTCACCATAGCCTGCGTTCTGCCTTAAACGTTACCCTATCCGCCGTCGTCGTAATTCATCAACACACAACTAACAAGCACGTACAAACGCTCAGCTCCGTTCCATACTGCACCGACGTCGTTATTGTGATTGCATTCGTCAAGCTCTACCACAGGGACGACATCCCCATAGAGGCATCAACCCCACGACGCCGCCGAAGACTTCAGAAGACACCGAATACCTTCTGAACACTTTGCTTTTGTATATATTGTAAATAGTAGTTTTTAAGTGCATATAATTTTTATTTTATAATTGCTTTAACGTAATTTTGACCCACCACTAAACATACGAAGATTACCGACGAAAGCCGAACACCACCGAAGATGTCTGGACCTCGCCGACCTGTATATATGTCTTTATCTTCACTGTTAAGTTTACACTGGGCCTTTTAAGAAACTTCCGAAGCTTCCCGAAGAAAGCCGAAGCCTTTCGAAGACCTATACACCACATTAAATGGCGCATACAGTTTACTCCTGGCTCCACAGCCCCCATGAAGCCATCTGAAGCCATCCTAACTCTTGATTCATTTAATTTCACATTTATTATTTTGTAACCTTAAAACTTATACTGATTTTTCTTATGTTTATTAAACAATGAACTAAGCCAAGCCTACTTGCTTACAGACGTCGCCCCCTTTCGAACGATAACACTGTTTCCTATTTATTCTCGTTTCGTCTTTTATTTATTTTTGATTGGTTGGGATCCTTACTCTGCTTTCATCGTTTTGACGTCGGAATTGTCAGTATCCTCGGTTTCATAGTCCTCTGTTTGTATCACATTTGTACATTTTATTGGTTTTCTTCCTGTTTTGTCCAGATTATTCGTATAATGAATATTTTAAATACAAAATAATTACTTAAAATAAAAAAGTATTAAAATTTGATAAAAATTTGAAAACTGGGATATAAGTGAACATCAATTTTCTTTAATGGCAGCTTAAAGTTGCTCCACACAAGTTAGAAAACATACGGGATTCTCGATTGCACTGTTCTTAAATTCCAAAGGAACCTACATTCAGTACGTGATGTAATTCATCATGGAGCTTAACGTTCGAAAGGACTGACGTTGAACCATAAACCGCAGAGCATAAAACACAGACCTAAAAGTTTTCTAGAATCTCGATTACATACTTATCAGGCAGTTTAAAAGCTTTCAGCTTTAAAAGCAGTTCGTAGTTGAATTGAGAATATAACACTGCAATACGTTTTCCAAACGCATCAAAAGTTTGCTACGTTATACTTGGAATAGTCTAGAGAAACACTTTACAAAGTTATGTCGTTTTGAGTTCAATGCCAGGATTTGAAAATAAAATTACCTCAAACTTTCGGTTCAATCAGATCTATGGATCCAGTTTCATACTTTTTTTAAAACACGGTTTTGGAGGACAGCTTTTATTACTTTTGTAAAAGTTAGTTAGTTATACAGTGTGTACTAAATTGTATAAAAGTTAACAATGGAAAAGTTGAAAAAATTCCAAGTTCATTGCGAAGTTTCTTCGAGATGTACACTATTCGTTTTCGCAATAATCGCGTAAAACGAGAATACAGTACTTTGAAGGTATACTTGTTAGCTAAATGTACAAAGATACTGCAACTCACGCAAGGTAAAAACGTTTCGTAGAATTTTAATATCAATGGTATTTGTTGGGGCTAAAACGATAATTAAAATCAATTTAAATAAATCTGCAAGTTAAAGTTTACTGTAATAAATACACAGACGTTGTTTACACAGCGCATGTGCTGTGCAGCGGCGAAACTAATAAACCCCGCTGCTCACCACTGCCGCCCGACGAACTGAAACTACTGAAAGTCATCTAATTTCACAATATGTAGAAAAATCTAGTTGGGTATGGCGTACGCCTCAATCCATTTTGTAAAGCAGTTTATAGCCACCAAGATGTGTTTATTTCCAAAGACAGCTTCAGAGAATAGCCCTGTAATGTGAATTGCTATTTTCTCAAATGGATTTTCTACGTTGCATTACCTATAGGAGAATTTCCGGTTATCAACGGCGCACATAACAGAACCTTCCTGCACCATTTTTGACGTCTTCATTGCAGCCTACCACGTAAAATCTTTTACGGACTCTACCTAGAATTTTCTTGACGCCAAAGTGCCTTCTCGACGTTCAATTATGTAGATGCAAAAAAAAAGGTTGGCCACCCGGCTCCTGGAAACCACCACCTGAGGCGTACTCGCAGACCTATCTTCATTTTCCAGGGATGGCACCAAACTCCCGTCCTCTAACTGCAAGGCATCCATGGCCAGGTACGACATCAGATTGCTGCTTAGCGGGTTAACGTTCTACCATTATGGATGCTCTCCTCTGATTTTCTAGTCCATAACGACGCCTAGGTTTGGGCCACTTTCTTGTTCGGTCCGCAGCTGCTGTGGCTGCCAATCGTCATTTATCACGGTTATTCGACAAAGAAGAGAGCATTTTGTCTTTAGCCGAGAACAATGACTACAATTTTCAGGATAAAGCCGTCCCGACAAAGCATCTATATTACTGTGACTCAAGTCTGCTCTATGTTCAGTATCACAACCTTGTTTCTGTAGCCTTTCTATCCATTAGCCATCTTGTCCTTCTAGGCTCTTGAATTGCAGTAACCACTTTAGTGATGCGTGATCTATTATTAGGTAAAACTTTCGATTTCAGAGATACTTATAAAAGTGCTCTACCGATTTCACTATAGCCAATAGTTCTTTCCTCGCTACGTAGTAGCTTCTTTTCGGTTTTAAAAGCAACTTACTGAAATAACCAGTAACATTTTCTCATCTGTTCTGTATCTGAAACAACACACTTCCTATGCCAACACATACTTGTGCTCGTGGCTAATATGAATTTGCTTTACGACGGAGCAATGCATAAGATCGGAGCTGCTGTCAATTAATGAATGCCTTAGCTGTTGAAACGCATTTTGACAACCTTCATTTCATATGTATACATGCCCTCCTTATGTTAATTTAATCAAAAGAATGTTAATATTCGCAAATCCACAAACAAATCTTCTGTAATAATGCACAATTGCGTAGTTGAAATTTGTTTTTGAACGTTGCATCGTAACATTTTTTGGGTCCGGCCTATCTCCATCGCTTGAGACTACATGCATTTCTTTGGACTCAACTTTAAATTGGCTCCTCTCAATATCTGAAACACTTGCTTCAAATTGATGAAGTATTCCATAAATGTCTACCCAATCAAGATTACGTCATCCAAATACACGAGTCATGTTTTCCACGACAGTCCAAGATGTAGCAGGAACGTTGCAAAGTCCAAATGACATTGCTGTAAATTGTCATATGTCACTGTCAATAGTAAAAGCAGTATCCGTTTTTTAAGTCCAAGATCGTGAACCACCGTGACCCTGAGAGTGTATGCAGGATGCCGTCAATCATCGATAATGAGCAAATGCCATTTCTCTTCACGTCATTCAATCGGCGATAGTCAACAGAGAATCTTGTCGACCTGTCCTTTGTCTTCACGAGCACAACAGACGATACCCAAGGGCTGTTTGAGTGTTCGATACGCTCTGCCTCTCCATTCTTTCAGTCTGTTCATGCTTGGCTAGTGGTAACTTAGTTGGTTGTTGCATTATTGGCCAGACATCCCCCGATATCAATTTTGTCTTGACTACCGTGACTTTTCCCAACTACTGTCAATCGCAAACACATCTGAGTATCGTCGTATCTTGTTGTTCAAGCATGCTTTTACTAACTGGTTTAATAACTTCGAAGAGCAGTTACTTGTTGTGGCTTCTTAACAATGTTGGTGGCATTTTTCTTCAATGCGACGTCGTAGTTATTATGTACATTGTTTAACACTTTTATCAACGCTGTTTTCACTAGTATACCCTTTTCAAAAGATTTATCACAAACCGGTTCGATAGCGCGCACAAAGCCCTTCCGTAGCCTACTATCCAATCGGCTCATTAACACGTTTTATGTTCTTACTGATAAGAAAACGTCGTCTGTCAAACAAACCCGCACAAATCTATCCTTTGTCTAAGAAACCAGTATCACTTCGTTCCCTGTTCTCAGGACATTCCCTTTCATATTTAAGCGAAAACTGTACTTTTTCAAGATATTTTATCTGACGGTAGCTTTCTCGATGATATCCGCTATAACCACTTGATGGACAAATATTTTGCTACCCATTCCAATCTTTACGTTTGAAATTCCGTGCGTCCGAATGCCTTCGCAGGCCACTTATCACAGGCGTTACTTTGTCATGGCTGCGCTCTACGACAGGGTTCACAATTGTCCTAGCAGCACCGGTATTAACTAGAAGCTTAATAATCTTACCGTTATACTGGCCATATACATAAATACTGTCCTCGGACCTAGTTTGCGCTATACGAATGATGTCCTTTGGGGAAGAATCCGCGCAGGTCGACTTTGCATCCTATCGTCGACCCCCCTCTAGTTCTTTTGACTTCTCTTGTTGTATTGCTTGCTCTGCCGCTGGATACGTTCAAATTCTGAACAATTCTTGCATTTAGCCCTTTTATCTTTTTGTAGCTGGTTACAAAAAACCGTCGACCCATGACTATGCTTTCTTGTACCTCGTCTCAACAAAGCATTTAACTTTGCTACTACTACAATGTGATACTTGATTTGCAGTTTTAAACGCCAAAGCACGAGCCAACGCATAATCCAGGGTCTTAGACTGAGCCAGTCGTATTGCTTGCTGGACATCCCCAGCCGGCATTCCATCGTCAAAGATCTGTACTGTCAGCTGTTCTAAGAAACTGTCCGGTGCTGTTAAATAGGCTAGCCCTACCAAACGAACAATATCTCCTACTAACTCTTGTAAATTTTTGTTGGTATTCTGGTAATGGTTCTTTACTTGAATGTAGTATACTAGTTGCGGGTTAAAATCGCCGTGCCTCATTTCTAGCCTTGATGTTAGTCACGTACCATAAATCACTAAGACTATTTATTAGCTGTTGCTTTTAATGATATTTTCTCACTTAAGCTGTTAAAGGTTAATGGTAACTGCAATGAGTACCTATTCCTTCATTACTTAATCTGTGTACAAATGGCAGCCAGATCAAATGTGCTGTAGAGGCAAAGTGAAACCTTCTGTTTTAAGCTAAAGCAAGCATTGGTTTAAAAAACCTTAGAATGTGGGTTAAAATTCAGACAAGGTATAATTGAGCAATTTTTTAAACGTGAAAGTTAATATTTATTAAAAATACGGTATCGAATGTAGAATGTAGAACTTATTCAAACTACGATATGGAACGTAACAACTTGTCCTCGTAATAACAGCAACAGTGCGCTTTTTGCCTTACTACTTTCTCGTATGACTAAATTTCAATCTTCCAAATTACCTGTTCCCGAATAATTAATAACTCCTTTACCGTCGAGGGTCTAACTTCTGCCATTTCTCCCACTATAACAATACTATTAATTGCGGTCAGCCCCCGGTAAAACAGTGTATCAATTTTAATCATTTTAATCTATGCTTATATAAAGTATCATTTTTCTGTTAGTTTGTATGCAATTTGTATTCGTGTTTTAATATGGTATTATTTTCACGGGCTTTTTAGTTGGGAAGAACGATATCTATGTATTGTAAATTATATTTTTGATGGGAAATTTATATGTAGTGTCTTGTAAGATTTAAAATTATTTGCATTTGCTGTTTTAAAATAAGCTATCGGCTTATTACTACGTCCACAATGTGTTCAAAAGAAATAATGCTATAACTTATCAGCGGAATTATTTTTATAGAAACAAAATTTAAAATATGATGTTTAATTATGTTTATTATTCGTAAAAACCGTTGTACAAGGTGCGTCCATATATTAGTTTGTTCATTCAAATTTACTAAATTTTCCTTTCCCATCTAACTTACAGTTAGCGTTACAATAGCGTTGTAATGAACGTTATTGCTAGTTCCAACAAATGGTGCAACATGTCACATTTTCAATGAAACGATGATAATGCTTTGTGAGTTCTTCGGTGATCGCTAATCTTTAAAAATCTGTGCTCCTGACCCACGCGTACCAGACTTGACCTCACCAGATTAACTTTTGTAGGCCACCTTAAGGAGAAGATATACTGCAATAATTCAAGAGCGCTGGAGAACTCAAAGACAAACATAGCCGTTGTTGTAACAAAATCACGGTCGATGTACTGAGACAAGTATCTGCAAACATGTACGGGCGACTGGATATGTGTCTACAACAAAATTTAGAAAACCTTTAGCATCTTTTACGGAGATACTTTGAATACATTAAATGCCATAGATAATTTAATATGGTAAATAATCTCAATTTCTCCAGATAATAAAATTTTATTATTAATTAAGTATTTCAGTTCTGACTTATTTTAATTACACGGTATTTGCTCTTGTTTACCGTTGTAATGAAATTAAACTTTGACGCTGTATTTTGGAAAATTTTTGTACTAAAATTATGTATATATTCAATCAAAATTATTGAATTGCCAATCGGTTAATTTTATAACTAATTACAATTAATATTTACAAAAATCCGAAAGACATTAAATTAAATCCATCAATAATACTATAACTCAAATTTTTCGCGTTTCCCATATTAAACTACCCGATACTCTAAATCCCAATTTCTGAAAGTCTCTTCAGAAATTAACACAGAAAACATTTAAATACCAACTTTTGCGTTTTCATTGTACATTCAAAATATTAATGTGATATGCTTCCACTAACATTAAATTACATCAACAAAATTTACATTTAAAATTCCTTTGGTACATATTTCTTATTATTTTAACTTCTTTTAACTTCTTTACACGATAATACTCTGCTTAAATTTAACCAACACCAATTCTGTCTTTAATTCATCTTTCAACAAAATAAGTAAACTTTCGCGTTTGTTTCATTTGCTATAACATGAATACGAATCCGCCTATATTAAAAACTTTACATGTAAATTGTTAAATAGTAACATAGAAGCTAACAATATTACTCATTGTTTGATTCCAATCTTTAAAACTTTCAGGTTTTCCAGAGACCTTCAGTATATAAATTTTCCATCTTTGCAGCTAACACAGCGCAAAATTTCAAGTTAATGGAGAGGTAAACTCTCCAGGTCCTAACACCTTTCTTTACCCTAGGTCGTCACGACATTATATCCACATTATCGCGCGTGTGAACCTGCCCTGTACTTGCAATTTAAGTCGTACGCCATGTATTTTTCCTACGAAGAATACATATTCTCAGATTAAACTAGAAAGTGTTTTTTACCGCTTTTACTCCCTCCGCTCCATACCGATCACTACAGCGCGGGTTTGCCGTTTCATTACGCGCCAAATGACTACATTTCGACCTTCTTAATTACCTGTTCGAGAGTGATTAATTCGTTTAATTGTTCGTCGGATGTAACACTTGTCATTTTTTCCCATCATTGTTACTTCGTTACGAGACGGTATTTTATGGTAAAATCTTTTTATTAATTTATGAGACACGTGATGTCACATGATTTATTTGGGTTAACGTCTTATGCTTAGCATTTCCTTCTGTTTTCGGAAATGTAAATGAATATATTGTAACATATTACATTGCATTGTATGATATGTTTAACCAACTTTAAGTTAATATTTGTGAATCCTAGCAAACTAAGCGTTTTTGTATCTTAGTAATTGCTTCATTGTATCGATATATTTAGATATTATCCGGGTTTACTTTATATCGTAGATATGTAATTTTGATTCTAATTCATTTAACTAAAATTTGTAAAAGTTCTTATATATTTGAGATGCATACTCATAAAATCACTGTTATTTATTTTATAATTCTAAATCTTTATTAATTTTTTATAGAAAATGTATAAAATTGGAATCCGTTTCCTCTATGTGTGGTTTTAAAATAATTTATTAATGTGAGTTCCGTCTAAATACGTATTTTATCATAAATAACTTTCGATTTTATGGGTGAGTCTATTGCATGATGTCCTGCATTCATTACATGTTTATTACATAGTATAATTTAAAAATCTTCTATTTCAGCGGCTTTTATTGTCGCAACGTTCATTCTATTTAATGCTAATGCGTTAGCTTAGTATTATATTAAACTGTTTTAAGAAAATTAATTTTTATTGCTGTAGTTACACTAACTGCTCTAATTTGAAATTATATTTTCTAAAACAAAAGAATTAAAATATTATGCTTCATTAAGTGTAATTATTTATGAAAATTGTTATACAAGATGCGTTCATATTTTTAGTTCATGCAAATTTACTAATTTTTTCTTTGTTATCTAATTTATAGCTAGTGAAACGTAACATGTTGCACTGTGTAGAAAATGTAGTTGAATTTGAATAACACTAAAGTACAACCCCAACTGTAGCAACTTGTTTTGCGATCGACTCATCTTGTTTAGAAATTCATAACACTACTTGACGCAGAACATCTATGTATATGTGCATAGAATGTCAAGTAGCTACATGTGCTGACATTTTATCTCATCAAGCGAAATATTTTACGTAAAATATACGTATTTAGAAATAGAAAAACCAATAAAGCTTTAACAAAATACCAAAAACACTACTAGCTAAAATTCTATCTCGATTTTTGTCCACGGTAGCTGTAATTTCTTCCACAGAAGCTAGAAATCGTTGTCTCTCCACCTGACGCTTTTTAAATTCCATACGTAATACAACTTATCATGAATCCTCGCGTTCAAAAAGACTGCGGTGTGTCGTAAACTTCAAAGAACATAAAAGATCTAAAACTCTTTTAGAATCTTGATTACAGACTTTCAAGTAGCTTAAAAGCTTATAGCCTTAAAAGCAGATCGTTGTTGAATAGAGGAGGTCGCAACTGCAGTACTTTTTGAACGCATAAAAAGTCTCCTGCATTTACTGTCACGATCTACCGAATCATCTTTCCAAGGTTTTATTGTTTCACGTTCAGTAGTAGGATAAGAATATAAGATTAAAAGAAATTACAAATTTTAACATGTATGAGTCTAATTCTGCTACATTTTCAAAGCTTACAGTTTTGAATGACAGCTTTATTGCTAATATAAAAGTTCGCCAACCGTATTGTTTGAACTAAATTAGCAGCAGCTGCGTTGCGTTTTCGTTACTGTTTGCTGAGGAAGAGGGTGAAAGAATTTGGCGTTCGTTTCAATGCTCTGGGTTTACGTAGGAAATGTTTAAAATTAAAATAAAGTATTTTATAGGCTTCTTGTTTTGTAAACTTAACTCAGTGTAAGTTATGCAATATTAAAGCATGTATAATTTATTTAGAAACTTAACAGCAAAATCTTCAACGGTTAAACCATTATTAAAACCCATTAAGTACTGGTCATTGAAATAAACAAAAACTTTATAATTTTTTTATTAACTATTATTCATTTTTAAATGATAATATTATAAAAAAAAATTTTTGTTGTTTATGGCTTTCAAGAAAAAAGCATTCAAATACATCGTTATTAAGAAAGATGAGTACGTAACTGGAATATCGTATTTACATGAAAATTCAACATATTTGAAATAACAAACAATAACCAACGGGCGGTTCGTTATATAATAAGCTTTGGACTATAAACGAAATATAAAACACGTGACAAAATTGAATGGAAATTCTAAGAATATACTGTCATATACAGAACGCTTACGTGATCGGCAGAACATTTCATCGAGAATTAAACCAGAGAATTTTGAGAAACACTGGGTTCTACAAGAGATAGGCGCAAAGTACAAGCCTCGATCGACGAACACGCCAATTAAAACGTTGGTAGGTGGGGCTTATAAATACGATAGAAAACTCGAAAATAGACAGTACATCTTCAACAAGGTACGAATCACGTCGATTTCAGGTTGAAAATTACGTACCACTAAGAATTAGTGAAAAGTAAATAATTTATTAAAAGTGAAAAATTGAAAGTGCCAATATGTGCAACGAAAAATAGCCGTTCTACGCGTAAATGTAAGATAAACCATTAATTGAATTTTATTTTAATGTTTAACAAATTTAGGGTTCCGGATAAAGATCCGAATAAAGTTCGAATAAAGATCCGAATAAAGATCCGAATAAAGCTCCGAATAAAGATTTGAATAAAGCTCCGAATAAAGATCTAAATGTAGATCAAAAGATACTTCGAAAATACTTACAAGGAAATAAACGTAAAGATACTAAAAGTTACTCCATAAATCGAAAGGGAAAAATACAAGCAACCATTAATCCATCATTCTGGCCAATAAGTAAAGCAAGTCGAACTGTAACAAGCAAGGAAAACGCAGGTTAGAAATTTAATTTTTTTTTTATTTGTTAAAGACTGTTTCAATTTTAATATTTGCTATATATTATATATCTGTAAGGGTCAACAAAAACGTCAATTGAGAATTTTAAAAATAGGGAAACCATCTTTGCACGTTTGAAAGGTACTTAAAAGTAATTACAAAGATATTTTGCTGCCTTTCAGGAAAATTAAATTTGGTGAATGTGAATAATTTATTCAGGGGCTAATTTTGGAATTGACATAAAACTGTACATATTATCTATCATTATACTGTGTAATTTGGGATTGCTTCATTTAAATTATTTTAACAGATAGAAAGAAAAGGGGTTAAACAATCTTTATTGTTGTGAAGTAGGGCATTCAGTGGCTAGCCGTGGAAAAACAAATTCAAGAAATTATAAGATTTTAAAAGTGGCTGAAATTCACACCAATAAAAATAGATACGCCAATCATAAAAGAGTTATATGACAGCAATAAAAATGACACCCAACGTAGGAGCTTAAAAGAAATAAGAGTTATATCACAGCAATAAAAAAAGGGCATACCAATGTAGGGGCTATATCACAGCAAATAAAAATAACGCTCAATCGTAAGGCATAAAAGAATTAAAGAAAATATCACAGCAACATATATATATATATATATATATATATATATATATATTGTTGTAGATTTAAAGGGGTAAATAGATATATACAATAAAATTTCAGCAACCATGTATATAGAAAAGAGCAAATAATTAACGCGCAAAATTAATTTAATTCATTTAGTGAAAACGGAGGAGTATTAAGATATTTTTATATGTAATAATTGGAATGTTAGGATTACATGAAGGAAGAAAGCTTTAAAGGATATAGAGGTTCAAGGATACGCATAATTAACCATAATTTATTTTAATCAAACACATATAAGCAAAAGAGAGCGTGCTTGCGTAAGAAATCAATAATTTTTAAGGCAAGTGTATTCGTTTTAAAAGCCAACATCAGTTTTATTAGATACGAAGAAGTAGAAAATCGAGGAATTGCTATTTTCAAACGGTCGATAATTAACAGGAACACCTGCTTGTTTAAGGTTACGTTCACAGAATTTTTATGTACATTAAGATAAGATTTCATAGAAATTGTTTTCAACCGTCAGTTTGTACAAACAGCTATGGAAACAAACATCTTAAGGAGAGAGTGAAATGAACAATCGCTAATATACATCAGATAAAGATAAATATAGAGCAGCGTTTGGATTGAAAGTCACGTAAGACATACACGCGGAGTGGATGTAAGACGTCGACAATATCGATTTTCTGTAACTCAAGTGGGGTTTGAATGCAGACAGCGAATATGTATAAAATAAAGATGAATAGCGCTTAGGAGGAGTTTGGTGACGACAAAAAACTTTGTCATTGGTCGAAAGCCAACAGTTTTAAAAACAAACGCACACGCGAAGGTAGAAAACGAATTCCATATATACAACACGTAGGACGGGAGAAATTTTCCGTATTTAGTGACGGTTACGCTCAAAATTTTTAGAAATCGTTTAGAAAATAAGCTTTTTAAGCGAAACAGGTTCCACTAGGGGGGTTTGGAAAAATATAAATACCCAAGCGGAGTTATTAGCTTTCTCTTCTTATTTACTTCGATCAAGTGCTGACTACTGATTCATACCACGATAATAATAAAGCTTTTTGTGAGTATTCTGTGTATGTGTAGTAATGTTACCGTGAATATAGTAGTTGAAAGTACAAAACTGTAGTAGTGGACCTCTAATTATTAACGTGACGTACGAGTTAGTGCGTATTTAATTAAATAGGTCCGGCTACTACGATAAAAATTATTAAATGGATGCATGATATATGGGGGTAAGCAGAACTGATAATCAAATTTGTATACATGATATATGGAATGGTACTGTGAGACGAGGCGCATAGCTTGCAGATATATCAGATGGTAGAGGCCTGTGGATCCGCCGAGCAGCATAGTAAATGGAAACAACGCTGAGGGGTTTTCTGGTAATAATTTCCGACGGGAATGAAGACTGAAGAATTCTTCAGGTAATTACTTTGAAATTTCTGTTGTTTTATAAACATTTGTGGAATTTTGTGTTGTGTGGTTGACTTTTGGTGGCATATTTATGGTTTTAAAACTTGTTTTACAAGATATACGTACAGGACAATTTCCTAAATTTGAGTATTGAAAAAGGGTGTATTTAGAATATATCAAAATTTTATTCAGGATATAAATTGAGTTGTAACAGGGTAAACGGGTCTGTAAATTTATTTTAATTAATGCAAGGTTTTAAAAAGCATATACAAACAAAACTCGATTATAATGAGCTCACAATACTCCAGTGTGAAATCAATTTAGGGATATGTGTGGGGCTCATCTATTCATCTTTAATCAAATTTGTTTAAAATCATTATAAAAATCAAGGACTTCGAAACATACAATGTTGAGCTGATAATTATTGTAGCTAACTGTTTGGAAACATGTGTAAATATATTTTATATGTTAATAGGTGTAAATAAAAGGTTGTATGATTGTCGTATTATTTTGGTAATTTTATTTAATGGTGTGTGAGTAGGAAACAGGTATGAATGTAAAATTAGGTATTCAAGAAGAGGCAGATTGCTGAGCTGGTAATAAAGAAAACTTTTTTTATGGCCTAAATTTTCGCATATAATTTTATGCTTAATCACAGGCAATAACTAAAACGCACAAACTATTAACAAACTACAAAAGTAAATAAAATAATTACGTACAGTGAGTGTATTTATATTAGCTTTTCTTTGAAGAATTTTTGTATAACAAGTTTGTTTAATAATTAAAAAGAAATAATGTGTATATATAAAAAATTTGATGCAATAAAATATTGGTTTGACAGAAGTAAATGTCCATTTTGATTAAATGATTTTTATACATATCTTGATCTTTATGTTTAATTTGTATGTGTGTATGTATATTATATATATATATATATATATATATATATATATATTATAATTTTTTGTATTTATTTTGTTTATGATACACATAATAATAGCGTCTTCATGTGTATGTTTATATTAGGAGGTGGGTGAATATTGAATGTATTATACTGTTTGATGTTTTGTGTATTGTGAGTATGTGTGTGTGTGTGTGTGTGTGTGTGTGGAGAGAGTGTGTGTGTGAGAGAGAGAGAAAGAAAAAGAGAAAGAGAGGGAGTGGGTTTGTGAATGTGCGTGTGAGTGTGAGTATGTGAGTGTGTTTTTTATAGTTAGATGTACTTAAGCATAAATATGTAAAATCAATTCTTAGACTTATTGTTCTTTATATTTTTCTTTAAAGTTTAAAAGGTGTGAGTATATACGGCTCAGATTATCAATATCACTTTTTTTTATTTAAATATTTATTTCTAAAAATGTTCTTTTAAATTTGTTAATTTCTATTTGTAAAATTTGTGGATTATTGAAATTCATCTTAAGTTCATCTTTAAGTGTGTGTATCGCAACGGCACCTGCTTTAGGTTTAACTTTTATATCGCTATTTTGAGATTGTTAACTTTTGTAGTTTGTTAATAGTTTGTACGTTTTAGTTATTGCCTGTGATCAAGCATAAAATTATATGCGAAAATTTAGGCCAAAAAAAGTTTTCTTTATTACCAGCCGACCTAGAACCTGCTAATTTCAATACAATCGTATAAAAGGAAAATCGTTACAATAATACATATATACATATATATATATATATATATATATATATACATATATATATATATATATATATATGTGTGTGTATATATGTGACACTGGTACATTGTGTATTAAATAATTGTATATAGGGTTTAGCAAATGTTGAGGATAATGTGCATTATTTCATATGATTTGGTTCAAAACATTCAACACATAATGTGTTATAACGAAATGTCAAAGACTTCTTCTAACAGTTTGGGAATTGACATCTTCGTTGTTTATCTGTTAGCCTTATCAATTGATTTATTCAGTCATATCTTATATTAAGTACCACACCATATACGTTGTTTATTCTTATTATTATTGTATGTCCTAATTTTAAATAAAATGTTGCTACACTCTTTTGAAAGTTTAAGCAGGATATGGAAGTCGGCCCTTGAATTTTTCGATAGAGAATCCACGCATTTACAATTGACATGTCGATCATTCTTGTAATTAGTGGCCAATTCCATTTTTGCCTCTAATTCTAGTAGCATACTGCCCCACCAGGAAATCATGGTGGTCGACACCACCTATGTGTTGATTATATGATTTAATTATCATTGGCTGTGGAATTGAAATTTTTTGTTGTTTTGACTTACACATTCTTGTTACTTTTCCTAATGGTTCAATGCTGTCAAAGTTTGTACCCATTATAACACACTTATTATCATTCCATTTTAGTATCAAGATTTCACTGTTTCGGTCAAATCTGTAATCAAATGTGCCACGTTCTTTTTTTTGAAAGTTCCTTGGAATTTATCAGAGGACATTTATCTATTTGATTTTCACGCATTGTCCCTCTAACATGCAAAGCTAACCTTATCACTACCATAAACATAATAATAATATTACCTGTAGCTTTAAACCTAATTGCCCTCAAATGAATTAGTATGTCACGATTTGCCAAAAAATTATCCAAAAATACTAAATGATCCTTGGGATTCTCAATATTTTCCAAAAGGTCTAAAATAACTTATAAACCTTGCAGTATACCTGGAGTTGCAATTTTTTCCTTGCCCGTATAAACATAAAATATGTAACAATATTCATTTGAGCTAGAGTGACCATAATTCGTATCCAAATTTTATTGGCTTTTAACAATGAGGAGTATTTTCGACTTATCTTTCCATTGTTGAGATGATTATAAAATACTATTATCTTATGATCATCTTATCAATGGATAGATAAATCGGAAATACTCCTCATTGTTGAAAAGCTTTATTTAATTTAGTTATAAGTGGACGAATTTTATAGCACCTGTAATACATTGAATAAAACATAACGCGATCAAAATAGTTTGCGAACCGTTATTGTCTGTCAATCAAATTGAGTTCATCATTAATACAACAGTGGAAAACAGATTTTAATTTTAAATATCTGTTTCGTAACATTGACTCTTCTACAATTTGTAACCCAGCGCTTCATCTGTATTCCAATATAATTTCTCGAAAGGCAAAATGTGATACCTAGAAAGCAGTAAAAATTCAACAAAAGTTTTTAGGTTCATTTCCGATGGTAAAACCGTATTCCTTTATTTTATTGCTCATTCCCATAGATCCCGTTTTTACTCTTCAATAACCCAACAACATTTTATATGTTTTACCCGTTTACAATAAGCACGCTTTAACTCCATTTTCAATTTCAAATCTATCTACTCTAAAACAAAGAGCTTAGGCTATAAATTATATAATTGGCACCTTGTTTTGAGTATCCTTTAACGTGCTACACATTACGACAGCGTATAATTAATTTTTATGCCATTTCCATTTAAAGACTCGTCGAAATAAGGTCGCGTACTGTTAGATAAAACCGTGTTTCAAGTTTTCTAATCACGTTTGATAACACTAGTATTACTTTGAACTCTGGTTATTATTTAAACGAATTAATGTTCACCTTCTTTTCTAAATTTTCAAAAGCACTCGTCGTGATTGTTAGATTTTTTGTACCCGTTTTTATGGAATTTCGTGCACGCAATACAGCGTGGTGCGTAATTGTAGTTTTACAAACATGTACGTTTCGGCGGCACTAAATTAATTTATCTGCTGTGGATCTAACGATCAGTTTGTACCATCGCTCTTGTTGGCACGGGAGGACACGCGCATGGCGTGATTCCACACACAGCTGTTCCACTTTGTCCTTAGCGACGGGAGCCTGCCTACAACTTGGACGTGGGTGAGCCTTTAGTCCCGATTTCTTTCTGTTTTTTTGTTGGCACTGCTCTTGGGAAAGGGTCGCATCCACATGTTTATCGGGTTCGACTCGAAGCCTACACTTTGTAGTTGTTAACATGAGAATCGTGAGGTGAGATGGTATTTATCATTAATATTGTACGTACTGTGGCCATCCTACATCTGTAACGGCATACATACGATGGTAATTTAGAACGCGGGAGAGTGGACGTCCTTTTTTGGGTTGTATGTTTTAAATAAAATAAAAATATGTATAATTCATATTGTACGTACTGTGACCGTCCTACATCTGTAATTGTATACTTACGGTGGTAATTTAGAACAGAGATGGGAGTTGTTTCCTTTTTTCTGCGGTTGTAAATTTTTGTTAATTAAGACATTGTAGTGCTAACGATTTTATATGTTTAATTGTTATATTTAAGATAATGATTTAGGGTTGTTGTTTCTAGGGTTATAATTTCTTTTTTTCTTGGTAATTAATATGGGGGACCTACAAACGACTGCTCGCCATTTTAAGTATTGATTCCTTTTTTTTGTGTTTATTTTTTGTACTACTGGTCTGGTGTAATTATTATACTTTTTTTTGTAATTAAAGGTTGTATGATTACTTTTGTGAATTGTAGATGAGTGCATGTCTTTTTATTTCAAGCCTTCCCTTATGGTAGTAGTTGGAATACCCCGCCTACTCACCGATTGAGCCCGGTCCTTCTTTCTTTGGTTTCTTTTGTTTGTTTTTAGATTACGTCGCTGTACGTAGCAAAGTTTTTAATTCATTGGTAGTTACAGTAAAATCACTAAGATGTTTTACAGATTTGGCATATAACTCTGTTTCCATTTGTATATAACTATAAACACCATCAGAGAACAATTTTTCAAACAATTGTACAGGAGTTAAATGTTATACTTCTTCCCTAATTCGCATATTAAACTTATGTTCTGACAAATTAGCAACTTAACTATCTGGAGAATCGTCCAATACAAATTATTATGACCCTTAACTATATACAAAATTTAATCGTTACTTACCCAATCTATATTTTGTTCTAGCACTATACAATTTAATCATAAACATACAAAATGATTTCTATAGATATACACATATATATATACATATACACATTGGAAACCTCTGTAAAACTATATTGTTTACATCGAATCTTGAAAAACGATATACAAAACAATAAAACAAATAAGTTGCGTAATCGTGATTGTAAACAAAGCGTCATAACATATAAAAACTGGTAAGCAATATAAATATAACATCTTATAATCTAAATACTTACTTAGTGGTTTACCTTAAATACATACAAAAGAAAATAAGTCATAAACTATACAGTACTTCAGGAAAAGAAATATACATAAGTTATTTATACATTCTGCTTTGTGAAGTGCACCTCCTCAGAAATAATATAACATTAAGATTAGACACCATAACTTAAATTAATCATATATTAAATACTTTTAAATTGAGGCATAAGTTCTTTTAGTTAATGTTTATACAGAAAGACAAAAAAAAACAGTAAAACGGACTCTAACACAAACTTTGAATAATTAAATTTTTACTTTAAAGAAGGATTATTACATCGTCGCTCGTGCATTGTAAATGTGTTTGGTAACGTGTTGGCAGTAAGTAAAATGTCTATACTCCACAGCATCAGCAGAAAGAATTGCGAAACTAGAAAATTGTACTTTGAACTATTTGCATTCATATCATGTTGTAAATGGAAAAATGCGACTGCATTTCTTTATTGACTGCATGCTGGAACCACCAACTTCACTTGTACTAGCACAGAAAGCATTTCTAATAGCGCGACTTTACAACATGTATCTTCGGTAAGAAGATGTTGTATTCAATCTTGTCTTTCAAAGCACGGTATTTATTTTATAAGAACAGAATCATGTATGGGGGTAGGGTATTTGGCTTTCAAAGATATCGCCGAAGAATCATGTTTGCAGAATTCCCAGACAACAGATGCCGAAATACTAACTGTAATAGCTTGCCAACAAGCAGATAACGCAATTATCAAAGGATTTTAAACAAAGGAAAACAATCTTATTACTTTGTAACATCTTAACAGCTGCAGAATACCAGATAACAAGACCATTGTAAGCAGATGTAGGCAGGTGGTAAGTGGTCTTATCTTTTAAAAGAAAGATATGCATTTACATGCAGCTTTTAATTAAAATGTAATCACTGCAGGTGCTAGGAAATATTGCAACTACTTTGTAACGTAATGTTTCCTAAGCAGCTGTGTGATTTTATAAAACCAACTTTTGTATAGAGTAATTACTTGAAAAATTTTATAAAATAACACTAATTCAAATGGCGGGAAATCGAGCTTGTTGAAGAATTTTAGGGCATTATAAAAATGAATGCAGAAAAAATTGTTTGCAGGGTTTTGAACGTAACATATGTATCTACCGTATTCCAATAACGCAATTCTAAGTTCTTTAACTACACGTTTCTCTATTTATCCGGAATAATTAATACATTCTCTATCCACTTCCAGACTTCAAGCTCATAGGTTCTACGCTCGAAATTCCAATAACGCGATTCTAGTTTTTTAACAACAATTCTCTACGATTATTAGTACTGTTTAGTACATACTTATGCCTTTAGGTCATACCCACTGTGTCTGGTCTTACCCCGACCAAATATGTAATAATTTCTGCTTCTTGATAACTGAAATCCTCCATTTATAACTTTAGTCATGCGGCCCGTTATATCAATCAAAATTCTAGTAAATGTCATTAACTTACACGTTTCAAGTTAAGCCCTATGTTAAATAATGGTGCAGCGGTTTTTCGATAATTAACAGTGATAGAGAAGAGTGGACATTGTAAGCGCAAATGATAATAATAACCAACGATTACTTCAAAGCACTTACCTTGTAAATATAGCGAAGCGTATCACATTTATGTATTGCGGCCGTCCAGGACGGGAAGCAATAGTAGAAAAGATCGCGTCCTCTCCCTGGTAGGTGATAAGATAGTTCTTGCACATGCAAAGACACAGCATAGTTTATCGGTATTCGCGGCACTTAAATACACAGGCGCGGTGTTTGAAGTAATTTCACGGTACATGAAATGACATTTAAATATACCGCGCGGACGTAAATAATTAACAAATTTTAAATGTTTAAAATAAGGCAAACTGTTAATTATATATAATTATAAACGAAACATACCGCCCATCAAAATGCAAGGCATTTTAAAAGAAAATAATTAAAAGAAGCAGGGCAGAATAAAAAATCGAAGAAAAAAATTTTACAAAAACAAAAAAAATTATTTTCACAATGAGGGCAAAGGACAAAGTTTTGACACAGGACGCTTCAGCTCGCCACGAGCAGTTTTAAGTGAAACCACCCTAACGACACCATTCGTCCCAGGATGCACAGCCACAACACGACCGAGGGACCAACGAAGGGAGGAACATTAGCGACCTTAATCAGTACTAAGGTGCCAAACCTGAGGAGACGATGTGTGCCACTTGGAGAGCTGTCGTAGCGAGTGCAAATACTCTTTGGACCAACGGGACCAAAATTGTTGTTGAATTCGCTGGAACAATTATCAACGAGAGAGGCGGTTAAGCGGAAGGTGAAAAAGCGCGGACTCCGGAATGGCCGTTAAAGGGGCCAAAGTTAAAAAAGACCGGGCCTAAGACAGCTTAAATAATTGAAGTCATTGCTTCTGAAGATATTAAATATTTTTATCTAAGTGTTCTTAATCTGAACCTGTTATGTTAAGAAAGTTTTGCCATTTGTCACTATACTTGCAAGAAGAGCAGCATGAAGCACTGTGAGAGTAACAACTACAAGTTTTCTTGAAACTATTTTTACAACTACACGGCCGAATCAAAGAAGTAGGCGTGGCAGACAAGTTGATAAAAAGTAGACGCAGTTTGATATGTTCGTCTTTGTTAATATCCAAGTTTGCAAAATTAATTGGTTCGACCATTGCATTTAAAATATTTCTCAAATGTATAACTGTGCAATACATCTCAATATATGAAGATGAAAACTATCGGAGGTGCAAGGCATTTTATGTATATTGTTTATTGCAGACGGGGTTGTATAAAACTAAATGGAGCGGCTTTCGTCACATGTTGAACCTTTTGTTTTCGTTAAATTTAGGTATAATGATTCTACCCTTTTAACGGTTCTTTTCCAATATCTGGTTGAAAAGAAATTAAAATTTCATATACATCATCAATAATTCTAGCATACTTGTAGGCTACCTTTTTTGTGCCTACCTTACGGGTAGTATCACGTCCTATTAGTGCATGAAGTGCAAGAAGGACTTTTGAAAACTTTTGTCCTAAATGATCAGCAACTGAGTGACATTTCAACCCCCTCTTCTTTTCTCCTGTTCCCATAGTAAGCCATAAACCTCGACATCCTAGTTCTTTCAACTCATCCCAAAACCGTACACTAAGAATAAACACATCTGTGTCTGGACTGTGGATGATTATGTTGTGACTGTTTGGCTCACTAACTAAGCAAATCTGGGCGTGGTAGAATATTTTTTTATCAGCCTCTTTGTGATTATTTGTTAAAGAAGGATACGATGAAATATTTTGTACGCCTTCTTTGCACATACACAAATATTTATCTGATAGTTTTCATCTTCATATACCGATATCTATTACACAGTTATACATTTGGCAAAATGCTTTAAATGCAATGGTCAAACTAGGGATGGATTCGGGCCGAGCCGGGCCGGGCTTTTAGATGCGGCCCGGCCCGGCCCGGCGACCCGGCCCGAACCAAAACGCATCGGCCCGGCTTGAGGCCCGGCTTGAATTTCGGGCCGGGCTTCGGGCCGGGCCGGGCCGATTCGGGCCGGAATGTAACTAAAACCGTAAGTGATGTATAGATCATCCAAATGGAAAATCATTTGTTAATATATGTATTTTCAGTTGTATAAAAATACTTCTTTACTATTATTATGTTTTTCTACAAAAGTTGAATATATCAACCTTAATAAATTATAGTTTATAGTATCATTTTAACCTCGAAGAATCTCACATATATTTGGAGATGATGCACACTTGCACAGGCAATCCAAAATAGAAGGTGGTTTGCGTCAAACTTTAACCTTAAGTAACAAAATGCATTTTAGAATTCATGTACTACTACTTATATAGTAAAATATTTCAAGGAAAGTATTCAAAATTTGACTGAATATTGTTTCCTCATATTCTAAACAAAGAACGTTGCCAATTTCCATTTTACAGATTGCTGGTGTATAGGTCTGCATTTCGAGAATGTGCTAGCATCCGTTCAGAGAATTGATTATTCAAGTCTCTCGTATCAGGTAGACATTACTTTGTTGTCTATGAATATTTTTATGTCGCATGCTTTACTGGAAATTTTAATTATTATGAAAAAAAAATGCCGCAACATAGAATATTATTGAGTATTTACATTTTAATTTTCTATATCCATTTGTTATTTAAAGCTATAAAAAGCTATTCGCATTGTATTCGGTATGGTTTTCAACAAAAGATACATTCAAATAATTAAATCTAATTAAGCTGTTTTTTTGTAATCGGGCAGTTTTAAATATTTTTACATATACAGAGTGGTTTCAATTTATTCATAAATAATCTTTAGTGCGAGGCCACAATAATAAGTTAATTAATAAGTATAATACAATAAACCAGCTCAATTAACATACGTTGCAATACTCCTTCATATTAATTAAATATAACACGGACAATTTCTATTACAAAGTTCTTGAAAGGTGGAAAGAAGTGAATATTACTTATCGAAAAAAAAATCGAAATTCACAAATCGGTTTAAATCAAATCATTTTCGTTTTCGATTTATTTCCATTATGACACACTTACCAATATGTGTGTAACTGTACCTGGGTGATATATTAAGAAGAGCGTTAATTATAATTTTGTTTAAGAGGCACCTAAAGAAATCATTAAATGAAATTTTTTACTAAATCAATAAATTGTATATTTTGTTATATAAATTTCGGGCCGGCCCGAATAGCCCGAAAAGCCCGAAAAGCTTGAGCAGTCTGGCCCGGCCCGGCCCGGGCCCGACACGTGTTTGGCCCGGCTTGGGCCCAAAAAAAATTTTGCCGGCCCGGGCCCGTGACCATCCCTAGGTCAAACCAATCGATTTTACAAACTGTGGATACTACAAAGACGAACACAACAAACTGCGTCCACTTTTTACAAACTTCCCTGCCACGCCTTCTTTGGTTCGGCCGTGTAGTTGTAAAAATTGTTCCAAGAAAACTTGTGGTTGTTACTCTCACGGTGCTTCATGCTGCTCTTATTACAAGTGTAGTGAGAAATGCCAAAAACTTTCTTAACATGACAGGTTCAGATGAAAAATATTTGGATAAAGGTATTTAATATTTGAAGAAGTTAAATTCATGAATAAATTAGTTTTTAAACATTAAATGCAAATTGTAAATAGTGTGTGTTAATACTAACAGAGTATTCTTAAAAACATTGTAAACTAACAGTTTTGGCTGGTCCAGTTAATAGCATCCAGTAATTATCATCACGTGATTGGTCCTCCCTACAGACTGAGTAACTGGTAAGTAGCAATTTAGACCTAATATAAGTTAAATAATTTGTATAGTTAATTTGTGTAGTGCACTATGTATTTTACTTCTTTATTTCACCGTATAAATGATTTTGCTGCGAAAAGTGTGGCATCGGATATTGTAACTTCTTTACGCACAAATTACAACAAATTACGTTACGCTTACAATACAACCCTAGCAACTCAAATATTTGTGTTAAATAGTGCTTTGTGCTATCTATTATTCGGTAAAAGGTTTTTCTGTTAAAACGCGTTTAAATTTTAAAGAAAAAATCACACAAATTTTAATTTTTTCATAAAATAGTAAATTAGTCGATATTGGTGCAAGATATGGCAAAAGGTCAACTATACTTAATTGTAAAACATATTGATTAGAACAGATTGGCGTTGGAATCGTTATTCTATCTTTAACTGTTCCCAAGTTACAGGTAATACGGTAAGTGGCTCTAAACTGCGACTCCCCCCACCCCCACACGTTGTGCACCTGCAAGGAACGCGAACACATCGAAATTTTTATCTACTAGGTGCCCCCAACAATAATCAAAAGTCAAACTGCGTCACTCTTTCATGCATGCTCAATCCCTCTTAGCTCCTCAGCCATAAGACAATTAATGCAAAGTTGCTAAGTTGTTATTTGTTTTGCAAAATTGTAACGATCTTGCGAAGAAAGTTTGACGAAATCATTACAACGATAAAGATTGTGATCTTGTTTACAAAGCGGACATTTATTAACATTAGGCTTTGTCTGTACTAACATGGAAACGGCGGAGCGAGACCTAGACAGGTTGATGGAATGAATAACTTTGTTTAAATCGGTTTTATGAATTTTGCCGACAAATTCGATAAAGATTTACAAGTTTTTCAAGATAAGCAATTAACTCTTTATAGGATGGGATAGCGGTAGGAAATTGATGCAATTTAAAACTACGGGCAGAGTGTATATCAAGGCGATTTAAGATCATTTGCACAAGAATAAAATCTCATTGATCTATAGGCAAATCAAATTTCTTAAGCGCTTGTAAATTATCGGCAAAGGAATCAACTAATTTTTGCAAACCGGTGGGGTTATGAGAATTCAATTTGGGAAATTTATCAATATTTTTCCATAAAGCGGAGGTCATGTGGCGAATATTACGATATTTTTTGCGAAGTTTATTGTGGGCAAGATGGTAATTGATCTCTGTAAGGTTAAAGTTCTTAATGGTTTATAGTGCGGGACCTTCTAGTACTGATTGAAAATAGGAAAATTTGTCCACGTTTGACAGATCGTTATTAAAATGAACTAAACTATCAAAGCGCTCAATAAAGCTTTCAAAAAAACAACCCTCCCCATTAAACGTAGAGAGGGTCAGCGACGAAAGAGACACTTTCGACTTAAAAGTATCTAGTGGAGTGGACACAGTAGCCTGGGACGAAGAAGATTGACTAGGAAACAACTTGAAATAGAGCGTTTATATTAGAAAGAAACGTTTTTTTTCGAATAACGTCTTCCGTTTCAAATTGTTCATCGGCGTCATCTGCAGAAGCAATTATACTGACTATGAAATTATGCTGGACAAAGAAACTTTCTCGTACTGTTTCAAGAGATTGATATTGCGCGCGAAACAAATCTAAAAGAGTTGGTTCAACTGTAGATTTCTGAGCGATTTCATACATTTCTTGGAAAGAGTAAATAGAAATATTACGTAAGAAATAACTACGTTTTAATTTTTTCTACCATAATTTAAATTAAGCAAATACAAAAAGGACAGACGAAATGAAACCGATACTTCGGTGTTTAAATTAAAGGCAGATGCGGCGTTAATAAATATGTAAGCCTCGTACAAAATTCTGATACCAAACCGGACACCAAGAAAGGCTAGTAAACAACTGAAACCAAAGAAATGAGGTTAGTAAACTTGCAATGATTAATAACATGCCCTATATTCTACACCTAATTAACAGAAAATAGTTAAACCGGTAATTCCAAATGCGAAAGATGCGAAAGGCTAATCACTAATGTAGTAAAATTTCAAAAATGAAGTTTGCAATTCCTTCAAAATTTAGAATCTTACTACACTGAATGAAAGAGTAAAAAAGAACCATCAACCATCAAGCAATAAAATAACGATAAATACAAAGGCACGTACAATGCTTTGATAAGCAGTAAGCCGCCGTAAATGTAATTGTATTTAATCACTTGCAGCCTGGGCGATATGATACTATATAAATTTATTATCATTTAGATTTATTTTACTTTAATATTCACATCCGGTGAGAAGTGATCAAAGAAAAACTAAGGGTGGGGCGGTATTTCGATAACACAGTGGTAGAGAAAAGTGGACATTGTAGAAGCAAATGATAATAATAAACAACAATTACTTCTATGCACTTACCTTGTAAATATAGCGAAGCGTAGCACATTTATGTATTGCGGCCGTCCAGGACGGGAAGTGATAGTAGAATAGATCGCGTCCTCTCCTTGGCAGGTGATAAAATAGTTACTGCACTTGCGAAGACAGCATAGTTTATCGGTATTCGCGGCACTTAAATACACAGACGAGGTGTTTGTTATTTCTATAATTTTATACTGCTTCAGTATTCCTCGAAGTTCCTTACTCAATATTTATTTTCTCAATTGTGGTCTTATTAAAGTTAACTACTCATAGAATAAAAGGACTTGAAACAAAAATGTAATTTAATGTAAGTCCCTTGTTTTAAATATAGTTACAGGTATAATACTCAAAAATAAAACTGATTTCTAAAAATCCATAAATTTCTCTTTACATAGGAAGATCTTAACGTTTGGTATTAATTTAAAACAAAATTCTTATTACCCAATTGACAGATCTGTTAGATTAGTTTACATACGTTCAACTGAGCTTAGCTCGATCTATTTATTATAAAAAAATCTAAATAGCACGTTAATAATCAGTCAATAAAATTTTAAATTTGTCATGGCATCGAAATGACATAGCAACTCTACTAAGTAACAAGCATACTATAATTAAACATTTTTAAATAAAAAGTAAACTTTGCAACCTTTTGTTTTCGAACATATTGTATATTTCACATGTTTTATAGAACAAATTTAGATTATTTTTGGAAGAGCCAAGTGTGTTTTTTATTTCTATAGATTTAACACTATACAGGGTGCCCACAATCTATCTCCGTATATGGGTAACTTTTTTATTATAGAAGATACAATGTTGGTTAAATTAGCAAAGTTGAAGAGAAATTTACGAGTAGTATGATGCTTTTTTGAAAACTCACGTAGATGCTCAACTTTTTAGATATTTGAAAAAACTGAAATTTGCCATTTTCTTCAAACGCTAATAACTTTTAACGGTTTAACCTATAGAGAAAATAAAACTGCTTGTAAGGTAACTTTTACGTAGAATTCAATAGCGTATATGACAATTTTAATTGGAAATGGGTTTTCAAGCTACAAACATAACCTCACTTTTTTTAAATGGAAACCATAGTTCAATATAACCCAAATGGAAAGGTTTTTCTTTTCTGATTACCCTGATGTAAGGGTTGATATACTTATTTTCAGTAGTTTCTTCATAATAAAGAAAAAACGATTTATTTATTTGCGGGCATCAAGGAGTCCATGGATACATATTTTAAATAAACAAAAAACAACTGGCATTTGTCAGATATTATTAGTTAAAGTGTTTATTTGCTCTGGGTTGCAAATTTTGTGTAGAAGACTTTTAAATTTATTTGATTATAATAGAGAATGTATACAAACGACGAAAAAAATGACATGCTCTTTTGTTACTATGCCTGTAACAGAAATTGTGATGCTGCTGGTGATATGTATTATGAAAGATATTTGGAAAGAAGGCAGCCAGATAAACGATTGTTTTCTAAATTAGAAAACAATTTAAAAGGTTTGGAGCTTTTACAAAACCCAGTACTGATAAAAGAAAATTCAAAACTGATGATGAAGAACGTGTGTTAGCCTACATAAATTTTAAGCCAACAGCGTCCACCCGAGAAACTGCAATTGAGTACGCTACTTTTACAGAAAAAGCTCGCCTAATTTTAAAACAAAACCGCTACAAACCATACAAAACCCATGTTAGCAATACACTGTATCATGGGGATTGTGAGAGAAGACAACAGTTTTGTAGGTGGTTTCTTAATGAAACAAATAATAATCCTGGTTTTAGTCACACTATTATATTTACCGACGAAGCAAAATTTACTAACAAAGGCATGTTTAACAGAAAAAATACAGTCTACTGGAGTCAGGAAAATCCCCATTTAACAGAAGAAAGGCGGGATCAACATCAATTTTCGATAAATGTGTGGTGTGCCATTTTTGGTAATAAAATACTTGGGCCTTTCTTCTATAATTATAATTTAAATGGTGTACACTATTTGAATTTTTACAAAACGAATTGCAAGAAATGCTCGATAATTTGCCACTTCATTTACTGCAAAACTTAAAATATTTTCAGCATGACGGTGCACCTGCTCACAATGCTCAAGCCGTTTCTGAATATCTTGATAATAGTTTTCCAAATTGGATTGGCAATGCAGCTCCTGTTCCATGGCCGGCAAGGTCACCAGAACTATCGCCACTGGATTTTTTCTTTGGGGTACTGTAAAGGATGTAGTGTATGCTAAAAAATCCAATAACATTGAGCAACTCAAAGATAGTATTACAGCAGCTATTACAAGTATAAAACCACAAACGTTAAATAAGGTGCACCAAAACCTAATTAAAAGGTGCGAAATGTGTTTGCAAGCTAATGGAGGTCATTTTGAGCATATGTTAATGTAGGAGTGGGCATATTCGCATTAATTAGTTTTGTTTCCTTTGATTAAGTTATTTGTATTGTATGGATAGTTTATTTTTAAGTATTTTATTTTTCTTAGTTTATAATAAATTTAGTTACAATAAACTTGTGTTTCCATTATTGATTTTACACATTTTGTTTGTTTGTAATATGTATCCATGGACTCCTTGATGTCCGCAAATAAATAAATCGTTTTTTCTTTATTATGAAGAAACTACTGAAAATAAGTACATCAACCCTTACATCAGGGTAATCAGAAAAGAAAAACCTTTCCATTTGGGTTATATTGAACTATGGTTTCCATTTAAAAAAAGTGAGGTTATGTTTGTAGCTTGAAAACCAATTTCCAATTAAAATTGTCATATACGCTATTGAATTCTACGTAAAAAGCTACCTCACAAGCAGTTTTTATTTTCTCTATAGGTTAAACCGTTAAAAAGTTATTAGCGTTTGAAGAAAATGGCAAATTTCAGTTTTTTTCAAATATCTAAAAAAGTTGAGCATCTAGGTAAGTTTTCAAAAAAGCATCATACTACTCGTAAATTTCTCTTCAACTTTGCTAATTTAACCAATATTGTATCTTCTATAATAAAAAAGTTACCCATATACGGAGATAGATTGTGGGCACCCTGTATAAGAAAATAAATCTGTTATAAGATTGTTAGAATATTATTACTACTACGATCTTTTATATTTAAACTTAAATACAGAATTTATCATTTCGTAAAATCTAATATCGTTAATTTGATCTCATAAAATTCAACATCATTGACAATTTTAAGGGAATTTTTCAAAAATTTAGAAAGCACGGAAACAAAGCTCCTACCGTAATTAATACAAAATTACCAACACACCAGGAATTGACTTCTACGACAGCTGGAACTTTAAATACCTGGTTTTTGCATGTGTAACAAAACTTGTTGCTCTCCAAAGTTTCTGATCCACTAACTTAAGGCTGTATCTGGTTAACAACGATTTCGTACATGAGAATCCCAAACTAAATGGCCAACATCTTCTTATCACGCTGTTCTACCAACAAAAAAGCTCTACAAATGACTTCAAACCTTTCCAAAACGATAGAAATTTCTAGTTATGAACTCCCCAAAGAGCTAGGAAAAGTTAAAGATTCTCTTAATATAAGGATTACCTACTAGTAATAATCTTACTGTTGACGGACGTCAAGGACAGGCGGCCACGCTGTTGCCATATTTAATGTTTCGATCGCTTGGGTGGAACCCCGGGGAAACTGCATTTTGGGCTCCCTTCCAAAAACGATCGAGAACTTTCTCCTTGTCTATATTGCGATTCTGAGCGACCAGCTGGTGCGTAAAAACACTAGCACCTTCATCTTACTGCTCTTTGACCGCTGTCGTTGTGCAAAAAAGCTGAGCCCACCTTTTGATACCTTCCACGTCAGGACAGGCCATCTACTTCAAGCGTCACCTCAGGACACTCCGCGCAAGCGCTATGTTAGTTTAGCAATTCTTAAAGAAGGACGTAGACCGCCTACTGATTAGGCAACACTAGTGGCGCATATGTAACACGACTTGTACTTGGACTAATTTAAGAAATTATTAGGATTAAATGTTTTATTTATATAAATACAAATCTAATTAAATGATGATAACGTACGCCTCTATAAATATACCGTTTTTTCTGATATTATTATGCGGAATAAGAAGGGTCAGATACCACAGAACTGTAACAAATAGAAGCGGCTACTAGAGCTAGTACCACTGAATATATATTTATTTCACAATTTACATTAAAAGTACTATAATACGGCAAGACCGTCATCGTTTGTGCAGACGGTGTCTTGACACAATTTTCTAGAAATAATTTTCGAAATTACGATTAAAGTGATCACACCTAAAAAGACTTTAAGCTTTTCTCATTAAAGACTTAACAATTAAATCGATGTGCTTTAGAAGTCCAAAGTACTAGTCACCACGGTGTCTAGATTACTCCCACTATGTGTTTTGTCTGGTGTAACAGAGAAGCAGTTTTTACTACAGTGAAAATTACTATTTGATACCATTTAACTTATCGAATTCAAAATGCGTCCAATCGCATTAAAAATAATCCAAATGTAGTCCGTATCGCGTAGTCGTGGTTTGCTTAAATGGGATATGCGTACTGACTGTACTCGAATGCCTTATGTGATTTATAAAAATTGTAGTTAATTTTGTATTCTTTTAAATTTGTATAAATTAAGCTTGAACAAATGTTAAAACCTACGATTATAGAATATTTTTCTTTAAGGTAGTGTTGGCGTACATTCTCAAACACTACTAAATTACACCTTGTATGCATATTCGTGATTACCTCGAGTGTGCGCACGCGAACACTGGAAAGTAAGTAAAAATGGACGCTCTCGGACAGCACGGTTAACTTGAACGGTCAAACTCTAATATATTCCTTTTTCCTATTACTCCTGATTTTTTGTCTTGTCGGCCTGGCCTTTACGCGAGTGTTAGTGCTTGACATTATAAACTTATTTATGTGCACTGAAGAGACCATCCAGTGAGCTGAAAATTAATACACGGTGAGTGTGATCTTGTATTTTACTATTTTTACTATTTACCCTATCATACAGTCCTACTCATATTGAACCCTCTCGCGTACCGGGGTGATCTTAACTACCAGCTACTTGGCCGGCACAAAAGTTTTAGTCCAAACGAGCCGGATGTTAAAAGTGATTCGTAGTCCCAAATCGCATCATTAAGTTTTCCAATTCGCCATAAAATACGAGATAATCTTCGAAAATTTAAGTAAATTCGATCAAGTATTGACATTCGTATCGCACCCTCTCTCTTAGACATTACACGTTTTGCATATAATTAGCAACGGCACGTCTATGATTGCTACATTTCTATGCCCAAAGTTCATAATTTTGTGTACATTTCAAGAAATGCAATCAAATCACTCGCTCTTTGTATTAAATATTTATCGCACATAAGCTTAGTGAAATTCCCGATAATAATACATTATTTGAGTTCATTCATTTGTAAACAAACACGACAAATTTTCATTGTATTAATCTCACGAGGGTTTGTTTATAAACAAATCAATTTTGTGCATTTTTAAACTCATTTAGTTACATGTAACTGTAAATTGTAAAAGCAATTTATTTCTAGCCTCTTGTAAGCAGTCGTTGTTTACAATAATATTGTAAAAGATTTTCTTTCCGTTTTGTTTATCGTTTAAGTATGGAGGCTTAATTAGAAAATCTATTTTCACGTCTTACCGAGATCGCGGATTAAGCGAAAGGCGCTTCTGTATCTCGACTTTCAGCGTTTACCCCAAAATATATGCGTATGGAAGCTATTGAGAAAAAGTTTGACGCACTTTATAATAAAATATTGGCGTACAATTCAACAGTGGACACTAAATTAAAAGTGAACGGTGATCAATCTGCATTTGATGATGTCATTGATGTGATACGCAGTCGTTATTTAGAAATCAAAACGTCCTCAAACGCTCCGCAAGGTGGTTCAAACCCACCTCAAACTTTTGAAGCCTTTAGATATAACTCCGTTTTCTGGCCAGATTGAGGAACTGGCTCCCATATATTACGTTGTCGGCACTCTCGTGCATTCTAATAATCAAGTGCCCGTTGCGCAAAAGTATTTGTACTTGAGATCGTATCTCAAGGACGAAGCATTATCTTTAATAGCTGATCTCTCGCTCGCTCCTGAACTGTATGAACAAGCGTTCAAAAAATTGGAAGCTCGTTATGATTCTCCTCATAGGTTGACCAGTTATTATCCCTTTTGAACTTTATTAATGTTCACTTCAATGCGGTTAATACTCTTACAACAGCTGCTAAGGAAAAAACCTTGCAGATTTTCTACTTTTTTCACTCTGCTACAGAAATTTGGATTTTAAAACTCACAATGCATTCGATATGCGTATTGGTTCTGAGATACCTACGTGTACTCAATTATTCGAATTTTAAACTTTACAAAGTAAAACTTCGGAACTTCACGAGGACATGAAGTCTGAATAAGCGGTTAAGAATGATCCTCAAACGCATTTTAAACCTGGTGCAAACAGGTCTCTGTTAGTAAAACCCTCTAATTCGTCAAATTCAGGAAACAAAATTGGATGTTCTTCTTGTGCTTATTGCAATGGCAATCATAAAATATATGGTTGCACTTCATTTCAAACCCTAGGTGTTGATGACCTGATTTGAGCTATAAAGCGATTAACGCGTTGTTTTAAATGCTTAGGTCACCATATTCAAGGTTGCAAATCCACAGGTAAATGCAAAATATGCGCATCTGCCTCTCATCACACTATGTTGCATAAAGTTTTAATTAAACATATGAAACCACAAACACAACCTGATAATAACCCTGAAGTACCTAGTGTTCCGGAAGTAATATCTACATCTACATGCAATGTTTCAAATGTTATAGATTCTTACACGGTGCTTCTAGCCACTATTGAAGCTCTTATATTAGACATCAATGGTGACTTTCAACTGGTAAGATATGTATTGGACTCTGGTTCGCAAATTAATGCTATTTCAAATTCTTGTGTGCAGCGCTTAGGTCTGCATCGAAAATATAATTCTCATCAGGTCACCGAACTTTCTAATGCCCTCATTAGCTCGAAGGGATTAGTAAGTTGTGTACTTACCTCCAGATACTCCGAACAACGAATAAATTTTTTAGCATCAATATTTCCCAAAATTACGGGAAATATTCCTGGATGTTCGTTGCCCCTTTCGGTGTATCATCAATTCGAATGCTTGCAATTAGCAGATCGCAATTTTTATAAATCGTTACCAGTTGATATATTATTAGGTGCTGAAATACGTTCTCAGGTGCTATTTTCTGAGCGCGCTAATATTATTCCTGGTAAACCTCTTGCTATCCAAACCATTTCTGGTTTTGTTCTGCTAGGTTCCTAGCATCTCTGAGAATGTTCAAGCTACGTCGCTTTTTATTTCTGACGACACAAACAAACTCCTTAAAAATTTCTGGGAAATTGAAGAAATAAAAGCAACTTCAGTTATTTCTCATGAAGATGCTTATTGTGAAGCCCATTTTATCGATACCAGCGAACGTGATAACACCGGTCGTTACACAGTTTTGCTTCCGTTTAACCCTAGTGTTAAACAATCAATGGGTAATAATCGTCGTATAGCCTATAAAAATTACATGAATTTAGAAAGCCGATTATCACGCGCTCCTGATAATCAAAGGATTTATAATGAATTCCTTACTCTAAATCATATGGCCGTAGCTGAAACATCCTCTCGTTATCTATTGCCTCATCATGCATTTTTCAAACTGACGAGTAGCACTACAAAGCTGCGCGTCGTCTTCAATGGTTCCGCACCTGATTCAACAGGAGTATCTTTAAATGAGAGATTATTTTCCGGCCCCAACTTACAACGGGGTTTGCCTGAAATAATTATATCATTTCGTTCTCATTCCGTTGCAGTTTGCGCGGACATTCGCATGATTTTAGTTAAACCTCAGGACTGTCAATTTCAACATATATTTTGGCATCCTCCCAACGAACCTGTTCAGGAATTTGAATTAAAAACTCTCACTTATGGTCTCACTCCTTCTTCTTTCTTGGCTCAACGAGTACTTCGACAATTGGTCATTGACGAAGGCGGTGCTTACCCTTTAGCTTCTCAAGCTCTACGAAATCACACGTACATGGACGACGTCATTTCTGGCGCCGATTCTCTCGCCGCCGCTAAAAGCAACTCCAACATGAATTAATAAACCTACTTTCTCTCGGCCAATTTCAATTGAGGAAATGGTCCAGCAACTGTGTTAATTTATTGGAAAATTTTGATGATTCAGAACTTGAAACCTCTTTAACATTTTCGGACGATACTAGCGGTATTAAAACTTTGGGTTTTTGGGTATTTACATATCATGTAGCGTCTTTCGAAGGATTACTCACTAAACGAAATGTACTCTCTAACATGGCTCGCATTTTCAATCCTTTGGGATGGCTATCACCTGCAATACTTTTAGTCAAACATTTTCTGCAACGACTATGGTTGCAACGCCTGGACTGGGACGACACTCCTGACCCTACATGGTGTCCCGAATGGTAGCAATTTTGCAACGAATTCCCTAACCTATCACAGATAAATATTCCGCTTCGATTGTCGCTATCGAACGCTTCTTATTTACTATTAGGATTTTCCGACGCTAGCGAGAAAGGCTATGGGGCATGTGTATATTTGTATGCTGTCTCCGAAGATTCAGTTATTTGCAACTTGCTGCAAGCCAAAAGTAAAGTGGCTCCACTAAAAACCCTCACGATTTCACGCTTAGAGCTTTTAGCTGCTTTTTGACTAGCAAAATTATTAGACTCTATAACTTCAAATGAGTCCTGCTATCCAATTCAAGGTATAAAATTATTTTCTGACTCACAACTTGTTTTAACTTGGTTAGTTACACCGCTTCATTTACTGAAAACTTTTGTATCAAATCGAGTTAATTTCATTCTTGAATACACCGCTCTCTTACAATGGAATCATATTCTAGGTCAGTTTAATCTGGTGGATGCCGTGTCTAAAGGCCTGTCGCCTTCCTAACTTCTGGATCATAAATTGTGGTGGCATGGTCCCATCGACCAGTATGATTTTTTCTCAATCGAAAATCTTACTGTTCTACTGATCTCTGTTGACAAGGTTCCCGAATTAAGAATGCCTCACATTCTCGTGGCGTCATTAGTAGAAAATGACTTCGTCCAATTAATCGAAAGATTTTCTTCTCTTACCTCTCTGCAATATACGGTAGAGTATTTTGACCGCTTTATACACAATTGTCGCAATTCCTGCAAAAAATTGCTAGGTTCGCTTTCCGCTAGTGAACTGTGTAAGGCGTTGGAAACTTGCGTACGCCTTACCCAGCAACATTATATTGTTTCTAAAATAATGCAAATAAGAAAACAAGGAACTTTATCTAGTTCGTTGCGTAAGTTAACTCAATTTCTTGACCCCCCATGGGTGCCTTAGGGTGGGCGGTCGACTACAAAATTCTCTGTTGGCTTATAGTAATAAGCACCCCCTCTTGTTACCCAAAGCGGCACATTTATCTAGACTCCTATGTGATTATTTTCACCTTCTAACCTTACACTCGGGTCCTTCAACGACCCAAGCTCTGATCTCACGTAAATTCTGGATAGTGGGATTAAGGTCATTAGTTCGTCAACTGATTCACCAGTGCATACCGTGTTTTCGTTTGAGCGCTACACCTACTCAGCCCCTAATAGCTAATTTACCTCCTGCTCGTGTTCAGCTTACTCGAGCATTTACTCACACCGGTACTGATTTTGCCGGTATGATAAAAACTTCCACTTGTCGCAATGCACCTTCCGCAAAGGCATACCTATGTGTTTTTGTTTGTTTGTGCACTAAAGCAGTCCATCTCGAACTAGTTTTTGAACTCTCTACGAAAGCATTTATGGCCTGCTTAACGCGTTTTGCCTCCCGTCGAGGTTTTCCTGAATCGATTTACTCTGATTGTGGTACGATTTTCTGGGGGTTTCTCACTCCCTCAAAGAAGCTCATGATTTCCTCAAGGCAAATCAGAATAAAATTTTGTGTTGTCCAAACGATAAATTAAATGGAATTTAACTCTCCTATGGCTTCCAATTTCGGCGGAATTTGGGAATCATGTGTAAAATCCGCTAAAGTTCTATTGTTTCAAACCCTCGGTAAGCAACTTCAGACGTTCGAGGAGCTTGCAACAATATTTTCTCGTGTAGAAGCCGTTTTAAATAGTCGCCCTCTATGTATGGTATCCTCTGATTTTAACGATGATCCGGACTATCTGTCCCCGGGACATTTTTTGATTGGTGGTCCCAAATTGAGCTTTCCGGAAATAACTATTCCTGAAAATATAAATCCTCGTTCTCGCTGGCAAAGGTTATGCCAGATAACTCAAACCTTTTGGCGTCGCTGGTCAAGGGAATATATAAACAGCCTTTCACAGCGAGCTAAATGGACTCGGTTTTCTCATAACCTTAAAAAAGGTGATTCTGTTTACCTAACCGGTGTTAATACTTCGCCCCTTTCTTGGCCGCTCCGCCGTGTCAACCAACAATTTCTTGGTTCTGACGGGTTGGTTCGGGTAGTTTCGGTTAAAACCTTGAGCGGAACTCGTATTCGACCGGTTAACAAACTCCTTCCTCTGCCTTTGCAATAAATATGTAATTTTTCTGTTAGGTTTAGTTCAGTTTTTAAGTTTTTCATCTTTCCCGAATATCGGCGGGTAAACCGTAGCCACAGTTGGGAGAAAATGCCTAACCCTACATTCACTCTATATTTTCCGTGTGTAAAATTTCGTAATTTTAGGTGGGCGATATGTACGCGCCGTATGCCTCTTTCATATTTGCCGCGTCTGGTATAAACTCTTGTTCGTGATTACCTCGAGTGTGGGCACGCGAACACGATTAACTTGAACGGTCAAACTCTAATATATTCCTCTTTTCTATTACTCCTCATTTGCTTGCCTTGTTGGCCTGGCCTTTACGCGAGTGTTTGTGCTTGACGTTATAAACTTATTTATGTGCACTGAAGAGACCATCCAGTGAGCTGAAGATTAATACACGGTGAGTGTGATCTTGTATTTTACTCTTTTCCTATCATACAGTCCTACTCATATTGAACCCTCTCGTGTACCGGTGTGCTCTTAACTACCAGCTACTTGGCCGGTACAGCACATTTTCCCCATTGCCCGTTTGTCAATTATTGTAAACTGTATTGTACTACATGGACTGGAAAATTATAACACTATTCCTGTTAATCACAGAGTACTTATTTCAATATACTCATGTACGATGCAAAAAACATAAAGGAAATAGAGCATGTCTTTTGACGCTATTGAGTTAAAATTTCAGTGTTGCAAATAATTTATTATTTTTCTTATATTTAATATACTAAATAGTTGGGAGTTCACGTTTATTAACTTAAAGTTTTGATATCAAATTTTGTAAAAATATATAGGGTAGACCAGAACTAGTAAGCTTCTTAATTTGATAAGTGTGACTTTTCTTATACATAACCGGTCTTTGTTGTTAGTTCAGTAGTTCTTGCGTGTATTGTATTTCTGCAAATTTTTCTAATAGCTGGTTAGTAATTTAATTTGCTATTGTGTTGTTAACAGGTTTCTTCTCTTTTAGTTTGTATATATTTTTTAAATTTTATGCTTTAATAACAAAATTTATTGTATTAAAATAGGCAATTGAATATAAAATACTTCAAAACCCAAGAATAATTTTATTGATGTTCATCTTACGTAAAATTTTACAAATCCCTTTGGAAGGACGTACAGATATGAATTTGATTCCCTACCGTAAAGCTGACAATTCATGCCATCAAACAAATTGAAAATAGCATTTCCGTCTTCCCTGCCAGCAATTATCCTAAAAGCTTTAGGAGAACGGAGCCACTGGGAAATGGCAAATGTTCATGTGCTCTCCGAAAATTAGAAATCTTATTTAATTCTTTGATTAAATTTCATGAATAAGGAAAAACTTTCCAAACTGTTTAAAGTTTTTTTATAATCCAGAAAGGAAGAACAATAACATGTAATAAGTACATTTAAACTGAATCAGAAAAAGCGTTTGTTTTGTGGTGAAATACAGTGCCGGTTTTAGCACTACCAGCGCCCTGGGTGAAATTTCTGCGGCGGACGCCCTATATCTACTATCCAATCTCATGTGAAAATAAAACATATTAAAAAAATTCTTTAAATAAATAACTTTTATAAATAAACTGAACTGAAAAGTAAAAAAAACTTTTTTCTTTCTCAATGATGTAGACAAGAAAAGGTTTATTGCTAAATTGACTTTGATATTTGAACTCTTATCAATGAATTGTGTAAATTTACAATTTTTCATGTGCATTAATATAATTTTGGACATCCATAACTATAATCATAACAGTCTAGCTGCAACTCAAGTCAAAACTTTTATTAATGCACTTGAAAAACTAGAAATTTACACAATTCATTGATAAGAGTTCAAACAGTTAAAGTCAATTTTGCAATAAAACTTTTGGTGTGTATATCACTGAAAAAGAATTTTTTTTACTGCTTAATGCATTTTATTTCTAAAAGTTATTTATTTTAAAATTTTTTTAAATATATTTTATTTTCTACTTTTTAGCCATAAATATACATAATTAAGAAAATCGATCTGTGTTCCGAACAAAGTTATTTAGTAAACTGTTTGTGATTCTGCATGCGAACATTCCGAACATCACTAGTAGGGGATGTGGGGGATCCTGGTTCAGCGCCACCGCCTCAGCTTCGCTAATCGTATTTTAATGGGTTTTCTTATTAAAAACCCATTAGCACTAATCGTTTTTTAATGGGTTGTCGTATTAAAAACCCACTAGCAATAATCGTTTTTAATGGGGTTTTCCGTTAAACACTCATTAGCACTAATCGTTTTTAATGGGTTTTCTCATAAAAAAAACCTATTAGCACTAATCGCTTTTTAATGGGTTTTCTCATTAAAAACTCATTAACACCAATCCCTTTTTAATTGGAAAACTCGGACATATGTCCGCTATGTCTGTGCGCGCGCGTATGCATTTGCATACGCGTGGTGCGCGCGCGCGTGCGCACGTAGACATATGTCCGTCATATGTCGGACATATAGCGGACATATGTTCGAGTTTTCCAATTAAAAGACGATTAGTGTTAATGAATTTTTAATGAAAAACTCATTAAAAAGCGATTAGTGCTAATGGGTTTCTAATGAGAAAACCCATTAAAAAACAATTATTGCTAATGGGTTTTTAATGCAAAAACCCATTAAAAAACGATTAGTTTTAATGGGTTTTTTAATGAGAAAACCCATTAAAAGCTATTGACGAAGCTGCGGCGGTGGCGCTGCACCAGGATCCTCTACATCCCCTACTATCACTCCTGTACACAAAGTTATTTAGTCAAGGGTTAGTGAGTTGATAAAATTTATTTAAAAAGGAAACAGAAAAAAGGAAAATATTGAAATAATTAGCATTTATTTAAGAAAACTATTAAAATGTTACTGTTCTAGTCTCCTTATCGGCAATTGAAGTCTATGTTTTCCGCAATTTCATTTTAGATTGACAAATTTGCCAAGCTTGTCAATCTAGATTGAGATATTGTCGATCGCAGATAGGTTTTTATTAAATTAAGCTTAGAAAAACCTCCTTCTCCCACTAGCAACCGTTATAGATATAGTGATCAATATTTGCAATGCTATTCATCCATTTAGATACGGTTCTTGTATGTTGCGTTCTTTAATGAAATTTAAACTATAGACAGGAGTAACATTATCTTGATCAGGCAAAAAGCATTTCAGTCTTATGAGTTCATCACACGACATACAACCATCTATATCTGATTTTGACCCTACAATTAATTTGAACTAGAGATCACTACGGGGTTTTGAAAAGGTTTGGCTTTTCTGGAAGCTTTTTTATACTGTACAGAAAAGACCAAGATTGGGAGTACTCAATTAACTGTTCAAATATTTTATTGAGTGAAATTAAGGTAGTGTCCAATAGAGGGTTGAAAAGTTCAATTTCAAATTTCGTTTCTGAAGAAGTTATAGGCTCATCACGTCAATTTCAACAGCTTGGCATTTAATACGTCGAATTGTTGTTATGGCTTTAAATACAGGTTTAATTTCAAGTTCTTCGGCAAACTCATTTGCTGTTAAAATAGCGCGTTTAAAACGCGTTTTTCTGTACTCTTCCATGACAGCACAGCATTTTTTCATCATTTTTGTGCATTTACCAAAAACCATGTGTACTGATTGCAGCGATTTATTAACAACATTAATTAAAAAAGTATCTCATACCAAACAACCAATGAAACTATGAAGCTAAAATCTTTTAACTGTTCGGCTAGAGTAGCGGCCTCATCAAGATCAATTTTCTCATTTTTAATAGTCAAAGTCATTAAAGCGTCATGAATGGCACTAATTTAATAACAAACTGCTTTAACACTGCTTATTCTTGCTTCCCAACGTGTTTCACTGAGCTTTTTATAGTGTATAATCCTAGGTGATCGGTTAGAATTTTCCATCGATTAACAGTAGCTGAAAACAATGTTAACAACTTCTGAAGCGCCCCAAACAAAGTGATGGATTTTACGGGCGGCTTAGCATCATCGCATAATACGATATTGTAGTCATGGCAGCCACACGGTCCATAAATAGCTAAGAGGTTTAGGTTTAGAATTCTTCTTTGAACACCAACGCTTTTTCTGTCATATTTGCTCCGTATTCAGACCCCGACCCTTCAATTGTAGAATTCCAGTCCGTGTTTATTTAAAATATTAATGATTACCTCAGTCAGTCCTGCAACAGTCGACCCATCAACTCAATCCATGAAATGATCCTTTACCATTATTTTATTATCCTCTGATGATAAATCAACAAATCATGTCAATGAAAGTTGTTCTACGTGCTTAATGCCCAGGTTACAGTCAGCTATAACAGCATAATATTTGGATCTTTTGGCGCGTGATATGATTTAAAACTTTTCACCTTTTTCACTCATCAGCTCTATTAATTCGTTCTAAATATCTTTTCCGCAATAGCGGCGGCTTGAAACATCATGTTTTACAGCTATTTGCAAGTACTCCCGCATAAGTGGATCAAATTTAGCTAGTAATCGTACTGAACACAATAATTTTTCATTATGAGGCGTATATAGTTTATCTGAAGTGCCTCTAAGCGTCATATTATTTTCAGTTAAATAATGTGTAATATACATCAATTTAAGAATAGAAAAAGATCCGTAAGCATTCTGCGAGTCGCAGCGTGGAATGTCAGAAGTATGAAACAAGTAGGTAAGCTAGAGAACCTGAAACCCGAAATGGATAGGTTAGCACTAGACATACTAGGAATTAGTGAAGTCCGCTTGCCTGAGGCGGGGGATTTTTGGAGTGGAGACTTCAGGGTAATTCATACAGAATCAGAGAAAGGAAATTTGTGTGTGGGGATAGTTATGCGAAAAAAGATAGAACAACGTGTAGAAAACTACCTGCAAAAGAACGAAAGAGTACTCATGGTTAGATTTGAATCTAAACCAGTAAATACAGTAATAATACAAGTATACATGCCCACCTCTAGCTACAGTGAGCAAGAGGTAGAGGTGATCTACAAAGATATCGAAGACATGAAAATTTAATAATTACGGGGAATTTTAATGCAGTGGTAGGTGAGGGTAGAGAAGGAGCGATAGTAGGTTTATTTGGTTTAGGCACGAGAAATGACAGGTGAAATAGGCTGGTAGAATTTTGCGACAAGAACAACTTAACCATCACAAATACATTATTTCAACATCATGCTAGAAGACGATACACATGGAAGATGCCAGGAGATACAGGAAGATATCAAATAGATTGCATTATTTTCAAACAACGGTTTAGAAGTGTTGGTTGTGAAATATTTTCAACTAATGTTGAATGTGCGAAAGGATAAATTGGAAAAACTATTAATTCGAGAAAGGTTCAAGTGCTGGGGGAACTGGGTAGCCAAAGGCTGTTTACCACCCTTTACATACCACTGAATATCAGGGAAATAGGGTATAAACTGTACAACAATAGAATGCGACCGAACTGCATCAAACAAGAAAGAACAGCAGCTATGTTCAAAAACAACGAACATATAGATACAAGAAGAAAACTGTTCAAAGTATAGCGTGGAGCACAGCACAGTCTTCTATAAAATATGGGCAGTAGGAAAAGCAGACAGAAAGAGGTAGAAGCATTTTGGAATGTTGTGCTTCAGATGTACGAAGATGGTAGCAGGGACAGACAAAGTAAATAACAAATAGGTTGTAGAAATAGTAGAGGAATAAACATATCGGCGGAAAACGAAAAAATAAGAGAAATAGAAGGACAAGATACGTTCTAAGACATTTCTGAGAAATAGAACGGGATATACTACAAGCAGAGATAGGAAAAGAGAGGTAGAGGTAGACCGAGATCAGAATTTAGCACACAGATAGTGATAGATGCAGAGTGTGCAAATTTCAGCGAAATATGTAGGTTGGTTCAGACTAGAAAACAATGCGGGTACGCGTCCAACCAGTTCTAGGACTGAAGACCTAATGATGATGATGATACATCAATCTAGACAAAACCTTATTCCATCTTGTAGTTTCCGTTCTAATCATATGGTGTTCTTGACAATCTGTAACAGCCACATTAGGATGTTATGCTGTTACTGGGTTATTGTATATATTTTCACTTGCATGTATGATAGTTGGGTGATCTATATTTTCAGGGGTAGATTATAACATCTAATAGGAATCAATTATTTGAGTAACGAACGTAGTCGTATAAAGTTTATCCTAATTAGTAATGCTATTAATTATCAAGGTTAGTTTTGTATATAGTTCTGAAACCTTGGGGAATATTTACATTTTATTATTCTTCAAGCAAGGAACATTAATGTCGACATTGGTTGTAGAATTATTTCTCTACAAATTAAAATTCATCCTAGTCATTCAGTTTGTGTTGTGATTTATTCTTAACAAGCTTTATATCATTGTTCAAATACCTTCGTGTTTAAATATATTTTGTGAAAGGCTTATGCAATCATTCTTATTATTTTCAATTATCTTGTGAAATCTATATGAGTATGCTTAATTAAACGTTTCTGTCAGAATTCCACAGGTGACTGGACTTGCGCATTTGTGTCGTGTCTGATCATCTGAACTTTCTTAGCAATGACGTACTGTTTTAGAAGGTCATGTATATATTCATACTGTTAGCGACATTTATTTAGTCTCTCAGAATTTATTACATAACTTTTCGTACTGTAGAATTACTATTTATCAAGGGTACATTGCTTGCAACAATTTTATAAGTTCATTCAAGGACTCATAATTCCCACCCTAGTTTTAGATATTATTTTAAAAGGGATCCGCTTATGGATTAGTTATTTATCAATCAGGTGACACGTTTTTTTATTCTGATTAAAGTTATTGTTAAAAATGGAGAAACAGCGTTGGTTCTCTTTTACAAAAATCTTCGAACAGCTTAGACGTTTATTAATAATAGGCAAATTGCCAAAAGTGTTTAAGTGTCTTCAACTAATTGTGGAACTTAACCAACAATTATTTAGTCGTTGGGATTGTGTTTTGGCAAAGCCCTAAATTTCGATTTTAGATTTCGGATAATCAGCATGTGCTGGAAGGAATTATTAATCGCGTCTATTTTGCATCTGCAAGATATGTAAGTATATCACGTTTTGTAACCTGCAAAATTAATTACCTTTTCGTAGGTACCCTTTAGGTTAGTTTACGTTAATTTAGTTGGGTTGATCTTTGCCCATTTTGGCTTTTACAGTAAAGAGTTTTATATACCGTTTGGTTTTATGCAAGTGTGGATTGGTTCAAACTATAGAAATTTTGTTAGAAGCTTTATAGGAGCGTATGTTGGAAATTGGAAGTTATTTCGATCATTCCATTTGGGGACTCATCTATCTCATCACAAGGTGCTACAAATTTACAGTTCTTGGTTCATGTCGTTTTGTAGATTAGTATTGAAGAGTACAGAAAATACCATTTCCTGTTTGTCCACCTATCCTAACACCCAAAGAAGACTCAGGTGCTGCTTGTCGACCAGGCTACATCTGGAAATATATGTTCGGTATCAGTGCATATGTAGAAAAACTTATTTGTGTTTTAATCTGTTGTATATCATCTGTTGTTCTATACTTATTTGTACAATTTTAGCCACACATGTTAAACCACATACATGCATCTGGCACCCATTTGTTTTATGTGGCAAATAATTTAAGAATATTATACCAATGGAGTAATACTGGAAACTAACCTCGATAATATACAACACGGATCACTTCAAATTGTGTCTTATTTCTCAAGTTATAAATTCAAGCCAAGGAACCCTTTTCTGAATCAAGACGTCTCACTTGCTCCTACCTTTGGACAAAGGATCATTGCCGTTTGTACGGCTGAACCTGGCCGAGGGGTAAGTACACTGAGTTATTCTTGAAATTTGAAGTGATACCTAGAAGTAGTATCGAATGTTTAAATTCTGAACATGTTGATACCTACTTATTTTTTAATTGTAATAATTATGTCAAATATTAACATAACGTAAAAGACTGCCTAAACTAATAGGTTGCAATTCACGTTATAAATCTATTGTTTTTCCTGCTTTCGATCATGTTTCAGCATCAATCTACGTAAGGTAAAATTTCTTACGAGAGGTGAATTTTTTACATTTCAAGCAAGTGGTTCCAGTTGTTTTATCATTCAGATACTTAATTCGACTCTGAGCTATTATCAAAAAGTCGGCAACTAAAACAATAAACTCGATCTTTTGAAATGGAGTACATTAACCAGCGACGCTGAATTGTTTCATTGTTTGCAAGTTCTTTCGAGTAATAAAAATTAGAAAAATGTCGTCCAGACTCATTCCTCGGATAATTATTAATGCAAGTTTGCATTGGGACAGTAGTCATTATACGATCAATAGTTTTGCTATTTTGAATGAACGATCAAGTAGCTGGATTCCATATATTCATGACAACGGCATCAACATCAAAACTTTTTTCATGGCTATCTAGAACTTATAACAGTACATTACCAGTGGCGTCATTTTTTAGCAAAGTCTGATATTGAAGCACACCCTGTTTCCTCACATTTTTGGGAAGTTTCGCCAATAATCTCTTCAACAGTTATCTGACTTGTCATAGACTCCACGACCGATTCACCTGTTTGCATTTGAGAAGTATAGAAGCCATGTTCAGGTCTTGATTTGATGTTGTGATATGTTGATCCATATTTATAAACTTTTTGTTTTTGAAATTTTTTCCTTTTCGGCCTTCCGTTTTTTATAGTCCGACGTACAGGGATTCTTTTGACAGAATGTACGTGTTCAGACAATTTAATATTAATCAATTAGTTCTTATAATTTTTGTGAAAACTGAAACAAAATAAAAAATTTGTGTAGTTACGAACATTTCTTAAAAGAACGGTTATGTACGTATCAAGTCATTAAGTTATAAAAATTATCAATTACAAGACGTAAGAGCATAGTGAGAGTACAAGGCCGAGAACTCTTAAGCTCCTGAGTCCTGTAGAATAACTTTCATGAAGAGTTATGTAAAACGTTTTACCTGAAGTAGGTAGAGAAGTTTAATGTTAAGAAGACGTACTTTTCTAAATAAAATCCATTCATAGTTTTTATGTTTAACAATCAAGTCTGTGAAAGACCATGCATGGTAATCATAAATAAACAAAACTAGTCTTGTAAGATCAACTTTCTGGAAGTAAAATAGCGTTGAAAGTTTGACTTTCTTGGATACTTCAGGTAAATAAAATAATTCGTATTCCTTTCGTTTATTAAGGTACAATTAATTGTTAACGAAAGAGGAAAATAAAAAACTAACGTTGAGCGGTCAAGTAGGATTACGTTTGCATGTACTGTACTCACCTGATTAAATAATTCCGTAAAACAATAGTTGTTTATGCAACAAGTGAGTAAGGTAACACTTTTTTCACGAGTAGGAAAATTTGACTTCGCAAGCCAAAGGTGAGTGCGGCAATTTCTACGAGTGAAACAAGTTATACAAAATTTTTTCTACGTCTGAAGATAAATAAATTCAATAAAATTATATTCTTTTAAATACTGCTCCTTGGATTTTCCAGACAAAAGATTTATTGTGGCTGCATTTGTCGCTTGAACTACATCTTCGGGTGTGCAAATAAATGACTCATCACTATCATTATCTATCACTCTACTTTTATTAATGGGATAACAAGTAGCTATCTCACATCATTTAAGAACAACTGTGACAGTTTAGATGATTAATTGATGACTTAGAGCGAAGCATTCAAAGCACATTACGTTTGCAGAAACATTGTTAATAACACACTACGACTATTTTTTTAACGCAAATGCGTGAAAAAATGAACCGCTAGGACACTCTTTTAAACGCTTTTTGATCGATTCAATAATCACATAATTTATGAACAGAAAATAATTTTAAAAAATGCTAATTTTATAACGGACGTAGAAAAATACGTTTTATGCTATATTATATTTCAACTTTTTAGATAAATTAATAAATACCACTTCTTTTTCTCTTTTCTATTCATATTAAACAAACGCTTTTGTTTTATTGCCCATGTGTACAATTTCAAGTTGATGCAGGACTGATGGGTAATCAGTGCTGCCGAAACGTTTACTGCTACTGTACCGAAATTTATGGTGAAACGTATAGATTGTTGGAAGAAATGTACTGAATGGCGGGAAATAATTGTTGCTGAATTTCACTAATATATTTGTTCATATCTGCATATTATATATATCATATTGATAGTAGTGAGTACAGAAGTTATAGTTTTTATCGGTTTTAGCGGTAATACATAATCGCAAATGTAACGCAGCTATTTACTATCTTTAGGTGGCTTCTTTAAAAATTTCAGCATCGTAAAGATTTTGTCAGAGCCCTTTGTAAACGGATTACAAATACCATAACACCGATAATAAATTAATAATAAGATATTGTTTTTGGCCGCTTCCGCGAATGCAAGTCACAAAATGCATATGCAACTGGAGCAAAGGACAGAAATGAAAGGGTGCCAAAGCCGCCCTTCAGGTCTGGCGTCCTTCCCTAACGTCGCTTCTGGTGAAATATGATAATCAACCCTTTACTACAGCAGCGTAAATAACTGAGTTAACCTGGTAGACGCAGTTTGATACTATAAATAAAGATTTATATACGGACAATCCAAATATACAATTTACAGAAGTTATCTAGGAAGCCTAGAAAATAGCAAGGACGCAGATGATAGGTCAGAAAATAATGCGATGATGGCGTTCTGATTTTCAAATAAGATTCAAATACGTATAATAATAGTTTCAGGAAGACCGAATGGAATGCTATAGCATATAGAATTATAAACGAGGTTTTGAAAAAAAACCGTTGTCCCGATGGTGTACCATAATTTTTAGAATGTGTTATACTTATGTTAAGCAATTAATAGTAGCGTGGATATATAACATGTATTGAGAATGAAAAAAGAACAAAAACGCTTTTTTCAGTATTGTTAATAATCAGTAACTAAACTTCTAAGGAAGGATAACTATAAAAAAAAAGTCGTCAAAATGTATGACTGCGCTCTGTGTGCGAGGTGGTGTTGTCGATCGTGAAGATGAGAAGGAGGCGATCGATCGATCGATCAATTTTGGCGGCCGCTTTTGATTGGTTTTGCTACACCGCTTTGCATCGCCGCAAAACAATACTTTCGTTTTAACTCGAAGCATCTTTTCCAAAATGCAATATCGTTTTTAGTCTTGTCGTCAGACTTGTAGTAAAGAAAAAAGTTACTAGTTGAAACAATTTAGAAGTATAAAGACAAGAGAGAAAGGAAGAAACTGAAAAAATTCATCAAGAATATTTGTTTGAAAAATTAGGTATATTCTCAATTTTTAATAAGTCCTTTGTACCATATGGAAAACAACATGCGAGTTGTTACTTTTGTTGCAATTTCATAAATAATTATAAAATACTTTATTTACAATATAAATAAAAATTTATTGTGTCGTAGCTGCATTGGCAGCTATACTAGGACTGTTAATCACTTCTCCTAAACTTTCTAATAGTTCTTTCCTATAATCATCAAAGTCACCATCTACCTCATTAATAGTTTGATCGTCTATGATAAACAAAGCACATTCAGTCTCTCGAATAAGTCGTTCGTCATGCGATACAATAATAACGCCACCTTTATAACCATTAATAGCATCTGCTAAAGCATCGATTGACTCAATATCAAGGTTATTTGTAGGTTCGTCAAGTATTACTAGATCAGGAGCAGTAAGACATAACTCTGCTAGCGCAACACGAGCTTTTTGACCTCCAGATAAATCCTTCATTTTAATATTATGTGCATGACTAGATAAACCAAATGTCCCAAGTTGTTTTATAGATTTTTCATAAGGTAAATTAAATAAGCGCATTAAGTATTCTGCTGGAGATTCTTAGGCCGTTAAATGTTCACCAGAATGTTGATCAAATTTTCCTATGTGTAATTTATGATTTTTCCTGACTTCTCCTTGTAGTGGTGTTAGGTCACTAGTAAGCAATTTTAAAAATGTAGATTTTCCTACACCATTTGGACCTACAATTGCAACACGACTAGAAAGATCAATCCCAAAATCTGTTCTTGTGTATAAAGGCTTCTGACCAGGATATGCAAAACTTACATTATGGAGTCCCAAAATAGGTGGCTGTAATGGCGGCGGATCAGGAAAGGAAAATTTAACAATGTAGTCTCTTGGTTTTTGTAGCAGTTCAGTTACACTAGTTTCTTCTTGTTGTTGCGTCATTTTAGTTTTATTCTTTTCTTGTTTTCTGGTTAAAAGTTTCTTTTTGTTTTTTCTCAGCTTGTTTTTTAGAAGATCCTTGGGACTTCATTTCTTTGAGTTTCTTCTCTTGTTTTTCATATTCCTTAACCATTTCTTTCCTTTTCTGATCAAACATTTTCTTAAACATAGAATAGTTACCTTTATAGTAATGAAGTTTCTGCTGATCCAAATGGATAATTTCATTACACACATTATCTAAAAAGGACTGGTCATGGGAAACAATTAGGAGGGTTTTCTTCCAGTTCTGTAGATAACTGTCCAACCAAATTACAGCATTTAAATCTAAATGATTGGTAGGTTCATCAAGCAATAATAAAGTAGGTTCCAAATATAGAGCACGCCCTAAAGACACCCTCATTCTCCATCCTCCTGAGAAGTTTTTTGTAGCTCTATCTTGCATTTCTTTTGTAAAACCTAAACCTGTAAGGATTCGTCTAGCACGTGGTTCAGCCGAATCTGCATCAAGTGCTTTCAGTTCAGCATATACTTCATTTAATCTGTCTTGAACATTGAGATCGCCAGCTTGAAAAGATTTTTCTAATTTCTTACACTCATCTTGTAATGCAATCAATTTTGTATCTGCTTTTATAACGGATTCAACAGCAGTCAGATCATCAGCGACAACTTCTTGTTCACAGTAAAGGACATCGATATTTGGAGGAATATCAAATGCTCTTTGGGCTATATGTCTTAATAATGTAGTTTTACCATGACCGTTTGGTCCCACCAATCCATAATGCCGACCTTGTGCTATTAATAAGTTAGCATTTACAAATAAGTCGTTACCTTTGGCAGATATACTAAAGTTCTCTATTTTAATATCAACAGCATTTTCAAGAGCTGCTAGTTGACCTGCAGATCGTTGTGCCTGTGACACAGTAAAATTAGAATCTAAGTCAGAATGGCCAAGACCACCCTTTTTTAACATAGTCTCCATCTGTTTTTCATATTCTTGTTGCTTTTGCATTTTCTTTTTCTCTTTGTGAGTCAACTTCTTTTCGGCAGCGACATTATCATTAATACTAAGAGATGCAACTTGCTGTGTAACATTTTCTTGATTTGAATCGCTTTCTGAATTTTTTTCCTCATTATTGTCTACTGTATCATGAACTTTTAAAACCTCCACTTCTGAACCATCCTCTAAGATATCCTCCTCATCCTCACTCACGTCATCATTTTGTTTATTAATAACAGCTTCGCTGGTTTTTTTTATCATTTGAACTAGTTAGTTTCTTTTTCTGCTTTGAATGTACTAAAATATTTGTTAGGGGTCGCTGTTCTTCTGAAGTTTCTTCAAATGAATCTAACATCAGTGAATCTTTATTGTATGGATCTAACCTGTCACGATGTTGCTTGAAATATTGGTGAGATTCTAATGTTTCAGGAAGTAATTTTAATAAATATGGTGTTTGCTCAAGACATTGCATAACTGAATTGAAAAAGCAAGTATTGCCTAAATTAGTTAAACCATGCATCATTGAACAGTTCAATTTCTGTATACTCTCTGGCTTGTTATAAGTTACATTATTTATCTTTGAAGGTTTATCAATAGTTTTGTAATACGGAAGATTGCAAACATTTTCTTCGTCAAAGTTTAAATTACTTTCAATGACTGGATTATTTGATGTTAAGATAAAATGATTTTTCAAAATAGAAGCCGTGTGTGTGTAATTTGAATGACTTTGGGAAAATGTAATTTTATTATTTTTAAATGTAGATATTTGGTACAATTACTTGGCTGAGTGCAAAATTTTATACTCATAATCAGGTAGAAAACAATTCAACTGTTTTGAAACCTGGCTTGTAAAGTCATAGGCATCAATTTGATTTTCTCTGTGTAAACATCTTATTGCTCAAGAAATACCACATGGTTTTAAACTTGTTTCATACACACGGCGCGTGAGCATTAAACATTTGTTTTGATAAGACTTCCCTCGGTTGAACTGTTGTAACAATTTTTTTTGACGACTGCAAATCACAAAAATTTATTAGTTAAATACGTCTTTTGTCTGTTCGATTAAACAAGTAAATATCGTCATTTAAATAAATATCCGTATTGGGATCATGTAGCCCAACTATAATACAGAGATGCTAGTTTGGTTGCTAACAACAGGCGTTAACTGTTTGAATAAACATTTCAATGTCAAACGACTTTGATATAATATGCGTAGCGTGCCGACCGCTCACTTTGGCTGGAGCACCTGATACGACCACATCATGGAAAACATTAGAGTTCTAGCCAGCAATTTGCGTGTGGCTTTACGCCTATGTGTTTAGTCAAAGTGTAATAAGCACTTAAAGAAGTGTTTTTAATAATGCGCTCTTATCTTAGCTTATCTTATCCTGTTTAATTTTGTCTTGTATAATCTTATGTGATCTTTTCTCTTCGTCTCCGCTCATCAATTTTACCTTTTATTGTGAGCATTCTTCAATTTGATTGTAATATTCTAAATTTAATAAGAACGTACTTCAATGTGGCGATAATAATTTTTGATCTAATATGAACGTCTTTCAACTTGACCGTAATATTTGAGATTTAATAAAACGTTCTTCAATGAGGCCGTAATACTTGAGATTTAACCGGAATGTTCTTCAATTTAGTAGCAATTCTTTTGTTTTAATCTAAACGTTCTATAATTAACATTTACGATAATTCTTTAATTGCTATGATGAATTTACAAGTAATAAAGTGGATAATTACACTCAAGATAATTGTTTGGATAATAAACGAAATGCAGTAATAGAAGGAAGCTTCGCATTTTTTGATAACTGTTTGAATGGATTTTGGTTTGTTTCGTTATAGAAGAAATACGTTTTGAGCTTGTATAATTGTGTCCAAGAAGCGTACAGTTGATTGGCTTCACTACAGCATGTGAACAGCGACGTCATTTGTTTGTCCAGGAACAGTATGTATGCACATCTGGTTTAATACAATGTAACACTGTCACACAAACAAGATACCTAACGAAACAAGGTAAGCGTTCTTTATTATTTTTACATGACGTCCGCATTTGACCAACATTGATACAAGGCAACATCTCAAAAATAACATTGTGATGACCTATAAATATTATTTTACTTAACAAACTATAAAGGACTTTTGATGTTTTTAATTGTCAATATTTAAATCCAGGGTAATAACCGTTATTATTATTAACGAACTTAAGCACCTTAATTGAGTTCTGACTAAAGTTTCATTTATGTGGAATTATAGTTAAAGCTTTTGAACGTTAAATTATTAGATTTTGGATATTTTTATATAAACTTGTAAACCTAATAAAAGATCTGATATTTTGGGCATTGACTTGAGTTAATCTTCTAGCAAAAAGAAATGCTTAACGTATTTGATATTTTATTTGAATTTATCATTCTACATCTGTGTAGAAGAAATTATAGTAGCATTTTTGATATGTAAATTTTGTACAACTTTTTATCATGAAGCAACATTTAATTAAAGAATTGCCATTTATTTCATTTAATTAATTGTTTTATTTTGAACAAGTGAGTTCAAAAATAGGATAATTAGATCAAGGAATATAAAACATAAATACCTTCAACATAATGACATTTGTAGCTTCCATTTGACGAAGAAGCACTGATAGCTCTTTCAGAATTTGATGCCTAATATTTGTGTCTATAAAAGTGTGTGCATAATTGACCTTTACAGCTTTTCTTATTATGAGGTAGCAAGAGTAGACCTCTTGTGTCCTCCCTTTGTTAATTTAATTCCATTTTCCTTACAGCTCCTGCGTAAGCAGTTAATACTATATTCCTTTCTAAGGACTCCCAAGTCCCCCTTAGAGAAACTCTATGTTTTAACTTAATGACTTGGTGGCGCCCTCCCCATACCTCTATTTTGGTATAAATTAAGCCATAGTAAGTGAATAATGTTTTGTAAAAAGAACCACGACCAATCCTCATAAGCTCTACCCGAGGAATAGACCCCTAACGTAATCGGAAGATATTTGCGTTCCATCATTTTAAGGAAATCCTTCCTTAAAGTTCACTGGTTTCATCGGGGAATATTAAAGAACCCACGGGTTACTTTAAATATTCAATTAACCAATTAAACCACTAACAACAAATATTGTAAGACTGTCTTTGTAAGTAATTTTCTAAATCTTCATCGAAATAATGGTAATTTAAGAACAATACTGTTTTATACAATAAAATGCATCTAAGAAAACAATTCTACGTGTTCCCGTTTAGTATGGAAAATTTAAATAAAATGACTGAAAAATATGAATAATGAAAATATTTGAAGTAACTACAAAAATGTTCAGTACAGATACATAAAAATACACAAAATATCTATTATCTATATAAAATATTAACTTAATCGACTAAGCATTATGTAGTACGGGGACCTTGCAGCTGCAAAAAGACAGGACTGCGGTTCTCTATTATCTGGAAAAATTGCGTTGGTACCGCATGCGAAAATTTACTAGCTACCAGACTTCAATGAAAAAGACATTGACGTTGAATGCAAGGAATAGGTAAACCTTCGCGATAAAATTATACCTCAGGAGAAGGGAAACGATGACTACACCATTGATGACAAAGAAGTCAAGGCGTATAGAAACCAAACGTTTATTTCTATAATGATTTTCAATGTAATGGCTGTCCGCTAGAAGTTCTGCACGTTTAAAAATTAATAAAAAGTGTATTATAGTAAGATACATAATTATTTATTTTCTACATAAAGAAAGCGCGGGGATTTTACGTTTTAAAGATTAGGCTGTCCAAGCGACGTCTATTACGCTGGGTGTACTCTTCAAGTCTCATGCGCATATTTCCAAAAACACGCACACAAAAAGCCGGATTTATTGCTGCGATTTCACGACTTATATCTTCTTTAAAAGTGATAATTATTGTAAGAGAAGCACTATAAACTCCTAACTATAAATAGACTTATAACAAAAGTCACAGAGCGATAGATTCGTTGACCTTAAAGGCCAGCATATGTCTCCAAGTTTACTGATAAATTTGTTTGGAATAGTTCTTCTTACTTTCTTCAAGGACATTCTGGAAGTATGGGCTGCATCCTATCTTGCTGAAAGTAAGTCTGGTTATTAAAGCCTCAAAAACGCTGTAACACTGGCTGAAAAAACTCGTCCGACAATATCGTTTACTATTCATGGTTTCTTCATGAGGGAAAAAGGAGACCCTACTATTCCCATATCTGATATTGCACAGGGACAGTGTATTGACCTCTAGTGACTTTGTTATTAGTTCATTTTCAGACCAGTACCTCAAGTTCTGCTGAGTTTTATAACCACCCATGTAGAAGTGCGTCGTGTTAAAAAAAATGATACCAAGACCTCGTGTAGTTTGAAAGCGGCCAACTATCAGTTTTGCGTGGTTCTTTCAGAATAAAGTTACCGTCGTCTAATTTCTGAAGAACTTGAAGCTTATATGGATGGAGCAACAAATGTTTCTTTAAATTTTTATAAATCGAAGTATTTTTAATTCTTGTAGATATGGAAATATTTCATACAGACTTATTGGGGTTATGTCTAATTTCTTCATGAACAACTTCAATGTTTTCAGGGGTAGTAGTTTCAATTCATCGGCCCTACTGGCGCTGATTGGTTATTGAACTGGTTTCTCCAAAATGTTTCACCCATGAAAAAATCAAATGGCTGCTCGGTCTTTTGGTTAAATGGTGAATTCAGTACTTAAAACAAAACTCGTGGCGTGTCCTTATAGCATAATCGTCACTTTTACGTAACACTTGGACCGCGTACGCGTGTTGAGTAGCCGTCCACTGACTTATAATTACTAACGAATCGCCAACTTTCACGTTCACATTGCGTCACAGACACAACACACACACACACATACACACACACACACACACACACACACACACACACACACACACACACACCTCAAGCGTGTCACACGTTATTCACGTTTGACTTTGTAAAATTACTATTTATAGGTCACCTTTTATTAGGTTTATGACATTTTATGCTTTAGACGAATGTTTTTTTGTTAGGTTGATGATGTTTTATTCAATTAGGTTAACGTTTCTAGTGTTTGTGTATTTATATGTACCTGTATATTTTGCACTTATTTTATATATTTTCATTACTCATATTTTTGAGTCATTTTGTTTAAATTTTCTATGCTAGGTCGGAACACACAACTTTATGTTTTCTTAAATATATTTTGTTGTAAAAACGGTGATTTTTGTTTTTAAATTACCATTATTTCACGTTGGACGTCAGTCTTTAGTATCGTTAATAAAAATTAATTATACAAAAACAGGTTGAAGTTGAAGCGTTGTTACGGGCCAATTCAGCACTACGACACCAAGGGACGGATCGGAATCCGTGCGCGGCCTAGCTCTAGCCGGTGAGGGGTGGGTATGATAAAAGTCGTAGGTCGGGATTGCTAAATGCCCAAAGATGACAATTACAATGGGTCGTAAACTTGGTAGTATGCCAAAATAGGGTATGACGGCAAAATCAGGTGGGCACCACCAGTAATGTCACTGTGTTAGATATAATCGGGGTCTCGTTACTGGTCGAGCAAACGCCCCTGCACTTGTTATAATAAGAAAATATGATGGTAAAGAAAACTCACGGTGTAGAATGTACTGATTCACCCTACTCACGCAAATTACTACAACAGAATAATGCACCTGGATTATAATCTTAACTCTATTTACAAACACATGGCTGAAAAGAACACATTAATTAAGTACAGTAAGTAACATGAACAAAGGTGTATATAAGCAAATGTAGGTACGGCGTATATGGAGTACGCCACAACTACGATCAAATTAACTATGATAACTAACCAAAAGTAACAACTAAGTGTAAGTTCGCACTGGCCAGGGCTACCAAAGATATACTTGTGAGTACAATTATTTCTAAGATGGGGTAGGGTTGGATGCACCTGGGTCTCACGGCAGTACGGGTTCTTAGGTTTGACGACCAAAAGAGTGTAGACTATAGCCCGAAATATCACGCGTGTTACACCGGGTGCATGCAAACCTCCGGTAACAATGTGGACGGTAGACGTAAGCCTACTTGAACTATCTAGGCGCTACAACTGGTACAGTCTTACGTTACGAAACAAGTGGTACAATTTGGAAAAGTATCGCAGCTTTAAAATTTTACGGACTAATAGATATAAAATGCGCACACAAGCGGCTTTCTGTTTTACACTGTTGACTACAGTGAAAGTAGGGTAAATACGGGGCGAAACACACTATCTACTTTTAGCTTCACTGGCGGTAGATGCAAAAGAACATTCTATAGTTCAGGGTAAAATATCCCAATACCAGCGTGCTAACCAGTTTGGTCACTTAGTAACTACTACAGTGCAACGCTTACCTTGAAGGGTTTGTGGGGTGAATCAGGTCACTATAGACACAGCGAGGAGAGTGGGTGTCGGTATAATGCAACAGCCCAACTAACTTTATCATAGGTGTGTGTTAATTCATCAGGTTCCCGACTACATCGGTTGATTACAGCGTACGGCAAATGTAATCTGAGGTCGCTTTTCTTGCATCCAAATAAACTCCCAATATGAATTGGCATCTCATAGGCATAACAATGACGGTATATAACATCGGATGGTAGAGTGGACCTACAAAAGATTCATTAAACACACCCCAAACGTAAACGCGACTCGACACTTTTTAATTAATTTGACAAAACTCCAACTGTCACTTTCTAGCCTTCTTCGCAATTTTGAAAAAGTGTACAGTTTACTTGACTGTCCTTTATCACAAATTGGCATGTTTAATATGCTCGCTAAAGTAAACTATACAATACTAAACGTTGAATTAAACCGAACTTTACAGCGTTAGAGATTGGAACGTGAAATTGCCCAATTATGAAATGAGACAATATGTCAAAGAACTATGAACACCCCCCTTCACCCCATAAAGTTGGTTGTGAGTGTTAGAATTTATGTTTTTATAAAAAGAAGTGGGATGTATTTGTGTATTCTTGAGAAGAAGAAAAAATCACGATAGCGGGAAAGGGGTCTCTGATGTTTCTACGTATATACGTGGTGAAATTAATGGGACATAGGAACACTTAACAAAATTTACATAGAAATGTTTAAGAATGAAAGTTATGAGACAAACAACTGCACCTTATCTGCTATTCTTGATATTTGTTGTATCTTCGAACCACTGTCTCTCGGTAACTATTGGATCAAAGCATATTTTTGAGCTGTGAAATTTGTAAGAAATGTATTGCCCTTCAACTTCATAAATAGATTTGTTTCGTTGAAACATAGTTTAGACGTTATAAGCGGAAAACTGACAAAGTCTGAAAAATCCGATGTTTTTGGTTCCTCTACAGTTATCACAGCATCTTCGAGGTCGAAAGCTCAGGTTCTACTCCATAGACTACTCACAAACGACATGTCAAAATATCATTGACTTTGAAATAGCTTCCAGGTAGACTATTGGCACGTAAGTACAGAGCAAGCTGACTGATAGGGTAAAACCAGGAGGCTCCGTGGCGTAGTTGGTTTGCGAGTGACTACTATACCTAAGGTCCCGAGTTCGAATCTCAACACGGTCCGCTTTGAAAATGTTAGGCGAGTATTTCTTACAAAAATACTCCCTCGTTTGGATGAGAGGTAAAATAGAGGTCCCGTGTGTAAGTCTTGTCACGCACGTTAAAGATTCTTACCTTGCTTAAAACCTCAAGGATTCCGCAAAATTCAAAATTTTCCAGGTAAAGAAAACTCACTAACTGGCTAATCTAGTACCTTCAGGTGCAGTATTTCAAAATCAAATGTAGTGTCGTAAGGTAAAACCGGCGGCTCTGTGGTGTAGTTGGTATGCGTGTGACTACTATGTTCAAAGTGCCAGGTTCGAATCCCTACACAGTCCGCTTAAAAAATGTTAAACGATAATCTTTTACAAAAATACGCCCTCGTTCGGGTGAAAGATAGAACGGAGGTCCCGTGTGTGAGTATCGTCACGGACGTTAAAGATCCCTACCTTGCTTGGAACAGCAGAGAGAAAATTCAAAATTTCTAGGTAAAAAAGAACTCGCGTTCTTCGCAATACAATACCTTCGGGTAAAGCATTGGAAAATCAAATGTTAGTGTAAACCAGGCGGCTCCGTGGCGTAGTTGGTATGCGTGTTACTACTATGCCCGAGGTTCCGAGTCCGAATCTCGACACGGTCTGTTTCAAAAATGTTAGGCAAGCATTTTTCACAAAAATACGCCCTGGTTCAGATCAGAGGTAAAATGTAGGTCCCGTGTCTGAGTGCGGTTACGTACGTTTAAGATTTTTACCTCGTTTGGAACAGCAAGTTGTAACGGGCATTTTTGTAATTTAACATTTTACGCTATCTTCAATGCATAAATACATTTCTACAAATTATTATTTTTATATTGGATGTTTATTAACTCCTTAGACGAGTGCATCGTATTATTAATTATAGATTGCATCGTTTTTGTCTTGCCGTAGATATAAATTCGGTTGCTTATGTGAATATACAAGTCTAGATAAAAGACGATAAGAAGTTGTAATAGAACGAGTTGAATAAACAGATTAGGAGTCTGAGTGCGTTCTTGGTTGCTATATATTAATTACGTTAAAAATGCTGTTTCTCTTTGCTTTGACAATAGTGAGAGTGCAATGCGGTATCAATTTTCAAATTCGCATGAACAAACACGGCACGATTTTAATTGTTTTTCTTGTGAAATAAAACTTGTACATTAACTGTAAAAAAAAAGAATGTGTAGTTCTAATTCCTTTTTGAAGGAAGTATGCTGTATATGTAACGTGTTTGGTTGACCACAAGTGTTGTGGTAAGGTCATTGACGGACGGTTCTAGTGATGCGCGTTGCTCTACTAATTGGTTTTTTTGGTTGCTTTTCTGTTATAAATAAAAGTGATAGAACTTGTCGTGCGTTTTACGGAACATTGACTTAGTGATACGCGTTGCTTTATTAATTGTGTTTTTTTAGTTAATTTGTCTTTTTATATTTGAACTGTGTGTGCGATTTAGTTTTCGTGGTCCTTTTGTTATCAGAGTAGTGCATACTTTGGATGATCCAAATACAGTTTTAAGCTTGAGTGCTTCAAAAACAAATGATGATACAGTTGTAGCAGGTTTAGTAGGAAAAAGGTTGCTTCTTATAAACAGGTATCTCATTCACATGTAAAGACAGTTGATACTGTAGTTTCTGAATTTGCTAACCCCAACGAATCTAAAATAGATCGTTGTTTGCGCAAATTTTCGTTATTCAAAAGCATTAGATTTTTCTTTGTTACCATAGGTAGCAAATAAAACACCTCGCGTTACTGTTAGTTTAATGCATTACATCGTGCCTTGAAAGCGTAATTCTAAATTTTTATTACCAGTTTCTTTACGATCTGTGTTACAAAAGATTTCGAAATTATTGTCTCAGGAAAAAGAGTTAACAAGAATTTATCAATGCTACATAGTTCCATCAGCATGATAATGTCTGCTGCTAACGCCAGTGAAATACATAGGTGTGATTAGTGTAAAGTGTAAAAAATTCCATCAACACCCTCACAGTCAAGGGTGAAGTGCTTCGTTAGTGCAGGACATCGTGAATCTCACACTTCCGTTGCAAGGAAGCGTTGCTGAAGGACTTTTGTAAGTTGAACTATTTCCTACTTGGTATTACTTTAAATATCTATCCGTTGCTTTACCATATCTTTGTCGTTCTGATACCTTTTACCATAGACTTGCCTGCTATTAAGAAAAAAAAAAAGAAAAAAAAGAAAAGAAATCAATCCTACTGAATTACTCATATCTATTGTGTCTTACCTATTTATCTTTTGTTAACATTTTGTCTGATTTATGTTTAATTGGTGTGTGAGGAAACGTTTCTGCTACTCCCCAATATTACCTCACTTTGTAATAAAAATTTTTATAATGCTTTTATCGTGATTATATTATATAGTTTATCTAAACAGTTTTATTTACATTCTACGAAGTACTGAATAACTGAGACTTTTCATTGCTGCTATGCTTTTTCTTTATTTCAGGTTTGCTTGACTATTTTTCTTGCAGGTATTATCACTAACTCCTTACAGCCGCGTACATGGTATGTTGGTCTGCTTTCTACAAACCCCCCTAATTTCCGATTGAGCCTGGTCATGTCTTTGATTTTCTTTGTGTTACGCACGGCTACGAGCCAACGTAACATAAATTTTTGGCGCGCAACGTGTTGCCCCTAATAACGTAACGTAACAAAGTGTTCGGCAAAATTTAAAAATTTCTAGTAGAAAACTTGATTCTTGGTCAATGTACTATCTTCGCTAATGTAAGCGTAAATCAAGTACTATAATATTTCGGTTTCTGCGCTTTTTGTATTTATTGCTCATATTCTTACCGCCAGTTAGACATGTTACTACAGTTACGGATTTTACCACATGAAAATTAACACTAGTTTCCAGGTTAGGAAGATTATACTTTTACGTTCTGTAACGTATTTAAGCTAATAAGTAATTCCTTTGAACCGATTTTGCAACAAATAATTTACGAGTAATTAAGTTTACGAACTGGTGTAACGTAAAGGACTAGTATATAATACTTCTAACAGGGGTATTACGTATAATGTGCGGTTTCTGGTGTGTAAACCTTCGACTATAGTATAAGCAAAAAGCGAATTGAGGGATTTGAGCCTTCATCTTTTCAAGCTTATCGAGCTGTGAAACAGCGGGAAATGCAACAGTAGATTTAGCTTTCTATCATCCTTTGATCTCGCTAAACCCGTTTGTTTGAAAATATTGGCAAGTAACGTCCAATTATCAAAGTTAGTTATACTCTCAAGCCATTCCTTTGCTATATTTTTAAAATTCGTTCCCGATATTTAGTGCTCGGAATAACTAATCTAGGGAAATATCGCGCTTCAATCAATTTTGATGGTTTGAATTACACCATTTTATTATTGGATATAGTAGAAATGGTTTCAATTGTTTAGCTCATTACATTGTATGAATAACGTTCAAAACCTCTATCTTATTCGTGTATCGATCTGTCGCCTATTTCACAAGATCACTTTCAACATAGTGGATCAGCTTTCGATTACACCGTAGGTTCTAGTAGTGTAGGTTCTATTACTGTGACATAACTAAATTAAACAAAAATCATCACTAAACTAAAAACTATTATTAATCTACATACAGGATAAATTTGTAAAACCATTCTCCTAAGAGTTGTATATGGATCAGCTAGATCGAATTTATACGAGTTCTTCCCCATCTATATCTAAAATGCAGTAAAATTAAATGACTGATAGACTGATATGCCATATAAGTTATTAAGCAACCCACATTTTGATTTTCCAATGCTCCATCCGAGGGTACTAAATTGGCCAGGAACCGAGATTTTACTTGGAAATATTGAACTTTGCTAAACTTTTAAGATATTCCAAGTAAGGTAGGGATCTTCAACGTGTGTGACAACACTCACAACGGGACCTACATGTACGTCTAATCCGAACGAGAGCGTATTTTTGTGAAAAATGCTCACCTAACATTTTTCATGCGGTTTGCTTCGGGCAGTGGAGTCGCGTGATTTTTCATTAACGGATGCGATTTCCAAGAGAAAACGCGAAAGCATTGGATATAAAGTAGTATTATACACATCAATTAGGCAATCCAGTAACATAAAAAAAAAGATAAGGTTAATAATAGTTTTATCTCTACACAAAATAAAAGGTTACATACAGAAAAACTAACCTATTAATTTTGAAAGTTAAGTGAATTCGTCTGCTTTTTTACTGAGAACGTCAATAACATCTTCCTCAAAATGTGATAAAGAGCTTAAATTATCTAAGAGCATTTCCCCTGTTCATAACGCCAATGCTGAAACCCTATCTTAATAATCGAGAAGGATCTTTCAAAAAAAGAACTTGTAGATGAAATGTCATTTTGGTCACTTCTGGAAAAATTTAACACAATTTAAACTAATTAGGTTACATTCTTTCATATCTGCATCTTAGTTTATAAGGACTAGTTCGCTTTGTAAATGCAAAAAATTAAAAGAGTCACCGTATTTCTTTTTTGTAATGACAAAAAGGCTTTTTCAGGGAAATGATTGCTAAATATGTCATACTGACTCTAGTCAAAAAGACTCTTACGTTTCCTTGAAACAGTGCTCTACATTTAAAACAATAACATTTAGAATTTTAAACAATAATCGTTTATAAGACGTTTCTTGGTCTTCTCAGGCAATTTCTTGTAACTGTAGCCGTTCAGCTTTTAACGCAGTCCAGCAAACTTAAAACTATAGGTAGATGCGTACTTGCTATTTTAATGCTGAAGATGTGCAAATTTCTACAAATTTGTCAAGTCACAAAACAATTTAGAAGTTTCATTAAGAATAGTTTCATATTTACTTACCCCTCTAATTATCAATTTTATAACAAATCGAAAATTTGCACACAATAGAAAATTTTCAAAAAAACATAAATTTCTTACCCAGATTCCTCTCTTCCTCGGTTGAATTGCTTTCTTCAACTGCTTCCGGCTAGCTCAGTTGGACCTCCTCTTGGATACCTAGATTCACTCTCATATTCTCTATCGTTCACGCACACTCTCAATAAAACCACAAAATAATACAACAATCATACAATATCTATTTTCCACTATTTACAAATAAAACTTCAAAATTATATACATCTCAGTGGTCAAGTTACACCTCAATAAATTCTATTTAGTAAAGTCCAGAATTTTAACTAGCAATATCAAACACATTGAATGTAACCTGAGTAAATAGGCCCTGAATAATACCTTATCTTTCTTTCTGTATTTATAATTAATTTCAATTAGGCAACTCTGGAGTATGGTGAGCTCATGATAACCCAGTTAATTATGATGCTCTTTACTTGGCATATTCTTATTACAAACACAACAAAAACCCATGTACTCATAACAAAAAATATTAAAATTCCTGAGGAACATTAATCAGCTTTATATACACCTTTAGCTTTGTATTTAAATACCACAATAAAAATTAGTTATACGTATTATTTTCAATACGCCCAATAATGTAAAATACCATCATAGTTCACTCTCACCCATCACAATAACCTTCATAGTTTATCAACAACAAATTCTAAAGCGTTACCTGAAATTTTTAGAAGATCCCTGCTCCGTTGACGATTCCGTATAGTTGTTTCGCTTTGCTCTGCTGGCCGCCTCTAGCTATTTGTAGTTGAACACCCTCTAAGCTGTGTTGCAAGGCTGTTCATACACGATACCTCCAACTTCAAATCCAATTATTACTCTACTTTGATAATCGTTTAATTTAATCCACGTTACATAACGTCACTACACGAGCTTGTTAAAAAAATATATGTGGCACTTCAATAGAATTTAGACTCGGCACTATCCGCGTACATATTATGAGGCTATCACCGTACTATTTAATTTAAAATAATTTTTTATACTTACAAGTTCGTGGTAACTTCGGTACGTAGTCTGAAGCGATCAAAATACTAAGGGACTTTTATTCATTTTCAAAAAGTATTTATACAATTTCCGATGCCACCTCGCGGCCGCATTTCACCCGAAATCCTTCATTTACAATAATATTTCTTAAAATTTTGGGTTCAACCGTTTTCTAAATCCTCGAAATTCAGCGCGTCGTTACGATATTTTTTGAAAAATTAACATTCAATACTCCCGTGTTTGTCTGATGTACAACTAACGATATCGACCAATAGTCTATGCATTGACGTTTACAAATCCCTCCTACTTTAACGCTGTCTCTTTCTTATGCATATTCTATGTCTCTTTCTAACCTTGTTTGAGTGGTAGAAATCGATATTCCTCTCCATCTGCTATCTAACTTCACGTGGACTTGCCTACGTGCTTTAAATAACCCCTTATTAGCGTTTAATGCGAAAACATCCGACCGTTTGTACAATATACCTAGAATCTTGAGTTTTATCTACACAAAATAAGGAGAAGTTGACATTTAGAAAACATGCAGGTGTTTAATTAACGATCGTTTTAAAATAACATTCCTAGAAATCCGCTTTTCGAAGTATTTCATATAGTAAAGCGTTTCGCCTTGGTATTATTGATTGTTACACGCTCTTATGCGTTTTAAACGTTATATTCCTTTGAATTCAATGCAATTAAATTAAATAATTATTTCCATTGGTTTATGCAATTTATTTTCTTTACGCACCTATTAAATTCTTAATCCCTAATTATAAAATAATGGTAATACTTGATACTTTAAATTGAATAAAATGAGATAAATTTCGCACGTAAATTTCGGTTGTTTTCTTTATACAGGGTGTTTTGAAATTGCTTTGTCTATATTTATATTTAACCCTTTAAAACCACTACAATATATATATATATATATATATATATATATATATATATATATATATATATTTCTGTGTAATTTGTATGTTAATTTTGATTAGATGAATCATTTAATAAGTTATTGCAAATTTCTGCATCTAAATGCAAATTAATCAAACTTTAAAACGCTTTCCTAATCGCTAGTGTAGTAATTAAAGATTTTAATGAAAAATTTCATTAAATGGAGGAGTTAAAATGCATCATTGTTAGCATGTGTAAATATTCTCAAAAAACTTTCACAATGTTTAAATGATAGGGAGCATATTCCCAGTTGTATATTTCATCATAGTGAAAAGATTCAGCATTTGTATAACTTTCAAAAGCTTAATTGCAGCAAAAGAGAAACAAGCGTAATGATTACGGGTTCTAGTAAATTCAAATAAAAAAGGTGGACAAATAACACATTCTTAGTATTTGTTTACGAGTTTGAAAGTTGTTCTGCAAGGGTTTCTGGGTAGCGTTGTGTTAATATTATTGTCAACAAGTATAGCCGTTGCTAGGTTTCTACTTATCCAAGCAGAAAATGTGCACAAATAACCGTTGGAAAAAGGAAGTGTTAATAGCACGCCTAGAGACAACAGTGATATCATGTGTTAGGTGTTGGGTAGACTTGGGTAAAGAACGGTAAGACAAGGAAAGATTAGATTTAATAGGTACGAGTGAGATGCCGCATGTTTCTATAAATATCATTTGAAGATTGTAATATTTTAGTGGGGAATGAGGTAGATAGGTAACATGTACAAGCTGCTAAAGGTAAGACAGAGGAGTATGAGATAGGATACATGTGTAAAGAAGACAGGATTATTTGAATATTTCTTGGAGAGGGCTATAGCGTCAAGGACAGGAGCAAGTTGAAAATAAAGTGAGGGATAGAAGATTGTGTGTGTCTTAGATAAAAGGAGACAGATAGTTCCGTAGAAGGGGTGTTGATTATAAACGTTTGAGAGTAGTGGCTAAGATTCGACGAAGTGGATATCCGTTGCGACGCAAAACTTATGCTTTCGTAAAAAAAATTTTGTTTGTATCGACAAAATTCTGAGATTTCGGTGGCAATTGATATTAGGGTAAAAATTTACAAAGAATTATTGAAGATTAGGTCGTGTGTTGTTGGAATTTAGTGGCAGTTGTTTGTGGAGTGATCTTAACCGTTTGAAATTTACCAAGAAGGCTAGTTTGTTTGTATTGTTGTATTTATGAGAAATTTCAAGTTAAGGGGTTTAGATTTGGCTATATAACCACGAGGACGTAGTGATAGAGCTCTCTTTTGCTGGTCATCGACGCGTACACTAATATTGGAGAAGAAATTACTGTTGGTTATTTTTTTAAAGTGAATTAAATATTTGAATTAAAGTTGATAATATCAAGTTGGTATAATGTTTTACTAGCAGTCCAAAAATTTTATGAAATACATTTTGACAAATGCGAAGCATGTTTGAGTACTGTAAGTAAAAATGGCTTTATATTTTGGTGGTTGGTGTAAGTTGTGCACACTAATGGAGTAGCGAGTATTGATGGATGGTTTGGTGGTTTACTTATGGTAAATGGACCGGTAGCAGAATTGGAAGAATTGGATGTACCGTCACTTGGTAGTCGACAGATTGGAGCAGCTAATTGCCATCACGAATGGTGTTTTACAATTTGGTGAGGTTTAAAACGTGCAGTCATTGGTGAGGACATCAGGCAATCATGATATGATTGCAGTTCCATGTGCGATGGTGCATTCCAAGTAAGATATTTTTTGTGAAACATTGTTTATTTTTGTAGCTATTTTGATGTGATGAGAATTTTGTGCCTTATGGGTATATTTTTATAAACTCTATGGACTAAAGAGTTAATTATTGAATATTAATGATTTATTAACTAATTTATGTAGGAATTCATATTCATAAAAGGAGTAACGTAACGTGGATGGTTGAGCCCTGTTACTTTAAATTGTTTATTAAAGGATAAAATTTTATTTCGAAAATAATTTGAAAGGAAAATGTAGTATTTCAAAACGATATTGTAAATAATTTTACTGATGTGTGAAATAACAATTGACAAAGATTGTTTGTGTAGAATTTTTTTTTTGTTTAATTAAATCAAGGTGAGGCGCCGTAGTCGAGTTTTCTTTTGTAGAATAGTAGGGTAGTATTTTTCAGATAGCAGCAGAGCAGCCACGGCATAATTTATAGCAGTGGAGGTTATCAGAGAATTTATGTTGACCTAACAGGTGTGTATGTGAGTTTAGTACCAGATAAGCCTCGCAACAAAATGGCGTCCAAATTGTGGGGCCTTAGTACCAAGCAGACCATGTAATATAATGACGTCTCAAAAGTGGGGCTTGAATCAGTTAGCGATTCAGCGGAGACTTCAGAATAAATATATATATATATATATATATATATATATAATATATTTCTATGGATTTTTAATAGGGTACACCATGTATAAAGCGTGCCAGAAATAATTTATAACGTTTTTCAAAGCTAGAACATAGGAATTTATTATTTAAGATAAGCTGTAGGATTAATTTTGCTTTATTTTAGAATTAGGGTAAAAATAAAGTACAATTTTAAGATATAGAAAGCATAAATCCGTGCGTTTAAATGAATAATTATCATGTAAAATTATTGATAGGGAAGCTTTTTATGTTGTAGCATAAAAATTGATAATTGAAAAGGGCGAATTCAAGTAATGGATATTTAAAGTGTAATTATATTATTTGTGTACATAACTTAGTGTAAGGTAATATGAAGCTGGAACATGTATAATTTTTTAAAGGTTTAGTATAAAATACGAAAGTGTAGTCAAGAAACAACTTAACTATTACGAGTTTCTACGAACAAAATATTTCAAGTAAGGTTTAGCATTGTAAATACGTCCTTAGTATTGATTTAAAAACTTGTCAACAAGTATCAAGGTTTCTTAGGAAAAGATCGTTAAAAGCAAACAGCAGGTGGATGTTAGATAAGGCGTTGAACGTTACATACAAAAATGGATCGATAATATAAAGAGAAAGACTGTGTTTTATATGAGGCAGGAAGGAATGGAAGATATCATATTGTTAGTTGTCATTGACTTTGAAACGTCTGTAAGACAAAGAAATTTTTAAAGGTAAATAAGTTAGACGGAGATGCAGCGTATTTGCATAAGACATTGGGGAAATAGAAAACACGGTAGAAGGCTACGGACAGAGTAGGACTGTTACATGATATGTATAAGAACGAGAAAGCCGATAGTGTAGATTGGTAGAGTGGAATGGAACTTGTTAACAGCGGGTATAAAGGTAAATAAATATAACGTACGGGTTAGACAAAAATACAAGAAATGGATAGCGGACGTAGAAAATTGAGAAAGGGTAGAAGACAAAGAACAGAACATTTTGAATGCAAGTTAGAGCGGGGTGATAGGATCTGAGCGTATGAGAGAGACGTGTTTTGGATGCTTGGATTAGAGTTAGTTGCCGGGATATTTCGGCGAAGTCAACAGCCGTTAGAGATCTTTAATGAGGGTTTCAAAGTAAAATGTTTGTTTGTGAGTGACATTCCAAGATTTTTGAGACGGTTGGAGGACGGTTGCCAAGTTTATCGGGAATAACTGAAGAATAATAGCTGGTTTTGGAGAATTGGACGACGGTTTGATGTCGTGATGTGAATGAGGTTGTGGAATCGGTGGACGGTTTGAGAAATGTTACCGAGAAAGCGTGTTAGGGGTGTGGTGTGAAACGATTCTGGGGGCAATTTTGAGTCTATATAAACCAAAGGAGGCAGTAAAGGCTCTCTTGTTCTTTTGCGATCTTCAGCCAAGCTTCGAACTACGATAGTAAATGTGACTAAGTGAGTTGCAATTTTTAATTATAATTAATTAATTATGCACAAGTTGGTGCACGTTTAATGTAGCGGTTGTGAGTTATATAAAGTATATTTTGAAAAGCGACGCTTGCTGAACGTAAGTAGACTTCTTACTATTTATGGTTGAAGACGCTTGGTGTGAACTGGGTTGGAATAGTGGATGTTGATGGACCAGTAGCGGATGTACGAGAGTTTGGAAGTACCGTACATTGGATGCTGAGAGATTTGGGTAAAGGAATGCTGTTACTGATGGTGGGAGTCAACATGGACTGATTCATATACGTGCACTCATGAGGGAGGACTACATCAGAGATGGTTTCAAAGCAGAGAGCTGGTTGTGCTACAGTCCAGGTAATGAATTTTATAAAAAATTTTGACTGTTGTGGTTTTTGGTGATTATGACATTTTGTGCATTTTTTTGTGGATTTTTGTTGAATTTTATGGACATTCTAATTAAATTTTTACCTTTGAGAAGAAATTATATTAAAATATATTCATCTACAATTTTGTATTATAAAATAAGTGTGTAATATTGGCTTTTGTACAAAGTAAACGGGTTTTGGTAAATTTTCAGTGCGATAATTAGCACTTAGGTACAGAAAGGTTTTTATTATGAGCTCGTGTTAGAACTGGGGTTTTAAAATAACATTTAGGGATACGCCCAATTACTTTTTATTAATGATAGATGTAAATAGATAAATTCTGAAATTATTTTATTGTAAAATGACTTTATTTAAAATTGATAAGGGTTGTTAAATATCCGAGATGTGAACTAAGAGTGTTAAGACAGAGATTGTTGAATAGCGATTTGATGTAATTTTGGTAGTAAAATTTTCTTTTCATTGAATAAGAAGGGTAGCATTTTCAGAGAGCAAGTGAGCAGTCATAGCAAATATCCCTGAAGAAGCTGAGCAGAAAGCTGGAGGTTTGCCGTCATACATGAAGAGCATCTCCAGAGGGTTAGTACAATAAGTGATATAGAATGCAAGTCTAGGTGGTAGGGCTTCTTTACAGGGAAGATCCAGAGCAATTTAGTCACCCGATTTGTGGGGCTTGAAAAGTGATTACAGAGCAATATATATATATATATATATATATATATATATATATAAAATACTTGAATTGATATTTTTTTATTACTTTACTTAGTAGTAGGAGCAATGTCCTACATGATTATTATGTTGTTTTGCTATTTATTTTATTTCAGATATTTATCACAATACGACTTACAGTAGCGCACCGGAGCCTGTTGTTTCTGTCGATTGTATTATGATATAAGTAACAATTTATCACTGCGATAAACTAAATGATCGGGTGCATGATAGATAAGTGCGAATGTCTAAAGAGGATGTATCTATTACCAGTAAGAGCAATTTATTGCCATTTTAACGAATATGGCAGATTCGCTACTTTACTCTAACGAAAATAACCAAAGTCAGGTGTCAGACGTTATGGAAAAGTCTTGAAATGCAGATTCGCTACTCGTAAGTTGTCAGAAGTATTAAAAGCGTGCACTTATGGGAGTTTATAATATTAATTATGGCACTTGAAGTAGCTGAATAAATACGCGACTTTGAAAGAGCGTAGGTCTTGTTTTTATATTTTTATATACGAATCAAATGCAAATACGTTATTTTGTTAGATACGTTGGTTAACCAAAGAGATTTATAATTTAAAATAAGCTTTAATGTTAATTTTGCTTCGTTTTAGAGTTAGAATAAAGATTAATTACAATTATCAGATATAGAAAGTGTAAGTCCGTAAGGTAAACACGTACATTTAAATGTATAAATACCATGCAAAGTACTAGTAGAAAAGCTTTTCATTTCGCGGCATGAAAATCAATAATTTAGTGGTATTAAGTAACTGATATTTAAAGTATAAGTATTCTATTTGTGTACATAACTTAATGTAGGGTATTATGAAGCTGGAACATTTATAATTTTTTAATGGTTTATAATAGCATAAAATATAAAAGTGTCGTCAGGTTAACGATTATGAGTTTCTAAGAAAGAACGTGCAGAACGAAATACTTTTATACTATTAATTTAAAAACATGTAAACAAGTGTCAAGGTTTCTAGGTACAAGATCGTTAAAAATAAACAGCAGGTCTATGCTAGATAGGGTGTTGAAGGTACAGGCAAAAGTGGATCGATAAAATAAAGAGAAGTATTGTGTTTTGTATGAGGTAGCAAGAATGAAAGATATCATATGGTTAGTTGTCATTGACCTTGAAACGTCTGTAAGACGAGGAAATTTTAAAGGTAGATAACAAGACGGAGATGCAGCGTATTTTTATAAGACATCAGTTTGAACGGGAAATGAGAAGTACGGAAAAAGGCTACAGACAGAGTAGGGCTATTAGACTGTGTATATAAGAACGAGAAAGGCAATAGCGTGCAGATGTAGGGTAGAATAGAACTTGCAAACATCGGGGATAAAGATAAAGAGATATAACATACGGGTTAAACAAAGATACAAGAAACGGATAACTGATATAGAAAACTAAGGAAGGGCACAAGACAAAGCACAGAACATTTTGGATGCAAGTTAGAGAGAGGTGACCAGATATACGCGTATGAGAGAGGCGTGTTTTGGATGCTGGTGTTGGTATCAGTTGACGGGAGGCTTCGACGAATTTGATAGCTGTGGGAGATTTTAATGAAGGTTTCGGAGTAAAATGTTTGTTTGTGATTAACAATTCTGAGATTTTCGACATGGTTGACAAACGGCTTCTAGGGTCTTGGCACGATGTAAGAACACCTTACTCTTGAGGTAGCCCCATAAAAAGTACTCACACAGAGTTAAAGTTGGCGAGTACGTGGGTCATGGAATATCCCCATACTGGAAGATCAAGCGTCCGGGGAGCAACTCTTTTAAAACGGCCATCCTGCTGAAACCACGCTAGTGTCAAATTAATCAGTTGAAGTTGTAGTTCAAGAAATTGTCGGATCATGTTTACACACCGCTCAGAATTGATGATAACAGCGGATTGTTCTCCTCAAAAAGATAAGGCCCAATGATGTCTTTACTGCTAATTGCACACCAAACTGTCACTTTCTCACTGTGTATAGGTCTGTCATAAATTACTTTATGGTTTATGCTACTCCAATATCGCATATTCTGCTTGGTCACACTTCCAAAATTGTAGAAGTGCGCCTCGTCATTAAACAAAACACGTGCATCTTGAGGTAAATTTTCAATCAAAGTTTCACGCGCCTCTAGTTGATTTTGCCAATCTTGTTGTGAGAGTTCGTGAGTGATGACCATTTTGTATGAATGAAAGTGAAGGCCTTGGTGTAGAATTCGACGCTCAGTGCGGCTAGAAAGTGTTCGGGCGGGTGCATATTTGGTAGCAGAACAATTAAGAGATTGCAAAATCGATTTTCTTACACGGTCCATGTTTTCTGGAGTTCGGACAGTCGTCTGAGCCCCAAGTCTCTTTTGCACAACACTACCACATGTACGAAAGTTCTCCTCCCATAACAAAATGGATTTTTGGTCAGGAACAGTATTGCGAGAAGCAATTTCATAACGGACACGCGGCGCACGCTGCACTGCAACGATACACTTATTGTTGGAAAAATACGCCTCGGTGGCAAAATTGCGTTGCTCGTTTGACCAAGGCATGTCTACAACTAATGACTGCAACAATGATAACTTCCAAGGCTACAGCGTCATTAGAACAAGCCGAGATTCCTGCAACATGTCCCCTCCATTTATAACGCCTCCTCACAAGTAAGGATATTTCGCAAGCCCGCCCTGTATAAGTATATATAAGTTTATAGGACCCTACAGTGTTTTACGTTTCTTTTATCTTTTCGCGTTTATGCTGTTTTAGATATTCTTGAGAATTGGAGATTTCTACAAATAGTATCACTAATTGAATAAGAATTTTTCGAAAATTTAAGTACAATAGACTAAGAAATCTTAAATTCTTATCTCATGATAAAAATGACGCTGTAATTATAGGAAATTGAGCACCAATTGTAGATGAAAAATTATATTTGCGTTTCTATAGTAAAGCTTTTTATTTTTAAAACCACTTATTTTAAGTGCTGTGTCTCTACAAGCGGGTCAGAAAGTTTGTACAGTCGGTTTTCTACAAGTCAGTACACGTTTGCGGAACTTCCGCATCAGCTAGTGTTATGAATTTATAAGTAAGGCAAATTTATTCTAAAAGTGTGTTTGCATAACAACCTCTCTTTTGATATTCAGATGAGAGATGAGTACCTTGCATTTGCTTCAAATAGTCGCTTTATATTTTAAAATCTAGGATGCCTCACCGTTAAATGAAAAATAGTGTGGGTCTCTCAACATGGGGCGATTAATTATAATCATATCAAAATTTCATCTTCTAATTTTTTCTATACAGTTAAATTGTACCGCGAATATTTAAGGATGAAAAATTGTTTTACGGTTAATTAGTTCCCTCACTTTCATAAACAATTCTATAAAACCCCTATTTAGTTATTTATTCATTTAACCCATTAGTGTATGAAGTTTATTAGGAGTAACTGTCGGATTATTGGTGTTTTATATGCTTAGTAGTAAAGTAAAAAACATGATTCACTGTAAAAAAAAATTTAAATAGAACTAAAGATGTGAACCGTCCCTTTTAGGGACACTATGCATAAAAGTCTTATTACAATGTTTGATCATTTTTAAAACTATTCTTGGGGTATAAACCGACGTTGCACTTTATACAAATAAAGTTTGCTCTTTTTCCGCACGAAGTGTAGCGTCCCCACTTTTGCTAAACCAACGTATCTAACATAATAACGTATTTGAATTTGATTCGTATATAAAAATATAACAACAAGATCTACGCTCTTTCAAAGTCGCGTGTTTGTTCGGCTACTTCAAGTGCCATAATTAATAGTGCAAATTCACATAAGTGCACACTTTTAATACTTCTGACAACTTAAGAGTAGCGAATCTGCACTTCAAGACTTTTCCATAACATCTGACACCTGACTTTGGTTATTTTCATTAGAGTAAAGTAGAGAATCTGCCACATTCGTTAAAATGGCAATAAATTGCTCTTATTGGTAATAGATACATCCTCTTTAGACATGCGCACTTATCTATTATGAACCCGATCATAGTTTATCGCAGTGATAGAGATTGTTACTTATATCATAATACAATCGACAGAAACAACAGGTACCGAGCTCAGTGGGAGACTAGGGGTGGGTCGTAGGAGACGAGCAACAACCTCCGGTGCGCGACTGTAAGAAAAGTCGTATTGTGGTAAATATCTGAAATAAAATAAATAGAAAACAACATAATAATCATGTAGGATATTGCTCCTACTACTCAGTAAAGTAATAAAAAAATATCAATTCAAGTAATATATATTGCTCTGTAATCACTTTTCGAGCCCCACAAATCGGGTGCCTAAATTGCTCTCGTTCTTCCCTGTAAAGAAGCCCTACCACCTAGACTTGCATTTTATTGTACTATTGTACTACCCTCTGGAGATGCTCTTCATGTAAGACGCCAAACCTCCAGCTATCTGCTCAGCTTCTTTAGTGATATTCGACACGGCTGCTCACTTGCTCTCTGAAAATGCTACCCTACTTATTCAATGAAAAGAAAATTTGACTACCAAAATTATATCACTTACTTTATTGCAACATCATCTCGCTATTCAACAATCTTTGTCTTAACATTCACATCTCGGATATTTAAAAACCCTCATCAATTTTAAATACAGTCATTTTAAAATAAAATAATTTCAGAATTTATCTATTTACATCCATCATTAATAAAAAGTAATTGGGCTTATCGCTAAACGTTATTTTAAAACCCCAGTTCTAACACGAGCTTATAATAAAAACCTTTCTGTACCTAAGTGCTAATTATCGCACTGAAAATTTACCAAAACCCGTTTACTTTGTACAAAAGCTAATATTACACACTTATTTTATAATACAAAATTGTAGATGAATATATTTTCATATAATTTCTTCTCAAAGATAAAAAGTTAATTATAATGTCCATAAAATTCAACAAAAATCCACCAAACAATGCACAAAACGTCATAATCACCAAAAACCACAACAGTCAAAAAGTTTTATAAAATTCATTACCTGGACTGTAGCACAACCAGCTCTCTGCTTTGAAACCATCTTTGATGTAGTCTTCCCTCGTGACTGCACGTGCAGGAATCAGTCCATGTTGACTCTCACCATCAGTAACAGCATTCCTCTACCCAAATCTCTCAGCATCCAATGTACGGTACTTCCAAACTCTCGTACATCCGCTACTGGTCCATCAACATCCACTATTCCAACCCAGTTCACACCAAGCGTCTTCAACCATAAATAGTAAGAAGTCTACTTACGTTCAACAAGCGTCGCTTTTCAAAATATACTTTATATAACTCACAACCGCTACATTAAACGTGCACCAACTTGTGCATAATTAATTAATTATAATTAAAAATTGCAACTCACTTAGTCACATTTACTATCTTAGTTCGAAGCTTGGCTGAAGATCGCAAAAGAGCAAGAGAGCCTTTACTGCCTCCTTTGGTTTATATAGACACAAAATTGCCTCCAGAATCGTTTCACACCACACCCCTAACACGCTTTCTCGGTAACATTTCTCAAACCGTCCACCGATTCCACAAACTCATTCACATCACAACATCAAGCCGTCGTCCAATTCTCCAAAACCAGCCATTATTCTTCAGTTATTCCCGATAAACTTGGCAACCGTCCTCCAACCGTCTCAAAAATCTTGGAATGTCACTCGCAAACAAGCATTTTACTTCGAAACCCTCATTAAAGATCTTTAACGGCTGTTGACTTCGCCGAAATCTTCCGGCAACTAACTCCAATCCGAGCATCCAAAACACGTCTCTCTCATACGTTCAGATCCTATCACCCCGCTCTAACTTGCATTCAAAATGTTCTGTTCTTTGTCTTCTACCCTTTCTCAATTTTCTACGTCCGCTATCCATTTCTTGTATTTTTGTCTAACCCGTACGTTTTATTTATTTACCTTTATCCCCGCTGTTAACAAGTTCTATTCCACTCTACCAATCTACACTATCGGCTTTCTCGTTCTTATACATATCATGTAACAGTCCTACTCTGTCCGTAGCCTTCTACCGTGTTTTCTATTTCCCCTTTTAACCAATGTCTTATGCAAATACGCTGCATCTCCGTCTAACTTATTTACCTTTAAAAATTTCTTTGTCTTACAGACGTTTCAAAGTCAATGACAACTAACCATATGATATCTTCCATTCCTTCCTACCTCACATAAAACACAGTCTTTCTCTTTATATTATAGATCCATTTTTGTATGTAACGTTCAACACCTTATCTAACATCCACCTGCTGTTTGCTTTTAACGATCTTTTCCTAAGAAACCTTGATACTTGTTGACAAGTTTTTAAATCAATATTAAGAACGTATTTACAATGCTAAACCTTACTTGAAATATTTTGTTTGTAGAAACTCATAATAGTTAAGTTGCTTCTTGACTACACTTTCGTATTTTATACTAAACATTTAAAAAATTATACATGTTCCAGCTTCATATTACCTTACACTAAGTTATGTACACAAATAATATAATTACACTTTAAATATCCATTACTTGAATTCACCCTTTTCAATTATCAATTTTTATGCTACAACATAAAAAGCTTTCCTATCATTAATTTTACATGATAATTATTCATTTAAACGCACGGATTTATGCTTTCTATATCTTAAAATTGTACTTTATCTTTACCCTAATTCTAAAATGAAGCAAAATTAATCTTACAGCTTATCTTAAATAATAAATTCGTATGTTCTAGCTTTGAAAAACGTTATAAATTATTTCTGGCACGCTTTATATATGGTGTACCCTATTAAAATATTTAACTGACCTATCTACCCTTGTTCTAACATAAAAATCCATAGAAATATATATATATATATATATATATATATATATATATTTATTCTGAAGTCTCCGTTGAATCGCTAACTGATTCAAGCCCCCCCTTTGAGACGTCATTATATTACATGGTCTGCTTGGTACTAAGGCCCCACAATTTGGACGCCATTTTGTTGCGAGGCTTATCTGGTACTAAACTCACATACACACCTGTTAGGTCAACATAAATTCTCTGACAACCTCCACTGCTATAAATATGCCGTGGCTGCTCTGCTGCTATCTGAAAAATACTACCCTACTATTCTACAAAGGAAAACTCGACTACGGCACCTCACCTCAATTTAATTAAACAAAAAAAAAATTCTACACAAACAATCTTTGTCAATTGTTATTTCACACATCAGTAAAATTATTTACAATATCGTTTTAAAATACTACATTTTCCTTTCAAATTATTTTCGAAATAAAATTTTATTCTTTAATAAACAATTTAAAGTAACAGGGCTCAACCATCCACGTTAGGCTACTCCTTTTATGAATATGAACTCCTACATAAATTAGTTAATAAATCATTAATATTCAATAATTAACTCTTTAGTCCATAGAGTTTATAAAAATATACTCATAAGGCACAAAATTCTCATCACATCAAAATAGCCACAAAAATAAACAATGTTTTACAAAAAATATCTTACTTGGAATGCACCATCGCACATGGGACTGCAATCATATTATGATTGCCTGATGTCCTCACTAATGACTGCACGTTTTCAAACCTCACCAAATTGTAAAACACCATCCGTGATGGCAATTAGCTGCTCCAATCTGTCGACTACCAAGTGACGGTACATCCAATTCTTCCAATTCTGCTACCGGTCCATTTACCATAAGTAAACCACCAAACCATCCATCAATACTCGCTACTCCATTAGTGTGCACAACTTACACCAACCACCAAAATATAAAGCCATTTTTACTTACAGTACTCAAACATGCTTCGCATTTGTCAAAATGTATTTCATAAAATTTTTGGACTGCTAGTAAAACATTATACCAACTTGATATTATCAACTTTAATTCAAATATTAAATTCACTTTAAAAAAATAAACAACCGTAATTTCTTCTCCAATATTAGTGTACGCGTCGATGACCAGCAAAAGAGAGCTCTATCACCACGTTCTCGTGGTTATATAGCCAAATCTACCTCCCTTAACTTGAAATTTCTCATAAATACAACAATACAAACAAACTAGCCTTCTTGGTAAATTTCAAACGGTTAAGATCACTCCACAAACAACTGCCACTAAATTCCAACAACACACGAGCTAATCGTCAATAATTCTTTGTAAATTTTTACCCTAATATCAATTTCCACCGAAATCTCAGAATTTTGTCGATACAAACAAAATTTTTTTACGAAAGAGTAAGTTTTGCGTCGCAACGGATATCCACTTCGTCGAATCTTAGCCACTACTCTCAAACGTTTATAATTAACACCCCTTCTACGGAACTATCTGTCTCCTTTTATCTAAGACACACACAATCTTCTATCCCTTACTTTATTTTCAACTTGCTCCTGTCCTTGACGCTATAACCCTCTCCAAGAAATATTCAAATAATCCTGTCTTCTTTACACATGTATCCTATCTCATACTCCTCTGTCTTACCTTTAGCAGCTTGTACATGTAACCTATATACCTCATTCCCCACTAAAATATTACAATCTTCAAATGATATTTATAGAAACATGCGGCATTTCACTCGTACCTATTAAATCTAATCTTTCCTTGTCTTACCGTTCTCTACCCAAGTCTACCCAACACCTAACACATGATATCACTGTCCTCTCTATGTGTGCTATTAACACTCCCTTTTTCCAACGGTTATTTGTGCACATTTTCTGCTTGGATAGGTAGAAACCTAGCAACGGCTATACTTGTTGACAATAATATTAACACAACGCTACCCAGAAACCCTTACTGAACAACTTTCAAACTCGTAGCAAATACTTAGGATGTGTTATTTGTCCACCTCTTTTATTTGAATTTACTAGAACCCGTAATAGTTAAGCTTGTTTGTCTTTTGCTATAATTAAGCTTTTGAAAGTTATACAAATGCTGAATCTTTTCACTACGATGAAATATACAACTGCGAATATGCTCCCTATCATTTAAACCATTAAAAAATTATAAATGTTCCAGCTTCATAATACCCTACATTAAGTTATGTACACAAATAGAATAATTATACTTTAAATATCAGTTACTTAATACCACTAAATTATTGATTTTCATGCCGCGAAATGAAAAGCTTTTCTACTAGTACTTTGCATGGTACTTATACATTTAAATGTACGTGTTTACCTTACGGACTTACACTTTCTATATCTGATAATTGTAATTAATCTTTATTCTAACTCTAAAACGAAGCAAAATTAACATTAAAGCTTATTTTAAATTATAAATCTCTATGCTATAGCTTTGAGAAACGTTTTAAATTATTACTTGCCTTCTATATACATTGTTCACCCTGCCATAAATATTTATCTGACCTATCTACCATCAGTTATAACCTATAAGTCCACAGAAATAAATGTGTGATATATATATTATATATATATATATATATATATATATATATATATATATACTGCTTATTTATTTATATTTTTAAATACTTTATAAATACCTTTCATTTATTTGTTAGTGTACAAATTTTGACTCTATTTTTCGTGCTTTAAGTATGTCTGGACGGTCTACAAAACAAAACTTATATAAGTATGCCTCGACTATTTTGAACCTCTCTCTCTCAGCGTATCTACACCTACCTACCGTGGGTTCGGTGATAGGTAAATGGTCACGACACCGACCAAACACCACTACCTTAATTTTAGTATACGTAACTTTTTTTTATGCGTATATGCCAAATTTAACAAACAGATCCGCGTAGCCTTGTGCCAATTCAAATACACTTACCAAAATGACTTTGACGTTCCGAAAAACACAGTACTCACCCGATTTATCCTCAGCTGTAGGCCTTTCCCTTAACTCTGGCTAACGATCTCGGCCACCGAATGTGTCTTCACACTACGCTCCACTATCACAAGGACTACTTGGCTTTCCAAACACCAGGTTTTTGATATATTTGATTTTATTATCCACCCAAATATATAAATAATTTTTGAATTTAGAATTTAGAATACCTTTAATTTTAACTTCCCCGCGCTAATTTTCTTCTACTTATATCGTTGTTCTGTTTAAACACTCCTTTTAATCCAACAATATCCAATACCAATCCTTAACCTTCTCTCTCAAATTCTGTGCTGCTTTATACTTTCCACCCAATACCTTTCAATCGCTATGTAATACCCCAATCACTTCCCATTTGTTCTCCTTCGGTCTACTAGATCCACTGCAAATCCTTTTTACTTCAATCCAAATCACTCTAAATACCAACTCTTATTTACGCCTGTCTCGGTGCCGCTCCAATATCTGATCTTCTAACTTTCTACTCTTCTTGACTCGTACTGTTCCCTCTGACTATCTATACTCTTCTCTAATTTAATCAAAAGCTTTAACTTCCAAAAGATTTTATTTCAACTTTAAAATATCCAAACTTGTACATTTATACCATAACACGTCTTTTTACCAAAATAATTCAAATCGTTCTCGTTTATTATTTTTACCTAGGTGATCCCGCCACCTTCAAAACTATTATGCCTACTCTTTATACATTTTTACAAACCCAACACCCAATTAAATCGTCACAACTAGTGTTGTGTCACTAATACCTATTAGTTATCTTTTTACACTTTACGATTATCAACGTACAACTTAGTATAAATCCTGGAATACTGAGTTTTCTCACGTCATCAAGTCATTCTTTCACGTATTGGCACTTTTTACTCAGACCAACCTACTTTAAATACTTTACCATTTGTAAAGTACGGCAAACACAAAATTTACAATTACCTGATTTTTTTGGCATATACACAACCTTAAAACAACAGAATACTCTTTATACCCTTTTAGCTATTACGTACACTTCAATATATATATATATATATATATATATATATATATATATATTTGTTATGTAAAGGGGAGGGGTACAAGGCTTCTAAGAGTAGATTTGTGTTAAAAAGGGTGTATGCAAACGACATAATTCATATATAAGATCCAGTAATTCATAAACTATATTTTGCCGTACTTTACATATGCTAAAGTATTTACCATTTTAGTTTGAAACGTATGTGCCAAAAGGTAAACAAAATGACTTAATGACGTTGATACAATGCACGGTACTCAAGGTTTTATACTGAGTTGAAATTTTATAAGCCATTGAAAGTACATTTGCCGTCGGAAAACCGGACGCGTCTACGGATATCTACAATCAACCAAGCGTCCAGGTCTTGTGTAAATTATTTTGGCTTTTCATTTAAGTAGAATCAACTTTTGGACGAATTGTAAATTCAAAATTATAAGTGAATAGTAATATCAAAGATATAATTGGAGAATTGTAAAGTGTTTAGGACCAATGGTAGAAATTAGGATTGTATGTAAAGATTATAGTTAAGGTATTTGTGACACTAGAGAAAAGAAAAATTGTTATTGGATAGTTTTATGCTTTTAAAATGTGATTAAGTAAGCTAGTTTAGTTATGCTTATTGCCTAGCGAAGTAAATAAGGGGATTCTATTTCGATTTCTTTTAGTAAAAAGACGTGTTTTGCAAACCTGTGTTAAAATTGTATAAATATTTGGATAAAATAAATGTTTGTTTTGAGTTTAAAGAGTATGATTATTAAAGTGAAGGTATAAAAGCGACGATTATAGAAGAATATTTAAAGTGAAGTGCGACGGGAAAGCAACGGATATTTAGTTAGATTTGAACGAGATTGGAACGATTTTGGTTAAAAGGCAGTAGGAGATTCGAGTGGTAATACAAAGCGACGGCGAAGCAACGACGATATTAATAATTTTGGAGTGATTTGGATAAATATTAACGGCAGTAGGACATAGAGTGGACATTGAAGTATAGCAGGGCATAGATTGAATTGGAACAGGACGGCAGGATAGGTTTGGGATTGACTACGGAAAGACGAAAGGATTGATTGGGGCACGCAGAGAGAAAACAGGAGAGCGGCAAATTACAGAGGAAGATTCAACGCAGAAACCAAGGGAACACGGAAAGATTAACGCAGGGGAAGTAAATACTACGGTTTATTCAAAATTCTAAAATTAGGGTAAATTATTTCAGATTTGGGGTGAGCAAAATTAAATTAAGACACCTGGAAGCGATACGCAGGATCATCAGTGATTGTGAATCCTTGTAAAAGCGCGTACGGCGAATAAGAACTTGAGCCAGCAACATTTAAAGAAGGCATCAGCGCTGTATAATTCAGGTGAGTACCGTGAAATATCTTAAAACGTCAGATAAGTCAGAAATTGTATACATAAATTAATTTGGCACCAAGCAACATTGATCAGTAAAATTTGGCATATACCGTAAATAATTCCATATAAAAAGTGGTAAAACAAACGAGTGTGCAGTTTGGTTGGGCAGTGCACATCTACTCACGATTGAACCCACGGTGAGTAGGTGAACGCCCTGAGATAAAGGTTTCATATAGTCGAGGCATAAAATATAGTAAACAGTTAAATAGATAACCAACCAAACTTTGCTAAAACACATCATATAGGAATCATTCATTGAATACTAAAATTAGGGGCGACGACAAAAGTCGTGTATCAGAATTTATAAATTAAATTTAAATTTAAATATATATAAAAATAAATATAAGGGCGGAGGGGTGGAGTAATAAAACCAGCATAAGAATATATATATATATATATATATATATATTGACGTGATAAGGGGCCATGAGAGGTCATTGAAATCCAAATTCTATAAATAAAACCCATTATAATATAAAACAAACCGGAACAAAAAATTTCGTAAATTCATGATTACGCCTTTTATAATACAAGCGTATATTTATTCATTAAAATGCCAAACAAAAAATGAAATTGCGCGTGTATAAACAATCACCCGGTATGATATAAGCGTATTGTAAATACATAGCAAAAAATTTAAGCAGCATAGTAAAAATAATTATCTTTTACATACTTTAAAACGTATTAAATGCAAATGCAAATCGATTATTTTAAGTTATATACAAATGCTATTCGCTTGTGCACTTTCCATGCATAAAAATAAATAATTTCCTGTATTTAAAAAATCAATTTTAATCTTAATTTTGTGTACTAAAACACGTTGTGCCGTGAAAGCAAATATTTTCTATAAAAATGCAATCCATTTGCATTCAAAATCAATTAAAGTTTAAGTTAACTACCCTGTGTACTACATAAATTTAATTTGAATAATACATATTCTTGAAAGTTCAAAAGGAATTGAGAAAAAATATGTCAATTTCGTTGAACTCATTAATAAATAAACGTTTATTCTACGAAACGGCCGAAACAATTAAAAAAATACATAAAATGTAAATACTCCCTGTATGTTTGTTGTGGTTTGTTTAGCATTCTTCTTAATCTTCGTTGGGAATGAAACCACTCATAGTGTTTAAAATCTATTTTATTTACGTTTCGATCCATGACCTAGGATCGTTGTCAAAATAATAAAAACTTCAAGTTTGACGTTTATGACATAAATTGAAGGTTACTTTGATTTATTGATGTTTGAAATATTTGGTTTGAGTATACTAAGCAAAAATTGAAGGCAATCATTCTTTTAAACTTTAAAATTTTTTGCTTAGTATACTCAAACCAAATATTTCAAACATCAATAAATCAAAGTAACCTTCAATTTATGTCATAAACGTCAAACTTGAAGTTTTTATTATTTTGACAACGATCCTAGGTCATGGATCGAAACGTAAATAAAATAGATTTTAAACACTATGAGTGGTTTCATTCCCAACGAAGATTAAGAAGAATACATAAAATGTAACAAAAATTGATAAAGGTTATTCATTACATTTCGCAATTACTGAATTAGTATGCGGCGCCACAATAATCTTGGGTGTTAAACACAGACGAGCAACGCACGTTACTAATAAGTGGAACGCGATAACGAGGTAAAAAAACGCGATAATTTAAACGCTAATGAGAAATTTCCAGAACATTACATCAGAAAAGCGTGTATTATTTGGACTGGAATCACGTAAACACCAGTAAATTCTAGATAAAAATAAATTTTGTATATAAATGAAAGCATTTATTAAAAAGATTTATTCATAAATTCAATTGCGAAAATGTCACATTGAGAAAAGAATTTCGAAGCTATTGTTTTATGGTATGCAGTACGCATATTGTAATTAATATTTAGCCTGTAACAGTGAATACAGAAGTTAATTTTAAACGTAACCTCCAGAAATATGAAAATGGATAAACGCAATTATTTGATTCTGTAAAATACAATGAAGATGGGAAATGCTTCGATAGAGAAAGCTATTTAAAATTCTATTCGATAATCAAACCGAGATTTCTAAATAAAAATGTAAATAGTATGAAGATTTTGTAAGTTGATTTAAACGTCAATTTAAATTAAGAAGATATTTCATTATGAATTGGATAAAAAAGCGCTTTGTGAATTTTTGCAAGTATTAATTGTTTGTAACATTTTTGAATTTTGTCAATTAGTTTAAGATAGAATAAGTCCCAATCATTTTATAAAATCTTTACCAGGAAAATTTCTGTTTGGAGTTTGAAACACTCTGACCTTTTAATAGATCATCTGTCAAGGATTCTTTTTAGCCAAAACAAACCTTACAAGCGTGGGAATCAAAACCAGGTAAACTATCCATAAGAAGAAAGATTTTATTCTGTAAATTGTAAGTAACCTAAGGCGAGAAACTATTTAAGCAAATAAGTTTATGTTTGAAAGAAACGATGTTGTAAATATGCTTTTGTATGACAGAAAATATTTCATGCTTTATAAATGTTCTGTAATATTGCTGTGTTTCATTTCAACATTTCCGTTGAGCTAGCCAGGTAAAGTTAGAAAGGAAAGTAAGTCAACAATTTCAAATTTTACGATTTGCTGTATCTGAATCACAGCACACTCTTAGCGATGCGCTGTCGCAGCACTTTTTAGTGACGCTCCAACGTGCGACGTTGTCACAGCAATATATATATATATATATATATTGCTGTGGTAAGGGGTTGTTTAAGGGTGTACTTTATAGCAAAGGTCGTGCAGGAATTAAAAATTATAATAGGAAGCAGAAAACTGCATTTATTTAATAGAAAATTGAGCAATTGGGATAGTTTGTAAATAGTAAGCAGTCAACACCCTGTATATAGAGTATAAGTAGTTTTAAGCGACGCAAATAGACACAGGAAGACGCATAGTTAGCATAGAAATGAGTAATACATGCATTAAGTAGATAACAAATATTTAACACCATGTAGATAGAGTTTTAGTTAATTTAGGTAATGCAAATAACGATATTTTCAGTAGAAGCACGCGTATTTATAAGTAAGCACAATAAAGGTAATCAAACACGCATTCAAAAGAATTCCAATCAGTTATGATAATACGGAGATAAGAAATAAAGCTTCAAGAAGCATAGTGTAAGTGCGTACAAACAATTAACCATTTTTAATGATAAAGGTGATTAAAAATTGCGTAAATAACTAGTATATATAAAAATTGAAAGTAGAATTGCATCAGTTGTTTGTGTACAACATGGAAAAGCGATTATATTGCTCAAAACACCGCATGTCTGATAACGGAGCAGCTGCAAGCAAATAACAATTACTTGGAGGACTAGAATGTTACATCAGAAACTACTTTAAATGCAAAGACTTGATTGGTTAAAATTAACGACGAGCTTGTAGGCCACGCCCACAGACGGAGTAGGAGATCAATCATATATTAACAGCGACCATGATAACGAAGTCAGTTTTCAATTCAACAAAGGCCAAGGTGCGTCATTTTGAACATAAGTGCAACACGTAAGAATAATTTAAAAGTGAAAATTGTTTAAGTGCGACGAAGATGAAAATTACTATTGCCGATTAAACGTAAGTAGATTTTGGGGAATTTATTTAAACTAAAACATAATAATAATAGAGTTCTAAGTCGGGTAAGAAAAATTGATGAGTAAATATTCTGAGTCTGGGGAGAAAAATGATCTAAGTTGGAGGCGGATGAAAACGATTCTAAGTTTGATGATAATAATTCAAGTATAATAATTTAAATGATAGTCTGAGGCCGGTGAGCATAAATTCCAAGTCCAAGTGTGACAACAATAATTCAAGCGTGTGGATAGATAATATTTCGAATGAGTATATAATAATTCAGAATTGGGGGAGAATAATTTTGATCGAAATGGATGGTAAAATGCATGGAAAATATTAGTTGATAATCGATGCGTCGATAATTTTGGTTGTGAGAAGGAAATAACGAAGTAAACAGACCAGGTTAGATTTTTTAGTTTTAAGACATTATTTTTGTATTTGAATTTAAATATTGGATATTGAATTTGCTTATTTAATATAAATTAACGTGACGAAGTTAACAAAACAACAAACTTGCATGCGTAAAAAGTGCGTTATATGATAAAAGGGTTTTGAACGTTCCAAGCTTTTTTTTATAAAAACAATAGGTTTTTTTGTTGACTTTAGATTGATTGAATAGCATGTGATTTTTGAGATAAATGAGATTTACAACATTAATTAATTGAGAAGTGTATTTTAATAATTTTCAAAAACGTGTACATAATATTTGTTTTCATTGTATGGAATTGAATTAACTTCATTTTATAATTCAAAATAAAAGCTAGTCCAGTCAAAGATAAAATTTATGGGAGTGTAATTTGATAATTTAATCAGAGAGGAGGACTCAAGTAGAATACGCCATTGATATCAAAGAAGGCGTCATCACATCAAGTTTAGTTATTGGTCGACCCAAGGTCGGTTCAAGATAAAATCCTGTTAGTTCCAGGAGGGACTTCATAGCATAAATATTTGACGGCACAACGTCGGGGCTCGATAATTCCAGTTCCTGTTTATTCATAGCAATATATCTATATATATATATATATATATATATATATAATTATAGGGTAGTTTAGGGGTAGGTTAAGTCACAAGGGTCGTAGAATAAACAAAATAAGCTTCCAGTTAACAAAATCACATAATTACAGGAACTATAAGAGTAAATAGGTCACTATACATATTGTTAGTTGAGAGCACACTGTATATAAAAATACATGAGATTAAACGCATAAGAAAAAGAAATATCCAAGATTAGTTGCCAGCTAAGATAAGATTTGAAAACGTAACGAAATGCATCAAAATCAAATCAACGGAAAACCTATATGAATTGGCTTGATAAATATTTAACAAGTGCGTTAAATATATCATCGTATACGCAGGCTAAAATTATGCATTATTGAATAAATCGTACGTGACATAAAGTATTACATTTGTTCAAAAATCCAATTTAACTAGGAAATAAACAAACACCAAATTTATTTCGGTTCAGATTAGGATAAGCAATAAACAATGAATACATGACTTAATAAACGAAAATTTGCGGGATTTCTCAATTAAATATCATGGTATGCAAATGAATACGGGACAAATTAAGCATTCATCCAAATATTTGAACTATACAATTGGTAAAATTCCCGGAGTACACAATAAGATAAACGCAAAAGGTGTCGCCCCAACACGTGAATAAACGAATAGAAAACAAGAGGTACGGCCTATAAATACGATAACAATTGAGCGACAAGTTTAGTATACATTTTAAACTGGGCTACGACGATACTCAGAAGTGCCGAATTATTTACGTAACTAGTCATACGAAAGTAAATGAAAATCATTTTGAAAAGTGTAAAAAATTGTGCAAGTGTGAGCCGATCTATTATAGATGTAAGTAAAAACAACTTAGTAAAAATAGAATTTCTAACATAAATAAAACAAGGCTCTGATAAATTTTCTGGTTAATCATCTCCTGTTAAATTACTTTGATAATTACTTACATGGTAAATGTTCTATTGCTGTCTTGTTAATTACGGAAAGGGAAAACCTTTCATTTACTGATATACAAATTGAATCTTAAATTGGATTTGGGAGTACTTTGGTTTTGATATCGACTTCCAAATTCGACTTTAAATATTCAAACTGGGCACAAAAACCCTTGGGGGATGCAGAGGAACTATAGGACTATTTCAGGTTAGCCCTATTGGTATAATTTATTACTGAAAACTGTTTTAATTCAATATTTTTGGTACATGTAAAAGTCAACAAAACATTAGTTTCATTAATCAATTTATGAAGGGTAATAGGCATCTTGAAACGTTTCAAAAGGTCTCTAAATATAACAAAAGGCTCGTTTTGCTGACTTTAATTTCTTAAATCTGGTATATGTAAATATTCTGAAAAAGGGGAAGATTTTAAAATGGTTGTAAATATTTAATCATTATATTGTGTATCCTAGAATTGCTTTATTTAATTGATTCAGCTAGTTGAAGCACAGAAAATCTATAACTTAACATAGCACATCATAGGTGTTTGATTAATATAAAGGGAGCACTATATTACACGGAATCGTGGGGCTGAAGAAATATCACAGCATTTTATGGTATGCCCAATCGTGGGGCCTAATATAAGGGGATAACACAGCATTTTATGATAGACCCAATCGTGGGGCGGAAAGTAACATGGCAATATATATATATATATATATATATATATATATATATATATGTATGTATTGCTACGATATCACCACCTCCGCCTGTTGTTTGTAACGCTCAAACAACACAATTATTTTTTCTGTCCGGATTAGCTCGGTGATATCCCGCATAGAATGAACGACGATATGATAACAAAAAATATTTACCCACTTCCCTCTAACACTCCATATACCTGAGTAAAACAAACAAAATTTACCAAAATTTGTATAATTAGCTAAGATAAATTACAATTTACAACTCTACGTCCTCTGTGATATCATTTGCTATTTACAAAACTTTTGATTCAAAATTAATATAAATATTCTTATTAAATTTGTTCACTACGAAAATTATAACCCTTTTTAAGCAATTAAAGCCAGCAACATTTTTTTATATTTTTATCTTGAATGTTTTGTTGAACGTTCAAAGAACTATTCCCTTTTTTAAACATACTTTTACCAACCAAAGTTTTGTTGACCTTTTACACAAATTATCTAAATTACATGTAAGTTTAAAATATTCAAAATATGATTTATACTATAAATTGTAGAATACATTTCAACCTGGTATTCCTTCTATTGATTCCCACGGGAGCTTCCTGATCTAAATCGGTTGCTAGTTTAGTGGTTTCCAAGTTGTTGACCCGCAGCTTGGCATGCACCCCCAGTACTTTGAACTTTTTTCCCAGGAACCGGAAGTCGTTTGTGCAATGCTTTAAAGTACCTACTCTGTACTTCAAGTATTATTTAATTTATTGTGTAGAGTTTTATTCCAGTAATTTGGTTGCTTAGTGGTCAACTTCGCGATTTAGTTGATTATTCAGTTTAACGTCGTACCTTTATTTCTCTGTTTAGTTAATTCTTTAGTGCCGTTTCTTAGTTAATTCTTAGTTCATTGCTTAATTGATTCCTAGGTTTATTGCTTAGTTAGTTTCTTAGTACCCTAAGTTAATAAATAGTACAGATTATGTTTACATTAATTAAATTTAGATTTACGTTTTTATATTAACGACAGAGATTTATTCATACGTATTCAACGCGCACTTCTACTGTGTACTTCACTTGAATTCCTTAATTTGCACTATTTTATTTTATGGTACTTCTAACTTCATTCAATTTCAGTTTTACGTAATAAATTAGTTTAAACTGTTACAGTCGCGCGCCGTTTATGGAATGAATCAATCTTATCGGTTTAGGTTCATTATATAGACAAACTTGTCCCTCCTATTTATCTTACCTTATGGGGTTTTACTCGGTATGGCATGCTTATTTTGACGCACTAAAAGTCACGTATCTAGCACTCTCGGAGTTTTGTATTATGGAATTTGCCAACAAATGGTTTATCATTTACCTTCAACCTGCACGTAGCCTTAATTTAGTCTCCATATTTTGTTTACTTATGTTAGATTTTATAAAAATGTGTCAAATTCTACATTTCTCATGTCACATACGATTTTTCCGTAATATCTATTCCTTATTGCGTTATTAAATATGTTTGTTTTCAAGAATATGTTTATTACAAACGAGTACAAATTATATGCGTTTCATTGACCTCCATTCCTCACGCAAATGCGTAGAGTTTGAAAGAGAGTTTATTTTCCGTTTCTTTTACTTTAAATATGCCTATTTTGTGTTTATTTTGAGTTAGTTTCGCGCCACAAATTCAAAGCTGCACACCTTGGTGAAATTAAACTAAAACAATGTTTAGTGCCAATTTGGCACGTAACATTTTGTGAATGTTTTAAGTGTTTTAAAATAGATTGGGTTGCGCCAGGAATTATTTATTTTACTAAATGTGGTTAAGTTATTACAGAATGAGCTTTCTTTTATTGACTCTAGTTTGTTATTAATTTTATACAGGGTGATTTGAATTTGCTTTGGCGCTTGAGAATGTTTTAAATGTTTACAAACGGATTGAATGGCTTTCAAAATTATTTATTTTGATGAATGTATTTAAGTTATTACAAAATGAGCTTTCTTTTATCAAATGTGGCTAATTATTTATTTTATACAGGGTGCTTTGTATTTGCTTTATGCATAATGAACGAATTATAAACTTTTTATGATTTAAATGTTTAGTTTTCTTGATTTTTATTATGTTCACATGAAGTATACCTCCTCTGTGATCTTATATAGCCTCAAATAACCTTAGTGTCATAGCAATATATATATATATATATATACTGGGTGCTTCAAAAAAATGTATACACACTTTGAACTTCCATAGAAAATTTATTTACCGTTCTACAAAGTTAAATTTCAGGAAAATAGAAAGCTGAAAGTCCAATGTAAATGAAACATAAATAACAAATGTTAATACTGTTCAAATTGGTGACCTGCAGCATCAATACAATTCTGAGTACGAGTCACCACAGATTCTGTACATCGTATCAAAACGTCCAATGAGATTTCTCTACACACTGCTTGAATCTCATTCTAAAGAATGTTTAGGTTACGTGGTTTACGTTTGTACACCTCATCTTTTACTGTGCCCCACAAGAAGAAATCCAGGGTGTAAGGTCTGGAGAGCGTGCTGGAAACTCGATTGGCCCCTGCGTCCTATCCACTGGCCCGACAAATTTTGATCCAGGTAAGCTCGTACGTCCCTGTGATAGTGCGGCGGAGCACAATCTTGTTAAAAATAAAAATCATCATTACCGTATAATGCACGAATGGCAGGAAATATGGAATCAGCAAGCATTGTTAGGTAATTAATACCAGTTACAGTGCCTTCAAATCGAAAAGGTCCAATGAGTCCCCTTGAAGACAAACCGCACCACACATTTACACCAGGCAAATTTACAGCTTTTTCAATTGTAATGTGAGGATTTTCTTCACACCAGTAAACACAATTGTGCCTATTGACAGTTCCATTAAGTTTGAATTGGGCTTCATCCGACCAAATGATGCTACCCATAAATCCCGGTTCACGTATCACCATCTCCTGAATCCATTCACAAAATTGCAACCTTCGATCTGGATCGTCGTCATTTAGCTGTTGCACCAGCCTTGGAATGTAAACACGATACTTGCCTCTCTTCAGAATGCGTAGCACGCTGCTAGCACTTACATCACTTTCATGTGCCCCTTGCCTTGAAGATTTGTTAGAGAGCGTTGAAACAGTTCCAAGACTGTCGTTGATGACTCATCACTTGTAGCTGTTCGAGGCCGACCTGAATGACCTTTATGCACATCACACACTGTTCCATGAACTTCGAATTTGTCTCGTATGCGTGTAATTGTTAATCTTGAAGGTGGTTCTGTATCATACTCCCTTCTCCACTGTCTTTGAACTTCATTTACATTCTCAAACTTCCAGTACCACTTAATAACCTGCTTGCGTTCTTCAAAACTCAAACGTACGTCCGCCATGTTGATATTACAAATTCCAACTGATAATATAACATAGAGGGACGATTATGCTGGCACCTGGCGAAGAAATATAACATTAGCCTTGTAGTGCGGGAAAACTACAATAGTTTAAAGTGTGTATACATTTTTTTGAAGCACCCAGTATATATATATATATATATATAATATACATAGTTAATAAAATGAAACAATAACTTATTTATCCAAAGCCTAAATGATCATTTCTAATTGACCTAGTAATTGAAGGATAAAAACATGAAAAGTATAAAGTCCTAGACCGGATTCAAACCAGCAGTCTTTGGCTTTGACCGCCGATGCACTTACCAATTGCGCCATCTAAATGTAAATAATGTACAGAACCATACATCCATCTAACTTTGAATTACCTTTATGCATTCTTCTCAATTATATCCAACTGTCAAGTTTTTGACTTATGTCAAATATAGACAGGAAGAGACGCTGAAATTTACAGCTATAAGCCAATTATAAATTACAAATATTAATAATTCCACAAGGTAAATATGATGAATTAAAGATACTTTCCTTTTTAAAAATCAAAGCTTGCTTTTTGCTTGTATATAAATAATTTTGGTCTTCTAAATGGCAGCTAATGCCATAAAACAAACTGAAGATATCATTACCGATTTTCTGGCAAGTTATAATTATTTTAAAAGTTGTTGGGAAAGGGAGCTTTTGAAAACAGCAACTGCTCTTGTGCTTTCCAAGAATCACTAATATATACAATTCTCTGATTAATTTTCATAAACAGGCAAAAAGGCTTCCACTCAGGGTTTATTTATTTGCCGGCAAAAATAAATTTATAAGAAGACAGCTGCGTTGAACCAATTGAAGTTTCTTTTGTATTAAACTAAAATATGGTAATCCGTTTCACCAGAATATGTGTAGCTATATTAAATTTAGTGCAAAATGTTTTTACAGAAAGTTTGAAATTTCAAATAGAGATTTTTTAACACGCAGTTAAATTTATAAAGTTTTCCAATTTTGGATTGAGCAGCACCATCGATTTAACCTGTAAAGTTTAGCAGCTTGTTATTGTTGCGAATACAAATGTAACTTTCATAAGCTGGCGGCATTAAACGTAAAATGAGGGTAATATCCTCCTTTAACGCAAGTTTCAGTGTAATAAATACAAACTACTTCCCCTAACTTAGCTTGAAGTTTTATAGAGATTTATATACTTTATGAAACACCAAGCAGTTTCCACCTCAATTGTGAATGAACGAACTTGAAAAATCCAAGTAAAGATAAGGGATTGCAAGTTCAATTGTCATTAATCAGTTTAGATATTCCTCTATTTGTAGCAGAATTTTTTCATTTGCAAGAAATTTAAATAGTGTTGTCTGCTAAAGCGGCTCTTAGGCATAACATGAAAACAAGTCTTCCAATTGTTAACATAAAGAATGCTTTTTGATATACGAAAATGATATGGGTCTCTTGTGGAACTGTTGGTACCCTAAGAGACGATTAGGCAGGAGGTGGGTGCCTCACCAAAGAAGTAAAATATCCAGGTGTAGCGGGCTGGGTTTGTCCAACAGCAAAGAACGATAAAACCTTATCTTAGAAAAACAAAGACTTGTAGGCTTCGTTGATTGTGCTGCAAATACGAGAGCGGCTTTGTGGCTCAGTTGGTATGCGTGTGACTACAGAGCCCAAAGTCCCGGGTTCGAGTCCCGAACGGTTCGTTGGTCCCTACTCTCCATATGTTTAAGTTGTGATGTCACGTAAATCAGGCGTAAACGCATATAGTACTGTAACGCCAAAGCCACATCGCATGCGGTTATTTTATTATTCTTGCAGTTTAAAATAGATATACTGAAATTTTGTCACTTTGTATTTAATGGTATAATTTTTTATCTGAAACTTGATATAGGCAAGTTTCGCTAATAAGAGTCTTTCGTTTCTACATTGTGTAAACTTGATTATAAAGTCGTGTGGACTTTCTTTTTACTATAATTACAGACGCATTATTTTACCCTTTAATTCCATTTTATTTAACTAAAGCTTGTGAAAGCTCTTATATTTGGAATAATTATGGTATGAAACATTCCTATTTGTGGGTTCACGGTTATTTACTTTATCATTTTAAAGCTTTTTGTAAATGACATAATTTCGGTGTGAAAGTTGATTGAAATAAATATTTTCTTTAACCTTTGTCGGTTTAAATTAATTTTACCAAGTTTCTATTCCATATGTATTCAGCAGAACTTAAAGGATGATTTTGTGTTTTTTAAGTTACTACTATACGCTAAAGCAGAATTATACAGGATGTATCAGTATTTAAACAATTTTATTTATCTCTGTGTTGTCAAGCCACATTATGTAGTGACGGAGAAAAACCTAAGCTGTTACTATCTTAGACTTAGGGGATACCTAGGCAAACATATTTCTAACAAAAGTCGTACAGAAGATGTTGATTTATCCGTATTAACATAAACTAACTTTTATAGACTTTCGTACTAGTTCTGAACTCTAACTTCAGCGGTTTTTAGAGACTATCAAGGTGGTTGTTAAATAAATACGGATGGGTCAGGTGCCACTGTACTTATGCAATTTATAAGAACAAGGAATATCGCCAAGAATAATACAGGATTCTCAACGACTATATTCTGTTATTGGAATACAAGATTTTGTATTCGTAGGTAGTACAAACGTCTATTCTGAAATAAAATAAAGTACATAAAAATACATTGGAAACAGCAGTTTGCGTCTCAAAATAGTATGTTCAATAAATAACACAAGTTGTATGCACTTATAGAATCTGCTACTGGCCATTGGTGTATCGACATTCTACTTATTAAATTTATACACCCCTAGTTCGAATAAGATTTATAGAATCCAAAAATTTGTATGAGGTGTGATTAACCACTAAATTTAAAAAAATTAGATTTGTTAGAAACCAAGACATCTATTAACTAAAATTACTTTTGTTTCAAACTGACGGGAATCTACAATAAATTTTGTAAGTGTTCATTTAACCATTTCTATTTCTGTAATAAACTTGATCATATTAAAGCCTTTAACATAAATAGGCGTTATATATTTCATTAACAAAATTATTAGCTTTTGTCATTTTGCCAGTACTAATCAAACGACGTACATAATTTTAAGCCTTGTTAAAAAAAGGTATCATGTTTAAGAATCTACTCAACTGTATGATAAATAATCAACATGAATAAGCAAAACCTAAGAGTAAAATCTATTCAGTATGATTCATAATCTAAGTTCTTGAACAGATCGTTTTGGTAAACAATCCTATAAAGCAAGAGTTTAATCTAAGCTTTTTAATATAATTAATAAGATATTAGTTTCCAATAGTTTAAACTACAAAGATTACAGCTTAACCTTGAATATCTTCTAATTAAAGAAAAATAACCCCTAAACGTTGTACGTCAAACAGATGGTTTTCTTAACAATGGAAAATCGACTGACCGACCTCAAACGTAAAGTGCAAATTGTTACAAACCATTTAGTAGATGAACTCGAAGCATATGCGCGCCTCTAATACTGCATAATGACAGCAAAAACTTGTTGTCCATTTGGTTACGGCAATATCCTGAATATCAGAACCATATAACTAAAGGGTGGAATCCCACTACTGCAGGTTTCCATTCGTATACATTTTATACTCTTAAAATTAGTTGTTACGCATAGCCATTCTTAAACAAAAACTTCAGTGTAAACCAAAAACTTCCGTGTTGCACATGATGAACTTTCTAACACACAGGGATCGATTTATCGCACAAATGAATTGCTAGTTGCAAGGTCACCCTTTAGTATTAACTTCCCCGTCTTGTCACCAGGACGATAAAGGGTCGACTGTCGTAGTCTGAAAACAAACCGGACCTCAACACTTGAGTATTGACAACAACAGGTGCGCATAATCCCTCTAAATTACATTACTTGAAGATAATTTATGGAAATTTTAACTAGCATGTACGAGTTTTAACATGATGTTAAACACAGAACTGGAGTATTTATAACGATGAATTTATTTACTAGATAAAATAGAATAAAAGGACAACAAATAGAGTGTTTCAAAATTCTGATAACTTTCTTTTAATTATATATAAGTTCTAGATATACAAATTATATTAAATTAAAAAGAGATTTTAAAATTTTGGTAACACAATACAGAATTTATATGCGTTACTGTTGGAGAGGAAACAGAACGTTACAGTATTACGTAGTCAATTTAAAATTAATTTCCCTCTCTTTTGCGTCCGGTTTATATTTACCGTAACGCCCACGTGTTACACACTGCTTTCAGTAGAATAGGTAGCAATCTCAGTCGAAGAACCTTCAGCTTCACAACTTGCCATGATCGTGAAAGCTTGTCATTCGAACATTCGAATTTCCAATGCTCCACCCGAGGGTACTCATAGGCCAGAAAGCAAGTTTGTTGACTTGGAAATTTATTTTGCCGCACCGTTGCTATTCCAAGTCAGGTAAAGAACTTTAACGTGCGTGGCAACACTTACACACAGGATCTACATTTTACTTCTTATACGCATTTCAAGAAGTGGCTATTTGATCACCTCCATTAAGTTAGACCCCCCACCAGCGATAAATAAATTAATACCTATAAAAAAATTAGGTGCTAATTAGGTGCTAATTAGGTGCTACATTCCAAAATTAGGTGCTCGAATAGTTTGGCAGGAATTTAAATTTGAAATGGGGGGGGCTGACTTAACGTTAAGCTGGACCCACCCATTTGAAAAAACCAATTTGCAACATGCAAACTGAAAAATTAGATATACCAGAATTAAGTGCTAATTAGGTGCTCTTAAAATCAACAAAAACATATCACTAAAATAACCTTTTATCTTAATAATTAACTATATCATGTATAAGTATATGATTCGACAAGAGTAAAGTCCCATTAAATAATTAGGTGTTCTTACGACTGTGGTCTCAAAATACTCGTCTAGTAGCGCACTGTCGATATATCCAGTCGCCGAATTAAGTGCTCGTAAGGTTTCGCAAAAATTTTGCACTATAACGTGGTCCGCGTCAAACGCGTACAAGAGTAAAGTCCCATTAAATAATTATGGAATTAAACAAATTCATTATTGTTTAATTTTAATCGGTTTTTCGGTATGTATTTTGCTTATTTTCAATGTTTACGATATATCCAGTGCCGATTAAGTGCTTAAGGTTTCGCAAAATTTTGCACTATAACGTGGTCCGCGTCACAGCGTACAAGAGTAAAGTCCCACATTATGTAGTGACGGAGAAAAACCTAAGCTGTTACTATCTTAGACTTAGGGATACCTAGGCAAACATATTTCTAACAAAGTCGTACAGAAGATGTTGATTTATCCGTATTAACATAAACTAACTTATTAATTTGATAATGTATTTTAGTGATATGGTTTTGTTGATTTTAAGAGTAGCTAGTTAGCACTTAATTCTGGTATGGGTCAGTTTCAGTTTGCATGTTGCAAATTAGTTTTCATATGGGGTCCAGCTAACGTTAAGTCAGCCCCATTTCAAATTTAATTTCCGCAAATATTCGAGACCAATAGGATTAACTAATAACCTAATTTTAATAGTATAATATTATGCTGTGAAATTAATTAAGAGTAATTTATCATATTGACAGACATCCAGATAACCCATTGTTGAAGAATCAAACCCAGCGTTAATATTTAAATTGAAATATTTGAATCAGCCATATTTGTATGAGTTATAACCAGGTGATTTAAATTTTAATTTTAAATTTATCATTGTAATTAAATCACTTCCCCAACTGCACGAAACATAAATTTTTAAATTTAATTTAACTTAACATCTTGTATACATGGCATGATTAAGCCGATTTTTATAGCTTGATGATTGACTTATTTATTAGTATATTTGACTTTTGCAAGTAACTTCAACCAGATCAGAATTTTAAGGCTGATAGTCTTTAAGAATGCTACTTGTCTATAAGTTTAGAGGCAACAGCTGATTTAAAATACCGATAATTGTTTTTTACGATCTTGTAATTTTACATTCGTAGCAAAGTTTAACAACTTTATATGAATAGTAGATTTAGTTTAAGTAGTTTACACTACAGTTTACGCTTTTATAATTCCTGAAAATAAATATCAAAAAGTTTAATTAACTTGAATTCTAAAAAATGGAAACAACTACCCTCATATAAGTAATTTACAAACCAGTATAGATCGAAAGAAGATATCCTACAATTACTGCTCACGACTTGAGCTGTATCTTGTTAGAACAGTCTGAATATCGATACCAATCTAAGGTGAATCCTCTCAAGTTTCCATTTAGCACTTTATTCTCCTAAAATTGTACGATAACTAAACCTAATAACTTTTATTAACAAATTCTTATAATGTTGATTTTTTAACATCTTGGGTGACTTTTCGTTAAATAATTTTCAAGGTTACGCCATTAGTATTAGCTTCCTATCACGCACGAACCGCGTCACCTTAGCTAGTTAACAAAGACTCCACTATTAGTATTATTATAAAGGGATTTTCCTGTATTTAATTTCCTCTGGGGATTTAACTTATTTTTACCCCACCATGCCACTTTTAAAAATGTTAACCTAAACCCTAAAATTTTCGAGAAATTCGTGCTAACATGTGCTCATATATCTTTCAGCAATCTATTCCTTGTTTCTATGTTTTTGATTAAATATAGTAATTGTTTTTATTGTTAAATGTATACAACCTTGTGCTAATCGTTGTTTTATATTTTAGCTTTCCATCTTGAGTTATTTGGCTTCCTTGTAGCAGAAATCCTTAACTCCAGTTTTGATATTTTCCCTCCTCTGATACTAGTACTTTAGTTTATTTTTGTTAATTTTCATACCGTATCTCTTTCTTGGAACTGTTTCCATTTCATTAAGAGCTGCTTCTAACTCTTCCTTGCTAGATGCCATGTGCAGTATGTAGAATCGCTTGGTGAGTATAAAATTTGTTTATTATTCAAATGTACTAACGATTTTATATTTTAGGTAATAATATTAGAAATCTATTGATGGAAGAGATGGGGAGATATTTAATTTTTAATTGTATAAATAGTACATATGGATGCGAATATAGCGGCCAATTTGTATTAAGATGAACATGAAAGCATGTGTATATTTAAGATATAATTGTCCAATATCTTTGGGAACATGTCGGTTAGAGGTAAGTGTATACAATTTGTTTATAGATTAATTAATGGTGTTTAATTTTAGGAGTTTGGAAAATTATGGAATTAACAAATTCATTATTGTTTAATTTTAATCGGTTTTTCGGTATGTATTTTGCTTATTTTTTCAATGTATTTAACTGCATATCATTCAATATTTTACGTACATTGTACTCTGCGTGTAATATTTCTTCTTTTTTATCATCGCGTCATGTATTAGGTGAAGTAATCAAAGCCGCCACTTGATATTTAGTATTATTATATTAATATTTTTAATGATAATTTTTAATGTAATAATGTAAGGGTAATTTTTAATACTATATCGTGATTAATGAAATTTTTTAAATATTTATTCCTTAGAACATAATATACATTTACACTTTTGTTATTTATTTTTCACAATCTTTTATTTAATAACATTTTTGTAGAGGCATCTTGAATATGAATATATATTTTTATATTTATGTTTTACATATTCATATTTATAATGTTTTACATATTCATATTTATAATTCTATATTTATAATGTTTTTTCCATTAAACAACTCTTTTTATTGATTTCATCTGATTTAATAGTATTTTTAAGTATTTGGTAGACAATAATTTAAATGTATTTGTTGCATTGTGTGCGTGTGCTTCCGGCTTTTGTTATGGCTTCTATTCATAAGACGTCAATGTTTGCCCAGCGATAAGAAATGTCGGCGGTAATACTACATAAAGTTGCGGCACGACTTGTCGGTTGTTTTGATTAAAAGGAGATAGATTTTCTATATTTTTCGTAGAAAAGAGATGTTATTTTGGTTAGTCAGTCGCTGTTTGGACACAGGAGTGTACGGATCATTCGTAATTCTTATATTATAGAGATTCGAGAGATTTGTTCATTTATTAATCCTTGTGCTATAATATAGTTGTGCAAGGATTACGTTCCTTTTTTGGAATCTAAATTTTGAGTGAAGTGATAATATATTACATCGTGATATCGTGATAGTAATAATATCGTTATATTAATTATTAGTGAGTGCAATATTTAAAAATGCCAAAAGTAGGAAGACCAGAAAGACTTGATAAAAGTTTTTTGATGGAAATTTTAATAAAATATAAAGAAGATATTATAAAGAAGATTTAAAAATAAGATCCAAGACTGATGCAATATGGAAGCGAATTAGCATCGAATTAAATAATATAATAACATCTAATGCATTATATACGTATGTGTCGTGCAATAAATTTGGAATAAGGGATAAATTATCTGATCGTTTTCATATTTCTGAAAGTAATATTCAGCATTATGAAAGTAATATTCAGGACACAGAAATTCATAACAATGACGGCAGAGAACAAGAACAGAGATACAGGTCAAATTCTATTGAATGTAACCGACTCAACTTTTAGTTGAAACAAGCGCAACGCGTAAGTCATATGCAGATGGTGTATCAATTTTATATTATATTTACTGTGTAACCGAAAGCAGATTATAATGCTATGATTATTACACAAAAGATATCGAAGAAGCAGAAAAGGGTTCGACTCTGTATTCTTTACCCGAGAATACGTCTGTCTTACAACCTGGAATAATAAAGGCTTTAAAATGTTTGTTAAATGAATTAAGATATGTGGAACAAGTCTCACAATTAAATATTCCTTTTGCGCGTTTTAATTTTACAACGTCACATAATTATCGAGCAATGGAGAATCTGGATACTGCTACACGGCACATGTAAATGTGGATCTATTATTAAATGTGTAATTTCTAATTCCCGAGGACATGCATAACAAATTTATTGAAATTATGTCACGTATATCGAAGGTCAAAATTACGTTGTGGAAAACGATATTTAAGAAATTTCTCGATAAGATTCAAGAGGATTGTCGAAACAATTCAAGGAATACCCCACTGCATCAAAGTACAGAATTGAATTGGCAGAAAATTTGATACAGGATAGGTGATAATATGGAACCTCCATATTTATATAGTGCTAATGTTTTAAGAGTTGCAATTAACATTGAATGTTAGCTCAAAAAATTATATCGATAAAGATCCCCCATTAAAAGCACTATATTTTATGCAATTAGGATCACTGAAGAATGTGATACAATAATATTGGTTTGAAATCACTTTTTTAAATACATTATTGGTCTAATCATCAATTACATGTATATCGCACATATGTGACAGACGAAACATCTTGCATATATATTGATGCTAACTGGAAGCATCGTAAGAAAAATTATTTAATGGGACTTTACTCTTGTCATGCGATAGTGACGCGGACCACGTTATAGTGCAAAATTTTGCGAAACGCTTACAGAGCAACCTTAAATATCGGCTGACTGGATAAATATCGACAGTACGCTACTAGACGAGTATTTTGAGACCACTAGTCGTAAGAGCACCTAAATTATTTAATGGCGACTTTACTCTTGTCAGAAATCCATTAATAATGCTTATACATGATATAGTTAATTATTAAGATAAAAGGTTATTTTAGTGATATGTTTTTGTTGATTTTAAGAGCACCTAATTAGCACTTAATTCTGGTATATCTAATTTTTCAGTTTGCATGTTGCAAATTAGTTTTTTCATATGGGGGGGTCCAGCTTAACGTTAAGTCAGCCCCCCCCCCCATTTCAAATTTAATTTCCTGCCAAACTATTCGAGCACCTAATTTTGGAATGTAGCACCTAATTAGCACCTAATTTTTTTATAGGTATTAATTTATTTATCGCTGGTGGGGGGTCTAACTTAATGGAGGTTATTTGATCATACTTGACAGACTTCGCCAGAGTACACCCACCTTTTAAATGATAGTGGAAAACCCAGCCGGTAATTATTTAAAAGTGCAAATTATCAGAATCAGTTCATACGAGGTATGGCAACAAAATAACGAGGTTGATGTTGTAAAACATTTTAATTTTAAATTTATACATATGTAATTATTACCTTCCCCACGCGCGATACCTGCACCGCTAAATGCAAATTTTCTATAATTTAAACAGTACTTAAACTATCTTCTATGAGCATGGTCATGATTCGTGCCGCATCTTTTTCATACCCTCGACGGACTGAAACTTTAGTTCTTTTAATACATATTTGAGCTTGTGCAACAGGTTAAGTCATTTCGTACCAGATCAGGCGAATAAGGCGGATAGTCTAACATTGCGATGTTATACTTGGCTAGAAACGTTTTGAGAGGCAATGCAGTGTGCGTTGGTTTGATGAAGCACCGATAACTTGTTTGTTGTCTTACGCATTCTTTGTCAATTCTTACAGCTTCGGCAATCGCACAAATAGTTAACCGACGGTCATATCGGATCAGATTGATTTTTAGTAAAAAGTAAGTTTCAGTAGCGGTTTTTCTAGGTTCTATATGAAATTCCACGACAAGTAGTTGCTCTATTAAAATACTTATAATGTTTCCGTTAAAACGAAAAATAGATGTTATACCAACGTTGGCCACGGCCATACTAAGATGTCCACAAACACGGTAGACAGCAATCACAAGAGAAGAGTTTCAGCTACACAGCTGTCTGTCGCACGACTTTGGCGCATGCGTAGTTCGCCTGTAGAAATATCAGTCTCGTTATTTGATAACCACGTCTTGAATTATATTACACTTTCGGAAACTCTATGTTTTAGGCACTTTACATTTCTCCCAAAGAGATGGAATCTTTTAACTTAACCTGAAGTGGACGCTTTTCAGTCTCTAAAGTAAGTCTTCCAAAATGTCTCGATTTTTTTAACATCTTCTGAGTGACCGTCACGTTACCAAAGATTTTTCCAACTGTTCATGAGTAGTAGGATTGGCCGATCCGAAAACAGCGCCACCGCAACCGCGTCACCATCTAACCTAGGTTTAAAATGTAACTTCCCACTATAAAGTGTTATTTTAAAGGGATTTTCCCCTTGTGGGTGTGAAATTTCCTCCTTGGTGGGATTTCCTTCTTGCTTTATTTGTACCCCCACCATCCCTACCCTAAAAAAATCGGTAACCTAAACCCTAAAATTTTCGAGAAATCTCTCGGTGCCTAACAGAGCTGTGCTCCACTCATATGCTTTCAGCAATCTATTCCTTGTTTCTATGTTTGTTGTCTTTAAACATAGTAATTGTTTTTTCTTGTTAAATGTAGCACAACCTTGTGCTAATCGTTGTTTTATATCTTTTGCGCTTTCCCATCTTGAGTTATTTGGCTTCCTAGGTAGCAGAAATCCTTAACTCCAGTTTTTGATATTTTCCCCTCCTCTACATACTAGTACTTTAGTTCTATTTTTGTTAATTTTCATACCGTATCTCTTTCTTGGAACTGTTTCCATTTCATTAAGAGCTGCTTCTAACTCTTCCTTGCTAGATGCCATGTGCAGTATGTAGGGAATCGCTTGGTGAGTATAAAAATTTGTTTATTATTCAAATGTACTAACAGTTTTTATATTTTAGGTAATAATATTAGAAATCTATTGATGGAGGAGATGGGGAGATATTTAATTTTTAATTGTATAAATAGTACATATGGATGCGAATATAGCGGGCCAATTCAGAATAAAGATGAACATGAAAGCATGTGTATATTTAAACGATATAATTGTCCAATATCTTTGGGAACATGTCGGTTAGAGGTAGTGTATATAATTATTGTTATATAGCGATTATTAATGGTGTTAAATGTTTCAGGGGAGTTTGGGAGAAATATATAACCATGAAGATGTTTTTATTGTTTAAGGCAAAGATATCCGTACTTGCAATGTTTGAAATGAATGAGTATCATTTTTTGAATATCCTTGTTAGATGTTTTAACAGTTATTTTATCCTAACAAGATTAAAAACTGTTACAAATGAGTATGACGAATTTATGGTATATATAGTATTAAGGAAGCTTGGAACGAATACTTGATTTAATTATGAGTAAGTATATTTAAAAGTTTATTTGAAGTGCTATATCTATATTTTTAGTATTGTGATGTGTGCGAATAGAAATTCTTTTTCCAATAGAGGACAAGTGCTGTCCACAGAGACTGATATTGTCGATTTAATTGATAGCTTACAGTGCGCCATTACGAATTCGAGGGAGTTGGAAATGATTTCGTCGGCAGACGGGAGCATAGAAAGAGTAATACCTATAAATATTAATAAATATTTTTTTAAAATTGGTGTATTATCGAGTTAAATCTAAATAAAAAGGCAAAAGTGTTAAGTGTTTTCCGTTAGGTTTTTGAATAATAAAACACTATGCGGGTCTTTGTTGAAGCTAATTTTAAAAGACGTGATAATTGATTTCGATTCTCCAGGAAATTCTATACTAATTTGATAGGTTACACGATGGGTTTATCTCAATACTGTTTAAAAATAGATTAAAGATGAACATCGTATGCTTTGTAAAAGGTTGATCTGTAAATCAGTAAGGGTAAAAAATTCTGAACGATTTGAGAATCTGAGGAAAACACAAAAATATTTGGTATCTTACAAGACGGAGCTATATTAAAAATACCGCTAAGAGTAATTTTTATAATAATCTAAAAATGGTGTTGGTGGATAAATACAGACAGGTAAAAACCCACTTTAAAACAATTATAAGCATCACTTTTCCGGTCAAGACTTGCATATAACACCAATCATTAACATAATAAGAAGCTGCACACGTTCGACCGTCAGCATAAAAGGCAAGAGAGTTATGTTCCGGAGCATTAGTTGTCAAAATGTCGTCGAGTTGATCAAAATTACAAGTTAAAGATGGATTTTTTTCGTGTTGACGTTACAAGTGATGTAAGAATACCATTAGGTATTGACACACCTATGCGCTAGGTAAATTTACATCAAATTTTTACCAGGGCAACATGTATGTTTTGGATATCCAGGGCTTCCAGTACAAGTCAAGCGAATTTTTTCTGAAAAAATAGCTGTACTGAATGTTGAAACGGATGAGTTAGGGCATGAAATTCTGCATATCCCGTTAAACAGTGAAAACTTGGATGAGGCTTTCCGAAAGCATAACGATTTTTGTAAAAATCACCTACACGGGTTAGACTGGGACATCCCTGTGACAAACGAATTATCAGCTCAACGTTTAAGTTTATTTGTGTAAGAAATAGTAACTGTACATGGAACCTTTTATGTAAAAGAGTTGTTAAAGAAAAACGTTATCACCCGCTACCTTTCAGCTAACGAAGTTCTGAATCTTGATCAGTTGGGTATCGCAAATTTGAAGCAGTTACGAAAAGATAGCCAATCTAGCCATGGTTTATTGCATTCGAAAAATTGTCTGAACTGCGCTAAGCAGAACGTTTGTATTTTAAAGAATACTATTTTTTTGAATTCTTAGATTAATTTGATTTTCTATCTAAAATGGTTTTATACTATCTTTTTAAATAAATTTTTTATATTGATCTGATTCATTTAATTAAATGGTTTTACAAAATTAAGTAATCAACACTCATATTGAGGAATTTAACGTTTTGAATTCGAAAACGTCATGGATGAACCGTGTAGGATTTGGTCATTGTCTTATGCATATGGATAACCATTTAGCATGCGTCAAACAAAATGTTTTACTTACGATAATTGCATTCCTTTTAGCGTCACCAAGTATGCAATTAATAGTACCTTATGAAAAGTTACTGTACTAGAAAAAACGAAATTTCACTTTCAAAGAAATTGACTTACCTGATCTCGTATGAATAATTATAGCAAGGAGAGTCGACAACGTTAATAAGCCTATAAGTGGTTTGCGTTTAACAAATGAGATACAAATTGTTCAAACTAATGAGTCAGCAATGAGTGAATCATTGAATCTAGTCAAGTATTCGATTTCCCTATTTAAAAGAAATTAGACTTTAAATAATAATTAACCGCGCTCGTAAAATGAGAAACTAATGGTTAAATTTAATAACACTAAGCATGTGCTTTCGCTCGGTGATTCTTTTAGAAAATATTCAAGCCTGCGATTTTCAAAAATATGACGTAGAAGTTAATTAAAATTAAATTGCTTTATTAGTAACTATCCTGTAGACAATAGCATGATATGCCCTTAGTAAAAGTTTAAAGTGTTTTATTAAGTTTCACTTCTAAAGAATTAAATTTAAAATTCACTCTAAAATAACTAAAACCTATTTACAAAGTGGGAAATGCTCACCATTCGACAGAAATAGTGAATGGATGGGTGTATTATCAATGTACGGATAGGCTGGTGGACGTATGTATGTGTGAATGAATGTTTATACCATTCACCCCAACTGTAGCTATTTTGGTTATTGGAATTTTTTAGATCCCGCGATACAATTGGTCTACAACACCATCGGTCAGAGCTACCACCTTTTTCGATTTTTAATATGCATGCGATGCGATTGCTGACATGTATAACATGGAAGATGTTTCCGGCTTTTCTACTGGCTGCATTTGCAAACATGGACGATGCAAACCGGGCGCATGCATTGGTGCTAAATATACTGGACGAGCAGCAAGGATTCGTAAAAGATGACGCCATTTAGTTCCTCATGAATCCTTAACTTCGTTCGGCTGTCTTCGGAAACCTTCGGTTTGCATTCTATAGGGTATATAAAGCAGGCACGCAAGAGTAAACTTTTTAGTTATAATTCAGTTCGCTTACAAGTTTCACCAAAGTCTTATAGTGTGGATTTTGTTTTATACTAAAATGGTACCTGGTAGCGACGGGCAACCATCCTTACATTGTTGAAAGAAGAAGGGGTTGCTTGCGCTAAGAACAAGGCAGTTGCGGTTTGACCATGCTCGGATTAGCACGTTCATTATAACGGCGGGACGTGGTTACATTGCTCTCACATTAAAATTTATATTATAAATTTATTTATCGATGCACACATGTGTTATGTTGCACGGTAATGTTTATATTCAATTTATTAAATCTTTTTAATAAACATACAGTCCACAATTATCGAATTATTTTTTAAGCTTTGTTATTTAATTAAGCACAACTCAAATATGGTGAAATACGAGCCTATGGAGTCGCTAAATTGAGTGATAAGAATTCGTGTTTATCATATTTATTGGTCCTATTCGTGCTATCGGATGCGTAGTGAATTATTACATGTTTTTAAATGATTGTTTAAAGTCGGATGTGGTATTAATTTTCGCCATATTATAAACAATCCGATTGAGCATTCAAAATATTATTGGAAAGAATTTTAAGTGTTTTATTATGGTTAAATGATTCTTTAATCGGTGTTGTTAAAACGTGTTAAATTAAAAATAGTGCAGTGCGAATTTGTATTGATTTAATTCCAGATGGTCATATCTTTACAAATTTGTATAAAGTTTGACTGATTAATTCCGTACGGTCATATCAGTGAAATAAACGTTTTAATTTGAATTGTGTATGCAAGAATTTAGAAGGCACCTGCACATCGTTATATTGAAAGCGAGCAGAGACCTTGGTATAGTATACAGCTGTATTCGCCTGGAGATAAGAAAGGTAGGCCAAACTAGCAATTATATTTTAACGTGTTGGTTCTGGAATTTCCGTTTTATAACAAAACTACTAATAGTTGGGTTTTGTACGAACTGCAAGTATATTTACTTATTATTTATTGGTAGCAAGAAACATTAGGTTTCTCATTGCAATTAAAATTGTGTGAGCGAAAAATTTATATTTATCATCATGACAAAGGGTAAAAAAACTTTGTTAGGTGAACGTTCATTTTTGAAGAATAACATAACTAGGGCGAATGTTTACGTCCTGGAGGCAGAAGCGATGTCTATTGCGGAATTAGATTTTGAAGAAATAAATATTAAATTCGAGCTTATTAAAAGTAGTTTTGATGAATTTATGCATGTTTGTTGTCAGTTGCAAGAATTTGAAGTAGAAGATAATTTTGATGAAGCAGAGGTGGTTGAAAAATTGTATACAACGACTTACGCTAAGTTTAAAAGATTGTTAAAATTGCAGGGCAGGTCTGAGGGATCTTCTAGTGATAGCACAAATAATGTTGTCAAAGGAAATATTAAATTGGAAGCCTTACAATTACCTATATTTTCGGAACAAATTCAAGGTTTTAAATCGTTTTTTGAGCTTTTTATAACTCTTATTGACAAAAATCCAAATTTGGAAAATATCGAAAGACTAATGTATTTACGCTAACATCTAAGGGATGAGCCATTGCGGTTAATTTCTGCGTTGCCCGTGGAAAATAATTCTTATACTTCGGCACTGAATATTTTGCAAAAAAGGTATAAGGATGATTATTTGATTATTGATTGTCATATCAAAGATTTAATGGAATTATCAATTGCAAATTGTAATGACTCGGGTATGTTACGGGACTTTGTAGCCAGAATAAGGCAAACTGTAGCTTATCTAAAAAATTTAGGGGAATCAATTTGGGATGCTATGATAGTTCATCTTATACTTTCCAAGCTAGACATTTATAGCAATTGAGCTTATCAAAATGAGAGAAAACCTAATTCTAGGGCTAATTTGGAAGAACTTTTAGAATTTTTAGACAGGAGGGCTTTGAATTCGGAATTAACTAAATCGAGTGTCAAACTTCAAAATAATAGTAAAACAATTAATAAGCAAACACATTTTAAACCTGTAACTAACACTATTACTGCTGTACCGAATTCTGGTAAATCTTTTAAGCAAAAAATTGAGAAAGGCAGACAAAGAGTAAATTCAAACTCACTAAATTGTAAATTTTGCAAGCATGGAGGTCATCCAGTTTTTAGGTGTGATCAATTTAAAAATGCAAGCATGCAGGAAAGAGAAAAATGTATTTCGGAAAACAAGGTGTGTAAAATATGTTTAAATGTACATGTGGGTCAACCCTGTTCTGTTGATCTCAAATGTTTTATATGCCAATCCAAGCAGCATCACACATATTTGCATACGGATGTTCAGTTAAATGCGGTAGATAATGTGGTAGCTGCTCAGGGGATAACTACATTACATGTGATTTTCCAATGCTCCACCCGAAGGTACTACATTGGCCAGGAAGCGAGTTTTTTTTACCTGGAAAATTTGGAATTTTGCCGAACCCTTGCTGTTCCAAGCAAGGTAGGGATCTTTAACGTGCGTGACAACACTCACACACGGGACCTCCATTTTACCTCTCATCCGAACGAGGGTGTATTTTTGTGAAAAATGCTCGCCTAACATTTTTCAAGCGGACCGTGTCGGGATTCGAACCCGGGACCTTGGGCGTAGTAGTCACACAGGGGATAACTACAGTAAAGTCTACTATTTCAGAATTTGTTTTATTGCCTACGGCATCAATATTAGTAAGAAACGCTGAAGGTGAATTACTTTCGGCACGAGCCTTGTTAGATTCAGGCTCACAGACTAGTTTTGTTACAGTTAAATTTCGTGACAAATTGGGATTAGACACTTGTCGTACAAAGAAATTAACTCAAATTTCTGGTATTTGTGATAATTTGACAGAGTGTTCAGAATGGATCGACTTGTCGATTCGTTCGAGATATGGGAATTATGAAATTTCTCATGATTTCGGGGTTATTCCGAAAATTACAGTTGAATTGCCTCAAGTAAGTTTTGATTTCAGCAGTTTTAAATTGCCAAGGGGTTTGCCGTTGGCTGATGACAAATTTTTCGAGTCATCTGAGGTAGACATTCTTTTAGGTGCAGATATTTTTTTCTCGGTTTCCTTCCGCAAAATATAAAAATGGGCATAGATCAGCCTAATTTTCAGAATTCTTATTTTGGTTACTTTGTGAGTGGAAAAGTGCCGTTCACTACAAAAGTAAGATGTGGTGCTAGTTTGCACGCAGTGTCGTTACATAATGCGGTAATTGATGCTGATGAAAATTTAAATCAGTTGATGGAAAAGTTTTGGGAAACCGAAAATGTTTTTATTAAAAATGACCAAGAATCGCTGACTGAAAATGAAATAGCAGAACAGTGTTTTGTAAATAAATTTACAAGAGTTGACGGGCGGTTCCAAGTCGATTTACCTTTAAAAGTAAATTTAGAAGAGTTCCAATTGGGAGATTCAGCTTCTATGGCACTCAAACGCTTTGAAAACTTAGAAAAACGATTTGTAGCAAATGAAAGTTTATATTTAAAATTTTCGCAATTTATTAAGGAATTTCTAAGTAGAGGTTTTATAGAAGATGTGAAGGTTGATCCCTTTACATTACATAATGAGAATTGGTATTTTTTGCCTTATCATGGTGTAGTAAGAGATGATAAAATTACGACGAAACTTAGAATTGTAATGGACGGTAGTGCCACTACAAAAACTGGTGTTTCTTTGAACAGTATTTTGTGCAATGGAGATATTGTTCAGCCTGAGTTATTTGACATTTTGCTTTTATTCTGTACTTATAGATACGTCTGTATGGCTGATATAAAACAGATGTATTTGCAAATTTCGATAGAACCCGCACACAGAAAACTTTTAAATTTTCTTTGGAGAGAGAGTAGAAATCAACCGCTGCAGGTTATGCAGTTTAAACGGTTGCCTTTCGGCTTGAAATCCAGTCCTCATTTAGCAACGAGATGTTTATTACAATTAGCTATTGAGGGAGAAACAGAATTTCCCTTAGCTTCGTTTATTTTGCGTTTTAATACTTATGTTGATGACTGCCTTTTTGGTGCAGATCATAAGGAAAGTTTGTTGCAAGCTCAAGCTGAACTTATAAAATTACTGGGTTTAGCTAAATTTGAATTACATAAATGGTGTTCCAACCATGTGGAATTAGTACGAAATATTCCACGACAACTTCAACATTTTGAAGAAACAAATATTACTAATGAAAAGGGGAGTATTTTAAAAACCTTAGGTCTATCATTTGATGTAAATACGGATCAATTTATAATGAGTTGTGGAATGAAAACCGTTCCTGCAATATGCAACAAAAGATTTGTTTTGGGCTTTATTGCCAGGTTATTTGATCCTTTTGGCTTTTTGGCTCCAGTTATTACTGTGGCAAAATTATTGATGCAAAAAATATGGGCTGCAGGTCTAGATTGGGACACAGAATTACCTGATAAATTGAAAGAGGAATGGGAATCATTTTCACAGGGATTAATGTGCATGCCAGCAATTAAAATCGATAGATATTTAAATTTTTCCGAGGCTGTTTCCATTGAACTTGTTGGATTTTGTGACGCTTCGCAAATTGCACAAGGTGCTTGTGTTTATGTACGAGTAGTTACGGTCAGTAATACAGTGGAAATAAAATTGTTAGCTTCCAAATCAAAAATAAATTCGTTGAAAAATAAAACAAGCATTCCGCAGTTAGAATTAAACGGGGCATTGATATTAGCAAGATTAATAAATCGAATTTTGGTATGCTGAAGGATAAAATACAAAAGGTTTTTTTGTTTTGCGATTCAAAAATTGTATTAGCATGGTTGAAAATAGAATATTGGAAACTTAATACTTATGTCGCCAATAGAATTAAATTGATTCAGGAATTAACGTCCGAATTTATGTGGTGTTATATCCGTTCTAATGAAAATCCTGCTGATCTTGTTTCGAGAGGAGTTTTACCACGCAATATAGAAAATTGTATCTTGTGGATGAAGGGTTCTGAATTTTTAGGGACACTTGATTGTACAGTTGATAAATACCTTCGGCCGTCCGAGTTTAGTGAAATGTTACCAGAAATGAAGCCCGTAGTGAATGTTGTAGTTCAGAGTAAAGATAAATTAGTATTATTCGAAAAGTTTTCAAATTTTATGAAAATGAAAAGAGTTTTGGCATATTGTTTGCGTTTTATTTACAATTGTAGGAATAAAACTAACAAAAAAACTAGTAATTTAACAATAGAAGAGATAGATGAATCGCGTACGATTATATTAAAACAAGTACAAACGGAGTATTTTACAAAAGAGATTGCAGAAATTAAAGCAGGCAAATCTTGTAATTCGAAATTATTATCACTGAATCCGTTTTTGGATTCGCAAGGATTGTTGCGTGTAGGAGGGAGGCTGCATAACAGTGCACTTTCGTTTCAACATAAATTTCCAATAATTCTACCTACTAAAAGTTTTATAACAAAAATTATTATAAATAACGAACATTTACGGTTGTTGCATGCCGGTGTAAAGTTAACATTGTCAGTTTTGAGACTGCAATATTGGATATTAAATGCTACTAGAGAAATTAAAAGTGTTATTTCTAAATGTTTAATTTGTTGGAAGTTAAAGTCTGAAGCTTCTAAGCAGCTAATGGGCAGTTTGCCGTACGATCGAGTGAACATAGCTCGGCCGTTTGAGAAAGTTGGGGTGGATTTTGCTGGACACTTTTATATTAAGCAATCAAGAGTCAGAAGAGTGATTCTTACAAAAGGTTATGTAGCAGTTTTTGTTTGTTTTGTAACAAAAGCAATTCATTTAGAAGTAGTGTCAGATTTGAAAACTGAGACATTTATAAATGCTTTAAAGAGGTTTGTTAGTAGGAGAGGTGTACCGCGAATGATTTTTAGTGACAACGGGAGCACATTTAAAGGAGCTGATAATGAGTTGAGGAAATTATACAGTTGTTTAAAAACTAATCAGCAGTTTCAAAGTTATATAGGGGAATTTCGTATAAAGTGGTCTTTTATCCCACCATATAGCCCAAACTTTGGAGGGTTGTGGGAGAGTAACATAAAGGGGTTCAAATATCATTTAAAAAAGGTAATTGGACTGACTAATTTGACTTATGAGGAATTTAACACGGTCTGTATTCAAATAGAAGCCATGTTGAACTCAAGGCCATTGTGTGCCCTTACTGAAGATCCGTCAGACTTGTCTTGTTTAACGCCAAGCCATTTTTTAATTGGTGGATCTTTAGCTTGTATTCCAGAAGGTAATGTTTCAGATGTGCCAATAAACAAACTTAAATTTTGGAAACTTTGTACGCAATTACAATATAGTTTTTGGAAGGCTTGGTCTAGGGACTATTTAGGCCAGTTGCAAAACAGACCAAAATGGAAAAAGGTTATGCCTAATGTAAAAGAAGGTATGTTAGTTCTTATTAAAAATGATAAGTTACCGCCATTAGAGTGGGCGATAGCACGTATAATTAAGGTTATACCAGGTAAAGACAATAAAGTTAGAGTTGTTCACTTAAAAACTAAAAATGGCACCTTTGTTACTTCAGTGTCTAAAATTGCGATTCTTCCTATTGAATCGGATACTTAGTAATTAGTTTGGTCTGAGTAGATATTTTTTATGTTAATAATTTTTTAAGGGTTATTACGAGGATTATTATCTTTAGTTTTATTTTTAAGATAATGTTGCATACGTTTTTGCTTGCATCTTTGACTTTATTATTTGATTTTTGTAAGTGTTAAATTAGTTATTGTGAAGTGAGTGATTTTGTGCTCGCGGGCAGTTTATGGTAGCGACGGGCAACCATCCTTACATTGTTGAAAGAAGAAGGGGTTGCTTGCGCTAAGAACAAGGCAGTTGCGGTTTGACCATGCTCGGATTAGCACGTTCATTATAACGGCGGGACGTGGTTACATTGCTCTCACATTAAAATTTATATTATAAATTTATTTATCGATGCACACATGTGTTATGTTGCACGGTAATGTTTATATTCAATTTATTAAATCTTTTTAATAAACATACAGTCCACAATTATCGAATTATTTTTTAAGCTTTGTTATTTAATTAAGCACAACTCAAATATGGTGAAATACGAGCCTATGGAGTCGCTAAATTGAGTGATAAGAATTCGTGTTTATCAGTACCGGCAAATGTTTTTAAATGCGAGCCCTGTCACGTCTACTTTACCAGGAGGGATGCCTTCAAACGGCACCAGAACAAATGTTGTGGTGTAACATCTTCCAGGGTTAAGCTTATACATCGGTTAGCAGCAAAGTACTTAAACTGCGGGTTTTGCGGTATCGCTTTTACGAGAATGGACAACTTACTGCGACACAAAGAAAACCAGCACGGTATGTCATTAAGCCGTAAACGTTCAGCTCTGCCATGCTGTTGAAGGTTCTTGTCCGAAACAACCACGAATACTGTGTAAAGTGTGCAATTTGGAAGTGGAAAAGACGACATATGCCGCACACTTGAAGAGCAACAGACATAAAAATGCAACAGTTACCGCTACTGGCGAAGATGGTGTAGAAATGGTTAACACGCGTTTAACAACCGTATGGCTAGCTATCGCATGAAGAATGACAGTGCCAACAATGGAGTGTCCGAGGTTCTTTGGAAGCAGAAAGAGCGGCTTATTCGATTAATTAATGAAAAAAGAACACAACATACAGCATAAAAGTTAATTGCGAACTTTACGGCGTTTACACAAAAATTATAAAAGAGACTACCGTTGTGAAATTCTTTAACACAAAAAATATGGTTTTAACATAGTAATCTGGAAAATACGTACGAATTCTTAAGTAAAACCATGAGAACGAAATCAGAGGAATTTGAAACACATTGGTCCGGTTGATTTTTGGAAAAAGTGATCTATTTAGAAATAAATATTAATAAGTATAAGCCGATGTGAGGGTCCAATGGAATGAAGATAAGAACCCTGCAATACCAAAATGAAAGTTTAAATTTTATACTTAACTTACGTCAGAAAATTTCTGTCTGTAAAAATATATATGTATGAAAATAGATATTAAGTGTACACTGTATATTTATAATTATACAAAATTGTTTTAAAGGAATGGGTGCTACTTTTTTGTTTACACCAATTTTTTAAATGATTTGGCCTAAGGTTAGATTAATGGTTGACTTGGACTTCCAAGAAAGATTAAATCGGTATGACTATACACGATTGGAAACTGTTTATAAATAAAAAAGTTTTAAAATTGCGGGTTGTAACTCGACAAGGGTTGATGTTAAGATAAAAATTAAATAAGTGGGAATACAAATGTCGTGCGGTGCCGATAGACACCGAGAGCTGTCTCGAAAATTTTAGGGATTAGGTTACCGATTTTTTAGGGTAGAGATGGTGGGGGTAAAAATGAAGCAAGATTCCTCACACAAGGAAGAAATTTCACCCCCACAAGGAGGAAATCTCTTTAAAATAAGACTTTATAGTGGGAATTTACATGTAAAATCCAGGTTAGATGGTGGCGCGGTGGCGGTGGCGCTGTTTTCGGATCGGCCAATCCTACTACTCTCGTGCTGTTGTCTCACGTTTGAAACTTGCAGTAGCATTGCTCAAATTAAAGAGAATGTTAACGAACTTCTATAATTTAATATTGATAATATTTTCTCGCAATTCATATGTCACAGACTGTCTTACTAATGGAAATATAAATTGAGAAAAGCGCCATTATAAAGCTGTAATTGATCTGAGGATCAGTTGAAACTCAATTTCAAACAAAACAAGTTGAAAATGCAAGGCATTGTCGCAACGAACTTCCAAATGTAGACTTACTTTAAAACAATTTAAAGAAATTAAAATTATTATGTTGTAATAATTATAAGTATTCAGATAAAATAAAAATTAATTCCCCGGGGGGGTCGGGTATCCGTGGTCAGATTTTGTGGGGGGTACCATATTTCGACTCGGCTATGTTAGGGGAGTCCAAATATGTATCGCACATTAATTTTGGACCTATTTGAAATTTTAATTTTTCCGACGGAATATCGCGGGGGCACGGCGTCCCCGTGGCCCGATTTCAACTGACATCAAAACTCAAGCTCAGGACACCGAGCTGAATCGATTGATGTATCACACATTGATGTCCGACCATTAGCAAGGCCTCGGACGGACAGACGGACAGACAGACGGACGACAAATCGATTTCATAAACGAACGAAGTTCGTTGAAAAGTGTTTAGTGAGCTCATCGGATCTATGTCAAATATAAAAGCTATTACAAATACTGTACCATTGATCTAAGAATCCTTTCAATCAATTGACAATGAAATTCAATTACAGGTATTGTGGAGTAACTCAAATGCTTAAAATTAAATTTCTTCTTGGCAAAACATCCATAGATATTTGTAGTCTGAATCTCATGATTAAGTAAGATTTATTAAACAATTTTTATCTGCATCGCGTTGTATAATCAACATCCAAGTGTAAACAAAAATATTTGTTATAAAACAAGATTAATGTCAAATATTGAGTTCTACAAAAAAGTTCAGATTTCAGTAATCACATTGTCTTGAAAATCTATTAAATAACAACAGAAAATGAAACGTACAATCTATCCTATTAAATGGTTTGTGCAACAACCGTGGAAATTTTTCTCTCGTTAGACCAACAAATTAAGTTTATGTAGCTACATTTTCCTAAAACCTTTGTTCGAGTTATTTCTAAATACAACAGAATATTTTCCAATTTATATAGAAAACGTTTTTGCTTCTATCTGTAAAGGTATTTCCATTTTCTTTATTATCAAAATATTTTAATTTATCTGGAAACCACGGAGAGAATTAAATAAACTAAAAATATAAATCTTTTGGAAATAAAACGTTCTTCGCCTAAGGTTCCCATATTGATTCTTAGAAAACATTCTTCTTACAACCACGAAGGTTTATGCTACGTTGAGCAAAAGATGAATCAGATACCTATTCATCCTGAAACAATTTCCTTAAATTCCTACAACCTTTTTGAGGAAGTATTTTGTTTACGTAGTTTGATGCTACAAGATTTTATATTCGCCGAAAGCAAACGTCTCTTCAGAATGGTTGCAGGGCTGAAACGCTTTCAGTAATAGATTTTTAAGATTAAAAGTTTCGAATATTTAGTTAACCTTACAAATTCACTTAAAAGAAGTGCGATTTGAATTAATTGGAGATGGAGTTTTTTTACAATAGGTCCGAATGGATGTACTCAAATGTATAGTATTCCTTAGTTATTAAATTTTTACAGGTAATTGCACTTGAAATTGCATTCTACCGCATCCACTTCTGTCAAAAATAAAAACCCTAACTTTTGCTTGATCTTTTGGGATTTGGATGCGTCTCTTTAAATTTATAGATAATAGTAGTTGTTATAGCTCCGTACAGTGGCATAACTAAGAAATATTAAATGGGGCCTTTTGGTTAACTTGCAAAATTTTAAAAAACACTTATGTAATATTTGAAATACGATAGAGTTTTATACACACCAAATGCTTCGGTTCTAATTATAATATAAGAGAGTAAACATAACTAAAGGAAAATTTGTGTAGTGCAGAGTTATTTACAAGAAGTTGTTACGTGCCAATAAATTGGCACTTAAACATTTGTTAGGTTAATTTTGATGTGCGGAAGTTTCGCGCCATAAATTCAAAAGACTAGGCGTGTATTTCCGTCACGTCACAGTGCGTTTGCGCCAGATCGCGCGACGTGAGTGGAGTAGGGACAAATAGGGGAGAAGTTTCCGTGAGTCTCTGTAACGTGGCTTTTTTGAGTGAACCTTCGAGTGCAGTGGACGTTTTTCGGTAACGTATCGTTATCTTTATCTATGAAGATTCCCTTGACCTGATTCTCTTTGTTTGTCGCCCTTATGCCTGTTCCTGTCTTTCCCTGCATAGGTAGGAGGCAATCTGTAGCCGTTGGCTGAACCGCATTCTCCGCCGGAGCACCATCTTTAATTACTCCGGAGTGGAGCCCTGAGATCGAGTCCAAGCTATTTGGATGGACGCAGGCGTACCCTCTGTAAATTGCCTAAAAAAGGGCCCTCAGTAGCCCTGATGGAGTTCAACAGAAGCCAACTTTAACCCAGGGACATATTTATGTGAGTATTTGCTGTATAATTATTGTCTTAAATTTATATATGGCGTAATTGCGTATTAATTAGTGTATTGGTGACGTCATTGACAGATGGGCGCGCCGAAATCTGTACAAAGGTTAGCGTTACCAACCGCCAGTGGCGTCGCTTTTTCATCGCGCTTGCGCGATGTATTTATGAACTTTTTCAACTGTAAAAATTGGTTTTAAACCGTAAGAAAGTTTCCAAAACGACGTTTTTCTGTCGATAAAAACTCATGAACTACAATTTCCACTACGATGTTTCTAACTCGCTCACTTTCAGAGTGCCAATGAATTAGGTCTCATTTAGGACATGGTGCTACGCCAGTAGGTCTTAATGTGCTTAAGCTTACTGAAAGACCTTTCGGGAGAAGCGGTTGTAACCGGCAAAGTTAAATATAGTCGGGATCAAATAAACTTACGTGACTCATCGTAATACATAGAAAACGCAACTATAATATAATATGTCACTTGTGTTTACATTAATTTCACGGTTATAAAATAAGACAGCTATAGAAAGGTGCGTCTTCCCAATGTTGTAATAAAGATACAGCAAAGGCGTGTCTGATTTTGGTTCATGTAGTTTGTAAATTCACCTGTGCTTTTAAAGGTTAAGTACTAAACACAGTTTGTTTTGAGGATTAAGTTAGCTTAGTTTTATTTTCATTTACATTTAGCATTTTGAATTATCCTCAATTAATTGTATTGTTGAACAATATTTTTCAAAACTTGCTATTTCATATTGACACTAAAAATGCTTCGTAATAAACATTTAAAATTATAAACACATTTGGTGATTATGAATGTTCTTAATTACTTCAAAAGGGAACGTGAAAATCAAGGTCTGTTGGTTCCATTTGAATCTGTAATGCAGGTAAGAACAAATGCTAACTCAAGTTTAGTAGAAAAGATGGTTTTAATTAGGTTGTTGTTGTATACTCTTTGATCTATTAGGATTTTAGGTTCTCGACTGATACAAGTCTCTCACATTTAACCTACTTTATTTCTTCAAACGTGGGATTTTACAATAAAATACATACATATAGGAGTAATCACCCCATAGAATACAGAAAATAGTTTATCAATAAACAATGTCATACAGGCAGATATAAGCAAACTAAACAACTTACATTAATAATCGCATTTTCCTCGTTATACGCCGGCACTCACAAATACTGAACGCTGACTTTTTAATGAGCATAACAGTTCAACTAACCGCCGTTTCTTACACTACTATTCAGAAAGCATCACTTTATATAAACAAAACCCTTATACAATAGTGACCACAAATTTAATGAAAATATATACGTAAACATATTAAAACGACAAAAAGCATAGAACTACTCCTAATCAAACCCTTGCAGTGACTGACTACCAACCCCTTTTACATCTAACAAATTCTTAAAACTAAACCTGTCTTGGTGACGCGTTAATGGGACGTTCGGCTATAATGTTGCGTATATTACATTACCCCCCATTAAATTTTTGCTGCCAAACCAGAAACTGTAATTTAACATACAACTACCAGACTATAAGGCGACACTTTCAATAGTAATTTATTCGACAGTTATAAAGGTTTAAGATTTACAACATTTTGTCTTCCCAGAAAGTTACCATCTTGATCCCCAACAGAATAGCTATTTGGACCGTCTTGCCCAAGAACAATAAAGGGTCTTTGGTACACAAGGAATTTTTTTTATTTCAGCTGACTCGCTACATGATAAGGGATGGGTCCTTACCAGGACAATGTCCCCTTTTTGAAAAACCACCGGCTTCACCCGAAGCTCGCTCTTAGCTTTCTTACTATCTCTCTTAGTCAGTAACCGTTTGTAAACCAGCAAATACAGAGGGTATAGGCCGTAACTGAACGAATCACATTATTTAAACAGTCCTCAAATTCTTCAATTTTGCACGCCCACGGCACATTTTTCCTAAGTAAACGCAGTAAGGGAACCGTTAGCTCTGCGAAATTGGTACAAAACTGTTGCTCAAAATTGATAAATCCCAAAATACTTCTAAGTTCCCGAATTTTTTCGGCCCTTTAAACTGTTGAATTGCCGCAACCTGTTGAGGATTAACTGATATACCTTGCGCCGAAATCAAGTGTTCCACAAACTCTATCTCATTCCGCGCGAACTTTGCATTTCTCAATTTAATGGTCATATTCACCTTACGAAATTTCTCGAGATAAGCTTTAGATGCATAAAATGTTGTTCGGGATCTTACGAAAAAATCAACAAATCGTCTACATACACTAACGTAAATTGATCGTAGTCACCACCTAACACTTCGTCCACACAGCGTATGAAACGCCCCGGATGTCGCCAAACCAAAAGGAAGTCCATGAAAACAATACGTTTTGTTCTCAAATACAAAACCCGTATATTTCTGATCCGTTGCTCTGATAGGCATCTGCCAAATATCCTAATGCCAAATCCAGTGAACTGATCACTTGACCTCTTTTAAACCTCGTTAACAATTCCTCAGGAGGCGCAAGAGTCACAAAATCTTTCTCCATACGCGTATTTAGGTACAAACATTTAAACAAATACGTACCGATTGGTCCTTTTTCACTACCGTAACTAACGGCGATATATATTCGGTTGGGCATTCTCTAATAACACCATTTTACACATGTTCAAGATTTGTTCCTTGACTTCGTTCTTGTGCGCCACCGATATCGGATACGACCGCTTCCTAAAAGGCGTTGTATCGTTCGTTTTAATTTCATGCTCATATGAATTATTTCACCCGGGCATTTCAGAAAACACGTCGGAATATGATTTAACCAATTCGTATAATTTAAACTTTCTCTCCTCACTAATCGTTTCCGCCTTAAATGCCGCTGCCATTAATTCCTCAACAGAATACTGGTGCCGCTCTTTAATATGCAGTTCTATCTCTCTCAAAAAGTTGACATATATTTTCTTCTGCCTCACTTTTAATTGATAGTTGTACTACTTCGCATTTCTCAGAAATAATAAATTTCAACCTGTTAAAATCAACAGCGACTCTGTTCCCTATCAACCAATCACACTCTAAAATAATATCTTTGTTCATTCCCGGAATGACTACGCATACTATTTCGAACGATAATTCTTTTAATTGTACCGAAAGCAATATTTGTTTTCTCACTTTAAATTTCGTAGAACCTATGGCTACCAACACTCCAAAATTAGCCACCGGTAGAATGGGTAATTCAATACATTCCTCTGAAACTATACTTTCCCACACGACTAAAATTTGACTCCCCGAATCAATTAACGCTTCATATTCTTTACCCTTTACTTTAGGGTCTATAACCGGCGCTAAAAATTTTTTTATTTGGTCTGCACTCTCCTCGTCGCTAAGAAGATCATTCGCTTTCAAATATATTTTATTTAAAGTTCTAATCTCCCGGATTTTTTCCTCAGAATTACCTATAGGCCCCTGATTATTTTCTGATGATCTCCCACACGATTTACCTCCCTGTTTTCGGTATTTGCACGCCTCTGATCCGTATTTGAATAACCTGACGCCCGATATTACCTTTCATTATTTTCCCGCCATTTACTCGTATACTCGACTTGTCGTGAGCCTGATCTGCTTGCGACCTCAAAGGTATTGTCTATCTTAGATAAATAAGCTTTGAAATCATCAATTGTCTTTATTCCATTTAATACCACACCTCTTTGAATATCCGTTTCAAAATACTTAGAAATCATTCTCGCCAAATTATTTTCTGGGCTGGCCTCATTCAAATAAGAAGCTTTATTTACTAATTTTAGCAGGTAACTAGCTGTTTTACCTGATCTGTACTGACCAAACTTGATTTCCATAAATAACTAGCGTTGATGTGCCCCCCCCCCCAATAACGAGCTTTAAATACTTCAACAAAGCCTTCGTAATTTATCAAAGAACTTTTTTAGCTGAAACCCACTTTAACGCCGTTCCTCGCATACAATTCATTACTAACCCTAATTTTGCATGTTCGGGTACTTTAGGGTTCTCGAATAATTTATTTAATTTTCTAAGAAACAGTACCGAATGCATTTCTCCGTTAGGATTCCCCCGTTCTTTAAATACTGAGAAATATTGTTTATTTTCCGAATTCTTAACATTACTGATTTCGTTATCATTAACGTTCTGGGATGATAAAATGGCGTAGTCAGTTGGTTTTCGTTAACATTTATAGCTAATTCAGATATTCTTTCTTGCATATTCAACATACGTAACGATAATTACTCTAACCACTTACTTATATCTGTTTTATTACACTTCATTGCGGTTTTTGACGCGTTTAACTCTTGGTTACTGCTTAGCGTTCTATTATCCGCCACGCCTAACTTTGACCGTTTAGATTTTCTTGAAGGTATACTTGCACTACGTAATCCCCTACAACATTGTAAATAAGTCCGTTTTTTAAAGTTGTGCACCTTGATCTCTTAGTTCGTTATTGTGATAAGCTTGACAATCGTGCTCGCCGTTGTGTGTCAAATGTTGTATACTCTTTGTTCTACTAGGGTTTTAGGTTCTCGACTGATACAAGCCTCTCACAAATAACCTACTTTACTTATTCAAATATGGGTTTTACAATAAATACATACATATAGAAGTAATCACCCCATAGAATACAAGAAATAGTTTATCGATAAGCAATGCCATACAGGCAATTATAAGCAAACTAAACAACATACATTGATAATCGCATTTCCTTCGTTAGGCGCCGGCACTCACAAACACCAAACTCTGTGTCTTTTTAATGAGCATAATAATTCAACTAACTATCGTTTCTTGTACTTCTATTTAGAAAGCATCATATCATATAAACAAAACTCTTATACAATAATGACCACAAATTTAGTGTAAATGCAGGCCTAAACATATTAAAACGACAAAAAGCATAGAACTACTCCTAATCAAACCCTTGCACCGACTGACTACCAACCCCTCACACGTAACAAATTCTTAAAACTAAACCTGGTTTGGTGGAGCGTTAATGGGACGTTTGACTATATTGTTGCGTACACTAGATTGTTTTAAGCGTACGGCTGAGGCCTTTGGTATAGGAGTCCGAACTCTCACTAGTATTAAGAAGGAGGTACTCGACGCACATGAAGTAACCCAACCCCCGCAATTGTTTAGTAAGAAACGAAAGTGTATCAAATCTAAATCTTGTGATGTAGACAATTTTGTTAATGATTGTTTGAAGAGAAATATATAGGACATGCATTCTAAAGGTAATCAAAATAATATTAATTTGGAATATATTTTATAAGCTATTTGTATTTTTAGGACTTCACGTAACGATAGAAACCCTACAACAAGAACTTGCTTAGTATGGAGTATTTACTTTAAATACAAGTAGTTTGAAGAGGGTTTTATCCACTATCGGTTTTCTGTTTAAAAATGATGATTGCAGACGGGGATTATTTGAATTGGAACATGTTGTTACCAAACGAGTACAGTTCTTTAGGGAATAAACAAACAAAAGAAATTATAAGGGCCTGTTTTCTTAGACGAAACGTAGATTTTCAGTCGGGGCGAGTTAAATATCCTCCATATGAAAATGTATATAAAATTAAACGCATTTATTGTGTCTTAGAAATAAATTGTTACATTGTATTAAATGAAGGTAATTAAAGGTTAATCAGAGTTCATATCGGAAATAAGAAAGGAGGCAACTACTTTGTATTCCAGACGCAACCTGATACTGCAGGTGCAAAAACAATGAACGGCAATAAAGCAGTCTTAATAAAAATTACTTAAAATAAGACATTGTATATTTATCGAGAAACTGCAGACAGCAAGATTTGCACTTTTCCTCTAAGATGAAGTGAGGTCAGAGGCTTTATAAATACTGTAAGAAGCCCCCGATAGTCAGTCAGTTTTCAAACTTCATAACTTGTTACGTTCATTTTCGTAACTAATTGATTAGTTTATATGTAATAATTTTCACCTTAAATTTCTTGGCGTTAAACACGAAAATTTATTTCCGTAAATTAAACATAACCCTTTCGTGTATTAAAATTTGTATTGTAATTAATAATAAACATCCTATCTATGTCAGTAGATAAATCTTTCTGCTCATTAGAAAAATAAATATCTTTTCTAAGAATTTCTTAACGTGGAATTTACGCCATAATTAGATAAGCGACTTTCCAAGTATTATTTCAATAATTAAATGCTGGTGTGTTTTCCCTTTTTAAAGATTTCGGTGAAATTATGTCAATAAAATTCGGGATCTCCTGTTTTATTCTCCTTGACAAGTTTACGTGCTTTAACTAAACAAATGTAACATTCATTTTCTGTTCGACTAGCAACCATAAAACATCCGTCTTGCTTTGTTTCGTTCCGTTTTTTTGCGTTATGCGAATTTGTGGCACGCATTATCTAGCGTGGTGAGTATATGGAGTTTGTATAAAACAATACTTTTCGGCTTCAATAAATTAATTTATTGTTCGTAATTATTCTAGTTTCCTGCGGGGGACACGTTAATCCCTCGAGCTGTCGTTTCTTCTGGTAATGCGAGGTCAAATGCGCTCTGCCTGGGCGTAAGCCTGTCTAATCGCTGACGTAGACCAGCGACTGGTTCCACCCCGATGCCAGTAACTCGAGGGTGAGTTCTTTTTTTTTGTTTTTCTTTGTATGCGCTTTTGACTTCGGAACCACAACACCTGGAGTTTTACCGTTCGAAGATGGCATTTCCAAATTTAATTTTTATATATGAAAATTATTGAACTATTTTGGTATTCACTGCTCTTTTCGTACTGCTTTACTATTTGGTTATAAATTACTAAAACTATACTACTTATTTATGTAAAAACAGTTTAAAGACTTGCGGGCACATTGGAAAATGTTGCCATTATGTATGTACATATAGTTTAAGTTTATATTTACGATGATCTAGAGCTGTGTTTTTTAGGGTTGCGTTTGTTTCTCTTTTTTTCTAGGTACTGTCAGGGGGTAGTTGCCTAAAAACTACAGCTCGCCATTTTAATGAATAATTTTTTTTTACTGTTGTGTACATATTTTGTGTAATTATAAGTTCTTTCTTTCCTTTGTATGTTTTGTTCTGAGTGCGAATGAGTGAGTGTGTTATTTTCTTCTATTTTTTTTCAGGTTCACCTTTACTTACTTATAGGTATAAAACCCCGCCCACTCACCGATTGAGCCCGGTTATTTCTTTCTTTCTTTTTCTTGGTTTTTTATGTTTTTTATATACGTCACATAAAAAACTTTAACGTTGTTGGTGGTTCAAATAAGCACAATTTGTGAATTTACAAAATATTACTGACAGCATCACTTAATACAGGATTTAAATTGTATGTATATTTTCCACTCATATTTGCAGCATCATCATAACCTTGTCCTCGACACTTTTTCAAATCAATATTATTGTTCTCAGGGATACTTACACTCATTAAAGTAGGCTAGATAATTTTATTACAATTTTGTGTTTGAAATATTGTAGTAATTATTAACAAAACTCTTGTTTACTGTACAACAATAACCTGAATATTTGAAAGTTGGTTTCATATAAATTTGTGTCTAAAACTTATATTCAAATTCACTATTTTAATATCAATTTTTAACATTATATAAGTGTGTGTTCCTGGCGTTTGTAAATATTTTTTTGGGACTGTATGTTTTACTTGCACGTTATAATATAGCTTTTTACTACGGTTTCCAATTTTTTTTCTGTATCACTCATCCGCCTCTACAACTTTTTTGAGCTCGCCCAAACTCTAATTCTTTTGGAGTTCGATTCTACCATTCTGTCCCTGTTTGGTTAAGGTATTCGGCTTAGGCGGTTTCCTCTACTTATACTTTGCTGCGTTCTTTCTTGTCTGCACGGAATATCGTAACTCAATTTAAAATAGAATAACAGCAATTACATAATGGTAAAATTGCAACATCGAGTGTTAAGGATTACAATTTAAAATTGTAAAAAAATGCAATTTCAAATATTAAATTGCAACAAGTTGTGTGGTAGTTCGTAATCAAATATGAGAATTATTACAACAAGCTCAATCCAATTTTATTTATGGGAATTTTAGTGGTAACTAGAGAAACATTTAAGTATTACAATGTTTTTACATGAAATGATGCCACCCACAATATTGAAAATTTCACTACACTTTTCATCGAACAATTACTAGAGTGGATGTTAATAAATCATATAGTAATTTACTACAAAACTTTTGTCAATATTACAATAATTTGTCCTTAGTTCGTATGACACCACAAATTGTAGTAAAATTCACTACAGTTGTAGTAGATTTTACAATACTTTTTTTCGGCGTAACTTCGTTTTCGAACGATTGTCCGAATTGATTTTTTAGTTCATAAAATCCAATAAAAGTTTGAAAGATGATTAACTGATTGTTTGGGTCTGATTTAACACATCGAATTACAACAATTAACTAATCTATTCTACTCGCATCTTGAGTAGTATTCAGCAAAAGAGAAAAAATGAAGCTTGTCTAATTTTACTTAAGATAGGTCTTAATAAAGAAGTCGATAAAAGGCGTATTAGTTCATTCTGTATTTTTGAACTGAAACATTTTACTCTATTGTATTCATTTTTAATGTGGGCTTTTAGAATGGATCATAACAAAGCCAACAAGTCAACAATATTTAAAAAATTCCCTTATTCTGGGATGATCCGCTTTCATCCTAACCCAGAAAGGAAATACTACATCTTGTCAAAGTTAAAACAACGTTTATTATTCTAGATACAAAAGCAACGACTTTTACTTTAACATCGTTTTTAGGAAAATGTGATGTTATTGTTTTATTATTTTTCCAATGGTTATAAGTTAAATAAAAAGTAAAATGAACCACAGAATGTTTGCGTTTATAGCTATCTTCTTTTAGTTAATCCTTGCAATTCGTTAATGGTACCGTTACACCAAGCATCATTAAAATTTATGCTCCCCCTGTCCGAAAAGTGCCAGCAAACATGACAACAACTGCGTTTAAAAGTGTTAAATAAAAAAGCCAAAATCTATGTATAGCTTGGGGAGTTTTAGCTTTAGTTTGATATTACCTGTTACTAAAACTTCTCTTTGATACCGGATCTTTAGGAAAAAAGCCGATTGGCCGATGAGGTCTTAAACTGATAATTTATCAAACATATTTTAGCTAATAATAAAGCAGCAGTATAATTTAGATAATACATAACAAGAGATACCTATTATTATTTATTATCTAAATTATACTGCTGCTTTATTATTAACTAAAATATGTTTGATAAATTAATTTGTTCGGTTCTAACATTATTAAAGTTGCAGGATGATTAGAACTACATGTTTAATAGGATTAATTTGCAACCAAAGAAAACGACGTTGCAACTCCCCCTCTCCTTCGACAGGCGGGAAAATTACTAAACTAAAATTTTACCGACGAAAAGTAAATAAGGAAGCCTATTTCATGAAAAGACAAGATTTATACCAAAATTAATCCAAATCGTCGACATTAGCTGGTTTCAGATCCTGTACGTGCCAAGTTCCAAGTGATTTGCCATCGTTGTCTTCCAGTTCGTACGTGGTTACACCAACCTTTTTTCTAACTTTGTATGGACCAGTAAATTTCCGAGCAAGTTTAGCTGTAAAAAATTTGGTAGCATCACTCAAAACTTTGTTTTTCTTCCAAACAATTTGTCCGGGTTCGTAAGTAACAGCACGACGTCTCAGGTTAAAAATGCGTCGATTGCGCTCTTGAGCAGATTTTAATTTTTCAGTCACTTTAGCAAACAGTTTTCTAAAACCTTCTTCTCTAGTACCTGTAGAATTTTGGGATTCTTCGTTAAAATTAATATCAAAGTGTTTTCCATTAGCGACATAATCGCGACCAAAGTTTATATAAAACGGCGTGTGTTGGGTAACTTCATGTCTTGCCGTCCTAATTGCACATGCAACTGAAGCTAAGGAAATATCCCAGCGTTTGTGTGTATCCCGTACATACGAAGCAAGCATTGTTTTTATGACTTTATTTGTACGTTCGGTTGGATTAGCTCGTGGATAGTATAGAGCTGTATATATAATATTAACACCATAGTTATTACACAATTCTTGAAATACTTTAGACTTCATCTGGACTCCATTATCGCAGATAATGTGTTGTGGTGCACCATACACCAAAAATATACCGTCTTCTATATTTTTACACAAGGCTTTAGAGTTTGCAGTTCGAATAGGAAATAGAACTACGTACTTAGAAAAGTAATCAGTTACTACTAGAATATGAGTGTAGCCTTGCGTAGATCTAACTAATGGGCCAATAAAATCTAAACTAATTAATTGCCATGGCTTAGTTACTTCTGGGCGTTTACCCATTAAACCAGCTGGCGGTTTTGTTCAATTTTGTGTTCTTGGCATACTAAACAACGATTGACGTAACGAACTACATCGGTTTTCATTAGGGCCAATAATAACGTAACTTAATTTTCCAAAATGTTTTATAAATTCCCACATGACCAGCTGCAGGAATGTCATGGTGGTCATGTATTATTCTATGACGTTGGTCTTTAGGTACGACAAACTTCCAACAATTAGCATCAGACGACAATTCTGGTATTTCGGGTCGAGTATATTTAAATATAACTTCGTTTTCTACCCTCCACTGAGCAAACTTTTGAGGGTCATTTTGATTTTGTGCGGAGTTTTATATACCAGCTATCTTGTGTAGTCGAAAAATCGGAATCGGAATTTTAGATTCAATAGCATCAGCTGATATTGGAACACTACGCGATAATAAGTCTGGAACGACGTTATCTTTACCTTTGCGATGAACGAGTCAAAATCATACGGTTGTAAGCGCAATGCCCATCTGGCTAAACGACCTTGCGGATCGCGCAACCGATGCAGCCATAATAAAGAATGATGATCTGTGATCACCGTAAATCGGACACCATCCAGATATTGTCTAAGTTTTTCTACTGCCCAAATTACTGATAAACATTCCCGTTCTGTCGTAGAATATTTACGTTCTTGGGTGGTTAATGAGCGAGAAAGATAGCAGATAACATGTTCACCGTCGTCTGAATTTTGCGATAGTACGGCACCAATACCATAAGCTGAAGCGTCTGTCTGCAGTATAAATTTTTTTTTAAAATCGGGACAACATAAAGTAGGTGCTGTGACTAAATGCTCTTTCAAAATTTTAAAAGCCTTTTCGCATTCGTTAGACCAAACCCATTTTACGTTTTTCTTAGTGAGATTGGTGAGCGGGGCTACAATTGTCGAAAAGTGTGGAACGAATCTACGATACCAAGATGCTGTACCTAAGAATCGTCTAAGCTCTGCAATATTTTTTGGTGGTAAGATATCAAGGATTGCTCGAACTTTATCAGCATCTGGTCGTACACCATATTGGTCCACTATATACCCTAAGTAGCGTAATTCTGGAAGACAAAATTTGCATTTTTCTAGACTAACCGCTAACCCTGCTTCATGTAAACGATGAAAAACTTTATCGAGTGTTTTTAGATGCGTATCAAAGTCTTGTGATACTATGATGACGTCATCAAGGTAAACTAGGACTGAAGGTTGTAAATCGGCACCAAGCGTGTTGTCGATCAACCTTTGCCAAGTACTAGGGGCGTTGGTCAGTCCGAAGGGCATACGGCGAAATCTAAACAGACCTCTGCCCGGGACTGTAAATGCGGTAAAATCGCGTGACGATTCATTTAAGGGATTGCCACGTTTAATATCAATAGTACTAAGATATTTAGCATCTCGTAGTTGATCTAAGATCGCCGACATATACGGAATCGGATACGCGTCTTTGACTGTTACGGCATTCAATTGCCTATAATCTACGCAGAATCGAAAAGGATTTGTCCCGCTTTTGAACGAGACATACAGGTGAAGACCACGCGCTTTTGCAGGTTCTACGATGCCGTTGTCTAACATACGTTTAATTCGGCGTCAATAATTTCCTGTTTCTTGGGAGAAACCGGATAATACCTTTGTTTTATCGGTTTGGTTCCTAAGAAACAGGAAATTATTGACGCCGAATTAAAACGTATGTTAGACAACGGCAGGTCGTAGAACCTGCAAAAGCGCGTGTCTTCACCTGTATGTCTCGTTCAAAAGCGTTTGACAAACCTTCGATTCTGCGTAGATTATAGGCAATTGAATGCCGTAACAGTCAAAGATATCCGATATCCGTAATTTCGATCTTAATTCGAATAGAATGTATTGTTAACGTAAATCGTACTCGTCCTAAATCGGGTTCTGCTGCGAGCATGTAACTTCTTCAAGATCTGTTTTCTAATCATGATAAGATCCATGTAATTAAATGTGGAATTTTACATTAATTCTCTGGCGATAAATTAGTAACCGGTACAAGATGATACGCCGTACTATAATGTGCTGTGCGAGCATGTAATGTTTGAACAGACAAATCTTGTTATTTCTATTCGATGACAACAATTCTTTTAATTTTTGCATTTATGAATTTTAATTCGTCTTCGACATTAACCTTATAAACAGATTTTAAAGTAGAGTAACCTGACGTTTCTAATTTAATTGCGCGACGAAATAACGATCTCATTTTTTCTAAGGTTTCAGTTATCTTTAATTCCGGAAAACATTACTTGCACCGTAGCCAATGGTGATGAATGTAAAAGTGTAGGTTACGTATCGACGCCTATTAGTTTAAAGGGCAAAACTCATTTGTTAAATATTTTGGTTGTTCCTGAACTCCACCACAAATTAATCCTCGGGATAGATTTTTGGAAAATTATGGGCATCGTACCCAACTTAAAAGACGATGTATGGCATTTTACAAATTGCCCGCCGGATGTAAAAATTTCAACTATACAAGGTGAAAATACTTTAACATTAGAACAACATTCGCAATTAAATAAATTAGTATCGGAAAAACTTGCGCTTATGAGTACTAATTTAGGCTGTTGTACAACTACAGAGCACGTTATTGAAGTCTTGCCAAAAACTAGACCATAAAACGTACCGCAGGTAGCGAAATACGATTCCTACGGGTTGATATACAGAGAAATTAATCTACTAATCACAACAAGTAGACAATCAAAATTGAGCACTGTAGTATTGGCAAGGTTATAAATCCGCACAGCGCGAAATCTTTACTAATGGGAATCAACAAATCTCACCAACATACCACACTATCCCAATAGTAATTTAAGATAAGAGTCGACGTGCTAAATCCGCAACGCGTAACAAAAAGCAGCAACGACTTTACCTTGCCAATAGTTGATACCAAAAAAAAAAAGGAAAGGAAATTGTATATATGAAATAAGCGGTTAAGAATTATCAAGAATAACAAACGTGTTCTCCAGTTCAATATTAACGCTTATCAATAAACTTTAACTAAGACGAAAATACATAACAAGAGATACCTATTATTATTTATTATCTAAATTATACTGCTGCTTTATTATTAGCTAAAATATGTTTGATAAATTAATTTGTTCGGTTCTAACATTATTAAAGTTGCAGGATGATTAGAACTACATGTTTAATAGGATTAATTTGCAACCAAAGAAAACGACGTTGCAACTGATAATTTTTACCTTCATCTGGTCATCTAAATCTTGAGCGTATTATTCGCGGTCACGCCAATTAATATTGCAATACTCTCAAACCCAGCATCAAAAGTATCCTCTTGTTATCGTCAGTTCTTGCAGTAGAGACATTTTCAATGTTTTGAGTCAAGTCGTAATTTATATCACTATGCACATAGACACTACCGCTGCTTATACTACTATAACTCGGTACCAAATCTGTATTTGCCTTTTTAAAGAATTTATCAATTTTCGGTAATTTTGTAATAGATTGATCTTTTTCACGTCCTATTTTACGTTTTTGAGCACCACTTAAATACTTTGACTTGCTTCAACGATTTTCATTAATTCCATAGTAAATATTCGATCGCAACTGCTGAAATAAACAACTAAAACCGATATTTTTAAACAAATTAAAATCGCCTCAAATTGTCCAAATTTTGTTATTCAACAATGTATTCTTTACAAACGCACAAAGCAGAAACTACAAACCTACTGTTCTACTCAAGTTTCGTTCTGATAGCATATAACGTACAACACTGGAATACGGTCATACAACAAACATATGGACTATCATGACCAGTTATTGAATTTCTTAGAAGGAAATAAAGTAAACCAAATCTTAAAATAAACACTTTTTTGAAACTTTGTGGATTTTAGAAAACAATTTATTATCCAGCATCCGTTCTTTTTAGTCTTTCATTTAAGCTTCTTGCAAAACAAATATTAAGAACATACTATATTTACCCACAGCCCACAAGATTACACGATAAGGTAACACTTCCTAGCAGTCAGTCACCATGGACACGTTATCTCTTCCTGTTACATCGTATAATGCAAATACGGATTAGTTAGCCCCAAAGATTCCAAACAATCTGAAAATGTGTCTTTAATGATTTCAAAAGGAACACAAAGGTACACGTTTATTGTTCGTTTTTCTTAGTATCAGATCCCTCAAAAGAAAAATTTTCTTGTTTACAGAGGAAGTTTAACGAAAAATTGTCAATAGTAAATATGGTAACATATGAACGATTATTATATTGGGACGTTTTGCGGAGTGCAAACACGTACCTGAAGCTTTTTTGTATATGTTTGTTTAATTGTCGGTGAACATCCACTGTTTTTTGTGAGAACGATTGACTATTATATTTCCGAGGCGTCGGGGTATTGGAGAATCCCCCTCGGAATTGAACATTGCGCCACAATGAGCTCCTGTTTTTGGTACCAGCGTATAATTTTGTGGTGAGCGAAGTTATAGATTAAATTTTTAAATCTACTCACGCAATCAAGCATACGGAATTCTTGCATGTAATTTCTATGTCATAGTAATTAGAAATAGCGAGTAGGAGGTGGGAAATTGCGTTTTGTAGTTGTTTTGTTTACCGTAAATGACCTTAAATTTTGGTTCTTGTATTAGGTTAGTAGAATTATTAGTAAAAGGATCTATTGTTATTTCTTTGTGCAGTTTGTACGTAACTTGATCAGTTTATTAAAGATAAATTAAGATTAAGTTAAACCTGTTTTGATTTTATATTCATAGCCACAAGAACTTCATGTATTAAATCCATAGCTAATGCTCCCTGAATCTAGTTCAAGTCTTACCAAATAACCCTAAAATGTGAATATAAAGGATTTAAGAGAAACGTAATAGCTTATTTCTATGATTACTAATTTAATAAAATTATACTAATGAAGCAGATACTGCATAATTTTGAAAACTTTAAACGTAACTATTTATAAATATATTAATTTGCTTTCGAAGTCTTAATTTTAGAAATCTTGTTGAGGACCCTTTACGTCACCGATCCCCTCTTCGCGGTTCATCACCAACAATACAGGTGCCCTACGTTGCGTTACCAGCCTCACGTATCTCTTAATTATAATTACAAATTTGTCTTTGTCCAACTTCGTACTAGTGTTAAAGCAAATTGCGAAAGTATAAAGCTTGTATTGAACTGTATGTATTGAACTAAGGAGCTATAACTTCACGTACTTTTTTTTATTAAACTAATTTCTTGTTTCAAAAATGAACAACAAAAGTTGCTATATGGACACAACATCCCAATAAATAAAAGTTCGCAAATAAAAAGTTTATTAAAAAAGTTAAAATTTAGATTCTAAGAAGCAAACTGTAAAGTGGATGAAAGTGATTGCGATTCTACAAACGTTCGAGATTCGCGTCGTTGTACTGATTGTGAATACCAAGTAATAAAATTATATGGGTTGCAAAAATGCTCCAAATACAACGTGCTAATTGCAACGTGAATTGCACAGAAATCCAATACGTTTTAGTTGAAACTTGGTAAAATTAAAAATATTGTTAAGCTCTCTTACAGAAGAATAAATCCTTTTTTTGCAAAGTTTAAATACTACGATTGAATAAGGTCCACATCTACAGTTTAAAAATTCAATTAGAAATGGATAACTCGATAAAAGTCTGAACTTAATCGCCTCTCGTAATCACCCCAAAAAGACTCTTTTATACTCTTAACTCGGGTGCGAAATTTGTTCAATAAGCTTCAAATTTCCTTTTAAATTCAATTTGTTTTTGCGCCAGTAGCAATTTCTTATATGAAGAGGGTCAAAGGTTTCGATCGTACCTACAAACTGCGCAGCCCTAAATCAGTAGCTCCGTAGACGGAAGAGAAATATATTTAAAGAGGTAATTTATAGCTTGGGTCAGTTGAAACAAATGGTATACCTATTCTTATAAAGAGATCAATAACAAATGTACCAATTTCTTTAAGTGCCTTGAATTAGCTACAACTTTAGTGTATTTTAAAGCAATTCAAATGTCTTTAAAAAGACGCCAGCTGCTTTTTGATAACGCATACATTACAAAAGTATCAGTATTAATAAAGTATTTTTATAAAAATATTAAAATTACAATGCGAACAATTTTACAATAGATGCCCTGATGCGGACAGGTTCGTACACCATTTATAATATTTACAGTTACTTTTCGTAATGTTTTAAATCTCACGTTCAATGGTAACCTTCAATTTGCCAAGTGTATAAAGTTTGTTTTAAAACTACCCTTTTTAAACACCACTAAAGAAAAAGTCTGCCGGATGTAAGATCTCATGATCTTCGAGGCCTAATCTATTTGATATCATGCGCTAGTCAATATATTTTCGCATCATATCTAGCATTTCAGTAGCAGTGTGACATCTTGCGTTATCTTGTTAAACCTAATGGGGTGTTCTGGTTGTCTGGAGTCACCTTGTTAATGCTTCCTAATAAAGTTGCTGAACACGTTTCTACGTTGAAGAACTTGATTTACGGCTTCACGACGAAAACCCAAATCCAGTGTCGTGTAGGTGAAGATGTCCATGGTCCAGTAACCCTCGTCCGAGTTACGCCGAATGTAATGCAGCACTTCGCAGCGGCGATTGCAGTCGGATTTCCATCGCTTTGGTATCTAGCGGCTGATGGGCTGACGCTGAAGTAGACGGTTTCCTTGGTTGGTAGAAATTGAAGCGGGCTGATAGCGGAATATTCCAAATCCTGACGCGTTTGTTGCGCCACGTGCTCTAGGAGGTGGTTCGGCTCTGAAAGTGGAGCGGGTTTAAGTTGTGTTATTGGCGGGATCTTGTTCACAGTGTTGTGAGGGCTCACTTTATTGCCAATTAAAAGTTGGTGGTCACAATAAGATAATCTAAAGGAAAACCCTTAGTGCACGAGGAGCTTAGTGACTTTCGTCTTGCCTTTTCTTGAGTTCTCTCCAAGAGGTTTATTGACCTTACTAAAGGGAAAAAAGAAAACAATTTGCTCTAGCGTATGGAGCTCTTTTTATATCGAAGTTTGTTTAAATTATACATTAGAGCGGTGAAATTTTGTATTTGAGGGGTGTCGGAATAGTTCATTATTGATTAAAGGGCGCTTAAGGCGTGCATATAACCAGTTAGTCAGGAGTATGATTGATTGCGTACCTACACACTAACATTCATTAGAATTTAATATTGCAATAAGTTATTGGATTGGCTTGCCCTACAACTCGCCAAAAAGAAAATTCTATTACACGACCCAGGAGGATCGCACACAAAACACGAACTTACGTGCGTGCAATGGTCGTTCACAAAATGGGCGAGAATTAACAGCACTTACTTCTTTTCGGCATTTAATGCAGCCATTCTAGTGATATCATGCATTGTCACTAAATCAACACAGTTCAATGTTTCAATACCGTTTTAATTAACAAATGAAAACAATCACAGTATGCCTTTGGTTCTTGAATGACACCGATGCAAACATGTAAACATAATTTGTTACTGGTCCTGAAAGCAGTTGCTAGTGATGGGCCAGCCTGTGAAGATAATTTTCTGAGCGATTTTTTTTTTAAATTAAGCTGCACAAACGTTTTTGTACCTTACAGAACTTCCACATTCAAAAGAGTTGATTGAAGAGTAATTTTTCGATCATGTACCCTCTCAGTTTTATGAAATTTATTAATAAACGCAATATTATCGACTTATTAGCAATTGAAAAATTGCAAAATTTTATTGAAACTGGTTTCTCACTCGTTAGTAAGAATTGTATGTCCAATATATCCTAATATAAAACATAGGTTCGTGAGTGGAAAAGTACATGGCTGGTCTAATACAGATGAAAGGATTATCGAGTAGCATATGAGAAGGACATTTCAACTATTACATGATGTCATTTTGAATACAATGTTACAAACACATATGGGAGAAGTAAAAATTTACCTATATGTAACTTATAACTATGTAGTCTTAGGATAGCATTCATTTTAAAGCAGCTGATATTATAAAAATGCAGTCAGCTTAGAATTATTGTATGCCATAACCAGAATTTCTGTGTTTTCATTCAACTTATTCTTCGCTTCTCTTAGTTCAGAAAAGCAGCCATCTTGTTTTAAATTTGCTTCTATCATGCAAATAACCTTATATCAGGCTGATTTCTTTCCATGTACCTTTAAACACACACTTCAGATGCCGCTCTATTTGATGAAGAGTAACAAAGCAAAATATCAGTTGATTAAATCATATTTATTGTTATAAAAAACACTACACTCCAGTTGTTATTAACAGAAACGGTGACTATCAAAAACTAGGTTATTTATTTAGTTAAAAACGAATAACAATTCAAATGTGACAGTTGTTTTGTTTCGTCATTCCGTATCTTCATCTACTCTTTTGATTTCGTGAGTTACTAGATTTTTGCATAGAAAAATCGAATGCATTCAAATATCTCCATAATTTTAGCTATGCATATTAATATTCTTATATCATAGCCAACTATGGCTTCCATTTTAAAAGATGAATCTTTATGACATATTTCGTAAATCGCAGGAAACAATTGTTCCACTACCTGACTGTAAAAAGAATAATATCTACAAATTTTATTAAAATCACTTTTCTCGATATACGATAACTAAGTAGCTAGACCAATTTGAATGAAATTGAGCTTCTTTATTTTTCAAAATATCTAGAGGGCCATAAACGTTTTTGAAAAACAGTAGCAAATCTGAGTTCAGTATAAAAAAACGCCAAGTGGTCTCTATTTAACCTATTTCTTAACTATTATAACAAAGTTACCCATAGAACAAAGATAGATTATTGTCACCCTGTACATACACATACACACACGCACAAACACACACACACACACACTACATACACACACAACATGCGCACGCACGCAAGCACGCACGCATGTATAGATGCACGCACGCACCCACCTACGCACGCACGCACGCACACACGCACGTATGCACGCATGCCTATACACACGCACGCGTGAGTGCACGCGCGCACGCATATGCACGCACGCGCGCGCACGCGCACGTACGCACGCACGCACTTACGAACGCACAATCCCACGCACGCACGCGGGCACACACATACACACAAGATGAAATATTAACTTAGACTATATCTAATATAAGTCAAGAACTTGACAAAGTTAGGTTGATGTATGGTTGAGTAAACTATATAGATTTGTATAATTTTGTATTTGTCTTCATGCGTCTGCGTCCAAGTGGCGTAATTGCTGAACTCATCAGCCGCGAAAACAGAAAGTACATGTTCAAATTCCGTCCGCGATCTTATTTTCTTCATATTTCAATTACTAGGTATATATATATATATATATATATATATATATTGTGTGTGTGTGTGTGTGCGTGTATATATATATATATATATATATATATATATTGCTGTAACTATAGGGTTAATTTAGGGGTAGGTTAAGTCATAGGGGTCGTAGAGCAAACTGTATATAGCGGTACAAGCTATTAAAACACATATCCAAGAGTAGGTACGAGCAAAGATAAGAATTTAAAAATGTAACGAAACGCATTGAAATTAAATCAGTGAAAAACCTGCATGAATTGACTAGATAAATATTCAAAAAGTGCGTTAATATATCATCTTAAACGCGCGCAGAAATTATGCATTATTTTAAAAGCGTGCGTGATCTAAAAGTATCACATTTGTTCAAAAATCCAATTTATTAGGAAATAAACAAACACCAAATTTATTCCATTCAGGTTAGAATAAGGCCAACAACAATAGTACGTGATTTGTTGGACGAAGATTCCTGGGATTTTTGAATTAAATGTGAGGTATAATAATGAATTACGTGACATTTTTAGCATTGCTTCATGCAATTGAACTACACAATTGGTAAAGTTTCCCAAAATAACAAGAGATAAGACACTTGGTCTCGCCCAGCACGTGAAGTCAACGAATCGCAAACAAAAGAGGCCGGTCCTATAAATATGATGAGAATTGAAGATCGAGTTAGTATACTTTTGAAACTGGGGAGTCACTATACTTGAAAGTGCTAAATATTTACGTAAACAGTAAATTAAATTAAAGAGTGTGTAATTGTGCAAGCGAGCCGTACTTCTAAAGACGTAAGTAGATAAGATTTATTGAAGTTATACCATTTCTAATAATAAATAAAACAGGGCTGCCAATTACAATCTCAATTACAATCTTAATTACAATCTTAAATTACAATCGAAATAACGATCCTAATAAAGATCTTGTTACGATTCCTGTTAAAACTTTTAATAACGATCAATTACGATCTTAAATACAATTTTGGACACGAGACTCTGGAGAATGCTACCTGTTCAAGCAATTCGATAATCTCTAAAAATGGTAAATATTCTATTACGGAAACGAAAAACCTTTCATTGGAATAAACTCACCAACAACGATTTGGATACTAATTTGGTTGGATGTCGACTTTAATTCTTGGGAATGCAGAGCACCTACTGAACCACTTCAGGTTAGATATTTTGATATGATTTATTTCTAAAAACTGTTTTATCTCAATAATAATTCAAATTGGGGTTTCTTGTATAAATTTATGAAAAGTAATAGACATCTTCAAACGTTTCAAAAGGTGTCTAAATGTAATAAAATCTTGTTTTGCTGGCTTGATTTTCTAAAAATCTGACAGATGTAAATAATCTAAAAAGAGAGAAGATATTTAAAAAGGTTGAAAATATTTAATCATTATACTGTGTATTGTAGAATTGCTTTATTTAATTGAATCAGCTAGTCGAGGCAAAGAAAATTATAAATTAACATTTCTACAAGTGCTTGAGTAATAAAAGAATAAATCACAGCATAAATATTGCGTCCAAGCGTAGGGGCTAACAGGGGTTAACACAGCATAAATATATCTGCCCAACCGTGGGGCGAGAATAACAAGGGTTTTATTTTTCCTACAGGAAGATAACACAATATATTGCTGTGATAACTCGCACCACGGCTTGGGCGTACATATTTATGTCGTGTTATCTATATATATATATATATATATATATATATATATATATATATATTCTTATGCTGGTTTATTACTCCACCCCTCCGCCCTAATATTTATTTTTTTTATATTTAATTTAAATTTTATTTATTTATAAATTCTGATACACGACTTTTGTCGTCGCCCCTAATTTTAGTATTCAATGAATGATTCCTATATGATGTGTTTTAGCAAAGTTTGGTTGGTTATCTATTTAAAACTGTTTACTATATTTTATGCCTCGACTATATGAAACCTTTATCTCAGGGCGTTCACCTACTCACCGTGGGTTCAATCGTGAGTAGATGTGCACTGCCCAACCAAACTGCACACTCGTTTGTTTTACCACTTTTTATATGGAATTATTTACTGTATATGCCAAATTTTACTGATCAATGTTGCTTGGTGCCAAATTAATTTATGTATACAATTTCTGACTTATCTGACGTTTTAAGATATTTCACGGTACTCACCTGAATTATACAGCGCTGATGCCTTCTTTAAATGTTGCTGGCTCAAGTTCTTATTCGCCGTACGCGCCTTTACAAGGATTCACAATCACTGATGATCTTGCGTATCGCTTCCAGGTGTCTTAAGATAATTTTGCTGACCCCAAATCTGAAATAATTTACCCTAATTTTAGAATTTTGAATATACCGTTGTATTTACTTCCCCCTGCGTTAATCCTTCTGTGTTCCCTTGATTTCTGCGTTGATTCTTCCCCTGTACTTTGCTGCTCTCCTGTTTTCTCTCTGCGTGCTCCAATTAATCCTTTCGTCTTTCCGTAGTCAATCCCAAACCTATCCTGCCGTGCTGTTCCAATTCAATCTATGCCCTGCTATACTTCAATGTCCACTCTATATCCTACTGCCGTTAATCTTTATCCAAATCACTCCAAAATTATAAATATCGTCGTTGCTTCGCCGTCGCTTTGTATATCCACTCGAATCTCCTACTGCCTTTTAACCAAAATCGTTCCAATTCCAATACCAATCTCGTTCAATGTAACTAAATATCCGTTGCCTTTCCCGTCGCACTTTACTTTAAATCTTCTTCTATAATCGTCGCTTTTTATACCTTCACTTTAATAATCATACGCTTTAAACTCAAAGAAACATTTATTTTATCCAAATATTTATACAACTTTAACACAGGTTTGCAAAACACGTCTTTTTACTAAAAGTAGTCGAAATAGAATCTCCTTATTTACTTCGCTAGGCAATAAGCACAACAAAACTAGCTTACTTAATCACATTTTAAAATCATAAAACTATCCAATAACAACTTTTCTTTCTCTAGTGTCACAAATACCTTAACTATAGTCTTTACATACAATCATAATTTCTACCATTGGTCCTAAACACTTCACAATTCTCCAATTATATCTTTGATATTACTATTCACTTATAATTTTGAATTTACAATTCGTCCAAAAGTTGATTCTACTAAAATGAAAAGCCAAAATAATTCACACAAAACCTGGACGCTTGGTTGATTGTAGATATCCGTAGACGCGTCCGGTTTTCCGACGGCAAATGTACTTTCAATGGCTTATAAATTTTCAACTTAGTATAAAACCTTGAGTACCGTGCATTGTATCAACGTCATTAAGTCATCTTGTTTACCTTTTGGCACATACGTTTCAAACTAAAATGGTAAATACTTTAGCATATGTAAAGTACGGCAAAATATAGTTTTTGAATTACTGGATCTTATATATGAATTCTGTCGTTTGGCATATACCCTTTTTAACACAAATCTACTCTTAGAAGCCTTGACCCCCCCCTTTACATAACAATATATATATATATATATATATGTATTTCTATCTATATATATCTATATATCTATGTATATATATATCTATATATATTAATAGTTATTAAGATGAAATGAAAACCCAACTTTGTATTTAAAGTTGAATTACCATTTCAAATTGAACTAGTAATTGAAAACCACTAAAAGAACGGCTACAGCAGGATTTGAACCTGCAACCTCTGATTCTCCGGATCAGTGCTCTAACCAATTGAGCTATCTAGCCTAATTGTTTAGATGATGTTATACTTAATCCTACTGAAGCTTGGCCCTTGTTAATGATTTTCAATTACGTCTTGCATTTAAGGAAATTTAGTGGTTTTCAATTACTAGTTCAATTTGAAATGGTAATTCAACTTTAAATACAAAGTTGGGTTTTCATTTCATCTTAATAACTATTAATATATATTAAGCATTAATTTGCATTCCAAATGTGGATTATTCTTCTTTATTAATATCTATATATATATATATATATATATATATATATATATATATATATATATATTGCTGTGAAACCTCGTATTAGAATCGAGCCTCACGAATTGGGCGTCAAGAATGCTGTGAAACCTACAAAAAGCTATTAACTTAACTGTTCCGTTGACTTTCTTCTGTTAATCGCCTCTTTACCCTTTTCCGCCTCGGCTGCTCACCTAGTTAAAACTTTCATCCTCAATCATAAAAAAAAACAAACACATTCCTATCACAAACACCAACGTTAACTCTATTTACATCAATATTCATAATACATTAAAATTTCAAAATTAAAATTCAGCATAAATTTCAGTATCAGAAAATTTCAAGATTAAATTTATTATCATTTTAATGTGCATCCAGAATTAAAGTCCTTGTAGATGCCTACTAATTAATATAACAATATATGCAGACCTGAGTCTGAGTACAAAGGAGCATTCCACCCTTTACGTTAATTAACCAGGTTCGTCTAATTGAGCTCAAAGACATACCCAAATTTTCATCATAATCCAGAACATAAATACTAAATACCCCTTTCTACTTAAACAAGAAAATTTCACCTTAAAATTAAAAATTTGTTGTTAGTACAATTTCCCTACTGTCCATTTTAAGTAAATCAATTATAAAGTTATTCAACACACACCAAAACATCAAACATCGAACAACAAAGCATAAGTTACCTGAAGGTTAATGCACTCGTGGCTCCAATGTACATCGTCCTCTGTTAATCAACTGGGTTATGTTTAGGTCCTCGGATTACTGGTCGCCTTTAAAATTTTCTACACCTCCATTCCTCTAAAGTTTTTCAGTGCTTTTCCGGAACTCATTTGTGTATATCTGAAGCTTGTTTTGTGGATCCAGACACGTTACGAATCATTTAATTATTAACACCCCCGAAAAATAGCAAAGAAATTCATACTTCTTTCACAAATATACGCCAAAACTGCCTACTTTTGTGTATTCATTTGTCGTTGCAAATTTGACTAATTGGTACAGTGATACTAGACTTTATTACCTTGTATCTTCTTTTCTAAGTGCACTAAATTACATTCATTGTAGCACGTAAAGAACAAACTGTTTTAAATCACCAAAATATACGAGCAAACTGTTTAAATTATTCTATCAAAATCGGAAAACTAAAAAGCACTGTTTAACGCATTGAATCAAATCGAAAAATCTAAGAGAGCCAAACTCATATTAACCCGGGTATATATAGTGGTTAGCCTGTCTGTCGGTTTTGTCCTCAAAACGGCCAGTTTCTAGAATTTCGTATACTATGTTCCCATCTCGCCCGCCTGTGCGTAGGTTCTTATTAAATTTGCACTCGCACCAGTTAAATCTCAGAAATTTCGACACGGCTCGCAACGTCTGGAAATAACTAATTAATTTTTTACAGAAATGTTATTTTTACTTCTCAAGTTTGCCTTTTATTTTCAACCAATCGCAACCCAGTGACGTTGCTCCACTCACGCCTTTTACTATATGTGTCTCTGTCTTGCGCATATTATCTGTCTCTATCTACCCTGTTCCGAGTGGTACAAATCTATATTCTTTAGTATCGGTTATTTTCAATCCATGTGGTTTTGTGAAATAACCCACCTTATTAGCATTTCCCGTAAATATTAAGCAACGGTTTCTCCAACATTCCCTGTAACCATTTGTTATCTGCAAATTTTACGCAGAACAAAAACATTTAAAAATACGCAGGTGTTCAAACATAATACTTCTACGATCTGAATATTATTGGGTTTTTACTAGCTTTTATACATATTATATGTTACTAATGGTCCAATTAACTCCAATTAACATAATACCCTTTAATTTTTAGTGACCCCTAATTAAATATTAATTATTATCTGTACATTTTGTTTAATACCGGTTACTTAAAATTGAGTTAATCAATATAAATGTTGCACGTAATTCTATTTATTTCTTTACTCGGAATAATTAAATTACGCGTAGAGCATTTTAATACTGCTTCTTTTTATAGAAAACGTCTTGTAAATAATTTAAATCTCTTCTTTTTAATGAAACGAATGAATTTTTATGCTTCACGGTTTTAATAACGCGTACCTTTTCCCAAAGCTTCTACACCCTTCTAGACCCTGGTCTAAATATGAGTAATATATATATATATATATATATATATATATATATATTACTCATATTTAGACCAGGGTAGAAAATTAAGTAATCACATCAAATAATTTTAATCATTTCAATTTACTCATATTTAGACCAGGGTAGAAAATTAAATAATCACATCAAATAATTTTAATCACCGTGTATAATGAATATTATTAGATAATACGCTTTATTAAAACCATGAAGCATAAATAAATTCGGTCGTTTCAGTAAAAATAAGAAATTTAAAATCATGTACAAGACGCTTTATATCAAAAGAAACAGTATTAACAAGCTCTACAGGTAATGTAATTATTCCTAAACAAATGGAAATTACGTGCAAAATTTATATTAATTAACCCTATTTTAAGTAACCAGTAGTAAAACAAAGTGTACACATAATAATTAATAGTTAACTTGTATTCGCTAAAAATGAAAGGATAGAAGTCAATTTTAATTGGAGTTAATTAAACCATTATTAATAATAAGCATAAAAGTGTGAAAATCCAAGATTATAATACCAGAAAATAAAGCTCTGAGAATTAATATTATTTTGAACACCTGCGTAGTTTAAATATCACGTACGGCGAAAATTGTGTAGATAACAAATGGTTTCAAAGAATCTTGAAGAAACCGTGGCTTAATATTCACGAGAAGGTGCGATACGGGGTTATTAAACCCAGATAGTCCACATGGACTAAAATATAATCGATAATAAAGAATATCAATTTGCACCAATACGAACAGGTTAGAAAAGGAAAGAGAAAATGCGTCAAGCAAAGACACATATAGTAAAAGGCGTGATTTAAGCAACGTCACGAGGGTCACGATTGGTTGAAAATAGGATGCAAATATCAGAGGTAGAAACAACGATTTCTTTACAAAATTAATTAGCTTTTCTCGGACATGTTTGCGTGCCGTGTGAGAATTTCTGAGATTTAAATGGGGCGAGTGAAAAATTCGTAAAAACCGACGCGCGGGCTACGGACTGGGAACATAGCATGAGAAATTCTTAAGAATTGTCTGTTTTGAGGACAAAAGCGACGTGCCGGCTATTCGCTATATATACCGGTGGTAATATAAATTTCGGCCTCTTAGACTTTTGACTATTCGATGCGTTAAAAGCTCTTACATCCGCGACTTGATTGAAGATGTTAAACAGTGCATTTTAGTTTGATAAAATAATTTAAAGTTTGCTCGTATATTTTAGTGATTCAAAATAGTTTGTTATTTACGTGCTAACATGAATGTACTTCAGTGCACTTAGATACAAGGTAATAAAATTTAGTATCACTGTACCAATTAGCAAAATTTACAACGACAAATGTATACACAAAAGTAGGCAGTTTTGGCGTATATTGGTGAAAGACGCATGAATTATTTGCTATTTTTCGGGGTGTTAATAATTAAATGGTTCAAATACGTGTCTGGATCCACGAAACAAGGGTCAGATATACACAGATGAGTTCCGGAAAAGCCCAGAAACAACTTTAAATAAATGGTGATGGAGAAAATTTTAAAAGCGTTGAGAATTAGAAGCCGTAAATATAATCCTGTTGGAATGGTGTGATTAACTAAAGGGACGATGTACATTGAAGCTACGAGGACAGTAACCTTCAGGTAAATTATACTATTTTGTTTGACATTTTGTGTGTGTTGAATAACTTTATAATTGATTTACTTTAAATGGACATTAGTGAAATTGTACTAACCATAAAATTTTAATTTTAAGATGAAATTTGCTTGTTTAAGTAGAAAGGGTATTTAGTATTGATGTTCGGTAATATGATGAAAATTTGGGTATGTCTTTGAGCTCAATTAGACGAACCTGGTTAATTAACGTAAAGGGTGGTAGATGCTCCTTTATACTCAGACTCCGGTCTGCTTATATTGTTATATTAATTAGTAGGCATCCAACAAGGACTTTAATTCTGGATGCACATTAAAATGATAATAAAATTAATCTTGAAATTCTTTAAAACTGAATTTATGCTGAAAGTTTTAATTTGAAATTTAATGTATTCTGAATATTGATGTAAATAGAGTTAACGTTGATGTTTGTGGTAGGAATGTGTTGTTTAATTTTATGAATGAGGAGGTTTATAAAATTAGGTGAGCAGCTGAAGCGAAACCAGGATCACAGCAGTTTATGACGCCCAATCGGTGGGGCTAGAATTTTTTTGTTGAAAGGACCCAGTTCCCGCATTCACAGGAGTATATCACAGCAGAATTTGGCGACCCAAAAGTGAGGCTCGAGTTCCAAATAAAATTTTTGTGATTTTATTCCAGGAAACTGGCGATCTGAGAGAGAGAGAGTTTCTGTGTGTGTATAAATTTAAGAGTATTTTGAGAGTGTGTGTGAGTGATTAGAACGTATGCAGAGAAAAGAGTGGTTAAGGAGTCAAGGAGTGGAAATTGGAAGTGACGATAATGCATTGTGTGAAAAAAATACGAAAATGGAAGAAGCTGGAGGCAGTAGAGATCAGTCGAGGACGGAATCGGGGGATCAAGGAAACGAGATGATATTGAGAATGTTAGAGAGGATGAGTGAAGAATCGAATAAGAAATTTGACCGAATGAATGAGACATTAACAGGAGTTAGTGAAACCCTAAGTGAGAAAATAGATAAGACGAATAAAGAAGTTTCAGAATTTAAAATAGTCTTACCGTAAAGATGGGGGAAGTTGAAAATAGGGTTGAAAAAAATGAGCGTGATATTACAGGTCTTCGACAGGAAATGGGACATTTAAGGTCCGAAGTACGCATTTTTTGTGAAGAAGAGATTAATGTAAAAATGACTGAAGTGACGGACTCATGTAGGGATCAGTTAGGCAGGGTAGAACGCGAAGTTAGTAGTATCAAATACAACATGTCAAATTTAACGGGGGATGGTCCCAGATTTTCTACAGGTGGAGTATCATTGGACCAACACATGAAGTATTATGGCGATAACAGGGTAAATCCACAAATTTTTATTAATAGCGTAAGAAATCTAGTGGGAAATTTATTTGACGAACAGACTAAACTGAATACGATAAAGGCTTTATTAAAGGACAACGCGGAAGCATGGTACAATTTAGTAGGACAGGACATAGACACGTATCAGGACTTTGAAAACAAATTTTAAAGCACTACTGGAGTGACCACAGACAAGACCAGGTACGAGACGACTTAATCACAGGAAATTTAAGGGAGAATTTTCAGGAAGTAGAGCAATATGCTATACGCAAGTATAGCATAGCAAAGCAACTGAACCCACCACTGACGGACCGACAAATTATTAAGTATTTATCACGACACTTCGAGGTAGACATAAGACAGCACGTAGCACTACAGAACATAGTGGACAGAGAAATGTTTTTGGAATACCTGCAGAGGTACGACGACGTAAGTAGTGGACGACCTCGGGAAAATAGGGAAAGACAGATCAACACAGTTAGGTTTGACAATAGACGGGACAACTACGCTAGAAGGGGGAATAATTACGGATACCAGCGACAGAATTGGGAACACAGACGACCATACGTTAGGAGTAATAGTTTAGGAAGGGGACCTGCACCGAGACCGGGACCTACCAGAATGAATAGTTCACCAGACATGAGCGGGACTGCTAATACAGACACGGAACGAGTGGAAACGCCTAGGACATACGCTGAGGTGACGGCTAGACCAGGACCAAGTAGGGAAAACAGACCTGGACAGGATTTTTAGAACGCGACAGACCACTAGATTTCAGTGTAAATGTATATGAACATCCACGTGAATTTTTCAAAATTGAGGAAGAAGTAGAGCCAGAAACTAAGGAAAAATTATGTTTGCCAATTATTAATTTAGAAATTTTGAGAATAATGTAGAAGTATTACTTGATACAGGGGCAGAGGCGAGTTTAATATCGGAGGAATTCGTCAGCAAAATTAGGGATAAGGTTTGTGATAGAATTATGCCTATAAAGCGTAGTCATTTAGTAGCTCCAAATAAAAAGAAGTTTGCTGTAGTAAATAGTGTTGTGGTGCTTAGGATAGATATAGGAGGTGTAAGCTGTGAACAGGAGTTTGTAATTGTACCTGGACTGAAGTTTCAGAGCATTTTAGGTGTTGACTGTATGATGAAGTTAGGGGTTTTGATAGATATGGAACGGAAGGTAATAAGGATTAATGATAGGGTAGTGCCATGGAAGGGCAGTTATGAAGTCACAGAGGATGACACGGGGTTATGAAGTATTAATGTAGTAGAGGTAGAGGATGATGAAAGTAAACAGATCAACACAATAAGATGTCCAGAGGATAGGAGAGTAGAGGTTCAAGCTTTAATACAAAAACATGCAGAAGTAGTGGGGGTAGAAGCAGCATATCAGGAGCAGGTGAAGGCGAAATTAAGTAAAGATGGCAAGTTTGTTTTTAATCAAGTAGATTTAAGGGATTCATTCTGGCGGATTCCATTACATAAGAATTCTAGAAGGTACATAGGATTTTCCATAGAGGGAAAAATCGATAATTTTAAAGTAGTATCGTTTGGTTTGTCGGCAGAAAGGGACACAATGATAAATGAGAAACAGGCAAGTGTAGGGACTGAAGAAGAAGTAATATTTAAGAGTAAGGATAATAGGGATGATAAGTTTATTGTATGTGAGAGAACAGGGATGTTAAGTATAGATATAGAAGAGGGAGAGATAGGGATGAAGAGTATTAGAATGGTGAGAAGAAAGACTTGGAGGGTCAAGAAGAGAGTTAGATTTAAATAGGATAGGGATAGAATAGGTGTATATAGAAGAGTAGAAGTAGGTGTGTATAGAAAATAAAGCTAGGTATAGGATAAATATGGGAGATAATTAGAAATAGGTTTAGGATGAGAATAAAGAGTAAATGTAGGAAGAAAAGAAGATAGGTTAAGTATAGATATTTCATAGAAGATTAGTGGAGAGTTAGGAATAGAGTAAGAGTAGGATAGGCATATAGGATTAGGTAGGGGGAAGTAAAGTATAGTGAAGATTAGTTAAAAGTTAGGAATAGGATAGGTATATAGGATGTATATAGGATTAGATGGATAAGTAGGATGAAGTTAGGGATAATTTCAGTTTATAGAATTAGGTGAGAGTTAGGAATAGGATAGGGATATAGGATAGGTGTAAATATTTTTTGGATTGGAGACAAAGTAGGTAAGTTAGATAGATAAGGGTAGAGCAAGATAGGCAATTTTTTTTGTAATTTTTTTTTGTCTAAATGCTTTATATTTGCATTCAAATAAGTGGGAATATTTGTATTCAAATAGGGGGAAAATACTCATATTTAGACCAGGGTAGAAAATTAAATAATCACATCAAATAATTTTAATCACCGTGTATAATGAATATTATTAGATAATACGCTTTATTAAAACCATGAAGCATAAATAAATTCGGTCGTTTCAGTAAAAATAAGAAATTTAAAATCATGTACAAGACGCTTTATATCAAAAGAAACAGTATTAACAAGCTCTACGGGTAATGTAATTATTCCTAAACAAATGGAAATTACGTGCAAAATTTATATTAATTAACCCTATTTTAAGTAACCAGTAGTAAAACAAAGTGTACACATAATAATTAATAGTTAACTTGTATTCGCTAAAAATGAAAGGATAGAAGTCAATTTTAATTGAGTTAATTAAACCATTATTAATAATAAGCATAAAAGTGTGAAAATCCAAGATTATAATACCAGAAAATAAAGCTCTGAGAATTAATATTATTTTGAACACCTGCGTAGTTTAAATATCACGTACGGCGAAAATTGTGTAGATAACAAATGGTTTCAAAGAATCTTGAAGAAACCGTGGCTTAATATTCACGAGAAGGTGCGATACGGGGTTATTAAACCCAGATAGTCCACATGGACTAAAATATAATCGATAATAAAGAATATCAATTTGCACCAATACGAACAGGTTAGAAAAGGAAAGAGAAAATGCGTCAAGCAAAGACACATATAGTAAAAGGCGTGATTTAAGCAACGTCACGAGGGTCACGATTGGTTGAAAATAGGATGCAAATATCAGAGGTAGAAACAACGATTTCTGTACAAAATTAATTAGCTTTTCTCGGACATGTTTTCGTGCCGTGTGAGAATTTCTGAGATTTAAATGGGGCGAGTGAAAAATTCGTAAAAACCGACGCGCGGGCTACGGACTGGGAACATAGCATGAGAAATTCTTAAGAATTGTCTGTTTTGAGGATAAAAGCGACGTGCCGGCTATTCGCTATATATACCGGTGGTAATATGAATTTCGGCCTCTTAGACTTTTGACTATTCGATGCGTTAAAAGCTCTTACATCCGCGACTTGATGGAAGATGTTAAACAGTGCATTTTAGTTTGATAAAATAATTTAAAGTTTGCTCGTATATTTTAGTGATTCAAAATAGTTTGTTATTTACGTGCTAACATGAATGTACTTCAGTGCACTTAGATACAAGGTAATAAAATTTAGTATCACTGTACCAATTAGCAAAATTTACAACGACAAATGTATACACAAAAGTAGGCAGTTTTGGCGTATATTGGTGAAAGACGCATGAATTTCTTTGCTATTTTTCGGGGGTGTTAATAATTAAATGGTTCAAATACGTGTCTGGATCCACGAAACAAGGGTCAGATATACACAGATGAGTTCCGGAAAAGCCCAGAAACAACTTTAAATAAATGGTGATGGAGAGAATTTTAAAAGCGTTGAGAATTAGAAGCTGTAAATATAATCCTGTTGGAATGGTGTGATTAACTAAAGGGACGATGTACATTGAAGCTACGAGGACAGTAACCTTCAGGTAAATTATACTATTTTGTTTGACATTTTTGTGTGTGTTGAATAACTTTATAATTGATTTACTTTAAATGGACATTAGTGAAATTGTACTAACCATAAAATTTTAATTTTAAGATGAAATTTGCTTGTTTAAGTAGAAAGGGGTATTTAGTATAGATGTTCCGAATTATGATGAAACTTTGGGTATGTCTTTGAGCTCAATTAGACGAACCTGGTTAATTAACGTAAAGGGTGGTAGATGCTCCTTTATACTCAGACTCCGGTCTGCTTATATCGTTATATTAATTAGTAGGTATCCAACAAGGACTTTAATTCTGGATGCACGTTAAAGTGATAATAAAATTAATCTTGAAATTCTTTTTAAAACTGAATTTTATGCTGAAATTTAATTTGAAAATTTAATGTATTCTGAATATTGATGTAAATAGAGTTAACGTTGATGTTTGTGGTAGAATGTGTTGTTTAATTTTATGAATGAGGAGGTTTATAAAATTAGGTGAGCAGCTGAAGCGAAACCAGGATCACAGCAGTTTATGACGCCCAATCGGTGGGGCTAGAATTTTTTTGTTGAAAGGACCCAGTTCCCGCATTCACAGGAGTATATCACAGCAATATATATATATATATATATATATATATATATATATAAATATTTTACGCAGTAAGTTGACAAATGCTAAAGTATTACAACTGATGGATTTGCGTATAGAAGAAGTTCAAGATGATTATCAGAACGGGTAGAATAGCTTGCGCGTTTTAGTGATCTAAAAAGCGGAACAAAAGGTTTAACAAAATTAAAGGGTTCTTTAGTGATTAACCAGACAAATCCCCGAAAGGAGGCAGCAGCTTTTTTGGTACCAGCTTTTTCAATACTTACAGTGGCAGAGATCACGGGGGTTAGTATGACATTCTAAGAGACACTACTGCGATGTGGAAAGTAATGGAAAAACACTACATTACCTCCCAAGTACACTGTGTACTTAAATTGTTATTTAAGATGAAGGCATCCTCGGAAGTAAAAGACTCCGGAGCTAAATTATCACCCCCATACGGATCTCCGGAAAAGGAGTACTTTGGAGGATATGATCAGAAAGTTTTAAAGAGCAGGGAACATTTTGCGAGTCGGAGCGTAGAATTCCAGAAATATGAAGCGAGTAGGTAAGCTAGGGAACTTGAAAATTAAAATTGATAGGTTAGCATTAGACATGGTAGGGATTAGCAAAGTTCGGTAACCTGAGCCAAAGGATTTTTGGAGCGGAGACAATAGGATAATTCATACAGGACCAGAGGAAGGAAATTCGAGTGTGGAGATAGTTATGCGAAATATATAGAACACTGTGTAGAAAACTACTTACAAAAACCAAAAGGTTAGAATCTAAACCGGTAAATAATGTTGCGAGCTACTATTAGCCAACCCGTCAAACACACAAGCGCCGTAGGCTCTGCATATTCTCCAGGGTTCGAGAATTCTTCTAGCAATTACTGGAGGATGAGTCATGCTTTTTAATTCAGAGTATATATAAGACCGCTAATAAATGCAAGAGTTAGTCTATACAAGAATGTCGAACATAAATTTATATCGTGTAAAGTTATATAGTTGAGCTTTTGGAAGTCCAAGAGTATACATAAATGTTATATGCTGTGTCTAATGTACAAGGCGTCGCCGTGGATCAATGTAGTAAGCGTAAGACTACGGATCCCAAGGTCCCGGGTTCAAATCTCGACACGGCCGACTGCTTGAAAAATGGCAGGTGAGCATTTTTCACATAAATTACGCCCTCGTTCGGATGAGAGGTTAAATGGAGGTCCCGTGTGTGAGTGTTGTCACGCACGTTAAAGATCCCTACCTTGCCTGGAACGGCAAGGGTTCGGCAAAAATCTAAATTTCCAGGCAACAAAAAACTCGCCTCCTGGCCAATGTAGTACCTACAGGTGGAGCATTGGAAATGTAAATGAACTGTGTCTAATGTACATGCAGCTTGTAGTATACATAAATAGATAGAAGTGTAATAAATAATAGTTGTGTTAGTGTTATTAATGGACCTATGGTTAGAGAAGTTAGTTTAAGAAAATATTAGTGCTTGTAAATTCATTAGTGTGATAGTGCTTCATTATTAATTGGACTGAAAACATCTATAAATAAGGCATATACTGTTAATTAGACTTATGAACAGTGAGTAATAAAGACTGTTGTTATTACTTGTTTTAAATTAGAAACGCGGTAGCAGTAGCCCGCTACAATAAGTAATAAAACAAGTATACATGCCCGCATCTAGCTAGAATGAGGAAGAGGTAGAGCAAGCTACAAAGGTATCAAAGGCATACTAAGATGCGTAAAAGGACACGAAAGTTTAATAATTGAGGGGGATTTTAATGCAGTCGTATGTGGGGATAGGAAAGGGATGGTAGTAGGTTTGTTTGGTTTAGGCGCGAGAAACGACAGTGGAAATAGGATGGTCGAATTTTGCCATAAAAACAATTTAACAATCACAAACAAATTATTTCAACATCGTGCTAAAAGACATACACATAGAAGATGCCAGGAGGTATGGGAAGATATCAAATACATTACATTTGAAAAATGTCAAATAAATTGCTGTAAAGCATAGGGAAAATTTCTGATACTGAGGATGTAGAAATGATATAACTTTAAATCCAGCTTAGGCATGGTAGCCAGAGATATTCTGGGGTATTCACAAAAAGAAAATAAGAAACCGTAGATAACAATGGATATTCTGAATTTAATAGAAGAAAGACGAAAATACAAAGGCAAACCAGACGAAGCAGGAAAACAGATACAGAGCCATAAAATGGAAAATCATTTGCGGTTGCAGGAAAGCTAAACTAGAAATGGATTGATAAAAAGTGCAAAGAGATACAAACTAAGATGGAAATAGAAAGGACAGACAAAGCATACAAACTAATTAGAATGAACTTTAGGGATATAAAACCGTATAGCAAAAATATAAGTGGCATGGAAAAAGACGCTATCATAGAAAATGTAGAAAAAGTGGTTAGACAGCAAAAATATATAAAAAATTTGTATGTAGGAGAGGAACTAGCAGCACTAGAACATGTAATCAGACATTGAAAAGAATGATACACTATACTTTATACCTAAAAATGCGTTTGAATTAGCATTAAACGGTCAGCAAAATGGTAAGACATCGAGTATAAGGTGCACGCAGAAACTTTAAAAGCCGTTAAACAAACAATAACAGAACGTCTATTCCAACTTGTAGGGTATATGTATGAGACAGATTAGATACCCAAAAATTTCAAACGTAACATCATAGTTACTATACCAAGAAAGAGAGCTGCTGATAGATGTGAAAATTTTCAAAAATAAGTTTGACAGCATGCGTGTCAAAAATATTAACTAAAATTGTACATTCGGAATTGTACAATGGAAAAAGGTTCAAAAAAATTGGAATTAGCTTTAGGGATAGATTATAGTACATAGTTTAAACATAGAAGAAGCAATGGTAATAGAATTTGAGCAGGGACGTAAAGAAGTAAATATTAAGATAGGGCTGAGATAGGAATAGGCACTATCCCTGTTAATTTTTAACTTGTATATCGAAGAAGCAATGAATACTGTCAAATATAAAAGACATTTGGAATTATTATACTGAGTGCCAAACATGCTTATATTTGCGGATGATATGGCGGTATTAGTATCTAGCAAGGAAGATTTAGAAGCATCTCTTAACGAAATGGAAACAGTTCCAACAGAGAAATACGGTATGAAAATTAACAAAAATAAAACTAAACTATAGTTAACGAATAATGCATGGAATAGATCAATATATAAATTGTTGGTTATTTTGCAAAGACAAGCGTGAGTTTCACTGTTCTTGCAGATCATCATCCGTCTGATGATCTGCAAGAACAGTGAAACCGGTCACGGGCTTGTCTTTTTGCAAAATAACCAACAATTTATATATTGATTTTGATCCCCTATGCTCCAATTACTTTCTCCATGCCAGGCAAAATTATTCGTTAATGTTTAATTGGAAACGGATTGGTTTCCGTCCACCAACTTCCTCGATTACCACTGGGTGTAGTACCTTCTTAGAAGAGCCGCCAGTGCTAGGTAGGTAACAGGTCATTTGTTTATTTAATTTTTAAAGTACTAGTATGCAAACTATAACACAAATAGGAAACGAAAACTTACAAGAGGCTGAGATTTTACATTTTCGGATATATTAGTTTGAAAAGTTTATTTCATTTTTAATCATTTAAAATCAGCCGTAGTTCTGGTATCAGGACTATTTATGTCGAAGATAGGTTAGTCTTCTTAGTATTTTACAAGACAACCATACTTCACGATGATGTCATAGGCGTCAACGTTTCTCATTATTAAACAAAATAAATGAATAATAGAATTGCACTAGTTTAGAATACAAAGTAAGGGTGATATAATTCCTGGACATAAAACCACCATAATGAATGTGACAACATTTGAGTATGAAAAATGTAAGATTACAAAAATAATCCCTCGTTAGATCAAGAAGAACATAACTAAAAATTATATATCTTAAAAGAAATAACCCTAACTCTATTGATGAGATACACCAATACAGAAACTGTTGAAAAGAAATATGATTATAAACATTTTTAAAGAATGTTACAACTTGGTTATTTTAGATTTTGGTAAAATAAGGAAAATTATGCATTAGTTTCTGCTCATTTAGAGAACAATATTTGATTAAGTTTTTTATGTTTTAAATTGACTGTTTCTCTTTGTAATAGGGCTTATGTATAGTAGAGGCATTGTTACATTTTTAAACAAAAAGACAGCAATATAATTTGTAAGACCACTAACTAACGAGAGAAACCAACTTGAAATAACCACCTTTTAAATGGAAAATTGTCTAATAGAACTTGGTGGTTTGGCGGCCTTGGAGTGTGACAAGGATAAAAACCTTTCAAAGTAAGTTGTTAATATGAATTTGCAAACTTGTATACCTCACTTTGTTTTTTTTTTCTAAAGACAACTTTCTCCTACTACTATAGCTAGCCGGTGCATCGTTTAAACTAGTACATTATCCCGTCCCCTTCAATGTAAAGTAGAATATTACCGTAGCTTCATTTTTGAACATAACAGCTTATAGTTTTGAAACTACTCATTAACGACGAAACGTCTATACTGCCTGCAAGAAGAAACATGGTATACGTATTCGATTCTCTTCTAATGAGTTAAACAATATCTTACAAATACGAACTAGCAGCATTTCCTGATGTTACTACTATATTGTAAATTTCTAATTACGCTAAGCTTTTGTAATCATTTACACAACGTAAACTCACATTCAGAAATGTTAGATGGTGCACGCTTCGGGGCTTATGAATAGAATTTGAACACCCTTGAAGTTCCTCTTCTTGAAATTGTAAAGTTATATTCTGTTTATTAATTATAATTACACTGCATAGTTGTGAAAAGGTTCTTCATTATATGAAAGGGTTATTTAAACAGTGTCATTAATTAACAGCTTAGTTATAAATTCAATGGAGAAACTTTGTGGTGTATAAGTAAGTAGATTATGCTATAGCTGAAGCTTCTGCAACGTTCAAATTTATAGCAATTCAACTTGAATTGATATAGTTCAAGCTTGTAAGCGTTGCAAAAGATTGTATTAAACCGGAGATTGTGTTGTGGGGAACGAGAAACCCCACCGCTGAAGATTTTCTGAAACTTTTTCGTAACGATTAAATTCAGAAAACGGACCCTACAGAAATTACAGTAAGGCCAGACCCTCACTTGACAGCGATAAAATTGATATTATACGTACGCATGCTGGCATTACTATTTGCCTCATAAGACAATAAGATACTTACATATATTACTTATTGGTATTTTCTGATATAGATATTGTTCGAACGGCCACTGGATACAGTTCAATACTAACAACTAGCAATTGGCTTTTTCTCAATAGGTTATTATCTTCACCGGAGTGTGGCTTAAACAGTTAAATTCATCTGAGCTTGGGTGGCATCAGGATTCCTGGATTAGCTCATACAGAACAAATTAATTAAAAAAACTTTAAAAATAACTATTTATTAATTAGTGAAAAGGTTGACAAACATACCCTCCTTTAATGTGCCTTGTTTACCTAAGGAAGAATTAATCTAACAGGAATTCCACCCTCGTTTTCAAAAATATACTGAGTAAATTAACAACCACCAGATAAAGTGCGTTTCTAAACTTAAACAAGCTCCAAGTGGTCCGCAAATAGTGTATTTATTGTATAATAATCATGACTATTGAAGAAAGACTAAGTGCGTTTTTAATATTAACACTGTTGCGGTCTTGTATCAGTACAAACGCAAATGCTTAGCTAATATTTATCACCAGATAACATGAATAACGGAAAAAAACACGTCAACACCTAAATCAAACTCCGTGATTACGCCCTGTCCTTTTTCTGTGCCACTTCCACCGCCTTTTGTCGACGTTCTAACATTATTTGTAAAGGACACCAGAATGTCCCCATTCGCCACTACCTCAACCTCGCTCGCTAACATCATTAGTGGTGTTAGCCACATCCGAACACCTCAAAATCAAATGTGCCAGAGACGACGAGAACTCAGATCCGCCATCGTTACCACATTTAATAAATCGGTATTACCAAAGCCGACAAGTTAGAGTTTCTGCTCAGAGAAAACAATAAAATCAACAAACCGACTGCTTCCTACCTACTAGCTAAATCTGAAAATCCCGCCCTAATTGTCAATGAACCAGTCAACCAAAACGAGATTGCCGCCTCCAAATTACAATTGTCCTACATCAAAGTAGAGAAGGCTTACATATTAACATTTATATTCCTATATAACCCCTCATACACTTCACTTACGCCACCGCAAACTTATCAAACCCTTCATCATCTCCTACCAAACTCCTATCGAAAATTATCACATTTATGCCCACATACTCAGACACTAGCGCCGCCGAACTAGTGAATATCATTGAAACCAACCTACACCCTTTCCTTCCGAACCTCAATATTAGATGTATCCGCCCGACAAACTCAGCAGTTACAATCTTAACAGACAAACTCTCTATCGTCAAACTCATATAAGCCCTCAACTCGAAATCCTACATAATCCATGTTTCAAAGCTCAAACTACCCCAATTAACAATTTTTGGCCTTAACAGAAACACTCCGACCAAGACACCCTAACCTACATTTATTTACACAACTCCCTCCGACTCCTCGTTCCAAAACCGCTGAGAGACAGGAAATCTTTACCGTCATTCGACAACACTAGAACATTTCAGACAACCTCATTGTCAAAGATTCACCACGACCACGCGCAATCCTCACTTTAAACACGCACTTATTTATAGGATACAAAGCTTGTGAAGTCAGAGACGTGGTTACAGTCACCAGATGCTATAATAGTCAGTGTTACGGTCACTCTGTCAAAATCTATCGCTCCACGATCATATGTAGTCGTAGCGCAGGTCAAAGACTGTTTAACACTACCGACTGTAGCGCCGACCTGTAGTAATTGTCATAGAGTCAACTGACAACACTACCAACCCGTGATCAATCCCGACTACCTAGTGTACAAACAAGTACTTGAACTGTCTAAATTACGAACCGACTATGGACTATAAACAGTTACTTAGTAGATGGTCCCTTGTCCTTTCTCAAACCCATTCCTTTATCCAAGCAATTCAAATTAATCTGCAACATTACAGAACCGCAACCTTAAAACAAGTCAGAATCATTCAAGTAAACAAACTTTCCTTAACACTAGTTCAAAAGTCTCACCTCATAAACAACAAAATCTCCAATTTACTCCCTAACGCATGAACCTATATCCATCCCACCCCGCCTCATCTCAACTTTACTACGGTACCATCATCATCACAGATCCGTCAATAGACGTCCATATTCTCACTTTACTTTCCACAAACATTTACAACAGAAATCCGTTGAAAGTCCGACTTCTTTTTTCTCAATCTTTATACTTTCAATACAGCAACGATATTAATCAGACAGACTGACATTAATCAGCTTGACATCATCCTCCATGGATTGGCAGCAAACCATCACCAATCTACGCAGACACAATCGCTAAATCGACACTGTGGCACAATATTAACACAGACGAACGAGGTATGCCACTAGATGACTTTATACCACAAAATCATTTAGTTATCATTAATTGCCAGTCAACAATTCTAACCTGGGACTCTATACATTGACACTTCAACATTTACGTTACCAGAACTTCTCGGTCCGAGGTTAATATAATTAGCTCATGGAAAGTCTCTTATCTCCTTCACTCTAGCAATCATAAGCCAAAATCCTTTGATATTTTACCCAATCTATAGCATAGAATCCGCTATTTCCACAGAGCAAATTGACCCAAATTTCTCATAAATCTATCACTTTTAACTCCAACTTCCCTTCTAAAACGTATGATGACATATATCCATATTTCATTGCAACCTTAATCATCTCCAACATACAAAAAGTTGCTATAAACACGATATCATACAGATATCACGCTACCAGAACAACCTTATAGAGGGCACACGATTTAAACACCAAAAGACGCAAAGTCACCTCCATTCGACGTCGCTTACAGACAGCCAGAAGAAACAACAACACAGCACTTAATGGCTGTTTCTTACAAGACTACAGAATTACAAGAAAAACGACAAGCAACATATAAATGAAGCCAAGAATCGACACCCCCATCAGAGGAGTACAAGTATCAATACTGAGGAATAGCAAAATGTTTTTCTAACCGCATACTAATTAAACCTACCAATAGTGAATGCCTTCATTTCAACCAACCTTAACTACTCTCCTAGACAAGGTAATTCATTCAACCATCCCCGATGTTCAAACCCAGTCCAACAGCAGACCATACAAAACTCCTCGATCCCTCCAACCACTGCATTGGACACGAATTTGCTAACGACTTCGGGACGCAATTATATCTAAACTAAACTCCACAAAAGCACCTGGACTTGACAACATTACTAACACTCATTATCATTAGGTTTTCAGTCCTGGAAATGGTTTGCCACGTAGTTCTATTGTTTTCTATTCTGAGTCAACCCACACATTTCTCCACCTGCATCTTTCACTATCTATGGGCAATAGTATAATCTAAGTATACCTCTACCTGTCCTTTTTCCTTTCTTTGCTTCAAATATATCCCGCACTATTCCCTCGTGATCTAGAACGTGTCCTATCATTCTATCTCTCCTATTTTTACTATTTTCCTCATATTTCTTTCTGTTCTGCCATTTCTAATACCCCTTGTTCTTAATTCTGTGTGTACAGGATATCCCTAAGCAAACTTCTTGAACGCATTAAATTATACAATCCAACATAGATGACCGTTTTCTAATTGCATACGACCAACACTCCTTAATTTCCTCTGCCACATTCTCTTTGCGCATGTACGTTATCGGGATATTTCTAGATTTTCGCTCCGCCTTCGATCTCTTGCGACCAACATCTTAACTCAACTGAAACTTGTTAATTTCCTATTCAACATCTTTCACATAGTAAGATCTTACTTAATCTTTTGTACCGCAACCCTAAGCTCCAACTTGTACTCCATTTCCAACACATTAACCCAAGCATGACCCTAAGTATCTATCCTATCTCCGACTCCATTGTACTTTGCTATTAATTCTCTGTTAATCCTCAACGTTCTAACATCAAAAGCTCTGCTCTATTGCATCCTATCGAGCTCGATGTAACCTGATCTTAAGCAAACGTAAGAATTTATGTAAAAAGAGTAATTGGATTAATTAAAAATAAATATAGAATTTTACAAAACCAAATACCAATTTCTATAATATCGTCTGGCGAAGAAATTTCGACAATAGACAAAGTTATTTGGGTATGTTGTGCTTTAATTAATTAATGTCCTTCCGTTGTGCATTGTGAATAATTATTGTATCGCATTAATTAAATTTGATTATAATAAGTATGTGTTTAGATTACAAGATCTATCTATTAACTTGTGAAATTATAATTAACATAATTCTTAGAATAAAATAAAATAATTAATTTTACTATTTACTAAACATTATTTGTGTAATAAATTCTAGTTGTCGAAATTTACCTGTCTAACTATTGTAACATCATGTACTGGACGGGTTATTTTATAATGTGTAAAGTAATATATACTTTAGGTTGTGCTATAGTGTGTATGGGAATGTGCATTTGTACATTGATATCGTTGCTGTTGTTAATAATGTTAATAATTTGTCAATTTCTTATAGTTTTTGTATCAGCCATGGATTTATTAGTTCATATTTACATGTGTACCTATTTAGTACGCACGAAAGACAAAAATGTCTGGACCTGTTGTACTTTAATGAATGTATGTCCATAAGTTTTGCTGTTGAAAATATACCTTTAATGCATCATATAAATTTGTATATATTTACATAGAAATCTCTACTACACATTATGTTTAAAAAAGTCTTAATTAAATAAATATTAATATAGTTAGTTTATATTTTAATTCCATACAAATACATTTAAAAGCTATGATATTTTTGTATTGTTACATATTGCTAATATTTACAAATGTTCCAATTTACTACACATGTTGAAACGTAAATTACAGTCACTAAGTAAAAGTAATTCACTCATCCCCAAGAAAAGGCAAAGAGACTTGCAGAAGCTACTACGAAGCCTCACACTACACGAGAGATGTAAGTTTTCCGCTGAAATCCTTCTTGGGGTCTTTGGTCCAGCTCTGAACTCTAATTTTAGCGGATTTTTGATGTGACACAGGGGAGGTTTATATAGAAAGACGGATATGTCAGGCGCCACTACACCTTTAAAAAATAACGTACTTGATATTACTAAACCTGAAAAGAAAATGTGGAAATACAACGATGGTTACTAGAGTAACAGTTGATACCTGAAATAAATTTACAGTGATATTAATAGAGCAACGGAAACAGCTATTTGGGTCTCAAAATCAAATAACACACGAGTTAGAATATTTTCACAAAGTTTTACCCTCATGCAATAATCTCATCTTTTAAAACTTAAACATACTAAATAAAAGTTATTAAAATGTTTGACCATTTGTACTTGCAACTGAATAATTTTTCTCTAGTTTTACAAGGTAACTATTTACAAAAAATTTTAAGATTATTTACAAAGTCAATCAATTTCACATACTAATCTTTTGGACCAAAACCTTAGGTCATCAAAAACTTATTTACTTTCACCAATTTCAGATCTGACATGTTGGTTCACAAAAGTACTCAAACGTGTTAATGCATTTAATTAAGAAATATACTGCTAGACCTTATCTTTAGAATAACTTTCAAAAAAAACATTTTATTTCACTGATATGTGTAAAATCAAATTGCCAAATATTTAATTTTATTAAACTCTTACCTACGTGAAACACATTTCACCTGTTTGTTAAACAAACAAACTTTAAAGTTTTTCTTAATAATTGACACTTTCTAAAAATATTCAAACAGGTGGTAAAAATGCATGTACAATTGTATTAATTTACTAAAACGTTCCTCATGATGTTTTCCAATAATAAGTTTCAGCCAACTATAACTGAAGGCCAACAAACAAAAGATTTCTAGTTTACCGGCTTAGATGAAACTAGTTAAATGCATCATACTACCATAAGTTATGAATCGACCATCTGGAATTTCAATCTGCAAAACTGCTTCGAAGTAGAACTTCTAACAGAACTTCTTCCAATTTATGAAAACTACCAAATCATTGCATATGAGAAGCTAAAACTAATCCAAATTTACATCGATATTATATAACTATATAAAAAATCCCGCTATTTCCTTGGCCTCGTGTTACCAACCACTAAACGTCCCTTACTTTCTCTTGTTTGCGCTGTAAGTTAAAATTGTTTTGTGAAAATGAAATCCAAATATAATATTCATACCATTGATAAATGAATTACGAATTTCTGTTACTTAGAGACATACCCTCACTGTACTAACCTATTCGCATATCACATCTCAATACCCTCGAATACAGCTTGAAGTTTATCGGTATCAGACGTGAATGAATGATCAAACCTGCAAAACCAGTTGACGATCGGAGCTCGTCAAGGGCAATACGCGATCTCTCACATCATATTGGCCATAGCGTTCAAATACATGAACGTGGTTAACAAATACATTAAACACTTATTTCTAAATATGATAATGGTATATCAATATATTGATAACAATAGGAAATGCGATAGCTTATTATCAAAAATAACTATAAATTTTGATAACCCGTCTTTGTGCTAAAGTTGAGAGGTGCAAATCGATCGCTAATCTCGATTTGCGTCCAAGGAGCTTTGTGTTAGGGGTGCGGATTGGTGGTGGTCTGGTGGGTAATTTTTGCGTGCGTGGTATGGGTAGGTTTTTATCGCAAAAAGCGTACAAACAAAGGAGAAAGAAGGGTTTTCCCGAAAGAGATTACTCCGAGGCCACGTACCCGCTTACGTGTTAAAGAAGCTAGTCAAAAATAACTATAAATTTTGATAGCCCATCTTTGTGCTAAAGTTGAGAGGTGCAAATCGATCGCTAATTTCAATTTGCGTCCAAGGAGTTTTGTGTTAGGGGTGCGGGTTGGTGGTGGTCTGGTGGGTAATTTTTGCGTGCGTGGTGTGGGTAGGTTTTTTTCGTGAAAAGCGTACAAACAAAGGAGAAAGAAGGGTTTCCCCGAAAGAGATTACTCCGAGGCCACGTACCCGCTTACGTGTTAAAGAAGCTAGTCAAATAAGTATAAATCCTGATAGCCCATCTTTGTGCTAAAGTTGAGAAGTACGAATCGATCGCTAATCGCGATTTGCGTCCGAGGGGGTTCGTGTTGGGGGTGGTCTGTTGAGGAATTTTTGCGTGCGTGCCATGGGCAGGTTTCTATTGCGAAAAACCTACAAATAAGGGAGAAATAAAGGTTTTGCCGGAAAATATTTATCTGAGGCTACGTATCCGCTTACATGTTAAAGAAGTTAGGGTCCCTCGAAATTTTCCTATCCCAAAAGCCAATCAAGTAACTATAAATCTTGATAGCCCGTCTTTGTGCTAAAGTTGAGAAGTGCGAATCGATCGCTAATCGCGATTTGGGTCCAATAGATTTCAAGTTGTGGGGTTGGTGGTGGTCCGGTGGGGAATATTTCCGTGCGTGCCATGGGCCGGTTTTTATCGCGGAAAACCTACAAATAAAGAAGAAATAGGGGTTTCCCCAAAAGAGATTTATCTGAGGCTACGTACCTGCTTACATGTTAAAGAAGCTAGGATCTTTTGAAATTTTCCGATCCCAAAAGCCGAACAAGCCGTGCAACAAAGCCGACAACAGGTCGGTTAGCGTTGGTGCGAGAGAAAAGAAAGATTGAGTTGGTTTCCGAATTTCGTATACGGAAATTAAAAATTACGTAATATATACCACAACACACTAATTATATCCTAAAATCTTCATTCTTAACCATTTGCCGTTTCTAGTATGCTATATTAAAGGTGACAAACAAACCTTAAATTATTATGTGGCATAAAAATATGCTACAATGTCACACAACTATTGATCCAGAATGTCAGAAAGCCCTATACATTCTAGATGATACCAAATTTTGCAATTATGATTCTGACACTGGATCATTGTATTAGTGTCATCAAGTCTTGCAAACACACTATGCTTTAACAACTGCTTTGTTTACATGGCGTGTAAAGAACCGGCTTAGTAGCTCTGGGACTATGACATACCTATGGAAATTCATGACTATAGATTTCTTCATACCAAAAAGTCATTATTTGGTACGATTCGCTGTATAAATGTTTCACTTGTATACCATATTAAAAAATTACAGTATGCTGCACCTGTTAAATGCATTTGCATTTGAATTTGATAAAAATATAAATGATCCACTTTTAATATAATACCCCTTCTACTTTTAAGCATGTTGTAGGATGAGATATATATTTGTCCTAGGCCATGGTATCACCAATGAATAAATAAGAATATTATACCTCCAGAACTCCAATACCCCAATAACTACACCTAATAATGCCATCTGGTGAAGCTCCAACTTGAGGTCATCCAGGTTTAATACATAATCCAACAGTCTTAACTTCAAAATCTGTATATTGCTCAGATGCTCTGTTTATATATTCCATTATAGCGGCTTGTTCCTGTTTAATTCCAAATGCAACAGCTTTTGAATTGATTGTTGTCTTTGAAGGATAGCAAATTGATTTTATTAGTGACAAAGAAGGTTTATCTATTGATGTCCTACAAGAGGCCTTAAACTTTGGGGACGTTATCCTTCTTTGTGTTGCTTAAACCATTTGTAGATAAGTATTAGATTGCTTCTTAGTATATTCTTTAATTTTCTTACAATCATTCTCCGCTAATGAGAAATTATAGGTGTCTCCTAATTTTCTTCATAGTCAAGATTTACAAATTTCTTCTGGTAAATGTCAAAAATGTTTGCTATATTCTCCTTTAACGGTTCCAAAGCTGATGCAAATGGCTCTACAACTCTCTTAATTGCTGAGGAACTACCTGCTTTCTTGATTGCGTTTAAGCAAGGAATTTAAGTCAACACTGTGTACTGTTGTTCCTTTTTTTTCGTTTATGAGCGGCTTTGCACACCAACTCATTTTGGACTCACTTGCCATATCCACACTCGATACACGAGGAACCATCCATTGAGCCCTGGCATATGTGCAAAACATCGAATTTTTATTTGTATGTACGTATTCCAGTGAAAACAAAATGGCACCAACATGACTACAAACTTCGCTAGCTCCTGCCATGCAACTACAATGTGAATTGCAAATGCTCCCGTTTAATTGACACATTATCTAAACATTCAAAGCAGTTTGATTGAGTTTTTGTGAATGTTTGATCTGAAAACCAGGAAACATATTACAAACATACGATCTTTACTGTAATTTGCCTTGCTAACAACAACAATACAGTCTTTTATCATGATTTCCCCACAATGCTGCACAAAACCAGCTTCAAAATATTTATAAGCATTTAAGCTTTTGTAACCTTTCATTTGTTCCTTAGTGGAAAAGCTATAGTTAAAACAAAAAAACTCACGACATTCATATTACTAACTGGAGGAAATACGTCTGAGATGTACTTGAAATCGGCTTCTTTAATTGTGCAGGGGTCTAAAAAGTCAATAATTTCCAACTTCTTTACGTATCTGTCGGGTATGTCTTTATTTTCAACCATTAATTTCTTAAAATAATCACTCATTCTAATAATACTCATTGTAATAACATTAATTGGGAAATCCGAAATAACTTTAAAATCAAGTTGCACAAGCCAACAAAATTCATAAATAAACAGAATCGGCTGATTGTGTTTGTCTTACGTCGCCATGTTTGAGCTGTTAATGATCACGTGTAATGGAATAATGGATTTATTAGCGGTTAAATCTCACGAATTTACAAGTGGTGGGGATGTTAACCTCTGTGCTAAACGTCATATCAAAAGTTGTTTTCTCTCTTTCTTAAGAATTCTCGCTCTCACTTACCTGGCGTTTCAAAGAGCACTTTTCCGTTTGATATCAAGATGAAAAGTCGTACCTGTCGATTCTTAATACCAGGGCCGTCCGGAAAGTAGTCACGTTTGTGCCGTGTGGAGCGCTGGTGAGTAAAGTAGCATCCGGGCACGTTTAGTTATATTGCAGCTGTTTATGTGCAAAGTTACGCTTCGCTGGTACTAATTGTGTTCTTTCTGTGCGTGTTTATAATGTTCAAATAAATAGAGAACGCCGCCAGTTGTGAAATTAGGGTTGTGAGGTATACTGCTCATTGATTTCATGCCCCGTGGGGACATTATAAATGCCGATGCATATTGTGTGTCATTAAAGAAATTACGGCGAGCAATTCAAAATCGACAGTGAGGTCTGTTGTCTAACGCCGTCCTTCTCTTCCACGACAATACCAGGCCTCATACTCCTCGAATAACAGAACAACTTGTTCAACAATTCAAATGGGAAACTTTTAACCATCCACCCTACAGCCCTCATATTTTCATCTGTTTACAAAACTTAAGGACTTTTTGGCAGGAAAGAAATTTGAAAGTGATGATGAACTGAAAGCAGCTGTGACTACATATCTCAATACATTGGCGGCAGAGGAGTACGACGCTGGCATACAAAAACTCGTCTCATGTTATGATAAATTTGCGAGGTGACTATGTGGAGAAGTAGTGTAGTGTTTGTTCTTTTCAAATAAAACATTAAAATTTGTTAAGATGTACAAGTTTATTTTTAATTCAAAGACGAGTACTACTTTCCGGACGGCCCTCGTATTATGTCATATAATTTAATTCTTTTGTGTATCTTAAAAATATTTCTATGTAAATGATGTTTAAAAGCTTCAAGTTGCATCAATACCTAACGGCCCATCATTAAGGTTAATAAAGGTAAGATATATTCAGATATAATTAAACAATTGTTTGTTAGCACATGTGGATCTTTCATTTTCTTACACAGATTCCTTTTAGAGTCCTACTGTTACAGTTTTACGTTTAAGTAACTACGTTTTGGTTATAATTTAAGATAATTAAATTTTTTTTTAGTGGAATGCATACCTATCCTCTTTTTCCTACACCAGATGTAATCCTTAAAGGTCTTGAGGGTTGTTTATAATTGTACGATAAGAGTCCTATTTAGCTCCAACATTTCCTTAGCCTGAAAAGTTTTTAATTTTTAGGATTGGGACAATGGTGAACTTGGTTAGCTTTACTTCATTGGTTCAAGTAGCTCAAATAATTTTATTCAGGATATCATCCATGTGGCAGTAAAAATAGATGGGTAACACTTTTCAACATTTTGTTAACTTGCCGAAGGTGTGTATTATAATTTGTTGATTTATATAAAAAAATAATTGTATAAAAGGCGAAAAAGTAAGTTTAACGCTTCTCTAATTTAGTCGTGCTCACTGTTACATTAAATAGGTAAGGAAATATTTGTTATTACGTAAGCCGGAGAAATAATTCAGAAAATGGTTATATAGTTGCTATTAAAAACTTTTGGCAAAGATTATTTTACAAGTGTTTTGTCGATATGATTATTATAAAATTAGTAGGACCGTTTATTCTGATAACAGTAAATTTTCCAAATAACATTATCTGATAAACTTGTATTTTACTATGAAATGTAGATTTGTTTTTACGTATAAAAAACATACGGCCTAGAGCTTAAAAGTTGCTGATTTAAAAATAGCAGGATTAAACAAAAGCTCCTGATTTTTTTACTAGGTTTGACATCTCCAAAGTTTAACTAAGCTAATTTTTTTGTTTTGGTAATACATTTTTACACTTTCAGTTTATGATAATAAAATATTGAAGCGTTTCTATTCAACAAATCGGTGTTTCAATTTTTTTATTGTAACAAATTCCTTACAAGGCTATAGCTTTTCAATTTCTCTTTATTATGCCCCTGAGATTTGAATTCTTTTGCAGCCGCAACAAAAAACGGTCCAGTCTAGCGGTGCCAAAGCAATTTGTTCATATCCTGTCGTGCACCTTTTTTTTCATCACACTTTGAAAAGGGTAAGCTGTAGTTGCCCTATAGTAGGGAATAAAGAATACTACTATAGTAAGCCTGCTTATCGTAAAAGGCGATTAAAAGGCGCAGCAAGGGGCGGCAGCCTTGCTGGCTAAAAGATATTGGAGGAGGGTCGGTTGGTCTCGGGCGATCCTCAATAATTTACAAGCTTGTTGGGGGTTGGCCGTGACGGATACGGCTTTTTGCTAAAATCTTTAAAAACTGCGTTGTGGAAAGATATGGGAGCCTACCACAATATTTCCCAGGTGTGCGTGGCCTAAAACACGAAATATATATGATGGAGAGCTCACAAGTAAAATTCTTGTCCGGAGGTAAAATACTCCCTCAGTCGGATCTCCGGGAGGGGGTACTTGGGGCTCGTCATCGTAAGAATATAAAACAACAGTTCGATTTAGTGATAGGGACTTGGAATGTAAGGTCATTACTTAGAGTAGATAAGTTAACGAATTTATTAGTCGAAATGAGAAAGGAAAAGCTGGACATTTTAGGTATTAGTGAGGTGAGATGGCCAGATAGTAATGACTTTTGGAAAGATAATTATAGAATAATTACAACTTCTTCAACTAATGGACAGGCAGGGGTAGGAATAGTGTTAGGTAAAAGATTAGGGCATAAAGTTAAAGAGTACTTACAATTTAGTGATAGAATAATTATGGTTAGATTGAGTACAAAACCCACAGACACTGTTTTAGTACAGGTTTACATGCCAACAACTCAGTACGAGGATGAGGAAGTAGAAAAGGTATACGAGAATATAAATAGTATAGTGAGAAAAGTAAAAGGAGATGAGAATTTAATAGTTAGGGCGATTTTAATGCGTCAGTGGGAGAAGGTAGTGAGGGAAAAATGGTAGAAAAATTTGGGTATGGCAGACGAAATGATAGAGGAGAAAGATTAGTTGAGTTTTGCCAGGAACATAGATTAGTAACTGTAAACACCCTATTCGAACAACATGTTAGGAGAAGATATACCTGGAAAGCCCCAGGTGATAGGGCTAGATACCAAATAGATTATATTTTAGTTAAACAAAGATTTAGAAACCAAGTTAAAAACTGTCGTAGTTATCCAGGGGCTGACATAGATAGCGATCATAACTTAGTTAAAATGAAGTGTAAACTAAAATTCAAAAAATTGAGAAAGGGTAAACGAGAAGGATGGGATCTAGGTAAGCTTAATGATAGTAGGGTAAAAGAGGAATATAAACAAGTATTAGATAATAAGAGCAAAGAGATAGCTGTAGGAAGGAACGTAGAAAATAGATGGAAAAAAATAAAACTGACTGTACATGATATAGCAACACAGACTATAGGTAAGAAAAAAATAGAAGCGAGAAAACCGTGGGTAACAAAGGAGATATTAGATTTAATAGAGAATAGAAGAAAGCTTAAACCTTTCAGAGAAGTGGATAGTGAAAGTAAGCAAAAATATAATACAGTTAGAAATAAGATAGTACATGAGTGTAGAAAAGCTAGAAATAAATGGATGGAAGAGAACTGTAAGGAATACAAGATGATTTGAGAGTAGGTAAGACAGACAGGGCATACAGGGCAGTTAAAAAGTTTTTGGGAAGATAGGAAAAATATAATGGTATTAGAGACGAGAATAATGAGCTTCTAATAAATAAAGTTGAGGTAGCAGATAGATGGAAAAGATATTTAGAAGATTTATATAAGGGAGACGATATGGATGAGTTAGAGAACGACCAAGAAGAGGATGTAGAAATAGGGTTCTCAATATTAAGAGAGAAATTTGATAGAGCTGTTCGGAATCTTAAACTAAATAAAGCGCCAGGGATAGACGATATTCCCGCAGAATTAATAAAATATGCAAGTCAGAAAACTTTAGATAGATTATATGAACTAGTGAAATTAATATATGATACAGGTGAGGTTCCAATAGATTTCGAAAAAAATATTATTATCGCAATCCCAAAAAGTCAGGAGCTGATAGGTGTGAGAATTTTAGAACGGTTAGTTTAACTTCTCATGCTTCCAAAATACTAACAATAATAATTAAAATAGAGTAGAAGCTTTGACTGAGAATTATTTAGGCGAAGACCAATATGGTTTTCGTAAAGACAGAGGGACTAGAGAACCGATACTAATGATTAGGGTAATTATGGAAAAAAGGTTACAAAAAAATAAAAAGACTCATTTCGCATTTGTAGATTTAGAAAAAGCATTTGATAGGGTTAATTGGATTGTTATGTTCAGGGTTTTGCAAAAAATAGGAATCTTTCATAGGGATAGAAAAATTATTTACAGTCTATATAAAAACCAAAGTGTAGTAATTAGATTTGATGAAATAGAAAAGGAAGCTAAGATTAGAAATGGTGTTAGACAGGGTTGTATACTGTCTCCTTGATTTTTAATGTTTATATTGAGGAAGCTTTAAACTTAGCTGGAGAGAGAAAGAGATAGGTATTAGTGTACAGGGACAGAAAATAGACATGTTACGTTTTGCAGATGATATAGCCATTATAGCAGAGTCTAGAAAAGAGTTAGGAGAGTTTTAAATATTTTAGATGAGATACTACGGAGTAACTATAGTATGAGAATTAACTCGGTAAAGACAAAGATAATGACAAGTGAGTTACAGCCTAGTTATAAACCAAAATTAAAAATAGGTAATACCGAGTTAGAGGAGGTAGATGAATTTTGCTATTTAGGTAGTATAATTACAAAGGATGGACGTAGCAGAAGGGATATAGTAGCTAGAATAGCTCAAGCTAGAAAAATGTTTTTAAAAAAGAAAAACTTACTAATAGCTAATAGTATTAGTTTAGATAATAGAAATGTTTTTTAAAGTCGTACGTATGGAGCGTTCTACTATACGGTAGTGAGACTTGGACAATTAAAGAAGTAGATAAGAAAAGGATAGAAGCTTTTGAAACTTGGTGCTATAGGAGAATGTTAAAGATTAGCTGGACAGATAGAGTAACAAACGAGGAAGTTTATAGAAGGATAGGTGAGGAACCCTGTATGTGGAAACAATTGAAGGTCAGGAGAGATAGAATGATAGGGCACCAGTTAAGACATGAGGGACTATTTAGTAAAGTCTTAGATTATAGACTACCAAATAAAAATAGAGTAGGAAGGCCTAGACAAAGCTATATTAGTCAAATAATTAGAGATTTAGGTTGTGAAGGGTATGTGGACCTTTTAGATTAGCTCAGAATAGAAAAGAATTTAGAGCTGCGTCAAACCGACTTTAAGTAAGTTCGAAAACAAAACAAAATAAAAATAAAATCAGTTAACTAAATGTCACCAGGACATAACTCACAATTAGTTAGAGGTCTGGCATGTTGGTAGCGTTTCGTTGCTTAAGCCTTACCATAACATATAATTTAATAAACGTCACCATGATATAGCTCACAATTAGGTAGCGGTCTGGCATGTTGGTAGCGATTTGTTGCTTAAGCCTTACCATAACATATAATTTAATAAACGTCACCTTGACATAACCCACAATTAGGTAGCGGTCTGGCATGTTGGTAGCGTTTCGTTGCTTAAGCCTTATCATAACAGATAATTTAATAAACGTCATCATGACATAACTCACAATTAGGTATCGGTCTGGCATGTTGGTAGCGTTTCGTCGCTTAAGCCTTACCATAACAGATAATTTAATAAACGTCATCATGACATAACTCACAATTAGGTAGCGGTCTGGCATGTTGGTAGCGTTTCGTTGCTTAAGCCTTACCATAACATATAATTTAATAAACGTCACCATAACATAACTCACAATTAGGTAGCGGTCTGGCATGTTGACAGCGATTCGTTGCTTAAGCCTTACCATAACATATAATTTAACACTTTTCCTTTTGAAGCGGATAACCAGGTTATATTTCATTTCCCTATAAATGGTAATCATGTAAACATGTTAGAGTTCTTTAACAACCATCAGGTTGCTAATATCTATGTAGAGCCAGCTGGATAGGAAAAAGATAGAAGGATATAGGAAGACCTAGACCAAACTATATTAGTCAAATTATTAGAAATTTAGGTTGTGAAGGGTATGTAGAGCTTTTTAGATTAGCACAGAATAGAAAAGAAGTTAGAGCTGCGTCAAACCGACCTTAAGTAAGGTCGAAAACAAAATGATGATGAAGCTGTAGTATACTCATTTACAGATAATGTGTATCTTTTTTTAATTTTAGTTGTAAACCTAGATCATCTTTATTGTCTGCAATAAGTTATTTTACATATTTGAAACTACCAATATATTTTTTGGTCCTATCTTAGTGCCAAACAATTTCAATCGAAATTCATGCACATTTAAGTATAATTATTTCTGAAACTATTGTGTTTCTCAAAACCTGTTTGAGTCACCTTCCGGCAATTTTTCTGACAACGAACATAGCCTAAGGGCTGGAAGTCTGACCTAAAAATTGCTTTAAATTTAGTGTGTTATGGAACTCGAACGTTCTCAAAGATTAAGTGATTTAAATTCTATCTGAAGTAATTTTTATTTAGTTAATTTCCTGAAATACTGTTTATAGTTGCAACACAAATCATTTAAGCTATACCATAACAGAATGCAAATTTGTAATGTATGCATATCAAGTTAAAGAAGCTTAAACTTTATGAACAACTATAATATGAAAACAATTGGAAATTCGTTTTGATTTTTAGTTATTATATGGAACGATGAAACAAGAAAAAAATTGTTGAAGGCTTATGTGTGGAGCACAGCACTGTATGTTTATGAAATACGGGCAGTAGGAAAAGCAGACAGAAAAACGGTAGCAGCCTTGGAATGTTGTGCTTCAGATGTGTGAGGATGATGGTATGGACAGACAAAATTAATAACAAATAGGTTATAGAAATAGTAGGTGAACAAGGATATCTGTGGAAAAAAAATAGGAGAAATTATAGGGCAGAATACGTTCTAAGTCATTTTTGGGGAATAGTATGGCATACATTACAGGCAGAGATAGAAAAAGGAAGTAGATGTAGACCTAGATCAGATAGTGATAGATGCAGACTGCAAATTTCAGGGAAATGTGTAGGTTAGTTCAGAATAGGAAACAATGAGGGTACGCGTCTAGCCAGTTCCAGGACTGAAGACCTATTGATGATGACGGAACGATGGTCTAAGATACCTTTCATGCATCAACACCTGGTGTGCCCGCTAGGTAATAGCTAATCAATAATGCTGGTAGTTGGTAATGCCAGACCTATAACGTTTTCTATTCAAGCTGTTTGGTGCGTAATTTTTAGTTTCTGAAAATTAACTTTGATGATAATATAGCGCCATTTAATCTACTTCTAACTAGAATAATAAATACATCAGAATGTAGGCAAAGCGTTTGTACACAAAAGATAATTGATAAGACCCTGCGGTTCGACATCTTTAAATGGACTTGATTGACAGGTTACAACAGCTTTATTAATCATATTGATTAATTATTGGTAACTTTGCACGAATATTGGAATAATAAGCGGACTGTAAATACTTAATCGATGATAGTTCGGTTTATTTGAAATATTTTATAATACGAATGTATGTCATATCAAATTTTTATATACTAATTGACATTAGTCTTAAAAATTAAATATATTAATGACGTACACTAGCTAAACATAAGAACTGCCGTGAGGCTACTACAACAAAGAATAATTGTACATCCTCTTCCCCCTCCCTCAATTGAAAATTGTGACTTCCAATGAAAAACTGAAAATAACCGATACAATTGATAATAGTACATCAAAATTGAAACAGAAATTAAATTATAATTCCTTAACAAACTATTAGTAATAACGTATAACAAATAAAGTTTCTACATTCACTATAGTGTTTAGTTACTTGCACTGAGGAAATGGACACACTTCTGCCACAGAACGCTTGAGTACACCCGTATGATAACAACGCCTATTATATTATTTTGTCCAGGATGAACTTCAATTATCCTCCCATTTTCCAATACGTTGCCTGTGTGTTGGCTGTAGCACTGAAGCTGATTTAAATAGCCCTTTCGCCATCGTGCTCAATACATTTGTTGGATTCTTTGCAGATATTGATAGTGCGACAAATGGTTCATTTTAATATATGCAAGATCGCGGTCTGGCACAGCTGTTATGAGTCGACCAACTAAAAAATGTGAAGGAGTTAGGCCTAGCATGTCCTCAGAATCATTGGATAGCGGGTACAGTAGACGAGAATTTAAAATCGCTTCAATTTGTATGATTACTGTGTTAAATTAATTGTAAACGAATAACGAACTTTGTAAAACCTTATATAAGTGAGACTTCATAGTTTTGATACCAGATTCCCATAGCCCCAAAATGCGGACTAGAAGGTGGAATAAATTTCTAATTTATGCCCAAATGGTTCCTTTTTCACATATTTCCTGTGAATTCGATTGCAAAAATTATGCAGTGTTTTTAATTCTTTATTGACGTCTACAAAATTGCGACCATTGTCAGAATCAATAATTGATGGTAAACCGCGTCTAAATACAAATCGTCTCAGCGCTGTAATGAAACATTCCGTTGATTAGACGTGAACTGTTTCTAAGTGAACACATTTTGTCGAAAAGCAAACAAAGATACCCACATAGCACTTGTCTTGTTTAGCCCCTCGGCCTCGTTTGTCGCTAATTAAAATTGGACCTGCACAATCGACGCCAGTTACAAAGAAGAAATGTGATTCTACAACTCACGCCTTCGGTAGCTCTCCCATTTTAGGTATGCTTGGTTTTGCCTTTCTTTTGAAGCATATTAAACACTGATTTATAATGTTTTTAATCAAAACTTTACTCGAAGGAATAAAATTTTTTTCTCTATTGGAGAAGAGAACTTGCTGTAGGCTTGCATGAAATAACCACACATGTTAAAGTTTCAGAATGAGCTTTGATAAAAAGTGATTTTTGAGAAGTAGTGCAGTGTACCTTTTATCAAAGTCATTATCAGATAAAAATAGTCCTCCGTCCACCCGGAGAATTTTATGATTATACAGTAAGGTTGCTGGATGGTTCAATCGATTTGGTATTTTTAATGCTTGAATTTCTGATGCAAAATGTTGCTTCTGCACAAGTTTTACGAGATAGTACAATGACCTTTCGTATTCCTGAGCACAATTCGGACCAAAAGTTTTGCTGTCGGAATTCCGGTTTAAACATATATCTTTGAAACGTAGACATATGCTGTGATTCGAATTAATTTGTTTCACGTGGAAAACCATTCGAATGGATATTCCGTATTAGTGTTATGTGTGATGGTTGCTATGATGTTAGATTTTCGAATTTCTGGTATCTCACTTGTAGCTACCATTTGAAATTTTTGTTTCAAATTTGTTTTTCTTATTGGTAAGCCACAGGGGACCTTTTCACCAGGTTGAGTTATTTAATAATTGTTTCGAAGTTGCTCCACGACTGATAACAGGGGCAGGATTTTCTTTAGTATTGACATAGTACCAAGTCTTCGAGCCTGATAGAATTTGAATTTTTTCGACTCGATTTTGAACAGACTTTGTCAATAAATTTGCTCTGGTGTTGATTCAGTGCGGGACAACTTGCGAATCCGGCCAATAAAAACAGTTTACTGACTTGTTTAGAATTTTTGAATTTTGTTAATCAATTGAGCCAACAACAAAGCAGCACATAACTCAAGCTTTGGGATTATGATTGATTTTAGAGGAAAAACTCAAGATTTGGCGCACATTAACTGAACGAATGCACCTTCAAATTCCTTGAAACTCCTTATGCTCCATATGCGGATTTAGAAACATCGCAAAATCCATGGATTTCTAAAGCTGCTGCACCCCTCATTATGACACATCGAGGAAACTAAATGTCTCGAATGGCATTGAAAGATGTTAGACATGTTAAAAATTTAATATATTAATGACGTACACTAGCTAATGTAGATGTCAATCCGTGTTGAGCATGAAAAAAGACGTGATACTCTTAATTGTTCTCAAGAATTCAGGTTAGCAAATATACAACAATAAGCCGAGGGCGATACAACATTTATTATTAACTGTTGAAATACATACAGAAATTACTTCACACGTCGTACCACTGGTAATAAAAAGCCAACTTAACAAGTTTATAATGTTTTATAATAGACCTAATTAAATACCCCTTAAATACTCCCTGTATGTTTGTTGTGGTTTGTTTAGCATTTTTCTTAAGCTTCTTTGGGAATTAAACCACTCATAGTTTTTAAAATGATCTTTATTTACGTTTCGATCCATGACCTAGGATCATTGTCAAAATAATAAAAACTTCAAGTTTGACGTTTATGACATAAATTGAAGGTTACTTTGATTTATTGATGTTTGAAATATTTGGTTTGAGTACACTAAGCAAAAATGTTTAAAGTTTAAAAGAATGATTGCCTTCAATTTGCTTAGTGTACTCAAACCAAATATTTCAAACATCAATAAATCAAAGTAACCTTCAATTTATGTCATAAACATCAAACTTGAAGTTTTTATTATTTTGACGACGATCCTAGGTCATGTATCGAAACGTAAATAAAGATCATTTTAAAAACTATGAGGGGTTTAATTCCCAAAGAAGCTTAAGAAAAAAAAAATAAATACCCCTTAATGCAAACCGATTACTGCACGTGCTAGCACACAAATTATACAAATTATCTGGTTAAATAAAAGGTAAACACTTACGTCCTCAAAGTCGTTGCAGGTGCAAGTGTAGTATAAATACCTGCCGGTGCGCCGGGTGGCTTCACCACGTTATCTTCGGAGTTTAGACTAACACCATCGTCAACACCGTAAATTACGCTACAAAAGCATCTTCATTACCCGTAACAATTTACATAATACTTTGCTAAATCTCTAAAACACGAGCAAATATCTGCAATTAATATTTACAGAGTAAATATCAAAGCTTTTATACTAGAGGTATGTGAACATCCGACGACTAAATACCTGATAATTAATAAACCTGATACACCCTCGGCATAGACAGCTGGCATAGCCACCTGTATCCACGCGCATCTAAACATCAACTAACTACTCGTCCCTCTGACTGATCTTTTTAGCTAAGCACCCTATATTTTATCAGCTAGGCTGGAAATACCAGGCTCATGTATTTACCGCGCAGTGTTCATATTTTGAATAATTTTATAAAATATAAGATTAATATATGTTTACATATATGGCGCGTTACACTAAACATAAAAAATGCCGTGAGACTAAAACAAAGAATGAATTGTACACATACAATAGGAAATCCCTAGAATGTTGTTTGCTTAATTCCTGGAATGTTTTCGAAATTACTAGAACAATTAAATAAGATATAAGTAGCTGTTAAGTGGTTTCGAAGTTGAGTTCTAATTCAAGCTTTGATTTCAATATTACGTTTTTATTCGATTAGTAGTATACACTATATAAATTGTTCTATGTGAGATAAATTACTGTAATGTACAACCGTTTTTCAATGTTTACTTTCTCTTTACATAAATTCTACAGATTCTTGACATAATTTATATTATTTTAAGTTAGAAAAAATTACAGTACCTTAAGTAATTCACAAAAACACCAAACAATAAATACTTAATTTATTAATTATTACAGAAGTAATCAAGTTAGTGAACATCCTATAGGTTGGTAAGAGAAAATAGTCGGTTAAAATTGATGAGCACCAAGTTCTTGAAATTGTTGTATGTAATACACGCTTTTGAGCTGACTTGCTGCTCAAGGTCAACAGATTCTAGAAATTGATCAATAAATTGTTGTGCATAAAACAGCTATAACATACTAAATTTAAAACAATTCTTAGATCACACTGGGATCATATTCTTTGTCAGAAAAAATACCGGAAAGTGATCCAGAATTAGTTTTGAATGTAACTTGCTAAGTCACGCATAAACGTCACTCGCAGGTAAAGTGATATGAACTGTCTCAAATACCAACCGATAATAAATCATATGAACAACTACGAGATGCCGTAATGTTTATTGTTTCATAACAAACATTCAAAATTATTTAACAAAATCAGAAAAATAATTCCTATGCGAATTAGGATTGTATGAAAGAGCAATTAATAAAACACTTCACACCATTGTGCTATAAATTTTTTTTGAGCTCCCGCAAAACTTACAACTGCTATACGTTATGTAGAGTTGTCAGCAGAGTAATATAGAAATTGAGCAGCATTCTTTTAAGAAAAATTAACCCTAAAATACCCTTGTTAGGAACTATTGGCTAGATGGCAATTTGAGCTCGTGGTGCAATCTCTTGTGTAGTAAACTCCTAGAACAATAAAGTACTTTACTGAAATTTACATAATTGACTCTAGAGCTGTAAGTTAAATTTGCATTCGTTCGAAGTCTTGTAAGTGATTAATATGCTTGGCAGCTATTAGGAGAAGCCTTCTATTCAATAAAACTTTCTTTAGCGAATATTTATTACCAGATTTTTAGCTATTGGTAATTAGAACACGTTCCAGAAAAACTCTATGCGCTTCTAATAAAGCTTCTTGAAGATAATGAAATTTTCGGGCTTTTCCTTTTTAGACAGATTCAAGTCATTCACGTGAGAGTATTGCCTGCACTTCAATATACAGCACCTACAAAATTAATAAAACTCCTAGCTTCAGCGAAATAAGTATAAACTAAAAGTGTTATACCTTGAGCTAAGTTTAATAGTATTCCATTACTTGATTTTTAAATAATTCCACACAAAGAAATGACAGAATTAGCAAGCGTTTAAAAGTGTTCTAGAAAGTGCATTTTAATAACTTTCTGAAACTTTTACTAACGAAAAGTTAACTTTCGCATATAATTTATGCATGGCAAGCGGGTATGTAGGCCGGATTTGAACTATTAAGAGATTACGGAGCAAATGCTTGTCCGCCTTTCTAAGGGTCATGATCTAGAAAAGGTGTGTTAATTACTTTTCTGAACCTGTCAAATTAAGTCGAGAAGTGTTTTATAGTAAAGTAGTGTAAGAAAAATATCTTTTATTGAAGCATACTTAGGCTCGGTTTATAAATTCTTTGGTTAAGCTAATATAACCGACAGCTATCTGTTAACTTTTGGTTAACTAGCTTATCAATTTTATTAAGAGCCGCTTGTACAATACACAGTTACCTTACATGTGATTTTCCAATGCTCTACCCGAAGGTACTACATTGGCCAGGAGGCGAGTTTTTTGTTGCCTAGAAATTTAGAATTTTGTCGAACCCTTGCCGTTCCAGGCAAGGTAGGGTTCTTTAACAAGCGTGACGACCGAGGGCGTAATCTTTGTGAAAAATGCTCACGTGCCATTTTACAAGTCGGCCGTGTCGAGATTCGAACCCAGGACCTTGGGATTCGTAGCCTTACGCTTACTATATTGATCCACGGCAACACCAATACTCAGTTACCAATAGGTTACTTTATACTGCCAGGTAACCTTCAAGTTATCTAAAATCGCCTTGTTCAAACATAGGTTAACAGTTTCTGGTGGTGATTTGAAATTTTAATTTAACCTGCTAGTCTAGTCAGGCTAATGCTCTTTTGCGTAACGTTCTGTAGTTTGATGTACTTCGATGTCAAAATATTTTTTTTTTTGGGGCGAATTAAGTGATGATGAAGATTTTTGGAATTTGTGGATGTGGTAAGAAAATTATTTTTCTGAAGTTAACTAAAAGTTTGAATAAGCAATAAATAATATATGTATATATATATATATATATATATATATATATTATAAATAAAATACAACTTTTAAAATTATGGAACAAAGCTAGCCACGTAATTTTTAATACAGAAAAAACCATTTTGCTAATTATTCTGATAAGGAATTGAAGCAGCGCTATAGGATTTTTAAAGAAGTTACACATTTTCTAATAAATGAAATAAGTGACAAAATTTCGTCAGTTACTGAATAAAATCAGGGATTGTCAGCAAGTCTAATGGTTTTGTTAATGTTACGATTTCTTGCAACGGGTTCATTTTTGAAGCCTTTGAATGACAAATAGGCGTTTGCGAATCGAAAACAAGCCGCGTAATCCTGAAAGTGCTGACAGCAATTGCTAGGATGGCGCAAGTATTGAAATAGATGCCAGTGACAAATGAAGAAAAAAATAAAATTATGCAACGCTTTAACAGCAACGCAAGGTTTCCACGTTGTGTAGGACCCGTATATTGCACTCACGTTAAAATATTATCATTTGAATGACCAGGTGCAGATTTGTACAGAAATCGTAAAGTATTTTTTCGTATAATGCTTCGGCGATATGTGTTCGCGCCAATTCCATTTCATTTATCATAAAGTCATAATTACAATCCAGTTTATATTGCATATGAGGAACTGGTTGTTATCTATCAAGTTTCAATACAATTTTAATTAATTTATTGTTGAACCTTACTGATAAACCGACGTGTTTAAGTTTCGCATTTTATTCACATGTGTTTAGATCTGTTAATTGTATTTAATCATAACAGAGATTCACCGGTAGTGTTTAATTGTGATATACTACGTAGTAAAATATTGTTGCGAGCTACTATTAGGCAACCCGTCAAACACACAAGCGCCGTAAGCACTGTATATTCTCCAGGTACCGAGAATTTTCTAGCAATTACTGGAGGATGAATCATCCTTTTAATTCAGGGTATAAATAAGACCGATGATGAAGTACAGAGTTTAGTCTATATCAGAATGTCGAATATAAATTATATTATGTAAAATTAAATAGTTGAGCTTTTGGAAGTCCAAGAGTAAACATAAATGTTATATTATGTGAACGTGTCTAATGTACATGCAGTTTATAGAATACATAAGTAGACAAAAGTGTAATAAATAAATAGTTGTGTTAGTGTTGTTAATAAACCTATGGTTAAGAATTTAGTTTAAGAAGATATTAGTGCTTGCAAATTCTTTAGTGTGATAGTGCTTCATTGTTAATTGAACTGAAAACATCTATAAATAAGGCATATACTGTTAATTAGACTTGTGAACAGCGAGTAATAAAACTCTTGTTATTACTGGTTTTAAATTAGTGAAACGCGGTAGTAGTAGCCCGCTACAATATTATATCCAATACCCAAATCACTCTTAATTTTCCTTTGTTCCATATTATTATCTGTAGAATGAAGTGGTGTTCTGCAGCGATTGGTAAGTCTATGTAACGCATATATATTTTTATTATAATAATTGTTATTATTACGCATACGGTCCTGCTATCGAAGGTATTTTATATTTTTAAATATTGAAATCACGCATTTAACATAGTACATTTGCTCAAGCTAAATCAATATGCGATTCTAATTTAAAAATACCCTAAAATGTGCCTCGGTGGCCTGGATCGTCTCATGATGCTAGTAAGTTCGCAAATTCTTTTATTCTTTTATAAAACACAGATTAGTGGGTGATAACGGTTATAATAATAAGCCGTATTTAATAACTTCACTTCAGCAGAAAATTTGTTCAAATAATCGTTAATAAGAACAAGAAACGATAAAGAAAAATGCTTTGGTGTAATAAAACGCAGGTTTCCTGTATTGGCACTAGGTATTCGCTTAAATCGTGATAAAGTTCAAATAATCATTGTTTCTTGTGCAGTTTTGCACAATATCGCATGAATGATAAACAACGAAACTTCCGAGAATATTGATGAAGGAGTTGAAAATGTTATTGCCGAAGCAGAAGTGGATGAAGTCGAAGTTGTAGATAAACATGGACCTGTTGTAAATAATATTGAGGTGGCTCCGTGGCGTAGTTGGTATGCATGTGACTACTATGTCCAAGGTCCTGAGCTTGATTCCCGACACGGTCCGTTTGAAAAATGTTAGACGAGCATTTTTCACAAAAATACGCCCTCGTTCTGATGAGAGGTAGAATGGAGGTCCCGTGTGTGAGTGTTGTCACGCACGTTAAAGATCCCTACCTTGCTTGGAACAGCAAGGGTTCGGCAAAATTCCAAATTTTTCAGGTAAAAAAAAACTCGCTTTTTGGCCAATGTAATACCTTCTGGCGGAGCTTTGAAAAAAGACAAATGTAAATAATATTGCTTAATGTAATAACTTTGGGTGGAGCATAGGGGACGTAGACGTAAGCGTAGTAACCATTACTTACATTATACCGTAAGTAATATTAGTACCGGGTTCAAATTCCTACACGGTCCGTTTGAAAAATGTTAGGCGCGCATTTCTCACAAAAATACGTCATTGTTCTGCTGAGAGGTAAAATGGAGGACCCGTGTGTGAGTGTTCTTATGCACGTTATAGATCCCTACCTTACTTGGAACAGCAAGGGTGTGGCAAAATACAAATATTCCAAGTAAATGAAAACTCGCTTCCTGGTCAATGTAGTGCCTTTCGGGTGGAGTATTGGAAAAAGATAAAATGTAAATAATATTGCCCAATGTAGTACCTTCGGGTGGAGCATTGGGGAGGTGGCCGTATGTGTAGCGGCCGTTACTTACATTATAATGTAAATAATATCAGTTCCGGGTTCAAATCTCGACACGAACGTTTGAAAAATGTTAGGCGAACATTTTTCACAAAAATACGCCCTCGTTCTGATGAGAGATAAAATGGAAGTCCCGGGTGTGAGTGTTCTCATGCACGTTAAAGATCCTTACCTTACTTCGAACAGCAAGGTTTTAGCAAAACTCAAGATTTCCAAGGAAAACTCGCTTTCTTGTCAATGTAGTACCTTCGGGTGTAGCATAGGAAAATCAAATGCAGTTTAAATAATATTGAAGACGAGTCATTAATAAACGAATATTTTCATAATTTATTATAATACCTATTTATATAATGAATGAATATTATCGCTGCTGATATTCATGTGTAATATTGTAGACGCTTTGCTTTAAATGAATTGCTCTACATGTGTGTAACTACTAATTTGCTGAAGACATTAGTAGACAGCATTTAAAAAAGCACTTCTTGCCAGTACTTCGTAACCAAAATAATTTCGTTCTTTTTTTTGTTTTATATACAATAAAATTCTGCACTACTGTAAGAATATGTTGCCAATTCTGTAACAGTTTATTAAATAACTTCAAAATTATAATTTAGAAATAAAGTATGCACAATCAAATTATAACAGTTCCTAATGCATTTTCTTGCGGGCCGTTTTTTTCGTATTCTTTGATTGTAATTATTTCCAAAATCTCACCTGATATTATTCACAAAATGTGAATTTATTTATTTTCATAGACTCCTGCTATTTTACTACTAATGAGTTATTATGTTGTTACTATAGTTATAAGTTGTGATACTACTTGTTAGTTTACTGTAAACACGTAGTGTCATCTTATTGAATAAAGTCTAATTAGAGAATTATGGTATATACTTCAATTTATTCAACAATTTGCATAACGATTCCACTGCTGAATGATATCTTCTACACTTCCACCCAAAATAAGAATGCAGTCCTTCAAAAATGGTTGTAATTGTTATGTAGTAGAATGCGCCAACATAATGGCCTGAAAAAAATTTGGTAACTCAAAGCGTATTTTTCCCGATTCTTCAATAATCTCTATTGTTTCAATAAGTTGCACCGAAAAAGTAAAAAAAAATTGACGTTAAATAATAATCACTACTAGACAGCTTTACTAACAACAGAAATTCATAAACGTAGTGGCTTGACTTTGTACTTTTTCTGTCTCATCACGAAATCCATTTTAAGTACACGAATGAATTTCAGCAGGAATATTTCGTAATTCGGACCAAGACAAGTCGTAGAATAGATCTAAAAATAATATTTCGACATCCAAACAACTGAATATACAACAATAGAAACTCAAATCTAATAACAACTGATAAAGGGCAACTTATTTGATGAAACACGTAGCTAAATGAATGTCACATTTCCAAAACAACATTATTAATGTTATTAAATGTATTATAGGGAAAATACAAGATTTTAATATTGTATTGAAGGAGTAAATGTGCTATATTTAAATGATAATTGCATGTATTAATGAAACCTACGGGATGTTGAATAAGCAATTATATCAATTTAGAGAGAAGTCGGAGACGCTTAACAACTTCGTACATGACCGTGGGTACAGTAGGGAATATGAAATTTTAAATTAGCTATGTACTAAATTAATTAATTACAGGGACGGAACGTATTAGCCCTCCCTTTCCCCAAAGATACTTTTAATGAACTGTGCCACATTAATATATCATGGCTAATTATGGCGTCGCTATATACGTTTTGTAAGATTGATAATTTAACTTTTTCTTAAATATCTTCAATTACTTTCAGTTCCACTCTACAATAAGCCGAAACTATAAATCACAGACGAAGAAGTAAGCACATTTTTGTCCAAAAATTTTACAAGTCTATTTCCCCTGTCCTTTCTCGTGCCTAATCAAATAAATCTACTGACGTTCCTTCCGAAGCCTCGTCTACCAATGGATTAAAATCTTTCATAGCTATTAAAGTTGTATGCCTTTTTACGAATCTTGTTATGTCTTGGATATCTTTCCAGGTGGCATGTCTACCTGCAGATGGGCATGAAAACTTGAATTATTAGCATGTTTACCTGTTTATTTTCGAATCTAACCATGATTACTCTTGTTACTTTGCAAGTAGTTTTATACTCAATGTCCTATCTTTTTCCGCATAACTATCCCCACACCCGCATTTCCTCTTTTCAATCATGTATGAATTACCCTATAGACTCCGGTCCAAAAATCTCCCGCCCCTGGTCTACGAACTCTGCTAATCTCTATTAGATTTAATGGTAACAAATTCATTTCAATTTTCAAATTATTTTGCTTACCTATTTACCTAATGCCTCTAACATTCCAAGCCCGACTCGCAAGGTGTTTCCTATTCTTCTTTTAAACTTACCGCTCAAATTCCCCGAAATACTCCCCTCCTGGAGATCCGAATTCTTTTACCCCTGATTATGCTACCATTTTAAAAAACGTTTTTGGTACACTGTGTACTAGGAAATGCGGCTCCATGGCGTAGTTGGTATGCGTGCGACAACTATGCTCAAGGTTCCGGGTTCGAATCCAGAAATGGTTCGCGTAAAAAATGTTAAGCGAGCATTTTTTACAAAAATACGCCCTCGTCCGGATGACAAATAAAATGTAGGTCCCGTGTGTGAGTGTTGTCACGCACGTTAAAGATCCCTACCTTGCTTGGAACAGCAAGGGTTCGGCAAAATTCAAAATATCCAGGTAAAAAAACTCGCTTCCTGGCAAAGGAAGTACTTTCGGATGGAGTATTGTAAAATCAAATGTAATGTGCACTTGGGAGGTAATGTAGTGGTTTCTTGTTGCTTTCCGCATTGAACTAGTGTCTCTTACAATACCATACCGACTCTTATGGTAACTGTCACTCTAAGTACCGAAAGAACTGCTGCATTTCTTCGGCGACCTGTCTGAGACTGGTTCTTTGCCATAGACCTTACTAATTTGGTTAAACCTATAGTTTGGCTTTTTAGCTAACTGAAACGCGCAAGTCATACTGTCAGTTCTAGTATTGTAGAACTTCTTCAAGGTGCAGGTCTATTGGGAATAGAAAATGCCTTTAGTGAATAAATTTTTCTGCTATATAGTTTTTAGAAGAGATCGTACACGAGAGAATAGAAATGGACAGAATGAAGGAATATGTAATTGCCAAAGAAGTTTTTATTTTTTATAATTCTGCGTTTCCAATTGAAGTTAGTTTTGTTAATTTTATTCTCCGATAAAGACCTGTTGAAAAAATTGCTTAAATTTTTGTATTAAAACAAACAGTTTTATGAAGGCAACATTTTACAGATTGATAATTAAGCTCTTGATGAGATAATGTTGTCGATACTTAGTTAGGTATATTCCTTTTTTTTAGATCTTGATTTAATTTAGAATTTAGGTATTGACTGATTTCAAACGAAACTACGAAGTTTATTCCCATTAGCAGCGTTTATATCAAATTTATGACCTAGATGGTGCGAGATGAGTAACCTACCACGACTCCTATCGGATGCCAGCTCATTTTCTTACTTTTCATACTTAAACGTTACAGAAAGTGATGTATAAAAGGCTTTAATCAGTAGAACTGGTGAAAGCAGTTAGTGTTTTTCGTAATTAAATATTTCGTAAATTGCGTGAAAAATAGAACCACTTTCGTCACTAACTAACGTGGAATCTTTCCTTTTTCTACAAAATAATCATCGGGTTTTAAAAATATTTATTTCAAAAAGTATTTTAAATATTATTGTAGATGACATGCCATTAGAAAGGGAGAATTTTCAAGCTTTTGGGCATATCATTATAAATTCTCGCGTCATACGACATATGTCTAAACGATAGCTTAGTTCGAACCACACGCGCTAGAGTATGTCTCGAATGATACTGTTAACAGCACTAGATATGCGTTCTCGAAGTTCATCCAGTGTTGTTGGCAATGGTCGTACGTGAATTAGATGTTTAATGCACTCCTAAAGAAAAGAATTGCACGGTGTAACATCGGAATATCAGGGAGGCAACGCGAACAATACCACATCTTGTACAGCATATCATCTAATCGAACAAGGGTATTCCGAACTTACTAGGAATCCCAAAAGTCCGAACGGAAATTTTCTAGCTTTAATATAGCTTATGGTACAACTGCTCATATATTCACTGCGCCGCACATAATTTAAATGTTGATTTAAACAACAGTGTTAGAAATATTATTGAAATATGCAAATTCTATGATACAGTTAAAAAACTGTACATTTTTACAGCAACAAGCGTTGGCACGTAGTAAAAGTACTGTCTGCCACAGTAACAATCAAGAGACTCAATTCAAATCGATGGTCTTTACGATATGACTCGCTAACGGCTTTAAAGGTCGGTATGTTGACATACTTAAGGGATTATCAAAAATAAGCTTACTTGGAAATGTTAAGGAAGATAAAGAGCAAATTTTGGCTTTGCTCAAGCTTATGAAGAAATTTAAATTAATCTTTTTTACAATTTTACAATGTGATTTTCTCCAAATTATAAATATCGTGTCAAACGTTGTACAATGTCATGGCATGTAGCTGTATAAGGTAGTAGAGTTGCTGAAATATTCAATTACTAAATTATAAAATCGCCGCAATAGTTTTTATGACACCTACATTAAGGACAAAGACATTGAAAAAGGAAAAAGAAAAATCAAGAAATGTAATGAAGAGCTATGTGAGGATCAGAGACTTACTAATTCTCCCTGTATGTTTGTTGTGGTTTGTTTAGTATTCTTCTTAATCTTTTTTTGGAATTAAACCACTTATAGTTTTTAAAATTATCTTTATTAACGTTTCGATCCATGACCTAGGATCGTTTTCAAAATAATAAAAACTTCAAGTTTGACATTTATGACATAAATTAAGTTTCTTTCCAGCATTTTTAATCTCGTTAAATTGTTAATTGTTGAACAAAGTGTATTGTTCTCGAGTTTTCCAGAATTTATAACAGCGATTACTTTATTTATGTCAAACTTGAAGTTTTTATTATTTTGAAAACGATCCTAGGTCATGGATCGAAACGTTAATAAAGATAATTTTAAAAACTATAAGTGGTTTAATCTTTAAAGAAGATTAAGAAAAAAACTTACTAAATCAGTAGAATATTTTGAAGTAAATGTCTTTTATCGTGTTCTCGACATTTCCCCGTACAACTTAACAATCTATTTGAAAGTGTTGACATGGTATCGAACAGGTTTGAAGTAATTTATCCGACTAAACTGATTTTGGCCGCAGATGAAATATATGAGAAATAACCTCTGGTTAGTTCTTATGCAACTGATCTATCGCTTACACCATCATCACAACTTTTATCATAGGGAAGCTGATTGGGGAAAAATTAAGTTTCTTTCCAGCATTTTTAATCTCGTTAAATTGTTAATTGTTGAACAAAGTGTATTGTTCTCGAGTTTTCCAGAATTTATAACAGCGATTACTTTATTTTTAATAATTCTTGTAACAGTGACGAGTGCGGAACGACCGTTTTCAAAACTAAAATTAATTAAAAATTATTTAAGAAGTGCAGTTCCCAAGAAAGATTTAGCGGGCTGTCACTGTTTTTTTAATGAAAATAAAAAAGCCTGGGAAATTGACATTGAAGAGATAGTTATAATATTTGCAAAGAACAAAGCACGTCGAGAAAAATTCCTTTAGAATATAAAGGTGCCCTGCTTATTTTTAAATATTAAGTACGCATTGTAAAAGAATGGCAAGAGATTCATTAATAGGCTTGGCGTTTGTGTTATCACGAGGGGTTCCCACATTGAGCGTTTTTTATACTGAGTAGCTAGGATGAAACTTTTTGAGTTTTTCTTTCATTGCAAACTTTGCTATTATTTGTTTGGAAAATAGAACTATAATCATGTACACTTAAAAGCGTGAACATCATTTAGGCTAACCCTGAAAATATGTGTAACACCTGCTGCGTTCAGGGATTTAAGCAAAAATAAACAAATTTTATTCAAAAATTATTATTAGCAAAAGATTTAAAAAATTCCATTTCATTTCAACTTCTACGAGTATGTAGACGTTTTTATGCAAAAAGAATTTAGTAGTGTTTCTAATACCACACCCCAATATTTTTTGGTAAAGTTTGATATGCTAATTTTAAATTAAAGAGTATCTAGTTTACATTTATTTTGCTATACCATATACTAGGTATGTTTGATGCCAATGGAAATCAGCATGAAGAATTAAGTTTTCTATGCAAGTATGTTTGTATAATTTCTTAGTTATTACAGCACAGGGAAAATCAAAGACATGCATTTTGAAAACTTTTAATTCATGAAATAATGTAAATAAAAATTAGATATTTTTTTGTTAACGAAGCCAATACAGGTTATGACTTTAATTTGAACGAAGTTAAAACACTTTTGATGTATTATTATATATCCTTTAGGGCCGGATGTAAAATTGCCTTACCTAATGTAGAGTCAAGGTTTAATTAAGCAAGGCATTAGTAAAAATGCAAAACGTTTATGACCATAAAAGAGTGGATGCTTTTGTTAGAACACTCGTTCCTTTTGTAATTAGAAATAAAGCATTTATTAACTCCAAGTTTCTGTTTGGTCGGTGTAATTATACAATGTATACATAAAGTTATACATTGTGTGCGTATTTAATTTGGCGAAATAGGGTTAGAATGAAGGCAACCCTATTTAAATTAATAACTTTAGTCTTTTATGATTTATATTTTGCAGCAGCACAAATATTGAAGTAGCAGCAAAAGAGTAATAGAATCTGGATATTGGTTGTTCAAAGAACTTAGTAATAAAATGTCATATTTAGTTAATTTATTGAGCTTTGAGAATATTTGTTTAACGATGCTTTTAGTTGTGCTGTTAATCAATTTTTTAATAGTAAATAAGTGTCGGACATGTCAAATAATTTGCACCAACTTTTTTTCTGTGATGATGTAATTCGATCTTTTATCTAATACTCCTATTATGAGGGAGTTTGAAATAAAGTAGGCACTGGAACCGGTAACAAAAAAATAAGAATTCCGAAACCGGCTAGCGTTTGCCGTAGATACATACTTATAGAAATAGAATAAAATATATAATTTACAAATAATATACACAAAATAAAAGTTATTAAAAATTATAAACATTACCCTATTAAACCTTCCAAGTTATTGTGATTTTCTCTTTCTCAGTCCTGCGTAATGGGAACGTCAAAATAATTGGCACCAAAAAGTTGAGTTTTCTTCCGCTGCCGTTCTGGGGTATCGTCATCCCACAACAGCCATTTTAATTTAACAATGAACTATACAGGGTGCCAAACTTAACATATCTACCATTTGTAACTTGTAACAAAATCAAAATTAAAAGCATCCGTGCTGTAACTAAAGCCCTAATTATAGAAACCGACAGCGAAACCGAGTTTGAAAATTTTATAAACAACTAGAAATTGGGACACATACTAAATTGCGAAAACTCCCGGAAAAACAACCGCTGGTCATTATTTATGATGTTCCAACGTACCTTAAGAACGATGAAATCACCATCATGATATACAAACAAAATTTAGAGGAAAAACTAAGTAAACAAGAGTTTGAAGAAAACTTCAAATTAGTATTCAAAACGAGACTAAAGGAAAATCAGAAGCCTTCCGCTATCAACATCCAAATTATATGTAAAATATAGGAGTTTTTCCGTAAGGGACAACATAGTTGTGCCAAACTGCCTAAGATGTCAGGTTCTTGGGCACATAAAGCACTGTCCGAAACAGTATGACACCTGCCGTCACTGCGGGGAGGAAGACGCGAAAGACAAAAGGGCCGACTGCCTTTAATCTATCCAGTCAGCCGTTTGTATGCTGTAGTGGCGGCTACGTGGTGTAGTTGGTATGCCTGTGACTACTATGCCCAAAGTCCCGGGATCAAATCCCGACACGGTTTGCTTGAAAATGCTAGACGAGCATTATTCACAAAAATACGCCCTTGTTCGGATGAGAGGTAAAATGGAAGTCCCGTGTGTGAGAGTTGTCACACACGTTATAGATCCCAACTATGCTTGCAACAGCAAGAGTTCGGCAAAATTCAAAATTTTCAGGTAAAAAAACTCGTTTACTAGACAATGTAGTACGTTCGAGTGGAGCATTGAAAAATCAAATTTAGGGTTTGAATTCCGTTAGGCAAGAGACGCAAAACATGTACTAAAGATCACAAAGACTGCCCGACTTATAAAATGATGTAGGAGAAACTCGTACAAAAGATAGATTATGGACATTAGACATCAACAAACGCCAAAAATCACAAACAAATCACTATCACAGACACTACACAATAGACAAAGGACACAACGACACAAAGAAGAGAACCAACAATTTCTGACAACCGAAATTACCAAACACCACAATACTACACAAACCACTCACGACGAACAACGACATCAATAAAAGGGCACGCAAATATATACACCAACTTTACGACTCTTCGGCCAGACGAACATTAACTACATATACACTTTAAAAATTGGCCAGTCGAACGGGATGAGGAGCGCAACGGTAATGAAGAAAATCCGCAAGCTTGTGGAGGAACTAAACCTTGATCTGCTGTTCCTACAAGAACCATACGTGACCCACGGAAAGATTCCAGGAACGCCTATAGCAGCCAGGATGATCACTAAAGGAAAAACTCCAATGGCAGCGGTTATAGTTTTTAACAAGAATATTACTGTACCACGTATACATGACATTCCAGAAGGAACACTGCGTGTGCATCGAGGTGACAGGAAACGACTTAAAACCACTTATAGTGGCGACGAGCTACTTCCAATACAGACACGAACCGGACGCATACCTAAAGGGAGCTGAGACCATTTTTCGTACGCACAACCATCTACTAACCATCTTGTTAGCTGATGTCAACGCCAAATCCCCACCGTAGCATTGCGACGACACGGATAACAGAAGCGAAAAGGTCGAATAGCTCGTACATCAATAACAGCTAGAAATTATTAACCAACCTAATAACCCGCCAACTTTCGAAAACAGGACCGGGGTGAAAGGCAACAGTGGCAAATGGCAGCGCATACCGACATATATCCAACTGGAAAGTTCACAACAATCAACAAAACGTGATCACAATCTGATCACTTTCGATTTTAACAGGCAACCCGAAACTCGAACCTCCAGAGACAATACACCAACGACAGGTAGGAAATACGACATTAAAAACTCGAAGAAAATTTTCATCCGATACCCATAATGCAATAAAAAAGAAATGTCCACGAATGCGCTAAACAACTCACTAACACCATACACCAAGGTATGAATCGGTCGATAGCACAAGCAACCCAATGTCAAGGGCCTAGGCCAACCCCATGGTTCCAGGAGCTATCAACATTGAGAAAACAAACAAGAAAAGCCAAGAAAACATATCAGCAATCCCTTACGGTAATCGAAAGGAGATACCACCTGGCCAGGTATCGAGAAACAAAAGCTGTGTACGAAACGAAGCTACAGACATTCAAGCGAGAATCCTGGAATAAATTTGTAGAGAAACGCCTAACGCCTAACGCGTGACGTATGTAGAGTTCCATATCGGATAGTTAGAGATATGATCAGACCACCACTCCACCCTACAGATGGATGACGGAAACACGGCTAACTGGAACGATTCGGTAAAGTCACTAATAAAAGAGCTGATACCTGATGACAATCCCAAGGAAGACTTGAACAGTCAAGCGGATCTACGGAACAGCATAATTTCCAAAACGGCAATGGCAGCAGGCATTGGAATCGATAGGAGGAGAACCTTCCCCCCTGAAGGTGAGGTGCTTCTGGCGATTGCAAGGTGCGGTAAAAAAAAAGCACCCAGGCCTGACAATATCCAGGTTGAAGTCATAAAGACGTTGGTATGCCAAATATCCGATGTGTTAACTGCATTTTACAATGAATGTTTCATACAAACAAATTTTCCTACCATTTAGAAAAGTGCAAACCTGGTAATTATCCTGAAGGGACATAACGGAAATATGTCGTCCCTAGGATCATATCGGCCGATATGCCTCCTGAACGTCCTAGCGAAAATATATGCAAGATTACTAGCTAACAGGATGATGGACCATAGACATGTACACGGTATGAACAACTGCCAATACTGTTTTAGAGAAGGAAAGTCGACTGAAGACGCTATCAACCACGTTTTTGAATCACTGAAAAGGTGCGACAGTAAATACGTCCTAGCCGTAATGATAGACAACGAAGGAACATTTAGCAACCTTTGGTGGCCGGCCCTGTTTCACAGGCTGGAAGCAATCAACTGCCCCAAACAATTGTATCATGCGTTTTGAAATTACTACCAGGGCAGATATGTTACACTACAAGGACCATAGTCGATATCTAAAATCGTTACTATAGGTTGCCCGCAGGAATCCGTCTGCGGACTTCCATTATGGAACATTTTGCTGGATGGGCCGTTGGACGACTTTCAGGTCATGCGGAGGTTTTAACTGTCGTTGCCTACGTCAACGACATACTCGTTATGGTGGAGCGGAATACAACGGTCGCGATCGAGCAAAAAATTACAACCAAAGTAGAACGAATAGACAACTAATCTTAATGTAACCTTTTTGGGAAAACACCCTGGCGATATCACTGACGAAACCACCACACCAGGGACTGCACGTGGCTCCCTTGGTTTTCACGTGCCGATGGTCAGGACAAGTGCAGGAATGCGGACCTCTTGGTTTCCGATTTCCGGTTGCCGACGGTCGAGAACTGGAGGAGGAAGCAGTTCCATGACGCCACAACCTTAAACATTAAAAAAATATAAAAAATACCTATTTTGGTTTTAGATTAAAATAAAAAGAGAGCATCATAATAAATAGTTGTAATAATAATATTTCTAGCAAAATTTATATAAATGCGTTGTTTAGTTATCTCAATAGTCTAAAGCAAAAGGAATGCCGTTTGTATGTTACATTATACTTTTTTTTACAATAAAGTATAACTATTGAGATTATTTTAGTTTAATCGGGAAAATGTCAAAGTATCTATTTCCTTTCATATTAGAAGGATTTATAAAATTTGAGTGAAAGGCAATAAAGGTACATGCGATTACTCAATATGTTTAAGGAGTGTGTGTAGGGATGGATGAACAAGTGAATGTAAGAATACTTTTTGGAAGGTGTACCTCAAAGTGAGTTCTTACATCTGGATGAAATTCAGTTTGCTGTAGTTTTATCTGATAGTCATTTGTGATTTGGAATAATACTCCAATTGCCATTCTATTAAGTGCTGTGATTGATAGAATATAAAAGTTTAGAATATTGATCTCACAGAGTTTCTACTTTTTATGGTTTGCAATGTAACCCCGATGTCTGTAATGAGTTCGTGTTACTTGAATTGTAAATCAGATACAAAGATGTAAATATTAATTTTGGATTGACAGACTATATATGGATGAACCTTGTATAATAGGTTTCACGCATAGTTAATATTAATTAAGCATTATATTTTCATTCCTTTGTTTTTAGAAAATATAATTTAAATCAGGACAATTATTATAATCAAAGCAATAAACTAAAATTTCTTAAATTAAATTGCGGTATTAAATACTATACCAAGATATCGCGTTACTCATTAAGTAGAGTAAACATTAAAACATACAGTGTAAGAAATATGTAATACAAAACCGTTAAATAAGCTAGACTGAAAATTTTAATTATAATAAAGCGCATTACACAAGGCTAAATGTTCAAATACAATTACAACAACAATACCAACTACGTGAGTTTTATGTAATTAATGTGAGAATAAAATTTTTCATTCGGCAGAGTTAAAATTTGTTACAATAATGAAACGAAACTTTGAACACGGATAGCATGCACAACAAGAAAGAAGAAATGTTATGTAAGTTTGAGAAAGTTGGAAGGTAGGAAGTAATACAGCGTCAAAATGTGAGTATAGACGTCTTCGCAGGGGAAAAGCACGCGGTGAGACTTATTTGCCAGGACAGGGTATGTTTTACTCACGTGTTTGAGAAATTAGTGTTGTGACGATCGGCTAAAAGAGGTAGGAACCCACAGGATTCACCCATCAAATAACTTGGATTTTGTGTTGTGCTGTATCAAAGGATCTGTGTTAGTAAAAAAACAGGATTATCAAAATAACGGTTGTTTGGACATCCTCGAGTTTAAAGATATATTAAGGTGTGAGTGAAATATGAGTTTTTGTGTTTATATCTATAATATGTAGATGTTGATTTTAAATGTAAACGGGTTTGCATTTATGTAGTAAGAAAAAAGGAATATGTGTGAAAGTATTTATTTTGTTGTACTATGAATTAACGATAGAACTAATTTTAGGTTAAATTTAAGCATCAAGAGTGGAATTAAGAGCCTATTAATTTTTAAATATACGCTTCATTGTTTGAGTTTGGTGTTAGATAAAGAATGAAACTTTAGTATTGTAAATGGACAATGGAACGAGAAACGGAAAAGTTGGTATTTAAATGTTCCCAAAAATGAGATTTAGAATGTCATGTATATCAATATTGGAAATGGGGACAATGGTGCGATAGTATTATAGATTGCTTTAATGTTTTTTCTTTTATATTTTATTAAGTAATACTTGGTTAGTTGGATATTAGGAAATTAGTTATTTATGTAAAATACATTTGTATTCACATTGCAATTGTGTAATCTAAATAAAAGCTAAATTTGGACTAAATTTTATTTGAACCTATTCAGGAGCTAGGTAAACAGCGAAATTTGTGAAAGGATATTCGGCCACTCCAGTGGCGGAGTCATATTCTGGAGAGGTACTTTAGTTTAAATTTTCTTCGATATTACAAAACTTCACTAGTGCTTTTACGGGATTGTAAAAAAAGATAACATATAATGTGATCAATTTAGGAAACCAAAAGTAAATGAGACCTAATCGGAATATCCCTTTTCCGTGTAGAGATAGTATCAAAGGGATTGTTGAAACAAGACGGCTTGAGGACCCTCAAATATCATAGTAGAAAACGCCTTTCAAGATGATAAATTAATCTAACAATGCTTGTATTTCAGCCATTCAAATGCATTAAATTTTTTTAAAATTTTTTCCTTTAAAGTTCACTACCTCATCGCTGTAGTTAGCCTGTGCAGCATTAAAATTATTAAGGATCTTCTAGCCCTTCACGGTAAACCTATGTTTATAACGTACCACTCATTTTAACAACATCGATTACTCAAAACGTTTAAGAAGTGTTCGTAGGGATAGAGGCACAAAGGGAAGGTGAGAGAATTTTTGGAAAAATGTACCTCAATGTGAGTTCTTACACCTATCAAAAATTCAGTTTGTTGTAGTTTTATCTGATAGTCATGTTTGGTCTGAAATGATATTCCACTTGCCATTCTATTATGTACTATGGTCGATGGAATATAAAAACTAGGATATTGATGTCAGTGCGGTTCTATTTATTATAGGTTGGTATATAGTCCGCAAATCTTTCACTGCACAACTGTTTATTTCTATGTTGTCTATAATAATGGAATCAAAAATTGTATAAATTGTATTTCATAGAACGAAAGATGAACAACGAAAAGCGTGAGGCTATACTTAAATACCGTTTGCCAATGCCTCACATATTGATCAAATAGTTGCGTAAATAAACAAAGGTACACGTTATGCTTGTGCCCTAAAAATTATTATTATTTACATATATCAAAAATTATTCACATACAAGCGAGAAAAACGCGAAAAGAAATTAATAATATGAACGCTATCATGAAATTGGCTGGACTGGTTCAAACAATACTAAATCGGAAGATTGATTGAGATCGTAGAATTTGTAAGATTGCCCCTTCCGCTGTGTCAAGAAAATTTAGATAGGGTCTTAAACAACGTCGCCCTATTCGTTATTGGTCTACTTCTCTCTAATTGTTTCTAACATAATATCTCATTAAATATTTCGAACCATTAAGAGATCACACTAGGGAATATACTGGCGAGTTCCTTATATCTTTTGTGCATTCAGATACTCTATTTTATTTGAGAAAGGTAAAACAAGGTCTGTTGTTCAGAATACGCTGATACGGTCTCTTTAATAGCGTCGATAAAATCAAATTAAAGCGTCCTCACGCTGCTATCAGTTTCCCATTATCAACGAATTCCTCGATAGTTTACAAACTTAATTTCTGACAACATAGAAGGGACAATGTTAAAGCTATTTAGTTCGAAATTAAACGATGACGCATTTCCAATCGTTATATTATGTTGTTAGTAAACGAGCATAATATTTCTAAAATATGAGAACATTTAGAATAGATTTTAAAAACTGTTGGAAGGAAAATAAGTACTATAATAATTAACAAATCAATGCATTAGAGATTTTTTGCTTAACACATTTTAAATATGTCTGAAAAATTTGTTGTGCATAGATTCTAGTGTTGCCACAAGACGAGAGGTGACGAGACTTACCACAGTCTTGTCTTGGTGTTGAATTGGTCTTGAATACTTGGTCTTGTTTTGTTCTTATCAAGACAAGACTCGATGTGCGTTTCGTCTTGAACAAGAGTCCTGACAAGACTCTTGGTATTGAAATTGTCGTACTAATTTTTCAATTTAGGTATTTAGTAGTGCAAGAAAATCTAATTGTATCCTAGTGACTGAGCAACTGATAAATTCGATATAGTACACACGATATCGATTTTATAGTTTTTAAATAACTTCTGCTGAATTTCTCTAGTCTGTCTGTTTTGAGGCAATTGAGCTCTATACATATTCCATTTTTATAAACATTATATATGTGCAAATACAATTATATATCTACATAATATAAATAGTTAACCATTTGCTATAAATGTGTAAGTAAGTGTATTTCTATAAATGCGAGTTTTAACTTTTAAATATAATAATTTTATCGTCACCGGCAAAAACGGAATTTCTTATAAAAATTGGTGAACTAAAGCTAATTTATTACCAATTTTTTGTAAAACCGGAACATCGTCGGTTTGAAATAAAAAAATTTAAGTTTCGTTTGCCTTTAATATATGGGCTTTAGTGTGGTCAACATTCAATTTTACGCTACTTTTGTATGGTCAGCAGTGGCGTAAATAAACCCCCGCAGATTCGGCACCGCGTTAGGCCATGGGAGTTGATGGGGCCTAAACACTTAATAGACTTTTGACAGTGGCTTATATTTTATTTTATCCTAGTATGTCGATATCGACTGCAAGCTATTTTTAAGGTATGAATTGAAAAAAATTTTTAGTTGTAGACGCTATTAAAATACTCGGTACCAGTATTAGTATTATAGTTTTTAAAGTTTTATTTTACGAGTATAATAATTTTTTAATATGATCCTAGGGGTATTTTTTACAACGAATTAATGTATTTACCTTAATAAACACGGCACGTATTTGCCGTTTTTGCTCTATACTTTTTAATCTTTAACTACAAGTTCAGAAAATTGTGTTGTGTATATAAGAATTACAATAAGTTCTCACTCTCTAAATACAACGAGCATATTTTTTGAGAGCATAACTAAATCGGTCATGATATAAGATTCATTCTCATGAGGTTTATATTAAGCCATTAGCGCTCAAATGCCCTTTTCTTAAATATGAGCGAGCATGCATGCTGCCGCAAAATAAGCTATATCGGTATATATAAGGTCGGTCTGGCTTCAAAACGGTGCACGCGTATGTTACATTGAAACTTTCAATGGAAAAACATACGCGTGCACCGTTTTGAAGTCAGACCGGCCTTACATCACTATTTCTTCGCCAACCTAATTTCCGTTTTTTCTTTTCTAATTTGAGTTTAGTTAAAATTATGCTTTATACGTTTTGTACTTACATTCCGGGTTGGTAAGGGATTTAATAATGTTTTATTCTTAAACTTAAAATATCTCTAATTAAACACTTGGAATTGTGTTGGACCCCAAAGTAAGCTACCAGTAGTTTAGTTTTCTGTATTCCTGTTATGAAATTAAGTTCTCCCTACTTGCTCTTAATATCAAAGCTGAATTCGCTTGCTTATTTATTATTAATTTCAATCAAAAGAAATTTTGTGGAACTTTCTCGCCATAAATAGTTTTAAAAATGATTCGAATGCTAATAAAGATATTCTTAGCATGGCTTAGTTGCTGACATAGATTTTGGAGTTTTAAGTAAAGACTTAAATTGCTGCCACTCATAGTTGACTGGCAAAATTATTAGTTTCTAGTAGGACTGTTTCAGAAGCTGTTTGAATTTGATTGCGTCAAAATAGTATATTACTTCGAATTTTATTTTAACACTGTCTGAAATATCTAACTTACTTAAATCTTCTATTAATGGGTTAATATCGTTCATAAAATTCTGAAGATTTAATGTTATTTTAATAATAAGGTTTCATGTATTTTATAAAATTTATAATAATGAATTAGTATGAATAGTACTCGATAATCATACATGCATAATTACTTTTTAACATTTACTGAATATTTTCAAAAAACAAATGATTCAACAATCATATATATATAAAAAATTTGTTGCGCTTGCCTGTATAAATAAAAGTCAAAATATCTTATATCGTTCACATTTAAAGATTACTTCAAATAAAATATTCGCATTCATAATAAAAAATAAGGCACTCACATGAAATATAATTTGATTTACAATAAGTTTTTGGATCGATTTACAGATTTCTTTCCAATACTAGGCACGTGGCTTTGGTTGTCGGGCGAAGTTTGTTTTTGTTCGTAAGCTTTCCACATAAAAAAGTGATGCCTATAGTCTAGTCGATTCTATTATTTTTTGAAATTCTTCCAGCTTTTATAAAACCTTTCTCGCTGCGTCAGATACCTATTCAATAAAAAAAAAAATTGCTTAAAAACAATTTAGTTTCCTAAATGAAATCCTTGGAAGAAGTATAACAATTACTTCGTAAAGTTATCATTAAAGAAGAGTTTGTAAATCTGCTTCTTAAAAATAATTGACGATCAGCAGTAGTACAAAATAGGGGCGACACAAAATAATAACTTAAATAAATAAGCTGATTACTTTGTCACTTCCTTTATAATTCTATACCTAATAATCGATAGAGGGAATATCCCGGGATCTGTTTAAAATTCTGCAACTGAATTAAAGACTAGAATTAGTATGTTTCAGGTTTGTTATCCAGTTAACTTCGTTTGGTGAACACACAGTCATTATTATTAGCAGGATTATACTTCAATTTGGTACTAAGAGAAGGGTTGATGTTGAAAATAGTATGTCTTGTCTTGAGAGAGCCACGGCCCTTATTACAGTCGAAACAAAGCATACCGAGGGAAAGAACCTCCAGAGTGGTGGCCAAATGCTGGAAAAACCGTTGTCTATCATACATCATTGCGATATCTATCTACCGGAATCTTAGTTTTTAAAAGACATAAGTTTTATGGTAGAGACTAAGAAAAAGCTTGGTGTTATATGCAGAACAGGGGACGGAAAGTTTTTACCTGTATCGCTATTATTACGGTCGTATGATATCGATGGTGATATAACCGTTGATTAAATTAAAACAACAGATATTAGTTATCCATACCTAAGATCTAAAATTTCTGTAATGCCGCAGGATTCACATCTATTTACACGAACAATTAGAGAAAACTTGAACCCCTATAATAAATTTTCTGATAAACAATTATGTGCATCTTTAGCAGAAGTGGAAACGAATACGTTTATTGACAGTTTGAATTCACAGATTGAAGCAAACTTCTTTTACATAGCTCCAACATTGGGCGCCAATGATTTAATTTTCTTTGCGGCGAACTGGATGCCGGTTCGAACGAAAAACTGTATGGACACGATTGTATTAAAAGATGGATTCAACAAACGTACCTTCTTCTAAAATCATGATTCAATAATGATAAAATTTTAAACCGTAATAAAAGACCTCAAGGAGACTTCCGAACTAATTCTGAACTCTAACTTCAGCGGAGTTTGTTGAGACTATCAGAAGGTTTCGATATGGATTGCTGCGCCACTTCACCAAATAAATGTTAACCAAGATTACCGCTCAGATAGTGTAGAAACTAAACGGTAAATAACGAATCTAATCGTGAATACTTAAGTTGAGGTACTTTCGTTGTGTAACTTGAAAGAAAAGTGTACGCAAGCATGTAAACCTTATTTTATAAATGTTAAATAAAAGATATTTGTGCAACAGGAAAGGAACCTAAAATGAGAATATACTGACCATGTATACTTGAACTCATACCTATTATGGAAAAATTACTTTTAATATAATGTTTGTATCGTTAACCTTTCAATATTTGTTGGAAATTTTATAGACACGTATTCATAATACCTTTAGCATGATTACATAGAAATCATAAGATGGAATAACAAAAATTAGATTTTTATTCCGTTTGAAATAAACAAAAATAACATGTTTTACGGTATTTACAAAAAACTAGATTAAGTATTTTTGTTAGGATAAAAATAAGTTAAGCATATATTACTAAATGATAGTAAATTTAGGTTCAAAAATCTTACAGCCATTTTTGGCGAATATTTTCGTATCTTTTAGATCTGAACCATATGCCTTACATTTTAAGTTTAACTTTATTTATTAAAGAAAAAGAACATCAATAAAAAAACATTATTGGCTCCTTAAAATATATAGGGTACTACATTGACTATACTTTAATATTACATCAAAAGGATTGAGATTCTTCATTATAATAGAATTTAAATTTCTTAATGTATTAGAACATGAAAATTAATTGAAATTGATCCAAACTGACTTTTATAACCTACCGGTTCATATGCAAAAAACTTAGGTTATTTTATATTTCAGTTTACAGGTTTCTCATAGTTTATTGTACTGACTCAAGAAAGAACAAAAAAAGATGAAAATTTAAAACTGTAAATTAACACACCAGAGAATTATCTAGCATATTTAGAATGTAATATAAACTGAAGCGAACACAATCGTCCTAGTGTTGACCTTGCATCTGCAAACCACGACAGGGAATTTTACTAGGTCCTCATGCATAATTTCCGTGCTGGAATCTTTCCATGTTGCATCAAGCGAACAGCTGTTAATCCAAAACTTAATTATCTACTGGAATTAGAGAAAAATTCCTGAATACTGCCTTCTTTTTGTGTACCAACAGATTGTAAAATGGAAACGTAACACTTGATTATTGAAACGTGTCTATTAAAACGTAGTTTATCAAAACTTTGTTATTATTGTTAAATTTAGTTAAAGCTCGGTTTATTACTTGGTTGTTAAAACGTAGTTTTCAAAACGTTGTTGCGCATTTAACCCGACACATTACCAACACATAATAATGTCTGTATTCTCAGACACCAACACAAAATACAATTAGAGCGAGTCTTAAGTCGCTTGTAACTAATTTCTTTGCCATGTTCTTCAGATAAAGGGTAACGAGCAACTGCCGGATTGAAACCATAGTTAGAGATCGCATGACTAGAACAAAACAAGCATGCGCCAGATGTTGCTAGTGAACTAGTTATCACGGTATAGAGCAACGGAACGGCTAAAAATACCTAGAAATACTCGAGTTTATTTCAAGGTTAAAGATTTATGTATACTGTTTTCAATGAAACTAACGATACTGAACATTTACTTTACACATTAATTTATAGTTTCGAACATGATAGGGAGCAACAAACATTATACAGGGTGTCTCGTCTTCAAAACGACTTGAAACAAAATTTATTTATGATAATAATGCTTAAGGTAATTAAAAGCGTTACAAGATATGCGATGGAGGTAACAACTTTAGCATTGGGAAAAAGCAACTGCTTTGTTTGGCAAGAACAATTCTACACAAAAATGCAATTGTGATACTTGCTAAAGCTACTGCTAATATAAACAATTAAGCACATAAAAAATTCAAAAAACAATTCGAAATAATTTTGATTATTGTACCGTAATTACAATTCCGCATTGTATAAGTATACTAGACAGTGAGAAAATTATAGTGTAAGATGAAGGAAGATGTTTCAGTACGGAAATCAAGAATTTCTTTATTAAATTTTTTAAACAACAGATATAACGCTTTTACACGTAGAGAATTTGCTACACGAATCCAATAGTCTTCTATAATCAGGCAGGATCTGGCCTTGAACCACATTTAGTCATGCTTTATCAGTAATATCTAAATACAAATTTAACTTAAGGTAGTTTTTGGAGTTGTCCTAAAAAAAACAACCACACGTCGGCGACGCAGCGAAGGCGCTGAGACGGAGGTGCTGTGGTTTTAATACAGACGTGGCGCCGAGGCGGAGGTATGGTGATGTCAGAGGTTATTGACGAAGGTGGCGCTGTGGACGTCCTGAAGCAGGGGAACCTTCCTCGATTCACCTAATTGCGCTTCACTGGTCGTTAACAATTCCACTGTACAACTCCACGCTCCAAGTAAGGTGCTTGTAGGAAATAGATTCCCAGAGTGTTAGCTAAAACTTGATTCTATTCGCCTCTATTTATATCAACTGAATGATTGACACGTATTGGTCTTTTACATGTTGATTAAGTCAAATCACCTCTGAAACGAATATGAATCCTTTGATAGAAGTAAAATCTTTTATGTTGTCAAATTGAACATATACTCTAACCCACATTTTTGTCTTTGATGTAGATATTCAATTAATGTCGTGCACTACAATCAAGACATTCAAAGGCTTCAGAAAATTAATTATAACTGAAAATTTAGCCTACACATCAAAGATCCCTTGTAACAGAAAGAAGCAAAAGCGAGTTTCATTAAATACGTTAAGACTTAAATGAAATTTCTCATCGATCAGCAATACAAACCTAATTCTACGTTATTGGCAATGGAATTTTCATTTCCTTTTAGCTCACGTGGCTGGATTAAAAGTTTAAAGTAAACGCATCCTTCTGTTCTAAGTAGTTCATATGAGATGTTGTGTAGAATGTTTGGAGTTTGGAGAACGTCGTTTTTCAAAATGTTATAAATGTAACAGCATTAAATTTAAATTTGATATTGTATATTTTAAAATGAATACGCGATTAATATACATACGCTAAGGTACACAAATGAAAAGCACAACATAAAACCAAGTCAAGTTGATATGAATACTACAAAATTAGTCAACAAGATGAAATTTTATAATAGGCTTTGTTACGAATAAAGATGACGTTACGTTTCAAAATACGATTTGTTCAGAAGGGGCGTGAAATTCTTAACAATTTTAAGGGTGTAACGGTAAACTACATTGGTGCTGGAGTGGGTTTTTACGGTAAAATGATATACATAATAAAAATAAACATATATGATGGCCGAAATACAAAACTACTTTACAAGTACCACTTACCTTGAAAGACTTCACTGGTTGTCAAAACTAAAGGACGCAAAACCGTCTTGTGCCAACAATACCATCAATATTTTTGCTACCCGCGTTATTTCGGATAGATTTCCTTGCTTTCGTTGTTTTAAAATATACCGCCTCAGGCTTTACCTTTTTCCACAATACTTTAGAAACACCCATTAGCTGTTAGGCAAACTAAAGAAATTATTATAATAATGGGTCTCGACCAAATACAACTTCATTTGTAGGGTGGTTGAATATCTTTTCACAACTATCATCTTGCTACGTACCTAGATGTAGCCGGAAGAAAAGTAAATACCAGGCCAACTACTAAACGCGGAGAGTGGGGGGATTCACATACATACCAAAAAACAAAAAAAAACAAAGCACGTCGCCCACGATTATCTATTAACAAATAAAAATAAATAAAGGATTCTGTACAAACAAGCAAAAACAATAAATTAAGCATTACTATTTCAGAGCAAACAATTAGGTGATATGAACAATTAGTACTTTAGATACTAAGTGCGCATCTCGTATTTTACACAAAATAAAATTAATCAGTAGTAAATAAACATGTGCCATTGATATACACAAATGAAAACGAGTTGTATACCTGTATGTGTCTGGATACTTAGCTTGCAAGTCGTCGGGGGTGAGCCAGCATTGCAACTCCACGCTCGTCGGGATCTACTTACCCTGCTACCATAACTGAAGCAGCAGTCTACGGACAAAAGCAGTTGGTCTGCACACAAAAGCAGTTTGTCTACATAAAAAAAGAACCCATTTGACCTCCAGCTAAAAAAAACCGAATACACGCAAGATACCTCTTGCTTGTCGAACAACAAAACGTGCATCGCTGTAAAAAATATTTCAACGCACAAGCTGCAGAATCAAATTTAAAATTAGTTCAAATGACACGAATTCGAACTGCAAATCCTCGCTTATCGAAGCGCGATTACAAAACTGGAAAACACGGTTTTATCAGATAGTTCAATACATTATGTAGACGAATGTTTAGATGGAAAACACATAAGAAGCAATTATACGCTATCGGAAAGTTTAACAAACTAAAGGTTACCTAAAACCTAAGTCAGTAAAGTGATTCTTTATTAAACGAGTCTGAGATTATGAGCCGAGCGAGCGCAGCGAGCGAGACGAATAACGGGCGAGTTCAATAAAAACACTTTAGTCACGTGGTGCATACAAACTTTTATCGCCAACCGTTAATATTTATAATTTAAAAACAATGTAGATATTGTAACATGATATTTTATTATAACGAAGTAAACATATATAAAATTTTCACTGTTAGAGACGTGACAATGACAACTAGTTCTTGTTTAATGTCTTACATCAGTCATTCATATGTTGATTAATTTGCGGTAGGTAAAACGTTTGATTTTTACAGTAAGATAAAGTGTTTCTTTACTTCTGAAAATTGCTATGGTAATGTATGGTTATATTGACGGTTGACAATAAACTATTTAATTATAGCATAAACTTATCGTTTCCAAGCAAGTAGATTTGAATTAAGGAATTATTAGAAAGCGTATTTATGATTAATTATGTTAAAGGATTTAACAGTAGCAACGGAATTTATTCGAGCAGGTATTGAATTAACAAGGGAGAAAAATATGGTAATTAATTTATGATTAAAATAAACGTAATAAATTTCCCCCCAGCAAAATTAACAGGTCGGGGTAGGAAAACAAGAGCAAAAAAAGAACAAAGAGAAAAAACCCAAATAAAAAAAATGCTTAAAAACTAAAAGGAAATTCGTTACGAATACCAAACAAAATGAAAACAGAAAAAGAAAAAAAAGGAACCTCCAAAATAACAACAAAGAACACTCGTCCTGCTCGAAGTACCAATAATAAAAGACAGAAAAAAGGAAGGAAGGCAGGGAATTCGGGTAATACGCAATCAAGGGGACTAAGATGGAACGGCTTCAGCACTGCGGAGTCGTCAACGGGCGGATGTTTCTCAAAAGAAACAGTACGATTATCAACCCCAAAAGAAGAAAAGGAACGAGGAAGAAAACCAACAGTGTCAACCGAAACAGGACCCAACGGTCAAGCCTCAAGTAAACAAAAGGACAACAAGGGAGAGAGAGAAAAAGAGAGGAGGAACGCTGGTAAAAAGAAACGGTGTACTACAAACTGTGGTAACCAATAATCGTCACCGAAGAACCAAAGAAAAAAATGGTGACTAGTCCTAAAGTCGACTAAGTCGTGATTTCCGAAAAAAGAAAAACGGACTAGAAAGCACCTAATACAAGAGCGAATGGACGAAACACAATCAGTATAGGGACCGACAGCAAAGAATACCAGCAAAAGGATAGGGAAAGGAAACTGGAATGAAAGGAACGAGAAAAAAAGAAAAAACCAAAAAGAATAACACCAACACCAAGTACAAACGCAAAAAAAACTAAGAATCGTATAAAAGAAAATAAAACAGAATCCCAGTGTAGTTATGTACGAGTAGGTGTGGGCGTGTGCGTACGTGTATGTGTATGTGTGTGCGTGGGGGTGTAAGAAGGATGCGTGTATGTGATATGTGTGTATAGAGTGTGCGTGTGTGTATATGTGTTGGACCGCTGTAGATGCCTCTTACGACAAGCAGGTCGTACCATGGGACTATACTATTCCCGCACCCACACGGGGTCAAGGAGTACAAGGGGCAAACGAAAGAAAGGAGAACCAACTAGAACTGTGTGTTTATGAAGTGTGTGGGTGTGTGTGTGTGTGTGTGGGTATGAATTGGACGTATGTAAAGTGTGTGTGTGTGTGTGTGTGTGTTGGATCGCTGTAGTCGCCTCTTACGACAGGCAGCTCGTACCATGGGCTATTCTATTGCCGGACCCACAAGGGTTCAAGGAAAAGAAAAAGAAAAAGAAAGAAAACCCAGCAAACAGTGAAGTAAATAAAAAGAAAACTTAAAGTCCAGAAATCAAATCCTAAGGAGAGCAAAGTCGGTATAAGAAACGGACGCAAGGACTAGATATTGAGCTTAAGACGTTTGCGCCGCCAGCAGGAGAACGAAACGAGATCAAGGACATTCAGATTTCGTCGACCAACATCTTCAGGTTCTGCATCAGTATAGACAAGTTTCTGCCTCTTATGGGCAGTTTTCCGCAAGATAGGAACAGGAAGGGATGTAGCAGTTGTAGCACGCGAAATTGGAGGTGGCGCGGAGGTTTTAGGAAACTCGAAACGAGTTAAGGAAGAAAATTGTTTGTTGTTAGGATTGGAGGTAAGAAGGTTAACGGTAGAAAAGGAAACATCATGGGTTGTCAAAATATCCACGGCAGAACGAGAAAAAGTATTGGCTGTACGAGAATCAACCTTACGAAGAGAAATACAAGCGGAACACACTTCAGTTGCGTTAACTAGAGGGACAAAAGTAGATAAAATTTCAACGACGTTAGATAAAGAACTAGAAGTATCACAGTTAGGACAGAAAAGAGCATTGGTTGTAGAAATATCAACCTTAGGAAAAGGAGCAGAATTCGCTGACATTTCAGTAACATTACACAAAGGAACAGAATGAGGTAGAACTTCATCTACCTTACAAAAACAAACAGCATCAGGTAGAACTTCAACAACAGTAGATAAAGGAACATCAGCTAGAAGTTCATTAACCTTAGCTAAAAGAACAAAGCATGTAGAGGTGTATCAGCATGAGATACAGAAACACAATCAGAAAAAACTTTGTCAATATCAGTAAAATGAGTAAGAGCAGGTAACGTTTCATCAACGTCCGAAAAAGGAGTAGAATCAAGTAAGACTGCATCACTGTTAGACAACGGAGTAGAAACAAACAAAACTTCAGCCACAATAGGAACTGATTCTTTAACAGTAGCAGATAACGAAACAGGATCAGCTAAAACTTTGATGATGACAGCAACAGGCATCACAGCTACGGATTCACTAACTTCAACAGAGCCTTCTCTATCCGTATTAGCAATTATCTTCATCTCAGCTACGGCTGTGATTGGCGGCACAACAAAAATTTCTTAACCATTTAAGAAAACCGGAACATGTAAAATTTTGACAGCAACAGCAACATACATTAAAGATACAGGTTCATGAACTTCAACAGAACCTTCGCTGACTAAATTAGAAGTTATCGTCACTTCAGCTACACGCGTGCTTGCAGACATGACAGAAATTTCTTGGGTAGAATCGTTTAAGAAAGCGAGAACAAACTCTTGAGAAGCTACCTGCAATTCATTAATTCGAAGTATGGGTTGCAATGGTGGTGGAGGCACAGTTTGGGGCGAGAGTGAATAAGTAGAGCGAGCAGAAGAAGGAGTAGAATAGGATGTAGAACTAGAAACGGGGGACATTTTGTTCGAAGCTGTATTCGCCGAAGAAGGGTTGGTTTTGATAGTAGTAGTAGGATGACCTGGATCAGGGACGGAAGAGAACGTAGAGTGAGAAGCAAAAAAAAATTAGGCAGCTAGAGGTGAGGACAGTATTTGAAGTACGATTCGAAAACCTATTAGTAGGAGGATGACAGTTTGGACAGTTGCGGTGAAAAATTCCCTTATATCCGTAACCATAACAGTGGAGTACTTAAGGACGAGTACAACGTGTCGAAACATGACCAGGTTTGCCGTAATTAAACCAGATAACCTGACGAGTAGAAGCAGAACTAGGAAGAAGAACAGTAGAACGTACGGAAGAAGTATCGGGCCGTAGGCGTAGTAAAAATCTCAACAACTCGGTCATGTGAAGCAAAAATATTTTCCTCAGTAGCACCAAAATCCGGGAGTTCAAAATGTTGAATCAATAAATTAGACAACGACTTCCAGTTAGAAAACCTATGCCGTTAACTACGATAACAAAGTAGCGCTTTAGCCTCGAACTAATCTACTACAGACTCAAATAACTGCAATTCTGACAAATGGTGAGCTCGTCGGAGTTTTTCGACTCGTTCCAAAAAATCATGTACGGTAAGAGTGTTTGGGTTACCAGAAAATTTCAAATTCCACTCCCACACTGGGAGACCTTGATGGGAAGCCAAAAAAGGAGTCATTTTGAATACGAACAAGAAAGAAATTGGTAGAAAGTAACTAAATAAAGGCTAACCGTAACTCGAGAGAATCCAAAAGAAAATAAAATTGTTGCGAGTACAGGACAATTTAAAATATATCCGACGGATAAACTTTGGAAACACTAATAGGAGCGAAACAACAAAATAGAATAGGGCTGTAGAATAAAAGAAAAATGAAAGGAAAAAGAACTCACTCTAGACGTGACCGGTAGAACAAAATGTACACAGAGGAAGGAAAGAAAAAATTTTGGGCGCCAGCGTTTCCAATTGACTAGGATTATTGGCGAAAACACAAGTCCAATAATCTGAAATTAACCAACCGATAATATTGAGCGATCAGGAGAGAAAGCAAAACTAAAATTTAAGAAGAAACCGCATGTGGGGGACAGCAAAAAGTCGAAAGAAGAAAGGAAATTACAGTTCGAACGTAAAAGAAGGAAAAACAAGTAGCATCATCCCGAGGAATGTGGGCAATGTCGTAAATTAGGCAGTATCGACAAACAAAAATTGGGCCAGAAATTAAGCGGAACCAAACCGGAGCCAAAGTTATACGAAACAAAATCAGAGCCCAAATTATCGAATACCAAAATCAAAGCAAACGTTACCCAAGACAAAAGCGGAGCAAAAAAAATTCACTGAAACAATATTCGTAGCCCCACGCCAGGGCGTCAGAATTTATGAAACGTACCTAGACGTAGTCGGAGAAAAAGTAAATACCATGCTAACTACTACACGCGGAGAGTGGGGGATTCACCTACATACCAAAAAACAAAGAAAAGCAAAGCACATCGCCCACGATTATCTATTAACAAATAAAAATAAATAAAGGATTGTGTACAAACAAGCAAAAGCAATAAATTAAGCGTTACTATTTTAGAGCAAACAATTAGGTAATATGAACAATTTAGTACTTTAGATACGAAGTGCGCATCTCGTATTTTACACAAAATAAAATTAATCAGTAATAAATAAACATGTGAGAGCTTTGGTCAAGCGTTTTTAAAATTGCACCTAAAACTTTTTGGAAAATAAACTAATCAGTAGGAAAAAATTAATGTGTTAGAGTTTTTGGCAAACATTCTCTTTAAATTGTACATAATACTGTTTGTAAAATAAACTAATCAGTAGAAAAGGATAACCGTTTGTTTGTCAAGCATTTTTAGCAATGGCACATCACACCTGTAGAGCGACAATATCGATTCGCAGCAACATACAATAGTTCTATAGTGCCAATGTTTCTTATCACGTAACTACACCAAACGCTGATGCGGAATATGCCATTGATATACACAAAAGAAAACAAGTTGTATACCTGTATGTGTCTGAATACCTAGCTTGCAAGACGTCAGGGGTGAGTCAACACAGCAACGCCATGGTCGTCAGGATCTATGTACACTGCCACCATAACTGCAGCAGCGGTCTACGGACAAAAGCAGTTGGTCTACAGACAAAAGCAGTTGGTCTACATAAAACAAAAACCCATTTGGCAACCAGCTAAAAAAAAGCGAATACACGTAAGATATCTCTTACTTGTCGAACACCAAAACGTGCAACGCTGTAGAAAATATTTCAACGCACAAGCTGCAGAATCAAATTTAAAGTTGGTTCAAATGACACGAATTCGAACTGCAAATCCTCGGTTATCGAAGCGCGATTACGAAACTGGAAAACACGGTTTAATCGGATAGTTCAATACACTATGTAGACGAATGTTTAGATGGAAAACACATAAGAAGCAATTATACGCTATCGGAAGGTTTAACAAATTGAAAGTTACTTAAAACAGGTTATAAACTATTTAGTTATAGCATAAACTTGTCGTTTCCAAGCAAGTAGATTTGAGTTAAGGAATTATTAGAGAGCGTAGTTATGATTAATTATGTTAAAGAATTTAACAGTAGCAACGGAATTTAATCGAATGGGTATTGAATTAACAAGGAGAAAAATAGGGTAATTAATTTATGCTGAAAATAAATGTAACACTCTTCACCTATATTATAAATAACTCTAAATAAAGTTCCATCCAAGCTATAACGGTAAACTCCGGAAATATACATACCAATGCATTGACTTTGAAAACAAACTTAATGTAACATCAACTGGCCAGGTATTATTATTCTAAAAAACTTTAGTCCATGAAAAAACTACCACACCATTGATTCGGTTTCCGAGATTGATCTATACAATATTTTAAATCTCATTTTTGGAAATGCCCTCAAAACAAAGCATAGAAAACATAAAATCCACTCTAATGTTTATAACAATACTAAATTTTTACTTTTTGTTGTCGATAATTCCAGAAATAAGTATACATTTACTTATTTCTTACTTCTTTAAAATGTTTAAACTTTTTTCTGAACAATACTGGGTTTAATTTGAACAATACTAGTTCCGTGGCTATTTTATAGTCTAACAGAATAATCATTTAGTGGGATATTAATTTTTCACTATATAGATGCAAGAATTTAGATTCAAAATCCACATGTACATAATCATAAATCATATACAAACTAAATACTCATGTTTTTACTCACGGTTTAATTTGCAGTTTATTCTTAAAATTATGTATGTCTAAGAAAAGCAGTCTTTTATTGCGTTCCTTCTAACAGCAGCTCGCATAACACAAAACAAAGTTCATCCTTTGAGCTGGCCCGCAGGTACAAAACAATTTATTGCAGGTGATCACACAACTTTCCGGGTCCCCGCGTATTATGGGTTAACATTGGTCGCTAAACCTTGCAAAGGAAGTTAATCCAAAACTTGCCCACTGATTATTTTTATTCCTACAGAGATATCTAGGTTCATATCTTAAAGCCGTGTTATATTGTCCGCTTCCTTACTTCCTTGGGCTTAGTTATATAACATTCAACCTTTTTCATTTTGTTTTCCCGCTTGTACGTGTAATACCGATCGTGTGCGTCATTCGTCATGCGAATCTAAAGTTTACATGCAACGCAATAACTTTACTGGCCGGTTCGATGAGTCTGCGATTTCTTTACCCTGTGTGAATTTGTACAAATAACTTTCATATGCTGGGTTATTTGCCGAAATCTATTCTGTAATTTTTCTAAATTTAATATGAACAAGGTAAAATACTTATAGTCATTAACGCTTGAATTTAATATTTTGAGCGTTTTCCTGTTTGTTACTTTTCATCGCAAGTCAATATTACATTAAAATAACCTCGTTATTAAATATAGACTACCAAAACTTCTATAAAATTTTCAAAGTGCCTTTTTGTTCATCTAAATAACCAAAATGGAGTAGATTCATTTCCTGCTATCTACTGTTTCTCTAGGTGACGCTCTAGCATTACAGCTTCTATGCAAAGCTTAAATGATCATTTTAAATGGAGCTAATTGACAGAAAGAAATTATAAAGTCTCGGAGAGGATTAGCATCCGTAGTATTCAAATTTGTAACTGGACGCACTAACAAATTGAGAAACGATGACCGATAATCGAATTGGAAAGTTGTTCAAATTTAAATCGCGTAGGCAATCATATAATAACCACACTTTCGATGACAAACATTCCAAATGCAATTGAGGGTTAGGCTGATATATGGTTGTGTAGGTAATTTAATTTTAACTCTACTGTTTGGGACTTTATATTTTCATTTTCTCAATTACTAGTTCGATTTGAAATGATCAGTTAGTTTTGGCATAAAAGACTGCGTTACAATTTTATTAGTGAGCTGCAAAGAAGTTGTAATTGTCACTGAAATTAAAACTGTAATGCGTTCCTTATAAAAATTGGAGTAAAAATATTAGTAAATGTCATTAAAATTTTAAAATAAGTAGATTAATAAAAATGTCTGACTAAAACAAGAAAAACAACTAAACACACCACGCATATTACAGATTAAATGCAACTCTAGTTTATAAAGTATTAGTGTGAATGAGCAAATTTGTTAACAGGAAATAAATTATATTTTGAATCGTTTTGCAAAATGTTTACTACCTTTGGTAATGTAGCGTGAGTACAAATAAAACTTCTTTAAAATATGCTCATTATTGTTTTCCAAATTAAGTATATATAAAGTTTCTATTCAAGGAACAGTAATTTTGCCATTGAAGGAAACCCGAATTGTAGATCGAAATATCTAAACTATGTATAAATTTTGTTGTGATACAATAACCAACCAAACGGATCAAACCTGTTGTCTATAAAGCACCAAAATTCATGTTAATATTTCAGTGGATAATTTGTCGATCCTTTATTGCCTCGTTTGTGAGTGTGATTGGCAAATGACCCTGCACAGATTATATAGCAAAGGTCAAAATGCTTAAAACTCTGATTTCAAAATTTGCTCGTATTTATCCGCTTCACAAAATTTTTTTAAAAAGTTAAGAACTTATTCTAATTTAAATTACAAATATTTAAGTTCTTATCAGCTACAAATAAAGAAAAATCCAAATTTTATAGTTGCAAAAATAGTGCTAATCAAAACCTCATTTCCATTATCACCAACGGTATTGATTATTTTCTTGTTTCATTTCAAATAGAATTATTTGCATATACTACTGCATTTGAAGTTAGAACATCAGTTTTCAAAGTGCATCTTTATTTTCAATAGATCAAATTCAGCAGTACCCCTTGTATCTGAATTTATGTCAAAGATCGTTCAATTTTTGTAGTGTTTTCTAAAATAATTATTTTTGCTAATTTGTGCAAAGCTCTTTGTTACCTGCAAAACCCCAACTAATTACTCTAAAGGCACGCACTCATGTACGCACACACACACACATACACAATACACACACGCGCACGCACCCACACACCACACTCACGCACCCACGCACTTAAAACGGGTTTGGTTTCATACGTTTATTGAGTTTAAAATACTGTATATTCCATGAAGATTCAATTTTGTTATAAAAATATTTTTGCCGTTAAAAACTTCGTTCTTAAAAAACGAAAATAATCTGCTATAAGATGATGAGAAAATGGGCATTTTGATATCTTTGAGAGCTTCTATGGTTAACATTCATGAGATGAGTTAGGAAAGTGGTCATATTAAGAGTTTTTTTTATATCTAAACTACTTTGCAGGAGCTTATCAGACAATCGGCCTCCAGAAAACAGTGTTTTAGGTTTGCTTCTTTAGCATTTTTTCTTCAAATGTGTTAAACAAATGCTATTAAGATCTTTAAATGTGCTACGTTCATTGACGTAGCCTAGAAAGGAAACCAAAAAAGAAATGGACCGGGCTCAATCGGCGAGTGGGCGGGGTATTATATCTACAACAAAAATTAAGGGAGGCCTGAAATAAAGAAAAAAAATTACACACACACATTCATACTCAAAACACAACATATCATCAAATAAAACCTATAATTAAACACAATATGTACACGCAATAAATAATTACACACTAAATCTAAAAAATATATAAAAACAAAAGAACAAATCATTTTTTTTATAAATGTTGAGCTGCCGGTTTTAGGTTACTCCCTAGATTGAGTTTCAACAAAAAAAGAAATTAAGTAAAATTACCCCGCTAAAACCAACAGCTCAAAATCACCATGGTAAATCCAAGACTAAGTATATACATCTAATGGCAACAACATTTTCAAACGTGCCAGCAAGCCTTCACATCATTTTCACAATGTGAACTAGTTCACTAATTCACTAATTGTCGTCTAAACGGATTAAATTTAGGAATGCATGAGCTTAAACCGAAAATCGCAACCGATATGAGCGCAATCGTAGATGATAGAGAAAGAAAACACTCACCCTCGAAGTTACTCACGTCGGGGTTGAGTCAATAGCTGGTCCACGGCAACGAGTAGGTGGGCCTACACCCAAAAAGAACGCACTTGGCCTCCCATTACAGTAAGGGACGATCATTCATCGTGGCTTTAAGACTACCAGAAGAAGCACGCCGTATTGCGTGCGCGATATTTTCATAACGAAAAACGGAAACAACCAAACATTTCTACACGTCTCCGTTGTGTAGATTGAAAAGCAAAAAGAAAATCAATTTTGTTCCGCCAGTTACCAGAGTTCAAAGTAATATTTCTATTCAGAATTAACCTGGAAAAACACAGTTTATATTGGGATAATACGCAGCTTTAATTCGACGAATTCTTCCGACGGAAAACACATAAGAAGCAATTATCGGATACTTGGAACACGTTATCGACTATTTGAGAATAGCGTAAACTTTACGTTAGGGAATTCTGGGAAGCAGAATTTATTCTTAATTAGCAGAAGTATTTACCAAGTAAAATATACAGGATATTTAATTTATCGAATAAAGTTTTGTTTTAGAATTAAAGTGGATTTTACTTGAAAATTATGAGCTAGCGTATTTCTTTTTAATTCTGAATCGACGATTTTATTTAACCGTAGACATGGAATTTAAATAAACGGATAATTAATTAGCAAAGTATTTGAGTTGAAAACTATTGTAAATAAAATAACCTGTTATTGCCGAAAATTAACGTAACAAATGTCATTAATTCGTAACTTACCCAGGAAAAGTTACATAACTAAAAAAAAATTAGTATCGTTTAATACATATCAAGTAATCGGCTAGAGTTCACTTAGCTTACAACTTTTATACTTCTCCTAGGTTTGCTTTAGCATTAAATATTTTCTTTTACTGCATTTCGATCTTGAAGCATTTTCAGATTGATCAGTTTCGAGACAACCTTTCAAACGCTAACTTGCTATAAAAGCTTCTGTCTAGATTCATCTGCTATATCTTAAGATTAAGATGTCAATGTGATTTTATCTTTTATAAATGAATGTCATTTACTTTTCAGTCGCCTAATCTTTAGCTATCTTATTAAATGGAGGTTGAAAATATAACATGCTTTTACCAAAAAATACTGAACGGTCCGCCAGTTTTCTAAGTAACTAGAGTTTAAATCTTATGCGAGTGTTCGGTATTTTATCTACAGAAGGTTGAGAAGGATTGAGCTTTGCATACATTAAGTGAGATTAAATCTCCCCTTAAATATAAGTAGATATTTTGATTGAAGTAAAACGTTTGATGTTGTCAAAATGATTATTTTTTTACAGTTACCCTCACGTTGTCTAAATGATATTAATTCTTAACAATCGTATGGCCATAAAATCGTTGTGTTCAGATGCCTAATAAGATTGTGGAATTTAACCTCAACTCCAGAAACTTAGTTATTCTTTATTTATTGATTTATTTATTTATTTATTTATTTATTTATTTATTTATTTATTTATTTATTTATTTATTTATTTATTTATTTATTTATTTATTTATTTATTTATTTATTTATTTATTTATTTATTTATTTATTTATTTATTTATTTATTTATTTATTTATTTATTTATTTATTTATTTATTTATTTATTTATTTATTTATTTATTTATTTATTTATTTATTTATTTATTTATTTATTTATTTATTTATTTATTTATTTATTTATTTATTTATTTATTTATTTATTTATTTATTTATTTATTTATTTATTTATTTGTTTATTTGATTATTTATTAATATATTTATTGCTCCTAGGGCGCAACACAAATTGAAGGCACTCATTCTTCTAAACTTTAAAAATTTTCACCTATTGTATTCAAATCAAACATTAATAAATACAGACGAATTCAACAACTCTGAATGGTTTAATTCCCAAAGAAGATTAAGAAAAATACAAAACAAACCACAACAAACATAGAAGGAGTTATCAAGTTGGTTTCTATTATTAGTATCCTTTCAACAACAACCAATATAATCTGTCCATTTAATCAATGTCAATCAACAAGAGGATTGCGAAATAACCAGTCAGAGAAGCCTATATTGCATTCTTCCACTTCTCACCACGGCCTTATACGCTTTACAATACCGCTTTTAAAATGTTATCTCTTTTAAATTATACTGAGAAGTTTTGTACTAGAAAAGAGGTTTGTATAAACCAGTCGTATACAGAAAATGTTCAAACGCTCTTTTCCCCACTAGTGTTTTAAAAAATAATGCGAGTTCAGAAGACACTACGACTCCCAGGATAATGAAATATTTCGTTATTTTGACATATTCACCTTTTAGCGCATAGGTACACATCACGCGCCGTAACAATAATTATAAAAATTCTGAATTCACGAAACAAGCAAAATTTTGTTTAACTATACGCACAATGATGACACTGAAGGTGAAACAAATTCTAGTTAGCGAAATAGATTTTTAAAAATTAGTAATTATACAATTTGGTTGGGAAATTGTTGTATCCCTATCTTAAGTGGATCCACAATTTGCTTCGGGCGTATTTAATTCGGGTAAATGGAAACATAACAAAGATAAAATCTTATGAATTAGAAATGAAGCAGTTTTATGTTTTTGCTTTGCAGCTTTGTATACTTTGAAGTAGCTAGAAAGACTTAATTGAGAAGTAAATTGCTTATACAGAAAAGGTCTGTAATATTACATTTAATGTTTTCAGGTTTCATGGAGCAGCCGTAGGGATTCTAATACAGTTTTTAATGTTTCCTAAATCATCAGTGTGCATTTGGTAATTTTAGAGTTTCGTTGCAGGGTTGAAAATGTTTATTCATATGCGTTTAATTTACTAAAATGTAGTATTGTTTCACATTGGATATTATAGACAAATTTCTGAACTAAATAAAAGCAAATGTGCTTGAACATTAAATTCAATCATTTTTTATGTTCCTAAAATGTATAGAAGTGTAGTGCTTTATTTTCCAGGTTATGTCAAACTGACAATTTTTGCTTATGCTAAGGTTAAGTTGCCCATTGCGATTATAAGTCAAAGAAGGTAAACACGAATTCATAATCATTAGGTCTTGAGTCCTGGAACTGGTTAGACGCGTACCCTCATTGCTTCCTATTCTGAGCTAACCTACACATTTCCCTAAAATTTCAGTCTACCTTTTTCACTATTTGTGTGCAATAGTCTGATTTAGGTCTACATCTACCTCCTTTTTTAACTATCTCTGCTTGTAATATGTTCCGCACTATTCCCCAAAAATGCATTAGAACGTATCTTGCCCTTCTATTTCTTTTATTTTTTTCCACAACTATCTTTATTCCTCTACTATTTCTCCAACGTCTTTGTTATTAACTTTGTCTGTTCATGCTGTCATCACCATATATCTAAATCACAACATTCCAAACGGCTTCTACTTTTTTCTGCCTGCATCTCCTACTGTCCTTATTTCATGGACGTACTCTGCTGTGTTTCACACATATGCTTTCAACAATTTCCTCCTTGTTTCTATGTTTGTTGTCTTCGAACATAGCCGCTGCTCTTTCTTGTTAGATGCAATTCGATTCCCCTTCTATTGTTTTAGAAATATATATCCTATTTCCCTTATATTCAGGGTAATGTGAAGAGGGCTCGGCAGTCTTCGACTACCAAGATCCCCCAACACTTGAACATTTGCCAAATTAATAGTTTCCAATATATCCTTTCGCAAAATCAACATTAGTTAAAAATATTTCAAAACTAACACCTGTAGTTGTTCATAATAATCATAAGATTTAAGTGCAACTATTTCTTTCGTCATTAAGTTTTCCGTCTTGAAACTGGTTGGATGCGTACCTCCATGCATTTCTATTCTGCGCTAACTTACATAGTTCCTTGAAATTCCCACAGTCTAAATACAGCTAGGTTCCACTTCTATTTTTCTTTAAATAGATGCCCTATTTCACCGAGATTCAGTGAAATGTGAAAGGGGTTAAGCAGCCCGTGGCTACCATGATCACCCAACACTTAGACATTTGCTGAAATAATAGTTTTCCAGTAAATCCTTTCGCACAATTAACATTAGTTGAGAATATTGCAAAACAAATACTTGTAGTTGCTTATAATAATCTTCAGGGTTAAGTACAATAATTTTTTTCGTCATTAGGTTTTCGATCTTGGAACTGATTGAACGCGCACCTCCATTGATTTCTATTCTGAGCTAGCCTATACATTAGTAGTGTATTTATGGCGTAATCAGCACCACATTTGCTCCAGAATCCCACATTTGCTCCCACATCTGGACCAAAAAGTTTTCTTCGACTAACCATTTTTCATCTTTCGAGATAAATATATCTTAAATTTTTTATCTTTCGAGATAAATGAGCATCCACATTTCCTCCCACGAGATAAACCTATTTTTAAGATTTTTTACCGCTAACATTCTGGACCAAAAAGTTTTCTTCGACTAGCCATTTTTTTATCTTTCGAGATAAACCTACCTTGTTTGGTATCAATTAATATTAGATTTTCTCAGCTACCCGAAATCTTTAGGAATTTTTAGATATCATCACCCCCGAGGGAGCTACCCCAATTTTAAGATTTCTTACTTGTAGCGACTTTTGAGCGTTCTTATAAATTTTTTTAGTCATGCGATACATCTTGTTAGCTTAGAATTTTATGTAGAATCTGTAAACAGATTTGAAATCGGACAACGCCCTGCAAAATTACACTTTAAAGTCCTGATCTTCTAAATTTTCTCTTTGCTCTATAAGCAAACCTAACAAATAGTTTTCCTCGTCTAGCCATTGCATCTTTCGAGATAAACCTATCTTGTTGGTATCAATTAATATTAGATTTTCTCAGCTACCCGAATCTTTTTATTTCTAATTTTCAGATCTCCGCGGCTCGCTCTTTTTAATGTCTTAAAACCGTAGAAATTGTTTTGTGAGCCTTAGAATTTTGGTGTTGAAAATAAAAACTAAACATATTAAATAAAATTTATTGATAAAATAGCCGCTACTGAACACCTTATCCATCTAACGTATTAATTTTTTAAATAATATTAACAAAACGCTAGTTCGCAGGATCTGAAATTTGTGTAAACAAGGATGAACTCCATTCAACGGTACATCAACTACTTATTTTCTCTTTAGAATATACACCAGAAACTTGTATGCTTTTAATTAATTAAAAGCAGAAAGTTTTGTCCGGAAACGCTACTGTAAAATATATAGAGCAAATAAATTATTCCCTGAATGTGTTTTCAATTGCAATAACTGACTATACAATCACAATTTAAATTACACTTTATTTAACTAAGTTACTTTAAACAAGAAATTACCGCATCCAAAAATTCCAATGCATGCTTAACAATAATGTAGAAATGGCAAGGTCGACTTTTGATGTCCAATGTAATGTGTTTTAAATATCTAAAAGAAAGCGCATTTTGCTGGTATGAAATCTATGGAATTTCTCCTGTAATGAAAGAAGAATGCATTCGTAATTGAAAATGCGTGCTACAACTTTCGCTAGATACCAGCCATGTATGTTAATTAGAAATTTTGTGTATATGCTGTTTTATAATTTCTTTTCTTGGACTTTCTATTAATTATGTTGAGAATATGTTTCAATGACGCGCATTTCAAATCGAGATATAATTGTTTGTAGATTACCAATACCACGAGGCGCTGAAAAGTGCGTATTTACGGAAAATACAAACCTCATTTAGTAGTATAATTAACGGATTCAAAACGTATATAACGCGGTGTCATTAGAAAAATTCTATTAGTTTCGCACGCTTTTGTGTAAAGCCCTCGAAATTTTAAACCGTCGTTTCGCGTAGTTCTTTTGTGGAAAGTTTTGAAGGAAGATTTAAGGTAAGTTTACATTTTTTATTAAAGTAGAACTGAATTTATTTGCAAACACCAATTATTATGTATTCTGTTATTGGTTCTTTGTATTTTAAAACATTAATTTTTCCAAAGTAATGCGCTGTATTACAGATATATTTTTCCAAATTTTAAAGGTATGCTTTTGCTAGAATAAAAACAATTCTCACAAAATATTTTATTAAAATTTTAATACATTAACAAAATGCTTCAATACCAATACGTTTTCTTTAGAACAGCTTAAATTATTCAAACAATGGTTTAAACAGTGATTGTACCTATTACCGAATCTTCTTAATTCTTTGAGCCTTGGAAGTGAAAACACTCTCCATGTTTAAAATGTTGTTTGATAAATATTTTGACAGTAACTGTCTTTTCTGTTCTCCTTTAACATAGATAGTAGCATCGGGTGGTATGACTTCTTTCAGCAAATCGCCTACATTTGTATATCCACTTGTGGACTGTCCATCCCAGCTAAGCCCATGGATTCTTTGTTTTAACCACCGAACTTGCTTTTGAAATCATCGCTTAGGGTGTTATACTCACAGCCATGTCCAGTATCTCATGCCATATTACATTATTCGCTACATCCAAAATGGCAATCTCCTTGCAATAGAAATCACTAGTTTTGTATTGATATCCTTGTAAATCGATTATGAAACACATGCTTCCTGCTTCAAATCACAGATGGGAATGGGGTTCTAAGCAAATCTCTCTATATACCCAGTTTAGGGACTTTACTCCCTCCTTTTATGATTTTTTCAACCAGGTAATTATCTGGATGATACTAAAGCAAGTCTGTTTTCTTAATCCAACTTTTACCATCCCCCAACCACGACACTAATAATTCGCGCCCGTGCTTCCGTTTCCGTAAAACTTTTTCTACTAAGTACGTGTCGGGTGCTGCTGTGAGCTGAATTTCATCGCCGTAAAAAGCACCTAGAATTGGCCGACCTTCCAAATCTTGTAGCAGATAGGTTGTCGGTCTCGTTTGTTGTACTTTAACAATTTTGAATAGTTCTGTACTCCAGTTTGGGTGAAATCCTCGATCGAATACTGCTTTATATTTTGATATACGCACAATGTCTCCAACCTTATACAACTTCTTGTAACTTTTAGAAACACTGTTAGCGGTGTAAAGTTTTATTCTTTCCGGATGTTCTTCTGCTTCCATAGGCGTCATGTTAATAGCCCGATGCGGTGTATTATTGTATTCTTCCATAACCTTAGGCAAAATATTCACCCATTTATGACTGCCTTGCAAGTAAAATCTTCTGTACAATTTGTTTTTGATTGTTCTAATCAACCGCTCGACCATGCTAGCTTTGATTGCGGAATACGTAGAGTAATGGTTTATCTTATATTTTTGCATAAGATTTTTAAACCAGCGGTTGTAGTACTCTTCCCCAAAATCCGTTTGTAGATTGATTTTTAAGTTATTTTCTCCTTGCAGCATTTTGTCCAATATTTTTTTCATAGCATTTGTGACTTCTGATCCAGTTTTATTTTTAAAGGTTCAGCTAAAGCATATTTTGTGAAACAGTCCACTGCTATTATAATATATCTGTACCCATTGTTCACACGCGAGTAAGGCTGCATTTCGCACAAGTCCGATTGGATAAGATCACGTTTCACATGTTTCAGATTTGTATGACGACGCTGAAAATTTTTTCTTGCAGGTTTAAATAATTCCTTAACGATGATTTCTTTACTCATTTTTGCTTAACACTGTTGCTAAATTAATAGGGTTATCTTTATCCAATTGCACCTTTGACATAAACTGAAGCTTTGGTTTGTAGTATTTGTTTTTTATAGCTGCTGGTGACGCCTCGTAAATCGATGCTATTGCAAGACCGAGCTCCTTCTCATTTGTCTCAGAAGTTGCAGTCAAATTAATAAAAACTGTATAAACGTTTTAAAGTCAGATACAAGCTTATCCAATTTTTCATTTACATATTGTTTATTAACTGCATCAGATGGCTCAACTGGTTGAGCAAGCATTGCGATACGCTGGTTTCTTGCATTGAAGGCTTTATCTTTACGTTGTATATCATCAGAACTTTTAGACAGTATGAAAAGGCTTGATTCACGAGCTTGATTACAGATTTCTTATTAACACAATCACTATCTTCTTTAGGGTCCATTACATCAACTAGCCTTCTTTACGAAAACTAATTGTTTCTTCTCCAGACTTGAATACTATAGTGCTTCTCTGATTAACACAATCACCATCTTCTTTCGGGTCTGATGAATTCACTAACCTTCTTTGCTGCATATCGTACCCATCACCATCCAACGTTAGCACAAATCCTCGACCTGGAGGACCGCGCCGAATATCAGCATCTTTACGCTCTGAACGTCCGAAGCGGTCGATAGGCATTTTAAAACTGTGTAATTATTTACTGAGCTCACTGTATTATACCTTCTTCTCTCAACTCTTCTATTATGGACACCATCTCGTTAATGTTTTCCTCGCTTGTATTTCCAGCTCGGTTGGATGCGTTCAACAATCTCAGTCGATCCACAAGTTCATGTACATTATTCCAGTAGACATATTGCACCGGCTTTGAATTTAAACTTTTGTAAAACCGATTAGAAAAGCCTAAACCCGATCCCTTAGACTGTTTTCTTCTCTTTGGCTGTTTTCTTTCGGGATTCCTCCGAAATTCGGTGAGATATTTTTGCACATATTTGTTAAACTTTTTGTTATTTGTTGGGAATCCGCTTAAATCGTGCACCGCAAATGGGTTAAACTTTCTTCTCAAAATCGACGCAGATTTGATCATTTCCAAGTAATTCGGCAAATCTTCATGCAAATTAAAATCGCCATCTTCGGGGCTGATGTCTTTGTAAACCAGCAGATTGTATAAACCCTTCGTACCTGGATATATCACATTATTTAATGTTATATCGCTAGTTTCCGGGTTAATTACCAATACACTTTTCCACAAACTCCATGTATCGGTTTCCACATTATACTTTACTCCATAAATTGATTTGTCAATATTTTCGTCTTCGTCTCTAGCTAACACATCCGCATAGTAAAGATGGAACGGTTCTTCTGGAACGAGTTGTTTAATTTTCTTTATAGGTACGTCCATGTTTTCGACTTTAACCTTTGTTGTAGGTGTGGGAATTTTTCGGTGATCGATTGCAACTGGGAAGCGGTTATTTCCAACGGATCGATCAATTGTTTGTGCACCTCTTTGAATTTTTGCTGAGATGTAGCGTCTCCCTTTTGTACGCTACAAACTTTTTCGTACAGCATCCTGCATAAGATGAAGACTGCGTTTATTCGCAATAAAATTGTTAACGTCCGTCATCATGAAACTTTGGATGAGAACTAGCTGTTTTGAATAATGTCAAATATTTATATACTCGTCGAAATTCTTCCGATACCGCCCTTATCCAAATCAAAATCTTTCACAACAGTTATAAAATTATGTTTTGAGTCACCCCAACACTGTAAACACATTTCTTTAAATTTCGGATATGTCATGTCACCGCTTATATGATCCGAAAAGATATGGCGAAGGTTTGTGTCATCCTGTTTCCATAATGCGATTACATTGGTGTTATCTCTGAGTCTATGTTTTAAGGCACTAGCGTAAGTTTGACATAGATAGAACGAATCTATTGCTTTATGTCGGCCGAACGAGAAAAATTGAGTGATTTTACTTTGCTCGTTTACAGGTATATCATCGAAAACCATAATTGAATCTTCTTTGGTATCTCCGGGTTCGATCAAATCATCGCAATTTTCAAACTCATGGTAACCAATTTCTTCTTTTAATGGTGTAAAAACGTTTCTTAACAATTCGTATTTCGGTTGATATAAACTTTTCGAAAATACATACACATTTTGGAATCTAAGACCGTTCTCGTGCAGGATCAGAGATATTAAAGCGTTAGTCTTCCCACAACTCGATGGTCCAGCGAAGATAGCTCGTATGTTAGACGGGAACAATGAACCATGTTTACCATCCTCTCTTGCACTAGCAATAGCAAAGTTATCATAATTCTGTACAGGTATTTTAACTTCTTGTATAGCATCACCCGTGTCTCTCACATTTTCCGACCTAGGAACACCATTCTTCTTTTGAGGTTTACGGAGATCTAAATGCCTGCTTAGCGTTCTTCTGGGTATACCATATAACCTACTTGCAGAGTTAACACTTATACCCTTTTGTATTTCACTAACTGCTGTCTCTAAAGATTCCTTGGTGTACATCTTTCAAATATAAGTTTAAACTGATTCAAATTGAAAATAATATTCTTATATACCAGCATGGGCAGGGTGTGCACGCGCAGGGTGCGCATGGGCAGGTGCGCGCGCAGGGTGCGCATGGGCAGGGTGTGCACGCGCAGGGGTGCGCATGGGCACAGGTGTGCTTAGGCGTACACCGGAGTACGTGAGAAACTGTCTTGGATTACCAAAAAAATTTTTATTAATATTAAAACAACATAGATTTTATACAATTTTATTAAAATATATATACAAAATTTAATTGTGAATAAATCTATTAACAATTTCCGTAAACGGATTATATTCAAACATAGAGTCATGTATAATTAAAGCATAAGCCTTCATCGACGGTTCAAAATTTCTTGAAGCTTCTAATTCCATTCTTACATCAACAGTTGCATCCTTGATGCTTTCAAATTGATGACGACAGTCGATTACAAAGACAGGTGATTCCTTAAACCTGTTGTAGTCCATTAAACATTTATTTGACGATTTGTTCGGATAGTATTTTTCCATAAAAGATGCATAAGACAGGTACGCTGGCAAGTAGTCATTCTGCTCGAAGTCCAAATTTAATCGACCTTGAGGGAACATCTGAGAGTTTAAAACACTTTGACATTGGTTATGCTGGCATTCGTAAAGCTTGTAGCATTTTCTTCTTTCCTGTCGTACTTCCCATTTTGCAGCACCAGTAATATCCACCGAGCCTTCTCTGTTTCGTTCGATACTTTAATTCTCCATACTTGCGACTTTGATTGTGTTAGAGATGGTAATTCGTGTAGTTCCCATTTTCTGAATGCAACCATTATAGATGATTGATTTTGCATTTCCGAAAGCAGCGACGCCTTGGCAAAGTCACTTAATGTTATATGCGGACCTCCCATGAAATACGTTGTATTTTGAACGTTACTGTATTTCCAATCGACTTGTAGCAATTTACGTCCGACTTGGATCTGATTAAAATCAGCTCTTGAGGCATGTTGACGATAGTTTTCTTGTAATCTTCAAAAACCCAAAATGGTTTTAGCGGTATAGCACAACTAAACCGTCCATCTTGGAATATGGTATCGGGTTTCCACCCGGTATGTGTAATAGATTTTGTTTCTGATTCTTCCATGGATACTAAACCTTTAATAGTTCTTGTAATTCCAGGGATTCGACAGACATCTATTATTTGATTATTACCCAATTTGTATTGAATTTCCTCAAACAGAAAATATGATGCATTTCTAGTAAATTCGTAAGCTTTAGGGTCTGGTTCTGCTGCTCTAATCGGGTCTACAGTTGTTGACGCTTCTCTTAATGTTTCCGTAGGCTTATAGGTACCCTTTATAAATATAAAACTTTCATGAGGGTATGTGATGTTATCACTGCTCTGGATTTCAATTGAAATTCGATCGTTGTTTTCTGCATTCAATGTAAAGGAAGATATGTATAATAATCTTCCTTTATTATGGTTTCGTCTAATTTATAACCTCCAAACACATCCAATTTGGGCACGTCCTCATATTTAAGCCTTCCAAGTTTAACGTTTTCATCACCGTGGAGATCTAAGCTGCGTTTACTTCTGCCTCCCATCATTTATAACTTCTAACCCCAAAGATTTTAAGAAACGTATTTCTTCTGCTGTAAGTCTCTCGACAACTTGACGCTTTGACGCCGTATTCACTTCTAATCGTCTGGGGTGTTGTAGCATGCTTTATATACAAAATCGATAGGCATTTTCAGCTACTTTTTATTTCCAGTCTCACACAGGTGTATGTTTCGGTGAAAAGTTTACCAATTCACCCAAATGATCGACTAGTCTGATTGTAATATTATCAATTTCTGTCACGCTCAGCGGATAATATATGACGTGGTTAGGTTCCTTTTCCAGATTATACCCGGGTGGTACAGATAGACTGAATTCGAATATGCTGTGCGTAAGAAAATTGTTTCTGAACGATCCGCTGGTGATATTGGTTTCCACAAAATGTTTGAGACCGATATTATGTTCACTTGCTGATTAGCGATATGTACGGTATCTGCAGCCAATTTGCGGTTGGTAAACCCCAAGATGCTTCCAATATTGTTTTTACGGTTTACCCCAAAATCAATCGGTATACTGCTTCGTATAGAACACTTTAATGTATTATTGTTGGCACTCAGTTTAAAATATTTTTCAATGTTCTCGTTGATGTCCGGCTTCTGACTGAACCATTTTTTGAAGACGTCCTGTATATATGCATTTATTTCTTCTAATTCGTATGATCCGGGTTCAATGGTTATTCTGCGATGCTCTGGATCGTTAAAGTATAATATGTTGTTTCCCAGGTGTATGTTTTGCACAGTGTTACAAGTGTACAATCCCACTAGACCCAAAGCATATTCACCGTCTTGTTTCAATTTAATTGGTGGGTAAATGGATCCTGTCGATATGACATTACCATACCCGAACACGCTCACTGTTTTAGCCATTGTCACTAAGAAACTTTAACACTAAATGTCCACAATTGTATGTGTTGTAAGTCTGCTCCGGTGCACTGTTGTAGTAAATTTTACAACCTCGAAAATATCTCTTTACTTCTTCCGGCGGTCTCAAGTCTCCAAACGAATCGTAGTAATACACGCTATTTCCACGTTTTCGGTACCCCACCCAATGTGTACCCGAACCTTTGGTGGTATCCAAATTAATCACACCCGATTCGTTGACACGCTGTTAATCTTCTGTAACTGATCTCTAGAAAAGACACCACGAAAATGAGGAATGTTAGATGCGTGTTTCCTTATATCTACATCGGTAAGAGCTCTTCGAGGTAACTTGCTTAGTTTTTGATACTTTTTACAAATACCACGCCCCTGTTTGTACGGTTTCAAGAATAATGCTGTCCCTTTTTTGTATGGTTTTAGAAACATTCCATTTCCTTTTTTCCCAACGGTAATGGCCTCCATAGATCTGTTGTGTCGTTCGCTCTCCTTAAGCTGTTCGTTGGCTGTCTTGACATCATTTACTGCTTTAGCTATCCCCGCAGCACCACCTGTTAGTGCTCCTAGGGCACTTAGTCCAGCGAATATCGGGATCAATGGCAGAAAACCTCCTTTCTGTGGAACGGGTATAATACGTGGGACTTTAATTTTGTTTCTCCCACCAGCTCCTTTTATGATTTTTTTACCAATTAGAATACCAACATCTAACAGCTTTTTCAAGTTGTCGGAACCAACTCGGTCTATTGCGGATCGTATTTTCTTCAAAAATCCACCTTTAAAACTTATTTTCTTCTTTAAACCCATACCCATTTTCTCTTCGCTTTCATAGCGTTTGTCACAAACCAAGCTGCGGCTTTTTCCCCAAACTTTGCGTTTTTAGACTTAACTCTCCCCCAGGCTTCTTCTTCTAAAATTTTATCTGCTCGGTGTCTGGCTGGAAGATCGTCGGGGTACTTGGAGTATGCAATGTCGTGGTCTTTACACAATTTATCTAATTCGTTTATTCCAGGATCACCTCTTGCTAAGCGTTCATCCAACTTTGTACCAGGACCGCAGTACTGATAACCTGGAATATGCAGCTCAAACGGTAACCTGTTTATAGCGCTGTTGATTAAACCCTCTCCAGAACAGATAATCATGTGTTTACTCAAAAAAATCTCAAACTATACTAAATAAATAAACAACAACGAGTCTATTTATACTTTTTCAAAAAATTTTACAATATATTTACAATAACAATACATTTACATCCATGTCTCTTGAGCTATCTTTTATAAAATACTTTTTCTAGTTATCACCATAACCAGAATCTTCAGATTCCGACAAATTTAAACGTCTAAACATTTCCACTAATGTTCTTGTACGTATCACGTCTTGTACAAATATATCCGGAAAACATATAACCAGCTCCAATGCATTTAGTGCGCTCTGATTCAATTCGTTGTAGAATAAAATATTGCCAATTCGAACTTCGCCTTCAATCAAGATTTTAATTCGTTTCTCCCCTTCAGTCATAGTATTAAACCCATCGCAATCATTTAAATTAGAATTAGCAACAAACCCTACTAATTCGCTGTATAATGCTGGGAAGTCACGACTTTCCAACTGTTTAAGTTGATACTCAAACAACTCTCGCATATGGAATATTTTACGGCACTCCAATTCATTTATAACTATCGAGCTATCACCCATTATTATTTTTAACTGGAACGTTTCGTTCTCGGTTGATCCAGATACTGGTGACAGAGTGATAAAGAACGAACCTCCTAGTTGTATGTGTAGATCTTCCGTTTCGAGTGCACCATTTAATCGAGTGTTTAGCACGTCACGAGAAAATACGTTGATTTGAAATTCCACTTGAAAATTTGTAAATGCTAACCAATTTTCGTATGTCAATTCCAGAACATGGCTGCCACAATATTTCTTGCTACACACCAATCGTAATACGGGTTTTATTCTCTGGTTTATAACAAACCCAATTTCCACATTATGAGGGTGTTCACCCAATTCACTTAAACTATACGTAAACTTATTAATCAGATTTTCGGTATACGAAACTTGTGCATCATTAACATCTACAGACTCCATTGCTTTGCACTGATTTCACTGAGATGACTGAGAAGGAATCCTATGCAGCTCCTCCTTTTAAATGTTTCAGAATTGTTGTTGCGCATGCTCCTCATTATCATTTGCAGTATTTTACAGACAGGCATGAACTAGTTTGTAATCCGATTCAAGGTTAGTTAAGAATATTAGGTTTTACTGGTGTGATTAGACTAGTTTGGAATGTTACTCAAGGTTAAACGACGCTGGGTTTCTCCTAATTTAAAAGTAAACTACCTAATTGATTTTCACCGACGTGAATAGACTAGTTTGGAATGTTACTCAAGGTTAAACGACGCTGGGTTTTTAAAAGTAATCTACCTAATTATACCAGCAGGGTATAAAAGCATGGTACGAGGCGATATAAATTCAGTTTCTGTTTAGTCTTTGACAAGTTAACAAGTTTTATAATTACAGTGAAATGGCATCATTCGTGTGCAACGTCTGTGGGGTTGTCTTCTCGAGGAGTAACAATTTAAAACGCCACCAGCTCCAGCAGCATGGGTTGGTGTCAAATGAGAAACCCGGCTTGTTTACCTGCGATGTGTGTCCGGCATCCTTCTCGCGGAAGGACAGCCTAAAACGTCACAAGGATGCCAAGCATGGTGCAGTGGTACCTGTTGCAGGCCCATCCGGGGTCAAGCGAGCTGCTGCACCGATAGTTGAGGGACCTGCCCCCAAGAAGTCGCGAAGATGCGAAGAATGTGGTGTGGATGTGGCTAACATGGCAGCCCACCAACGCACGAACGCACACAAATTGTCTGCAAGTCGTATCCTGGATGGAGGGTAGAGGTTGTAGCTACCGCTTTTAAAACAAGAGTAGCTACATACAGAATTAAAAATGCTAATACTAGTGGTATGTATTTTCAAAACATTGAATGAGTGTTTAACCTAATTATTTCTAGACATCTCAGAATTTTTGCGTCAGCAGAAAGAGAGGTTCATCGAATTAGTTGGTGAGAAATTAAAAGATCACCTATCCCTCAAGGTGAACTTGGAGGTGTTTGGTGGTTACACCAAGATGGACAGTGTTGAAGATGTTAAATCTTTCAACACTCGAAATGTTGTGATCACCTCCTCCAGTAACCTTGGGAGATCTACAACCCTTTATGGAGGTAATGTCGGCAAAGTCTGAGGAGTTCCAGGAGCGTGATTCTGGTTAGTTTCTACAATTATTGATTTTTCTAATTTGTAAGTTTTAGGATGGAGTCTGAAACAGGCGTTGTACTTGGAGATTAATGTAACAAGTACAACCCTTTGCGTGGGTCTTCGTACATTGAGCTCCCCAAATGGGTTCGAAACACCAGAGCTGTTATAAATATACAAAATGAGGACAACGCATGCTTTGCCTGGTGTGTGATGGCTGCGCTTCACCCCAGTGCTCACAATCCGCAAAGGGTCGGTAGCTACCCCATTACAGCACCATTCTCAATTTGACAGGACTGCAGTTCCCAATGCTCATAAAGGACATACCCCGGTTCGAGGAGCAGAATGCTATAAGCATTAATGTTTTTGGTATAGAAGGCAAGTCGATTGTGGGACCGCTTCACTTTACAGCGCGCAAGAGGGATCGACACGTAAATTTGTTATATGTTCAGAAAGACGGAAAGGAACATTTTTGTTTGATCAACAATTTAAGCGGGTTGGTTAAAACTCAGCTATCTGCCCGCACAGGATTCAAACTGTTATGCGATGGATGCCTGATATACTTTCATTCGGAGGAGGAGTTACACCGACATACAGAGCACGAATGCAACCATATTGTGACTACAATGCCGACTGCAGCTAAATGTGTGCTGGAATTTGTTAATATTCACAAACAAATGACCGTACCGTTTGTGATATACGCTGATTTCGAGTCGGTGCTAAAACCTATTAGTACTGCTACTCCAGATACATCTTCTTCGTTCACGAATAGCATCCAGGAGCACAAGCCTACAGCTTTTGCATACTACATAAAATGTTCATACGATGACTCGTTTAACAAGTTTGAGCTGTACAGGGGCCTGAAGCTGCCAAAGTGTTTATGGAGAAGATGAGAAGAAGCTCGACGACTGGTGAAATTTTAAAACAAACACCCCATGCTTCCAATGGAACCCCTAGATGAGTTGTTGTTTCATATGACAGTGGATTGCGGAATTTGTAAAAGCCTCTTGGGAGTGAAAGAGTTAGGGATCACGACCACTTGACTGGTCGCTTTCGCTCCGCTGCACACCCGCAATGCAATATAAAGTACAGGGTACCTCATTTCATCCCTGTTGTATTTCACAATTTAGGCGGTACGATAGCCATTTTATTGTGAAGGAGTTGGGGTATGATAAAGAGAGGATCACTGTAATCCCTAATAATAAGGAGCGCTTCGTATCGTTCACTAAAATGTGAGGTTATATGGTGAACAACCAGAGGAGTGTGATGGCGAGCCTGAAGGATCTGACAATACAGCGATACAGCTCAGGTTTATAGACTCGTTAAGATTCATGGCTTCATCGTTGGACAAGTTGAGTCAGAATCTTGATACTACTCAGTTTGTGGAAACTCGCAAATACTACCCCGATGAGCAAGAGTTTGGGTTGTTGACGCGGAAAGGCGTTTTTCCATACAACCATATCACCGATGCTGTAGTACTGAACGAGACATCATTACCACCAAAAGAAACCTTTTTTAATAATTTAACATCTACGGATATCAGCGATGTGGACTACGAGCACGCACAGAAGGTGTGGAATACGTTTGGCATTTGCACGCTTGGGGAGTATAGCGATTTATACCTGAAAACCGATGTGCTACTACTTGCAGATATTTTTGAAAACTTCCGCTCTGTATGCAAGCAGACGTATGATCTGGATCCATGCCAGTACCTGACAGCTCCAAGTTTGAGCTGGGATGCGATGCTTAAGCATACTGGTGTAAAACTGGAGCTGTTGATGGATATTAGCATGCATAATTTTATTAAGGCTGGAATCAGGGGAGGCTTGACTCAATGCAGCCAACGATATGCTAGAGCGAATAATAGGTATATGGAGAATTACAACCCTGACGAACCATCCAAGTACCTAGCATATCTGGATGCTAATAATCTTTATGGGTGGGCAATGAGACAGCACCTGCCCATTGGTGATTTTAGATGGATGGATGCTAGAAAGATTGCTCTCCTAAAAGAACTAATTTTGAATATACCTGAAACCAACGAGAAAGGTTATATTCTAGAAGTTGATCTGAGTACCCGAACATCTACACCATTCCCACAACGATCTACCCTTCTGTCCTGAAAACATGGTACCTCCATCGCCCAAATCAAAGACACCTAAATTGTTAGCAACTCTGTCGGAAAAGAAAAACTATATTATTCATTATAGGAATTTGCAGCAGTGTATGCGATACGGTCTAAAACTAAAAGCAATCCACCGGGTTTTAGAGTTTACTCAGTCTCCATGGTTGAAGGCGTATATCGACCTTAACACCGGGTTAAGGATGTCGGCGAAAACGCATTTGAGAAAGACTTTTATAAATTAATGAATAATGCGGTGTTCGGGAAGACTATGGAGAACGTGGACAAACGTGTAGATGTGAAAATCGTGACCCGGTGGGATGCTTCTGGTAAATGGTTGTGCGCGAACAAGCTAATTGCTCGACCAAACTTTAACAGTTGCTTAGTGTTGGGGGAAAATCTGGCGATTATACAGATGAATCGTGTAAAAGTGAAGTACGACAAGCCGATTTATGCAGGATTGTCAATTTTAGATCTATCCAAAACGCTAATGTACGACTTTCACTACAGTACTATGGTTCCTCTGTATGGTCCCAGATTGTCCCTGCTTTATACAGATACAGACTCTTAGTGTATAGTGTGCAAACTGAAGACTTGTATAGTGACATTAGTGCGAACATTGAGCATTTTGATACAAGTGATTACCCTCCAAACAATAAGTACAATATACCGCTGTGAACAAAAAGTTGTGGGGAAATTTAAAGATGAGTTTTGTGGGGATTTGGTGTTGGAATTTGTAGGTAGTAGGGCTAAGTCCTACTGCATTATTAGTGAGAAAGACATTGTTAAGAAAATTAAGGGTGTTAGTCGTAATGTGGTGGCGGGGATTAGTGTAGATAGTTTTAGGGATGTTGTTATTAATAATAGAGATGCCCTCATGAATACGATGGTATCAATCCGGAGTAAAAACACGTTTTGTACACCCAATTAATTAATAAAATTAGTTTATCGGGCGCAGATGACAAGCGTTACGTCATCCCCGGAAGCATATCAACCTACGCATGGGGCATAAAGATATAAGATAGTTGTTTATATTTTATTGTGTATATATAGTATATAAGTTAGTTATAAGCATATCTACCCTCCCCCATCCTTAATAATTCCTTTGTTCCCGGCGGCATGTGTTTACCTCCACGTGGTGTCGCTGGACGGTAAAACATATTGTTAACAACAATATGTCTTATTGACTGAAAACACGTCTCCTCTTTTTTACATTAATCTCATTTTGTTATAGGTCTATTTAAACAACCTATTAATCTTTTTTTGTTACAGGTTAAACTTTCGGCTACGCACAGGAAATAATGTTTATACTTTGTAAAATTGTAATAGTTTATTAAACTGTAAATTGGATAAATAAATTATTAAATTTGTGCGTGCTTAATTTTTTGTGTTGGTTAAAGCATATATCTTGGGTAGCGAAAAAGGTTTTAAAAAATGGAGTTAAATATATACGAGCAAAAATTTTAAAAAGGTTTTAAAGTGTAACTTTGCAGGGCGTGGTCCGATTTCAAATCTGTTTACAGATTCTACATAAAATTCTAAGCTAACAAGATGTATCGCATGACTAAAAAAATTTATAAGAACGCTCAAAAGTCGCTACAAGTAAGAAATCTTAAAATGGGGTAGGCTCCTGGGGTGATGATATCTAAAAATTCCTAAAGATTTCGGTAGCTGAGAAAATCTAATATTAATTGATACCAAACAAGGTAGGTTTATCTCGAAAGATAAAAATGGCTAGTCGAAGAAAACTTTTGGTCCAGAATGTTAGCGGTAAAAATCTTAAAAATAGGTTTATCTCGTGGGAGGAAATGTGGATGCTCATTTATCTCGAAAGATAAAAAATTTAAGATATATTTATCTCGAAAGATGAAAAATGGTTAGTCGAAGAAAACTTTTTGGTCCAGATGTGGGAGCAAATGTGGGATTCTGGAGCAAATGTGGTGCTGATTACGCCATAAATACACTACTTACATTTCTTTGAAATTCACAGTCTACATCTTTCACTATTTGTGTGCAGTAGTCTAACCTAGGTGTATCTTTACCTCTCTTTTTTCTATCTCTGCACTATTTCTTCATGCTTTAATACGCGAACTATCATCCTATCTCTCTTATTTTTTTTACCGTTTCCCACATTTCTTTCTTCCCTTACGATTTCTAGAACCTCTTTCTTCTTAACGTTGCCTGTCCATGATATCTTCATCATATGTCTGTAGCACCACATTTCAAGAGCTTTTTTCTGTCCGCCTTTCCTACTGTCCAAGCTTCACAGCCGTACAGTACTGTGCTCTACACTTTTGAGGTAAGCAATATTTTTTCTTGTTTTTGTTTGTTGTCTTTGAACACAGTAGTTGCTTTTGCTTGTTAAATGTAGCATGACATTGTGCTAACCTTTGTCTTATATCTTTTGCGCTCTTCTCATCACGCGTTATTAAGCTTGTTAGGTAGCAGAAATCTTTAACCTCTAGTAGGTTTTCGTTACCTATTTGTATTCTAGATTTTGATCCCCCAGCTGATAATATTCAGGATAGTGGTGTTGATTATTAGAAGTGGAGTTAAAAAAGTACAGGTTGAGAGAGTGCGCGGAAAATAAGGAACTTAGTCCTAGATCGTGGAGCGAGGCGGTTTTCGTATCGACCGCGCTAAGTTGTTTCATCATCATTATTGGGTCTTCAGTTCTGAAACTGGTTAGACGCGTACCATCATTGTTTCCTATTCTGAATTAACCTACAGATTTCTCCGAAATTTGCACAGTCAGTATCTATCACTATCTGATCTAGGTCTACATCCACCTCTTTTTTCCTATCTCTGCTTGTCATATATCCCATACTATTCCCCAAAAATGCCTTAGAACGTATTCTGCCCTTCTATTTCTTATATTTTTGTTTACCAAAGATATCCTTGTTCCCTTACTGTTTATAGAAGACAAAATTAAAATTGCTTAATTACGTGGGCTCAATGAGAGCACTTTATAGGATAGTCTTTAGTTGTATTATGTTTCCGTTATCTTGCAAACGACAGTAAAGTATGGAGGCGTAGAAGGGCCACAAAAAATCGCTCTACTTATTTTAGTTAAATTTCGACTTCGATGTCAAAATTTAGTTAAATTTTGATTTTGATATCGAAATTTATTAAATTTCAACTTTAATGTCGAAATTTACTTAAATTTCGACTTCGATGTCGAAATTTAATTAAATTTCGACTTTGACCTCAAAATTTATTAAATTTCGACTTCGATGTCGAGATTTACTTAAATTTCGACTTCGATGTCGAAATTTAGTTAAATTGAAGCATTTGCTAATTTGAAATTTGAGGAATATGTCAGGATCAAGAGCGAATTATTTTTATAAATTATTAAATAAACTAAGTATTTAAATCATGAGTTGTTGGAGCTACAAATAATTAAATTGGCAGCGTCGCATTTCGATTTCGAAAGAAGAAGGGGATTGTGTAGTGAAGGTTTTCGAACTTTTGATAAAGTGGAATCCTAGTTGAGAAATTTAGAAGAAGTTTTCAGAGTGCAAAGACCGGTTCAGGGAACTGGTAGTAATTCAATATCGTTTAGAAATGAGTTTCAAAACAATCATGATGTAGGGTGGTGGAGAAATCGCCAGAATGAAAACATGAATAGGAATCCAGAGGAGAGACATAGAAATTCGAATATGGGTACACAGGAAAGAAATGTAAATTGTATTCAGGTATCAAAGGAGAACTATGGTATCAACAAAATACACGTAAATATTGTAAAATGCGAACATGAACCAGATCCTTTCTGTGTGAGGAAAATAATGAGATGCTTGTTGAGGAGAGACAGTCGAAGAAAATGTAATGCCAGTTGTAGAAAGTATGGTTGAAGGTCTACCGACTTCAGTGTTGATAAACAGCGGGAGTCAATTGTCACGGGTGTCGTTAAATTTCTTTGTCAAAATTCAAAAGATAAAGCCCAATTTGCAATCTTCCAGTGAGCAATACTGTCGTGGTAGGTGCTTGGAGGGGAAAAGGTAAGAAAATTAAACAAGCTTTATTGATATTTGGAATAGAAGGTGTACACTTTGAGTATGTTTGTGTTGTAGTTCCGCATTAAGTCGAAATGTCATTTTAGAATGTGATTGGTTAACAGAGTTCAAGATTGAGCTTTATTTCGAGCTTTTTAAGGCCAACGGAATTTTTAATGACGTTGCGATGGCTTTTTCGAGTAAAAGAGGATCAGAGATTACTCAAAGCTTAACGGTGGCTGAAATTAATGAAAAAATAGAAGAAGTTCCGGAAAAGGGGATGGTAGGGGGTGAAGAGATTAAATAGGCGATACGAGAAACTGTTAAAAAAGCAGATTCGTTCGGAAAAAGTGAAAAGAAAAATTTAGAAAAGTTGATATGTGAATTTACGGGTTTATTTCCGGATAGGCCAGGTGAAATTATAGGTTATTGTCACAAAATAAACATGAAAAATCAAAATCCATTTTATATAAAACCATACTCCGTACCGCAAGTGTAGTGCGATAAAGTTCGGAAGCAAATTCGCAAGATGGAAGAGTGTGGGGTTATTCGTGAAAAGCAGACTGAGTACGTTAGTCTCCTGGTTGTTGTGAAAAAGAAAAGTGGAAGTCCGCGTGTGTACATTGACGCGAGATTTGAATCAGCAAATGGAGAAGGATCACGTTATCCCTTCCAATCCGTCTGAATTAATGTACGAAATTACGCCTGGATGTATCATGTTCATATTGGCAAGTAAAATTGTACGAGCCGCATAGAAAGTACACGGGATTCATGTTTGAAATAACCACGTTTGTCTTGCGGGTGCTACCAGTCGGATTAACTGCATCTGTCGCTAGTTTAATCCACACATTGAAATTTGTATTGGGGGAGGAAACGAGTAGTTTTGTCATTCCCTACGTTGATGATTTGTTGATTGTGTCTCAGTTAGTAGAGCAACATTTACGACATTTAGAAATAGTGTCGCAAACGGACTTTACTTTAAAAATTAAAAAGTGTTATTTTGCAAAAACAAAAGTTACTTTCGTGGGTCACACGATTACATCCAAGGACATCGAGATGGAACCAGCTCGTATTCAACGGTTTTCGAATTTTCAAACTCCAAATAGTGTTAAAACTTTATGAGCCTTTCTAGGCTTAGTAAATTACGTCTCGCGATTTGCAGAGGGATTTCATACATGACCTTATGGCTAAATTATTTACTTAAAACGAACGCCAATTGGTGTTGGTTGGAGAAAGAGGATCAAGTGTTTAGTAAGATTAAAACGACATTTTCCAATGTGGTCATGTTGGACCATCCGGATCCTCATGCGACATTTTATTTACGTACCGATCCGTCTGCATACGCCATTTGATCAGGTCTATACCAAATTAACTAAAAATGTGGTGTAAATGTTATTGAGTATTATTCTCGATTCCTCCATGGAGCGGAACGGAGTTATTTCGCTACCGAGAAAGAGGCATTAAGTGTGGTAGTTGCATTAAGACATTGGTACACATTGCTGCTGGGTCACAATGTTATTGTTGTCACTGATCACAAGGCATTAACATTATTAACTACATGTCGTTTGTTAAATTCAAGGTTGCTAAGATGGAGTTTAATTTTGCAACAGTTTTTGTTGAAAATAGAATATTGTACCGGTGCGAGTAATTTCGTAGCGAATACGCTATCGAGGTATCCCGAAAGAAAAATTGAATTGGTGGAGAAGCTCCAGTTCACTATGGTTGAAATAAATGTTTTGAAAAAATAATTAAAAAAAATATTTGAAAATTTAGCGTATTTAAAAGATAGTCAGGCAAACGATGATGCTACTAATAGCATGTTGCAACAATTTCATAATGATGAGGTTTCGAAGCGTACGAAGAAATGGTTTGTATGTCACGAAAGGTTGATTTTCAGAAAGGGGACGAGTCTTATTTCCGGGTATAGGTTACGGGTGCCGAAAAAGGAAGTGAAGGAATTGGTTTTCAATTCCATGTTCAAAATGGGAATTTTGAGTCCGAAAAGTGCTGCTTAGCCTTAGCACGTAATTTTTATTGGCCAAAAATGCAACGATCCGTTAGGAAAATGGTAGGAGCGTGTAGAATTTGTCAGAAGGCGAAGCATTCTCCGCGATGTAGTAGTGAAATGCAGTGTGTTACAAGAAGGACCTATTTGCACGAACAGTGTTGACCATTGTGGGACCATTACCTAGTTCACGTGGGGGTGTGACGTTTCTTCTTTGTAGTGGCGGATGTATTTAGCAAAAGGTTTGCCTTGTTTCCAATGAAAAAAACTAATGCGGCTACGGTTATAAGATGATTTAGAAATTATTTTGTAACTGTTAGAAAACCTAGCATAATTTTATCGGATAATGCAACAAAGTTCCATAATAAAAAGTATTTTAGTGTTATGACACCTGAGGAAGTCAAAGTAGCGCATACCTCGGTCAATTTTCCACAGGGCAATATGGTAGAGCGTGTGGAAGGCTTTTACGGACATATTGTCATTCCAAACATAAAAAGTGGGCCCACAATATAAAAATAATTAAAGGATTTCTATATAGGGTAATTCATTCGAGTACAGGTTTTACTCCTCTGGAAGTACACGGAAAACAGTTGAGTGAATTCAACGACGTAGGGTTGGTATCATTTCCAGAAGAAAAGGTTACCGGAGATACTGTGGCGTTAGCCAAATCACGCTTCATGAAACGAGTACAATCTCGAAAAACTAATCATGATGAGGGACGTATGTTGACGAAATTTAAGCTAGGGGATAAGGTATTAGTGCGTACCCATGAATTATCCCCTACCGAAGATTAAGAAATACGCAAGTTTTTCCTTTTTTATCGAGGACCTTATACGGTTCAAACGATTGTCAATAAAACTGCATATAAGATTATTGAAGACTCCTCGGGGATCCCGCTTGGGGTTCAAAATGTTTATAACCTGATGACTTACCGTTTTCCCATTAATGATTGCGATTTCTAATTTTTCAAGTTTTTGTGACTAACTTCTAGCTTATTGTAGTTTATGAATTTAGTTAAGGTGTATTTAGGGCATAACTGTTCTTAAACTTAAACTCCAAAAATTGTATATGTCTATAATTATAGTTTAAGTTGGGGAGTGCTGATAATATTCAGGATAGTGTTATTAGTTATTAGGAGTGTGGTCAAAGAACGTACAAGGCGGTTCCGTGGCGTAGTTGGTATGCGTGTGACTACTACGCCCAAGGTCCAGGGTTCGAATCCCGACACGGTCCGCTTGAAAGATGTTAGGCGAGCGTTTTTCACAAAAATACTCCCTCGTTCGGATGAGGTAAAATGGAGGTCCCGGGTGTGAATGTTGTCACGCACGTTAAAGATCCCTACCTTGCTTGGAACTGCAAGGCTTTGGCTTCGGTAAAAAAAAAACTTGTTTCCCGGTCAATGTAGTACCTCCGGGTGGAGCATTGGAAAATCAAATGTAAGGTTAAGGAACGTACAGGTTGAGAGAGTGTGCGGGAAATAAGGAACTTAGTCGTAGATCGTGGAGCGAGACTATTTTCGTATCGACAGCGCTAAGCTGTTTATATAGAAGGTAATTTAATATTGCTTGATAGTAGATCCATAAATTGAAGTTAAGTGATTAATTCCGTGGGCTCAATGAGAGTACTTTATAGGATTGTCTTTAGTTGTATTATGTTTCTGTTATCTTGCAATCTACAATAAATCTTCATTTTAACATCGTGTTTTTATTTATTGGTGCCGAAACCTAATTTCGTATGTCAATACCGGGCTCAACATCTTTAAACGTTAGGTTTCATGTTCAGGAGAGGCACCAACATCCGTCACACAACCGAATTTAATATATGTGAGGTGGATTTACCAACGGTCGAGTTCTCTGCACGTTTGCGCAGTAAGATTCATAAATCAAATTGAAGTATTGCACGCACTGGAGAAGATTCGGTGAAAGTAACCGGTACCGCATTCAAAAGAAGATTTGTAACGTATCGCATCTTAAACGTCAATAGTGATGTCGGCATTGGAGGTCTACAACCAGTTGAAAGTGAATATAAACTTGTTTGAACGTTACAATGAAATGAGGGATGGTCGAGATACTGACAACGTCAAGTCGTTCAATACTAAAAAACTCTTTATTCGCCCAATAGTCATACCTGGTAGAAATCTATGATTTCGGTGATAGGTGTAAGATCTGAGGAGTTTCATGACCGAAAATCGGCTAGACCTTGAAGAATGTGTTGTGCCTTCAACTTAATATTAATTAGGTATGTTGAGGTTTATTTATCTCGAACTGCTTTTACCAATAAATCACATACGTTAACAGCAGTATAGGGTGAACAACAAAATAACGATGGCATTAGACTACTAACTACATGATTGATCCCAAGTTAACAATTGTACCAAAATAAAATGCCAAAAAATCTTCCCAAGCTTTATCTTTCCGCGGAATGATTTTGAAGAAACCCTTTAGATTTCGCCAAGTTAAGAAACCTGAAGAAACGACGGAAGGACATGCTATTATATTTTTGCCTTTTCCCTACACTCTCACCCATAACACATTACGTGCAGAATTAATAGTAATTTTTATTAGGCATTCCATTTTTGGTGTAATAAATTTGGAAATATTCTTTAAACTGGTTGCATAATTTGCGGTAATCATGCAGAGCCTCGACTGATAGTCAATGTTTACTTCGCGTAAAGATTTAACCCGTAAATGAAGCAATGTACTTTTAACGATTTAGTTGTCTATCAAGTCAATACATTAAAGGCTTACTTACATTCTGAACTGTTTAACTTCTCATTTGGTAGTCATTTTGTAAAGTAGGATATTAACTCAAATGACTCAATTTAAAGTAATTAAAGCATTTCATCATAATTTGCAGATAATAGCCCAATTATAACAATCGTTTTAAATTAGCTATTAATACGTACTCATCATTTATCAATACAAACTTCAAGACAAAATATTTCAGAAACGCAGTTGTTTGCAAAGATGTACAACGAAAACAGCATACATCTAAAAGTAGGAATTAGGTTATTAATGATAACGGGCTTTTGGCCTATTCATTTTAAAAAGAAAATTTTTGCAATATTATATTCTCTCCTTCGTGCAGGCTCGCTACTGATTTATATATCAATAGTGATCTCAGAGTTAATAGAAGTTATGCTTATCAAAGGTACGTCGCTGTTGGATTACATGGCGCTTCTGGGCGTCACCCTGCTGTACGCGACGATGTTGGGTAAGTGCTGGATTATACGAAGACCTGGCATTCAACGCCTGGTTGAGAAGGTTAAAACAACAGAACATAGAATAGTAGTGTGGGAATCCGATTCCCTTGCCAAAGAGATCTACATGCACTTTGTGAAAGAAACGCATATGTCAAACTGGCGTTGGTTTACGTCAGTATTTATTACTGGGTGCTTGTATATAATCACGCCGCTATATACCGAAATAAAAAATCCTCCAAGTGTTCTTTACGATGTTATTGGAAATGGGACAATTGTATATCGGCCAAGGACTGTTGTTCTAGTAACATGGTTGCCATTTGATAAATATAAGTATTACAAGACGACGTTAGCGTACCAAATAGTGGTGGTTTTCAACCAGTTCTTTTATGTTGTTGGATGCAATGCGGTACTTGCTGGTTTGATTATTTTTGCTGCTGGTCAGTTAAAGATACTGCAGAGCTACTTGGTGGAAGTTGGAAGAAACAATGACAATACTGAAATCTCGTATGAGCTACGGAAGTGTTTCATATATCATAAGGCAATTATCTCGTGAGTAATTATTTAAGGTACTGAACAAATATCTACTAGAAGTGTTAGTACGGTGTCCGAAGAGTGACAAAATTCAATTTTTTATATTTTCGGTCCTATTGGAAATTATGCCACGTTTGTAGATACTTCGTCATGCTAGTTAACTGAAACAATTTTTTTTCGTTGTTTTAGGTTGATTATACTTGTTTACTTGTTAGATAGATATATCCTTTGGAGGCTCTAACGTATTGAAACACAACCGCGAGGAAGTGACAAAAATCGATACAAAGCATACATTATACTTTTGTCATGTGAGTATGCTTATAAGTCTAGCAGAATCCTATTGGTTAAAACGGGACTCTCTTCAGTCATTGATCTCTCGTACAAACAAGAATCCTTTATAGATTCGCATAGCCGTCTTTTTTCCTAAATTGTTGCGGGCTACCACTACCGCGTTTCACTAATTTAAAACAAGTCATAACAAGAGTCTTTATTACTCACTGTTCACAAGTCTAATTAACAGTATATGCCGTATTTATAGATGTTTTCAGTCTAATTAACAATGAAGCACTATCACACTAATGAATTTACAAGCACTAATATCTTCTTAAACCATAGGTCTATTAACAGCACTAACACAACTATTTATTTATTACACTTTTGTCTATTTATGTATTCTACAAGCTGCATATACATTAGACACGTTCACATAATACAACATTTATGTTTACTCTTGGACGTCCAAAAGCTCAACTATTTAACTTTACACAATATAATTTATATTCGACATTCTGATATAGACTAAACTCTGTATTTCATCATTGGTCTTATTTATACCCTTAATTAAAAAGATGATTCATCCTCCAGTAATTGCTAGAAAATTCTCGGTCCTTGGAAAATATACAGTGCTTAGTGCGCTTGTGTGTTTGACGGGTTGCCTAGTAGTAGCTCGTAATACTACCCCTCTTTAAAACCGTTTCACGCCTCTCGTAACTGGTAAACACTTACATTTCGACGTATCCCAATCTCGATCTGCACTGATGATCTGGTATCGCAGCTATCTCCTCTGATGCATTTACCACAGTCGGTTGGCAAATCAACAGTCAACACTCTTTCTTGAGATCTTTGGTCAGGCAACCGGTTGATAACAACAATCAAAGATTCCTGGACGTCGGTTTCTTGAAAACTACTTCTAGCATATTTCGGACTATCCTCTAATCTAAGCGATCCAGTCCACAGCTTAGCTTGGGCACCGCTAGTTTCGTTACTCTATTTTCCATCATCTGAGCCTTAAGATTTAGCAAAGTCTCCCATAGATGTCTATAACTAGGTCTCTGCCATGAAGAATTTTTGGTGACCAGATAGTCAACATAACGATTTTTATCCCGAAGGACCAAAGTTTTTCCTACAGTTGGCTGCTGTTGTACTAATTCATGCACACATCCAAACTTTTTCTTGAAAACAATAGCAATTCCTCTTGGCATGTGCAGGTCCTGAGCTACGCAATGTGCAAGGGAATACTCTTCTGGTGTTCTAAACAGATCTTGCTGTTTTTCAACAACTACGCCAAATCTCGCCTTAGCGGAACCACCATACGCCGCCATGAAACTCTCAAAATCTACATTTGGCTCACGATTAATAATTTTTCGCACACCATTCTCATTACTCAAGTTCCCCTGGTTGTTGCCAACATAAGATGTTAATTGGTCACAGTGTACCACTTTCGGTTTACCACGGTGAGATCTTCTGATCCGATACACTACATCATTAATTTTTGTTAACACTTCGTACGGCCTTCCCATTGTCTTTGTAATTTTGGCGACAACCCACGCTGCCTTTCTGGATTATACAACCACACTAAATCTCCAGGTTGATAACAACCTTCTTGAGCTCTCGTGTCATATTGTGATTTCATTCGATCGCTTGTTGCCTGGATATTCTTTCGGATGTTTTCCTGAATGCTATTTGATCTTTCACGAAGTTTACTAACGTAATCCTCACCTGCGATCTCTTCTCCAGATTTAAATCCAAACTGAAGATCACATGTAAGCCGCAATTCGCGTCCTAACATCACGCAAGCGGGAGAGTATCCTGTGCTATCATGTACCGAAGATCGGTACGCCAGTAGGAACAAATGTAAATATTGATCCCAGTCTCGTTGATGTTCAGAGACAACTTTGGCTAGGTACTATCCTAACGTCTTGTGCATTCTTTCAACCATTCCAACCGATTGAGAATGAAGTGGCGTGGTTCTAGTCTTCCTGATTCCAAGAGGCTTGCAGACGTTTTGAAACAACACTGATTCGAAGCTCCGACCTTAATCGGAGTGTAATTCTAACGGAACTCCAAAGCGACAAAACAACTCCCTCACTAGTACATCTGCAAACGTCTCGGCTTCTTGGTTAGGTATAGCATATGCCTCCGGCCATTTCGTAAAATAATCCATTGCAACCAAGATGTATTTATTTCCTTTCTCTGATTCAGAAAACGGATCAGCTATATTAATGACCACCTTCTCAAAAGGATTCCCCACGTTATACTGTCTTATTGGGGCTTTCTGTTTTGTAACCGGGACATTTCCAGAAGCACACAACTCACATTTCCGGTACTACTCCTTCACATCTTCTTTGCACTTCACCCAATAGAATCTTTCTCTCACTCTTTCAAAAGTCTTTTCACGCCAAAGTGCCCTCCGGAAATATCAACGTGCAAGTGCTGCAACACTTCCGGCACTGTGATTCTCAGCACTATCACTTGAAGTCGTCTCTCAGTGCCATCTTTACATTCCAGGTGTCGTTTCAAGATTCTATTTTCAATCACCAAGGAGTCCCACTGTGCCCAGTATGCCTGCAGGCTCCTACTTGAAATACTAATTTCTTCCCAAGCTGGTCGTTGTCCTCAACTTTTCTACTCAATAATACGTCCCAATTCGGCGTTATTCTCCTGGTCTTTTGTATTCTTTCGGGTTGCCAAGTATCATCGGTTACTGTCATTCTATGGATGACACTTATTTTCTCTTCCATCTTGGAGCAATGATTGCAGTCTACCGGATAAGGTCTCCTTGATAGAGCGCCTGCATTCCGATGGCTAGTTCCTACACGATGTTCTGTGTCAAAGTCATATTCCTACAGCCGCTCTATCCACTTTGCAACTTGCCCTTCAGGATTTCGAAACTGCAGTAACCATTTTAGTGCAGCATGGTCTGTTCTCAACAGGAATTTACGGCCGTATAAGTACTTATAAAAGTGCTCTACGGATTTGACAATGGCCAACAGTTCCCTTCTTGTCACACAATAGTTCCTTTCTGGCCGCGACAAAACCTTGCTGAAATACCCAATAACTTTTTCTTGTTCGTCTTGCACTTGAGAAAGAACGCTTCCTATAGCTGTGTTACTGGCATCGGTATCCAACACAAGTTTCCCCTCCATCCGTAGATAACTCAAAATTGGTGCTGTAACTAGTAGCCGTTTCAGTTGTTCAAATGCACTGTGGCAGTCGTCATTCCAGTCACATTCTTGTCCATCTTAGGTTAATTTCGTTAACGGTTTGACAATGTTTGCAAACCCAAGTAAAAAACGTCGGTAATATGTGCACAATCCTAGAAAACTACGTAGTTGGTGTATATCTGCTGGTGTAAGCCATTCTTGTACCGTTGTTATTTTGTCAGGGTCAGCTTTTATTCCGGTCTCTGAAACGACATGTCCTGGGTATTTCACCTCTTTTCCAAATAGGTGACACTTCTTGGGGTTCAATGTAAGGTTTGCCCCGTGTAGTCTTTGGAATATCTCCTCTAGGTGTAAGATGTTCTTCAAAAGACCGGCCTTACACTATCACGTCGTCTAGATACACCAGACATGTTTTCCAGGGCTTAGTCACGCAGTATCGACTCCATCAATCGTTCAAAAGTAGTAGAGGCATTGCATAATCCGATACTGAAACGATTGCAACTTGGAACGAATTGATGGAGAATGCTGACTGCCGTCTGAACACTGAAACAGTACTAGTTGCACAAGTGATAGTACGGATGTGAGAATCATCTGCTGTTAAGAACCGATGACAGAACACGGATAGCGGCATCAGTTGCAAGACGCGACAAGAAAAGTGTATTGCTATTTCAGAAGACGTTTTGTCGCGCAGAATGAACTACTGTGTGACAAGAAGCGGAACGCTTGACTATCTGTCAAATACGTAGAGCACTTTATAGGATGTGACGTTTACGGCGTATTTCCTGTGGAACAGACCATTGCACAAAATGGTTACTGCAGTTGAACTGAAGGGACAATGAAGTGGACAGATGCGCTGCCTAGGAATGCATTGACACGAACATCGTGTGGAACCAGCATCGAATGATTATCAGGAGACTTATCCGTAGATGTATTGTCAAGATGGAGAGAAAACTTGTATCATAGAATGACGCAGTAACACGCATGGATAGCTTGGCAACCCGAAAGAATACAAAAGACCAGGAGAATAACGCCGAATTGGGACGTATTATTGAGTAGAAAAGTTGAGGACAACGACCAGCTTGGGAAGAAATTAGTATTTCAAGTAGGAGCCTGCAGGCATACTGGGCACAGTGGGACTCTTGGTGATTGAAAATAGAATCTTGAAACGACACCTGAATGTAAAGATGGCACTGAGAGACGACTTCAAGTGATAGTGCTGAGAATCACAGTGCCGGAAGTGTTGCAGCACTTGCACGTTGATATTTCCGGAGGGCACTTTGGCGTGAAAAGACTTTTGAAAGAGTGAGAGAAAGATTCTATTGGTGAAGTGCAAAGAAGATGTGAAGGAGTAGTACCGAAATGTGAGTTGTGTGCTTGGAAATGTCCCGGTTACAAAACAGAAAGCCCCAATAAGACAGTATAACGTGGGGAATCCTTTGAGAAGGTGGTCATTAATATAGCTGATCCGTTTTCTGAATCAGAGAAAGGAAATAAATACATCTTGGTTGCAATGGATTATTTTACGAAATGGCCGGAGGCATATGCTATACCTAACCAAGAAGCCGAGACGTTTGCAGATGTACTAGTGAGGGAGTTGTTTTGTCGCTTTGGAGTTCCGTTAGAATTACACTCCGATTAAGGTCGGAGCTTCGAATCAGTGTTGTTTCAAAACGTCTGCAAGCCTCTTGGAATCAGGAAGACTAGAACCACGCCACTTCATTCTCAATCGGTTGGAATGGTTGAAAGAATGCACAAGACGTTAGGATAGTACCTAGCCAAAGTTGTCTCTGAACATCAACGAGACTGGGATCAATATTTACATTTGTTCCTACTGGCGTACCGATCTTCGGTACATGATAGCACAGGATACTCTCCCGCTTGCGTGATGTTAGGACGCGAATTGCGGCTTACATGTGATCTTCAGTTTGGATTTAAACCTGGAGAAGAGATCTCAGGTGAGGATTACGTTAGTAAACTTCGTGAAAGATCAAATAGCATTCAGGAAAACATCCAAAAGAATATCCAGGCAACAAGCGATCGAATGAAATCACAATATGACACGAGAGCTCAAGAAGGTTGTTATCAACCTGGAGATTTAGTGGTTGTATAATCCAGAAAGGCAGCGTGGTTGTCGCCAAAATTACAAAGACAATGGGAAGGCTGCAGAAGTGTTAACAAAAATTAATGATGTAGTGTATCGGATCAGAAGATCTCACCGTGGTAAACCGAAAGTGGTACACTGTGACCAATTAACATCTTATGTTGGCAACAACCAGGGGAACTTGAGTAATGAGAATGGTGTGCGAAAAATTATTAATCGTGAGCCAAATGTAGATTTTGAGAGTTTCATGGCGGCGTATGGTGGTTCCGCTAAGGCGAGATTTATGTAGTTGTTGAAAACAGCAAGATCTGTTTAGAACACCAGAAGAGTATTCCCTTGCACATTGCGTAGCTCAGGACCTGCACATGCCAAGAGGAATTGCTATTGTTTTCAAGAAAAAGTTTGGATGTGTGCATGAATTAGTACAACAGCAGCCAACTGTAGGAAAAACTTTGGTCCTTCGGGATAAAAATCGTTATGTTGACTATCTGGTCACCAAAAATTCTTCATGGCAGAGACCTAGTTATAGACATCTATGGGAGACTTTGCTAAATCTTAAGGCTCAGATGATGGAAAATGGAGTAACGAAACTAGCGGTGCCCAAGCTAAGCTGTGGACTGGATCGCTTAGATTAGAGGATAGTCCGAAATATGCTAGAAGTAGTTTTCCAAGAAACCGACGTCCAGGTCTTTGATTGTTGTTATCAACCGGTTGCCTACCAAGACCAAGAAAAGAGTGTTGACTGTTATTTCCAACGACGTGGTAAATGCATCAGAGGAGATAGCTGCCGATACCGTCATCAGTCATCGAATTGGCGTCAAAATGTATTTACAGTTACGAGACGTAACGGTTTTAAAGAGGGGGTAGTATTACGAGCTACTACTAGGCAACCCGTCAAACACACAAGCGCACTAAGCACTGTATATTTTCCAAGGACCGAGAATTTTCTAGCAATTACTGGAGGATGAATCATCTTTTTAATTAAGGGTATAAATAAGACCAATGATGAAATACAGAGCATGTATAAGTACTTATAAAAGTGCTCTACGGATTTGACAATGGCCAACAGTTCCCTTCTTGTCACACAATAGTTCCTTTCTGGCCGCGACAAAACCTTGCTGAAATACCCAATAACTTTTTCTTGTCCGTCTTGCACTTGAGAAAGAACGCTTCCTATAGCTGTGTTACTGGCATCGGTATCCAACACAAGTTTCCCCTCCATCCGTAGATAACTCAAAATTGGTGCTGTAACTAGTAGCCGTTTCAGTTGTTCAAATGCACTGTGGCAGTCGTCATTCCAGTCACATTCTTGTCCATCTTAGGTTAATTTCGTTAACGGTTTGACAATGTTTGCAAACCCAAGTAAAAAACGTCGGTAATATGTGCACAATCCTAGAAAACTACGTAGTTGGTGTATATCTGCTGGTGTAAGCCATTCTTGTACCGTTGTTATTTTGTCAGGGTCAGCTTTTATTCCGGTCTCTGAAACGACATGTCCTGGGTATTTCACCTCTTTTCCAAATAGGTGACACTTCTTGGGGTTCAATGTAAGGTTTGCCCCGCGTAGTCTTTGGAATATCTCCTCTAGGTGCTTAAGTTGTTCTTCAAAAGACCGGCCTTACACTATCACGTCGTCTAGATACACCAGACATGTTTTCCAGGGCAGTCCACGCAGTATCGACTCCATCAATCGTTCAAAAGTAGTAGAGGCATTGCATAATCCAAATGGCTTGACCTTGAACTGCCATAATCCAGTTCCAATTGTAAACGCAGTTTTTTCTTTATCGTTTGGCTCCAAGCCTACCTGCCAGTATCCGCTTTTCGAGTCTAAGGTCGAAAACCATTTAGATCCCGATAGAGCATCCTAGGTGTCATTTTTGTTGACCCGTCCTTTTTCTTGACAAGCACTACCGGAGATGCCCATGGACTATTCAAGGGTTCAATCATTCCCTGTTCTTTTATATCGGTGATAATTTGCTCGGCTTCATTACGTTTTGCCAAAGGAAGGCGCCTTGGGTGTTGTCTTATCGGTTGCGCATCACCAGTATTGGTCTTATGTTTCGCAACATTCGTCCTTCCTTTCTCACTATCATCCAGTGCAAACACACCTCGATATCGTCCGACCAGTTCTTTTACCTTCCCAGTTGGTCGCCGTTTAATCCTTCACACGAAGGTATCAACATATTCAGCAATTTCTGTGAGCAACCGTTGGCTGGTTTATCTTTTGTGTCGTCCACACAACGTTTAATATGGCATACTGGAATGCAACTTCCCACAATCGTGTCTTTCTTCAGGGTCACCGTATGCCGATTAATGTTCAGCACCCTTACTGGTACCATATTTCGAAACTTTACCAGCGTTCTTCCAATCAGTAATCCCTCCTGACCCATTCCCGATTCAGTAGCTTTGATTATGCATATTTGTCCTTCCCGGAGCGTACCATCCGGTCGTCCCATTACTATCATTTTCGCCTTCTCTGGTATTTTTATATCACAAATCATTCGAACTTGCATCGTCTGGTTACTCGTCCTTTAAAATGGAATCTCATCGTCAACTATCCGTAGCACATCTTCTTTTATGTTCACATGAAACCCATGTTCTCTTATGAGATCCATTCCCAAGATCACTTCTTCTGTGATTTCAGTTACCAACACCCGATGATTAATTAGTTTGTCTACAATTCTCAACGTTACGGCAGTCTCTCCGTGGGTAGAAATTTTCTCATCACTTACCGTTCGAAGACATACCGATACAGGTAGCAGTGTTCGACGATCAACCAAATCTGGTCTCACATTAGTTCTTGCCGCTCCTGTATCCACGAGTAATCGGACAATTTTACCATTAATTCTACCATCAATATAAATGCTGTTCAGACTCCACATCGACGATGCAGAACGGACGATAAACTCCGGGGCACTACGTTGTGCTGTCGACGTTCGCCCCCTTACGTCGACTTGCTCTAGTTTTCCTGCTGCTCAACCGGTTGTTTTTTGGTTGAGTACAGCGTCTCTGTATATGACCAACTTCACCGCAGCTCCAGCATCGCAGACTCCATTTCCGCGGTCGTTGTCCTTCAAGCTTTTCCGCCTTTTGCTTTTCAAACACACGGTTTATTAGTTCTTTTATGCTGTTCTGCGATTGGCCAGGTTCTTCTATGGCAGATCGAACTTTGTGACTCATCCTGTGTGATGTCTGCTTAGCTGCTTCAAATTCAAGCGCATCGGCAAGTGCGTCATCTAACATTTTTGGCCGTGCTAGTCTTAGCGCTTGCTGTATTTCGCCATCTTTACCGCCATCCACAAATGTTTGAACAGCCAGTTGTTCAAGGAAGTTATTTGGTGCCGTTGGGTATGCCAATCTAACTAATCTGGCGAGGTCAACTTCGAATTCTTGCAGACTTTCATTTGTCTTTTGCGAGCGGTTCTTAACTTGTGCATGGTAAACCTGTTGAACGTGAGCGTCCCCATATCTCATTTCAAGCTTCGATGTTAAGAGGCCGTAATCATTCTGCTGGTGATCGGGAATCGTTTGCAAGATGTTAGGAGCTTTCCCCCGTAGGGCCACTATTAAGTAAATAGCCTTCTCTTTGTTTCATCAACTGTTGGCTGTTGCAGCAGCTTCAAATTGTTTCAAATATGTGGGCCAAGGTGTTTTACCATCGAATGTGGGTGGTTTCACTTTAAATGTTGACGGTATTGACTCGCTTCCTTCCATGCTTCTTATTTCTGGGATGTTCTGATTTTCAACTTGGTTTGCTAATTCAAGTTGCCGCGTTGTTAGTGAAATCACCCGTTCTTGCAGCCTCATCACATCTTCCATTTTTACCAATTTATTGTCCAGCTTTTGCTCAACTGTTTTTACCTGTTCAGTGAAGTCTTCTTTCAATGCAATAGATCCTTCCATAAATCTTTGTTCTAGCGTGGCTGTATTTGCATTCAACTTTGCTTCCATTTTCGCAGCATTTTCGCTAAGTGTCGCTTCTAGTTTAGCTGACCTCTTTTTCATTTTTTTAGCATTTTTATTTAACCTTTCCATTTTCTCCGCATTTTCACTAAACTTTTCTTGCATTTTCGTAATATCTTCACTTAGCTTTTCTTCTCTAACGAATTTAAAATCCTTAAGGAAACTCATTAAAGTTTCTGCATCCATCTTACGTTGGCTTCTTATTACAGGCATATACAAACTACTTAAATATCTTTAGACTTGTGTTTTTTTCTTTTAAATTAATCACTATATACCTCACATAGGCTGACACCAGTGTAGCGGGTTACAAGTCTAATTAACAGTATATGCCTTATTTATAAATGTTTTCAGTCCAATTAACAATGAATCACTATCACATTAATGCTATTTACAAGCACTAATATCTTCTTGAACTAAATTCTGAAACATAGGTCTTGTTAATATTGTGCTTGTATTTTCATTTTGATATTACATACTTTGTATATATGTTTATTTGTAAGTTAAATACAATCGCATGTACTCAAAATCAATGTTTAATTTATTTACAAAACCGTTTTAGTGTGCTTATTTCATCTCCTCGGAGATTAATCAATAAAATTTAACATTATGACATTCACAATCTGATTGGTAATAAAACTTACAAATTGTGTGTAAGTTTACCGCTTGCATTTATCATTGAACAGTCAATATTGTTTAATCACTAGTTCAAAACTGTGTTTAATAAATGATAATATTGTTCTGGTCCTTCGAACTTACATCAGTCAATAATCAAATGTAGGATTACAAACACAAAGAACCATCTATATGTCAATTTTCCTACATAAAAATTGGTCCTTAGAGCTACGGATCTGACAACCGGCAAGCTAGCCAAGTCATCAAGAATCAAAAATCTTCAAATCAGTACTAACTATTGAACCGTCATAAACGACTTCTGCAAATTCATCACTTTGCCAAAGCATATCTACTTACGCTAACCATTAAAGGTAATCGAATCGTTGGAGGTTAGTGCCAACAATTATCCAGTTGCTTTAGCTTTAATCGAAAAGCGGTATAAAAATACACAACTTATACTACACTCACACATCAAAGGCATTGTTGATCATCCAAAAATCGTGAAAGAATGTGCATCATCTTTACGCAAATTTTCAGATTCGTTGCAAGCGCATTTATGGGCATTAGAGGCGATAGGTGAGCCTGTACAAGCATGGTCTAGTATCTTACAATATCTGATAACAGATAAACTAGATTATCAAAGTAAGAAAGAGTGGGAAATCGAAGTAGCAAATGGAAGCGATACCCCTAATACAGAGATTCTCATGGCGTTTATAGAAAAACGATGCTCCTTATTAGAAAAAATAAAAAAGCATAAAACATCCCAATCAAATATGTCTTTACAATTGCAAAACGCGTCTAAGGTAAACAAAAAACAGTTTCAAAGAAGTCAAAATTATTCTTTCGTTAGCTCTCAAAATGAAAATTGTGTTTTGTGTAAGTCTAATCACAGAATATTCGCATGTAAAACGTTTCTAGAAATGCCAATAGCAACGCGAATAGCGGAAGCAAAGAAACATAATCTTTGTTTCAATTGTATAAGACAAGGGCATTCAGCAGCTGACTGCCGCTCAAGTCACTGCAAAAAATGCGATCGCAAACATTCAACATTGTTACATCAAAACGATGTGACACTTATTTCAAACGTAGCTTCAGGCACTTCTGAAGTGAATCAAACAAATTTAGATATAGCAACAAACACGACCACGTTAGCTAGTCTGCCTAGCCACACAAGTACGTACGGCAAGTATTGCCAGATTCTACCTACAGCCATAATTTTGGTCTATGATCGTTATGGCGCACCGCATAAGTGTACGGCGTTGCTAGATTCTGCGTCTATGAGGTCATATATGACAATCTCATTGTGTAATCGTCTTAGACTACAAACGCAGCACGTAAACATACTAGGATCGGGTATAAATCAAACAAAAGCAAAAATTGCAAGCATCGCGAATGCCAAAATACAATCGATGCACAGTAGCTTTTGTGCTAACTTATCATTTTTGTTATTGCAAAATATAACTAATCATCTACCAACGCAATCAGGTTTAATATCCATCCATTGATTTGCCACAAGACATTGTTTTAGCAAATCCAAATTTCAAGCAAGACATGCACATTGATGTTTTGCTCGGTGTCGACAATTTTTGGCAACTAATAGCAGTCGACCAACCACTTATTAAACGTTTTCCATATGTTCACAACACCTATCTTGGATACATAGTTTCGGGACAATTCCAATCTAGCATTTCTAATTGTAATCAAACGTCCTGCCATCTAACAACAAATGACCTCTCAATACAATTATCGCGGTTTTGGGAAGTTGAAAATATTGTTTCCAAAAGGGCACCTTCTCAAAAGGAGCGAGAATGCGAATCGTATTTCAAGAAACACGCTAAACGTAACGAATGTGGCAAGTTTGTAGTTAAAATTCCACTCTCAGCATCTGCTGCATCAGCCTGCTGTATTAGGTGAATCAAAACAAAATGCTTTAAAGCAATTCTTGTCTTTGGAAAAATGTCTACAGGCAAACAATAAATTAAAGGTCATGTAAATTGATTTCATGTTAAAGTTCGAGAATCTCGGTCACATGAAAAAGGTGGATGAAAATGCAGACACTGCAATTCATACATTTTACATTCCACATCACGGAGTCTATAAGAAGGAAAGTTTGACAACTAAGTTACGAGTTGTTTTTAATTCAAGCGCACCCTCTTCCAATGGCGTATCATTAAACGATATCCAATTAAATGGTCGCGTTTTACAAGACGATCTTTTTCAATACTTATTAGATTTCGCAGATTCAAATACATTATTACAAGCGATTGTTCCAAAATGTATCGTTCAATATGGGTAGACGAATCGCAACAGTCTCTTCAAAGAATATTTTGGCGATCAAATCCTAATCAGCCTCTTGACATATATGAATTATGCACGGTCACATATGGTAAAAAAGCTTCAAGTTTTCTTGCCATCAGATGCTATTTGGGTTGGCAATTCAATGCGAAAAGAAATATACTGCCATTGCCAAGATAATAAGAAAGGATATGTATTGCGATGATCTCATTACAAGTTGCACTACTTTAGAAGAAGCTTCAAAAATATGTTTTAATATTTCAAACATTTTAAAATTAGGTGGTTTTATTTTGCGAAAATGGAATTCTAACCATCCCGAAGTACTTGAACCAGTCAAGTCATCAGAAATATCAAACAACCTTTTGGATTTTGGTCCAAATGAAAACACGAAGATATTAGGTCTTGCTTACAACAGTTACTCGGATGAATTCTTTTACAACATTTATGAATTTCAATCAAGCAAACAAATTATTACAAAACGTGTCGTATTATCTTTCATATCTACAATTTTCGACGTGCTAGGTCTTTTAAGTCCATGTACAATCACGGCAAAAATATTCATGCAACAGCTATGGCTGACAAAAATTGGTTGGGATGAAAGATTACCCGCTGATTTAGAAGAGCAGTGAATTCATTACGCCACAGAAATAACTGAGCTTAATTCACTCAGGATTTCTCGTCAAGTCATATGTAATTCTGCGCAAATTATAGAACTACATGCATTTTCAGACAGTAGTCAAAGGTCATACGGTACATGCATATACATAAGATCTATTGACAATCAGAACAACGTATCAATCCATTTATTATGCCCAAAAACTAAGGTTAGTTCTCTAAAGGTGCTGACAATACCCAAGCTTGAATTGTGCGGAGCCTTAATGATGGCACAGTTAGTTGATAACGTATAATTCTCATTAGATGTAAAAATCGATAACATTGTCTATTGGACAGATTCGAATATCGTTTTATCATGGGTCAAAACTCAACCTCATCTACTCGATACTTTCATTTCGAATCGTGTCGCTCAGATACAAAATCTTTGTGACACTTCAAATTGGCAATACATTTCAACATCAGAAAATCCAGCAGACCTCCTTACACGAGGCATTGCTCCTAAAAAACTGCTGAATCTACCTTTGTGGTTTTGTGGTCCAAGTATTCTTTTAGAGTTTAGTTTCACCGCTGCACTCACGTCTCAGTACGTGCCTGCATTAGTTTCAACACTGCAACACTCGTCAAAAACAAGCGCATCATTTTTTTTATTTGAGAAATTTTATGAACTTCAAAAGGTTAAGCGTATCATGGCATATTGCTTAAGCTTTATTAGTAATTTACGATTGCCAAAACAAGCCAGGAAACAAGTTTCTTTGACAGTTTGTGAATTACATGCTTCATTAATTCGTTTATTAATTTGGATCACTGAATTAATTTTGGTCACCGAGTCAATTTAGGTTACCGGATCAATTTGAGCCGCTGGGTCAATTTGAGTCGCCGGGTCAATTTGGGTGCCCGGGTCAATTTGGGTCGACACATAACCCATTGACCCGGTGACCCACACAAAAAGTTATCACTTGGACTCACTGATCCACTTGACCCATAACCCGTTTCATCTCTGAATCCTTCTATAACAGTTGAATTTTACATTCCCTTGGTAAATTGCTAAATCCACGTATTACGTCAGTTCTTACGTTAGGGGAATGCTTTGTATGAAGTGGTTTGGTAATAAATAATTTTGAGATTACACTAACTATACGACAACAATGTAATTTCTCTTCTTGCAATTTCGATAAATATTTCATTTATTAATAACCCACAGAAAAAAATTGTATAGAAGAGAAAGTTCCCAAATGTTTTAGCGCCTTTGATGGATAGTATATAAGTATTCATATAAATTATAGCTATTCGTTGTTCAAAATTATTCAGGCTATTTATTACAGATATGTACAAGAACTGAGTAACGCCATGAAGACCTTCCTACTTTTTGAATTTGCAATATTGGCAATGCAAATTGCAGTACTAGGATTTCAAGCTGTTATGGTAAGTAGTACAGACAAAAATTATTACTTTAAAATAGAGCAACGGCTTTAGTTAACTATACAAAATAATAAAGCCTCGAATCGCGTGTGTTAAACATAGATTGTTTCAAGTGCAACACATGGCTGTTTTATCGGGCTACTTGTTGAAAAACTTAGCTATACTTGTTTGCACTTGATTGAATATAAAGAACTTAATTAAAACAGTTATATTTTTAGGGAGGCCTCACATTGAGAACGCTAACATCGTTTGCGTATCTACTGACAATGATCATACAGTTGTACATATTTTACTGGCATGCAAATGAAGTTATTTTAGAGGTAAGTATTCCATTATATAATCTGACATTTGTTCATAGTTCTAGTATTTGTGATGCTAAACTAAGTTTAGAGTTGAAAATGCTTCAGTTGCACAAAAATTAGGTTGCAAGCTGGACATATAAACGAAAGGTTTTCTAGTCGAACGGATTAACCTTAGAATAGTAATAAAAACTTACTCTCTATGTACATAAGACATCCTTTCAGAAGTTGAAGGCACAACTGTAACATGAATTTTTTTAGTCTATTAAAAATGGATAAGTTTGGTAACAGAACTTTAATAAGTGGAGTTTGTTACAAACAGTTTTAGCTCAGGAAGTCTTGAAAGTATTCCACAGAGAAATCATGTGAGGTGCCTAGCTAAAAATTCTATGTTTCAGTAGAAACCTCGACTGCATCACAAGAATGATTGCCGACTAACTGAGGAAGAAAAGCGTGGTGTATGGGTTCGAAGAGGGAATCGAAATACTATTGTGTGGGAAATAACAATCTCAATCGGAAATTATCTTGTATGTCACCTAATTTTGAAACCCCACGGTTCCTAGGAAAAACTCAGTAAGAAATTACGAGAATGTACCAAAACCCGGGATCAGAAAAGTAATTCTGGTCTACAATTTACACAAGACATAATTAAGCAGACTAGTTTAAAACAAACCTAAAATAAACCTAATGATATGAGCAATCCTATAACTATTTGAAAACTGCTAACTGGAAAAAATTGTTCTGAAATCAAATGCTAAATTACCTGTATATTAATCGCTCCTTTAAGTAATGGCACTATCTTCTAGTATATTAGGGCTGGAGATTATTACCTTTATATTAGTTATAAAACACAAGTGTATAATGTTCTTTAAACTACCGCACAATTAAAAATTTAAGCACTTGTACGTACAAACACTGATAGGCCAATACCAAATACATTAAAATACCAATGTTAATGAAAAACGTTTTCGGCAAACATAGCCACTTTCTAATTCTTAAAACCAATAACGAGACCGTACTGTAGATACGTTTGTAAGTTTATACAGTTAAAAATGTTTAATAAATAACGGTGTTTGTAGCTTATTATTTCAAAATTTGAATTATAAATAACTGAGGAGTAATTTTGAATGTGGATACCTTGAAGACAATTAAAATCAACTATACAGGACTCACTCAACTCGTTTTAATCAGAATCTACTGGAAATTCTCAACTAACATGCCTTTCAAACACAAAGTTGTTACTACTACAAGAACCGATTCTTTCTAAAAGTAAAATTTATCAACCTGGTAGGATATAATATTAAACTTTTGTTTGACTAATCATATTAATCAAGTTCAATACCTAGTTTTTTAAAAGTTAACTGTACCCATTTAAGTTTACATGTTATCTCTTTCAGTGGTCTTCACGAAGTGAACAGCAAACGTATCTTTTACTCGGAAAATAAACTCCCAATTATTTTCGGCAGAACCCGGAAGAGTGAATCAAGACTGCAAACTAAAATTATTTGTCATTTTTCTCTATCTATCGAATGTAAAATTATCTTTATAAAACGTTAAGCTGAACCTGAACCTAAATCGCCATAATTTAGCATGTGAACATTTTTCCTTCCATGACCATTATATCATAGGCGCCAACGTAATATGTTGTTAATGAAAACAAATAAATCATAAAACAGCAATAATTTAGAATCCAAAGTAACGATAACAGCATGTCTAACCTTAAAACCACTAGAATAAATTTGAATGTGAACAATAAAGATTACAATGATAAACTAAAACAATTACTCCTTAGATCAATAATACATGTAAACTAAATTTCTTAGAATAGTAACCCTATCCCTATTGGAAGGATTTTCCAATGCGAAAACTATTAAAATGAAACATGATAATAAATATTTTAAAGGAATGTTACAAGCAGCCTTAAAGCAAAAACTGTTCAAAGTATCAGTTTTGTTGAGAACCATACACATGCACAAGGCACAAACCTCGCAGAAGCAGACGAATCTCAGGAAAACAGTGATTCGTGCTATTGACTGAGATAAGTTGGATTAGCTTATAATAGTTGTACATAATGCAAAAATTATAACTAAAAATTAAATCTATAGTAGGTCTATAAAGAGCACATACGGAAACAAAAAAATCATTTAATAAAGAGCCTGTTAGATATTAATAAAATTATAATACGTTCCTTCAGAAAATTTAGGGCGAACCTGTAGATAACGTTCACTGTTTTGTCTGTGTTTATTATAGAGACATACCACTCTCTAAAAGTTTTATACGTTTCGTATGCAGGTATAGCAATTAAAATGTTTTCGGAAATGTTCATAAACCCTCTCGTGAATTGTAATCAACTACTTTGCTCATCAAATTGATAAGCGCTCTTACAACCAATAACGAACAAAATATAGGGAAGGTAATCGAACAATCCTTAATTACAAATTTTGTCATCTAAAAAATTATCGGTTTCTGGAGTTCAGTGTTGTGGAACTCCTATATGTTTTCGATGATTTGTTCAGAGCTACAATGAACACTATCGTCATGGATCTTTAATATCTTATTCAATTTGAAAGGTCTTAGGACTTGCCATGTGTTTGATTTGAACAGGCAGTGCATTCAAAAGAGTTGAATTTGTGCACAATGTTAATTTAAACAATGATTTCAGTGAACAACTTAAGTGTGTTTGGCACGACAATGAAAAGTTTTCTCAAGAAGTATATTCTCCCTCCAGGAAAAAAATTAACTTTGAGAATGTAGATTGTTATCAACAGGATGAATAATTAATCACGGGGTTCTTGTAAGTTACATGCAGAATACAAACGAGTAACATGCAATTTTATTCTTTTAATTGAGTGGTCAAAACAATACACATACTAATATTAAGAAGTAGTGAGATTAGAATAATAATCACTACAAACAAATCCTTAAATTAGAACAATCTCACCGAATTCAGCTACAGTAACTGTATCACGCACTGTGATACTCACTTCGAGAGCGCGTCTTTCTACTACCGCAGCACTCACGCGTCTCCCTAGTACCGGCGCTCACTGCAATTCCCCACTACCTTAACCACAATGTAAAATATATATTTATAAGAGTTGAGCCTGTTACAACTTCTAGCTATTGGAAACGCTCTGAAAAGGAAAAACGCCCTTACAGTGCAAAAGGGTTAACCATACAAATACATCAAACATGGAATCATATAAAACTACGAAATTGTTCTAAAATACATACGTGTTGGGCGACTTTTATTAGCAATAGTAGCCACAAAAATTAAACAAAAATTATTACACTAAAAATGGTTACCTTTCTAGGAAGGCAAATGGTAATAGGATCCAGTAAATTACTGCACTTTAATCGAAAGCTGATTTTGTTGTTCTTATTACTTTTTTGTTCTATAGTAGCTGTTTATAGTTATTTACTAATACATGTAACAAACCTTTTTTGCAATTTTCAGAGCCTAAACCTAGCTAGCGCCGCTTGGCAGAGTGACTGGAGTTCATTTAACCACAGCAACAAGAAGAGCATTCTAATTTTCATGATGAGATCCCAAAGATCATTAACACTATCGGTTGGGCCAATTTATGAAATGTCAACTCAAACTATGGTTGCGGTAATAACCAGGAAAAGCTTTTTTCGCAGACTAACATATAGAGAAACCGGTGTTTTTAGGTTATAAGGCAAACTAGCTAAATATAAGAATTCTTGTAAAAATGTCACTTTGAAATTGAGATAACTAGTATAAAATATTAAAAGTAAACACACCGAACGTAACAAAAATAAAATTGCAGTTAGATGCAGTTTTCTTAGAATCAAAAAAATTCCTCTTTACTTTAAAAGCGTTTTGTGCTAGTGAAATGACTGATTGACATTTTTATGTTTGTGGTAGTGTAGTTTCATAGAATAGCAGTGCAGTAATTTTGGAGCTTCATGTATGTCTCTAGAATTTAATATCAGAATAATTATTCAGCATTTATAAATTATACAATATATCTTCTAATGCCACTCTTTGCTATCATCAAATTTAAAAATTGCTTAATCCTATGGACAGCTGTATAAGAGATGGCTGTTACAACGCCCCGCTTTAATGCACCTCTAAAAGAGTGCTGTGATACAGATACAGCAAATTGTAAAATTTAAAAATTGTTGTCTTACCTTTTTTTCTAACTTTACTTTACCTGGCTAGCTAAGCGGAAATGTTAGAATTTATAGAATGACTTCAAACGCAGCAATATCAAAGCATTTATACAGTATGAAATATTTTCTCTCATACAAAGGCATATAGAACATTTACGACATCGTTCCTTTCAAGCACAAAATAATTTCTAAGAAGTACCTATTTAGTTATTTATAAGAATGTTCCTTACCACATTTTAAATTTACAGAACTAAATCTCTTCTCTTATGAATAGTTTACCTAGTTGTGATCCTCGCACTTGTAAGGTTTGTTTGGCCAGAAAATTCTTGATAGCTAATCTATTAAAAGGTCAAAGTGTTTCGAACCCTAATCATAAACTTTCCTGGTAAAGATCCTTATAAAAATAAAATGATTAGGACTTATTTTATCTTAAACTAAATGACAAAATTCAAATTTTAGTTACAAACAATTATTACTTGCAAAAATCCACACAGTGCTTTTTTATCCAATCGTAATTAAATATCTTCTTATTTTAAATTGACGTCCAAATCAGCTTATAAGATCCTCATATTATTTACATTTCCATTTAGAAACCAATATGCATTCTCGGTTTGATTATTCAATAAAATTTTAAACAGCTTTGTATATCAAAGAATTTTCCATATTCATTGTAATCAAATAATTGCATTTATCCATTTTCATATTTCTGTAGGGTATTGTCTAAAATTAAATTTTGTATTCACTGTTACATGGTAAATATTAATTACGATATGCGTACTGCATACCTTAAAACAATAGCTTCAAAATTCTTTTCGCAATGTGACATCTTTGCGATTGAATTTATGAACAAATCTTTTCAACAAATGCTTTTATTTATATACAAAAATTATCTATTTTTAGATTATACTAGTGTTTAGCTAACTCCGTTCCAAATAATATCCGCCTATCTGAAGTAATATTCTAGGAATTTCTCATTAGCGTTCAGATTGTCGCGCTTTGTTACCTCGTTAGCGCGTTCTACCTATTAGTGACGTGCGTTGCTCGTCTTTGTTTAATACCCAAAGTTATTGTGGCGTCACATACTAATCCAGTAATTGTGAAAGGAAATAAATAATTTTTATCGATTTTTGTTTTTTTTATTGTAAGGTCATACGAAATTGACGTATTGCTTCTCAATTCCTCTCGTCTATTCCACAAAATTATTTATTTAAAATAAATTCATGAAATACAAACGTCAATTGATATGATTAATTTAAGGCATTAATAACTTTATAACGCAAATTAGTTGCATTTTTATATAAAATATTTGCTTTCATGGTAAAACGTGTTTTCAATACACATAATTAAGATTAGAATTGAGGTTTTGAATACACGAAATTATTTAATTTTATGCATGGAAAGTGTATTTTTTTACTAGAAACGAATAGCCTTTGTGTTTTTCCTAAAACGAAAGATTTGCGATCGCATCTGATGCGTTTTAATATACCTTAAAAATAATTATTTTCACACATACGGTTTACATTATTTACTATGTATTGACAATACGCTTATACCATACAAGGTGATCATTTATACATGCGCAATTGCATTTTTTACCTAACACTGTAATGAATAAAAGTCGGCTTGTATTATAAGGGGCATAACAAGGAATTTACGAAATTTCTATTTTACCGAATTCTTTTATATTTTAGTGAGTTTATTTGTAGAATTTGCGTTTCAATGATCTCTCGTGACCCCTTATCACGTCAATACATATACAGGGTATTTTAGAATAAAGTACTGTAATTTGCGAAATATATATATACATATATATATATATATATATATATATATATATCTGACAAAAGATAGTTATTACTGTTTATTTACTGTTTTGTCAACAGATGATTTAGTTTAAAAATAATTGTGCATAATGAACATTAGTGCAAGTGAAATATTGTAGTTGATAAAGTGTTTTGTAGTTGTTAAATTTTGCTAATCCGAGAAATTGTTAGTTGACTGGCATATTTTAAATTTATGTAAGTAGTATGTATGTTAGGGCTTCAAATTTTGTTCTATGAAACTTCACTTAAATTCTATTTAAATTAATTCTACTGCAATTAAATTCCTTGCAGCTTAGTTTTTGGCTTCATGTTGAGAAAAGTCTTTTGGAATTATATTCAATTAGCAATTTCGTTATGGTAGGGATTAAAAAAATGGAACGAATCAGGAATTATTTCAACGCGCCTAAGATCAAATACAGTGGTTAGTAAAATTTGTATTTTTTTTCGTGTGAAAGGCTTTTCGAAAATATTTAATACCGCATTTAGTATTAAATAGTTTTATTGTAAGATGCAGTAATTTTAAGGTTTAATTAATTTGAAATTTCGATATATTGCTGTGATATAACTCTTATTTCCTTATTTCCTTATTTCCTTATTTCTCTTTTTGCCCCACGATTGGGTGTTATTATTATTGCTGTGATAATGCCCTTACGATTCAAGCCCCTACGTTGGGTGTCATTTTCATTGCTGTGATATGCTCTTTTATGATTGGTGTTACTATTTTTATCAGTGTGAATATTAACCCCTTTTAAAATCCTATGATTCCTTAAATTTGTTTCTCCACGGCTAACTCAATCTATTAAACAGAGAATGCCCTACTTCACAACAATAAAGATTGTTTAATCTCTGTTCTTTCTATCTGTTGAAATAATTTAAATGAAGCAATCCAAAATTACACAGTATAAGGATTGATAATATATACAGTTTTATGTCAATTCAAAAATTAGCACCTGAATAAATTATTCATATTCACCAAATTTAATTTTCCTAAGAGCCAGCAAAAATATTTTTGTAATTACTCTTAAGTACCTTTCGAACGTTCAAAGCTGCTTTCTCTATTATTCAAATTTTCAATTGACCTTTTCGTTGACCCCTACAGATATATAATATATCATCATTATTAGGTCTTCAGTCCTGAAACTGGTTAGACGTGTACTATCATTGTTTCCTATTCTGAACTAACCTACACATTTCCCTGAAATCTGCACAGTTTGCATCTATCACAGGTCACTTATTATTATCATCTTTAAAATTAGTTTTTGTAGATTACGCGTTCGGTTAATCAAGCAACCTTGTGACCAAGGTTGCTTGATCAAACGAAACTCGTAATGTACAAAAACGAATTATAAAAATGATAATAATAAATGACCTGTCTCCCAAGAGTTTTATGCACTATTTTATATATATATATATATATATATATATATAATCTCTAGCTAAGATTATAAACAACCGTACCTTCAAAAATTCGCTATACTATCTAAGTATGAGACTCGTTACAAGTTACGTAATTCGTACCAATAACAATCGTTTCAGTTAATAAGAAAGCATCTGATTCGCCAAGCTCGTTTAACAATGCGAAATCGAACTACTTTACCATACGTCAATTTTAGTTATTGCTGTTATTAATCTCTCCATAAGTTTCTTCCATGAATAGCTGATTCTATATATCTGTTTATCAAGCAAAAGTTAGCTCTTATTAAATGAAATAATTAAACCTTTAAGTGACTTTTTCCCAGTAGGGCCTTATATTGAAAACCAATGCAAATTCTCAGCAAAATAAAAGATTGTTCCTTATTTAAATGTTTGTCTAGATACTGAATGAAGGATATGACTAAAATACCCACCCATTTAACGAATATAAAACGTAGCCTCATACACTGAGTGTCCTTAATCAAAGTTAACTCTTTTATTATTAATTATTAAGAATTATTATTTTTCCGTAATTGACCAAAATGGAGTCTTTTCCTCATCAATATATATATATATATATATATATATATATATATATATATATATATATATATTGTTGATAGAATGAAATAATAACTTAAACATTTATACAAAACTTAAACAATCATTTTAAATTGAGCTCGTAACTGAAACATGGAAACTATAATGTTCCGGACAAGATTCGAACACGTATCTGAAGCCATAAACTTGAACTGTATACGTAAGCAAGTGCATGTGGGAAAGTAACAAGATGACAGTTTTTTTATCAAAGAATGTTAGGAAAGGCGATTAGTTTGCTTGTAGATCTAGCTTGTTATGGCGTAAATATTACTTACTGTAACATTTTCATTTTTAGTTAAAAAAGGTTATTTTATTATTTATTATTTTATCATAATTATAAATGGTGGTTGCACCCTACTCTTTCCATGTGTGATGAAACGAATAGGCGCACGACAGGGTATAAATAAATTACCCTGGCACAGATAGACTTGACCGTTTTTAGCTGTGAAAGCTGTAAAAGAATTGAAATCTCGAGGGGAAGATATAGAGACGTTGAAAAGCTCTACCGTGTAAGGAAATTAATACGACAAAAAAATTTAAACAGCTTTGTGGAATAGAAATGCTTAAGTATTTTATTATTATAAATTGAAATTTGTAAACGAAACGAAAAAAATATAATTTAGTAAGACTTTGGACATAAGTCAAACGTAGCATAAAATCCTAAAGCTTTTATTTGATTGTATTATTTTAAATTAACAACTTACAGGCTGAAGGCCATATGTACTTTCATGCGTAAAAATAGATTTACATTTTATAGCTAAATACAAGTTTAACAGATAATCTTAGTTGTGAGCACAAACAACCCTACTAATTTTATAATAATTATGATTCATCAAAACACTCGTATTAAAATATTATGTGTACTATTAATTTTTAATAGCTATTATATAATCAACCATTTCAAGAAACTTTTGGCTTTACAAACCGTTTGTTAAATTATTTCTCTAGATAATTAAGAAATAAACGTGATAACAAATCTGCATGACTTATTTAATGTAACAGTAAGCACATCTAAATTGGAGAAGTGTTAAACTTACTTTTTACCTTTTATGCAATCTTTTTTCTACAACTCAAATAATTAAAACACGTACCTTACGATGAGATAACTAAATAAAGGGTTACCCAGCTGTCTTTACTGCCACATGGACCACATTCTAAATATAATTATTTGAGGTACTTGAAGCAATGCAATAAAGCTGGCCAATTTCACCGTTGTCCCAATCATAAATATCAGGAACTTTTCAGACCAAGAAAGTATTGGAGTTAGATAGGACTCCTTGCATCATACAATTGTAAACAAAACTCAAATCCTTTAAAGGTTACATCTGGTGTATACGAAAGGTTAGCTGTACATTACAGTAATATTTATTCCACAAAACAACTCTAATTTTAAATTATACTTAAAGCGAAGTTACTCCTTCAACGTAAGACTGTAAAAGTTAGACCCTAAAATGAATTTGTGTAAGAAAATGAAATATCCACACGTGCTAACAAACAACTGTTTAATTATATTTAAATGTATCATACCACCATTAACCGTAGTGACGATCGTTAGATATTGATGCAAGTTAAACTCTTTAAACATCTTTCCTATATAGATATTGTTAAGAAATACAAAAGGATTAAATTATATTACATACCATTTAGAAATTCCTCGTGTAACTTGTCAAGATAGACAGGTTCAGCTTTTCATTTTGATATCAAGCCGAAAAGTGTCTTTTGAAATGCCAGGTAAGTTACTAAATTTTCGTAAGGAAGGAAGACGACATCTAACGATATGATGTTTAATACAGAGTTTAACATTCACATCAGTTGTGTATGGGTGAGATTTAATCGCCAATAAATTGAAGGAAGGTATTTTACAAAAATAATAATAGGACCAAACTTATTAACGGGACTAAAATATAGAGAAAAACGTATAAGAATTATGAGTGTAATACATTATTTAAATAAGATACAAATTGCCAGAGAGAGACTAACTGTGTGTAGGTAACCTTACTAGCAACCTAACAGAGAAGTTTATTTGATGCTGTGAAGCTAAATTGTGAAAGAAAACTCAGACAAAGATAGAAATTTGGAGATTGAATCCAAGAGATTTACGAAGCTGTAATTTAATATTGACACAGAAAAAATATCACGTTATATGGTATAATAGTAGAAAAAATATGAAAAATCTAATCATACTAAACGTATGTCACATTGCCGACCTTTGTACATTGTAAAAACAGTTAACGAAAGCTACGATACAAGTCCAAATTATGACAAACTGAGTTAAGTACCTATTCACATTTCGTTTAATATTTCTCTTTAAAATCTTTTTTAACAGAGCATTTTGTAATTGGTAGTTTATTAGTACACAAAAAATAGGAAAGAATAGATATAAAGAAAACAAAACACCTTAGTACCTAAAAGTATTAAGTAAGCTAACTTTTACTTTGTGCATAAACAGATATTAGCAAAAACCTTAGGAAATGAATAGACTAAAGCACAAAATTTTGATTAGTTGTGTCTTGAAGTAACCACTAAGGGCTGATTATTGTTGACTAAAAAAAGCTAATTTTATTTCAACTTGGCAAATTATAGTAGACCGAGTAACCTTCTGCAACTTTTTTACGCTAGAACATAAGTAATTTGTTGTGAAGGCGTTATTTATCACAAACACTTGCCCTATAACCGCCAAACACTGGTTCTTCCAACGTTTTGTCATATACTTGCTCTGATGAGATGCGCAACTAATTAAATCATATTATTTGCAGATTCTAAGAGCCGCTTATTCTTATACTGCACTTATGAGGAGATTTTATGCAGGTTAACAAGCACAGTGCGAGAAGATGATACAAATTGCACATACCTTAGGCACAAATACTGTAAAACTTTCAAATAAATTTCTTTTTAATGAACTGAAGTAGTTTTTTTGTTAGTCAATAAATTCTACAATTCTGTTAAAGTTATAGCTAATGTTTTTTAAGTATTGCAAGATAAAAGCTAAACAATTTGAAAAGGACGCATTCACATTTTTCTATAGTAATTCACGGTACACAGCGTACCTAAATTGTTAATTAAGATGATGGCATCCTCTGGGGTATAAAATTCCGGTGTTAAAATAGTCCCTACATGTGATTTTCCAATGCTCCACCCAAGGTACTACATTGGCCAGGAACCGAGTTTTTTTACCTAGAAAATTTGGAATTTTGCCAAACCCTTGCTGCTCCAAGCAAGGTAGGTATTTTTAACGTGCGTGACAACACTCACACACGGGACCTCCATGTTACCTCTAATCCGACGAGAGTGTATTTTTGTGAAAAATGCTCGCCTAACATTTTTCAAGCGGACCGTGTCGGGATTCGAACCCGGGACCTTGGGCAAAGTAGTCACGCACATACCAACTACGCCACGGAGCCACCTTGTTATTATAGTCCTCATTTGGATCTTCGGGAGGGGACTGTTTCGGAGGATGTGATAAAAAAACTTAAAAGAAGAGCCAGAAACTTTTTGCGAGCCGGATCGTGGAATGTCAGAAGTATGATGCAAGTAGTTAAGCTAGACAACTTGAAAATTGAAATGGATAGGTTAGCACTAGACATAGTTGGGATTAGGGAAGTTCGGTGGCCAGTGACGGGGGATTCTTGGAGCAGAGACTTTAGGGTAATTTATACAGGATCAGAGGAAGAAAATTCGGGCGTGGCGATAGTTATGCGAAAAAAGATACGACACTGTGTAGAAAACTACTTACAAAAGAATGAAAGAGTATTTGTGGTTAGATTAGAATCTAAACCTGTAAGTACAGTAATAATGTATGCCCACCTCTAGCTATAGTGAGGAAGAGGTAGAAGCGATCTATAAAGATATCGAACACATACTAGAAAGCGTAAAAGCACATAAAAGTTTCATAATTACCGAGAATTTTATTGCAGTGGTAGGTGAAGGTAGGAATGGAGCGGTAGTAGGTTTATTTTGTTTAGGCACGTGAAATCACAGAAGAAGTAAGCTGGTAGAATTTTGCCTCAAAAACAAATTAATCATCACAAACACATTTGTTCAACTTCGTGTTAGAAGACGATACACGTGGAAGATGCCAGAAGATATAGGAAGATATCAAATGGATTGCGTTCTTGTTAGACAACGATTTAGGAATCAAGTAAAAGACTGTAGAAGTTACCCAAAAGTAGATATAGACACTGACGACAACAGTATATTTACAAAGGCTGCGTTTAAATTAAAAAAAACTTGAAAAACATTAACAGAAAGACATAGTTCGACTTTGAGAAACCAAAAGATAAAGATGTTACGTTAATTCGTGGCAGCCACGTTGGGCGCCAAATTTATGCTACGTTGGCACGTAGTCGTGCGTAACACAAAGATATCACGGAATGACCGGTCTCAATCGGAGATTAGGGGAGGTTGTAGAAAGCAGACTAACATATAATGTACGCGGCTGTAAGGAATTAGTGACAATACCTGCAAGAAAATTAGTTAAGCAAACCTCAAAAAAAAGAATAAGCATAGCAGCAATGAAAAGTCTAAGTTATTCGGTACTTTGTAGAATGTAAATAAAACTGTTTAGATAAACTATATAATATAATCACGATAAAAGCATTACAAAAATTTTTAGTACAAAGTGAGGTAATATTGGGGAGTAGCAGAAACGTTTCCTCACACACCAATTAAACATAAATCAGACAAAATGTTAACAAGAGATAAATAGGTAAGACACAATTGATATCAGTCATTCAGTAGTATTGGTTTTTTTTCTTTCTTTTTTTTTTCTTAATAGCAGGCAAGTCTATTGTAAAAGGTATCAGAACGACTAAGATATGGCAAAACAACTGATAGATATTTAAAGTAATAACAAGTAAGAAATAGTTCAACTTACAAAAAGTCCTTCAGTAACGCTTCCTTGCAATTGAAGTGTGGGATTCACGATGTCCTGCACTAACGAAGCACTTCACCCTTGACTGTGAGGGTGTTGATGGAATTTCTTACACTTTACACTAATCACACCTACGTATTTCACTAGGGTTAGCAGCAGACATTATCATGCTGATGGAACTATGTAGCATTGATAAGTTTCTTGTTAATTCTATTTCCTGAGACAATAATTTCGAAATATTTTGTAACACAAATCGTAAAAAAAATGGTAATAAAAATTTAGAATCACAGGCCTTCAAGGCACGATGTAATGCATTAAACTAACAGTAACGTGAGGTGCTTTATTTGCTACCTATGGTAACAAAGAAAAATCTAATGCTTTTGAATAACGAAATTTGCGCAAACAATGATCTATTTTAGATTCTTTGGGGTTAGAAATTTCAGAAACTACAGTATCAACTGCCTTTACATGTGAATGAGATACATGTTTATAAGAAGCAACCTTTTTTTTTTCTACTAAACCTGCTACAAACTGTATCATCATTGTTTTTGTTTTTAGAAACACTCAAGCTTAAAACTGTATTTGGATAATCCAAAGTATGCACTACTCTGATAAAAAAAGAACACAAAAACTAGATCGCACACACAGTTCAAATATAAAAAGATAACTCAACAAAAAAACACAATCAATAAAGCAACGCGTATCACTAAGTCAATGTTCCGTAAAACGCACGTGCAGGTCGAGTACAACAAGTTCTACCACTTTTATTTCCAACAGAAAAGCAACAAAAACCAATTAGTAAAGCAACGCGCATCACTAAGTCAATGTTCCGTAAAACGTACGACAAGTTCTACCCCTTTTATTTCCAACAGAAAAGCAACAAAAAACCAATTAGTAAAGTAACGCGCATCACTAAGTCAATGTTCCGTAAAAACCACTTGCCGTCAATCAAACACGTTACCTATCAAGCATACTTCCTTCAATATCATCAGAACTACACTCTGCACTCTAATCTGTTATATAAACTCGTTGTACCATAAACTCTTGTCGACTATTATCTCCTTCGCTAATAACATAAGGAACATCCAAAACGTGAATGCCGCAATCATATCTAATAATTAATTACAGCGGTTTATCATTTCCGATAAGTTGGAAAGTAATTTACGAATAATCCAATTTACAATTCATTCCTTGCAATTTATTTATTAATGAAAATCAATCTTCAAATTATTTACTTTTAAAGTAATACCCACGAGTTAAATTGCATACAAATCTGAATTATTCTGAAGTATTTCCTTTAACCAAACAGCGATCCCAAAGAAACGATGTATTTACTAACTGGAAAAAAGCGTAAAATGTTCAACTATAAAAATGCACGTTACAAAGAGATCCACGAAAAAAGTCAAATGTAGTGCTGAAAGACATCGGAAAAATTTCTAATACGAGGGAAGTAGAAACAGATAGGAATAACATTAAATCCAGCTTAAACATGGCGGCAAAGATATCCTGGGATATATACAAAAAAGAAACCATGGATAATAAAGGATATTCTAAATTTAACAGAAGAAAGACAAAAATACAAAAACAGAACAGACGAAGCAGGAAAACAGAGAAACAAAGTTGTAAAATGGGAAATTATTCGCACATGCAGGAAAGCTAAAGAACAACGGATTGATGAAAAGTACAAAGTACAAACTAAGATGCAAATAGGAAAGACAGATGAAACATACATACTAATTAGAAGGAATTTTAGGGATATAAAACCGTATAACAAAAATATAAACGGCGCGGAACACGACATCATTATAGAAAATGCAGAGAAGTGTTAGATGGTAAGATGTAGGGATTTTATATGCAGGACAGGATCTAGCAGCACTATAATTGTAATCGGACATTGAAAAGGATGACTGGGTATATCCTATACTTAGAGATGAGTTAGAATTAGCATTGAACGGTCTGAAAATTGGTACAGTACTGGGTATAGACAAAGTACACGCAATAACTCTAAAAGTCGCTGGACAAGCAGTAACAGAACGTTTCTTTCAACTTATAAGCTATATGTATGAGACAGGCGTGATACTCAAAGATTTCAAATGTAACATCATAGTCACTACACCAAAAAGAGAGACGCGAATAGATGTGAAAATTTTCGAACAATAAGTTTGACAGCACACGTGTCAAAAATATTAACTAGAATTGTACATAGACAGATGGGAAAATGGACTGAAGAAATACTAGAAGAAGATCAATTTGGTTTTAGACGAAACAAGGTAACCCGGGAGGCTAACTTAGCTCTGAGGGTAATAATGGAGAAGGCAATAGAAGAGTGAAAACCCGTACATAGGGTTTGTAAACCTGGAAAAAGCATTCGACGATGTAAAATGAAAACAGATGTGCAAAATATTCAAAAAGATTGAAATGAGTTTTACGGATATACGGATAGTACATAGCTTATACAAAGAACAAACAGCGGTAATATAATTAGAGTAGGAGCGTAGGGAAGTAAATATTAGTAAAGGGTTGAGACAAGTATGTGCACTATCCTCGTTAAGTTTTAACTTGTAATGGTAGAGGCAATGAATATTGTCAAATGTAGGAAGACATATGAAATTAATATGCAGGGACAAAAATTGATATACTTAGATTTGCAAATCATATAGCGGTATTAGCATCTAACAAGGAAGAATTAGTAGCAGTTCTAAATGAGATGGAAACAGCTTTTACAGAGAGATGCGGTATGAAAAGTAACAAAAATCAAACTAAAGTACTAGTATGTAAACGAGGGGAAAATAAATCAAAAACTAGAATACAAATATGAAACGAGAACCTACAAGAGGTTAAAAATTTCTGCTAATGTTGATTGTGCGATAGGATTTATTGCAAAACTATTAATTCGACAAATCTCTAAATGTTGGTGGATCTTGATAGCCGCCAGGTTGCTTAACTCCCCTCACGTACCACTAAATATCGGTGAAATGGGATTTATATTTAGAAAACAACAGGGAAGCTTAGCTGTATGTGACAAAAAAGAGCAGCAGCTACATTCAAAGATAACAAACATAGAAATAAGAAAAAAATTGTTGATATGTGTGGAACACAACACTGTACGGTTACGAAATTGCAACAGTAGGAGAAGCAGACAAGGAAAAGGTAGAAACCGTCTGAAATGTGGTGCTTCAGATGTATGATGATGATGGCATGGACATACAAAGTTAATAACAAAGAGGTTCCAGAAATAGTAGGGGAAAAATAATAAGAAATAGAAGGATGGGGCGTGTTCTAAGGCATTTGGTGATTAGTGCAGGATATATTATAAGCAGAAATAGGAAATAGTAAAGGTAGATGTAGACCTAGATTAGACTATTGCACGCAGTTAGTGCTAGATGTAGGCTATGGGAATTTCAGGGAAATGTGTAGGATAGCTCAGAATAGGAAACAATGCAGGTACGCGTCTAACCAGTTGCAGGACTGAAGATCTAATGATAATGAACTCACGGTAACTTTTCCTATCCTATAAGTTTATAACTACTTAAAGATTTATAGGTAATCTCTAAGTTTTCAGACGGTATTTTCATTGGATTCATACCCAGCATTAACAATCATCGCTGCTTCGGTAAGCGTGATTTGTGTCAGGCGATTATACGGTTCTACCTTATAATAGATCCAACTATGTTAAGTTTAGGTTATGGTGTAAATTAAGGTAGTGGAGAAGTGCGGTAGCGCTGGGATTAGTGGCAGTCGCGTGAGTGCTTCAACAGAAGAATGACGTGTTCTACAAAATAGTTGCCTACATTGGGTGAGATCGTTTTAATTAAGGATTTTTATGTTATATTAATTGTTCAGATCGTACTGCATGTTTATTGGTACATATGTGGTTAAACGGTAGCATTAAACGCTTTGGATCTCAAATTATTCGCTGCTGTTTTCTGCATATAGATAAGGAACCCCTGTGATTAATTATCCACCTATTAATAAGGGTTCATACTCTACATATGGCGCCTAACGTGAGACTAAATATATGCAAATGCAGTGTTTAATTGTGTTACAAAGAACAAAAAAATAAACTTTAACTTGCAACAAAGAATTATAGTGTTTGCTAAACGGAGGTCAAACGAATCAAATGCAAACTCTTGGAGCATAGGACAGCTGGTAGTGAACGTTCATGCTTTTATGGTCACCACAACGTTAACAAGACGTGTTGTTGATGCGCAAATTCTATACGGGGTGCTTTAATTATAGGTGTAATTGCATACTACAGATAACTATTTAGGCTAAAGAGCGTTATTCGTTATGTTATACCATTTAAAACTATTTAAATATAGGAAGATTACGTGGGTTTGAAAATATTTGTAGCGCTTTATAATAAAATTATGTCAAAACGTATTAAAAATAAGAAAGCTCTTTTGAGTAATTCTGACGAGGGTGTTCGCGCTAACCGTCGTTATGATAAAGCAATAGATCAGCCAAGTAAAGCTCTTGAAAAGTCACTTGAGAAATTTAGGTGCGTTATGAGTAGTACATCAAATGAAAATGCTAAAATTATTCAAAATAGTTTTTATGATTTGTCAAAGCAAATTTTGTTCAAAAAAGTTAATCAATCTGTGCAGTGTGAAGAAACTAAAATTGACACTAGTGTATATGTACAGGATGCTAGGAGAGAAGGTAGTGAAAATGAAAATGTTAGGTTCCAAGGGCATTGTAGTGGCGATCCGCTTCGCGGTTCACATAGTAGAAATTATATTTCGACTTGGAATGACTAAGGAGGTCCCAATTTGCAATTTTCAGTAAATAATCAGATGCACCCGATGGCGTTCATTGAAAAATTAAGTACATTACTAGACGAGGTAGGACTTCCTGACAAAAAAAAAGTATATTATGCTATTGCACAAGAAAATGAGGAGGATAATAGAGGTCGCGATCGATTTCGTAGAGGAGAACAGAGGGGTAGCAAACGTCCGCATACCAAACAAAACGTAGGTAGCAATAACGGTAGAATTGATCCGATTTTTGTAATAGTCAACCAACCAATAGTAATCGAAAGGTAACGACGATTTTTAATAGGAATTTCTCGAAATTTTTAAAGGAGGATGATCTTAAAATAAAGACGGTGGTAGTTCTACCTACTGTGGATACAGATATTGAAGGGCATAAAGTCCGTGTGTTAATTGACTCTGGTAGTCAAATAATGGGATTAAGTCCAGCGTTTTTGTCGACTTTATTGGAGACTAATTCAGAAACTCTTAGGGCCGGTTTTATAGTATCAGTTTAAACTAAAGTTTATTATTTAAACTTTAGATTAAGAGAATTCGTCGTTTTATAGGTAACGGTTAAATCTAAACTTAGGTTTAAACTACCTTAAACCGTAATCGGTACTTTAGGTACCGTTTAAACTGAGGTTTTGCGTTTAACCTATAATTTTGTTGGCTTGAATCCATTCAATTTATTTACTGTGCTTGTTTTAAGAGCGTTTGGCTATTCTGCAATTCGTGATGGATGATGTGTTTGAAGATTTTGAAATAGCGTTTTCAAATTACGAAGAAGAGATTATGGGTGCCATTGAAATGCCACGAAATCCCAGAAAATTCAGAAACAGGCCTAATCATTTTGAAGAGTGGAATGATCGTGAATTTTTGGATAGATTTCGCATATCAAAAGAAAGTGCAATGCAGCTGCTACATCATATTCATGATATAATTGCACATCCAACAAATTGGTAAGATTGATTAGTACTACTGGCCTACAGTTATATAAATATTTAATTATGCCAAATGCAGATTAAAACGTTTACTAAATTAATTTTTTTTAAGAATCATGCACTAAACTCTGGGCAACAACTTTTAATTGCGTTAAGATTCTATGCAAGCGGCAATACGGAAATTGCTGTTGGAGATTTTGGAGGGGTCCATAAATCAACTGCGTGCAGAATAATAAGAAATGTAACACGAGCAATTGCATCGTTAGGACGACAATATATTACTTTCCCAAGTGAGGAAATTTCTATTAGGGATATTCAAGCAAAATTTTACAAAATTGGAAGATTTCCTCGTGTAATAGGGGCAATTGATTGTACGCATATTAGGGTACAATGTCCAGGTAACCCTTGCCATTTTTAATAAATGCATTTATTATAAATACTTATTAATACGCATGTTAAATAATTGACACTTATAAGTTGTTTTTAGTTCTGGAACAAGGAGAAGTATACAGGAACCGGAAGGGCTACTTTTCGATCAATGTGCAGTCAGTTGCTGATCCACAGCTGCGTTTTTTGAATATTGTTGCACGATGGCCAGGCTCGGCTCATGATAGTAGAATATTTAACAATTGCCGATTAAAAACAGAACTGGAAGAAGGGGTATATAAAAATAGCTTCCTTGTCGGAGATTCTGGATATGCTCTTAAGCAGTATTTAATGACACCCGTTAGAAACCCAACAACAAGGGCAGAAAACTTATATAATGAGAGTCATATTCGCACGAGAAATATTGTAGAACGAAAATATGGTGTATGGAAGCGGAGGTTTCCAATTCTATCACTTGGAATACGTCTGAAATTAGATAATGCATTAGCTCTAATTGTAGCAACCGCAGTGTTGCATAACATTGCGATAGATCAAAATGATGATGAACCAGCTGCAATTCAGCAAATTGACATGGATGAAGTTGATGTTATCGATGCTGAAGACGACAACAGTGGAAATTTAGTTCGTCAAAACTTAATTAATGAATACTTTGCATTATTGTAACTTTTTCTTACTTAAACTCCAATTGAAATAAAGTATGATCTTTGTGACAAATGTCTGTTCTTACATTAGTAATATTAGTCTTATACTAATTTAACATTTACATACATATTGTTATATATTAAAAACTAACCACTATTTCATGACCAAGACAAACGAGGAAGTTGAAGCATGGGAACAAGTTACATTACAAGAACTTCCACTTGTACTTGTGCTTCATCTCAAATACTTTGAATACAAATTAAATGGTTGTAGTAAAATAATTAAGTTGGTGGAATTTCTAATAGATTTAAAAATTGATTCTAAATTGCTTTCGTCAAAGACAAATTACACTGCTAAAGAGAAGAAGTATAAATTATTTTCTATAGTTTACCACGAAGGCAAAGATGCATATCATGTGGGTTATGCGAGTTGGTTACGGTATGATGGTTCGACTGTAAAACTTGTGCAAGAAGAAAATGTTCCCAAACCGCAAAGTAATGGAGTTCCGTACTTGTTTTATCGAAGAACCTATACTAATCATTGTAGTAATAGTTAGTAAATTAATGTGATTTATTGGGTTTCTTATCAGTACAAATTCCAAGAATCATTAAAAATCAATGCATATTTATTATAAAATTAAAGGCTTTTTCAGATTAAAAAAAATAAAATGTTCTAAGTTAAAAATTTATTGATTTTGTTGTTTTTTCAGCAGTTGTACTTCTAATTTTAATTTTTCCATGATGAGATGGTGTTGTTCCTTTTGACATTGAATTTTCAGTGATTGTTCCACTTGTTTTGCTTCCAACTCTTTTTGTACAGCTTCACATTGAAGTTGTATTAACTGCAAACGAGCCTCTGCTAGAAGACTTATCTTCATTCTGCAGTCTGCGGTTAAATCACTGCGCAACTTTTTCTTCTCAAGAGAATTACAATCTAGTAACAAGATAGTATTCATTTACATAACAAATCGTGTAATATATAAACATACTTGAGTGATTTGTTCCTGAGAATGCGTCAGTAATTTTTCTTTTAATCGAGGTTACTGATGCAGCTGAACTTGCACCTGCTGTCTCAGAATGTACATGACTTTCTTCATTTGGTCCATCAGACATATAGGTATCTAAAACAATATAATATATATATATATATATATATATATATATATATATATATATATATATATATATCAAATATGATCAAATATGAGAACCAAAAATGATTTACATAAATTCGAAGCACAAACGTAAAAATAAATGTTATGTACATACAATAATTTCCAGTTTAATCATATTTTTTATGGAAATAAGTAAAAAAAGTAAATTTCACATAATACTTACCATCATCACAAATTTCATCGGCTGGGTTTATTGTATAATCATGTAAATTTAGTTCCGTCACCACTTCTTCAGTCACAACATCACTGTCGTAAACATTTACATGACCATCGACTTGAATTCCTATCAATTCTTTGATTTGTAAATCAATATCAGAGGAGTTCCACCTCCCGTTTTATACATCTCTCCTTTTTCCTTTGCAAATTTTTTCTTTGCACTTTTTTTATGTTTTCATACTTTCCACGTAAGTTTTTTACACTACGTGGAACTCCTACATGCGCACTATTAAACTCTATTGTAATTTGGCCCCAGGTTTTATCCTTGTTTTTCCAGCTTATAGCATCTGTCTTTTTACACTCGATTATAGACTTATACTTATTAACCAAGCTTACTAACAAGTTCATTTCACTTGTTGTAAAGTTTGCTGCTCTTTTTAAATCATCCATAACTGTTAATTGTTACGGAACACGTTTTGAAAGAAAAATAGAGAAAAATTAATATTAATTTACATCACATCACATAACCATAGACTGCACATAACCTACAATTTGTATAAGCGAAGTTAACAATTTATGTCAAATTCATGTAAATCTGTTGCCAACATTACTAAATCTTAAGTTTAGTTAAACTCGATGTGTAAAATGATCATAAAACCGGATACTAGTTTAAACTTTGGATCAACAACAAACTAAGGTTAACTAAACTGAAGTTTAAACGACAACTATAAAACCAGGCCTTAGAATTTCTGCCAAATGTATGACTCTGATGGAGCGCTGCGAGATATATTAGCTGAAGTAAATGTACAGGTATTTCTTAAGTTCCGTTTGAAAGGTTCGCGCAAACGAGTTCGAATACTTCTTTTTGGTCATTCCGGGGCTAGCTCGTCCAATGATACTTGGGTGCGATTGAATTTATGACAACAGATTACAGATAAATTGTTCCAACAATAGCTCGAAGAGGGGATTATGGCGACAAGCCCTTGAGTATCGCTTTTGTAGGAGAACCGATTGTAGAAGTTCACATATCAGTGAAGGGGGTAGTAGAAAAAGAGTCCGTAGTTGTAAAGAAACCGCAAGCATCATATTGTTCCGTTAGGGAGATTAAAGAAATGACCTTGGGGCTGAATGCTTTAATGAAGCGCAGAAGGTCCTATTATGTAGTCTTCTAATGAAATATTCCGAGGTGTTTTCTAATCAGCCGGGAACCTTTATTTCTTATGAGCATGAAATTGCCCTGCATGACTATACTCCATTTTTCATAAAGCCGTATCCGATAGCGATTTGTTACAAAGACGAAGTAGATCGTCAGGTCAAGGAAATGACACGGGAGGGGGTTGGGGGTTTGGTAGGTTGCCTCGTATCAAACCGAATATATGTCTCTTAGTGGTAGTCAGAAAAAGGATAATTCTATTAGGGTGTGCGTAGATGGACGATATTTGAATGCGCGCATGGTTAAGGATCACGTTATGCCGCCGAATGTATCGAAATTGGTGTATGATTTTTCACCAAGTCAAGTCTTAAGTACGACTGATCTTTTCGCCTCCCACTGGCAAATTCCGATAAAAAAAAGCATTGGAAGTAGGAAATATACTAGTTTTTTATACGACGGTACAACATATGTGTTTTGTGTTTTACCGTTTGGGTTCTACATATCTGTAGGCTCGTTTATTGGAGGATTGCCAGCTGTTCTGGGCAGCGAGCTCGACAGTTTTACCATAACGTTTGTCGATGATCTATTAATTTACTCCCCATCGCCAAAGGTTCATTTAAACCATTTGGAATTGATCTTTAAAAAGTATCAGAACGCAGGGCGCACGGTGAAGTTGAAGAGGTTTTATTTTGCACGTGATGAAGTTAAGTACATAGGCCATATTATTTCAGCGGACGGTATTCGAATGGATCCGGATAGTGTTCGAGTCATCCAAAATTACTTGAAACCTTGTAACGTTAAGCAAGTTAAAGCGTTTTTAGGTGTTGTTAATTACGATTCGAGGTATTGTGAGAATTACTCACAATGGGGGTTTTCCGTTGACTCGTCTCTTAAAGAAAAACCAACCTTGGAAGTGGAGAGTAGAAGAGGATAATTCCTTTGTAAAAATTAAAAAAATGTTCTTAGAAGCTTCGTTTTTGAAACATCCGGATTTTACTAGGGGGGGTTTATCCAAACTGTTACTTCTGGATATGCGTTGTAGGCGGTGCTATTTCAACGGGACGATGTTATTGACAAAAAGATGATAATAGCCTTCGCAAGTCGCATTATTAGATATGGACGTGCGAAAACGTTTAATACCCATTTAACTGAATCAGTACCAATATTACATTTGATTTTCCAATGCTCCACCCGAAGGTACTACATTGGCCATGAAGCGAGTTTTTTTTACCTAGAAAATTTGGAATTTTGCCGAATCCTTGCTGTTCCAAGCAAGGTAGGGATCTTTAACGTGCGTGACAACACTCACACTCTTATCCGAACGAGGGTTTATTTTTGTGAAAAATGCTCGCCTAACATTTTTAAAGCGGACCGTGTCGGGATTCGAACCAGGGACCTTAGTCGTAGTAGTCATACACATACCACTACGCCACGGAGCCGCCTTAAAAATAGCATAAAAAGTGTAACGGTTTATTTAGCAATTTTAGATTGCGCTTCTTAAAAAAACGTAAAACAAAGTAGTTGGAAATTAATATTTATATACAGCATGAGCAAATCGATCTATTGCAGGGATTTAACGTAACAAATGGTAATAAAGAGGGTATATGTAAGATGCAAGCATAAACTCTAAAAACCGCTAGACAGGTAGTAAGAGAAGGTCTTTTCCAACTTGTTATCTATATACACGAGACAGGTGAGAACACCCCAAAGATTTCCAACGTAACATCATAGTCACTTTACCAAATAAGAGAGGCGCGGATAAGCGTGAAAGTTTTTGAAAAATAAGCTTGAGAGCACACGTGTCAAAAATATTAACTAGAGTTGTAAGACGGATGGAAAAACGGGCTGTAGAAGTACATGGAAAAGATCAATTTGGGTTTAGGCAAAACAGGAGAATACGGGAGATTTTTTAGCTCAGAGGGTAATAATGGAGAAAATAATAGGAAAAGGAGAACGCGAGTATAGGGTTTGTAGATCTGGAAAGAGCATTTGACAATGTAAAATGGAAAAAATGTTTGAAATACTCAAAAAGATTGGAAAGGGGTTTTAGGGATAGACGGATTAGTATATAGCTTGTAGAAACAGCAAACAGCGGTAATAGATTTAGAGCAGGAACATAGGGAAGGAAACGTTAGGAAACCGGTGAGAGATGGATGTGACCTATCCCCATTAATTTTTAACTTGTACATCAAAGAGGCAATGAATACTGTCAAATACCGGAAGACATTTGAAATTATCATTATGCAGGGACAGAAGATTGATATGTTTCGATTTGCAGATGATATAGCGGTACTAGCGTCTAGCAAGGAAGAGTTAGAAGTAGCTCTTAATGAAATGGAAACAGCTCTATTAGAGCGATGCGGTATGAAGATTAACAAAAACAAACTAGAGTAATAGCATGTAAAGAAGGAGGATATAAATCAAAAACTAGAATACAAATAGGAAGCGATAACTTACAAGAGGTTTAGGATTTCTGCTACCTAGGAAGCCAAATGACGTAAGATGGGAAGAGCGCAAAAGATATAAAGCAAAGATTAGCACAAGGTCGTAATACATTTAACAAGAAAAAGCAGCTACTGTGTTCGAAGACAACAAATATAAAAACAAGGAAAAGATTGCTTGAACATAGGTGTGGAGCACGGCACTGTACGGGTGTGAAAGCTGAACAGTAGGAGAAGCGGACAGCAAAAAGATAGACAGAAGCATATGAAATTTGGTGCTTCAAATGTATGATGAAGATATTATGGACAGACAAAGTTAAGAACAAAGAGGTACTAGAAAAAAGAGAGAAGTGCAAAAGATATAAAACAAGGCCGTGCTGCGTTAACTGCAAAATGCAGCGACAATGTTCAAAGACAACAAACATAGAAGCAAGGAAAGGATTGCCGAAAGCATCGGCACTGTACGATTGTAAATCTTGGGCAGTAGGAGAAGCGTACAGGATGATATGTCACATACTAAGCATGAGGGAATAGTAGGGAATATATTAGAAGCAGAGAAAGGAAAAAAGAGAGGTAGATGTAGGACTAGGTTAGACTATTGCACACAGATAGTCAAAAATGTAAGCTATGAGAGTTTCAGGAAATATGTAGGCTAGCTCAGAATGGAAATCAATGTAGGTGCGCGTCCTATCAATTTCAAGACGGAAAACCAATTGACGAAAAAAATAATTGTACTTAAACCTGATAATTATTATAAACATCTACAGGTGTTGGTTTTGCAGTATTCTTAACTAATGTTGATTATGTGAAAGTATTTATTCGAAAACTATTAATTCGACAAATGTCTAAGTGTTGGGAGATCTTGATAGCTGCAGTTTGCTTAACCCCGTTTACATACCGCTGAATATCTGTTAAACAGGGTATAAATTTAGAAAACAATAGAAAGGGAACCGAGCTGCATGTATCAAAAAAGAGCAGCTGCTATGTTCGAAGACAACAAACACAGAAACATGAAAAAAATTGTTGAGAACATATGTGTAAAGCACAGTAATGTACGGCTATGAAATAGGAACAGTGGGAGAAGTAGAATAGGAAACGATGGAGATATGCGTCTAACCAGTTGCAGGACTAAAGACCTAAATGATGATGATGTTTTTTTGATTTCCGAAGGATCCGCAGCTACGGAACTTGTGCCATCACCATTATCGGCACCGCTAGCAAAATTAAGCTCATACGCAGCAGCTGGAATTGGGTTCCTCAATGGAATCAACCAAATACGATGGTGGCAAATCGCCATATTGAATATTCTCTTAGCTATACTTCTTGATACCTTTTTTCATTAAGAAAAGCATTGTGATTGCGTTTATTTATTATACCACCTCAATGCCTGAAATTTATGAAATTGTTTTAAGAGCGTCATCTATGTTCGGGACCAGGGCGCCAAAGTAAATGCGGTTCTGGTTGCATTGTATAATAATTTAAAGGTATCGTATTAAACTTAGAAAACAAATAAAAGCATAATTGATAAATAAAGCTAACTAATTCAATAAAAACCAATTTTCAGTTATTTGTGAGCAATGCAACTTTAATAAATTTTGCAAAAAGGAAATATGACTGGACAAGAGCCAGCAATTTTAAATTACCGTATCTAATTAAAAACATAATTATAGATAAATCTAGATATTAATCAAATTTACATCACATATAAAATTCAAGAAGTCTCAATTTAGAACAACAACGCATCGTTGTGCTCAAGATATAATTGCCGCATTGACTTGCATTTCTACATGTATTTGCTTTATTACTAAACCCCGTAAAACACTATACACGAACGTCATTTACTTTAACTGGCCGTAACCATAAATTACCTCTTAAAATATATATACTTTTCCCGAACAATAGATTTACAGTTGTGTGATTATAGGTAGAAATAGAATAGATTAGGACCTTTCTTGTGTAAGATATATTTCATAGTGTACGTCAAAATGGAATTTACAGAGTTTTAAGGCGTATTTGCAAAATTTTCAATAGCATTGTAAGAGTATAATGGATCTTTGTTCTCGTCTTAGAGAAAGTTATACGGAAAAGTTTATAACTTCAATTAAGTCCAATTAAATCAAGACAAAATAATGTTATGAACTAAGAAGGGTTAAACGACTTTCATTGCTTATTCTGTCGTGAGTCTTTATTATTCAGGAGTAGAGAAAACTTTTTGTTGAGAAAAGTTTGAACAACGTTTAAAGTTTGTGCAATTCCCATCGAGGGTTTGTACTATAAATAAATACAGCAGTTACTACACTAACATTTGATTGAAGACAAATATTTGCCGCATTTGAATATTTGAAACATAGAACTTTATGTAATAACATTCATAGAATTGAAAACTGCTAATAAATGTGCAATTGGCAATTTTAGTATTTTACTAGAAAACGAAGTGATGAATCTCTGTTGGCGTACTTAGGGTTTATTTGCCGTATTATAAAATACATTTATAGTTCGAAAATTTATGTACACGCGATCGCCAACCCGCTGAAAATACAATATTAAGAATTTCAGCAACGTAAATCTATCAAACAAAAGGAATATGTATTAAACAAGAAATTCTATGCCCTGTGCCTCATTTTATATATTTGGAACGCAGTTCTAATATGCCAATATGAACGTGTAAGTTTATTAAGGTACCACAACAAGCGTTATGTAATCGCTTTTTATATAACAGGCAATGTTTACCGTTTAAGAATGCACATCGAACGAAAAAATTCATAATTAAGTTCAAATTGCTGAAAATCCTAAATAAAACTTAATGCTACTTTTAATTAACTAATTTCAGGTTAAATTATGATTTATGGTCATGTAAATACATTATTTAAAATATGCAAATTTCTTACGCTTATTAAACAATATTACATTTCATAGCATAGTAAGGTGTCACATTTACTGCATATTAACGGTTTAATGTTGCTATGAGTGCAAGAAATGACCTTGGCCCAAATAAATGTGTTTTTGAAATAAATTTATTTACTAAACCAAAGTTCAATTACATATTCAACAGTGACAAACACACGTCTTTGTTCTAAAATGATTTGTTACATACTAGCGTTTTGGACTAATTTTATTTAATATTACAATTTAAAAATGCTGCTTAAAGTACTCTCCTCTCAAATAATAGGTGTTCTCACGATCTATATAATGCATACGTTCCTAATTCTATTATTATTTTCTAGAAACTAGTCGTTTCACAAGAAGTTTATTGGTTTAAATGGTGCAATGGATGTTGGTATCAAGTGGCGTTGCAGTGCAATAAATTGTATCATTCCTTACATTTATTAAAAATTTATATTATACTTAAATTATTCGATCGTCTGCAAATAGCACAAATATCAAAAATAATTGGTTTTCCTTTTATAATTTCATTTGTTATTGTATTCTCTACAATTTGATCTAAGCCACTTTAAATTAATAATTATTAATACCATTACGAATGGACCTGCACTTTGAAGAAGTTCTAGATTACTAGAATGGGTGGAAGGCTTCCGTGTTCCAATGATCTAAAGAGTCAAACTAAAGGTCCAACCAAAGTAGTAGGGTCTATAGTGACCAACCAGACTAAGACAGGTACCCGAAGGAGGGCAGTAGCTTTTTCGGTACTTAGATTGGCAGAGACCATAGGGGTCGGTATGGCATTCTAAGACACACTACTACGATGCGAAAGGCAGCAGGAAACCACCGCATTATCTCCCAAGTACACAGCGTACTTAAATTGTTATTAAAGATAATGGCATCCTCTGGAGTAAAGAATTCCGGTGTTAAAAAAGTCCCATATTTGCATCTCCGAGAGGAAGAGGAAGATATCAAATAGATTACATTCTTGTTAGACAACGGTTTAGGAATCAAGTAAAAGACTGTAGAAGCTACCCAGAAGCAGATATAGACACTGACCACAACATCGTAATTATGAATGCTGCTCTTAAATTTAAAAATAAAAAAAAAGGAACGGAAAAAGGCACATTGACTTTGAGAAACTAAAAGATATAGATATCAACGAAATATTTGAAAAAATGTCAAATGAATTGCTGAAAGATATCGGGAAAATTTCTTATACTAAGGAAGTAGAAACAGAATGGAGTAACATTAAATCCAGCTTAGATGTGGGGTATACATAAAGAAAAAATAAGAAATCATGGATAACAAAGTATATCCTGAATCCAATGGAAGAAATGCGAAAATACAAAAATAGGTCGGATGAAACAGGAAACAGAGATACAAAGTCATAAAATAGGAAATTATTCGGAAATATAGGAAAGCTAAGGAACAATGGATTGATGAAAAGTGCCAAAAGGTACACACCACGAAGCATACAAACGAATTAGAATGAGTTTTAGGGATATAAAACTGTATAGCAAAAATATAAAAGAACCGAGAGGAAATGTCATTATAGAAAATGTAGAGAAAGGTAAGAATATATAGGGGATTTATACGCAGGAGAGGAACTAACAGCATTAGAACAAGAATCAGACATTGAAAAGGATGACCTGAGATATCCTATTTTGAGTACATAAAAAGATACTCAGGAGAGAAAAGCGGGAGTATAACCAAACAGATATTAAACAAATGCGGCCTTCAATATTCTTATCTAATGTCCATTTGTAGCGGTCAAAATTCTTGGATCCAAAACACTTATTACTACACTCGAAAAAATAATATAAAACGGTGAGGTAGTTCTATACGGGGACTGATCTCCGAAACAGAAACTTATTGTCAAAGCGGTGACAATAGACTGTGTTAGGCCGCGCAGTCACCTAAGATATGGTAACAAAATAGAACATTGATAACGCGACCGGGCTTATCAAATTTAAATAAAAGAGCAGATATTACCATTAACAAATAAACTTAAATTTTATAGTATTAATATAAAGAAACTAAATGAATATATACAGGGTTGCACGGAACACCTATACTTTGAGATGAGTTTGAATTAGCATTAAAAGGTCTGAAATGTAGTAAGGCACCGGGTACGGATACAATGCAAGCAGAAACTCTAAAATTCGCTGAACAAGCAGTAACAGAACGTCTCTTCCAACTTGTAAGCAATATGTATAGAACAGGCGAAATACCCAAAGATTTCAAACGTAATATCATAGTCACAATACCAAAAAAGAGAGGCTCGGATAGATGTGAAAATTTTCGAACAATAAGTTTGGCAGCACACGTGTCAAAAATGTTAACTAGAATTGTACAAAGACGAATAGAAAAGCGAGCCGAAGAAATACTAGGAGAAGATAATTTGGCCTGAGGCGAAACAGTGGAACACGGGAGTCTACTTTAGCTCTGAGGGTTATAATGGAGAAAACAATAGAAAAAGGGGAAAGCGTGTATATAGGGTGTGTAGATCTGGAAAAAGCATTCTATGCTGGAAGAATTTCAGGAAACGGTGTAGGCTAGGTCAGAATAGAAATAAGTGAAAATAAGCGTTCAACCAGTTTCAAGACGGACACCTAATGACGAAAAAAATAATTGCACTTAAATCTGATGATTATTATAAACAACTACAGGTGTTGGTTTTGAAGTATTTTCAAGTAATGTGGATTGTGCAAAAGGATATATTGGAAAACTATTAATTTGGCAAATATTCAAGTGTTGGGGGATCTTGGTAGCCTTACATGTGATTTTCCAATGCTCCACCCGAAGGTACTACATTGGCCAGAAAGCGAGTTTTTTTTTACCTGGAAAATTTGGAATTTTGCCGAATCCTTGCTGTTCCAAGCAAGGTAGGGATCTTTAACGTGCGTGACAACACTCACACACGGGACCTTCATTTTACCTCTCATCCGAACGAGGGTGTATTTTTGTGAAAAATGCTCGCCTAACATTTTTCAAGCGGACCGTGCCGGGACTCGAACCCGAGACCTTGGGCGTAGTAGTTACACACATACCACTACGCCACGGAGCCGCCCCGATCTTGGTAGCCGCTGCATCTAACAAGAATGAGGAGCGGTTATGTTTGAAGACAACAAACATAGAAACGAGGAGAAAATTGTTGAAAGTATGTGTGTGGAGCACAGCACTGTACAGTTATAAAATAGGGGCAGTAGCAGATGCAAACTGAAAACGATAAAAGCCTTTTGGAATATTGTACTTCAGATATGTGAGAATGATAGCATGGACAGGCAAAATTAATAACATAGAGGTTATAGAAATAGTAGGGGAATAAAGATATGTGCGGAAAACAAAAAAAAAAATAGGAGACTGAAACAATAGGAGAATAGTGCAGGAAATATTACAAGCAGAGATAGGAAAAGAGAGGTAGAGATTAACCTAGATCAGACTATTGCACACAGGTGGTGAAAATGCAGATTGTGAAAATTTCAAGGAAATGTGTAGGTTAGCACAGAATAGAAAACAATGAATTATTAATAATTTAAATTGTATTCAATAAAATACGATTTTACTTGCTAGTACTTTTCCTTATTATCAATATTTTCTTATGATAAAGATTATTTTACTGCTGATTTGGAAATTACTTTAGGAGATTATCAATGTTATACCTTACATGTGATTTTCCAATGCTCCACCCGAAGGTACTATATTGGCCAGGAAGCGAGTTTTTTTTCCTGGGAAATTTGGAATTTTGCCAAACCCTTGCTGTTCCAAGCAAGGTAGGGATTTTTAACGTGCGTGACAACATTCACACACGGGACCTTCATTTTACCTCTCATCCAAACGAGGGTGTATTTTTGTGACAAATGCTCGCCTACTATTTTTCAAGCGGACCGTGTCGGGATTCGAATCCTGGACCTTGGGCGTAGTAGTCACACACATACCACTACGCGACGGAGCCGTCTAGCAATCGTATACCGCATGTTAAGTATTTTAATTTATTCGTTTTTCACAATGTTGGGGAATTAGTATTTATCATATTAATTCATAAGGGCTCAAACTGCGCGTACCTGTGTGGTTTGGGTTTAGAACGCATCTCTCAAGATAGATCTCATCTTCTTCTGCATTCACTTACGAACTTTCGTTTTGTGAAGTTGTGATGTACATTATTGCTCGTGCAACTCAACGTATTTTAAGCTCTAAACTTATGATTTTAATATTTTATAATTAAAGCTTTTAATAAGTGTGTAGTTCAACTTACTCTAGTTACTTCTTGTTTCATTTTGCACTATCGAGACGGATTTTGAATTGGCATTGTGTGACATTTCGTTAGAAATAATTATAGTCGTATTTTAGTGGTTTCTGTATAAGTAATAAGATTGGGTTTATTCCCTTTAGAAAATATAAGTTTTAGGCTTCTATAAATTCTAATTTAAGTAATTGTTAATCGGCATCATATTCAATCCATAGTCAAGGTTAAAAAATTCATATGTCAGTTTTTAAAAAGGTTAGGGTTGATGTCATCTTAGTAATTAATATACGAGGGTGGTTTGAAAAGTTCGCAAAATGGAGCACAGATTTGGTGCTATATGAAGTAAAGTTAGTTTTGTGAGTTTTTCAAAATGGATAAAACTGAAACGCGAGCTGTTACAAAATATTTTATAAAAAATGGTTGGAAAGCAACAGAAATACATAAATATATGCAGGATGTATTAGGAGACTCCACTCCATCATTTACCACTGTGCACAAGTGGGTGACGGAATTTAAACGTGGTCGTGAGAGCCTAGAAGATAACCCGCGCAGCGGACGACCAAAAACTGCCACCACGCCTGAAATCGTCTAAAAAGTTAATGATATGGTTACGCAGGATCGTCGATTAAAGATCTCCGAAATTGCTAAGGATGCAGGTATTTCAGATGAAAGAACATTTCATATCTTAACTGCGAAATTAGGTATGAAAAAGCTTTCAGCAACATGGGTGCCGCGCATATTGACAATTGATCAAAACCTTCAGAGGAAGAGAATTTGCCAACAGAGTTTAGACCGCTTTAACTCCTATAAAACCGATTTTGTCCGATGATTTGTTACGACAGACGAAACTTGGGTTCACTATAATACCCCTACAATTAAGCAACTATCTAAACAATGGAGACATAGAGGTTCTCCACCACCAAAGAAAGCAATGTCCGTGAAGTTGGCTGGAAAAGTTATGTCAACAATTTTTTGGGATGCTAAAGGTATCCTACTAATTGACTATCTTCCCAAGGGCCAAACAATAAACGGTGAATATTACGCTAAACTTTTAAGCCAACTGGATAAAAATACTCGTGAAAAAAGACCTGCATTGCGTAAGAAGAAGATCATTTTCCATCAGAATAATGCACGTCCACACACAAGTGCAGTCGCAAGGCAAAAATTGAATGATGTGAAGTACGATCTGTTGCAATATCCACCTTATTCGCCTGATTTGGCTCCTTCTGACTTCCACCTATTTCCACGACTAAAAGTTTGCCTTGGGGGGAAAACGATTTTCCACGGACGAAGAAGTAAAAGCAGCTGTCGACGACTATTTTGGAGGCCTTGAAAAATCGCACTTTTGTGATGGCATAATGGGGTTGAAATATCGCTGGATGAAATGTATTCAACTTGACGGAGATTATGTTTTGTCTATCAAATATAGAATGGCGCCGATGATTTCATCCGTCTAAGAATAAAACCGGTCATATGCAGTTTTGTGTCGATTCAGATTTCATACAGCACTCCGAAATATGTAAGTTAAAATGATATAAAGCGTAAATAAAGAAAGTAACATTAAAGGAAACCCAATTTGATCCATCCGTCCGAAGTTTGTCGAGAAACCCTAGGTAGTTTTAAAAAAAAAAGACAATTTCTTGGTTCAAAGCAAAACTCCGTTTCTAACATGCAGGCGCTTAACAAGCTCGCTTTTGTAGGGCAATTACCTGGAGCAGAAGGTCGCGATCTAAGCTAAATGGCTTTGTATGTTCAAATAATCCCCTACTAAGAGGCTCAGGTCCTTTTTTAGGAGCATATTGGTTCCTGGTTCAACCTCTGAGTGGAAACTAGGTTGAGATGTCCAAGCCTTAATGGAGGGAAATAAAACATCTCCCGACACTAATTTAAAAATCAAATCCATAAGAAAAATTGACACTATTCTTGTGCAAAAGTTAGTGCTTGAATGTTTTATTGACTACTTCCAAGTGCGTCTGTGATTAGATTAAGTTGTAGCTAATAGGTATCTGTTTTAATTAGTAGATTCAGGACATATGCGACACTTCACATTTGTGTAAGTTGGAACTGTGTGAATGCACATGTCATATAATTATTAAGGTTGTGGTAAGTTTTGTAAAGAGTGTATATTTATTTTGTTCATTATTGTAAACGGTATTGTAACAGATTTGCCAAAATAAATTAACTTGTGAATTTTATTTGAAGCGTGATTACATATTTCCGGTATTATTTAAGCAGTCATAAATAGGTCTACGTGGTTAGGTTTGGCATAGATTTAAAATAATGTTTGTTTCAAGGAATTTTCAGGTATATTTGAAAGCCAGAATCACTCCCTTAACTCAAGATTTTGGCATCCCCTTTTGTTATTCATTCTAGGGCTTTTACCCCTTTTCCTGAACAAGACCATATTGCATACCCGGTAACATTCTGAAACCCATATCAAACACTTATACCATCAGTCCTACTGAATTAGTCGGCAGATCAAACAACATATTTTGTTCGTACAGTCTAGTTTTTCGGAAGTTTACCTGCACGGAATTTTTAGCGGAGTAATTTACTGAATTTTCTGTAAAGTACCTGCTGGATATTCTAAGGGCCAAAAACTGTACGTAACAATTGATTAAAATTTCTAGGAATTTTAACAAAAAAACAAGTTATATTGGAATGAAAATAATGGTTCATCTTTACAAGCATTTAGATGTTGCTACATGGATACTACAGGTACACAAAGCACAAAAGCTTGTTTCAAAGGTAGTTGAGTCGTGCGCTATTACCACCAGACGTAAGTTATCCTTAAACTTCTACCTATAACTTTAACTGTGTTAAAAGAAAGGTACGGTATTAAATATAATTCTCTTTTAAATCGCATTATTCTCTAATTAAGATACATATAAAATTATTTGCACTACATCTTTAATGTTACTATGTATTCTTGTGATTTATTGTTTTATATATAAGAAGGATTTAGTATTTTTACATTGTCTCTATGAATGTACTCAGTACAAATTTCTACTAGCAAAAGGTACACGATCAGATACACTTTTAAAAGTCTCATGAATAAGGCTGACTTATTAAACAATATTCAAAAATATCACTACTTGAAGTCCCCGATGGTCTATAAAGCACCCAATGTTCTCAGAACTCAAGCATTCAGTGCTGATAACGATTTGTAAAAAATATAATGATAGGCGTGGTCTTATCAGAAATCGTTTATGCATATAAGATGAATCACTCCGGAACACTCCAAAGTTTTAGGTTTGTTAATTCCGGAAAATAAGTTAGGATGTTATTTTAGCTCACAATTTAGTTTCACTTTTGGATCCAGTTACCAAAGTAATTGGGAAACTCTCACGAACAACAACGAAATGTCCTTTCTGTTTGAATTTGTTGAATTTTATTAACAAGTAGCTAGCATATTGGAAGCTTTTGAATATAAAAATAACACACAAAGAAAAGCTATCTCAATTCAGGTAAATAAAAATTATGTGATACATAGAAGTTCATACTCTATATCTCTTCTAACGAACAACGCATGTTACAATTTCTGTAACGCCTCTCACTTTATTTATGTATGTGAAAAGTTCAAGGCGCTAAATATGCAGGATCGTATTTCGCAAACAAAAATTCTTAAACTTAGTTTAAGTTGTCTGACTCGTGGTTAGATAGCCCAAAAATATAAATCTTAATATACTCAAAGCTAGACGCAATTATCTGCTTCACATTGTTGTATCTCACACAGCCCATTTGCAAGAAAAAGCTTTTGCTAAATATACCGCTCAATCAACCTCAACCTCACCTGATGAAAATGTCTCGCTCTCATAATTTATATCACATTAATACTATCAACTGCTCTTGTATGGGTAAATCTTATAATTCCCGGGTAATCCTGGAAGTCAAAAGCAGTTTCATCACTAATAATATATGTAAAAAACTCAAACACAAACATGAAAACATTCAAATGATTGCCACAGGTTTGACAAATTTAAATGCTAATATAATTTCTAGTGTAATGATGTTCATAAAATTATACACAACTTCTGTACTCTAAAAACCTCTTGTTAACTAATACCTACAATCACTTGTAACGGGCATTTTTGTAGTTTAACATTTTTCGCTTCCTTTCTGTTAACGTACTTAAAAATACATCGTTTCTTTGAGATCGCTGTTTGTATAAAGGAAATACTTCAGAATAATTCAGATTTGTATGCAATTTAACTCGTCGGTATTACTTTAAAAGTAGATAACTTGAAGATTGATTTTCCTTAATAAATGAATTGCAAGGAGGAATTGTAAATTGGATTATTCGTAAATTACTTTCCAGCTTGTCGAAAGTGATAAGCGGCTCGTGATTAATTAGTAGAAATGATAAATTGCTATTCATATAAATGTTGTTCCTCATGTGGATATACGAGTCTAAATATAAACAGATAAGGAGTGTAGTTTTCGCTATCGGGTTTAGGCAGTTAGCGTTCCCTAGTTTTCGTATCAAGACATTGCTGTGTGTTGGAGGGAAAGCTAATCTAAGAATTGCTATTAGAAGTGAAGTTTTAGGTACTTGAATGTGACCTTAGAATTTTCTGTCGATTCATCAATATGCTATTTAGAGGATATGTACATAATTAAAGTATACATTTAAAATGTGCTTTGAGTACATATTTTATTTTACTCTAATCCGAGCAAAGACTTAATTTTTATGGAAATTCATTCATTGAGGTGCAGTTATGAAACATTCTAACTATTAACAAGGACATCAAACAAGTCTAATGCTAAAAATAGATATTTTATTAAGAGACCGTACTTGAAGATTTTTACTACATGTGCCTTTTGGAATTCGTCTACGTTCATAGAGATATCACAACGAATCTTATTTATAATCCACTAAAGTATTTCTATGCCATATTTTAGTAATTACGAGTGTTCGGTCGTTGGTGTTTCTTTAGTTTCTTGTGCTTTTTCGTTAACACCAGTGAAATACGTAGGCGTGATTAGGGTAAAGTGTGAGAAATTCCATCCACACCCTCACAGTCAAGGGTGCAGTGCTTCGTTAGTGCAGGACAACGGGGATCCCACATTCAATTGCGAGGAAGCGTTGCTGAAGGACTGTTTGTAAGTTGAACTATTTCCTACTTATTATTACTTTAAATATCTATCCGTTGTTTTGCCATGTCTTCGTCGTCCTGATACCTTTTACTATAGACTTACCTGCTATTAAGAAAAAAAAAGAAAGAAGAAAAAAAAAATCACTACTACTGAATTACTCATATCAATTGTGACTTACCTATTTATCTTTTGTTAACTTTTTGTCTGCTTTATGTTTAATTGGTGTGTGAGGAAACGTTTCTGCTACTCCCTAATATTACCTCACTTTGTACTAAAAATTGTTTGTATTGCTTTTACCGTTGTTATATTATATAAATTATCTAAACAGTTTTTTTTTTCATTCTACCAAGTACTGAACAACTTAGACTATGCATTGCTGCTATGCTTATTCTTTTTTATTGCAGGTTAGCTATTTTAATTTCTTTTATTGCAGGTACTGTTACTAACTCCTTACCGCCGCATACATCATATGTCAGTCTGCTTTCTACAACCCCTCCTAATCTCCAATTGAGCCCGGTCATTTCTTTGACTTTCTTTGTGTTACGTAGCATAAATTTGGCGCCCAACGTGGCTGCCACGAAATAACGTAACACACTGATAATATTTCTAATATGTCAATCGACACAAGTCACATTACAATACCTCAAAATCTGATTTTGGCTGATCCGCTTTTCAACTCTCCTGGTAATATAGATTTATTGCTAGGTGCAAATTGCTCCTACGATTTATTATGTATAAGACAGATTTTACTTGCAAAGGTCAGCCGAAATTATAAGAAACTTTATTGGGTATGTTGTATGTGGTCCTATCTCTTTTTCAAATTCAGTTTCTAATATAATTTGTTGTAATATCTCATTTACTTTGACCGACGTTCAAGATCAACTCACAAGGGTTTTGGAAACTGAAGAATGCTCTCTCAAAAGAACTGTCTTTATAGAAAAAATTGAATGCGAAAACCACTTTCTGGTTCCCTTATACCTTAACTACTGTGACCTACGGCACAGCCTCGACATAATTATTGGCCATTCGTTGTTTATATCGATCAGGCATTAAACGCAAGAATGGCAATCCTGAAATCTCAAAAATAATAGTAGAAGATTTTCATGTTGATAACCAACGTGTCGTTACTGACACTCTTGAAAAAGTCCAACGAGTGTGTAATATTTTACATAAGATTCTTCCCTGTGGTGGTTTTCCTTTAAAAAAATGGATGCCTATTGATCCTCGTGTTTAAAGGACGTTCATCGTGTTTTTTTGCAAACCGTTGTGCTCTACTGGAATTTTGAACTCGATAAATTTACATTTATGATTTCATTGCCACCGACCCTAAGAATCGCTAAGAGAATAATTCTTTCCGATATATCCCAAATCTTCGAATCTCTTGGTTTATTAGGTCGATCGATTATTGTTCCTAAATTATTACATCAACAATTGGGGTTGAAAAAGTAACTTGAGGTGAATCGACACCTCTTGATTTGCATAAAAATGGATTCAATTTAGATTCGAAGTGGTAACCTTGAATAAACTGGAGATTCCTCGTCATGTAGTATGTGTGCACCCCATTAACAAAAAATTCACGGTTTTTGTGACGCAAGCATTCGAGTTTATGGAGCTTGTATTTAGATTCGCTTTATAAACTCCGATGGTTTGATACATTGTCAGCTTCTTTGCTCTTACAGTAAGGTAGCTCCACAAAAAACACCAACAATCTCTAAATTAGAGCTTTGTGGAGCACTTCTCTTGAAATTAATGTATGTTGTGGCAAATTCTATAAGGGTAGGAACCAACAGTGCTAATTTGGTCAAACTCTACCGTTGTACTTGGTTGGTTAAAAACACCTGCGCATCTTTTGAAGACGCTTGCCGCTCACAGAATTTCTGATGTTCAATTAACTAACCATGATTGGATGTGGTCACATACATCGACAAATAGCAATTCGGCATATTTGTTATTTTATAGTACACTGCTCTCTCAACTATAAGATTGTTGTATATAGTAAAACAGTCCTACTTTTCATTACAAAATCTAAGTCTTATTCCATTGCTATTTTTAAATATCTAGTGCTGAAGAAAGAAAACAACACTTATCATCACTTTGTTACCGACCTTATAAGTCGGTTTGACGCAGCTCTAACTTCTTTTCTATTCTGTGTTAATCTAAAAAGTTCTACATATCCTTCACAACTTAAATTTCTAATACTTTGACTAATATAGCTTGGTCTAGGTCTTCCTATACTCTTCTATCTTTTTCTTATCTACCTGGCTCTACATAGATATTAGCAACCTGATGGTTGTTTAAGAAGTCCATTATGTATACATGATTTCCATTTGTAAGGAAATGAAATATTACATGATTTTCCCCTCCAAAACAGGAAAAGTGTTAAATTATATTTATGGTAGGGCTTAAGCAGCAAATCGCTGCCAACATGCCAGACCGCTAACTAATTGTGAGTTATGTCATGGTGACATTTAGTTAACTGATTTTTATTTATTTTTTTTGTTTTGTTTTCGAACTTACGTAAGGTCGGTTTGATGCAGCTTTAAATACTTTTCTATTCGGAGCTAGTCTAAAAAGGTCTACATACCCTTCACAACCTAAATATGTAATAATTTGACTAATATAGCTTTGTCTAGGTCTTCCTACTCTATTTTATTTGGTAGTCTATAATCTAAGACCTTACTAAATAGTCCCTCATGTCTTAACTGGTGTCCTATCGTTCTATCTCTCCTGATCTTTAATTGTTTCCACATACAAGGTTCACATCTATCCTTCCATAAACTTTCTCATTTGTTACTCTATCTGTCCAACTAATCTATAACATTCTTCTATAACACCAAGTTTCAAAAGCTTCTATCTTTTTTTATCTACCTCTTTAATTGTCCAAGTCTTACTATCATATAATAGAACGCTCCATACTTACGACTTTAAGAAACTTTTTCTATTATCTAAACTAATACTATTAGCTATTAGTAAGTCTTTTTTTAAAAAACATTTTTCTAGCTTGAGCTATTCTAGCTAGTATATCCCTTCTGCTACATCCGTCCTTTGTAATTATACTACCTAAATAGCAAAATTCATCTACCTCGTCTAACTGGGTATTACCAGTTTTTAATTTTGGTTTAGAACTAGGCTGTAACTCACTTGTCATTATCTTTGTCTTTCGTCATACTATAGTTACTCTGTAGTATCTCATCTAAAATATTTAAAAACTCTCCTCTTTTCTAGACCTTGCTATAATGGCTATATCATCTGCAAAACGTAACATGTCCATTTTCTGTCCCTGTACACTGATACCTATCTCTTTTCTCTCTCTAGCTAAGTTTAAAGCGTCCTCAATATAAACATTAAAAATCAAGGGAGATAATATACAGCCCTGTCTAACACCATTTCTAATCCTAGCTTCCTTTTCTATTTCATCAAATCTAATTACTACGCTTTGTTTTTTATATAGACTGCAAATAATTTTTCTGGCGCTATGAGAGATTTCTATTTTTCGCAAAACCCTGAACATAACAATCCAATTAACCCTATCAAATGCTTTGTCTAAATCTACAAACGCGAAATGATTCTTTTTATTTTTTTGTAACCTTTCTTCAATAATTACCCTAATCATTAGTATCGGTTCTCAAGTCCCTCTGTCTTTACGAAAACTATATTGGTCTTCGCCTAAATAATTCCCTGTCAAAGCTTCTATTATATTTTTAATTATTATTGTTAGTATTTTGGAAGCGTGGGAAGTTAAACTAACCGCTCTAAAATTCTCACACCTGACCTTTTTGGGATTGGAATAATAATATTTTATTCGAAATCTATTGGGAGTTCACCTGTATCATATATTACTTTTACTAGTTCATATAATCTGTCTAAAGTTTTCTGACTTGCATATTTTATTAATTCTGCGAGTATATCGCCTATCACCGGCGCTTTATTTATTTTAAGATCCATAACAGCTCTATCAAATTCCTTTCTTAATATTGAGAACCCTATTTCTACATCCTTTTCTTAGTCGTTCCCTAACTCATCCATAGGGTCTCCCTTAGATAAATCTTCTAAATATATTTTCCATCTATCTGCTACCTCAACTTTATTTATTAGAAGTCCATTATTCTCATCTTTAATACCATTATATTTTTTCCTATCTTCCCCGAAAAACTTTTTAACTGCCCTGTAAGCCCTATCTGTCTTACGTACTCTCAAATCATCTTGTATTGCGTTACAATTCTGATCCATCCATTTATTTCTAGCTTTTCTACACTCATGTACTATCTTATTTCTAACTCTATTACATCTTTGCTTACATTCACTATCCAATTCTCTGAAAGGTTTAAGCTTTCTCCTATTCTCTATTAAATTTAATATCTCCATATTACCCAGGGTTTTCTCGTTTCTATTTTTTTCTTACCTACAGTCTGCGTTGTTGAATCTTGCACAGCCTTTTTTATTTCTTTCCATTTATTTTCTACGTTTCCTCCTATAGCTATCTCTTTGATCTTATTATTTAATAGTTGTTTATATTCCTCTTTTACCTCGCTATCGTTAAGCTTACCCAGATCCCATGCCTCTCTTTTAACCTTTTCATTTTTTTAAATTTTAACTTACACTTCATTTTAAATAAGTTATGATCGCTATCTATGTCAGCCCCTGGATAACTACGACAGTTTTTAACTTGGTTTCTAAATCTTTGTTTAACTAAAATATAATCTATTTGGTATCTAGCCCTATCCTGGCGCTTTCCAGGTATATCTTCTTCTAACATGTTGTTCGAATAGGGTGTTTACAGTTACTGATCTATGTTCCTGGCAAAACTCACTTACAGTTAGTATTTCTTAAATTAATAAAACATCAAAAGATAACTTTCTTATTTCAACTTAGCGAGTTGTTTTTTTGGATTTTTTTTATTCTGCACTTCCAATCTACGATTCTTGTTAGCTGTGGCTTTTTAGAAATGTGCCGTGGTGGTTGACCGTGACAACCGAACTAAATAGACAAATAAGAACAAAATTGCTTAAGAAAGATGCAATTCTTTCTTTTTTTTTCACCATCCTCAAAGTGAAAATTGAAATTTGAACAATATGCGTAAACGAGTGGCGAGGGCTAATGTGAAAAATAGAAAAAGAAAAACATTATAAATATTTATAGTTCCGGGTTGGGACCGTGTCATTTTATACATTAAGGTCGACGTTTCGCCCTCTTTTGTAAGGTGCTTCATCAGGACAAGTAAAGAAATAAGTAATAAAATAAAATAAAAATAAAAATATAAAAATAATAAAGATAAGAATGATAATATTAACAAGACACCTTTTGGCTTTGAATGGGCTAATGAGTCTGCTAGTTCAGGAGTAACTCTTCTCTTTACACTTTAATTTGTCTGCTTAATATTATCATTCTTATCTTTATTATTTTTATATTTTTTATTTTATTTTATTACTTATTTCTTTACTTGTCCTGATGAAGCACCTTACAAAAGTGGGCGAAACGTCGACCTAAATGTATTAAATGACACGGTCCCAAACTGGAACCATAAATATTTATAATGACTCCGGCCGTGAAAGCCTCCGACAATATAACAAAAAGAAAGACATGTGAAATTTTACAAGCTTCTGAAACTAAAGAAATATTCGACTTATCCCATTTTAGAACAGCGTTCTGAAGAAGATTAACGTCTTAACACAGTGGTACAGTAAAATAAAGAACTAAATAGTCAATAAGAACGTGTTAAAGAAAGATTAAAGGTTTTGAAAAGAAAGTTATGAAGTAAAATTAATAAAAAATTTCAAAGAAGAGAATATGTATTACTTTAACAACACAGTTAAAAAGCATGGGTATAACAAATAAGAATAGCAATGACACTATATCAAAACAAGTTCCTAAAATCGTTAAATATATTCACATTAGGCCAAATATTAATGCCTTTAGCAAAAGCAAAAACTGCAATAGAGACAGGAGAATGTAGAAGCAGTGCTAGTCCTCAAACTATTATCTCATTGTTTAGGCTTATTTACCCTATTTACACGTTTTACCTTAAGCTTATAGATATTAATTAATGTCGCTTATCCTTTAACCTAACAGTACTTAACCCCTTCCTATAATCCGGTTCTATCCACTACCTACCTACAAGAAAAGGGACTAAATGGTGAGAAAAGACAGAAATACCAGTGCTTCGAAAGTCGTAGCAAGCGTCACATGTACGCAATATGTTGTCGTGGTTATTTTGCAGTAATTAGTGCCGTACAATCGGTTCGTGTGCTAATTAACATTACTACAGTCCGCAATCAATTAATAGTTTCGTTACATTGATCGACCAGCGTTGAATCAAGATCGCAGTCATTAAAGGTAGGTGAATTCCATATCATTGGTTCATCCCTTTATCCCTACATTTTGGTCCTTCGAGCCGGATTAATTAACATTTGCATATAAAAATTGATTATCTAATCAAACAATTAGAGTAATCAGGTCAGTTTTACACATTAATAGTAATTGCAGTTAGGCTTATTTCATAATATTTGTGCATGCCGTTGCATTTTAAAAAGTTACTTCTTAAAATTTAAGTGCATTAAAAAAGGCAGTTAATTTAAATTAAGCGTATACAAATAGGAAAAACATCATTGCGATACCCCTGTTCTAAGAACTTGCATTGTATACCTGAAGCTGCACTAATCTATTTTGGTGAGAGCTTAAAGAACCGTTATTCCTCGAGGTATCTTAAGGGTTGTGGTCAACACAAGTCTCATTTTAACGTTAAATTAAAGTGTCACTCAGGATTAGCGACATAATTGCTAGTTTCTGAAAATTGGTAGAGTAGTTACATGTTCATCATTAGTTTGGGTCTACATATTTAAGATTTGTTATTTTTGTGACAAGGGTACTCGTGTTTAGGGAATAGCTATTTTGTTCGAAATGACTCAGATGCTTATGGACCGTCTTATAGTAGATGGAAAAGGGTGTTTGGATAGAATAGAAAATTTGTTTGAAAGTATTTCAAAGTTGGAATATAATCTTGAAAACCAAGCAATCGCTTCGATGATGGTACAGTCAGCTGTAGAGATAAAGGAAGAATTTGATGCATCCTACAAAGGTGTGTGTTAGACGAGGATGATTCGGACAGTTTGAGTCAAATTACAGCAATCAGAATTGAATTGGATAAAACTTTAATATCAATTAAAGTTATTGGGGCAAAATTTGTTAGTTTGGTTGAAAGTAAGCAGGAAGCGAAACCGTTTTCTACAAGTAGATCGTCGTATGATACCGCTGGTATAGGTATCACCAGTAATTTAAAACTTCCAAAGGTCGCAATTGGGAGCTTTTCTGGACGCATAGAGCATTGGAAATCGTTTCATAGTTTGTATAAAAATCTCATTCATTTAAATACACAGTTATTACCAATCGAAAAGTTTTTATTTCTTACTGAAGCGTTGGATGTAGATTCCAGAAATTTAATTCGTCATCTACCAATAAATAATGACAATTATGAAATTGCATACTCCGTTATAGTACAACGCTATGACTCACGTCGTTTGATTGTCAATACATATTGGTCAGCTCTTGAAAATTGTCCTAAGGTGAAAGCAAAATCACATACAGAACTTAGGGATTTGTTGAATTGTTTTACAGAGAATTTGTCAGGTTTACGTCAAATAAAAATTGATTTACTTAATTTAATATTGTTTAATTTGTTGAGCAAAAGGTTGATGCTGACCTCTTAAAGGCATTTGAGGTTGAAAATAATGAAGAAATACCTCCATACGAGCAATTGAAATCATTTCTTGAAAAACAGTGTAAAGCTTTGGAAATTAGTAGTATGATTTCGTCCGAACCATCGAAGTCAAGTTCAAAACACACATTGAATACAAACATTAAGGAAAAGCGTTTTTCTTTTAATCCGAAGTCATATGTTAAAACCTCATTACTTACAACTTCAAACGCGGTAAAATGTTTGGTTTGCAATGGTAATCATCAGATTTATCGTTGTCAAATTTTTTTGGATAAGGTTCCTCAAGAAAAGTATAATACTGCAAAGGATAAAAATTTGTGTATCAATTGTCTTCAAGATACACATAAAATTGCAACATGCCCTTCAAAATCGGTATGTAAAAAATGTCACAAAATGGGTCACAATACCCTCCTTCATTTTGAAAATTCTGCTGCTGTTGTTGAAACAAAACCTGCTGCTGCAGATGTTTCAAATGTTGCCTCTACTTCAAATTGTAGTACATTGTTCTCGTCGAAATTGTCAAGTGCTTCTACATTGTTATCAACAGTTCAAGTTTCTATTCGCAATGAATTTGGACAAGCGCAAATCGTAAGAGCATTATTGGATTGTGGAAGTATGGAATCTTTTATAACGGAAAAATGCCGTCAACGGCTTGGATTAAATAAATCAAAGGTTGCATTAAAGGTAGAAGGGTTGGGGTTAGCGTCATCTCATATTACCGGAAAGGTAGTTTCTAAAATTAAACCCGTTGGACACACAATGCCAGAATATTCAGTTCAAGCATTTGTATTGCCAGAAATTTGTGGAAAGTTACCAACGGCTCCAATCTCCTCGAAAAATTGGATACATATAAAAGGTTTAGACTTAGCCGATCCCTCTTTTGATAAACCAGGTAATATAGACTTGTTGTTGGGAGCAGATATTTTTGCCCGCACTTTGGGTAATGAAACTCGTTCGGGTTCACCTGATGAACCAGTTGCAATTCGCACTTCATTTGGTTGGTTACTGACAGGCAAATTTGTGTCTCCAGTGACAAGTGGCACGTCATTGTGTGCATTCGTAGAACCCTTAGAGTCTAGGATCACTAGATTCTGGGAACTGGAAAACATTCCAGACATTCCAACACACAAGTTATCCCCACAAGAGGAAATTTGTGAAAAACACTTTCGTAGCAATTATTCGAGAGACAAAACAGGTCGTTTCGTTGTATCGTTGCCGTTTAGTGGTCCTGAACCGTTGTTTGTTGGGTCTCGGGATGTCGCACTTAATCGGTTTTTATTATTAGAACGTCGCTTGGAAAAGAATCAGGAATTATACACTTTGTATAAACAATTTATGCAAGACTATTCCGACAGTGGGCATATGACACCAGTAAATGCCTCAATGAGTAGCAATATTCCATCTCCGGAATATTATATTCCGCACCATGCGGTTATGAAACCGGAAAGCACTACTACACAAATTCGAGTGGTGTTTGACGCATCCGCGGTTTGTCCCAGTGGTGGTTCATTGAATGAACATTTGATGCCAGGACCTCCGCTTCAGAAAGATATTTTTGCTTTGTTGTTGGATTTTCGTTTATATCCCATTGTATTAACTGCCGATATTAAACAGATGTACAGGCAGATTTTGTTGCTCCGAATCATCGGGCTTATCAAAATTACTTTGGAGACCAACGTCATCAGAGTCAATAGTCGAGTATCAATTGAATACTGTTACCTACGGAGTTACTTCATCACCGTTCTTGGCAATGCGTGTTATTAAGGAGCTTGCGAATGCTGAAGCACCTAAATATCCAAACGCTGCCAAGGTTTTGTTGTCGGATGTTTATGTCGATGATGTGATTACCGGGTGCAGTTCACCTGATGAAGCTAAACGTCTAGTTTCTGAATTAAATCAGATTTGTGAGGCTGGAGGTTTTACATTGAGAAAATGGAATAGTAACATTGCTAGTATCATTGATGATTTACCAGAATCTTATCGTTATCAACAAGCTGTTTCCTTCGAGGAATCTAACAATGTTACCCAAAAGGTATTAGATTTGCGTTGGCAACCGTCGTTTGATCAATTCTTCTATGATACAAATATCATAGACAGACCATGTACTAAAAGAAATATGTTGTCCGAAGTAGCAAGGATCTTTGATCCGTTAGGGCTATTAGCGCCTTTAGTATTTTTGGCCAAGCATTTAATACGATCGTTATGGATTTTAGGATTTGAATGGGATGACAGTCCCCCGTTGACCATAAGTTCAAAGTGGAAAATTTATTTGCAACAAATGTCGCAATTATCAGACCTTAAAATTCCTCGGTGGATTATTTCTGATGATGTTCAAGATCTACAGCTGCATGCGTTCTGTGACGCTTCTGAGGCAGGGTATGCTACTGTGATTTACTTTCGTACTGTTGACATACAGGGTGATATAAAGGTTGCCTTAGTATGTGCAAAATCTAGACTTGCGCCCACAAAGCGCATATCGTTGCCAAGACTCGAATTGTGCGGTGCTGTGTTATTGTGTGATGTAGTGGCATTTGTCCAAAATACATATAAAACTCGTCTGTCGTTAGATCGTATAGTTGCTTGGTCCGATTCTACAGTCGCTCTGTGTTGGATTCGATCGTCATCTTATAACTGGAAAACTTTTATAAGTAATCGGATTTCGCATATTCAGGATCGCGTTCCTCCTGCATCTTGGAACCATGTTCGGTCACATGATAACCCCGCAGACTGCGCCTGTAGAGGGATGTTAGCATCAGATTTAGGCAATCATCAGTTATGGTGGACAGGCCCTCCATGGTTGTCACTTCCAGAAGAAAATTGGCCGGTTACCCACATGCCAAAGTTAATCGATACATCTCCAATAGATGTGGAGAAACGTACATTGGTATTAAATGTTGTTGTGACAGATAATTTTTTAAATTCATTACTAGAGAGATTTTCAAATCTACAAAAAATATGTAGAATTGTTTCATATGTTTACCAGTTTGTTCGTAAGTTACAATTTGCTAGACAGGCAGTTGGTGAGAACTTGGATAACGTGTCTGTGTCTCAGCAACACGCTATGGAATTATTGATTAAGAGAATTCAGCAAGAATCATATAGAAATCATATAGAAAATATTAAACGGGGTAAGGTAATTAGTAAAAATCTTCGACCTCTTACCCCTTTTATCGACTCACGTGGTTTGTTGAGGGTGGGCGGTCGGCTCAGAAACTCGGAATTACCATATGAAACAAAATTTCCATTGGTACTTCCTCGCACTCACAGATTAACAGAATTAATCATCTTGGACTGCCATAAAACATACTTACACCCTGGTCTTAAAGCCACACAATTTTTACTAACCCAAAATTATTGGATTTTGTCAGCAAAAAGAGTCATACGTCAGTGTTTAAAATCTTGTATTCGATGTTTTAGAGTGAAACCAATTGCTTATTGTCCTTCGATGGGTGATTTGCCTGCATCAAGGTTTACCTCTGTAAAGGCCTTCCTACACACGGGAGTTGATTTTGGAGGTCCTTTCTGTATTCTCATGAGCCGTAATCGAGGTGTAAGGTCACTAAAGGCTTACATTTGTTAATTTGTTTGCTTCAGCACAAAGGCTCTTCATTTAGAGCTTGTGTCAAGTTTGTCGGCGGATGCTTTTATAGCCGCGTTACGACGCTTTATAGCCCGCCGGGGTAAATGCCTAAAACTCTATTCCGATTGCGGTACCAATTTTGTTGGAGCATCGAACGAAATCTCGCAACTGATGACTCAATCAGCGCATGCTGAAGGAATTGAATTCGTGTTCAATCCTCCCTCAGCTCCTCATTTTGGAGGGTTGTGGGAGGCTGGAATTAAGTCTGTCAAGACACATTTAAAAGAGTGATTGGCGACCAGATATTATCATACGAGGAATTAAACACGGTTTTAATTCAGGTTGAAGCCATTTTAAATTCAAGGCCTCTGTGCCCCATGAGCTCAGATCCGAATGATTTTCATTTTAAGTCCGTCCCATTTTTTGAATATAGAGCCTGTTTCTGTCATACCCGATCCAGTTCTCCTTGAGTTGGAAATATCAAAATTAGATCGTTGGCAACTTATTCAACGCATCCAACAATCATTTTGGAAGCGTTGGCGTAATGAATATCTGCATTCTTTGCAACAGAAGGCAAAATGGTTTACCCCTACTTCTGAGGCGAAAATTGGAACGTTAGTCTTAATTCATGACAATCAAGTCGCACCTTTACATTGGAAATTAGGACGCATAGAAAAACTGTATGTTGGTTCAGACAACATTAGCCGCGTGGCAGGTGTGAAAACAATGCAAGGTTTTCTCAAAAGACCACTTGTTAAACTATGTCCTCTTCCTTTGTAAAAATAGTTTTAGTATTTTTCGTAAGTGTATACGTATAAGTATTTGTTGCCGTTTACTTTTAAAATAAGTTGCTTCACACTTATTTTGGTGGGCGGTATGTTTAGGCTTATTTACCCTATTTACACGTTTTACCTTAAGCTTATAGATATTAATTAATGTCGCTTATCCTTTAACCTAACAGTACTTAACCCCTTCCTATAATCCGGTTCTATCCACTACCTACCTACAAGAAAAGGGACTAAATGGTGAGAAAAGACAGAAATACCAGTGCTTCGAAAGTCGTAGCAAGCGTCACATGTACGCAATATGTTGTCGTGGTTATTTTGCAGTAATTAGTGCCGTACAATCGGTTCGTGTGCTAATTAACATTACTACAGTCCGCAATCAATTAATAGTTTCGTTACATTGATCGACCAGCGTTGAATCAAGATCGCAGTCATTAAAGGTAGGTGAATTCCATATCATTGGTTCATCCCTTTATCCCTACACTCATAAAACATGTAACTCTCCTTATCTGGAATAAATAGCATTGATCCTGATGTTATTTATAGTTATCTTCGATTTGTTAAAATTTTTTGTAAAAGTAATGATACCTAAAACAATTGTTTCACACGCCTATCCTACACGAATGGGTTGTGGTTTGTTAAAGCTACTAAGCAGAAGCGTTTATTTCTGACATTAAAATACACGAGTCGCGTTTTTCCACGGCTGGGAAGTGGAATGCGAATTTGTTCCCGTTCGTTTTGGGAACATCGTGTTTGTTTGTCGTCAACTTCGAACACGCTTATTCTCCCAGTATACTAATGGTGATAACCACTTTTGACTTTGCCTCATCGGACACTAGCGCTTAAACGACAGACTATATAGCAGTCTTACAGCTGTCCTATTGGATTAGTTGATGAATTTTGTTTCCGTTCTGACTGGACATTTAAGTAAGATATTCGAACACACTCAAAGTCAACTAGTGGTGGCAATCTGTTTCGGCAGTGCTTCATTAAACACAAGAACTTTTGTCTGTGAGTCAGCTACACTCTCATGACAATACTTTGTTTTCCGTATGATAATATCAGACTCCGATATCTAGCTAGCGCAGGAGCAAAATACGTTAGTCAGTCTTATAGCGACAGCTGTAAATTTCTCGTCTAGTTTGTCGAGCAAGCGCTAGTGTCCGATGAAGCAACGCTGCAATTGGCTATTGTCGTACGTTAAAATTTGTTTATTCTTAAGATTTCGAAATCTAAAAACCATTTTTTCATAAAATAAGAACAAAGGTGTTATCTGTTTTCTGTTATTACGCTTTTCTTTTTAGAAAATAAAACCCCAAGTGCATTAGACTGAAATGGAGCATATATCTCTCAGGGCAATTAATGAGATCTGTTCAATTGACGACAATAATTCTAATAGTTAACGTTTTTACAATTTTGTGCTAGTATATACATAAATAATTACATATAAGGATGTTGCAGGTTTTCCAAATAAATCTAATGTTTGGTATTTAATATTACACGGCTTAACGTTTGTTCAACACTCATTTTCCTTCACGAGTGATATCTTGAAGGGAAGCAATTAAAAGCTCGAAGTATTAAGTGCTGTATTCAATTAATGAATCTTAGTCATTTCACTATCAAACGTCGCTTTAATTGAACCTTAAAAGAGATTCAGAAAAGAGCGATTACTCAGCGATCCTTATAAAATCTTATCCTTCAATTCAGCAGGACCATTTAGTTTTATTCTAGCAGAGATCGATTACTAATTAAACCAGGATATATCACATAAAATATATAAGTTATTACGCTTTCACGTTTTCGAGGAGGATTTCAGAAGTTTTAACAGAAGTTTATATTTCATCGTCGAAAAAACATTCGATCCCTAAAATATTTATTTTCAAGACGTTTGTTTGTTTTTTACGATTGAAGAGTCTTGTAGAAAGCGAATATATATAGGAAAATTCTCTTTGAAGAGGTGTAAATATTTAAGGAAATTGTGTTAAGGTCAAAAGATATCTTATTTGCTTAATCTAGCAGAAAAGTTGGCCGCTGCAGTATTCAAGCATACAACGAATATTTTCTTTAGCTTGATTTGAGGAACGTTCTATTCACAATCATGTATGCAATTAGCACATTATTAATGTATGTGTAAGAAGCCATTTTAGTTTCTAATTTTAATAATGAAATAGTTACCTTTGAAATGATAAAAATAAAATGTCAAATTAAAAACTGTCATGATTGCCACCAGTTCTACTTGTATTGAATAGTTGGACCAGAATTCTTCAATTCCAGAGGTGAGTTTATTATATATATTCTCACGGGTGTTGACTTGTATGAATTGATGTGTATTCTTTTATATTAATTATTCATTCATTCATGAGTAAATGAAGCTATGTAGTCTAGTACTTTGAAAGACTGTATTGCATATTTTTGCATAGATTGTTCTGACAATATCGTATGATCACTGAGGGCTATAGCAATTATGTGCTGAGTGCGATATAATGTTTATTAGAGTATATAGTTAGGGATGCTACTAAGCATCTTGTACATTTAATTATATAAAGATAAGATAGTAGTCAAAGGCGTACGGTGTGAAGAATTCTGCTGTTACATAGCAAACCATTCGACACACAGGATAGGGCGTACTGGTGGAGAGATACGCCACACTAGTTGTCTAGAGCCATACAGCTATGATAATGATAGTTTGAATGGTGTTGGTGTGAAGGTAGAGATTGAATCAATTGTAGATTACATTGGTTGTGTATGCCAGTGATAGTTGATACCATATTTATATAGTTATATAGAATGTAGTTTTATCTATTCCTTATTAGAATGACTGAGAGGTCAGCACTCACCGTGACTTTATTATTTCTAGAATTGACGGTGGTTACCGATATAAGAATACATTCTAGCAGAACCCTCTACGTGACTACAGATTTGTTAATAAACAGGTACGGTTAACTTAGAAACACCTCTGATGTATATATTTACAATTATACAAGAAATTTGGGTTAATTTCAATTACGTTATAGTAAGTACCCACATGTCAAGTTTCCACGCCTTACATATGGAACGATTGCGTTGTGTCATAATTTATCTCGAATCAGAAAGTTGCACTTTAGAGTTACATTCGAGAGTCGGAAAATTTCTCAGTAATTAATGTTAAAGTGACAGTTCCGTGCTTAAACAGTAAAGTTGTTATAACTAGCTCAAAACAATCTAATGCGTAGTTACTTTCGATTCTTAATTTTCTATTTCCCTACTTGTTCTTAAATATAATTATTTTATAAAAATAATTGTATTCATCGTCAAAGATATTTCGTGATATTTGACAACACAAAAATCATTAACTAAAGTGCAAAACTAATATTTGTGAATAAAAAGCTAATTGGAAATTTCAGTGCTCACTCGGACTTTTGCTGACCTACGCGTTTCGCTCGTAAGTCAGCAATTACGATTTTAGCAACAATGAAACATTGTCTAACAGTTATTTAGTATGCTTTAGAAAGATGTAAACACAAACTCGTTAGTAGACGAATAAGAGATATTGTTGCGTCCCAGTGCAATTAGGTTTACTTTTAATTGTAGTTGAAAAATGCATTACCTGTGGTTTGACATTCTTCAGCTGTTATATGATATAATCTAGATAGATGTCTCACAAAAAACATTACAAAATAATCAAGTTGTACAAGCAATGTTTTTAGAACGGTCAGACAAAATTAAAATATTCTTTTAAAAAGTTTAATATTGTTTTTACCGCGTTGTATTTGAGTTTGTGAGTGATACAATTCCATGTATCAGCCGTTATTGGAGCAGAAGAAAGTTCGAAAGCGGGTAATTGGAGTAAGGTTTTACAACAATTTCTGCTAGATCAGTTGAAGGTCACATTCGGCGCAATAACGGGTAAGTTTAATTTATGTGTATCATTCACAAGTCGCTACCTGTATACAGTCCATCTCATATTAGCTCAGGCTCATAGACCCAAACATAAGTTTTTGAGTCTTCGAGCCGGATTCTTGGTTAGTTTTATCACATTTCGTGGGGTACAATTAAGCAAGGTATTGCGAACCATTGTTCTTAGTGTTTTTAAATAGAATTTAAACCGCACACTTTATGTCTTGCAGCTTATTGATCCGTTGCTTGTATAATTTATTATTTCCCGCTTTAAAATAGATTGTTCCTTTGTCTTGAAATATACATTAAAAGATTCAACTCGACCTTACAATCATGAGTGATCTAGCAAAATTAAACGTCTTGCAAATTAAGCGGCAAAAATATTTCGGTAGATTATGAGCGCTATTTGATATCGCAGAGAAATGTTATGAATTGGTAAAATCAGGCCAACACTTTGCACTGATGTTGAATTGTTTACATGTCGCTATCAAAAACTGGATACTGATGCTGCCATTTTTGAACAAATATCAGAAGATATATCCTTAGTAAATATGCGTGTGAAAGTCGAGGAAAGATTAGATATTCATAAACCTTCTCTAGCTCAACATAAAAATGTACGCTCGCAAATTGAAAATAGACCAACAGGTTAAAGTTGATCCAATAATAAGCATATCTAGTAGTCATAGTCCGTTAGCTACTCACTCCAAAATTGGAAATTGAAGTTTTCGATGGAGCGATTTCAAAATGGCTAGATTTCTATTCGTTATATACGTCCATGATTCACAAAAATAGATCACTTTCAAAAGTAGAAAAATTAACCTACTTACGCAGTTTATTAAAGTCTCACGGTTTAGCGCTAATCGAAAAACTACCCCTCTCACAGGAGAATTATGACATTGCAATGCAAATCCTCATTCAACGCTTTCAAAATAAACGTTTGATAGCGGCAAAATATTTGGATTAAGTCTTTTCATTTCGTGCGCTATGCGATTTTACCGTTAAATCATCGAATAGTTTTTTGCATGTATTTAACACCAATTTGGCAGCCTTAAAGGCACTTTACGTGGCTGATTTTTTTGATTTGATGGTGTTGCATGTTGGACTTAGTGTCTTAACGCCTGCAGCACGTAAAGAATTTGAATTAGAATATTGTGATGATAGTCGACCCGGTTTTGATAAACTAATCAAATTCATACATAAGGAAGTTCGCATTTTAGACTTAACACAATCGGAAAAACTGCTAAAATATAATGTCGTGGCGCTGATATCTGGTGGTAAACCTGCGTATAGTAGTTCTCGCAGCACACTGTTCACAAAATTTCAATTATGCGTGTAGAATGTGTACTAGTACAAGTCATAAACTTTACAATTGTACCAAATTTAAGGAGCTAGCTATAGAACAATGCCATGAGTTTGTAAAGAAAAATTTCTTGTGTTTTAATTGACTGGGATTTCACAAACTTGCGTCTTGCAAATCAACCGCTAAATGTTTTCATTGTAAAAGAAGACACATAGTCTTTTGCACTTTGTAAACTCAAAACCTGCGCCGACTACTTCTGCAATTGTTGAAGATGTGCCTACCACCATAACTACGCAATCGTCTTCTGTTCAGGTTCAGTTTTTATCAGGTGCTGTAAGAAGTAGTGCCTATTTGAATCTACTCATGATGTTATGTACAGCAATTATTGGTTTAAGGCATTATTCCTGCAAACTTCGTCCTGTTCAAGCCATTATTGATAGTGGTTCTCAAACAAGCTTAATTACAGAAGCATGTGTTCAAAAATTAAAATTACCGCGGCAGCGGGCGCACGTAGGTTTGATTGCAGTTGCCAATGCTGCAGTTACAAAGAATAGAGGCTTTGTAAATTGTTCAATTAACCCACTTCGCAATGAAAATATTGTGTTGGGGACTAACGCTATCGTTCTCAACGAAATATGTGGTGATCAACCTAGCTTGCATATAGATGTTAATATTCAAAATCCATTTTCACTATCACTCTCGCTGATCTCTATTTTGCAAAAGGCGCTCCGATAGAATTTTTGTTGGGATCAGATCTCTACTTAGATATTATAGAAAATCCACCTCACATAATTCAAGGAACACCAGGTGCTATCTTGGCCATTTTTGGTGGAAAATTGTCCGAGTCCAATTCGCAACCTTCAGCAACAGAACATCCCACGTCATTGTTTCTTTGTTGTGAATCATTAGATTCGTCTATACGCCGTTTTTGGGAAATCGAAGAGGTGAATCTTTCTCATATATCTAGTCCCGAAGATGTCGCATATGAAAATTTCTTCGTTAAAACGCATTCTCGTGATAGGGCAGGACGCTATTCGGTACGCTTGCCCATTTTTGACAAAATTCCGACGCTGCCAGATACCAGGGAGTATGCACGCAAACGCTTAATAAATTTAGAAGGTCGTCTACGACGTTGCGCATTATAAAGAGTATCGCCGCTTTATGAATGAGTACATTGAATTAGGTCACATGAGTTTAGCAGATTCAGCTTCAAATTACATAATACCACACCATTGTGTAATAAAAGAAGGTAGCAGCACGACGAAGATTAGGACAGTTTTGGCGCTTCATTTCATCCCTCGTCTTCTGGTAAACCTTTAAACGACTTTCTATTAGTAGGTCCTAAACTGCAACGTGATATTCCTGATGCAGTTTTCGTCTTCATGCGGTTGTGGTATATTGCGATGTAAGCCAACTGTATCGTCAAGTGTTATTTCACATTGACGACCGCAAATATCAGCATATTTATTATCGTCCCGTTGAAAACGGTGACATCGAAGAAGACACTCTAAACACTTACTTTTGGGGTTTCATCGTCGCAATTTCTAGCTCAACCCGTGTTATTGCAATTAATCAAAGATGAAGGAATTCAGTTTTCTTCGGCCTCCGAGGCGATTTTAAATCAAACATTTGTAGATGATATTTGTGAGTGTGTTGATACTGTACACGAGGGATTACGCTTGCAACATGAATTAGTTGACCTTTGTACTAAAGCTGGGTTTAGCCTAAGAAAATGGGCTAGTAGTAATCATTAAGAAATTTTAGAAGCCGTTCCATTGAGCTATCGAGAACATCCACTTGTTTTGAATGCCGACGATCATTTAATCAAGATCTTAGGTGTTCAGTACGATCCATCTTAGGATTGTTTTCATATTCTATTTGTTTAAATCTGTTACGTTTATTTTGAACATCCCGTACATTTTTTTTTGTTAATAAGAAATACGCGGTCTAATAATTGTCAACTCGAATCCTTTTGGCGTTAAAAACGAAAATTAATTCAGCAAATTAAAATAACCCTTTCACGTGTTAATTCATTTATCTATTTGTATAAATTCGATTCCTATTGTTACATCCTAGAGCCTAATTAAGAATAAACACTCCTTCTAAGAATTCCTCAACGTAAAGTTTATGCTAAAATTAAACAGGCGATAACTGGTTTTAGGTATCTGATAATTGACTCTTATGTGTTTTCCATTGAAAGCTTCGTTGAATTAAAGCCGCGTATTATCCCAATAAACCGTGTTTTTCTAGTTTTATTTTCTTAACAACGATAATTCTTTGAGCTCTGGTCATTAATAAAACGAAATTAATTTTCACTTGCTTTTCAATCTACACAGAGAAAACACGTGTAGAGTGGTTGGTTGTTTCCGTTTTTCTGCATGAAGAGTTCGAGCACGCCTTGCAGCGTGGTGCGTATTTTTCGGTTTTATAAAATTGTACTTTTCGACAATAAATTAATTTTATTTATAATTACTATAGCTCCTTCCGGTGGCCCTTAAAGCCACAATGAATATTCGCCGTTTGTTGTGATGAGAGGACCACCCCAAGGCGGGATCACGCGCATCGCTGTTTCGCACCGTTTTTGCAGACGATAGGAGCCAACCCGACGGTGGTGACTCGAGGGTGAGTGTTTATACACTAATTTTCTTATATGGGTACCCGGTAGTTGTTAAAAACAACATATGTACACGGGTTTACGGATGAATCACTTTGTTAGAGGTAAAATGACTGGTTGTTTGTATGTGCGAGGATATTATAACGTTTATTGATTTTCTTATTAAGATAATTTTATGTATAGAATTCCGTACTTACGATGCTGATTTCGAGCTGTGGTTTTTAGTGGGGTAATTTTGTTCCTTTTTCTTGTTTGAAGATTAATATAGGGGGTGATTTAAAAACTGCAGCTCGCCATGTTAAAAATGATCCCTTTTTTTCCGTAAATATGTATATTGTGTACCTACGAATTGTTCATTTTTGATACTATTGTGTTTTGTATATAACTTTTTTTTTTAAATTAGAGGTTTTTAGTTTGTAAATGTTTGATTGTGCGTGAGTGAGTATATTTTTATTTCAGGCCTTTCTTAAAATTTTTTTTGTAGGTATACTGCCCCGCACACTCGCCGATTGAGCCCGGTCAACTCCTTCTTTTTCTTCCTCGTTTTTATTTTCTTTTTTTTAGACTACGTCGCTGAACGTAGCAAATCCCATTGCTCTGACTAAACGGAGTATGTTGTCTGAAATCGCTAAGATCTACGACCCTATAGGTTGGCTCACTCCGCTTACGTTTTACGCAAAGGTGCTAATCCAACAATCGCTGCTATTAGCATTAAATTGGGATGAACCGCTTCCAACTTCTATTCAAGAAATGTGGACCAACTTTGTCGCCGAGTTACCGACGCTGGTTACTATACAAATCTCACTTTATATTCCAGTTATTTATGCAAGCTTTCCACAAATAATTGGATTTTGTGATGGGTCTTCAAAGGGTTACGAAGCGTTTGTAAATGTGCGGTGTGAACATATGGGTCAAATTAGTGTTCCTATCTTAAAGACACAAAGTAGAGTCGCTCCGCTTAAAACAAGCCGTTTAATTAAGTCAATTGCCCCATTTATGGATCAAGTTCAACCTACAAATATACATTTGTTTACGGATTCAGCAATTGTACTTGCTTGGCTACGCACGCCACCGCATCGCAAATAGGGTCGTTCAAGTTTTAGAAACTACCCTTCCAACTCATTGGTATCACATTGCATTTAAGAAAAATACAAGTCTTTGTGTTAGTAGAGGATTAAACCCTCAAGAGTTGTCACGTTTTGAGTTATGGTGGAAAGGTGCACGTTTTCTACACGACTCCTTAAGCTCATGGCAAACATGGTCATCAATACCGCCTGACCCAATTCCCGAGATAAAAGTAGAAACATTATTGGTTTCATTTCCAATCGTAGATCCATTAATGGAACTTATATCAAATGTTTCGGGTCTTAATCGTTTACAAAGAATTGTACTCTTTATACCTCGCTTCACATATAATTCCGTTTCTACCTGGTGAAATTAATGACGCAATGTTGTGTTGTGTAAAGGCAGTTCAACAAAACTATTTGAAAAAGGAGATTATATTAATCGCAAATAATAAATCATGTACGCATTACCTTCTGAAACTAAGTCCTTTTGTGGATGATCGAGGTCTCCTTAGGGTTGGTGGTCGCTTGGAGTAGTCTTCGCTTATCGTACGAGGCAAAGCATCCTCTTCCCATATCCAAAGAATCTTGTATAGCTTCTCTTATTTGTGATTATTATCATCAACTGACTCTTCGTGGCGGTCCTAGGTTATGCCAATCGCATATTCAGCGTAGGTACTGGAGATTTTCTATTCGACGCCATCTCACTACATTGCATCTCCATAATTAACAAGTAATTTACGATTACCAAATTCCTATAACAAAAGGATAATGGTCTTCCTCTCATTTATATTAATAAAACTAGAAGGGAATCAAAACGTCCGAAAGACCATCTAAAAAAAGTAAATCGTCGTCGTGACTTGTGGGTAACGACGATTGACCTTTGTATGAGATACTATTCTCCACACCACCATGAACATGTCTGGAATTATTTTAGAATCTGCTGTCAAGCCAATTAGTCTTGCAAAATCGCTGCCTAAAATAAAAGTGTACGTTAAGGAAGACACGACCAGAGCATTAAGGATATAACACATTTTTCCCACACAAATTTAAATCTACTGAGTCCAGAGCCGGTTTTGATGTTCCGTCTGCAGTAACTATCCCTGTCCTTTCAGAATTAATACCTTTCAACTTCAATTTTTTCAATAATCGGATTGCTAACGATCCAACTACCGTTGTAGTGCATTCCGAATCCAACAAGTCCGGGATATTAAAATCAAATAATCTCATCATGACATAAGGACGGCTATTTCTCAATTTTTTTATAAACAAAGTGCGGGCTTTAGGCTTTTCAAAAATCTTGCAAAAATCTTTAACAATTTTGAGCCATTCCGACCACTCGTTTTTGCAAAAAATATTCTTCTTGGTACACATTATAATAGTAGCCTTATAATTCGAAGCAGCATGCCGATTATCATGCACCCGCTTCATTCTTTTTTTTTTTTGAACACGTCTGACACGATGTTAGGGTAACTTCTTTATGTCCGCATTTACAACTTAGGGGCTCTACAATATCTAAACGTATGACCATGACGTGAACAATTCCAACACACAAATTTGTTTACTTTCACTATGTTTGGTGACTTCGCAACCAAAGGTTTTTCTTGATCAATAACTTCAACTTTAGGAATTGAAGACTTATTTCTGTAAACCCTACTACGAAATGCTAAAGCGTTCCCAACTACTGGTGAACGTTCATTTTCAGACTGTGGTTTAAGATCTTTACAAAACCAAAAGTTATTTTTTGACGAAGTAGCTACCACTGTTTGTTTTAATTGAACAGCTCTTCTACCTTTTTACCTAATTTCATCAATGTGGTAATATCCCCAATTTTAGATAAAGCAAGTTGAGTAACATAATCTGGTAATTCCACCTCGTTATACGAACCTTAGTGACTTCTTCTTTGCGATGATGTCGCGCTCAATTTTTCCCAAAGTTCATCTTCCATGTGAGTAGGAAGAAAATTCTCCTATTCTCCTACTAAAGACTTCCAATCTTTCACAGAATTTCTAACTTGGCGAAACCACACAAAGGCATCATTCACAAACAAATCGTTCTTAGTTACTCTACGTGACTGTGCTAACTCTTCGATTCGTTCAAGGAATAAATAAAGTTGTTTAAGATCTCCAGAAAACTTAACAGACCAATTCCAATGGGTAAAGGTGGTGTTTTACGTAAGTAAATGTGTTAAGGGGCACACAATTAAGAGGAGAGGATAAATTGACAGATTCACCTAAACTATTTGACTTATTCTTCACCTTATCAAACAATTCTGCCTCCAGAATAAGGACCGTAGCTAATGTGTCTTTCATAAAGGCAAGTGCTTCTTCTTGATTTACTACTGGAAGCTTCATCCCTTTAACTCGACCGGTAAGGTGCACTAGTCTTGACTGTACCCTTTTAGAAACAGAGTCAGAAGAGTCGCCTTCAAATTCTGACAAAACATTTCTAATCGACACAATGGTGTCATTAATTTCTTCACTCTCAACCGAGAGTTCAATATCATAATCCGAAAGATCATCAGACAACCTAGTTTACCTAACTCTTTTGCTAGTAAACGACCTAATATCTTTGGTTTATCGACGACCGACCTGCTACTCTCAATTCTACGTATCCGAAGTTTATAATCTAGTTCTTTTTGAGTAAATATACAATCTAAAAGGTATCAGCCATATTTATATTTTTCTAAAATTTATTTCAAAAAAACTAGAAGGAATCTCGAGAATTAAGAATTTTTTAAGATTGCCTTTAAACTAAATCTAAATTTATTCTAACTGTTTATGCCTAATAAAATTTATTCAATAGAATGACAATAATGAAATTCAAAATTCACAACTTCGCCCTACTGATAATTAAATTACTAAAACAATTTATTGTCATACTTCAAATTAGAAATATCTAGCAAAACACATTCGAATATGGTCATAAGGGTTTAAAGTTAAATATTTAAAGTTCAAAATAATATAGTACAACAAAGATAACAAAGATTCAATTGCTACCTCTTGACAGTTTCAAAGAATATATAAGCTCACTTTGCGGTGTCAGCATAGCTATAAAAATCAAGGCCTCACACGTTGGGCGGCAGTATAACTTTATTTTTCTTTATAGCTCGATTCTCTTAACAAAAAAGGGAAATCGACAGTCTTTCCACTAAGCTAGGAGTCTATTCCTTGGATAAAGCTTATGGTGAATAGCCGTGGGCTTTAAATGACTATTTGTAACTAACACTTAACCTCAATAACTAGAGGGGTGCAGGGTGGCGCCACCAAGTCGTAGACTTAATGAAAGCAAGGGGTACCCTAAGAGAGAACTTGGCTATCCTCAGGGGGAAAACATTTCTTTAAGTGCGACAACGCAGGATCTGAAAGTAGTATTGTTTGTACAAAACGAAAGACACAAGAGAAGCACTCTTGTTACCTTATATTGTAAAAAAAGGTTATTATTAATATCTGTATTTTAAATATAAGCATAAAAAAGAGGTTTAAATGTCAAGCTTCTTGGAAGCACTGTTCACGTAATTCATTACTGAATCACGGCTAATAGTCTTACTCTTTGTGATAAAATAGATTTGTAAATGTTAAATTAGTTTCTCTATATTTGGACGCCAGTTACATATCCCCCAAATTAGGATATATAGGTAATCAAAGGGAATTATTAAATTTGAAGTTAAATTATTACATTCTATAATTAAATAAAGGACAAGTAATAAAAGGTTAATGAAAGTTTATATACCAGACATGAGAACGGATGTGAATACATTGTATTCCAGACGTAATATGACACTGCAGGTGCGGGTCACAGTACACAATAAGATTGAAATTACTAGAATTAAGATTGTTACTTTGTATTGTATAAATGAATAAAGAAATAAGCAGACATGAGCTTTGCAGTTCCCACAAGCAATGTGAGGGGCAGGAACAACATAAATACCCTTGAGAGCCCAAGATGGCCAGTCAGTCTTGAGCATTACAACTGTAACCTTGTTGGTTGTTTAGCTACTTATCCTAATTTTTGTTCATTTAATTCAGTAAATATCAACTTAGAGTAATTTTGATCTCATTTATAGAATGGTCGCACCAGTAGCATCGACAGTAATTGAAGAGCTCATCTCCGAATAACATCAGGCTACGGTGTTTACATGCATTGCATACAGTTCCAACTTTAACCTAAAGATCATTTTGTACGGAATGAGTGCATTTTGGATGGGGTAAACCATCGAACCATAATAAACCTTTGGCGTTGGACGTAGATTACAGAAAATGTAGCTTTGCTATCACTATCAATCGAGATTTAAGGTTTAGTTTTATATTCAGAAGGCTGCGTTCTCTGCGCATTTACTCAGTAATAGCCATAAATCAAACGAAAGAAATGCACGTGTGGGGAAAGATACGGTAGAAACAACCGGTATCGCACTCAAGAATACAATTCTAAGAATCGCATTAAAAACGTAAATAGCGATATCGGCGATGGAAAGTTCTTTAAGCAGCGAAAACTGTTTTTATGCGGGTAAGATATGAGGAGGCGAGGTTGACATTGGCGACCCATAACCAGCATAAAGTAAACGTAGACCTGTTTGAACCTTACAATGATATGAAAAATGGTCAAGGTAGTGATGACGTCAAATCGTTTAACCCAAAAGGCATATTTGGGAGAAATCTAGAAATCTATGACTCGGGTGATGTGCGTGCGTAAAGCCTGAGGAGCTTCAAAACCGAAGATCGGCTAGACCTTAAGGAAAGTGTTGTGGCTTTAACTTAATATTAATTAGTTTATTTTGAGGTTCACCTAAATTCGAGATATTTTTACCCATGAATCACATATGGTACCTGCAGCCTAGAGTAAACAACAAAATGACGATGGTATCGGACTGCTGACCAATGATCGATCCCAAGTCAACAATTCCATAAAAATAAAACCATAGAAAAATCTTTCCAAGCTTTACCTTTTCGCGGAAAAATCTTGAAGAATAAAACTTTTAAATTTTGCCAGGTTAAGAAGCATGTAGATACGACGATAGAACATGTTTTTAAATCCTTGTGTTTTGTCTACGCTTTCACCTATAACACATACGTGCAGTAACAATACTTATTTTAAACAGACATCCCATTTTTGGTGTAATGGATGTTACGTCCCATCATGACAATAAATTGTACCTTGGTAGTATGTTAGTACATTCTTTTAATGTACCGTTATAGCTAGGAAATGAGGCGGCTTGCGTGCCAGCTTTGCTCTCTCACCTCACCATGCGGTGGCTGTAAATGTCTGTTGTCAGTATTCTTGCATTCGTACCGCAATAAAGATGCTCAAATCTCGTCTCCTGTTTATTTTAATATAAAACGAAATATTGGTAAAACACCGTTGTGTTCTCGTTACGTAAGGTGAACTGCAGTACGCCGTCATCTTACATTTGGTCCTTCGTAGAGCCAGATCGTTAATTACAGTGACCGTTATTAATTGAACATTAAAGATATCACGCGCGTGTAGACGAAGTTTTATATCTCGGTCGGATAACAGAAGTTCAAGTAGTGCCATCTTTATCGTAAGTTTGGTAGACAAGTTACCTGCTACAAACTGGACAAGCAACTCTTACAATCGTCTTTCAATTTTAAACACGTTTTAAGAATAGGCATTCCTCTTCTCGTAAGTGGCAGTAAGGGCGATTGCTTGCAAGAATCTTTACGAAATACAACCAACTTGGGCAAACAATAGAGTGTTCCGTTAGGTTACTCTATTGTTCTCCAGAACTGGTCAGCAAAGAAAGGGTCTTCTGTATACATATTTCTCGGTAAACTAAACTTCTACAATGGAAGAGCAGGAAATAGTTACATTTCAAGCTGGAGTTAAGAAATACTAAAATAAACGCACTTACCTGAAACGCAGCTTAACAATGCTAGATCAGTATCTAAATGAGAGTAAGGTAAACGATGAAACTCGCAGTAAAGCTACGAGACAATTTCAGACATGTACTAAATTGATTAATGCGCTTGAGGAATTATTGGAAGAAATGTACGATAGTAATTTTGATACTGAATTCCAAGATATTTTCGCGGAAAAGGAATGCATTGACGCAACCTTTTCAAAATTGCAACTAAAATTTAATTCTTTTGCTGAAACAAAGCCACAATAATATATAATACCGGTCGTTGGTAGCACTGCTAAGTTGTTTCTCCACAGGATATTGGAAAACGGATAAAAGGAAATCCTCAGGAATCCCTATACAACTTCTTTTTTCTTTAGGACCCACAACAATGTCCACAAAATCGAACGCAAAAATTCAGCCTTCACAATATATAAATTTCTAATAAAATTTCCCCATAAAGGATCCGGTGTACAACATAATGATTGCGCGTAAAATAAGATAAGCTATAATAAAAAAAAGGGTACCTAAGAAACGTAACAATTAATATTGGTTATTAATCAAATCAAAGGCATACTTACACGTTGCCCACATTCAAAGACAAATGGTTACTACAAATTCCAGCAAAAATGCCGTTTACCAAAATAACTACGTAAATTGGTTTATAAAGCTTCGACTAAAATAAATCCCAACAAATTACAATCGGATGGCTATTCATAAATTGAATAAACTTATAAATTTTAGAAGAGCCAGTAGCACAAGTCTTTTCTTCTTGAGGATCAAAATTCAACAAGAGCTAACGGTTATCAACTATAAATTGTCGGTCAAAATTAACCTTGATAGATTAATAAAATATAAACATAGGCGGAACACTTTCGAACGTAGTATCAAAGTTTTACTAACTTGAATGAAAAATTCTGAATATCAAACGAGCATGTACCCTTAAAAGAATGAAAAATCTGATAGAGAAATAATTTTGTAAATCATTATAAGATCAAAACTTCGAATAAACAATAGACGAAAATAAATTAGCTTAACAAAACGAAACGTCACTGACTGTGTACTAGGCCGCCCCTATAATAAGAGGGAGAAGCAGCCGTAAGGGTTAAGTTATTCCGATAGGTAGCGGAGAGTGGAGTTTAAGCGCGCTAGGGTGCGCGTCACGTTATCATAGCAGGTGTCGAGTGTTTTAGAACTTAGTTAATTTGTGAACTTTGCGTGAAATTAAATCGTAAAGTGTTCCGTAAGAGTGCGGCAATGAGAGGATGCTAATGTTAATGATCCGTTGGATTGTACTTACAGATAAGTAGTAGCGTAGTATTATTTCTTTGTTTGTTTTCTATGTGATAATATTGGTTACAAGTCATTAAACTACGTAAATCCATCTACGAGTTATTGTTAAATATTCACAGGTTGTAACAGGTAAAACTAAAAAGGATCACGAACAATACCGCATGCGAGGGGTTGCCGCTAGTCCGGGCCGACATCAAGGGCATCCACTCGCGTCCACGCCTCCTGGAAGGTCTGAGCTTTCTGTAGGAGCATAGTGCAACTGATTCTTTCAAACAATCATTTTAACAGAACTGCGCGTGATGACCATGCGTTGCACTGATATCAATACCTAAATTAGAATAAAGTATTTATTAATCTGGAATAAACTTTGAATGTATATAAATAATGGATAATTTAGAAACGCAATGTTAATCTTAAAATGCTGAAATCTCTGTACTACTTTTCTGCAACGGCAAGATGACTAGAAAATCACTTTGAATAAATGAAACGAAAATCTTGCAATTGATTTCTTCTACTTGAAAATTATGAAGTGAATATATTCTAATATTTATTACAATGACAGTAATAGTTTTGTTAATGATACAAATAAATTATTAATCGTAAATTTTATATAATAATAATTTTCCCTTAATGACGAATACCCAAGTATATTAACTTCTATAAGACTGAAAACAAAACCATCACCTATATTACATATACTAAATCTTAATTACTAAAGGTACAAATACAATAAAATTGATGACAGCAAAACTCGACAAAATTGACTGTCATACTTGGGCAATCAGCTAGTCGTGTAGCTAAATTACCGAATATACAAATATCAACGTTCAGTGGAAGATTTGACGAATGGATTTCGTTCAGAGAGACATTTAATTCGCTCATCGATTCTGATGACTCTTTATCGCCAATCGAAAAACTACAGTACTTGAAATCGAGTTTAAAGAATGAAGCTTGGGATACAATTAAGTGCCTTGAAATAACACCTCAAAATTATGAAAACGCTAAACAAATATTGAAAGATCGCCACGAAAACAAACGCGTCATTGTTACCACTCACATTCGTTCAATTTTTGAATTGCCTGTACTTCACAAAGAGTCGTACCAAGGTTTGCGTAACATTATGGATACAACTTCACAACATCTACGTTCTCTAACTGCCATGGGTAGACCAGTGGAAGAGTGGAGCGATATCTTGGTTTATTTAATCACATCGAAACTTCCTCTGCCAACACGAAACGAATGGGAAAATATATTAGAAGTCTCAAACTTGCCGTCGTACAAGATGCTGTGCGATTTTCTAAATCAAAGGTGCCATGCATTAAACGCAATTAGCTCACGCGAAAACAACAATTTTGCAGTGAAAAAATCCACGTATCAAGGTAATCAGGGTAATTACAAGTCCGCGTCGTGTGGTTTAACGTTAAACTAGTCAGGTAATTGTAATTATTGCTCGGAAAATAATCATTTCACTAGCAATTGTCCAGCATTCTTAAAATTTCCTGTTGATTCGTGCATAGAAATAGCTCGAAATAAACCTTTGTGTCTTAGTTGCTTAAGACCTGGTCATTTTAAGGTAAATTGTAAATCTTCTCGCTGTAAGAAATGTTCAAAATTGCACAATACAATTTTGCATTTAACGTCTTCAAAAAATGACAGTGGTCGCAATCTGTCAATAAATGAAAACATTAACCCTAACCAGTCTAAAGTCAACTCAGCACAATCCCGTTATAATAAATCTCAAACTTCAAGTGAACAAATACATTTACTTCACGCTGTGCAGAATCCTTGTAGTATTGTATTGGCTACCTGTGTTGTTGAAATCGAGGACGGTAAGGGTGCCTACAGCAATGCAAGGGCCTTACTCGACTCGGCTTCGCAAATTAATATAATTCGCGAAGATGTAACGGGAAAACTTAATCTGAGAACGGTGCAAACTAACCTGGCCATTAGCGGCATAAGCAATAAAACAACCAGCAGTAACGTACTCGCGAAAACAAGAATCAAATCAAAACACAACAGTTTTTCAATCGATTTAGATTGTTATATTTTAAATAAAATCTCAGGGGATCTTCCAACAAAATCGTTTGACCCGTATTTCATAAATATACCAAATCACGTGCAGCTTGCAGACCCACAATATTATATTTCGCGAAAAAATGATATTTTAATTGGGGCTCAAGTATTTTTCAAATTATTGTGCATGGGACAAATACGACTCGTAGATTAAAATATTATTCTTCAAAAATCTGTGTTTGGGTGGCTATTTTCAGGACTAGTTCCAGGTAACATTCCAATCGAATCTTTCACCCCTGCGACATGCAATTTAAATACCTTGCAACAAATTTCTAAAAACATTGCTAAATTTTGGGAAATTGAGCACGTAACTGAAACTACGCAAAATTCTCAAGAACAGAAGGATTGCGAGTTACATTATCAAAACACTATAAAGCGCGATGACACAGGTAGATTTATTGCTTCTTTACCATGGAAGTCCAACCCTAAATTAATAGGAAATTCGTTAGTAATTGCTAAGCGGCGAAATTTAAATCTCGAAAAAAGGTTATTAAAAAATCTCGATATTAAAACGGATTACGATAGGTTTATGTCAGAATATTTAAAGCTCGGGCACATGAGCGAAATAGGGAGCTTAAGTACCTGCTCGGGCGAGGGTTATTATATGCCTCACCATGCGGTCTTCAAGGACGAAAGCCTTACATCTAAAATTCGTATTGTTTTTGATGCATCCTGCAAATCGTCAACAAATGTTTCACTAAACGATATTCTAATGCTAGGTCCGGTATTACAAAACGATCTTTTCGGCATTCTTACTCGATTTCGATTTTATAAATTTATTTTGTGCTCGGATATAACAAAAATGTATAGGTAAATTCTGATTAATCCTGAAGACACGCCGTATCAAAGAATATTATTCCGCTTTTCTTCAAATGAGGAAATCAAGATATTCGAATTAAAAACGCTTACGTATGGTACACGACCCGCGTCGTTTATTGCAACAAAATGTTTGTTAGAGCTTGCATTACCGTATGCAAGTTCTGAAACAAATTTATATAGGACGATAACCAATGACTTTTACATGGATGATTTAATTACTGGCGGTAATAATGAAGCTGAATTGTTGCAATTGCGCAACAAAATAATAAACGTTTTAGACTCGGGAGGGTTTCCACTACGAAAGTGGAATTCCAATAACGGTAATCTATTGAAAAATATAGAATCTGATCAACAAAATCTAATTATTCCGTGTAATGAGGGTGACAGTTTGAAAACTTTAGTTGTTTTATGGTGCCCTACAAAGGATGCGATACTATATACAACACGATTAGATTGCAAGGAATCGCGTGTCACAAAGCGTAGGATTTTAAGTCATATCTCAAAATTATTTGATCCACTTGGATTGCTCGGTCCCATTATTACAATTTCCAAATTAATTATGCAAGATTTGTGGAAAATTAAAACCGGTTGGGATGAAACCGTTCCAAATGAGCTTTGCACTCGTTGGAAAGAATTTAGTTCTCAATTGAACGACATTTCAAATATTAACATTCCTCGCGAACTTGTTTTTGGGAACAATTCACGTATTGAATTACACGGTTTCGCCGATGCTAGTGAGCGAGCATACGGAGCCTGTGTTTTTGTCAGAGAAATTATGTCCAACAATAGTATTAATTGCGGAATTGTATGCGCAAAATCAAGAGTAGCCCCTCTTAAAACAATAAGTTTACCACGATTGGAATTATGTGCTGCTTCATTATTGGCTGAATTAGTCGAAAAGGTGCTAAGTTCGTCCAATATGAAATTTTCGGTGATTAATTATTATACAGATTCAACGATTGCTCTGTGTTGGATTAAATCATGTCCTAGTCGTTGGAAATCTTTCGTCACAAATCGAATAACAGAAATACAAAATATATCAAAATCGGAATCATGGTATCACGTTGACACATTCAACAACCCTGCAGATATTGTTTCTAGGGGACAATACCCTGCTGATTTAATAAAAAACAATTTGTGGTGGCGAGGCCCTGCATTTCTAAATCAAGTTGATTTTAAACCGAAATTATTTAATTCAATAAAATGCCAGGTAGATGTGCCGGAGGCGAAAGTATTTACTGTTGCGATCCGCGATTGTGACGTTAATGAGTTGCGTGAATTTGCACAGTGCATTTTCCTAAAATATTTATCCATTACTAAATTAGTTCGTTTAATTGCTACCTGTAAAAAGTTTATTTTTAACTGTAAAAATAAATTAAAAAGGTATACCTCAGAACTGTCCGTAAAGGAGCTCAATGAAGCGGAAACTGCATTGTTAAAGATTGACCAAAGAATTTCTTTTAGTAAAGAGATTGACCAGTTGCAAAGTTCTCAAGGTCTGAATACTAAGTCAAGGTTATTGTCGTTAAATCCATTTCTGGATGAAAACGGGATATTACGCGTAGGAGGGCGCTTGCGTCATTCGAGTATGCAATTTGATAATAAACATCCAATATTGCTTGCAAAGGGCTTACTTTGTGATGCAATTGTCTCTCGAGCTCATAAAGCTAGTTTACATAGCGGTACTCAAGGTACGTTAGCCGCTACTAGATTAAAATACTGGCCTCTGTCAGGTAAAAATGTTGTTAGAAAAATTGTACGGAGATGCGTGCTTTGTTTTCGACATAATCTTTTAACATCACAATCAAAAATGCCTGATTTACCAGCGTGTCGTATACAAGGTAACAATAGACCATTCTTAAGTGTAGGTACAGATTATTTTGGACCCTTTTTTATTAAGGAAGGTACACGTAAATCTCGGAAAATGATTAAATCGTACGGCTGTGTGTTTATATGCATGGCAACAAAGGCTGTTCATTGCCAAATTGTAGAAAATTTAACCACATAAGCGTTTATTGCAGCGCTTAAAAGATTTGTTTGCAAACGTGGGGTTTCATTCGAAATATTTTGCGATAACGTAACTAATTATGTTGGTGCAGCCAATGAACTGCGTGAGATAGTAGATTTTCTAAAAAATTGAAGGTTTCAAAACGCCATCGAAAGAGAAGTAATATAAACTTTCGTTTTAATGTCCCTAGGGGGCCCCATTTAGGTGGTCTTTGGAAAGCCGCCGTAAAGTCTTTTAAAAGGCATATTTATAAGGTTGCGTCAAATGCTAATTTAACCTTTATTGAGTTATATACCTTATTAATTGGTACCTCTTTCTCAGGACGCAAACGACTTTGACTATCTGACGCCGGGGCATTTTTTAATTGGTGACAATTTAATGGCAGTTCCAGAAGTGAACTTAGCAATGGAACCTATTAATAAACTATCACGATGGCAATACGTGCAGCGCATCCAGCAGGATTTTTGGTTGAAATGGAAAGGAGAGTACCTTTAGGAATTGCAAAAACGTCAAAAATGTAAGATTCCTCAAGGTTTCCCTTTGGCTCCAGATCAATTAGTTATCAGGAAGACAATTTGCCATCGCGTATGTGGAAGCTAGGCCGTATAACTGAAGTGCATCCAGGAGTTGATGGCGAGGTGCGGGTAGTTAGTGTGCGTACGTCAAGTGGCATAATAAAAAGACCTACTGTGAAATTGTGTGCGCTACCAATCGATATTTACTAATGACTAATGCGCAGCCTAATGTAGTTAGCTTAATGTTAAAAAAACGTTTATGTTTAAATTGAAACAGCTTGTATTACATAATACATTTGTTAGAGTGTAAAATTAGTGTGTTTACTTCGTGCAAAGATTTAACCCGCAATTGATGTGTTGTACCTTTAACGATTTAGTTGTCTATCAAGTCAATGCATTAAAGGCTCACTCACATTCTGAAGTTTTTAACCCCTCATTTGGTAGCAATTTTGTACAGTAGGATAATAACACAAATGATTCAATTTAAAATAATTCAAGCATTCCATCATAATTTGCAGATAATTGCCCAATTATTACAATCATTTTAAATTAGCCATTTACACGTCTTCCTCATTTATCAATACATACCTAAAGATAAAATACTTCAGAAACGCAGTTGTTTGCAAAGATGTACAACGAAAACAGTATACATCTAAAAGTAGGAATTAGATTTTTAATGATAACGGGTTTTTGGCCTATTCATTTTAAAAAGAAAATCTTTGCAATCTTGTATTCATTCCTTCTTGCAGGTTCGCTACTGATTTATATTTCAATAGTGATCTCCGAGTTAATAGAAGTTATGCTTATCAAAGGTACGTCGCTGTTGGATTACATGGCACTTCTGGGCGTTACACTGCTGTACGCGACGATGTTGGGTAAGTGCTGGATTATACGAAGCCCTACCATTCAACGTCTAGTTGAGAAGATTAAAACCACAGAAAATAAAATAATAGTGTGGGAATCCGATTCTCTTGCCAAAAAGATCTACATGTACTTTGTAAAAGAAACGCATACGTCAAACTGGCGGTGGTTTACGTCAGTATTTATTACTGCAGGCTTGCATATAATCACACCACTATATACTGAAATCAAAAATCCACCAAGCGTTCTTTACGACGTTGTTGCAAATGGAACAATTGTCTATCGCCCAAGGAGCGTTGTCATAGTAACATGGTTACCATTTGATAAATATAAGTACTACAAGACGACGTTAGCGTACCAATCAGTGGTGGTAATCAGCCAGTTGTTTTATGTTGTAGGATGCAATGCGGTACTTGTTGGTCTGATAATTTTTGCTATTGGGCAGTTAAAGATACTGCAGCGCTACTTGGTAGAAGTTGGAAAAAACAATGATGATGCTGAAATCTCATACCAGCTGCGGAAGTGTTTTATATACCACAAGGCTATTATCTCGTGAGTAATTATTTAAACGCACTTAACAAATAACTGCTAGAAGTGTTGATAGGGTGTCCGAAGAGTGACAAAAATAAATTTTTTATATTTTTAACCCTAATTGGAAATTATACCACGTTTGTAGATACTTTCGGATGGTATTTAACTGAAACAATTTTTTCCGCTGCTTTAAGTTGATTACATTTGTTATATACCCTTTGAAGATTTCTTCTCAGGTAAATATTTATGGTTCCGGGTTGGGACCGTATCGTTTTATAAACTAAGGTCGACGTAACGCCCACTTTTGCAAGAGGCTTCATCAGGACAAAAAAAGAAAATGAAATATAAATACAAAAATAAAAACAATAAAAATAAGAATGATAAAATATTAAGTACATAAGTGTAAAAAGTATAAAAAATATGAAAAGTTACTTCTGAACTAGGCTGGTGAGTCTGCTATTTCAGAAGTAACTTTTCATACTTTTTACACTTGTCTATTTAATATTTTATCAATTTTATCTTTATTATTATTATTTTTGTATTTAAATTTTATTTTCTTTCCTTGTCTTGGTGAAGGCCCTTACAGAAGTGGGCGAAACATAGACTTAGTCTATAAAATGACACGGTCCCAACCCGGAGCCATTAATATTTGTAATAACTCCGGCCGTGAAAGTGTTTACGGAAATAGATCTCCAGCAACCTGATGACATGCTATTTATCAAATCCCTAAAAACATTCGTTTCCGGTAAGAAAACCACACCGACCTAATAAACTAGAACACATAGCTAAGATTCATCAGAAAGGATCAAGATACAAACAACTTCCAAATCATTCTATTGATTACACTTGGTATGCAGAGATGATAATTGAATTTGTCTGAAATGACAAATATTAACGTGAATTCGCATTGTTTGACAACTGTGACATACATACATACATTACTTTTGTCGCATTTGATGAGTATACTAGTCTCTCTTATAGTTGATTTTGTTAGCTTTGCATATATTGCGAGGAATAAAACTTTCCTGTTGTTACCACACCTAGGCCAAGATGACTAAATAGTACTTACTGCTATAAGCCACTAGATAATATCCCCTGCTCACCAACTCGACAGGTTTCCAGACAGTGCGTTACCATACACCCGCCTGCAGATACTGATGCACAGCAGTTTTCACCGAAATTAAATATCCACCAATTTCTATTGGAGAATATCAGCAACCAGTTTGCACCGCAAAACAACAGCAACAATCACCCGTTCATCAGTAGTAAATCCTTGATGTTGACTTGTGGATCTATAGCAGAGCATCCCTGCATGATTACTCACGACTACCTTATATAAAAGTAACAATTATGTGTCCGTATCTTCTCGACACCACGTGCCCATTCATCTATCAATGCTAACTTCAAATGAAACGCAACATTTTTCTTACAAAACGGCAACTTTGCCTGATGACAGATTTTCGCCGACAGCTAATTATTGAATATCTCAACCTGAAATAATCACCTTGTTAGTCGTTCTGTTTCATCCGTATGCACGAATTAATTGTATGTATATTTGTTTTACAGTCTCGCTAACCCTGTTCTTGTAATCGCATCGGTGGTGGTGAATTGAGTAACCATTCAATTGGGTTCAATTACTGAATAGGTGTGTACTATGATAAAGAAGAAGCTTACTCGTATAACTGGATATGTAATTAGGCAACCTTCAAACGACTTTTATAAATTCGTGAATTTTTGGTATATATGCGTAAGTGAGGGTGAATGAAACGACTGCGTGTAAACGAACGCTAAAGGTATGATCAAAAGAGTATCTTACAATCGATTCCTTAGTTTTTCGATACTGGGGGTTACAAAAACTTTTCATGTAATACCCACAAAGAGATTTTAAAGCAATCTTTACGTAGTAGTGGACCGACCGAGAATATGGTCTGCTCTCTTTGCATATGACGTGTTTACCAATTTCTTAAACCTCCCAATAAAACCTCTCATGGTTGGATAAATTTTGTAATCGGTTTGATTGCATTTTAATCTAAGTTTTATTCGGTTCCTTTTTTCGCACTGTCTACTAAAATATGGTTAGGTTGGGTTAGCTTAGGTTAGCTTAAGTTAGCCTAGGTAGGATTATGTGCTGACAATTACGTTATAGTAACAGCTGCTGAGGTAGAATACAAAATGACCTGTGGGGTCCCACAGAGTTTCGGTACTGGGACCCTTCCTTTGAAATACTATATGCGATAGTCATGCGTCTCAAGCTAGTTGAAAGAACATACTCCGTAGCCTACGCAGTCGACCTTGTCGTTATTATTAGCACTAAATAGATAACTGAGCTATCAGAAAGATCATAACATAACTGACTGAAAGAAAGATCAATATCGCACCAAAGAAAACGAAGGTGTTTATCTAACCGGCAACAAAGTGCAAAAGAGATCTGTAAAGGTTGGGGACTCACAATTAATAGCAGTAAGTCGGTGAAGTATATATGAAGTCCATATCGCCAGAAACCTAAGGAAGACGAAGAACATAAGCATAGCATTCGCTAAGGCAAAAACAATAGAAAAAAACACCCTCAATAAAGAAGGATTGATACCTCTGCGCCGGAGAATGCTGGCTTCTACTCTCAACTAGATGATTTTATATGGAGCTTAGGTATACCGCGAGTTACATATTTCCTATAGTAATATGTATTAAAAATTAAATGTAATAACTAATTTATACAAATGGATTGATACATCGTATTAATGTAATGTAATGTAATGTAATAAGTGTCAATTGAGTCCATGTTATACTCTATTCACGATAAATATGGGATGATCTCGTAAACAGTAATAAAGTGTTAGTAATTGTATAATGTGGACGTAACTATGAATGCAGTTTTAATGATATTACGATTTAGTATGTTACAATTGGCAGTTTTATGCGGTGTTGTAACATTTTCTGCTTCTGTATCCATAGACGCAAAATTTGTTTATAGTAAAATTTTAAGACACTGCTTTTATTACTGAAAAATCTTACTTCTACCTCTTGAGTTGCATTGCTACCACAATTCACTACCATATAGAAAGAAGGTATTTTAAAAATAACGTTACAATTAAAAATATGCCAACTTTTAATAATTATTTAATAATAAACAAAAACCAACTATTAAATAGGCATCGAATTAGTCAACCATAACAACACAGCATTTATTTCTATTTTGACATCATCCCATATTTATCGTGAATAGGGCATAGAAATAGAATAAGGGACAATTACTTTGTAACTCAGACGTAAGTTGAAACAATTAGCTAAGGAACAATAAACTGCTATCAAGCGGACATATTTATAATTACCAAATGAAGACATTGTATAATTATCAAGAAACAGAGTAAAAGCAATATTGCAGTTTCTCACAGAACGACGTGAGATCAGAGGTTTCATGGTAAATGTAAAAAGCTCTGTCAGCCAGCTAGTCTTCGAATCTCATAACTTTAACATTGTTTGATTTCAAGCTGCTCACCATTAATTGTTAATCATTGAAAATGGTAACTTGTGTTAATTTAATTTAGTTTAATTTGTACTTAAAGAATACTAGTTTTCAATTTATTTGTAGATAAAACAAGTCTGTTGGTAATTCTAATAATAGAATTAATTTTGATAGATTTAGTTATTGAATAAAACTTTTTAATAAGGCAGTTCCGAGGTAAATGACGCAGTTTTAACGGATTCCAACACTAGTATTTCCAAAATTGAACATTAAACGAAATAGAACAAAAATATAGTACCTTTTAGAAAGAATTATTAGCCATAGTATGGACAACAAATTCCTTCAGACGGCACGTTTACGGAAGAAAATTTTATACATACTAAGACCATATACCCTTAGTGTGGTTATGTAAATTAAAGAAACCTAATTCTAAACTAGAGATGGCGGATTAGATTAGAGGAATATGATTATGAGACAATATATAAAAAAGGAATGCATAACAATAATGCGGACGCAATGCGTCGAATGCAAATATACGCAGTAGAGACAGAAACTGTAAAAGGTAACGTGGATTAGACAGAAACGAAGGAAGACATATATGACTTAGTAGAAACCGAAACCTTACATTTGAATCAGAACGACGTACCAAAAACCGCAATTAAAATTCTAAGCGAAACCATAGATAACAAACCAAACCAATTTATAATTACGGAAGTCCTAACTAACCCTGAAAGGTAAAATACACAAAAATAAACAATAAAAAAACGATGATCAAATAATCAAAAGCTTGAAAGAATACACCACAGAGAAGGAACGTTTCTATTTTAACTTCACTATAGATCATTTGTATCAAAGATTTTCAGAAATATACATTGGATTATTTAATAATTCAGGACCAGAATTTATCAAATGCATACATAAAGTAATTAATTTCGACGATCCAAATTCGGGCGTTGAATTGATGAAAAATGCAGAGGTACAGATTAAGATAGAAATAGAAAGACAGACGATGCATACAAACTAATTAGAGTGAATTTTAGGGATATAAAACCGTATAGCAAAAATATAAGGGACGCAAGAGGAAACGTCATTATAGAAAATTTATAGAAAGTGGTTAGATGGCACAATATATAGGGAATTCATATGCAGGAGAGGAACTAACAGCAATAGAGCAGGAATCAGACATTGAAAAGAATGACTTGGAATATCCTATACCTAGAGATGAGTTTGAAATAGCATTAAAAGGTCTTAAAATTGGAAAGGCGCCAGGTACAGATATGATGCAAGCAGAAACTCTAAAAGACGCTGGAAAAGCAATAACAGAACGCCTCTTCTAACTTGTAAGCGAAATACCCAAAGACGTAACATCATAGTCACTATACCAAAAAAGAGAGGCTCAAACAAATCTGAAAATTTTCGAACAATAAGTGTGACAGCACACGTGTCAAAAATATTAACTAAAATTGTACAAAACCGAATGGAAAAACGAGCCGAAGAAATATTAGGAGAAGATAATTTGGGTTGAGGCGGAGCAGAGGAACAAGGGAGGCTATTTTAGCTCTGAGGGCGATAATAGAGAAAACAATAGAAAAAGAGGGAGAGCGTGTATATAAGGTTTGCAGATCTGGAAAAAGCATTCGATAATGTAAAATGGAACATAATGTTCCAAATACTCAGAAAGATTGGCATTGGAATACAAAGATCAAACAGAGGGAATAGAATTAGAGCAGTAACGTAGAGAAGTAAATATTAGAAAAGAGGTGAAACAGGGATGTGCCTTATCCCCTTTGCAGTGTTTAATTTGGCCTGCTTATCATATAAATTACTAACTAACATCCTAACACTATTTATAAATATTTGAGGATTCACCCGATTCTCCCCATAAAAGTTCATATGTTGGTCTAGAGATACATTATTTGTGCAAAATCTCGGTCCATCTCCCGTTAAAGTTGTTATGTTCTGTTTAATCCCATTCACTTCTCTCTCAAATCTCCCTACATGAATCGCTTACTTCGGTCATTTTGCTATTAATTTCCTCCTCACAGAAAATCCTAACTTAGGTTTGTAGTTGACCAATTTCCTGTCTAATTCCTGCTATATTCCTTTCATTCCTTTCTACTCTCGATTCAACCTTCCCCATTTTTGCCGTCAAGCTATTTTTAAAATCAGTAAATTCTTTGTTCGACTTCTCAATCTTCTCACCTAATTGTTTAAATTTTCTATTCGACTCTTCCCTACCTTGTCTCTTTTCCTCTAACATTCTCATTAACAATTCGTTCTCTTGTTCTCTCGATTCCGTTTTTGACTGATCTCTACTACCACCATTTTTATTTCCGTTTTGTCAAATAAAGCACTACCACTACTTCCGATCTCAACTCCTTGACTTCTTAACTACTCTTTCCTCAATATACGTTCACAACACTACGCTTACATACACAAAAATTAATATTTACAAAAAATCTACAACACAATTAACCCTAATCTCAGGTCATCAGTTTCCTGAAATAAAATTTAATTTATTTGAATTTGAGTTCTTCACGTTTGGGCCGCCATATTGTTTTGAAAATTTTCCGCCCGCTAAGGTGAAGTCTCAGTTTGGTGCTATTTTACTTTGAAATCGACGCTGATCGTTGTGGTGATCTGCTGAACCGCTAACTAATTTGAGCCCCACCTTTGGGTAACCATATTACTCTGTTGCTTACCTGAATTGAAGCACCACGCTTGGGTAGCCATAATAATACTGCGAGCCAATTTAGGCGTCATTATTGCTCTGAAATCCCTAATCTTGGATTGAAGACTGCTATAACAAAAGATTTAACTGCTACTACTACGGCCCCACGATTTGAACGGCATTATACTCTGAAGTTTCCTGTGCTGCTCTGCTGAACCGCTAACTAATTCGAATCCCACCTTGGCCAGCCAAAATATTCTGAAATTTACCTTGATGATAACCTTCCTTAATGGACGCCAAACTACTGCCAGCTTTTTGCTATAAGCTTCATCAGGAAAGTATGCCACGGCTGCTCAGATGCTCTCTGAAATATACTACCATACAAAAAAGCAAATGCGTTTACAGTCACGGTTTATTCATAACAACATACTACACCAAAATCCTCATCAATCCTTATTTTACACGTTGATTAAATTACAAACATTCACCTTTAAAATAATACATTTTTTCAAATATTTCCTGATTAAATTTTTATCCACAGATTAAATTTTATTTTAAAGCAACAGGGCCAAATGACCCTTACGTTACACCAGTTTTAACAAGAGTTCATAGTAAAACCTATAAACACTCGTGCTAATTTTCGCACAGCCAAATACCATAAGTCCCTTTTACCTTGTACGTACACAAATATTACATAAATTATTTTACACATATAAAATTCCCACATATAAATATGGTCAAATAATAGTTCATAAAAGTTCATTCGGTACTTCTTAGTCCATTAAAATTTATAGAAATATACCATTGAGGCATACAATGTCATTATACACAAAATAAATCCACAAAACGTACACAAAAATCTGTTACCTGGAGTGCATCACCATACATGTGTCCATAATCATACCATTGATGACTGATTGCCCTTATCAATGACTGCACGTTCTGGAACCGCCCCAAGTTGTATGATACCATTTAATACTGCACACTGCCACTCTATTTTCTCTATCACCACTTAGCGTTACAGCCGGATTCTACCAACTCTGCTACTAGTCCAATTTACTTTGAATCCACCACCAAATTGATCCATCAACAATCTCTACTGCATTTTTGTGCATGCCTTGCACCAACAACCATATAAAAGGCAGTTTGTACTTACTTTCATAACGTATGCAAAGGAGCTATCTTTGCATCAATTCAAATACACCAACTTGTGCATAACTTTTATTTCAAGTATTATATTATTACTTGTTCACTACTATTCGCAGACGCGACGATGAAAATCAAAAGAGAGAGCGCTCTGCTACCTCCTGCTAGTGTTTATATAACCCATTTTTGCCCCCTTAAGCTTCAAAATACTCGCAACTCCGTTGATACAAACAAAACAGCCTTTTTGGTAAATTTCAAACGGTTAACACGTTTCTTAAAACTCCTCACAACAAATACTCAACTGCCACTCTAATTCCGAAAAATACTTGTTTACCCTTCATCAATTCCCTGTAAATATCTACCCTAATATTAACTGCCATCAAAATCTCAGAATTTTGACGTTACAAATAAACTCTCTTCTACCATAGTACAAGTTTCCCGCTCTAACCGATATTCTCTTCGTCGAATCCAAGTCACTACTCTCCAAACGTTTACAATAACATCCCTTCTACGGAACTATCTGTCTCCTTCCATCTAACACACACAATCCTCCATCCCTTATTTTATTTTTGCAACTTGCTCTTATCCTTGACGCAATAGCCCTCTCCAAGCAATCTTCCAAATAATCCTGTGTCATATACATATTCTATCTGATACTTCAACTCAATTTATTTGTAGCAGCTTGTAATTGTACGTTATCTCTTTTATTTCCCACTAAATATTACAATCTTTCAATGATGTTTATAGAACATGCGGCATCTCACTCGTACATATTAAATCCATTCTTTCCTTCTCCCCTTGTATTTCCACCAAGTATGCACCTTCCCTAATTAAATACGTACAAATTTAACGACGGTTGAACATATTTACAACAATATTCAGAAATCCTTGACCAAACTACTTTCAAACTCGTATGCAAATACTAAGAACGTTATGTTTTGTTTGCCTCCTCTGTAACTGTTAAGCTTGTTTAAAACACTTTTAGACTTGTTACAAACAATACTAGGAAATATTTCCTTTTACACTCTGTTATAATTAAGTTTTTTAAGGTTATACAAATGCTAACGTTTTACCAATTACACTTTAGAAACAATGATTAAATATGTTCTTTCTAACTTTACCTGGCTAGCTCAGCGGAATTGACGAAGTTTTTAAAATGAAACAAAACACAGCTTTATCACAAAGTAATTATACAGTATGAAATATTTTCTTTCATGCAAAAGCATTTACATCATTTCTTTCAAACATAAAATAATTTCTAAAAAGTACTTGTTATAAACAAATTGTTCCTTACGTTATTTTAAATTTACAGAACTAAATTCCCTTTTTATGGATGGTTTACCTGGTTTTGTTTATTGCCACGCTTGTTAGGCTTGTTTGGCCAGATGACTGATAATCTATTAAAAGGTCAGAGTTTTTCGAACCATGATCACAACTTTTTTGGCAAAAAATCTTCACAAAAAAATTATATATAGTTAACATTTATTATTCTACCTTAAATTAGATACAAATGCCACAATATCAGTTAAAATTAAATCTAAAAGTAATACTTGCGGAATCCACAAAAACACTTCCTGTAATTAAATATCTTCTTATTTTAAATTGATGTCCAAATCAGTTTACAAGATTTTATATATTTAAAAATCTTGCTTCAAACAGTATTTAACAAAGTACATTTTTGGTTAAATCTTCCTTTTAATAAAATTTTAAAATTGTGTTATATTGAAGAATTTTACCTATTGACTGTAGTTAGTAAATTCCATTTTTTAAATGTAATTTTGCATTTAAAACATCACTTCTATATTCATTTTACCAACGTAATAATTATTAAATTAATGTATGCTTACCGCAAATTTCAAATATCATCATCACAAAGCAACAGTTCTTGACTTAAAATAACATTTCGGGATCGCATTTAAGAATCGAATGAATTGAATCAATCCTCGTTTTTAATAAACGCTTCCTTATATATTCAAATTATCTAAACCTAGAAAGTATTAGAATTAGCACGATTTCATTTTAAATAATAAACGCCTATCTTACGTAAATTTCTCGGAAATGCTCATTAGGGTTCAAAATTGATGAGTTTTATTATCTTGTTATCTAGTTCCAGTTATTCGTGCCTACGATACAAATTGGAATCCTGTCCGTATCCTTATATTTTTTATTTTTCAATTACTAGCTCGACTAGAAGTAATCATTTGGGCTTTGCATAACAGTCTAAGTTATTATTTCATTCTATTCACTAATACTTTAGTATTGATCAACTTGCCTTGTCCAAAATTATTCACGAAAACAAACTGTAAACCGACGTGGGGTCTAGTTTATGATACCTATACACACTCAATATAGGCACCCAGGAACTGACTAACGGAGAAAGTTGCGGTGTTGGTGCTTCCACCGCCGATTGTGGTACGACGTAGATTTAATGACAAGACATAGCTGTCTAACGGCGTCGACGTGGTGGTATTTTGGAATTCCAGATATAAGTGAGTAAGATGGGGGTCAGAATGTAATTTCTGAACATATAATAGATTGATTTTGTGCAACCAGGCTACTAACCGCTGACTGCGTAATGATAGAGTAATAGCGTTGTCGGGATAAAAATCACTGACGGTGTAATGTTCGAACTGGGAAAAAAATCACCAGCAATGTGATGAGAAAGTAATGTGTGTTAACCGGGATAACAATCGTTGGTTATATGCATAATGATTTAACTAGTGTAAGCTCGTACGTAGCGTATACTGATGCTTGGATACCACTCACAATCGTGTTGGTATGTATTGCACCTTGAACAAAAATCGACAAGCACTGAATTTCTAGTTGATTTGATGCTATTTGTATATATTTTCCCCCATTCTGATTGCAGGCGGGGTTATTGTAATCGGGGCAAAATAAATTACGTCCATCTGAGTTTTATGTCTGTTAACAGGTTTCAATTTTTCACAAATGTTTTTGTATGAAGTGGTGTGTGGTAATAAGCATTTCTAATTACGCTAGTTCTACAAAAACAATGTAATTTCTGTTCTTGAGATTGTGATAAATATTCCATTCAATAATAACCAGAATAAAAGACAATTTGCATAGAAGGGAAAGGTCCAAAATGTGTTAGTATCTTTGACGAACGGTACATAAGTATTCATATAAATTGTAGCTATTCGTTTTTCAAAATTATGTAGGTTATTTATTACAGATATGTACACGAACTGAGTAACGCCATGAAGACCTTTCTACTTTTTGAATTTGCAATATTGACAATGCAAATTGCAATACTCGGCTTTCAAGCTGTTATGGTAAGCATTACTGACAAATGTTAATTCACTATAAAAATAGGGCAACGGCTTGTGTTAACTATAAAAAATTAAAGAAACTCGTATGGCGTATGTTAAACATGGATTGTAGCTATTACACATGGCCGTTCTGTTGACTAAAAAATACTTATTGAATAACCTTGCATGAACTTTATTAAATATAAGGAGCTTAACTAAAATGGTTATATTTTTAGGGAGGTCTCACAATGAGAACCCTTGCATCGTTTGCATATCTACTTACAATGATCATACAGTTGTACATATTTTACTGGCATGCAAATGAAGTTATTTTAGAGGTAAGTATTTCATTACATAACGTGACACTTTTTCAATTCTTGTATTTTTAACACTAGAATAAATTAGTTCCTGCTGCATATATAAACCCAATGTTTAATTTTTTCTTGTCGAATGGATTAATCGTTGAACAGTAATTAGAAATTTACTTTCTATCTAAATATGACACCTTTCTTTTCTTTTATAAGTTGAAAGATCAACGTGTAGTTTTGGTTCCAAAAATCAGTAAACCACAAAAAAAACCGGCGAACTCCCTTGCCAAAAGTTCTGCGTTTCGATAAAAACCTCGACTGCACCAACAAAAGTGGTTGCCGACTTGCACATTGGGAAATGGGGTGTAACGTTCCAAGATGGTCTAGGAATGCTATAGCGTGTAAAATATCAATCTCAATCGAAAATTATTTTGGATGCTATCTAATCTACCTACGAGAGTTCCTAGTGAAAACACTAGAATGAACAACAAGAGGATATCAAAATCCGAGATCAAGGAAAATAATTTTGGCCTAAAATTCACACAAAAAATAATTAAATACACTACTTTAAAACAAACCCAAAATAAACGCAATGATGAGGACACTAATATAACTATTTAAAAACTGCTACAGGGACAAAAATGTTTCCAAAGTCAAATGCTAAATTACCTCTAAATTAATCACTCCTTTAGGTAGTGACAGTATTTTCTAGTATATTAGGGTTGTGAACTATTACCTTTTCGCTAGTTGTTAAAACACAAATGCATAAAGCTTTTTACTTTATTGCACAATTAAAAATATAAGCACAAGTACATACAAACATTAAGCCAATGTAAATATATCAAATTACTTATATTAATGGAAAACGTTTTCGGTAAACAATCTTACTTTCTAGTTTCTTAATACTAATAAGAACGTACTGTGGGTCCGTATATACAGTTCATACAGTTGAAAATGTTTAATAACTAAACTTGGACGATTCTCAACCAACATACCTTTCCAACACAAAGCTGTTACTACTTCAGGAACCAATTCTTCACAAAAATAAAATTCACCAACCTGGAAGGATATAACACTGATCTTTATTTGGCTATTCATACCTAATTATTCAAAGGTTAACTGTTCCTATTCAAGTTTACATGCTCTGCGCAAACCGACCAGTAGACGTGCCTTTCCTTCGTAAAACAAACCTGAAATTATAATCGGCAGAATTCGGAAAAATGAATCAAAGCTGCAAATTGGAATTACGGAATTTCTCTTACTGTTCTTCTCTATCTAACAAATGTACGTACAATTCTCTTTATAAAACATTAACCCGATGATACCGCTTGCTTTGTATATTTCAACAACTTCCTTAATCGAAATTATTTTCATTATTCGAATGTTCATGGTATCTGGTATATTTCGTATGTTATGTTGGTGACTTTAATCTGTGTGCTAGTAGTCGAGGTTTGCTATAAAACCTCGGAATCTTTTATGGCTGAACTCCCTGATAGTGAAGGCAAGGCGCTGTATGCTGCTGCAAGCATCGCTATTATATTAGGCTTTTGGTAGCTACAGTTAGTATAGTTGGATTATCTACGTTTGATTCATGATTTGGCTGTAATATTTTCCGACTCCGCTGTAATACGGATTTCTAACTTCCTTTTGTAGTTCCACATGTACGTCCTCATGGAGAAGTCTTTACTAACTCTATTTCAGATCCTATTGATTTTTATGCTTCAGTATTTATAGATAATACTGCCGTATTGGTGCTGTATTATATTTAGTTGTCCCACCTTTGTGATACGCCAGCTATTGGTATTTATGGTGCTGTTCGTTATTAATTTCTAATTTTAGAGACATTTTAAAACCTGTAGAATCAGCTCTCCAAGGGCTCCTGTAGAGTTATGTGTACCTTGGTGTTAAACATTAAGTTGAGTTTCTAGGTCTATGGTTTATGGAAGTAGTGGACAACCCACTGTATTTCAATTAAGAAGTGTCTGTATCTTGGTACACTTCTACGCTTGTTTAGCAGGATATTCGATACATTCAGATGAATCTACTGCCGCGGAAGATCGTAGTGCTGACAGATTCCGTATTGCCCTCCTGACTAGCGACAAGCCAGGTCGTATGATTTCTGCGTACCTTTTATTATTTATTTAAATTCTTTTATCAATTTTATTTATGCTCCCTATAGTGTATTGATTAGTTCTATATTATGTTCAAGTTTCAGCTTTATGAGTTTTTAGCATTTTAAGATATTTAGAGTTAACTGGTGAGTGCACTGTATACTGTTGCTTACAGGTTAGTAGCTGTGCGTTTTTTAACTCGAACACGCGTGCCGGTTGACTAAAACCGAATTAATAAATCATAGTTTACTGTGATCTCTGTTAGTCAACTGAAAACCCACAGGTGAAAAGGCCTAGTATTGAACTTTGCCTAAAGTTATATATTACTTACCATATTCCGCTATACACTTATTGGTAAAAGATATTTTGTCTATTTTAGACCCTATATTTCACACTTAGGGGCGATATATCTTGCTTGATTAGTACGGTGCTAATACTGATACTGTGGTAACTTAGCGGAGAAAGGCTATATATGCATTCCTATTAGTAAGATTTTTAGTTATAAACTTAACGGTGAGAAAGTATTCACACGTGATTCCTTCCCTAATTAGAGAGAAGATTTGCATAGCTTGCACTTGCGTAGAGATTCTATCGTTTTCAAAATTATATCGCTTCCGTGCCTAAGGAGTGTTATTATTGTGTGGTCATAACTAGCTTGTGTAACAGTATTTTGTGAGATATTAACTTTGTGCATTAGATTTAGTAATTCTTTTGGGAGCTAATAAGTTTATACCACAGAGTTGTTTGTAATAAAGGTGTTTGTTACTACTCGATCATTTAGTTGAATCCGTTCTTGAGCGAAGATTAATTGAGTCTGTTGGAACTAAAGTTTGCAGTGCTTATAGTTCCATTATTTATAGTTCCTGACGCCTTGGCATTTAGCGGACTAGAAAAGGTTCCTGACAGTTCGCTAGCGAAACCCACACTTTATTCCGTGATTAAGTCTCACACTGAGCTACCCGAAGCAGCTTTGTGTCACCGAATTCCCCTAGGAATGTTGTCTTGCTGACTTACCACAAAATTACCGTGACACTGAACTAAAGAAGGAGCTTTACCATAAATACGTAATTAATCAAAACAAATGAATCGTAAAACTTGAATGATTTAAAACCAAAGCAACGATGAATCATTTTTAACTTTAAAACTACCATATTGAATTTGAAAAATTGCGACAATGAACAATATAGATTAAAATGGTAAACTAAAAGTATACTTCTTTGAGTGTATGCAAATCGTATTTTTCGATGAAGTAACCCCTAGCACTATTGGTGAGATTTACCTATTCAGAAGCTATTAAAACGGAACATGATTATAAACATTTCAAAGGAATGTTACAAATTGTTTTGAAACGTAAAACTGTCGAAAGCATTAGTTTTGTTGAGAACCATACAAACATACAAAGCACAAACCTCACGATGGCAGTCGAGTCTTAGGAAAACAATGAATTGGGCCTTTGACTTAGACAAGTCAAGTTAAATTATAACAGTATTACTTAATGTAAAAACTGTAACTAAAGAATTAAATCTATAACCGGTCTATGAAGAATACACATACGAAAACGAAAACATAAAAATCATTTGATAACGAACGTGTCAAATATTAACGAAGTTTTAGTCCAATTCTTCTGAAGATTTCGCACGACCGTTCGGTAAACGTGCAAGGTTTTGTCTTGTTTACTACAGACTCTTGTACGTTTCGTATGCAGGATGCAGGTGTAACAATTAAATTGTTTTTCAAAATGTTCATCGGCCCTTTATCGTGAAATGTAATAAATTGCCTTAATCATGAAATCGATAAGCGCTGTTACAACAAACAAAGAACAAAACCTGTGGAAGGTACAATCTTTAATCACAATTTTTGTCATCAACAACACTAGCTCTTTCAGCTCTCAAAAACTATGGGTTACGGAATGTTCAGTGTTGTGTAACTCCTATTTTCTTTCGATACGCTGTTCACAGCTACAATGATCATTATCGACGTGGATCCTAAATCTTCTATATATTGTGGAAGGTCTTTGGACTTGCGATTTGTTTGTTTTGAACAAGCTGTATGTTCAATTTAGTTGAATTTGTGCATAATAGAGGTTTACATAAATGTTAATTTTTAAAATAATTCAAGTGAACTGTGATTGGTGGGTCATGAAAAGCTTCATTAAGAAGTAAACACTTCTTTTAGAAAAAAATTGACTTTTAGCTTTTGGAAGTGTTTTGATGAGGAAACATGTCCTTATAGTGAAAAGGGTTCACCATCTAAACATGTCAAATCAGATAAAACAACGAAATTGTTCCAGATTACATAAGTTTTGGGTAGCTGTTGGTAGCGATAGCACCACAAAAATTATGAGATTGAAACTTGGTACCGCCTCTAAGATGGAGGACTGAAATAAGCTTCAGTGGACTAGAGTGCTTTAATCAAAATCTGATTTTCTTGTAAAGGCTTTTAATATTTTCTTTGCTATATAGTAGTCGTCCATAGTTATTTACCAAAACATGTAACAAACCTTTTTTGCAATTTTCAGAGTCTAAACCTAGCCAGCGCAGCTTGGCAGAGCGACTGGAGTTCGTTTAACCACAGCAACAAGAAAAGCATTTTAATTTTCATGATGAGATCCCAAAGATCTTTAACTCTATCAGTTGGGCCAGTTTATGAAATGTCCACTCAAACTATGGTTGCGGTAAGTACCCAGAAATGCTGTTCTGCAGACAAAAATTTAGAAAAGCCGGCGTTTTTAGGTTATAATGGCAAAATAAATAAATATAAGATTTTTGGAAGAATGTTTAAAAGGGCGGATATTGAATTATCTATTTGACCTTGAAAAACTTTGTACATAATAAGATTTAATTATAGGAGTTATTGGTGAATAAAACTAAGATTAGGGTGTGCTCATCATGATTATAAAAGAGACTTTAAGCTCTAATTTAGTATAAGTGAGTGACTACTCAGAAGCTATATTTTTGTTAGATTTAAGATAGTGTTTGTAAGGCAAAGCCGTTTGGCAATATTGAATTCTACCTTTAGATTTTAATATTACTATGAAAATATTTTGTTGAGGCTATAAGACACTGTTCGTTAGTGAAAAGCTGTTGTGGATTATTATTTACAAAATTCTTTGTTAAAGAATATTTCGTGTCGTATTGGATGCGATGAAACAGAGCAATACAACACATGAATGCAAGTAAGATGCATGAATATAAAGCGATTTAATAAGAGTCTGAACTCTGGCTAATACATAAAACAATCAGTATAATCATGAATACAATAGTTAAAAGTAGTACATAGCATTAAAGCCCGTATACGTCTATTGTATGTCATAGTCGCGACGTAACTGCACTACAGCTGCGCGTTGGCGAGTCGTAGAGGGAGCTTCACATTTCAGTGGCATATCCAGCGCGTGGGATATCACTACCACTAACGTCATTACTAATACTCCCCCTTGATACACACACGACCAAACGAACGACCAACTGTGTTGAGTTGAACATACCCATCATCTTCGCACAATTTTCGTGCTGATTACGAGACAGGTAGGCATATCATCCAAAGGGACATGTGCAGAACAGAATGCTTGCTATTCAAGGCTTCACGTATGAAGTGATTCTTCACGTCAATGTGTTTACTTCGTTCGTGGAATACGGGATTATCGGCCAACTTTAATACACTCATGCTGTCATTGAAAACGGCTATTTGAACAAGTCTCACGAAACCAAGCTTTATCAATGTGCTTCGAAGATAAATAGTTTTTTTAGCAATTTCGGTCAATCCTATATATTCGGCTTCTATACATGAAAGAGCCACGGTACGTTGCTTTCTGGATTCCCAAGAGATTAGACAACCCGATATCATAAAAGAAAATCCGGTAAAAGATCTTCTATCGATTGTGCATCCACCTTTTAGAACATCTTTGGTGGGGGAATACGCCAACCCTAAATTATTACTTCCCTTCAGGTACCGAGATACACGTTTCGCAACTTTCCAGTGGCAATTCCTGTAACAGTTACTAAACTGACCAAGACAGCTAACAGCGAAACTAATGTCAGGTCGCTTTGCAACTGATAGATAAGTCAACGCTCAAATCAGTTCTCTGTACGCTAATTTTTCTTCCTCATCGATGCGGGTTTGGTTGGTTTAGACAACTTTATGCCCGATGGGCGTACTGACAGGTTTAGCTTCAGAGATTCCAAGTCTGTTCAATATTTCATTAATATAACCCTTCTGATGAAGCATGATTTAGTCATGTTTTTGAAAAAAATGAATTCCTAAGCAGTACCCAAACGTTACCAAGATCCTTAACTTCAAACTTTTTGATAATTTCGATTTTAAATTGCCGATAATTTCAAGATTCCTGGAAGCAATTAGTATATCTTCAACATAGATTATTGTCAGAGTTAAATCATTACCTTGACCAATGCCATACACACGAGGATCACCATTTGTTGGTTTAGCACCACATCCTTGTAATGTTTTATTAAATTTATCATACCAAGTTCGATCAGCTTGCTTCAAACATATACAGCCTTATTCAAAAAACAAACTTTGTCGCCATTCTACATTATTGTCAACATATCACTAGATATTTTTCCGATATATGATTCCTCATTTAGTGAAATAATTTCTAAGATTTCTGATAATTGTTTTGGAGGTTCCATGTATACTGCTTCTTGTAATTGTCCATTCAAATAAGCACATGTTAGATCTATTTGATGCATATGCATTCCGTAATGAGCCGCTAAAGCAGAAACTAGTCTTACTGAACTCAAGCGAGCTATAGGAGCAAAAGTTTGATTGAAGTGTATGCCTGGTTGCTGATAGTATCCACACGTAACCAATCATGTCTTCTTTCGATCAATACTTCCGTCGCTTTTCAGTTTATTTCGTAAAACTATTCTACTCCCTATGATTTTTTTATATCAAGACCTATCGACTTATGACTAAGTTTTGTTCTTTAATATAGAAACCATCTCATCTACCATAGCTTCGTACCATTCATCAGCTCCGGCTGAATTTAAAGCTCGTTTCATTGGCACTTCTGAAAAAATGGATGTTCCGCCATTTCAGAGTTCATATTTGCTTCTGGCACCATATGGTATAATTTCGCGAGACGTCCCGTAAGTCCGGTTCGATTGATTCTAGGACTACCCGGTTCTTTAACCAAACTGTTTTCTTTTGTTACATCTAGCTCCGAGTTATCAACTTCGTCGACTTCAGACAAGACAAGAGTATTCGGGGGTTCGTACTCGATTTCAGAGTTGAATTTGTTAACTTCAGTTTCAGAAAAAGTGTCAGAAGGTTGCTGTAAATTTTGCTTGTTATTAGATTCAACAAATTTTACATCACGAGTTACTACAGTTTTTCGTTCTTCAGGTAACCATACTCTGAATACTTTTGATTCTTCCGAATAACCCAAAAATGTACCCTTTTTTGCCCTTTTATTAAATTTTCCTTTGCTCGGATCTCTGTTCCAACAGAAAATTTGCAAGCGAATTGCCTAAAATTACTCACATCTGGTGGGCTTCCCGTCCAAACTTCGTATAAAGATTTCCCATTTAGACTTTTTCCTAGGTACACGATTACGAATATAATTTGCGGTATTAATGGCTTCAGCCTAAATGGTATCTGGTAAACCGGATTCTAAGAGTAGACAGTCAACATTCTCGAGTAATGTACGATTTTTCCTCTCAGCTATCCCATTCTGTTCCGGATTGTACGGAGTCGTTAAACGCCTAATAATTCCGATTATTATATTCCGTACCATTACCAGACTAAAAGCAGTTGACGTTTATGCTTTTCTGGTTCTTTATTAAGTTTAAATATTATTCGGCAATTTTTGGAACTTCTGATTTAGAACGAATAACTCGTACTTTGCACCAACGCGAGCGATCGTCTATGAATACAACAAAATATTTAGCCGTTCCGTTCGACCGAACGCGCATATTCGGGAATGGCATTCTCGACATCTTGCACTTTGCACATATATCACAACTGAAATTGATATTTTTTTAATCAAGCTCAAAGTCTATACCTGTTACAACACCTTTACACATAGAATCAATTAGATCCTTAAAATTCAAGTGTCCTAAACAGCGATATCAAAGTGGTGGTCGCGACGTAACTGCACTACAGCTGCACCTTGGCGAGTGGTAGAGCGAGCTCGACACTTCAGTGGTGTATCCAGCGCGTGGGATATCACTACCACTAACGCTATTACTAACATGTCGTCATAAATCTGATGTCTGATTCTAGGAGCTTTATTTAAATTGAGCTAGCAAAAATAATTAGAACAACACTTTTATTAACCACTTCAGACCACATCATATTTTATTGACTCTCAACGTCGGATATCTTCAGTCCACGTCACTTGTATAGACTCCCAACCTGGAACTCATTTAGAAGCAGTACAGTCCACAGTAATACATATATATATATATATATATATATATATATATATATATATATATATATTTATTTTTTTTATTACCACTGAAAATTGAGTTTAAAATTTTTAGAGCCATTGTTTCTCTTTGTCATAATGGAAATTAAATCCTACTACGACCAAAACATAATTATGTGATTTTTAGTGTTTTGATTCAATCAAACATAGCCACGTTATACCTCCTTGGAAAGGGTTTTTTGTCAGCATTTCAAAAATGTAAAAATCCAATATGGCAAGACAAAATCTAAGTTGAAACTGTGAAGCGCAATGGGAATCACCATGATGTACCAAATTTGAACATTCTATTTCAACTAACTACGAGCAAATAAAGAAATCGTCAATTTTGTGTTTTTTTGCCTCTATCTAGTAACCTATAAAAATTTTTTGAAATTTGAAAACCGATTAGAGATACCTTTATGATTATGCAACTTTTGTCCCATTTAACCAAGATCGTATCTCCTACAGTTTCCAAGATCCCCATGTACTGCATTTTATACTGTACACACTGTATAGTTAAGAAAAAAGGAAAAAGCAATAAAAACTTGATACACAATGTATGTCACATTGTTAACCGTAGCACATGGTAAAAATAAGCCACAAAAAATTCAAAATAAAACAAACTAAGTGTAAGTGTCAGCTCACATGCGAATGAACAAATATTGGCTAAATTTTGTTTGACTACATTTTGAAGTAACCACTAAGAGCTGATTATTGACAATTAATAATAAAAGTTAATTTCATTTCTATATGGCAAATAATAGTAGATCGCTCATTGCCGAATTGCATTTTGTAACTTTTTGTGCTGAAACATAAGTAATTTGTTGTGTAGCCGTTATTTATCACAAATATATTTGCCATATAACCGTCAAACGCTGGTTCTCCTAACATTTTGTCATATACGAGGAGGTGCTGGATATATATCGAGAATAGACAACACTAGTGTTGCTAGGTGCGATCTAACGTTTCTAACCTAAAGTTTGACATTTTTGACAGTATACGAACTTATAACATTTTGCCATATGAACACTATTTGTTTTGTCTTGATTGAGTTGAAAATTCGTCTCGATAAAAGGAATTAACTCGTGAACATTTTCGTGCAATGATTTTTTACGGTTTCCAACGTGGATTAGCTTCACAACAGTGCCTGAATCAACTTATTTCAACCTTTGGTGAAGAAACTCCAACTAAAACCACTGTATATCGTTGGTATATTGTATTCAATCGTGATCGTCGTTTGCTAGCGGATGAATTTAAAGAATGTCGTTGTGCCATAAAATATTGATGCTGTGCTCGAAATGATAATTTAAGAACGTCATGTGACGTGTCGTGACAGTCAGGCGTCCCTAGGCATTAGAATGACAAGTGTACATTCGATAAATTCAATACATTCGATACATTCGCTACATTCGATACATTCGATACATTCTATGCATTCGATACTTTCGATACTCTCGATACATTCGATACATTCGATATCTACCTGTGAAAAGCTATATGCGCGTTAGATCCACATACTTCAACAATCGCTCAAAAAAAGATTCGTGTCGATTGGTGCAAAGAAATGCTCAAAAAATACGATTGCGGTACATCAAACGCAGTGTATAACATCTACACAGGTGACGAATATTGGATTTAGTCGTATGAACCCAAAAGTCGACTATATGGGTCTTCCAAAATAAACGAAATCCAACAAAAGTAGTCCGTGCTCGAAGCACTTCGAAGAAAATGGTTGGCTGTTTTTTGGAATAACTGGACATGTTACAACCGTTGCTTTAGAGGATCGTAGAACAATTAATTTTACTTGGTTTAAACCATTTGTTTGCCACAAGTTTTCGGAAAAATAAGAAAAATAAACCGACAACGCCGAATCATTCTCCACCATGACAATGCGAGCTCTCACACATCGGCTCAAACAAGTGACTATTTGAGCACTCAAAGCATCGAGTTGGTAGGTCATACATCGTATTGTCTTGATTTCGCACCTAATGATTTCTTTTTGTTACCACACGTGTAGAACAAACTGCGTGGAGAAGGAGTTTCGACACCAGAGGACGCGATTACTGCATTCAAAACCCATGTTTTGGAGATATCTCAATCGGAATGAAGAAAATGCCATGAAAATTGGTTCCAACGTATGTAAAAGTGTATCAATCATCGTGGGAAATATTCTAAAAAGCAGTTGAGAGGTTTTCACATCTTAAGTTTTGTTTTTGTTACTAATTCCCTGTTCCGTTTATATTAAAATAATTTACAGCTAAATTTATTTTTCATTGAGTTTGTTGATTATTTACGTCCGCCTCGATATATTTAAATTTGTTAGTGTGGAATTTCCATGTTTTACTTCAAGCACGCGTCAACAAGTGCCGCGAGTGATATACTTTGTTCCGCATGTGCAAGAACGTTGTAGTAATTGGGAAAACACACGAAGCAAGTTGAGTATCGATTAGTCGTTCCTGAACCTTAATTAGAAGAACCGTTTTTCTTCAGAACAACCGCTATCGACAAAAATGTGCTTCGCTACACCCGCCTAAAGAACAATAGATTTTTATGACGGACAGATTCTACCGTTTTGTTTACATCGTTTTTCCGTTGGCACGGCTGCGTAAACAACAGGTGAGTGCTTTGAAATAAATGTTTGATTTGGTTAAAACCAGTAATTAAACGTTATTTGTTAATTATCACTTATTTTTGTATATATGTTCACTTTTCTTACCAGAGAGCTGTTAAAAGATCTTTCTCTACGCAGCAATTCGCGCAACCCCGCTCCTTTGAGGACCCTGATACTCAACCTCTAAAAGTTTTAGATCTTTAATGGAACCCCACCTCAGATAATTTTAGTTTTCTAGTTCAGCCACTAAGTACCTGATGTACCAAACGCAACCTATTTTCTAACTTAGCCCGTATTTTTCACCCCATGGGACTTTTATCCCCCCTTACTTTTCTGGTAAAACACTTAGTTCAACGTTAAAATTAGAACGGGATGTTCCCCCTGCCCCAACCTCCACCGTTTGTGGAAGAGATACTCGCATGAGTTACCGCTTCTTTCGGATTTTGCTTTATCCCGCTTGCAAATACCGCCACAGTTTACTACGTGCGAAGTTCACTGCTTTGCTGACGCTACTAAACGTGGTTACTGTGCTGTTGTTTATTTTCGCTTTGTTACCCCTTCTGCCGTTGAGGTTCATTTAATGTGCGCCAAGTCTAAGGTCGCACCCCTTCGTACAATCTCTTTGCCCCGTCTCGAATTGTTGGCCGCCACATTGGCATCCAAATTATTAATCTTTGTCCTCAACACTTTTGATTCGAACCTTACTTTTCATAAAATTTACTGTTGGTCTGACTACATGGTAGTACTTTCTTGGATTCGTTCCCCACCGCAGCATCGGAAGACTTTTGTCGCCAATCGTGTTGCTTACATTCAGGAAAACACGTCTCGCGCCTCTTGGCATCACATCTCCTCCATCGAGAATTCGGCCGATGTCGGGTCACGTGGTTTACTCCCTACCGACTGGTGCCAATGTTCTCTATGGTGGGCGGCTTCATCAACCTTGTATGGGTCTTTCGAAAACTACAGTCCACATACCCCACCTTCAGATACTCCTAAAGTTCTCACTGAACAACACTCTATTGTTTTAGCCGCTGTCGCAACATCCTCTTGGATTCAATCAATTCTAGAAAATCACTCTTCTTTTCCATTTATTACGCGCATTGTTGCTTGGATTCTCCGTTTTCGTCATAATCTATGTCACCCTCTTGAAAGGTACTCCCGACCTTTATCATGTTCCGAGTTGCACAATGCTTTGATCCCATTGCTTGCGTATACTCAACAATCTTATTTTGCTATCGAGCTTGAGGCCATTCATTCTGGATCCCTTTTAAAAAATAGTTTTCGCAAGTAGTCCCCTTTTATTCGTGATGGAATCTTGCGCGTCGGAGGCCGCATGGCTCACACGCCTTTGTACTCTGACTGTAAATTTCCCGCTTTGTAACCTAGCAAAAGTCGATTAACTGATCTGTATGTTACGTACGTTCATTTAAAATACTTCCACGCGGGTGCTCAAATGGTTCATTTTTTCGTCAGTCAGCACTTCTGGATTATTTCTGAAAGGAAATCTATCCGTCGTAGTTTGAGTCACTGTCTAACGTGTTGGAAGACCAATCCGGTCGCATTGCAACCTCTCATGGACAACCTGCCTTCATATCGAGTTACTCAAGTCAAACCTTTTTTGTATTCGGGCGTCGACTTTACTGGTTCCTTTTCTATTACTGTGTCAAAGCTCTGCCCAATGTAGAAAAGAGAATTCATTTTTTTCTTTTGTTTTTGTAAATCCTTTTTTCTTTTTTTTTTTTTCGCTTTTTCATTCCGCCCCCGCCTTATAATTATTTTTTCTTTAAAATGCCTTACATTTTGGAGGGCGGTATGTTCCGTTTATATTATAAATAATTTATAGCTAAATTTATTTTTCGTTAAGTTTGTTGATTATTTACGTCCGCCTCGATATATTTAAATTTGTTAGTGTGGAATTTCCATGTTTTACTTCAAGCACGCGCCAACAAGTGCCGCGAGTGATATACTTTGTTCCGCATGTGCAAGAACGTTGTAGTAATTGGGAAAACACACGAAGCAAGTTGAGTATCGATTAGTCGTTCCTGAACGCCGCATCTCTGTCTACATCTTGTACGTAGAACCTTAATTAGAAGAACCGCTTTTCTTCAGAACAACAGCTATCCACATAAATGTGCTTTGCTACACCCGCCAAAAGAAGAATAGATTTTTCATGACGGACATATTTTACCGTTTTGTTTACATCGTTTTTCCGTTGACACGACTGCGTAAACAACAGGTGAGTGCTTTGAAGTAAATGTTTGATTTGGTTAATACCAGTAACTATATGGTATTTGTTAATTATCACTTATTTTTGTATACATGTTCACTTTTTTTTACTACAGAGCTATTCAAATTTTCACTGCAATCTTACATTCCCGATACATATTGAGTACCCCCCTCCCCCGCATATGTTCTTGTCAGATACGCAAGTAATTAAATTATTATATTTGTAGATTTTAAGAGCCGCTTATTCATATACTGCACTTATGAAGAGATTTTATTCAGGTTAAGCAAGCGCAGTGCGAGAAGATTATATAAATTGCACACATTTTAAACACAGAAATTGTAAAAGATTCTAATAAATGTCTTTCTAATTAACTGTAGTACTTTCTCGGTTAGCCAATAAATTCTGTAATTTTGTTTAGTTTAGGTAGTTATTAATTTTTCCCACAACTATCTAATAATGAACTGCTTGTGCATTTAAGAATGGGTCAATAATAGTACTTATTAATCTGTATGTGTACATGAATACATAATCCAACACCTTTAACCAATCGGTAACATTCAGATCGTGGGTTATGGCATAATCCAATACCTTTGACCAAACAACAGAAACCTCTATTTTTTATACTCCATGGGTTATAGTTTTCCTATCAAGTGGAGTATCTTGTTTCACAATGACAAATAAATTTTTTCTTGTCAGTGTTTGTGATATTAGTTTAAACGTCTACAAAATATCTGATAATGATGATTTATGTAGCTGTGGAAAAAGTATAGCACTCCAGTCGCCAGTTGAGGCCATTACTCATTCGGATTACGCCGCTTGCCCTAGCGGGCTCACGGTGCAAATACTCCGAATAAGTAATGGCTATCAAACTCGCTTGTTGAATAATATATATTTTGAAGTATTGCTATAATTCATTTGAAATTTGCTACAATAACACAGTTATTTTTTCTATTCTGTATGTTTATAATTACTTAAAGCTTTTTGTCGCATATGAGTTTCCAAATGGTATTTTTGTTGAATTTAGACATAACGTCTACATCACTGCTGCTTTAGTTAATGTTATTTGATTCAGGTGAGTATGTGGTTCTACCTTATACCGATTCTAGAAAACATGACTACTGTCAAAGCTTTAGTTAAATTAAAAAACGTTTATTTCAAATAGTATGGAATACCAAGTCAGTCAGCGGCGTGCCGTCAATGGAAATAATGGAAGCACCGCTTCCCTAGTTGTTATAGGTAGAAATATAAAATTTCGGGCAATAACAGTGTATTCAATATTCAATAGAATTCTCCTTGCTCCTGGCGTTTTTCAGTATTCAGAACAAACTTCTTTAACATTCCCACAGTACACGAATACTGTAGAACAAACGCCACAAAAACATACCAAACAATAGACAACTCACCACATCCATCTATACGAGACGTCGCACCGCTACAAGGCACACGACAGACCATCAAAAAACGACCATGCCGACTACTAGATGTGTGACATAACATCAGACCAGCACTCCAAACCGGAACTAGTTGGCTAAATAAAAAAAACAACTACGACACAACACGAGATTCAGACCACTAGGTGGAAAAACAGACACCTAGAACACTCTCACGACAAAACGATACAGACAAGACAGCAAAAACCACTAGGTTAATGCTGACTACCAGACGTGCCTTGAGAGGGCAGGATCAACTAGGATAAACTTCCTCAAGCCAAGCGCAAAACACTAACAACAGGAAATCGAAAGAAAAATTTCTGAATTCATGAATCATGACGGCTTCACAATCTGTATACAACCCTTCAGAAATAATCGCCCGTCCTCGTCTGCCTGCACACAAATAAATTAACTTGGGACATTTAATTAAAATCAGCAGTACCAAATACACTCGCTGTACCTTGTATTATCCGTTATTAGCATTTGCTTGCAACAATCAGAATGAATGCTTGTTTACGTCGTCCCATTACGTTATTAGAGCAGTTAGTAAGATTAGAAACAGCTCATTCCATGGCATTGTAGTGGAAATGATGAAGATTACAATCACTTGCTACTACACGCAGAAGTTTGTTGACTATCAAAGGTATTTGTCGGATTCGCTCTTCAAACCATTTGATTCAGTATTGAACTTCCTTGAAAACAGCCAAAAACCGTGCAGACACCTGTTTACTTTCAAAAATGACATAATTTATTTGACATCCGTTGAACGTATTTGGTGAAATCAATTCACTATTGGAAGGTGACGAATTGCATATAATTCAACAAAAAACTTTATAATTGCTTTGTAACAATTTTTTCTGAAAGGGAAAAATTGTTGGTTGAAACAAATTAGAAATCTATAAATGAGTTGAAAAATCCGTCCAGACCACTTAATTACATCAATAGGTCGATCCTCAATTTTTAATAAATCGTTGATCCCATATGAAAAACAACAAGCTTGTTATTTACTAATTAGATTGAATCTCAAGGTTAGGTTCAACATTTCGTACCCACAGCCTTGCAGAATACAATCCAGCTGTTATGAAACCTGGTTTGTATAAAGTCAAAAATCGCAATTTAATCTTTCAAAAGACTCTGGAAACACCTCGTGGTTCAGGAAATACCTCATAGCTTCTAACATGTTGCATACACACAGTACGTGGGCATTGATGGTTTTGTTCTAAAAAGATTTTCCCCCGCTTGAACTGTCCTGGGAAGTAATTTTCTTAATACATTCACTTCCACTACATCTTCATGGCAAGCGGACTAGAAAGTCGTTGATGGTGAGACTGCTGTTCAAAAGCCATGGTTCCTTAATTGGTCTTTATTGCAACGCAAAACCCTCTGTAGGGTTAACCATCCCCAAAGTAGAGATAACCAGATCGCAGTTGTTAAACACGATACATCCCATACCGCATTAGCTTAGGAACGACGCCTTGTCACCATACAACCGGGACCTGTACCATACCAACTTGAAGGCCGCTGACAACTAGTGGTTACGGGTGAGTGACTTTTTGCTGGACCCCAAACTACTTATTTAATGCCAACACTTAGAAGTTCTAATGCTAATTGTACGAAACGATTTCGGAATATTTTAAACACGAATATACCGAGTGGAATTTTAGATCCCTTCGCAAATGCAGAGACTACATTTGATTTTTCAATGCTCCACCCAAAAGTACTACATTGACCAGGAAGCGACTTATTTATACGTGGAAATTTTGAATTTTGCCGAACTCTTGCTGTTCCATGTAAGGTACAGATTTTTAACGTGCGTAACCACACTCACACACTTTACTTACAATTTACCTCTCATCTGAACGATATAATATTTTTGGGAAACACTCTGATCTAACATTTTTCAAGCAGTCTGTGTCGACAATCGGATTCAAGACTTTGGGCTTAGTAGTAATGCGGAAATCAACTAAACTACGGAGCCGCTAAAAATGCAGATGTTGCAGAGTTATCAAATTTGGAAGCGCCGGTCGCAGAAATCACAACTAATGTAAAAATAAGAGTAAAATTCAGAAACGGATAGCAGGAAATCTGGGTTCAAAAATCAATACCAGCTGTCTGCACTGAATTGTAGGCAAGAGTTCAGAAATTATTGAATGCGTTACTTTCATGTTATTTGGCTGAGCGTGCGTTCAGAGGAGTAGCTAATTTACTGTCAAAGAAAAAGAACAGACTACACATCAGTGAACTTGCTGATTTGCCATTGATTGTAATGAAAGTGGAACCCGACATTAACAATTCGTTTAAACTCCACTAGTCCCAACTAATTTCATTGATTTATTTTTTCTATTAATTAAGTGTTTATTTTTAATAAACAATGTTTTACTATACTTGATGTCCGTTTTAATTTATTTCCTCTGTGATTTTTAATACATAAATAAATAGCTAAAATAGGGAGATAATTTACAACAATATTTTAATATTTGGCATAATGAAGTAATACAAGAAAGAGATTTTGGAATTGTTTTTCTAGTAAAGGGGGAAGTGGTTCAAAAAAGGTTAGAAACCAACGATCCAACGTGAGTTAAAGTTCGGGCCTTTGGAGCTGGTTTTTTAAAAAACGTTGATACTTTAACAATATTTTATTTAAATTAAAATTTAGATAACTTGTACATAATACTAAAAATAATTATTGTACTAGTGAGTAGCTTGAACAACGAAGTATGGAGTTCGAAGACTGACTCGGTTGAGTAGCTCAAACAACGAAGTATGGAGTTTGAAGACTGACTGCCGGGCATTGAGCTCCCGGGCCTTTTATAATAACCTGCCCCTCACACGGCTGTGAGAACTTGCAGATCTCATGTCTGCGTTTCTCTTTAATTGTACACTTTATTACAATGTAACAACTTAATTCTAAGTAATTGCGGTCTGTTGACCGCCTGTGACCTGCCACCTGCAGTATCACTGCCCTCACGGATGCAAAGTTGCATGTCCGTTCACATGAACTGTCGATAACCTCTCTGGGTTATCCTTGTGTTACAATGTTGCATTGAACTTATACTTTTACTTAATAATTTCTAATAATTCTTATTAGATCAATATATCAATATATATATATGTAATTGGGGGATACATAACTCGTGTAGCAGAAGACAATCCTCAACTACTTTGTTTAGTTTCATCTAGGTCATGGAGTGTATGTGTATTTTTATTTTAGGCAGAGGATTCTTTATTCCCGTTGTATTATAATTACTAGACATTATAAATATTTATGGATTGGGACCGTGTCATCTTATAAACTAAGGTCGACGTGTCACCCACTTTTGTTCACGCCCCGACTTGCAAGATATTCCTGGCTCTTATTTTCTTCTTATTGAACACGCGGATCACGATCCGAATTGGGGACTATTATAACTCCGGAATCTTTTATCACCAAAATGCGATTATTTTCTAAACGATTTTAGTGCGCTGTATATTTGGAAGGTACTGTGGTGATTTCCCGTTGTCTTTCATATCGCAGTCGTGTCTTAGAACGCCAAACCAATTCATATGATCTCTACCAAAAGAGCTGCTGCTCTCTTTCGGAAACCTGCTTTTGTCTCATTTCTCATTAGAGACTCCGCAAATTTGGTTAAACCTATAGTTCGCATTTTTAGTTCACTGAAACACGCAAGTCGTTTTACCCCTTTTAGAATTTTAGAACCAGTTCAAGGTGCAGGTCCTTTCAAAACGGAATTATTGAAGTATCCGCATCACAATGAAGGCTTGTTCTAACGGCTGTAACTTTGTAGTATCTACTACGCGCACTTAGAGAAGCTCGACCCCAAATTTCAGAAGACGAGGTCAATTTCCTTGACGTGTCGTGGCAGAAACCACAAAATATACAGCCATGAGAAGAGAACGTCATTTTAAATAAGTAAACAAAAGAGTTCAGAATTTTTTCCTTGTATTCCAAATCATGTCGAATTTATATTAGTAATCCCTGTCTTATAATCAACTTTCAATTATTAGTAACATTGGTTCCTAAAGTTGGTACCGTAGGTGAGTATGCTGAGTTAACTAACCACAAAATTACACATGTCTGCTTTGTAGTTATTTGTTTAAAACATAAATCATTCAAAATATTTTATAGTGAATCTAGCTATCACGTCAGCTTTACCTCTATACTTGAGAATGTTATAATCTCCTACTCAGACACACAGAGTAGATATTTAATTCTCATAGCAAAACACACAAACCCAGGCCTATATGCAAAGATTATTCTTAAAATAACCTATAAAAATGAGTTCTAAATAGAGCGGCCTCTGCTGCAAAAGAAAGCTGATAATAAATAGAAAAGTCCATCGCCCAGGGTTCGCTTCTGTAGGCCATTCGTCTACGCATTAACATCCAGATTTCCTGATTTAACTAGTCCCAGCTCAGCGTTTAATCCTGATTTACCGTTCAACGTTGCTGCTAGCCTTGTTATCCGTAACTAGCACATGTTTTGCCAATAAGATATTAGAGTTTCGGCTATAGAATGAAATAGATATGCTTGTGCTGTATGAATTTAAGTAATTAATGAATGACAGGACATCTCATGTACATGATTATTGATTGACTGTATTATGCAATTAAGTATTCTGTGATTATAATCTTTAATACTAATTGACTATTGCCGTTACAGGCATCTCACACAATTTAAATTCCTGTTGAACATTGTAAGTCTGTTCCTTGTAGAGTAATCAGAATATGAAATAAAAGCTTATTTTATAAAGATCGTGTAATGAAAAAAAAAGTTTTCTTTTGGTTAATGGAAAATACTACACACAATTTCATAAAAATTTGTTTATGCTTGTGTGTAAATTCGTCAGAAAATTTGTTCGCTGTTCATCAGTCCTGTAAACAGGGTTGATTGCCGTCTCAGATGCGTTCCGATTTCGACCGTTAGTGGTGTAGCAATATTAGTATTGCACATACATCCTTATATAAAGCTAACTTTGAGAAACACTTAAAATTTTATTTATTGTTTCTATTTTAATATATAATTTCAATTTTTTAACCCACATCTTTAAGTAATATACATCCAGTTTGTTTGTATCAATCTCTTTGATCCAGAGTTATAACAATACGGTATTACTAGGGATGGCTTCAGGGCGGGTCAAAGTTTTCGAAGAGCCACCTCTGGTCCGGTGAAAAACGATTAGCCCTGTTCGAATCACTACCTGAATTCGGACCGGGTTCTGGACTGGGCCGGGCTGAGCCGGAATTTGAGGTAATTCAAGATTGAACCACCGATCTTCAATAATTCTGATTGACATGGTATGTTTTCAATTTTCAAAAATACTATTTTGCTATATTTTAAAAGAATTTATTTTATCAAATTAAAAAATATTGGAGCATTTTCAATAAAAACTGATACGGATTTCAAATTTGTTTTGCTAAAAAAAAATTCTGTTGCGTATTAAGTGTCCTTCTGTTTTAAATTATTCTATACATAGGAGCGATTGAAAGTTCGGATTGGGCCGCCGATAGGTCGGTCCGCGCGCTCTGTGGCGCTTCCAAACCCGATCGACCTTTCCAAAGGAAGTAACCTTAACGACGACCTTAACCCCACTATTAAAGCTACCCTTAAATTTTGTGTTGGTCTATGTAATACATGACGAACATCCTTATCTTAAAGTGGATATATATGGTGTATCCATGCTCGGTTTGCTTGACAGTGGAGCTTCCAACATCATACTAGACCAAGCTGGTTATGTAAAACTCCGTAAATTAAATATACAACTACTATCTAGTAACATTAAATCACGCTGTGTTGCTAATGGCCAAATGTTTATCATTAGCGACCTTTACAACCTACCAATCAAATTAGAAGATAAAGTTGTCTGCATAAAAGTTATAGTGGTTCCTTCCGTACTAGACCCGCTGATTCTCGGTACCGATTTCATTAGGCAGCACTCATTTGGTAGAACATGTCATAAGAACGAGTGCTGAACCCATAAAGCAATGGTTTTACCCCTTGTTTTCGATCGTTAATTTTGGATTTCAATATTTGAGATACGTTAGGCATTTACGTGCTCTTCAGTAAATTGTTGGTTTTGTTCCCTCTTACTGAGTTTTGAGTAACTTGGGTTGTCGTTGGCTACTTTGAAAAAAATTCAGATTTGGAATACATGATGTGGTTGTTCCTGGGCTCCGGCCCCACCGTTGGATTTTTTTTTTTAAAAAAGGGGGTTGCTACGGCCGTATTTTTCAAATCGATCTGGTATATTTGCAAGTGTTCTTTTTAATTAAATTCTGCAATTTGGTACTTTATTTCGAATAAATGTGATATGCGCTGTGTTATCAAGTACCAGTTTCTAGACTAACTTTAGAGGTTACATAACATAAATTCTACAAAAATTAAGCCTTTTTAATCAGATCTTCAAAACGTTAGCATTTCCGCCTTGTTGTAGGTATTTGTGACTGATTAATTAAGTAAAATCATCTTAGTGTGTTTATGATAATTTTCACCTCTTTATTGGAATTGTTACGTTACTTCGAGGCAGCCACGTTGGACGCCAAATTTCTGCTACGTTGGCTCGTAGCCGTGCGTAACCCAAAGAAAATCAAAGAAATGACCGGGCTCAATCGGAGATTGGGGGGGGGGGTTGTAGAAAGCAGACCAACATATATGTACGCGGTTGTAAGGACTTAGTAACAATACCTGCGACAAAAAAAAATCAGAATAGCAAACCTGCAATAAAAAAAATTAGTCCTGCAAACCTGAAATAAAGAAAAAGCATAGCATGCTGATCGAGCATAGATTGTTCAGTACTTGGTAGAATGTAAAAAGCTGTTTGGATAATCTATATAATATAACAACGGTAAAAGCAATACAAAAATTTTTAGTACAAAGTGAGGTAATATTGGGGAGTAGCAGAAACGTTTCCTCACACACCAATTAAACATAGATCAGACAAAATTTTAACAAAAGATAAATAGATAAGCACAATTGATATGAGTCATCTAGTATTGTTGATTCTTCTTTTTTTTTATAGCATGCAAGTCTATGGTAAAAGGTATCAGAACGACAAAGATATGGCAAAACAACGGATAAATATTTAAAGTTGTAACAAGTAGGAAATAGTTCAACTTACAAAAGGTCCTTCAGTAACGCTTCCTTGCAATTGAAGCGTATGATTCACGATGTCCGGCACTAACGCAGCACTTCACCCTTGACTGTGAGGGTGTTGATAGAACTTATCACACGTTACCCTAATCACACCTACGTATTTCACTGGTGTTAGCAGCAGACATTATCACGCGACGGAACTATGTAGCATTGATAAATTTCTTGTTATTTCTATTTCCTGAGACAATAATTTCGAAATATTTTGTAGCACTAGTTCAATTTCAACTGGGACCAAATGTATATTATTTTCATAAACATCCAAAAAGCAGTGAGAAACTTCAACCAATACCTTTGTAAACCGGTAATCAGTTATATTTCGCAAATAACGAAATTTGCGCAAGCAATGATCTATTTTAGATACTTTGGGGTTGGAAATTCAGAAACTACAGTATCAACTGTATTTGGATAATCCAAAGTATGCACTACTCTGATAAAAAAAGAAAAGGACCGCGAAACTAGATCGCACACACAGTTTAAATATCAAAAGACAAAGCACCAACAAAAAAACCACAATGAGTAAAGCACGTGTATTACTAGAGTAAGTCCGTCAAAATGTTCCGTAGAACACGCGTGCAGGTCGAGTTTAACAAGTTCTACCACTTTTATTTCCAACAGAACCTCAACCGAAAAACCATTAGTAAGGCACGCGTAAGCAATAAAACCGTCCGTCAAATGTCCTTAAAACACACGTGCGTCAACCAAACACGTTCGCCTATAAACCATAGTACTTCAATCGGAATTAGCACTACACTCTCTACAGTTAATATACAACTTTTATTTCACAAGAAAAACAACTAAAATCTTGTCGTGCTTGTTCATGAACAATTCGAAAATTCATACCGCATTAATTCTCACTATTTTCAAAGCAAACAGGAAAACAGTATTTTTACCGTAATTAATATATAGGAACAAAGAACAAACTACAACTCCTCATCTGTTTATATCAACTTGTTGCTATTACAACCTCTTATCGTCTATTATCTAGACTTGAATATCCACATAAGGAACACAATTTATATGAACGGCAAGACAAGAATGATGCAATCCACTCATTATAATAAGACGCATTCGCCCAAGGAGTTAATAAATATAAAATATAGAAATAGTAGTTACCGAAATGTATTTACGAATTGGGTAGTGTAAAATGTTAAGCCATTAAAAATGCACGTAACAGATTCCTTGTGATATTCTAGCGGAATCCCTTGTGTTACTTGATAACCATTTGTGTGCGTAAGTGTATTGTCTGCGTTTGACCCGATCTAAAGCGGGTTGAAGTTGAAGTTGAAGTTGAAGTTGAAGTTGAAGTTGAAGTTGAAGTTGAAGTTGAAGTTGAAGTTGAAGTTGAAGTTGAAGTTGAACTTGAAGTTGAAGTTGACGTTGAAGTTGAAGTTGAAGTTGAAGTTGAAGTTGAAGTTGAAGTTGAAGTTGAAGTTGAAGTTGAAGTTGAACTTGAAGTTGAAGTTGAAGTTAAAGTTAAAGTAATGTCAAATTTAAAGTTGAGTTGAAGTTGAAGTTGAAATTGAAATTGAAGTTGAAGTTGAAGTTGAAGTTGAAGTTGAAGTTGAAATTGAAGTTAAAGTAATGTTAAAGTTGAAGTTGAAGTTGAAGTTGAAGTTGAAGTTGAAGTTGAAGTTGAAGTTGAAGTTGAAGTTGAAGTTGAAGTTGAAGTTGAATTTGAAGTTGAAGTTGAAGTTGAAGTTGAAGTTGAAGTTGAAGTTGAAGTTGAAGTTGAAGTTGAAGTTGAAGTTGAAGTTGAAGTTGAAGTTGAAGTTGAAGTTGAAGTTGAAGTTGAAGTTGAAGTTGAAGTTGAAGTTGAAGTTGAAGTTGAAGTTGAAGTTGAAATTGAAGTTGATGTTGAAGTTGAAGTTGAAGTTGAAGTTGAAGTGAAAGTGGAAGTCGAAGTCGAAGTCGAGGTCGAGGCCGAAGCCGAAGCCGAAGCCGAAGTTGAAGTTGAAGTTGAAGTTGAAGTTGAAGTTGAAGTTGAAGTTGAAGTTGAAGTTGAAGTTGAAGTTGAAGTTGAAGTTAAAGTTAAAGTTAAAGTTAAAGTTAAAGTTAAAGTTAAAGTTAAAGTTAAGTTGAAGTTGAAGTTGAAGTTGAAGTTGAAGTTGAAGTTGAAGTTGAAGTTGAAGTTGAAGTTGAAGTTGAAGTTGAAGTCGAAGTCGAAGTCGAAGTTGAAGTTGAAGTTGAAGTTGAAGTTGAAGTTGAAGTTGAAGTTAAAGTTGAAGTCGAAGTCGAAGTTGAGTTGAAGTTGAAGTAAAAGCTGAAGCTGAAGCTTAAGCTTTCACCTCTTTATTGGAATCCTTGTGATATTCTAGCTGAATCCCTTGTGTTACTTGATAACTACAGTATTGCCCGAAATAAACAGTACTGAAATTGTAATTGTTTTGTATATTTAAAAAATACATATTATTGACACTTTATTATATGTTCTAAATGTGCACCTCCTCGTTCGAGACAGACTTCATAACGATGTTCTAAGTTTCTGGTCATGTTATTGAATAAGGGTTGTCTCAGGGCTGCGAAGAAGACTCTAACGGCATCCTTTAATTCATCGATGGTTTGTGGTGCCCGTTTGAAAACGGCATTTTAGCCATGCCCCAAATGTATGCGTCTGGAGGTGTGAGGTCTGGAGAATGTGAAGGATAAGGAAGTCAGTAAATCGTGATATGAATTTGCTTGGAAAATGTTCTTGAAGAAATTGACGAATTGCGGCAGCAGTATGGCAAGTTGCCCCGTCCTGCTGAAAAAATTGGTTTCGAAATGCCAAGTTACGTGCACGACAGAATTGACGTAGATCAGGGATAAATCGTGTTAAAATTTGTCTGTACCTCTGTTGATTAAGTGTGACTTGCCTACCATTCTCTTTGATAAAGTACGGACCAATGATTCCGTGTCCGGAAACAGCACACCAGACACTCACTTTTTCACTATGTAAAGGAACCTCTTGAACCTCATCGGGTCTGGCAAAGCCCAGAAATCGATTTGTGCGACGATTCACATAGCCTGACAAGTGAAAATGTGCTTCGACTGAAAACCAAACATTTTTCAAAAATTCAGGATTTTCATACTGTAACGCGAGAATTCTGGCGCAATATTCCACTCTACTGCGATAATCCCGAGGATGTAGTTGTTGATGTACCTGAATCACATACGAAAATGTACCCAGCTCCTTCAGGATTCTTTGAAAGGAAGTTCTTTTTAAATCAAGTTGTAACGCTGTCCTTGCCTGGCTGACTTTCGGATTTTCTAAGATTTGCTCAAAAACACGTTCATGGTTATTGTTGTTATTAACTGTCCTGGGACGCCCCGAGTTTCCTTTTCGTTGGCACAATACACTACCTGTATTTCTAAACTTTTCAATAACCTTCAAAATTACAGCATTACTTGGAGAACGTTTATTAAACCTTTGTGTGAATTGATCAGACACGTATAGCAAACTTGCACCATTACGTCGGCCGATTCCGTATGAACGAAAATAATGCTCTACCAGAAACACTTTCTCCTCTGTACTTAACACCATTTTTAACAATTAGGCCCTACTAATTACTTGTTTGAGGTTTACTTGACAGGTCTATACTAGCTAACTTGAGTGTGACAGCGCACGCATAAAAACACCGACAACTTAGTTTCAGTACTGTTTATTTCGGGCAATACTGTATTTGTGTGCGTAAGTGTATTGTCTGCGTTTGACCCGATCTAGAGCGGGTTGAAGTTGAAGTTGAAGTTGAAGTTGAAGTTGAAGTTGAAGTTGAAGTTGAAGTTGAAGTTGAAGTTGAAGTTGAAGTTGAAGTTGAAGTTGAAGTTGAAGTTGAAGTTGAAGTTGAAGTTGAAGTTGAAGTTGAAGTTGAAGTCGAAGCTAAAGCTGAAGTTGAAGTTGCGGTCATATAGTTGTTGATTTATTTGTACCTTGAAACTAATAAATAGCTCCTACTGCCCACACTGGTTGATGTATTGGTGATGGGGTTGCCATGTACGACTTCATATCGGTGCATCGGCACTCTGCCTAATCTTGAATTTGAACCTAAGATCAGTGTTTAACAACACATTGCCGCCAACTGATGAGTCTATCTTTATTTATTTTAATTAGCGCCGACGTTCATTGGATGCTGTACACTTCCGAATCGGTATTTTTCTTTTGCTATTGTGGTTTACTTTTTGTGTATCGTGTAGCAATTTATTGCAACAGGGGATTTCCTATACAATCTAACACTACTGTGTCTGCGAAATTAAACAATAGCGTGGGCTCAGATGTTCACAATTTTAAGGTGTGTAAAATATATATATTTAAATAATATATATATATATTTATATATATATATATATATTTAAAAAATACATATATATATTTAAAAAATATATATATATTTAAAAAATATATATATATATATATATATATATATATATTTAAAATATATATATTTAAAAAATATATATTGAATTATAAATAAATATATATATATATATATATATATATATTATATATATTAATATATATATTGAAAATATATATATATATATATATATATATATATATATATTACTCATATTTAGACCAGGGTATAAAATTAAATAATCACATAAAATAATTTTAATCACCGTGTATAAGGAATTTTATTAGATAATACGCTTTATTAAAACACCGTGGAGAATAAAAATTCATTCGTTTCAGTAAAAATAAGAGATTTAAATCATGTACAAGATGCTTTATATCAAAAGAAACAGTATTAAAAAGCTCTACGTGTAATTTAATTATTCCTAATAAAGAAACAAATGGAAATTACGTGAAAATTTATATTAATTAACCCTATTTTAAGTAACCGGTATTAAACAAAGTGTACACATAATAATTAATATTTAATTTGTATTCGCTAAAATGAAAGGATAGAAGTCAATTTTAATTGGAGTTAGTTAAACCATCATTAATAATAAGCATAAAACCTGTGAAAATCCAAGATTAAAATACCAGAAAATAAAGCTCTGAGAATTAATATTATGTTTGAACACCTGCGTAGTTTAAATGTCACGTACGGCGAAAATTTTGTAGATAACAAATGGTTTCAAAGAATCTTGGAGAAACCGGGGCTTAATATTCACGGGAAGGCGCGATACGGGGTTATTTAACCCAGATACTCCACATGGACTAAAATAATCGATAATAAAGAATATCAATTTGCATCAATAAGAACGGGTTAGATAGAGACAGATAATATGCACAAGACCGAGACACATATAGTAAAAGGCGTGAGTAGAGCAACGTCATGGGGTTGCGATTGGTTGAAAGTAAAAGGCAAAATTTGAGAGGTGAAAATAACATTTCTGAATAAAAGTCAATTAGTTATTTCCAGACGTGCGTGCCGTGTGAGAATTTCTGAGATTTAAACTGGGACGAGTGCAAAATTCGTAAAAACCGACGCGCGGGCTACGGAATGGGAACAGAGCATGCGAAATTCTAGAAACTGGCCGTTTTGGAGACTCGACCGACAGACAGGCTAACCGCTATATATACCCAGGTGAATATAAACAAGCTCTCTTACATCCGCGACTTGATTGAACGCGTTAAACAGTGCTTTTTAGTTTTCCGGTTTTAATATTAAATAATTTAAACAGTTTGCTCGAATATTATATGATTTAAAACAGCTTGTTCTTTACGTGCTACATTGAATGTACGTTAGTGCACTTAGAAAAGAAGATACAAAGTAATAAAGTTTAGTATCACTGTACCAATTGGTAAAATTTACTATGACAAATAAATACACAAAAGTAGGCAGTTTTGGCGTATCTTGGTGAAAGAAGTATGAATTTCTTTGTTATTTTTCGGGGGTATTAATACTTAAATGGTGCATAAACGTGTCTGGATCCACGAAACAAGGTTCAGATATACACAGATTAGTTCCGGAAAAGCCCTGAAACAACTTTAAATAAATGGTGATGGAGAAAATTTTTAAAGCGTTGAGAATCAGAAGCTGTAAATATAACCCAGTTGGAATGGTTTGATTAACAAAAGGGACGATGTACATTGAAGCTACGAGTGCAAGTAACCTTCAGGTAAATTATACTATTTTGTTTGAACTTTGAGATGTTGGTGTGTGTTGAATAACTTTCTAATTTGTTTATTTAAAATGGACAGTAGTGGAATTGTACTAACAATAATATTTTAATTTTAAGGTGAAATTTGCTTGTTTAAGTAGAAAGGGTATTTAGTATTGATGTTCTGGATTATGATAAAATATGGGTATGTCTTTGAGCTCAATTAGACGAACCTGGTTAATTAACGTAAAGGGTGGTAGATGCTCCTTTGTACTCTGCATATATTGTTATAGTAATTAGTAGGCATCCTACAAGGACTTTAATTCTGGATGCACATTAAAATGATAATAAATTTAATTTTGAAATTTTCCGATATTAAAATTTATGCTGAATATTAATTTTGAAATTTTAATGTATTGTGAATATTGATGTAAATAGAGTTGACGTTGATATTTGTGGTAGGAATGTGTTTGTTTTTTTATGTATGAGGATGAAAGCTATCTAGAGGAGCAGCCGAGGCGATTAACAGAAGAAAATCAACAGACCAGGTAATTCAAGAGGTTTCACAGCATTCATGGCGACCACAACGTGAGGGCTCGAGTTCCAAATAAAATTTTTGTGATTTTATTCCAGGAAACTGGCGATCTGAGAGAGAGAGTTTTTGTGTGTGTATAAATTTAGGAGTATTTTAGAGTGTGTGTGAGTGATTTGAACGTATGCAGAGAAAGGAGTGGTTAAGGAGTCAAGGAGTGGAAATTGGAAGTGACGATAGTGCATTGTGTGAGAAAATTTCGAAAATGGAAGAAGCTGGAGGCTGTAGAGATCAGTCGAGGACGGAATCAGGAGAAACAGGAAATGAGTTAATGATGAGAATGTTAGAGGAAATGCGATTAGCTAGGGAAGAATCGAATAGAGCGATGGAGGAGTCTAACAGAAAATTAGAACTGCTAAGCGATGAATCGAATAGAGCGAGAGAGGACTCAAATCGGAAATTTGACCAATTAAATCAGGAATTAGGGAATAAAATAGAAAAATCGACGAGAGAATTTACAGAATTTAAAAATAGTCTTACCGTGAAACTGGGGTAAGTTGAAAACAGGGTTGAAAAAAATGAGCGTGGTATTACAGGTCTTCGACAGGAAATGGGACATTTAAGGTCCGAAGTACGCATTTTTTGTGAAGAAGAGATTAATGTAAAAATGACTGAAGTGACGGACTCATGTAGGGATCAGTTAGGCAGGGTAGAACGCGAAGTTAGTAGCATCAAATACAACATGTCAAATTTAACGGGGGATGGTCCCAGATTTTCTACAGGTGGAGTATCATTGGACCAACACATGAAGTTTTATGGCGATAACAGGGTAAATCCACAAATTTTTATTAATAGCGTAAGAAATCTAGTGGGAAATTTATTTGACGAACAGACTAAACTGAATACGATAAAGGCTTTATTAAAGGACAATGCGGAAGCATGGTACAATTTAGTAGGACAGGACATAGACACCTACACGGACTTTGAAGACAGATTTTTAAAGCACTACTGGAGTGACCACAGACAAGACCAGGTACGAGACGACTTAATCACATTGAAATTTAAGGGAGAATTTTCAGGAAGTAGGGAGCAATATGCTATACGCAAGTATAGCATAGCAAAGCAACTGAACCCACCACTGACGGACCGACAAATTATTAAGTATTTATCACGACACTTCGAGGTAGAAATAAGACAGGACGTAGCACTACAGAACATAGTGGACAGAGAAATGTTTTTAGAATACCTGCAGAGGTATGACGACGTAAGTAGTGGACGACCTCGGGATAATAGGGAAAGACAGATCAACACAGTTAGGTTTGACAATAGACGGGACAACTACGCTAGACGGGAGAATAGTTACGGATACCAGCGACAGAATTGGGAACAGAGACGACCATATGTTAGGAGTAATAGTTTAGGAAGGGGACCTGTACCGAGACCGGGACCTACCAGAATGAATAGTTCACCGGACATGAGGGGGACAGCGAATACAGACACGGAACGAGTGGAAACGCCTAGGACATACGCTGAGGTGACGGCTAGACCAGGACCGAGTAGGGAAAACAGACCTGGACAGGATTTTTAGAACGCGACAGACCACTAGATTTCAGTGTAAATGTATATGAACATCCACGTGAATTTTTCAAAATTGAGGAGGAAGTAGAGCCAGAAACTAAGGAAAATTTATATTTGCCAATTATTATTTTAAAAATTTTTGAGAATAACGTAGAAGTATTACTTGATACAGGGGCAGAGGCGAGTTTAATATCGGAGGAATTCGTCAGCAAAATTAGGGATAAGGTTTGTGATAGAATTATGCCTATAAAGCGTAGCCATTTAGTAGCTCCAAATAAAAAGAAGTTTGCTGTAGTAAATAGTGTTGTGGTGCTTAGGATAGATATAGGAGATTTAAGCTGTGAACAGGAGTTTGTAATTGTACCTGGACTGAAGTTTCAGAGCATTTTAGGTGTTGACTGTATGATGAAGTTAGGGGTTTTGATAGATATGGAAAGGAAGGTAATAAGGATTAAGGATAGGGTAGTGCCATGGAAGGGCAGTTATGAAGTCACAGAGGATGACACGGGGTTTAGTATTAATGTAGTAGAGGTAGAGGATGATGAAGGTAAACAGATCAACACGATAAGATGTCCAGAGGATAGGAGAGTAGAGGTTCAAGCTTTATTACAAAAACATGCAGAAGTAGTGGGGGTAGAAGCAGCATATCAGGAGCAGGTGAAGGCGAAATTAAGTAAAGATGGCAAGTTTGTTTTTAATCAAGTAGATTTAAGGGATTCATTCTGGCGGATTACATTACATAAGAATTCTAGAAGGTACATAGGATTTTCCGTAGAGGGAAAAATCGAGAATTGTAAAGTAGTATCGTTTGGTTTGTCGACAGAAAAGAAAATAAGAATAAATGAGAAACAGACATGTGTAGGGACTGAAGAAGAAGCAGTATTTAAGAGTCAGGATAATAGGGATGATAAGTTTATTGTATGTGAGATAATAGGGATGATAAGTATAGATATAGAAGGGGGAGAAATAGGGATGAAGAGTATTAGAATGGTGAGAAGAAAGACTTGGAGGGTCAAGAAGAGAGTTAGATTTAAATAACTTAATGAACAAAGGATAGAGATAGGTGAATTTTAGTATAGATATAGAATAGAGAGTAGATAGGTGTATAATAGAGTAAAATTTAAATAGGATAGGGATAGAATAAGTGTAGATAGAAGAGTAGAAGTAGGTGAATTGTAGTATAGATATAGAAAATAAAGCTAAGTATAGGATAAATATGGGAGATAATTAGGAATAGGTTTAGGATGAGAATAAAGAGTAAATGTAGGAAGAAACTAAGATAGGTTAAGTATAGATATTTCATATAAGATTAGTTAAAAGTTAGGAATAGGATAGGTATATAGGATGTATATAGGATTAGATGGATAAGTAGGATGAAGTTAGGGATAATTTCAGTTTATAGAATTAGGTGAGAGTTAGGAATAGGATAGGGATATAGGTAGGTGTAAATATTTTTTTTGGATTGGAGACAAAGTAGGTAAGGTAGATAGATAAGGGTAGAGAGAAATAGGCAATTTTTTTTGTAATTTTTTTGTCTAAATGCTTTATATTTGCATTCAAATAAGTGGGATGATTTGTATTCAAATAGGGGGAAAATACTCATATTTAGACCAGGGTATAAAATTAAATAATCATATAAAATAATTTTAATCACCGTGTATAAGGAATTTTATTAGATAATACGCTTTATTAAAACACCGTGGAGAATAAAAATTCATTCGTTTCAGTAAAAATAAGAGATTTAAATCATGTACAAGATGCTTTATATCAAAAGAAACAGTATTAAAAAGCTCTACGTGTAATTTAATTATTCCTAATAAAGAAACAAATGGAAATTACGTGAAAAATTTATATTAATTAACCCTATTTTAAGTAACCGGTATTAAACAAAGTGTACACATAATAATTAATATTTAATTTGTATTCGCTAAAAATGAAAGGATAGAAGTCAATTTTAATTGGAGTTAATTAAACCATTATTAATAATAAGCATAAAAGCCTGTGAAAATCCAAGATTAAAATACCAGAAAATAAAGCTCTGAGAATTAATATTATGTTTGAACACCTGCGTAGTTTAAATGTCACGTACGGCGAAAATTTTGTAGATAACAAATGGTTTCAAAGAATCTTGGAGAAACCGGGGCTTAATATTCACGGGAAGGCGCGATACGGGGTTATTTAACCCAGATACTCCACATGGACTAAAATAATCGATAATAAAGAATATCAATTTGCATCAATAAGAACGGGTTAGATAGAGACAGATAATATGCACAAGACCGAGACACATATAGTAAAAGGCGTGAGTAGAGCAACGTCATGGGGTTGCGATTGGTTGAAAGTAAAAAGGCAAAATTTGAGAGGTGAAAATAACATTTCTGAATAAAAGTCAATTAGTTATTTCCAGACGTGCGTGCCGTGTGAGAATTTCTGAGATTTAAACTGGGACGAGTGCAAAATTCGTAAAAACCGACGCGCGGGCTACGGAATGGGAACAGAGCATGCGAAATTCTAGAAACTGGCCGTTTTGGAGACTCGACCGACAGACAGGCTAACCGCTATATATACCCAGGTGAATATAAACAAGCTCTCTTACATCCGCGACTTGATTGAACGCGTTAAACAGTGCTTTTTTAGTTTTCCGGTTTTAATATTAAATAATTTAAACAGTTTGCTCGAATATTATATGATTTAAAACAGCTTGTTCTTTACGTGCTACATTGAATGTACGTTAGTGCACTTAGAAAAGAAGATACAAGGTAATAAAGTTTAGTATCACTGTACCAATTGGTAAAATTTACTATGACAAATAAATACACAAAAGTAGGCAGTTTTGGCGTATCTTGGTGAAAGAAGTATGAATTTCTTTGTTATTTTCGGGGTATTAATACTTAAATGGTGCATAAACGTGTCTGGATCCACGAAACAAGGTTCAGATATACACAGATTAGTTCCGGAAAAGCCCTGAAACAACTTTAAATAAATGGTGATGGAGAAAATTTTTAAAGCGTTGAGAATCAGAAGCTGTAAATATAACCCAGTTGGAATGGTGTGATTAACAAAAGGGACGATGTACATTGAAGCTACGAGTGCAAGTAACCTTCAGGTAAATTATACTATTTTGTTTGAACTTTGAGATGTTGGTGTGTGTTGAATAACTTTCTAATTTGTTTATTTAAAATGGACAGTAGTGGAATTGTACTAACAATAATATTTTAATTTTAAGGTGAAATTTGCTTGTTTAAGTAGAAAGGGTATTTAGTATTGATGTTCTGGATTATGATAAAAATATGGGTATGTCTTTGAGCTCAATTAGACGAACCTGGTTAATTAACGTAAAGGGTGGTAGATGCTCCTTTGTACTCTGCATATATTGTTATAGTAATTAGTAGGCATCCTACAAGGACTTTAATTCTGGATGCACATTAAAATGATAATAAATTTAATTTTGAAATTTTCCGATATTAAAATTTATGCTGAATATTAATTTTGAAATTTTAATGTATTGTGAATATTGATGTAAATAGAGTTGACGTTGATGTTTGTGGTAGGAATGTGTTTGTTTTTTTATGTATGAGGATGAAAGCTATCTAGAGGAGCAGCCGAGGCGATTAACAGAAGAAAATCAACAGACCAGGTAATTCAAGAGGTTTCCCAGCAATATATATATATATATATATATATATATATATATATATATAATTTTGCATTGGACTACCGCCCGATAGAGGCGCTGTTCTTATTCTGAACGCGTGCGTCTATTAGAGATCGCACGTTTTCAGAGTTAAGCAACCTCGCTCTGGCCAGTACTTGGGTGGGCGGACACTGTTTTTTTAGGAGCGTACATATACATATAGCAGTTGCAGGACCGTGTAGCACATCTCGACATGCACATAAATAAATATTTAACAATCCTGTACACGAGTTTAATGCAAATTTCGGTGCTGCATGTGATTTTCGCTTGACATACATTTTATTTATTATAACTGTTGATGGTTGCAAGACGCCGACACAAAGGAGTGTTACTTACAATTGCAAAAGAGAGTGCTTGCTATTATGTAATAATTATACGACTAATTGCTCGTCTTTCGGTCTACTTTTCGGCTGGCGTTTATTAAATTTTTGAGTAATTTTTAGAAAACGCGGAGTTTGGATATTTGCTAGATGCATTCTCATAAGCACTTTACATCCCCGGAACGCGACATTAAGTATAGACGACGACGACAGCATGTTGAAAAGCATAGCTTCTCGTCCGGTTACCGCAGTTAAGCAACGTTGAGCGCGGTCAGTACTTGGGTGGGTGACCGCTTGCGAACACACCGCGTGTGGTTATCCTTTTTTTTTCTTTTTACGCTGGAATATCGTAGTTTTCCCTGACTTTGTAATTTTTATTAAATTACACAACCCCAACTTTATTTGGATATGTCGCGTTCCGGGTATGTAAAGTGCTTATGAGAATGCATCTAGCAAATATTCAAACTCTGCGTTTTCTTAAAATTACTCAAAAATTTAATAAACGCCAGCCGAAAAGTAGACCGAAAGACGAGCAATTAGTCGTATAATCATTACATAATAGCAAGCACTCTCTTCTGCAATTGTAAGTAACCCTCCTTTGTGTCGGCGTCTTGCAACCATCAACAGGTATAATAAATAAAATGTATGTCAAGCGAAAATCACATGCAGCATCGAAATTTGCATTGAACTCGTGTACAGGATTGTTAAATAATTATTTATGTGCATGTCGAGATGTGCTACACGGTCCTGCAACTGCTATATGTATATGTACGCTCCTAAAAAAAACAGTGTCCACCCACCCAAGTACTGGCCAGAGCGAGGTTGCTTAACTCTGAAAACGTGCGATCTCTAATAGACGCACGCGTTCAGAATAAGAACAGCGCCTCTATCGGGCGGTAGTCCAATGCAAAATTATATATATATTTCATTGTTACTTAATTCAATATATATATTTTTTAAATATATATATTTTTAAATATATATATTTTTAAATATATATATATATTTTAAATATATATATTTTTAAATATATATATATTTTTAAATATATATATTTTTAAATATATATATATTTTAAATATATATATATATTTTAAATATATATATATATTTTAATATATATATATATATATATATATATATATATTATTTAAATATATATATTTTTTAAATATATATATGTATATATATATATATATATATATATTTTAAAAATATATATATTTGAAGAAAATGTATATTACAAAATATTTTACATATATATTAGAAAAAATATATATATCAGTATTTATTATAGACACAAACGGCGCCTCATACACGGGTGCTGGTTGCTAATTAATTTTCTATATGCAAAGCGAAGGTTCACATAAATTATGTAGCGTAGTGAATATAAATGTATAAATAAAATTACCTATCGTACTTTTGTAAAATATTTATTTATTAAGTCGTTTTTATTTAATTATTATACATAGTGCGTAGTAGTATTCTAGTGTAACCATTGTGAATAAATTAATTAAAACTGCTTATACTTTACAATAGTATTCAGTTTTTCTTACAAATATATGGATGGTTATAGAAAATTAGCAGCAAAGAAAGCAGTCGATAAGACGGCGGTTTTGAATAAAACGCCAAAGTTAATTAAATTTTTTTAAACGTTTGAAACGTGTGAAAGAGAGAAATGGAAACCTCTTTAAACCTCGCGCATCTGCTTAATCTTGTTCACTAAAATGTCCATCTTTTTCAACATTTTTGAACGGTTGTGAAAATTTTGATTCCAAGGGCAGTGAAGTTGATAACAGTACTTTGGCATCTGAAGGTTTTCTTACTATAGAAGATGGTTTGGTTGATGAATCTGATAATAAAAGCGCCTTACTAAGTCCTAGTGCATTGTCTACAACATAAGTATTGGTGGGTACTGATAAAAAAAGAACATTAATAGATTTCACCCGTTTATATCTGAGAAAAAACAGCACTTCTCAGTATAGGGATACTTTTTTATTTTATTTTAATTTAAGAAAACATTTTCAGGGTAGATTTTGTCGAATCTTAACAAGGATCTAAGTATAGCTGATAAAATATATAATTCCCTGATTAATTTTGTAACAGCCACTTGAACGGAAGAAAGTTTTAAACGTTTTGAAGAAAGAACCAAACAAAAAACTGATTGCAAATATAAAAAATCTAAGTTCTCATGTGCAGAACTTCTAACCAAACTTACAGATATGTTGTTATCAAAAATATATAAATATTACATATACATTAAAAACAAGATGTCGAATAACTCGAAAACCTTTCGACTTAGAGCATTGGTGCTTTGAGAAAATATGTTCAGGAGGTATGGAGCTATGAGAGCTATGAGAAAATATGCTCAAGAGGTCGATATTAACCTAAAACTTTATTTATTTTTTGCTGGAGTGAAATTTATCATAGTGTCATATTTTAAACACTTAATCCGTTATACTCGATTGAAATCTTAAATTATTCACTAATATAAACTGTTTTACTGTGCGTATTTTTCAAGTAATTGTTTACACTGTCACATTTAGCAATTGCTTTAGTAGAATTAAGTAGAGGTCATTTGACTGGCAGTGTCACATACATCTGTATATGGTTCAGAACTCACGCTGTATTCAGATATAGATTTATTCACAAAATTAACCTGAGATAAGAGTTTCATTGGTCGAGGCGCAGATTTAAAGACCCAATAGAGAAGTTAGTAAATTATTAATTAAAGAAAGGAAATTATAGAATTTGGTGCATTGCTAATTTGCTCATATATTATAATTATTAATCCTATAAGGGGGTTATATTATAATATATATATATATATATATATATATATATATATATATATATATATATATATATATAATATATATATATATATATATATATATATATACCTTAAGTAAATTTCGTAAAGAGTTGACTAAAATGGTTATTACTTAACGTATATTATTACTATTTTGGTGGGGCGTATGGGAACAATAGAAATTATTGAAGAATCTGAAGAAATGCGCCTGGAACATCTACAATTTTTTTTACAGTATGACGTGCCATGTGGACCCGCAGATGTCAACTTCAAAAGTTGTTGTGGTCCAACCGAAAACTATCAGTATCTTCAAGATCGCACTGTGATAAGCTTGAAACACGAACGTCATGCTAAGCTGTAAGGCACGTTGTATTTTCTCAGCATCGTCTTGTTGACTTATCTCATTAAAATTGGGTCTACATTCTGTTTTATAAGTTTTTATGTTTACTCATCGCACAAGTGAAGATGCTACGGTGTAGAAAATTAAACTTACGTTGCTACAACCGTCGGATTATCTTAATGCGACAGCTGTTTTTAGTTGGATATGAACTATAAAATAAAATTTTGTGTATAAAAATTTGGAGTTACACAATTGTTAAGATGTGATGTTATACCTAATTTTTTGTCAGCTACAGCTGCTGTGAAATGCATTTCGGTCAGTGGATGGGTTTTCTCCTTTATTGCTATTGGTTATTATTACAATATTTTTTAAATATACTTATTTATCAAGAGTTACCTTTTATGGAGTGTTTTTGGACACTAAGTAAGTATGTTTACGTAGATATTTTTTTTTAATGAATATTTTAAACATAAACGATTTAAAAATTGCAGTAACCAGTGGACTGAGAACAACCCATAATGTATTAGTTCTTGTTAATTCTTGTGTTGAATTAAGAATTAATTTGAGGTACCTGAGGGTATTAGTTATATTTCCGTCGATTTTTACGGTATAAACAATCCACTTTTTTTGCTGTTAATTGAAGAGGGTATTAATTAATTATTTTTTGTGTAGATTTTTGTACTGTGTAAATTCTCGGAGATATGTTGTAGATAAATGTTGATTTCTACGCGGGTTGGTTTTCCTTTTCTTGAAACATGTTTTTTTTATTAGATGTTTTGTAAATAAAATTCCTTTCCTTTCGTTGATAATTTAAAAAGCAATAAGAAATGAAGCCTTATCATAAAAAATCAATAACTAGAATTTCAATAACAGATAGTTCTATCTTACTATAATTGCAACGGCTTTCTGTAGGTAATGTTAGAGTTCTTCCTGCAGATAGAGCGTGCGAGGCGATCTTTGTATATCAAGCGAGTAGTTAATGATATTATATTAAAGGAACTGCAAGATTTCCGTATCAGCAAGTACAGTGTTGTAGTGTCGGGGTAAACATTTGGGACGTAGCCCTAAGCATAAATTAAAATATACCTACAAGGAAGATGAGCTATTATTAGAATTTTGATTGGTCACTCTAATTTTTTTTCTGTAGCAATTGGCTGATCCTAACTTTGATACCCCTCAGGAAATTAATATGCTGTTGGGAGCAGATGTCTTTGCTCAAATAATTTTAAACAATTCACGTTGGGGTGATGCCTTCGAACCAGTAGTCATTAATACTACGTTCGGTTGGATATTAACTGGCAAAGTAGTCTTGCCTACTCAGTTGTTTACGTCATTTTGTGTAAAAGTAGAACAACTTGATGTGAAAATTCGTAAATTTTGGGAGCTCGAACAAATTCCTTCCATGGTGCACTTGTCCTCTGAGGAAGAGAAATGTGAACAAGAGTTCTCTAAAAATTATTTTCGTGATGAGACAGGAAGATTTGGGGTAACTTTACCTATCAAAGACTCCGAACCTACATTTTGTGAGCCTTGTGCCATTGCGATTCCCAGATTTTTAACGCTAGAACGTCGTCTAGTAAAAAATGTGTAGTTGTCTTCTAGTTACAAGGAATTTATAAGGGATTATATCGACAGTGGTCATATGACACAAGTCAAACCCCCTTTAGAAGACTCTTTAGAGTAATAAATATTATTACATTCCACACTATGCAGTACATAAAGTTGATAGTACCACAACAAAATTACTAGTTGTATTTGACGCTTCGTGCAAAGATACTTTGGGTAATTCTTTGAATCAACATTTATTAATTGGATGTGCTTTGCAGAAAGATATAATTGAAGTGTTGTTAAATTTTCGTGTACATCGTGTAGTCATTTCGGCCGACATAAAGCAAATTTACAGGCAGATTCTTATAAAAGAAAGTCAGCGTAACTACCAACGCATTGTCTGGCGATTTACAACTTAGGAATCTATTTCAGACTTTCAATTAAATACTGTTACTTATGGGTTAGCATCTTCACCATTTTCAGCATTACGGACACTTCAGGAATTAGCAAACTTACAATCGGCTAATTATCCTCTCGCTTCCAAGGTTATCTCAGAAGATACGTATGTAGATGATGTTGCAAAGCAACTTGTTATTAAACTAAATTCCTTGTTTAAATCTGGAGGTTTTGAATAACCCAAATGGTGCAGAAATTTTGTAGGAGTAGTTTCAGAATGTTTAAGCGGTGATGGCTCGCAAATATATTCGTTTCAAGATAGTGCAAGTACTTCTTTAAAAATATTAGGCTTTCGGTGGCATCCTGCTTCAGATGTTTTTGCCCTATACTATTTATGTTCACGAAAGGCCATGCTACAAACGTACATTTTTGTCGGAAGTAGCAAGAATTTTTGACCCTCTTGGTCTTTTAGCACCACTAATGTTTCTCGCTAAGCGATTCATTCAAGAATTATGGTTATTAGGTCTAGATTGGGATCAAGAGCCGAATGATAAGTTTGTTCAAAGGTGGAATCGATTTCTATCCGATTTACCAGCACTTTCACATGCGACCATTCCTCGTCGATTTATTAGAGATGATTTGCAAAGATTAGAGCTCCACGGCTTCTGTGATGCCTCAGAAGCAGGCTATGCTGCGGTGATATATCTTTGTTGTTTTGAAACTCATGGTAATGTTTCTGTTTCGTTAGTATGTGCCAAATCAAAGGTGGTCCCACTCAGTAAAATTACAGTGCCAAGATTAGAACTTTGTGCTGCAGTGTTGCTATCAGAATTGATTAACTTTGTGATTGTCACCCTTGAGGACAAGTTGAAATTTGCAAATATTTTCGCTTGGTCTGACTCAAAGGTAGTGTTGTCTTGGATTTAGTCGACACCAAACCAATGGAAAACTTTTGTTGCGAATCGGATAGCTCGAATTCAATCGTATGTGCACCTTCTAATTGGTATCATGTAGATTCCAAAAATAATCCTGCAGATTGTGCTTCTCGAGGTATATTTGAATCTGAGCTGGTGAATCATCCCTTATGGTGGGCGGTTCCTCCATGGTTATCGGTTACAGAAAATAATTTTTCGCCCTTTGTGGCAGTTGAAATGGAAGATCTTTTACCCAGGGAAGAAAAAGTTAGTAAAACGTTTTTCGTAATTTTCAAGGAAAATTGCTTGGATTATTTGTTAGATAAATTCTTCACTCTAGGGAAAATATTAAGAATAATTTCGTACCGTCAAAAATTTATTTGAAATTTAAAAGCCACTCAAACCGAAGGTTTAATTGGTAATATTTTGATACATGAATTACAATCGTCGTTATATATTTTGGTGAAACATGTTCAGTATAACACATTTAAAATAGAAATGGATAACTGTCGCTGTAAAAAACCTTTATCTAAACAACTGCGTCCTTTGAGTCCATTTATTGATGACCAAGGGCTGTTTAGGAAGGCGGCAGATTGAAAAATTCACAATTAGACTTCACCTCTAAATTTCCTTTACTCCTACCGAAATCACATAAATTGACAACCCTCGTTATTAGAGATTGTCATATTAAACATTTACACTCGGGTGTTCGTACCACATTATTTCTGCTTGCTCAGAATTATTGGATAGGCTCAGCAAAAGCAGCAGTAAAGGCGTGCCTAAAGGCTTGTATTTGCTGTTGGAAAACCAATCCGCCATTGTTAGCGCCGTTTATGGGAAACTTACCTTCTCCTAGAGTTACGCCAGGAAAGGCCTTTCTTAACTTCGGAGTTGATTACGGTGGACCCTTTACTTTTACTTTAAATCCAGTTATAGGTGGAAAGACCACTAAAGCATATATTTGTTTGTTTGAGTGCTTAAGCACAAAGGCTATTCATTTGGAATCGGTATCGAGTTTGGCTTCAGAAACGTTTATCGCAGCACTACGGTGCTTTATGGCTTGTCAAGGTCGTTGTTTGAAAATATATTGTGATTGCGGAACAAACTTTGTTGGCGCAAATAGAGTTTTGACTGAAATGATGAAGTTTTCAGCCGAGTCAGAGGGAATTCAATTTGTTTATAATCCACCTGGGTCACCTCACTTTGGGGGGCTCTGGGAGCCGGGGATTGAATCTGTGAAAGGTCATTTATATCGCGTGTTCGGTGGCCAGATTTTAACCTACGAAGAAATGTGCACTGTATTGGCACAAATTGAAGCGATGATCAATTCACGTTCATTATGTGCGTTGAGTGCAGACCCGAACGATTTTTCCTGTTTGACAACTGGTCATTTTTTGAATTTAGAACTAGTCTCGGTTGTAGCACACCCAGATGTGTTAAATACAAAAACAACTCGGTTAAATTGTTGGCAATTGTTACAACAAATCCAGCAAAGCTTCTAGAAGAAGTGGAGTGTAGACTATCCTCATACTTTACAGCAGGAGCGCAAATGGTATTCTAATAAAGTGACTCAAGTAGATATTGGGTCGTTGGTTCTTGTTCGGGAGGCACAAACTTCTCCTTTAAAATGGCGGTTGAAGTACATCTCGGTAATGATAGGATTATTCGGGTTGTAACCGTAAAAACTTGCCTAGGTTTAATGAAATGATTATTGGTAAAGTTAAGTTTATTGCCTATGCAGTAATTTGTTTGTAGTAATTATTGTTGTAAACAGCATATTTTTATGTTTAATTAGTAAAGTAAGATAAGTCATATTATCCTTATTTTGGTAGGCGGTATGTTCGGTCCTTTTTGTTAATATTAAAATTAGTTAAAACCTGCCCTGCTTTCCGTTCCTATTAAATCATCTTGATAAAAGATGCTTGTTTACAAAGGTGTCAGGCGACCGCCCCGATGATGGCCGTGATAAAGGTGCGGGCTAAAACTAGTTGATTCCATGCTCAACCCCTTAATAAAACACAAGGACAATGTTCTGAGAGTCGTCGCTTCGTAACCATGCGTTAAGCTTTGCATCAATAGCTGACTAATAATGTGAATCAATAAACAATAATGTTGTTAAATAACGGGACGTAAGTGCACTTCACGTGTGTTGTGTTCTAATCAAATCACATACGTTCTAAGTGTTGATAAACAATGGATTATTGCAAGTGGAATCGTTATAACAGGCAGTGTAAATCATCAATGGTTTCGATTAAAAATACAGTCCATATAAAATCTCGTCGTGGGAACCAGTTCGTAAAAGATACTAACTAACGGGTATGTTTTTATGCTATGACATTAGCGGCAACCTCAATGGTTTGCCCCAACTAATACTAGTATAATGTTTGTTTTTTACTGATAAAATAGAATATAGACCAGTAAGATTTTTACGGCACAATTATTATTTCTGAAATCATTCTTTTTGCAATTGCGTTGACTTAGATTAATATGTAGCACCTACGTAGTAATTTATAGGTATCTACCGTACGTTAAAATCCATTAAGTTATAAGGATGGACTCGAGCCGGGCCGGGCCGGGCTTTAATAAGCCCGGCCCGGCCCGACACAGAAAGATAACCGGCCGGGCCCGAAGCCCGACCTGAAATGAAAATTGACGGCCCGGCTCGGCGGGCCGGCCCGGGTCGGCCCGAAGACTTTCATTCAGCGAATAAGAGAATATTTTTTTCTGTTGTGTTCAACAAGTAACTATCACTCTTTTGTTTAATTTAAGAGTATAATGATTTTGAATTACAATCAAGATACTTGTAGATCATACCGTAGTATATCATTTGATTTTTTATTCTGTTACGTACCTAGACGTAGCCGGAAGAAAAGTAAATACCAGGCTAACTATTAAATCGGAGAGTGGGAGGATTCGACAACATACCAAAAAGAAACAAAAAACACATCGCCCACGATTATCCATTAATAAATAAAAATAAATAACGGATTTTGTACAAACAAGGAAGAGCAATAAATTAAGCGTTACTATTTCAAAGCAAACAGGTGATATGAACAATTTAGTACATTAGATACGAAGTGCCATCTCGAATTTACACAAAATAAAATTAACCAGTAGTAAATAAACCTGTGAGAGCTTTTGTCAAGCGTTTTTAAAGTTTCACCTTATACTTTTTGCAAAACAACTAATTAGTAGGAAAGAATTAACGTGTGGAAGCTTTTGTCAGACATCTCTTAAATCGTACATAGAACCGTTTGTAAAATAAACCAATCAGTACAAAGGAATAAGCGTGTGTCTGTCCAATATTTTTAACACAGGTAAATCACCCATATAGAGCGATAATATCGATTAGCAGCAACGAACAATTGTTCTACAATGTTACGTTTCTTGTCACATAACTACACCAAACGTTGATACGGAATATCCCATTGACACACACAAAAGCAAACAAGTTGCATACCTGTAGATGTCCGGATACTTAGCTTGAAAACCGTCGGGGGTGAGTCAATACAGGAACGCCGCGGTATTCAGGATCCACTCATCCTACCATCGTAACTACAGCAACGATCTACGGACAAAAACAGTTTGTCTACAGAAAGGAAGAACCTATTTGGCCTCCAGCTAAAAAAGCAATTCACGCAAGACACCTAGTTGTCGAACAGAAAATAAACAGACGTGCATTGCTTTTGAAATACGGTGACGAATAATGTAGAAAATATGTCGACGCACAAGTTGTAGAAGCAAATTTAACAATGGTTCAAATAACACGAATTCGAACTGCCAATCCTTGCTTATCGAAGCGGGATTAAAACTGGAAAACCCGGGTTTTGTCGGATAGTGTGCGACCTTATTTCAACAACTCTCTACATTGAAACAATAGAGAAAACCATTATAGGCGGTCGTAATGTATACCAAGATAATGGGTACCTGAAACAGGATGTAACTATTTAGTTGTTGCATAAACTTGTCGTTTCATAGCAACTAGATTTAAGTTGAGGAATTTATTCGAGAGCGTGTTTATTATTAATTATGTTGAAGGATTTAACAGTAAAAACAGAATTTATTTGAGTGGGTATTGAATTAATAAGGGAGAGAAATAGGGTAATTAATTTAAGCTAAAAATAAACGTAACAATTCTTTAAAAAATCCTAGAAATAGGTAACAAAGGTACAAAATGTTTAGCAATTTTCAATGTTTATGAAATTGTACGCCTAACGTACCTTATAACCTTTATAATAAATTTGCGTCCGCTTTATTTTGTTGTTCCTACTTCAAAGAATTTTACTAAAATTACTTACTTGAAATTGGAGAGTTATTGCAAACTCATTTTAAGCAGACTTTATTAAAAGAATCTTCAAATAAAGTATCCTTTTTTAAAAGTTTGCATCCAATCTAAAGGAGTGTTAGTGCAAGAGTTTTTTCCTTTACTCTTTATTCTGACATATATGTTTAGTATTCTATATCTAGAGTTTATGTTTTAAAAATGAATAAAGAATTAATCTCTTTTGTGATAAGGTTACCTATAATACATGTATAACTATATTGGAAAAAATCAAAGAAATTGTATTCACACAAAGATAAACCTTCTTTTGTTATTTGAGTCTTTCATTTCCCACAGATTCGATAACATTTGTATGTGTTGTCAAAGTGTTTTCACGGTGTTTTCGAGTTTACTTCAAAACACTGTTTTTAGTTCTTCCCAAGCATATAGCATATCTGTTTTCAAAACGATTTTTACAGCTTACTTCTAGGAAAAGCATTACAAAGCAGCATCCTCGTATTTAGAGCGTTAACGTTTTATACCTTTTTCGTGTTATAAACTTGGACATTATATTTCTAAATTTAATTACCGAAACAACACTACAAAAAACCATTTATTTCGCTATATTTATACAAAAAGCAGACAATTAAATGTAAGTTTGTGCGTAAGGCATTTGGCATATGTTAAAATTAAGGCGCCTTAAATAAAAGCATTCTCTGCCTGAATTTAAATTAAATAAAGGTGTCCTGTATTTTAATAAGGTACAAACATTAAAGGTGTAATTGCGCATGTGTAAATGTCAAATAAGGAAAAACTTTATTAAAAAATGGGTAAAATGAACGTTGCAGCAACTCTCTAGTGTTTTAGGCGGTAGACATAAATTATACATGCGATTGATAATATCGACGTTCGCCACATGATTGAAATTTGAAGTATATACACATACATAATATAAATCGTGCAAACTTTTGAATTATGAATAAATCATCTTTTTTAACTTGCCTAAAGTACAACTTGAGAAACATTAAATAGGACTAGAACAAAATATTTGGTATAAAATGTGAGTTATAATATCACGTCTCTTTTACACTAAACAAGACAAAAAACTGATTATTAATGGGTTCTTGAAGACACTACGTGAAAATATAATTAAGAACGTTTACTTACTCAATGTGAGATAGAAGTGAAGGGACGATGGAGTTTCTACTCGTGCGTTTTTCGGTCCGAAAAGTTTGGGCCGGTCCGAGTCGTTTGGCTCGGCCCGGCCCGAAAAAAGATAGGCCCGGCCCGGTCCGGCCCGAATAAAGCGGTCAACGGCCCTGCCCGGATTCGAGCCCGGGCCGGGCCGGCTCGAAAGCCCGAGCCCGAGTCCATTCCTAATTAAGTAAATAAGTAAAGCAAGCGCTTGACTAGTTTTGTGGTTCTTCGTATACAGCAAAAATTGTGTTACAAATCAATAAAATATGCCAGAGCGTGATAAAGAAGTTAGATGAAAAAATCAGTCATAAGGTCTAGTGTATGCCACTGCTGCACGAAATTCGTGAAATTCATACTACTGCATTCAAGATATCGAATTATAACAGTACAAGCTTATAAACATGCATACGAGTATGCTCACGCGCACGCTTGCACACACGAAAGCACGCGCACACGTACGTACACGTGCAGATGCATATGCACAAGCATACTCACATTCGTCTTCGCAAGCAAACGCACTTGTTTATTAACACGAACACGTTCATAAATGTGTACATGCAAATGTACACATACCCTTGCACCGAATATGCACAGCATAGACATATTTTAACATTGGCATACTCTGACCTTCTCATAATTGTTAGTACTTTTCTAGTTGCACTTGTTAAGTCGAAAAGTAAATAGTTGTTTCAATATACCATAATAGCAGGAATTATTTATTTCAATGCACATTTCCTCAGTTCCGAAATTAATAAGGATCTGTTTCCTATTAAATTTGTATTCCTGCCACCACCAATTTTATCATGACTGCAAATAACGGAAGATAAATCTTAGATTTCTAGTTTGTATTCATAGATGTAGTGCATTCATCCATGTAGAAACGTACGTGTTTTCTCGTTCCCTAGCTTGGATAAAATTATATTAGAGCACCCTAAAATTGTTATTCAGTGTTCCATTATCTGCAAACACTTCGATAGTTTTCAAATCTAATTTTCCTTCAAGTAAGGGGAACATCATTGATGTAACACGCTTTGAATGTAAACTGTGCTCAGCTTTTATGTGACATTATAAACTTAAATGAGTTGCAAGTTGTAACGGGTATTTTTATAGTTTAACATTTTACGCTATACTCAATTCTTAAAATACATCGTTTTTGGATCGCTGTTTGTATAAAGTAAATACTTTCGAATAGTTTTCAGATTTGTATGCAATTTAACTCGCGTGTATTAATTTTAAAAGATAGTTTAATTGAAGATTGGTTTTCATTAATAAATAAATTGCAAGGAATGAATTTTAAATAGGATTATTCGTAAATTGTTTTCCAACTTATTGAAAATTATAAACCGCTTGGAATTAATTCTAAATTGCATCGTTCTTGGCTTGCCGTTCGTATAAATTTTTTTCTTTATGTATTATCGAAGTCGAGATAACAGACGCTCAGATGTTATGGGTAACAACTATTTTATATAAACAGATTAGAGAGCAGTGTAGTTTTGATTACATTTGAAGGAAGTATGCTTTATATGTAACGTGTTTGATTGATGACAAGTGCGGTTGTAAGAACATTTGACGGACTTGCTTAGTGTTTGCACGTGCTTTATTGATTGTGTTTTTTTAGTTGATTTGTCTTTTTATATTTGAACTGTGTGTTGCATCTAGTTTCGCGGTCCTTTTTTTATCAGAGTAGTGCATACTTTGGATTATCCAACGACAGTTGATACTGTAGTTTCTGAGTTTTCTAACCCCAAAGAATCTAAAATAGATCATTGTTTGCGCAAATTTCGTTATTCAAAAGCATTAGATTTTTCTTTGTTACCATAGGTAGCAAATAGAACACCTCACGTTACTGTTAGTTTAATGCATTACATCGTGCCTTGAAGGCCCGTGATTCTAAATTTTTATTACCATTTTTTTTTTACGATTTGTGTTACGAAATATTTTGAAATTATTGTCTCAGGAAATAGAATTAACAAGAAATTTATCAATGCTACATAGTTCCATCAGCATGATAATGTCTGCTGCTAACACTAGTGAAATACGTAGGTGTGATTAGTGTAAAGTGTAAGAAATTCCATCAACACCTTCACAGTCAAGGGTAAAGTGCTTCGTTAGTGCAGGACATCGTGAATCCCACACTTCAACTGCAAGGAAGCGTTACCGAAGGACTTTGTGTAAGTTGAACTATTTCCTACTTGTTATTACTTTAAATATCTATCGGTTGTTTTGCCATATCTTCGTCGTTCTGATACCTTTTACAATAGACTTGCCTGCTATTAAGAAAAAAAAGAAAGAAACAAAAAAATCAATACTACTGAATTACTAATATCAATTGTGTCTTACCTATTTACCTTTTGTTAACATTTTATCTGATTTATGTTTAATTGGTGTGTGAGGAAACGTTTCTGCTACTCCCCAATATTACCTCACTTTGTAATAAAAATTTTTGTAACGCTTTTATCGTAATTATATTATATAGATTATCCAAACAGTTTTATTTACATTCTACAAAGTACTGAATAATTTAGGCTTCTCATTGCTGCTATGCTTATTCTTTTTTTTCCAGGTTTGCTTAACTATTTTTCTTGCAGGTATTGTCACTAATTCCTTACAGCCGCGTACATCATATGTTAGTCTGCTTTCCTACAACCCCCCCCCCCCCAATCTCCGATTGAGCCCGGTCATTCCTTGATAACTTTGTGTTACGCACGGCTACGAGCCAACGTAGCATAAATATTTGGCGCCCAACGTGGCTGCCTCGATCAACGTAACAAAGTGTTCCCTAGTATGCAATTGTGGTTTATAGTAAATATGACCAGTATGAGAGCTCATGGACATACAAATGAAGTTTCATTTGTTTAAACCTTTTACTATTCGTAAATTATTAATAATAAGATATTCGGGGTTTTGACAGGGAAATATTAGAAACCAATACAGCTGATGTTATCGCTCGCTGTTGTAAGCGGCACTATCAGGACAATAACTAAAACACACACTACTTCTGAAGATACAAACTCACACTTCTAATTAAGACGAAACATGTCTTGCAGCAAAGGAGTGCACCCAATAGAGTTAACTACTTTGCCATAAAATACCTTTTGGATTGATTGCAATAGTGAGTTATAGTTATAAAGTAACCTTCTTGGGAGTACTACTTTAATGCAAGACATCTCTCGGCTTAATTGCTCGTATCAGTTTGCACATTCAGATGTAATGTTCTGCTTGTAGTTGTAGTGCTGATGATGCCCCTTATGACAGTAGGTAAAGCACCGACTTATTAGTTTCTAATATTTTCCTGTTCAAACACCAAACACGTATTATTATTAATCAGGACTTCCACCGTGAAAGCATTCGTCAGTGGAAAAAATTAGTATAACAATTTAGTAAAGTACACGTTTGGTTGATTAATTCCTGCTGCAGTGTTTTCAATTACTTGCATTCTTAATGGTCTGACTTACCAATTAAAACCTCATAGCTGATTTTTTGAAAACCTTCCGTAATTGTTCTATGTGGTTCGGCAAAAGGCAGTAAACTAAACAATAATACAACTAAATGTATAGGGCACTGAGCAAAGACAAAAAGTACTTGCAATTTAGATTGTGCATCAATGCACACGAATGCAAAGACGTTACGGATGAAATATTTACTGCTACAGGTAAAATATGCATTAAAACAATATAAATTTTGATTTGTTCTGAAGAGGCGGGGACCCTGTAACAATAAAAGGGTGCGTCGGTTAACTGCAGTTGTTCGGAAGTGGGTGTCTGTGAATAGAGGACAAGAGAATATAAAGAGCAATAAAGAAATACAAGAATGATAACTAACAAAGTTAAAATTCTACATTACATTAACACTTACTCTGAAAGGTCTTGTTTCTGTCAATATCGAGGAAACAATCGGTCGTCGCAAGCTGTATAATGTCCATATGTGTAGGTGGAAGACAGTTATTCCGCATAAACTCCCTTGCTTTGGTTTTCTAACAATTTGTCCAATTAAATTGCTCGAAATAAAATACTGCTTCCAGGTATGGCCAGCACTGGGACAGTTGGACCATCTTTACAAATTACCATTTATACCTGTATTTCCCTAAATTATTAAAATAAAAATTCACCTTAAACTTAAGCTCTATTTACGTAAAAACATAATTTCAATACACATCGACATACAAATATGATTTACCAAAGATAATTTATCTTCAATCTGACAGGTGTTATTGAACTAAAATATAAAGAAAATCTTAAAGAAAAACTTAACCTAATCCAACAACAAAATCATTCGACGATTCACATTTTCTTGTCTAATTGTTAAATTAATAAATCCCAAATTAATGGTAATGTTGTTTAACAAACAAAAAAACAGTCTACTGCCAAGGTTGCACTATCACCTTGTCCTTTCCAAAATACACAACACCTACACATTTCATATTAGTTTACTGCTAGTAAATTTATCCTTCAATTAACGTTCTATGTTGAAAAAATGTCAAAACATAGTGATGTCAACGTTTATTTATACTGAATCCTACATGACTGAATACTATTACTTACAGGTTACTCCCTCAAATTCGGGTAATGTCCAGACAACAGCAGCTTTTCTTATTTTTCAAAGCAACAGTTACAACATTACTTCAGAATATTTAAATTAATGGCGGGATGAATAAATCTAGTTTCACTCCCCGCACAGGACCTTAACGAACACATTCCTCCCGCAGACGTTTCGAACCTTCCCTTTCACTAAGTGCAAAGTCGAAAACGTTTCGTATATCGTATATTTTCTGCTCTGTGCAGCTGTGTTTCGTTCCACTTTCTAACATATTCAAATCTCACTACATTTTTTTTTCAACGAATCCATTTACGTACATTAATTCCCAAATCCTCCTTAAATTAACCCCTCTGGGGGATTTCGCATTAAGACCCCGCTCCAGTTCTTCTGCCATTCTGCATTTTCTACGTGTTTAGATGACTGATTTTTAACAGACTGTCTTACCGATTCAAACTCAATTGGCTTTATTATTTCAATTACCCTTCAACTTCGTATTTTGTACAGAGTTCTTCATATTATTGCACAGTATTGCAATTACGTTTATAGCAAATAACACCACAGCGTCGCTGTTATGCAGTCTTTTACGTAGATGTATCGATAATTTTATTGATCTGAAACTCTTAATTGTACACGTTGTAGTCTGACGTATAAAGGATTGCGTCATTTTTTGGTAACCCTCCACGTGTGTATTTTTTATGGCTCAACGTTTGAATGTTACATTATATAGGGTGGTCTTTCATCAATCCCACGCTTCCAGTTTACTGTAATGAGAGGATGACTTAATTTATGTAATCCTATTTATTTGTATTCTGCTTTGTCGATATCTAGTTAATACAAAGTGTGTAGTTTTCCTTTCATGATAATTACAACAATGTCTATAAGGGGTCTTGGCCATGTATCGGGAATAAGTAACAGAAACAAAACTTAAGGAGTGAAAATTTCTTTACTGTTTTTCAAAATATTTTCCGCGATAATTGATACGCTTTTGCATGTTGGAACCAATTTCCATTGCATTTTTTTCCATTCCGATTAAGATATCTCCAAAACGTGGATTTTGAAAGCATCAACCACCTCTTCTAGTGCCGAAAATCGTTGTCCCCGCAGCTTGTTCTTCACGTGTGGGAGCAAAAAGAATTCATTAGGTGCAAATCAGGACTATACGGCAAATGGCCCATCAATTCGATGTTTTGAGTGCTTAAATAGTCAGTTGTTTGAGCCGATGTGTGAGAGGTCGCATTGTCATGATGGAGAATGATTCGGTGTCGTCATCTTATTTCTCCGACAACTTATGACAAACAAATGGTTGTATACCAAGCAGAATCAACTGTTTTACGATTCTCTAAAGCAACGGTCGCGATTTGTCAATTTATTCCGAAAAAACAGGCAACCATTTTCTTCGAAGTACTTCGAGCGCGGACAACTTTTCTTGGATTTTTTCATCTCGGAAGAACCATAGAGTTGACTGCTATTTACTTTCAGGTTCCTACGAATAAATCTAAGATTCGTCATCTGTGTAGATGTTATACACCGTTTAATGCACCGCGATCGCATTTTTTGCGTATTTTTGCACCAATCGACACGAGTCGTTTTTTGAGCGATTGTCAAATTATGCGCGATCCAACGCGCATATAACTTTTTTACAGCTAAATGTTTATATAATATCAAATGTATACTTATCATAGTAATGCCTAGAGATCCCTGAATCTCACGATAAGTCACATGACAATCTTGCATTATCAATTCGCGCACAGCATCGATGTTTTCTGGCACAACAGCTAATTTTGGTCGACCTTCTTTAAATTAATCCGCTAACGAACTACGACCACAATTGAATTCACTGTACCAACGATATATAGTGGTTTTAGTTGAAGCTTTTTCTCCAAAAGTCGGAATAAGTTGATTCAAGCACTGTTATGGAGATAATCCACATCGAAAATCGTAAAACATCATCGCAGAAAAATGTTCACGAGTTAATTACATTTTTTGGCTAAGACGAAATTTTCAGCTCAATCCAAACAAAACAAATAGTGCTCATATGGCAAAATGTTATAAGTATGTGTACTGTCAAAAATGTCGAACTTTAGATTGGAAACATTAGATCGCACCTAGCAACACTAGTGTTGCCGGTTCCCGATATATCAAGCACCCCTCGTATTAAAATTACGTCACATTGCATCGAACTTATTCTACTGAAACGTCAAAAGCTCATATTTAAGAATTTAACAAATTAACAAATCCACGGTTATCCCATAAATTTAAAATTTACTGACAAATGGCATTCTAGGACTGTGCAACTCTGTGGTTGTGATAGGTTTGTTTACATTTTTGTGATTTTTATTATAATTTACAACCCCTTTTTTAAGTTTTCCTATGTATTTGCAAACATAAAACAATATTTTTATGGTTATTAGTATAATTGAAATAAAAATACGGATTTAATTAGAAATCTTGGTTTTTAAATACTATTTTATACGAACTTAAGATTCTACATGGTGTTCTATCAAGAAGGTGGTCTATTTACGATTAAGTACTTTGTGTTTCCCATCTAATTCAAGTTCTGCGTAACGCATCGCGTTACAACGTGGTTGTCGTTTAATTTTCTTTTTTTGCAAATGCAGTTTTAACAACTAAACACTGAATTAGATATATTCGACACTCTTGCACGATAAAGAGAAACCGAATAAACATCAACCGCTTTGAGGTATGAAACAAAAATTGTCAAAGGTGGATAACCTCAGATATATTAGGCAAAACTTGAACTTCATAGTTGTAACAAAATATTAAGCACAATGCAATTCATCAATTTAACCAAACTTCTTAAAACGTAATAGTATTGTAACAAAGGTGTAGAAGTGTCTAGAATCGAAAGGGGCAATGCCATTAAACTAACAATAGATTGATTAATAGTAACAAGCATACAAAAGTGAATAATGGAAAAGTTTCTGGTATTTTTTAGAAAATTTGCCAGCAATTAAATTATATATCTAAAGTCCCACATTCTCTCAGTGCAATTAGCTACAATTTAAGTGTGAAGTTGCGAGTATTATGATACATAAATTATGGTAAGTTGTAAAAATAAATACGTTTAATGTGAATATAAATAAGCACGTGTCTAGATAAATTACGTATAGTCGAACTTAGTGAAGCAGTAGTTAATTTTCGTGTTAAAAGAATCCAGTGATAGAAAACACATTAGTGATTTAAAATTCCCATGCGTTTATTACTAATTAAGAAGAGAAGACCCTTAGTTTATACCAAGTCTGCAGCAACGATTAATAAATACTACAACAAAGTATGCGTGTATTACTATATAGATCAAATACTCACTGCACACCGATATTATGTAAAAAACACGCCTATCATACACAGCTATCATACTTTTCAAGTACAGTATTGCCTGAAATAAACAGTACTGAAACTAAGTTGGCGGTGTTTTTATGCGTGCGCTGTCACACTCAAGTTAGCTAGTATAGACCTGTCAAGTAAACCTCAAACAAGTAATTAGTAGGGCCTAATTGTTAAAAATGGTGTTAAGTACAGAGGAGAAAGTGTTTCTGGTAGAGCATTATTTTCGTTCATACGGAATCGGCCGACGTAATGGTGCAAGTTTGCTATACGTGTCTGATCAATTCACACAAAGGTTTAATTAACGTTCTCCAAGTAATGCTGTAATTTTGAAGGTTATTGAAAAGTTTAGAAATACAGGTAGTGTATTGTGCCAACGAAAAGGAAACTCAGGGCGTCCCAGGACAGTTAACAACAACAATAACCATGAACGTGTTTTGAGCAAATCTTAGAAAATCCGAAAGTCAGCCAGGCAAGGACAGCGTTACAACTTGATTTAAAATGAACTTCCTTTCAAAGAATCCTGAAGGAGCTGGGTACATTTTCGTATGTGATTCAGGTACATCAACAACTACATCCTCGGGATTATCGCAGTAGAGTGGAATATTGCGCCAGAATTCTCGCGTTACAGTATGAAAATCCTGAATTTTTGAAAATGTTTGGTTTTCAGACGAAGCACATTTTCACTTGTCAGGCTATGTGAATCGTCGCACAAATCAATTTCTGGGCTTTGCCAGACCCGATGAGGTTCAAGAGGTTCCTTTACATAGTGAAAAAGTGAGTGTCTGGTGTGCTGTTTCCGGACACGGAATCATTGGTCCGTACTTTATCGAAGAGAATGGTAGGCAAGTCACACTTAATCAACAGAGGTACAGACAAATTTTAACACGATTTATCCCTGATCTACGTCAATTCTGTCGTGCACGTAACTTGGCATTTCGAAACCAATTTTTTCAGCAGGACGGGGCAACTTGCCATACTGCTGCCGCAATTCGTCAATTTCTTCAAGAACATTTTCCAAGCAAATTCATATCACGATTTACTGACTTCCCTTATCCTTCACATTCTCCAGACCTCACACCTCCAGACGCATACATTTGGGGCATGGCTAAAATGCCGTTTTCAAACGGGCACCACAAACCATCGATGAATTAAAGGATGCCGTTAGAGTCTTCTTCGCAGCCCTGAGACAACCCTTATTCAATAACATGACCAGAAACTTAGAACATCGTTATGAAGTCTGTCTCGAACGAGGAGGTGCACATTTAGAACATATAATAAAGTGTCAATAATATGTATTTTTTAAATATACAAAACAATTACAATTTCAGTACTGTTTATTTCGGGCAATACTGTATTATCAATTGCATTTAATAACCGTATCATATCGGTACAGTACTATAATACCTTAGTGTTCTGAACATTGTAACATTTAGAATTTCTAGCAATATTATTTGTCGACATTCCCGCTATAAATTCGTTATTTTAGTATTTACTCAACAACGTTTTCTTCTATTATTGATTCTAGTAATCTTGTAGATTTAATAATCCAACACATTTTAAGGTACACTACAATTTCGCTCGGAATTGCAATCTGCAACGTATTATGTGGTTCCAGCTGATAACATATTTACAAACCAATTTCGCGTGCTCTTAGTTTGTTAATTATAGTAAGATATTCGAGTTCGATCGTCTATTCGTGACAGGTAGTCACTTTTCGTTTTCTTGTTGAAATGATAGGTCACCTGCTGTTATCAGGCAGTCAGGATGGTACCAGAAATTAAGTTTTCCTGGCGAAGACGTCGAAACAGAAAAGGCAGATGATAAAGAGTTGTCTGATGCAACTCACGTGCCAATTATAATTCTATCTTCCCAACGGTTTGTGTGAATATGAATTTAATCTAAATCTATAATGAAATTTATTACAGTGCAACTTAATTTATCTTCAAGTTAATTTTACTTTCATGGAACCCAATTAATATAAATTGTATGCTGTTACATTGGACAAAATTGGATTTTCCGTCCGCATTTAAGAATGCAATAAATTGTTGGTTGACCGACAGGTGGTTTAATGGTTAACAGGTCATTTGCTGTCGCTTGGTAAGACCGTTTATTTTTGAAGATTATGCTGCGTTTTACGATGATTCATTCCGTATGGATGTAGTGATTTGTTGAAAAGTTATAAACTACTTCATACTGCTGTAGGGAATCAACTATTTGTTTGTTCATGAATAATTTTCTGACATATTTTGTTAAAAGGGTTATCCTCTTCCTAAAGTTGTAATCTTTATAATTTATAGAACAATTATATATAATTAATGATGTGCTCAAGTTTATAAATTATTTTTAAACTTTATCGGCTTCATACCAAAAAGATATTTTGTGCGAATAAGTGATTGTCACTTCTTAATTATAAATATTCAATTTTAAAGGTACTGTTTATCTTGTTTACCTCAAATTACATGTCAAGATGTTACGTAATTCGTGGCAGTCCCTGTTCGGGCGCCAAAGTTATGCTACGTTGGCGCGTAGCCGTGCGTAACACCAAGATATCACGGAATCACCGGGCTCAATCGGAGATTAGGGGGTTGTAGAAAGCAGACTAACATATACTGTATATGGCGGTAAGGAGTTAGTGACAGTACCTGCAAGGAAAATAGTTAAGCAAACCTGAAAAAAAAGAATAAGCATAGCAGCAGTGATAAGTCTAAATTATTCAGTACTTTGTAGAATGTAAATAAAACTGTTTAGACAAACTATATAATATAATCACAATAAAAACATTACAAAATTTTTTATCACAAAGTGAGGTAATATTGGGGAGTAGCAGAAACGTTTCCTCACACACCAATTAAACATAAATCAGACAAAATGTTAACAAAAGATAAATAGATAAGACACAATTGGTATGAGCAATTCAGTAGTATTGATTGTTCTTTCTTTCTTTTTTTTTATGTTTTAAAATAGCATGCAAGTCTATGGTAAAAGGTATCAGAACGACAAAGATATGGCAAAGCAACGGATAGATATTTAAAGTAATAATAAATAGGAAATAGTTCAACTTACAAAAGGTCCTTCAGTAACGCTTCCTTACAATTAAAGTGTGGGATTCACGATGTCCTGCACTACCAAAGCACTTCACCCTTGACTGTGCGGGTGTTGATGGAACTTATCACACGTTACGCTAATCACACCTACGTATTTCACTGGTGTTAGCAGCAGACATTATCACGCGTCGGAACTATGTAGACTTGATAAATTTCTTGGTAATTCTATTTCCTAAGACAATAAGTTCGAAATATTCTGTAGCACTAGTTTAATTTCAACTGGGACCAAATGTATATTATTTTCGTAAACATCCCAAAAAGCAGTGAGAAACTTCAACCAATACCTTTATAAACCGGTAATCTGTTATATTTCGCAAATAACGAGATTTGCGCAAGCAATGATCTATTTTAGATTCTTTGTTGTTAGAAAATTCAGAAACTACAGTATCACTGTATTTAAATAATCCAAAGTATGCGCTACTCTGAGAAGAAAAGGACCGCGAAACTAGATCGCACACACAGTTTTAAATATCAAAAGACAAAACAACTAAAAAAAAACCATAATGGGTAACGCACGTGTATCACTAAAACCGTCTGTCAAATGTTCCGTAAAGCACACGTGCCTCGAGTTTAACAAGCTCTACTACTTTTATTTTCGACAGAAAATCAACTAAAAACACGCCGTGCTTGTTCATGAACAATACGAGAATTGATACCGCAGTAATTCTCACTATTCTCAAAGCAGAAAGAAGCAGCACTCTCAACGCACTCAATATACCGGAACACAGAACAAAACTACTACTTTTAGTTCAAACCGAAAAGCAACAAAAACAATTAGTATAGCAACGCGTATCACTAAAACAATCCAACACGTTACTTATAAAGCATACTTCCTTCAAATGTAATCAGAACTACACTCCTACAGTTAATATACAACTTTTATTTCACAAGAAGAACAACTAAAATCGCGCCGCGCTTGTACATGAACAATTCGAAATTGATCCCGCATTAATTCTCACTATTGTCAAAGCGAAGAAGAAACAGTACTTTTTTAACGTAATTAATATATAGCAACCAAGAACGAACTACAACTCCTCATCTGTTTATATAAACTAGTTGTTACTACGAACTCTTGTCGACTATTATCTCGACTTCGTTAATAACATAAGGCACATCCAATAAGTGAATGCCCCATCATATCTAATAACTAATTACAGTTGTTTATCCTTTCTGATAAGTTGGAAAGTAATTTACGAATAATCCTATTTAAAACTCGTTCCTTGCAATTTATTTATTAATGAAAATCAATTTTCAATTAAACTACTTTTAAAATTAATACACGCGAGTTAAATTGCATACAAATCTGAAAACTATTCGAAAGTATTTACTTGATACAAACAGCGATCCCCTCATTATAATACGACGCACTCGCCAACGAGTTAATAAATATAAAATATAGAAATAGTAATTGCAGGAATGTACTTAGGAATTGGGAAAGAGCGTAAAATGTTAAAACTATAAAAATGCCCGTTACAAAGATGTTTACTTAATAAAGCTTATCACCAGAAAGGTGAAGTTTAGACTGAAAAATAAAATATTTAATAATTTTGTTGCATGTTGAGTAATTCTAAAAAAATGTAGTCTTTCGTAGCGCTACCCCAGACTGTTAATTGTTAAAATAAATATTGTAACCTAAAATCAGAAATCATATTAAGATTTAGTAGTAATTAAACTTTGAATTTAATGTTTTACGCCTTCTGTGTAGAACATAGAAAGTAATCTAATAAGAATTTTGTTTGTGTTAAATTATATTAATGATGGCTCATAATCTGTTATAAAAAGAATATAGAATTATTTTTTTGACTTTAGTGTATTATCGAAGAATTACTAAATTTCTCCAAAAGTGCTAAGATAGTTGAGAGATTCCACTCGCTATAAATTCATATAATGATACAATGAAAATTAATTAAAACTGAAAATAAAGACTTTGTGTTTATACAAGATTATAAAATATATATGGTATCTTTGTTGGTAGTGTTTATGTTTCAGAGCTGACCTAGGACTTCGTCAGTCCATTGAAGAAGAAGAACAGAAGTAAGTAACATATTTGTGGTAATCAAACTTTGTATTTAACGAGACAGTTCATAATTTAGGTTTCCAAATTTTCATTTTTTGCAAATTGAGTCAGTCAGTTACATTATAAAAAATTTAGGTGACGTCCATTATTTTATTTTTCAAATTTAATAAACCCACTGACCCAATCTCATACGACTGCGAGTCGAAACCCAGTTAACTAAGAGTCTTTCAAGAGTTTTCTTTTTCTAAAAGCCGTCTTCCATCCTAACTTTACCCTGCGCTTGTTATTATGATATAAGAATTCTCGAACAGCTAAATAAAAAAATTAACTTCGATTTTTTAACCGCAACAACATCTACGTTGCGTCCAAAAAGAATTTTAATATAGTCGTTGTTGGAAGTCGTATTTTGATTAGTTGGGGGCTTGTACATCCTCACTCAAATGATTTCAACAAATTTTTTTTCATTTAAGGGGCATAGATTGTTAGTTAAGACAATTTCTCTTGCGTAATATAAAAAATCAGTTTCCTGTTTTTAGAAGATCTGCGAAGCTTATATTTCCAGAATCGTTATATGTCGTTATTAAGTAGAAGCATTTTACTTCTAAAGCTTGTTAAATAGATTGCGATTTCGACACGTCGTTGATTATGGAGTTAATGAGATTAGGCATATTAATCATTAAATGACAATCCTTATTACTAGCTACACACTTGTGGATATATATTGTTTAATTTCAACATACAAATATCTAGCAATTAAGAAAATTTTATAAAATATTCGTTGGAAAATTGCTGAAAAACGGAAGGTTATAGAATTATCAGTTTTGAATTGTTCCATATTAAAACATTTACGTGTTTACCTTTCCTATGTAACAACAATAAATATAATTCGAATATTTTGTTTCTGATTCTATTTAGTTATGCAATCATTTCCTACACACACTCAACCCTACAGCCATAGGAGTTTACCATGGTAGGTAAACAATCCTCATCCTAAAATATATACATTTACATCTAATTTAATTAATGCTTCAATTGTATTCTAAGTGACATTAATGTTTAGCAGTTACACATATACACATATTTCAAGTTTGATTTTTACTTTTAATTTATGCAACTCAATTGTGGTAAATTGTACATTTATATAAGCTGTAATAGAAACGCCAGAAGTCGAGGAGGTTTTGATTAACTAGTTAAAGGGTTAGCACATTTTCTCATTAGCTTAGAACCAACTTTAAAAACACACTTTAAGATATTTGGGCAGGTTCGTATTCTGTATTTGCCAAGATTGTCAGAAAAGATAGGTCTACGTAATCGGATCAAATAATAAAAACCAGCTCTAGGTTTAAAAGCATTCAATAAACAATTCCTTTTCCAGTAGAGATGGAAGCTAATTAGAAGTGCAGAACACCACACAATAAGATTAGATGAATTGGTATGGTGTATTCTATAGGTAGCAAAAAATGTGGAGGCATTGGTTTAGCAATTTATAGTGAAAATGCTAACTTTTAGACGCCGTTTCTTTTTTTTGAAAATAAATCTATCACCGATACAAGCTGTAGGTTCAATCTTTTTGGTGTTAGTTTACCAAGTTTCTAAAAGAATCATTTGGAAATGCATCAAAATAAGCTAATGCATTTGTTTGGCATGAGTGTATAATGATTTTGTTGAGAATCTATTTCTCTTTCATTTAAAATAAAAATATACAGTGTTTTGATAAATGGTTAAAAAAGCGAATTTCAATGATTTTTTGCGTTGATCACCGTAACTAGCTGTAAAAATTGAACTTCTTTGCCCATTTAACCAACCTCATGGCTCCAATAATAACAAAGTTACCAATGGTGCCGGGTTAATTTAAAACAGGCTGTATAGTTGTAATTCCTCAGTAATAAAAAGCTTGTTATGCAGAAAATAATCACCGTTTTAAAAATAAATATTATTACGTTAAATATAGGGTGGCATTAGTTGTATGTCATTAATTGAAATGGGGTGTAGAGACCCATAAGACAAACAAAAATTGTTAATAAACCTGTAGTCTAAAACAAATAGTTTAGATACCAATGACCACACAATAGACGTATAAAGATTGTTTTAAAACCACTGTAATATTAATTAGGTTACAAATAAAATATTCAATTACATCATGCTTTAAAGCAAACTTAAATTAGTGAAATCGACTGCATTTTTGCTGCCAAACGAAATAACTCAATGCACTTTAGCTGCTATTAAAAAAATTGCATGTTTAGATAATAATAATCACAACAAAAATAATATCCCATAATGCTGATGTGGTCCACTGTATTGGGGTTTTGATATAGTATTGCGTTTGTTTACAATTCAGCGTTTATGCAGAATACGATATCCTACTTTAAGTTGAATGTACTTTTTCATTACATAGTTCGGAACCGGATTAATATGTGTGTTTCACCTGTTTGATCCTTATATGTTCTACTATGTGCTTAGGTAATACATTAACCGCAGTGTTGGGAACTTAATTGTAATTGGATCTAGGTATTTGGAGTTTTTGTCGCGTTAGTAGCTTAATAAGTTGATTTTTTGAAAATGCAGTCCTGAAACTTATACTTAAGTTGACCTAGGTCGGGCATTTAAAAAGCGGTCTAAGAGAAAAATGCCTTGTAGGCTTTTTGTCTATCTAACCAATCTCTATGACCTCTTAAATTTAATGACATAAAACTAATGCTACCCTGCATAATTGAGTTCAAAATATGGTAAACACCTAAGAAGAAGGAATTGCTGAAATCATTAAAATTTGGGATAGTATAACGATGAATTAATACAAAAATGGCAAATTCATTGTTAAGAAAGAGAGATGTGTAGAATCTTTAATAGTAGTTTGCGCGGGAAGTTCTCGAAAATGTGTACCTGCTATATATGGCGTAAAGGATAAACCATGTGGCGGAATATAGGTTATTGCATAAAAGGGTTAGAAAATATTAATGAGATGTATACACATTCCACATGGGTCTTGCGTAGGGTGCAACTAGCAGACGCTATTAGAAAATTTGTTAGATGGACCACCTAAAATGTATCAGCTCAAATAAAGATTCTTATAAAGTGTATTAAACACAATATTTTGTTGCGTTTGCGTATTTACATGCAAAAGTTGTATGCTGCTCTCGTGTTTACCCTATTTAATCTCCGGTTGGGATCAAAGTGTTTCTTGACAGCTGTCGATCGATTCTAATCTATTAAAGAACATATTTTCGTGGCGCTTGCATGTTTACACACAAAACTCATCTAATAACTACAGTATTTTTCTGCCCAATCCCCAACTGTATTCGGATATCTTCGACATCCTTTGCTTTCGACTAAAATGTATAAGACGATATATTGCTGTGCTTGCACTCTGGTGTATTTTCTTCACTTTCGTTTCCAACGTACTTCGTTGCCTGCTTTATACATCAGTAGGCTCTTGCTCTACAGAGTATTGAGAACATCTTTCTTAAGTAAGTTTGTATTCGATAATCGTACCAAACTACATAATCTTAGCATTGAAGAAGTAAAAAACGTTTAAGATATTAAATACAAACGTCTAATTCAAATAGAAGAAGATTAAATTACTATATTAAATGTTTTGAATTTTAATAGAAATATTTTACTTCGTGGAATTGATTTAATGCTTAACGTATAACTAGCAAGTAAATAGTAAAACCTACAGCGATTTAATCAGCTGTCCAAGTGTCTGATTAGATAAGGTCTTTAGATCTAATTTGGGTGCAGGGTATGGCATTACAAGACTAGAGGCACCCATACGTACCTACACTGTTGGAAATTATTACATAAAGCATAATGTATATTGAAGAGACTGGCTTTGTTAGAAAATGGCAAATTGGCTTCCGAAATGCGCGTGCGTATTCGGTATAACTTGTTGTATTATAGTTCAGTTTTTTAATAGGATAATATTAGGAACAGAGGTAAGATGATATATTACTACGTGATTTCCGCATGCAGTTTCAAGTGTTTATCGATTAGTTGTATAGAAGTTGTGAAGAATAGGTTGAACAAAGGCAGTGTAGTAATTAAACAGACAAGTGAAATTTGTCCAAGTGCGCAGTCAAGTTCGTTTTAGTAGTAGGGTGATTTTGTTTTAGAAGTAGTGCTACTTTGCCATATAGTTCCATTATTATTTGATCGAAAAGGGGTACGTGGTGGGTTATAAGTCAGCAAAAGCGGTTCGATAGGTATGTGGTCAAGAATGGTGTTGATTCAATCCGTATAAGGGTATGGTGATATTCTGTTGTGCTTGAGTGTTTACTTGCAAAATTTGTCTATCACTTTCGTTTTTCCCTCAACTTAATCCCTAACTTTGTTCGGGTGTCTTCGGAAACTTTCGTCTTTTTAGATGCTTTATATAAGCTCACTCCTAAGAAAGTAAATATTTAGTTATAATCCGAGTTTTTTGCAAGCTTGACAAAAGTCTTATAATTCAACTGTCGCTTTCTATAAAATACATCTAGCAAAAATTTTTAAATGCAAACCCTATCACGCCTATTTTATGATGAAAAGTGCCCTACGGGAACATTGGGTTACGCTGCAAGATTTCTGTTTTTTAGCACAGAAGTTTAAACGTAGGATTTTACCGGTGGAAAAATACTACAATTGCGAACTTGCGGTTGTAACATTCGATTCTTCTTCTATTAAATGTGTCTGCTCTACCATACAAGCGGCAGAGTCTCGATAGATTACGAGGGGTTCCTCTTTGATGGTCAAACCCAGGGTAAAAGGATGTTGAATGGCTTTGAGAGAAAAGGATCTCTCTAAAGAGTTCTTCCAGCCAGCTAAGTTTCTTCAACTTAGGGCAGAGCTATGACTTAGGGTCGTAAGATGGTATACAAAAAAAAACAAAAGAAATTTTATTGGACGCCACCGTATCTTAATGAGTGTTTTATAAGTAATTATTCGAAGATCAAATACGGAAATCTTCGAAAGAAAAAATTACGACCAGCAACATATACAACAATACTTACTGTGGTTTCTGCAACCTGGAATAGGAACGGCGATCTCGTGCTATCTGAAAATTTAATCACACCTAGACATTTTCCAACTAGGGCTTCATGAGAGCCTAGTCACTTTATCACAAAAATAATTATATGTAAATTACTAAACAAAATTATACCTTCAAGAAAAACTTTTAACATTAACACTAATAATACCTTCCTTCAGTACTAAAGCTTCTAAATTATAAACAGTTTGTTTCTGTAGGATAAGCTTCAAAGAAAGAAAATTTTGAGACAACTTAAACATTTTTTCTATTAATTTTGTTTTCAAGAAAATATTCATATATACATTGTTTATACAACTTATTTATACGGAAACTTTCGAAACAGTTCCGTGAAATAGTGTTTTATTAAATGCATAAATTATTTTAGTTTTCAGTAAGAAGTATGTTACTTCTAGTTTACGTTACAATAACTTCATTTTACTTGGATAGGATCCTTTCCAGTTCACAAACAAAATTTACATATTCAAAAGTAATTTCTCAGGTTATGGTTATACATTCTTAATAACAATTTTTAATAAAATCAAAGGTCAAAAAAGTACTTATTGTCGACATTGAATTATACTTCAGGTGTATTATTACCATGTGTTATACATTATAATTCGGCAAACAATTCTTATCCCATCGCATGTTCGATAAAGCAAATCCTTTAATACAACTTTGTAACTTCAAACATAACATAGCGCAAAGATCTTAAAAATGTTAAAGTCAATTATGCCTTATTCAAATACTAAATTTTTAAATTAAATTTTAAATGAAACAAATTAATTGAACTATGAACTTTAGCAAAAATTTGGAAAATTAATTTTAAACAAACTTAGGTATAGCTTCTTCAAAAATTTATCTGAGCATTTAATTGAAAGTTTCTTAAAAAAATATATAAGAATAAAACTGGAGGGTGACTTACCGCTAACCATCTGCTATATCTGCGTCCTTACTCTTATAGTTGAGCGTAGCTGACACAGGGGTCCGGATTTAACCTTCGTATTAACCAATAACATGTGCGGGTTTCTACATTCTTGCCTAGTAACAATTGACTCTGCTTTTAAATTTCCATAACTTCTTTACTTGTAACTTGAATTTAATATTTTAAAAATTCGGAATTATAATTATCCCCATATTTAATGATAGTTAGATTAATCCATAAATCGCTACACTAAAAAATGAATAAAAACCTGAAGATCTCAAGAACTTCAAAAACTTGCGCTGAAATGAAACGAAAGAATAAAAATTTGAGGTAAGCTTGTGCAATCTTTCTTACCGTAAAAATATTTTCATCACCATTTTAGGTCGATGCTATTACCAAAACTAAGACTAACTTATGGAACATGTTGACTCCACTTAAATAACTGGTCGGGCGGCATGTTTGATTAAAAACGTGCAAGCTCCGAAAAATACGTGTCTACGGACTACATCTGATATTGAAAATGGCTTATTCCACGAGGCAGCCTTCCTTCTACTCGTATGTGCGGGAAAGGGGGATATTGATACAAGATCCAAACAACTAGAAGTCACTTGCTGTGTACTTTTGCTATTCTAATGTAGAGGGCGTACTATGTATGAATTTTATAATAAAAGGTTCCAATAGAAATTTAACATTTATTGATTAGGCGAATCGAACAAAACTTAAGTATTTGAATAACAGAAAATCGAAATTGTTACACAGCCTCTCTCCAAAAAAAAAAATCTTGGATAAACAAAACAAATTCTAAAGGATCAAAGATTTTTTTTTTATAATTGTCGTAATAACAATCTCCACAAAGCTAACTAACTAATTGACGATAAACAAATACCAACTAACTTAACCCTAAACATTGACGTAAGATCAACTCAAAAAAAGGATATATATATTTTTTTTAACTAATAATATGGGAAGGGGGAAGTACAAAAGAAAAAAAAATATTATGAGCAAATGTGTGTTATAGTAACTAACGCGTACAACACTTCCAAAAAGGAGACATATCCGGGAAGACAAAATAGATAGGGCTTAATCAGGGAGGTCTGACACTCAAATATCACTCAATAGAATAGAAACAACACTAAGTATTTGCCTATGCACAACCATGCTACTACTCACTAACAAAAAAAAATGAACCAACTCAAAAACTTATAATATAAAACTTATAGATACTTTACACAAGATTCTTTATGTCCTAAACTAACTTTATGTTCAAACTATTCACACACGGTCAATGGCCATTCGCACCAGACTTCGTAAAGTCCTAAGAACAAAAAAAATTCAAATTAGGAATTATGATTGTCTATCAAAAAAAATTTGACAACCCTACCCACATAAACCCATTTTGTTTTTTAAATTGTCTTTTATAATTAGACAGCATAAATTCAACCCAAAAAAAGTACTTGAGAGCTACGTCCTACCTTTCACAAAAAAACTACCTCATTAGACTTCCAACTTGTAACAATTTCGATTTTCTGTTATTCAAATACTTAAGTTTTGTTCGATACACCTAATCAATAAATGTTAAATTTCTATTGGAACCTTTTATTATAAAATTCATACACAGTACGCCCTCTACATTAGAATAGCAAAAGTACACATCAAGTGACTTCTAGTTGTTTGTATCTTGTGTTAATATCCCCCTTTCCCGCACATACGAGTAGAAGGAAGGCTGCCTCGTGGAATAAGCCATTTTTAATATCAGATGTAGTCCGTAGACACGTATTTTTCGGAGCTTGCACGTTTTTAATCAAACATGCCGCCCGACTAGTTATTTAAGTGGAGTCAACATGTTCCATAAGTTAGTCTTAGTTTTGGTAATAGCATCGACCAAAAATGGTGATGGAAATATTTTTACGGTAAGAAAGATTGCACAAGCTTACCCCAAATTTTTATTCTTTCGTTTCATTTCAGCGCAAGTTTTTGAAGTCCTTGAGATCTTCAAGTTTTTATTCATTTTTTAGTGTAGCGTTTTACGGATTAAACTAACTATCATTAAATATGGAGATAATTATAATTCCGAATTTTTAAAATATTAAATTGAAGTTACAAGTAAAGAAGTTATGGAAATTTAAAAGCAGTTTCAATTGTTACTAGGCAAAAATGTAGAAACCCGCACATGTTATTAGTTAATACGACGGTTAAATCCGGACCCCTGTGTCAGCTACGCTCAACTATAAAAGTAAGGACGCAGATATAGCAGATGGTTAGCGGTGAGTCACCCTCCAGTTTTATTCTTATATATTTTTTTCAAGAAACTTTCAATTAAATGCTCAGATAAATTTTCGAAGAAGCTATACCTAAGTTTGTTCAAAATTAATTCTCCAAATTTTCGCTAAAGTTTATAGTTCAATTAATTTGTTTCATTTAAAATTTAATATAAAGATTTAGTATTTGAATAAGGCATAATTGACTTTAACATTTTTAAGATATTTGTGCAATGTTATGTTTGAAGTTACAAGGTTGTACTAAAGGATTTGCTTTATCAAACATGCGATAGGATAAGAATTGTTTGCCGAATTATAATGTATAACACATGGTAATAATACACCTGCAGTATAATTCAATGTCGACAATAAGTACTTTCTTTGACCTTTGATTTTATTAAAAATTGTTATTAACAATGTATAACCATAACCTGAGAAATTACTTTTGAATATGTAAATTTTGTTTGTGAACTAAAAAGGATCCTATCCAAGTAAAATGAAGTTATTGTAACGTAAATTAGAAGTAACATATTTCTTACTAAAAACTAAAATAATTTTTGCATTTAATAAAACACTATTCCACGGAACTGTTTCGAAAGTCTCCGTATAAATAAGTTGTATAAACAATGCATATATAAATATTTTTTTTTGAAAACAAAATTAATAGAAAAAATTTTTAAGTTGTCTCAAAATTTTCTTTCTTTGAAGCTTGTCCTACAGAAACAAACTGTTTATAATTTAGAAGCTTTAGTACTGAAGGAAGGTATTATTAGTGTTAATGTTAAAAGTTTTTCTTGAAGGTATAATTTTGATTAGTAATTTACATATAATTATTTTTGTGATAAAGTGACTAGGCTCTCATGAAGCCCTAGTTGGAAAATGTCTAGGTGTGATTAAATTTTTAGATAGCACGAGATCGCCGTTCCTATTCCAGGTTGCAGAAACCACAGTAAGTATTGTTGTATATGTTGCTTGTCGTAAATTTTTTTTCTTTCGAAGATTTCCGTACCTGATCTTCGAATAATTACTTATAAAACACTTATTAAGATACGGTGGCGTCCAATAAAATTCCTTTTGTTTTTTTTCGTATACCATCCTACGACCCTAGCTCATAGCTCTGCCCTAAATTGAAGAAACTTAGCTGGCTGGAAGAACTCTTTAGAGAGATCCTTTTCTCTCAAAGCCATTCAACATCCTTTTACCCTAGGCTTGACCATCAAACAGGAACCCCTCGTAATCTATCGAGGCTCTGCCGCTTGTATGGTAGAGCAGACATATTTAATAAAAGACTCGAATGTTACAAACTTCATAACGCCTAGTCCTACCTAGACTATTATTTTTCGACTCTATAATTCTCTAACTATACCGCATCCAAAAAATTCAACTTCACTAATATATGTCCGCTCCACAGTGGACACACACAAAATTATTCGACTTGATATCAAATCAAATCCCTATATCAACATAGTGGTCAAAACTTCTGCTACCTAAAATACAACCATCAACTTTGACCACTTCACAAAAAAATCTCTGCAAAACGCAAGCAACTTTCGCTTACCTAAACTCTAAAATCTCAAATATGTTTAACATCATCGATGTCAACACAACCTCTATACTCGACCTTAGCAGCATCATCCAAAATCAATAACCTAAACTTAAACAATATTATCGCCATAGTCGTCATAACAAACATCAACCTTACCAATACGATCGACCAACCAAAACAAACACATCAACAGCCTAGACATATTTTTACGCACAAGTCTTTCAACAAAAATCTTTATGACACTAAACTTATACAAATTTAATACTAATATAGTCTCTACAAAAAAAATAATAAGTACAAACACGAAAGCATGATCGTTACTTGAACAAAATTATCACCGAAACACTCGATACTCTTCCTACTACAAAAGTTTTCTTTGACAAACTGAATTCCATGCCAAAATTTTCTTTTCTAGAACGTCATTATTTGGAGCTAAGGCAGAATATGAACACGACTTACAGAAAACTGAAATTACTCCTCTATATCCACATTTATAACAAAAAATTTTCTTGGGAGCTCTACAAAACTGAAATGTATGGCCATAACGCGAATAGTTCCAACACCCATTATTCTTCTTTACTATTCTAGGACTACTCGAGACCGGTACTGAATCATTACTCTTTAAAATTTCTGCTTGAGGGAATTGTTCTAAATTTTTTTCAACTTGACTCTTAGGTTTGGAGGGATTTTTAAAACATACTGAAGAAGCATTATGAAAACTTGATCGATGATTGTCCCTAGACCTAATTATTTTTTTTTATTTATTCTAACATTACAATTAGTCTGCTACCTAAAAATTACAGCAAACCTGTCACTCCTAAGAAATCTAACAGAATTATTTGCTACCTTAAATTATATTAGTTAGTTTTATATTATTTGCGTTTGGAAATACTTGTGTGTGTGTGTGTTTGTCTGTGCGCGCGTGTGGGTGCGTGAGTGTGTGTGTGTTTTTGTCTGTGGTAATGTCCTTGGGACTGCTTTCCTTCCCAGCTTCCGACCGTCGGCAGCCGGAAATCAGAAACCTAGAAGTTCTCATTCCTGTACGTGTCCTGGCCGTCGGCAGCCGGAAACCAGGGGGACCACGTACAGTCCCTGGTGTGTATGTGTGCACGTGTGCGTATATATCTGTGTCGTATGCGTGTGCGTGCAGGTACGTGTACGTGCGTGTTTGTGTGTGTTTTGGTGTGTGTATGTGTGTGTTTTGTCGTGCCAGTGTGCTATAATGGTGTGTGTGTGTGTGTATTTATTGTTTTCATGTTTGTGTGTGCGTGTGCTTATGTCTGTGGTGAGGTCCTTGGGACTGTTTCCCTCTCCCGGTTTCCAACCGTCGGTAGCCGGAAATCAGAAACCGAGAAGTACGCGTTCCTGTACGTGTCCTGGCTATCGGCAGCCGAAAACCAGGGAGGCCACGTACAGTCTCTGTTGTGTGTGTGTGTGTGCTTGTGTGTATTTTGTCGTGCTGATGTGTTGTAGTTATGTTGTCAGAATATTTCCCCTGTAGTAATTTTTAGTTGCGCTACAACATTGGAGATATAAACATTTCGTTACTGAAGCTAGGGTTAGATTTCTTAAAGCAATTACAAATTTGGTTAGTATTGTCTCTTGTTTATTTTAGTTAGTTGTATTTTTTATTTTAGATGGTTAGTATTGAGTCCTTATCCTACTAATGTTAGTATTCTAATGCTAATAAGTGTTCTGGGGGAAACTCGTGTTTGAGGTACGTTTGCCGTACTTTTGCCGTTTTCACTATTTTCACTTCGTTTTCACTGGTATCACTCCCGGTCGTCAGGATTCACGAGCCTTCTGGTAGATCTTCAGGAGCCACGTGGTTCCTGGTATGTCCTTGGGAGAATGCCACTTGTTTGTTGCCGGTTCCCATGTGTGTTGGGTGGATTGTGCTTTTGTATTGCACGTTCGATGCGTTACGTCAAACTTCTGTGTTTCGTGTGATCTGTGTTTGTGGTATTTGTGATGTGTGGGGTTTGTATGGTGTTTGTGTGTGTCCTGTCAGAGTCCGTTTGTGTACCTTTGGTGTAGTATAGTAGTAGTTTGGCGAGTGATTCTGTTTAGGTAAGGAAATATGTTTTCGTTCCAGAGCATGTCCGAGAGGGGTATGTCCCGTAGGATTGTCCTGTCCATTCCTAGGTCCTGTTGCAGTTCGGTGCAGTGGAACACCAGATGTTCCGGTGTCCCCATCTCACCACATGTGCAGTTGTTGTTGTCTTGGAAGTCGAAGCGGTTCCTGTAGGTTGGATAAGGGCCATGCCCCGTAAGAAAATAAATGATCCCGTGTAAGAGGACCAAGTGGTGGCAGTTATATCCCTTACTTTATGATAACCTAGTACTTCAAGTGTATAGGCAAATGTCTTTAAAAAATATTTTATATGTACATTGGGCTTTTCAATTCTCGCCTCCTATTTAAAGAACAGACTATATATAGTTGGTTATTTATAATGTTACTGGAATTTATAATCAGTTTTTTAAGTTACAGCGATTATAGGTAGAATTGCATAAAATTTTTGGCGTTTTATGCTGTAGATGTCAGAATATTATTTACATATCAACACTGTTTGTTGGTCATATTTATACAAGTTTTAAATGTAATCTTTTTATTTTAGACTTATGTAACATTAAATAAGGAGTTTTACAAAGATTTCATAAAATACATAAAACAAACCTCATGCTGAAATGGTTTTCGTAAAGACAGAGGGACTAGAGAACCCATACTAATGATTAGGGTAATTATCGAAAAAAGGTTACAAAAAAATAAAAAGACTCATTTCGCGTTTGTAGATTTAGAAAAAGCATTTGATAGGGTTAATTGGATTGTTATGTTCAGGGTTTTGCAAAAAATAGGAATCTCTCATAGGGATAGAAAAATTATTTACAGTCTATATAAAAACCAAAGCGTAGTAGTTAGATTTGATGAAATAGAAAAGGAAGCTAAAATTAGAAATGGTGTTAGACAGGGTTGTATACTGTCTACCTTGATTTTTAATGTTTATATTGAGGAAGCTTTAAACTTAGCCAGAGAGAGAAAAGAGATAGGTATTAGTGTACAGGGACAGAAAATAGACATGTTACGTTTTGCAGATGATATAGCCATTATAGCAGAGTCTAGAAAAGAGTTAGGAGAGTTTTTAAATATTTTAGATGAGATACTACGGAGTAACTATAGTATGAGAATTAACTCAGTAAAGACAAAGATAATGACAAGTGAGTTACAGCCTAGTTCTATACCAAAATTAAAAATAGGTAATACCGAGTGAGAGGAGGTAGATGAATTTTGCTATTTAGGTAGTATAATTACAAAGGATGGACGTAGCAGAAGGGATATAGTAGCTAAAATAGCTCAAGCTAGAAAAATGTTTTTAAAAAAGAAAGACTTACTAATAGCTAATAGTATTAGTTTAGATAATAGAAAAAGTTTCTTAAAGTCGTACGTATGGAGCGTTCTACTATACGGTAGTGAGGCTTGGACAATTAAAGAAGTAGATAAGAAAAAGATAGAAGCTTTTGAAACTTGGTGTTATAGGAGAATGTTAATGTCTGTCTCGGATGTTTGGGACTAGTGCGTATACCCTCCTCCCATTTGTGCTCTGGTTCCATCTATCTTGCCACTCGGTTAGTATTGTGTCCTGATTTTCCTTTTTTATCCGAATTTCTGATGTTACTTTTAGGATTTCCCGGACTTTTTCTGGTTCGTTGTTTTTTAACCAGATGTCGCCGCTCTCTTCCTGATATACAGATCAAGAGGGAGGACTCCTAATATCACATAGAGGGCGTCGTGTGATACAGTCCGGTATGCTCCAGTAAATCTTATTAGTACCCCCTTTGGATACTGTTGACTTTTTGTTTGGGTTTTACTAGATGTAATCTGGTTGCCCAGGCGCTCGCTGCATGGCTTATTATTGCTACAAGTACGCTGGATAAGTATAATCTTACACAGTTTAAGGGAATATTGTACGTACGTTGTGCAAGAGTTGCTATGCATTGCATAGCTTTACTGGCACCTGCAGTCACTGTGGCAATGTGTTTTTCATAGTTCAGTTTTTTTCATCAAGGGTTAGCCCTAGGTATTTGGCCTCCCGTATTCTTCGTATTTTGGCTCTGTTCAGTTTAATGATAGGGTCTCTTTCTAGAGAACCTTTAACTATCATATAAGTTGTTTTGTCATGTGCTATCGTCATCTTATTTGCGTTGCACCATTCTAGGGCTTTGTTCAATGCGGTGTTTGCATTGTGCTGTAGTTCATTTCTGGAACCTCCTTCCACCACCAACAAGATGTCGTCCGCATAAGCTACTACCTGTACGAATGACTTGTCGAAACAGAAACAGATTTTTGTTTTAAATGATCAGCTTCTTTTAGCTTTTTACAGAGTCTGGCCAGAGTCGCCATATCATCTATCTCTGATAAAGCAAGATATGAAATGAATTCGGGCAACAAATTTTTTCTAACTGTTCTAACTTTTGTGACCTCAGCAGGGCGTTGTGGTAGTCTACTAAATAAATTTTCCATATGAGCAATAAATTAAACGACTGATTCAGACCTTTTTTGATGGCGTGCTTTTATCAAATCCCATACGTCATCTTCTGAATGAGCGGGTAAGAAATCTTCCTTTAATCGTTTGACTAAAGAATTCCAATCTTTCACTGAATTACGGATACTTCTATGCCAGATCAAACCATCTCCAACAAATAATTCAGAGGATCCACGATATAAATCAGCTTCGGATACAGCTCGAGAATCTGCTAGCTCTTTTACTCGATCTAATAATTGATACACGTGTTTTGAATCACCTGAAAATTTCACAGGCCAAGAACTTATAGGTATAGAGGGGGTAAGATATGTAACTGTGGGAATAGGTGTACTAACAACTGAGGGAGATTCGATAGTTACATCTTTACGATCAACTGAACTACTAGCTCTATTAACTTTCTCATATAAGTCTGCTTCAAGAATAAAAATTGTAGCTAACGTTTCATTTTTAAACAATACTGCTTCCTCTACATTTTCTATGGGAAGTCTAATTCTCTTGACTCGACCCACGAGATGAAACAGTCTAGATTGTACCCTTTTAAAAATAAAATCGGCAACATTACCATCAAATTCGGACAAAATATTTTTTATGGAATCAAGCGAGGAATCGATCTTTTTACGTTCTTCTAAAAATGTTGCTGAATACCTAAGAAGTTTAACTAAACAACCAGGTTCTTTCACTTCCTTAGCCAAAAGTCTACCTAAAATTTTTCTTTTTTCTACTATGCACCTACTACTTTCTATACCTCTAATGTTTAACTCGTATTCCAACTCTTCTTTGTGCAAATAAACAATCTGTAAAGTATCTGCCATTTCAAAAATTTAAAAGAAAACTTTTCAACCACTAAATTCCTAACACTATAGTCAAAAATGAAACACAGCACTCTCGTTCCACTAAATATTCTTCTTCACAAACCACTAAAAAAATTTTGTATGTTGCAGTGTCAATAATTAAAAAAACTAAATCGAAGCTTGTCGTTTGAGTTGGTATAAATGTTTGAATCATCAAAATGTATTTGAGCGCCACGTCGAGAGCGCTATTTATGTATTCTAGCCCCACGTTTCGGGCGTCATTTATGTAACATTCGAGTCTTCTATTAAATGTGTCTGCTCTACCATACAAGCGGCAGAGCCTCGATAGATTACGAGGGGTTCCTGTTTGATGGTCAAGCCCAGGGTAAAAGGATGTTGAATGGCTTTGAGAGAAAAGGATCTCTCTAAAGAGTTCTTCCAGCCAGATAAGTTTCTGCAACTTAGAGCAGAGCTATGAGCTAGGGTCGTAGGATAGTATACGAAAAAAAACAAAAGGAATTTTATTGGGCGCCACCGTATCTTAATGAGTGTTTTATAAGTAATTATTCGAAGATCAGATACGGAAATCTTTGAAAGAAAAAAAATTTACGACAAGCAACATATACAACAATACTTACTGTGGTTTCTGCAACCTGGAATAGGAACGGCGATCTCGTGCTATCTGAAAATTTAATCACACCTAGACATTTTCCAACTAGGGCTTCATGAGAGCCTAGTCACTTTATCAGAAAATAATTATATGTAAATTACTAATCAAAATTTTACCTTCAAGAAAAACTTTTAACATTAACACTAATAATACCTTCCTTCAGTACTAAAGCTTCTAAATTATAAACATTTTGTTTATGTAGGACAAGCTTCAAAGAAAGAAAATTTTGAGACAACTTAAAAATTTTTTCTATTAATTTTGTTTTCAAAAAAATATTCATATATACATTGCTTATACAACTTATTTATACGGAGACTTTCGAAACAGTTCCGTGAAATAGTGTTTTATTAAATGCATAAATTATTTTAGTTTTCAGTAAGAAATATGTTACATTTAATTTACGTTACAATGACTTCATTTTACTTGGATAGGATCTTTCCAGCTCACAAACATATTCAAAAGTAATTTCTCAAGTTATGGTTATACATTCTTAATAACAATTTTTAATAAAATCAAAGGTCAAAGAAAGTACTTATTGTCGACATTGAATTATACTTCAGGTGTATTATTACCATGTGTTATACATTATAATTCGGCAAACAATTCTTATCCCATCGCATGTTCGATAAAGCAAATCCTTTAATACAACTTTGTAACTTCAAACATAACATAGCACAAAGATCTTAAAAATGTTAAGGTCAATTATGCCTTATTCAAATACTAAATTTTTAAATTAAATTTTAAATTAAACAAATTAATTGAACTATGGACTTTAGCAAAAATTTAGAGAAATAATTTTACTTAGGTATAGCTTCTTCAAAAATTTACCTGAGCATTTAATTGAAAGTTTCTTAAAAAAATATATAAGAATAAAACTGGAGGGTGACACCGCTAACCATCTGCTATATCTGCGTCCTTACTCTTATAGTTGAGCTTAGCTGACACAGGGGTCCGGATTTAACCTTCGTATTAACCAATAACATGTGCGGGTTTCTACATTCTTGCCTAGTAACAATTGAAACTGCTTTTAAATTTCCATAACTTCTTTACTTGTAAGTTGAATTTAATATTTTAAAATTTCGGAATTATAATTATCTCCATATTTAATGATAGCTAGTTTAATCCATAAAACGCTACACTAAAAAATAAATAAAAACTTGATGATCTCAAGAACTTCAAAAACTTGCGCTGAAATGAAACGAAAGAATAAAAATTTGGGGTAAGCTTGTGCAATCTTTCTTACCGTAAAAATATTTCCATCACCATTTTAGGTCGATGCTATTACCAAAACTAAGACTAACTTATGGAACATGTTGACTCCACTTAAATAACTGGTCGGGCGGCATGTTTGATTAAAAACGTGCAAGCTCCGAAAAATACGTGTCTACGGACTACATCTGATATTAAAAATGGCTTATTCCACGAGACAGCCTTCCTTCTACTCGTATGTGCGGGAAAGGGGGATATTGACACAAGATACAAACAACTAGAGGTCACTTGATGTGTACTTTTGCTATTCTAATGTAGAGGGCGTACTATGTATGAATTTTATAATAAAAGGTTCCAATAGAAATTTAACATTTATTGATTAGGTGTATCGAACAAAACTTGAGTATTTGAATAACAGAAAATCGAAATTGTTACATGGTGTTACCGCTGCCAGAATGAATAGCTTACGAAGGCATCGGATCGAGAAGCACGGTATAACCTCGACTACATCGATGGTTGCAAAATGTACCTCCAAACAACAGCGGGTTAACATCCTATGCATGTGGTTAAGCCTGTGTGTGGTGGTCACCTACGTAGCAATGGACAGAAGAATGCTGCAGCTACTGAAACCAAGGGAAAGAGACGCTACTATTCAAATGATAAGCACGAAATTGAAGAACCACTTGGTTAGCTATCTCGTAAAGAATGTCGACACCGACAACGGCAGAGGGCCCAAGTTTGCCAACTACCGAAGGATCAAAGTATTCGTCTAGGCTTACAATGTTAAGCAAGCATACCGCGATTCAACTTAATTTGCGAGCTTTATGACTTCTATACCAAAATGTGTATTGATTCGAAGACTACCGATGTAAAATCGTTTAAGAGAAAAATGTGATTACCGCTTCTGACAGTAATCTGAAAAACACGAGTACGAGAATTTATGCAAAGATATGCAACAAACAAGAGACGAATTTGAGCACCGCGGGCCGGGGTGGTCTTTATAGAAAGTGCTTTACTTGGTAATCAATATTAACAAGTACAATCCGCTTTGATGGACAGAGTGCATTATTCAGCGGGTTAAAGAGAAAAACTCTGCCTAAATTAAGTTAGAAAATTTCTGTTTGTAAAGATGTATATGTATTAAAATAGATGGAGAGTGTAAATATCTAGTAGTGTAAAATACATATTTATAAGTTAATAAAAGTTTTTAAAAAGAAAGTGTGCACCTCTTTTGAGAATTTTAGGTCTTGGCTGTAGAAAAATAATGCTTACACGCTAAGAAAACGTTGATAAATAAAAAATGTAGTTCATTATGGTTGCCCAAAATAACATAACGAATGGAAGCTTTATACAGGAGAGAAAGAAGAATATTTTTTTTTGACATGGATGTAACACAATATTTTTTTGACACATTTAATAAGAAGAAGACAGACGTGTTTAATTACTAACTATAGCTTTTGCTAAAAGTTATAGTTCTAGATTTTATAAGACAGCAACACTTCCATTTTAATAAAAAAATCTCGACTAAAAAGTTTCTATAAAGATCTAAACTGAAAATCGATTTCTAATTTAGAATAAATCTTATCGCTCCTTCCATATTTTTACTCCCACACTTTACTTTTCATATTTCACCTTCCATATATCATCTTCTACCTTTCACTTTCCACATTCAACCCTCCACCTTTATACACCCACATTATACCTTTTACTTTCCATATATAAGAAAGTAAAATTCGAATAAATTAAACAGTTTTACTCCTGTAGTTGCTATCAACATAACAAGTGAGTTTAAAGAAGTGTAGTGTTGACTTTGTTTTAAGTGTAAGTAGAGTTTTAAATATTAAGAAAATTGCAACAGTTTCTTTATTCTTTAATTGTACAGTCTATAAAACGTTAGAAAAGAGCTTTACTGATTTGGTGACAGTATGAAGGGTAAAGATGTTAACAATGTTGTTTACATTTCAGAAAAATAATGACTGAAGATTTAGCATATATAACAGATAACGAAGATCATCAATATTTAGAGGTATCTGTAGCTAATAATAGGAACTTTCAAATGGAGTATGAAAAAATGCTAGAAAATTTTCAAGAAAATGTAGAAAAAAATATAGAGGATGATGTGGAGGAAAATACAGAAGAGAATATGAAGGAACGTACAGTAATGTGGAGAAAATCGTGATCAAAGTGATAATAACTTATAAATTAGAAATGGGGTTTGAAGAATGGTTACTAAATGTTTTAGAAATAATAGAAGTTATAAACTATGTGTATGAATAAAAACTTATATCCCAAAATAGTTGGTAAAATAACCTATACATTAGATGAATTTAAATCATATTTCCACCATCACGTCGTGGAAGTTTTGGTTTGCTTTATTCAACTCGTCATTTAACTCGTCAATTTAAAACAACAACAAGATATAATTGCCGTATTTACTCGCCTTTACATATGTATATGCTATATTATCAAACCCTGTGAAAACACGATTCGCGAACATCTTTTACTTGAACTGACCGCAGCCATAAACTACCTCATAAAATATATATATCCGTTTCCCGAACAATAGATTTACTGTTGTGCGATTATAGGTAGAAATATATTAGAGTAGGCCCTCTTGTGTAAGATAGTATACGTCAGACTGGAATTTACTGAATTTTAGGGCGTATTTACAAGATTTTCAATAGCATTGTAAGAGTATAATGGGTCTTTGTTCTCGTGGTCTTGGGGAAAGTTAAATCAAAAAGTTTATAACTTCAATTAAGTCCAATTAAATTAAGACAAAATATGGTTATGAACTGAGAAAAGTTAAACGATTTTCTTTGCTTATTCTATCATGAGTCTTTATTATTCAGGAGTAAAGAAAACTTTTTGTTGAGAAAAGTTTGAACAAGTTTAAAGTTTCTGCAATTCCCATTGAATGTTTTTACTATAAATAAACATAGCAATTACCACTCTATCATTTAATTGAAGACAAATTACCTGCTGCATTTGAATATTTGAAACATTTCAAAACTTATGGAATTTTATTCAAAGAATTCAAAACTGCAAATAAATATGCAGTTGTAAATATTAGTATAGTGCGTTTCACGAACCAGTGTAGTTTCGACACAACCCTAACTTTTTATTGTCAAATGTATTCCCCAACTATTTTTGCAATTATTTTAGAAAATAAATATGCTAAAGTTTGACAGTACTTCGCGCTATTGTCACTACTACTTTTGCTAATTTTTTAGTTTGTAACAATTTTATTTTTGATAATAAATCCCTCCATAAAATTGCGAGAATAATATAACAATTTTATTAACAACAATAGTAATACGTTAAGCCCGCATCGTCCTTTGGTAATCTACTTGTGGTTAAATATCTGTGTCATCTACAGCTATTTACAAACATCTCTGTTTGACTGTCTTCCTCCGGACGCCTCGGCCGCCCGAGCTAGTTTTGTAGATAGTCGGCCATATGTAGTAGAAGCATCAACATGTACCCTAGATTGCAGGCCGGCAATTTGCGAATCCACTTCAATGAGCGAACACATCTTCGAATAACGGTCGGTAACGTATATAGTTTGTTAACTTGCTTAATGTGAGATAATTTATTTAGCGCGACAACTTACAATGCAACAACTTAGAATGCGACTCTTAGAACACGAAATTTAGAATACGAAATTTAGAAGGCAATTTTTAGAAGACGACACTTGGAATGCAAACTTTTAAGACACACAAGGACAATGTAAAGATGCTACTTTAGGAAGGCGGCGTAATTCAACTTCGGGATTACAACGGCTGCAGAATGTATTGTAACAGGATTTGATTCAACACGTGGGACGAATTCATGGTAGAAGTTGTTTTGGATGAATTTGGTTTACGCTACAAACGCTGTTATCGTTGCTTGAAATAACGAGGATCTCATCTTTCCTTGCTACAATGCGACAAATGCAGTTTTGGTTCGTAGATAGCTATAAGTTCTTTTTATGTGTTTCAAAACGAGGAAGACGTTAATTTGTTTTAATGCGCAAAGCATGAATATTGTAAAAGTTTCAACTAATTGCTGAGCTGGATTTTCCAGTATTAAAACTAAAGTTTACTGATTTGATGTTTTAAGAAAACAACACGCGTGGCTCATTATGAATCGTCGGTAACGTCAACAGGTGTTACTGACGTCATATATTTTTCTACTGTGTACTGCTGACAGATGTATTTTTAAAGGCAAATGCCTCGAACAGCTTTAGTACAAGAGATGTAAACACGTCTATTTTTGTGATCAGCTTTATATAAATTAAAACTTGCATATGTAATTTAAAAAACTTGAATGCTAACATTTTTAGAACTTATTAATTTGTCATCTTCCTGAACAGATCTGCACAGGTCGGAACCCTATTTGTATAACAAGTTCATGTCATACTGTAAAGTATTTGATTAAAAATAATTAAGATAAACATGAAGTTGAAAGCTATAGATTGATACAGTTATTGATTAAATTTTTGTTACAAGTCATATTATTTTAAAAGAGATTCTTTTTAGTAAACAATTAGTTCAGGATTAAAGTTTTTTATTTTGATCAAGTATGATCAAATCTAATCACATAAAGCTAACATCCTTATGAGTAGGACTTTGATGCCAACTTTATACTGGAAATACCTTTTTACTACTTCTTTATGTATTTTTGCTGGACACAAATGGTGTTCCACTTTTTTATTTATTTAACTATTACAATTTCTTACAGGAGCTGCGTCTTATTTTGTTAAGACAAGTTTTTGTCAGCGAAGGCGATCCTTTTTCTTTGGGTCTCCACGTCTGCCCTTAGAAATATGCTATGCAATTATCATAATCACGTCAGGACTTGGTGGCGCCTATTTGGTTTCACTTAGTGAAACGTTTTCTTCTTTTTCTTTACTGCACGCCCCACGCATCAGCGTCAGTGTTACTAATTTTCTAAATGGGCGCCAGTGAACAAAGTCTTCCGACACAACTAGGGGTCTATCCCTTGGGCAGAGCTATGAGAAATGGGGGGGTAAGTCGAAATCTGTTTGTAGATCAAACTTAAACTAAACCAAATAGGCGCCAAGAAAATGGATCGCCTTCGCTGACAAAAACTTGTCTTAACAAAATAAGACGCAGCTCCTGTAAGAAATTGTAATAGTTAAATAAATAAAAAAGTGGAACACCATTTGTGTCCAGCAAAAATACATTGCGAGTCCTGATTTTTATCGATTTTACTAATTATATTTGTTTATTTTACTTTAAAACTGTTCTTTTTAAAACAATTTACTTTTTAAAATATTTTTCAAATTTAATCGTGAAGAACATTTCTAAAGTTTTAAAGAAGAGTTCTAAAGAATTGGCTTTGAAGTTAACTGCTTATTTTGAATTGGAACATAACTATGATGGTCCATTACTTGCTTTACATGTTGTCCGAGATGTAAGTCATTCTTTATAATATTTTTTACAATGCAGCTATTCTAACTAATTTAATATTTGTATTTATTTGGTAAAATTTGTAGTGTAACTTACTTGAGGACGAGCGAACGCTCTCTCTTGACCAGTGGCGGCTCGTACCGAATATATTTGGTAGTGCTGTACCGCTAATGTACAAATATTTTATTGTTTTTTCTTAAATATGAGTGGAAAGCGTCTATCTTTCTTTGTATCACATTGGTCAATCACTTTTTTATTAAAATCGGGAATTGAAGGTATGATTTTTTTTTCAATTGACAGCATTGAAAGGGCCGTTAACCTATCTTCACATATCGAGTTTCTTAAAAAAGTCTTCACACGGTTTAGAGTAGAAAAACTCCTTCGGTTTCAACAGTAGACATTTGATAAATATCTGTATTGAACTGCCTTTTATAAGTTTTACCACGACTTGTACCAGGAATTTCAATGTTCATTTCTGGTATAGGACGACCCTGATCTTTAATAGCTAATTGTTCTTGAAAAATAAGCTGAGAGAACCATTATTCATTTAAATTAAAAATAACATCCATTTTAGAAACGATTAATGTAGCAAACGTCCTCAGGGAACAGTGTAAAAGTTTATTGTTGGTAAACCTAATTATAATTACACTAATATGCAAACTTACTACCTATACACTGAAATTTCAAACGCAAATGTTTATTCAGTTTTTAATCTGTGAATAACAACTGGTGATGGGTTAATATGATATTAAAATAGCGGATATGATATTTATAAAGATAACGAATGATGAAACGCGCGACGCGATGTCTACAAGAACCAAAAATCACACAAAACTTGTGAACGATTTGAATAGCAATAGACAAATGCGCTGCAATTTATGCAGCTCGAGCTTGGCTTAATTAGGCCGTTTCTTACTATGATCGTATTTGCGCGAAATGTTCCGACGCTTATCCGAACTCGCAAATAAGAACTGCAGAACAACGTAGTTAGACAGCGATTTTATCGATTTTCCTTGTCGTTTAGAGTTGTAGCATGTTTACTGTATTATTGACCGACTGTTATAGACATCCAACTTAGGAATTCATAATACTTTTAGTGGCTGGTTATCGATCTCTTTTATACTATTGAATGTGTTTGTTCGTTTGGTGGTTCTGCAGCTCTGCAGCGCTTATTGAGTAGCCGCCACTGCTCTTGACAAACGTGATTTCACGATCTAGTAGTTTAGTGGCATGGCTCATTATCTCTACGTTCTGTGACCGATAGGTAACCCAAATATACACTGCATAATGGCGTTAAGGCCGGAAATTTCGAAATAAAACTACCGTACTAAGTAACTTTACTTTTAATACAATCCTCCAACCCAAAATTCGATTACCACAAGTAGACATAAATTACATATTGAGCTAACAATGCCGGACTCAGCCTGGACTTAAGTTAGAGAAAAGTACGGCAAAGAAAACCCCAAAAACCCTGCGCTTCTAACTGCATAAAGACAGCACTCCAAAGATGGGCGGTGAGCAAGCAGCTCGTGTTCTTTTAATATTGCAAGATGTCAACTGTTACGAAGACATTTTGCATGACAGCTGTTGAAGGGTTAAGGTAGTCCAGTTAATCTTTTCTGGTAAAGACGAGTTGGATAACCACTACTACCCAGCTAAAGATGAAGGGTTTAACGAAAAGTTGAAAAACCTTAACAACTAGCGTGTCACCCCGTGTCACTAATATGTTTCACAATGACTAACCCATCTTCTGCCATTTGTAAAAATACACTACAAGTACATTGGCAACACAAATATGAAGTTAAAAATATGATTGCATCAAACAAAGGTACTTATAATTAGAATTGACTATCTCAAACGTAGTCATAACTGCAAACGCGTAAACAAAGGGGTCACGGCAGAGATACATTATAATTTCATAGTAACACGAAGCATCAAATTTCAATATTAGGTAATAATAGATTCGTAACCTAGGAATATCATATCACATATAGACTAACTTAGGTTATGTTTCAAATCAAGATATGAACGCCCCTATAAACGCGCAACTATGAAATAAAACAATTACACATAATGGGGTTTTAGAACCTGGAAAACAAATGCATATATATATATATATATATATATATATATATATATATATTGCTATGATATCGCCGTCCTTCGATATATTTAATGCACAGTTGCCTGCTGTCCGTCACCGCTTTGTGTTCCTAAATAATCTAGAATAAAATTTAGCTTTCACATAACTAGCTCAGTTCAACCCCACACAGAGTGCACAACGATACGATAACAGAAAGATTTTATCCTCTCTTTTCTCTCTAACACTTCATATCTAAATAATATAAACAAAATAACCAAAATTTTGTATAATAAACCAAGAAATATGCACAATTTGCACTTTACTTCTACACCTTTGTAATATTATTTGATATTTTAAGCCCTCGAATTAAAGTAAAAATATAGATCTGTTCACCACCAAATTATAACCCTATTAAAATATAAAGCCAGTAAAAACAACTCTATATTATATTGAAAGTCTCGTTGAACGTTCAATGACCCTTTTTAATTTTTACATATCAATCAAAATTTTTTTGATGACTCTTTACATAAATATCTAAATACGTGCAAGTTTTAAATGTTCAAAAATTTTCAGTCTTATGCTATAAATTAATATCCTACATGTGATTTTCCAATGCTCTACCCGCAGGTACTATATTGGTATAAATTAATATCGCTAACCTGGTATTTTTCTAGGTTGATTCCCTGGTTTGAATATGTAGCTCTGAGTACACCTTAATCCGTTTGACCTTCCGCTACGTGCTACTAACCAGCACCCTTGAGTTGTTTTTAGATTGATGTCGTCCGTACTTAATTAATATCTGGACTTACGTTTTAATGTCAACGTCGAATTTCTAGTACACTTGCGCTAAAATTTTTAATAACTGACAAAAATTTTATTATTTAATTTCATAATTAAACTTTGTGTGGTGTATTGTGTAACATTATTTTGTAATGTTAACGATTAAAGAAATTAATTAATTAAAAATTCAGTAACTTGAATAAAGTATAAACAAAAATTTACACCAATATAACACCTCATTTTATTTAGGATCCTTTATAATAAAAGACCACATTTACCGATAGCTTCGGGCTAGTAAATTCCAGCGGCAGGTCATCATTTAAAGCTCTAGACCCCATCGTAAGTCAAATACAATAAACCTTTTAAAATGTATAGTACCTTTTAGCGTAAATAAAGGAAAACAAATTTCAGTTTGAAAAGCTTAACCTTCTTAATACTTCGTTGATTGACAGCGGGTTAGACGAAACAAAACATTATAAATAGCGCAAAACTATTTCCAATTCGATTTGTTCAAATATTACAAGTAATTTTAAGTAGTCTGGAGACATCCATTGTATTTCAAATCCATTTCGGCTCAAGTAGGTTAGCCGGTCTTTGTTAATGCCAGACTACGGCCGCCATAAGTAGATTCCACATTGCCATATTTAAGTAATTCGTAGAAAGTAAGATAATTTAAACCCATGGGAGAATGATTGCATCCGTGACCATCATCTAAAAAGGGGTTGGATTTGGTTTTTGAAATCTTGTTTTGTGGGAGGTTCAGTTCAGTCATTGGATAACAGAAAATGACGTACGTAATTATTAGGGTAGGGATTTAATCTATATAACTCAAGGCTTAGCCAAAAGACAGGGAGTTTTTCCAATGGAGCCGACCGTGGTTAAGAAGTAGAGAGAAACGTAGTTTGCGGGTAGCGTTTCTCTGGCATGACATAGAATATTCCACTTCGTATCACGTTAGTAAAAAATTGGAAAGAAGTGTTACTCTTCCAGTTTCGCGAGGGTTATGCCCATATGTCGCGGATTTATAGTGATGCAAGATAAATATTTAAAAAGCTTGTAGGCGTGTGACGCAGCAAGTAAGTGATATTGTCAAAAATTCTGCCGAGTTCGTGTGCCAGTCAATTTTTTTTAAACATTACAAACAGAAGCAACAAGCGAGATTCTCTTCCCAAATTTAAGAACTGCTCTACGTTGGAAAACCAACCCTCAAACAATGGATAATTATTAGTAAGTAAGTCTTTATAGTTAAGTAGCATGACCAATTTTTAGTTAGTTTATTTGTTAGGACGTTTTGGCCATAAACCGTAGGATTAATTTAGTGTATGATTTATAATATAAGTTTTCGTTCATATACAAGTGTTTACACAAAATTTTCATAAATTCCATAGTCACCTATTCACTTAAATTTATAAACTAAAATCAATGCATGTAAGAGGTTCACGTTTATTGCTCTGTGAATTAAATAGTTTTGTTTGCCGTTGATTAAGTCAATAGTTTTCTTATTTCTTTATATATAAGTAGTAAAAAAGTGAGGAATTGATTAAAAGAAACAATTGTCCTCCTTGCGATGACAAGTCTCTCAAGGTTTTGTACGAACATTTGGACATTCTCGACTTGTCTGGCGCCCTTGGCAATTGTCATTAAGCCACAATATTTTATGAAAGGTAAGTGCCACATTTTTGTAGTATATTATAAATTAATTTAACCCTTTTTTCAAAATTTTAACCCTCTATATGATCCACGACCTTCCGCTAGCTAGTGCCGGTGACCCCCCCTTTAAATTTTGTTTTACAGGCCGCCCCCATTTTATAATTTGACTGGAAAAGATACACTTAGTAGCTTTTCCGCCTGTAACAATTGGTTCAGACCAGTACAAATCGTGCCTCAGTTGGGGAAAGACTGACTTTTATCAGCTCGTGCACTATATAAAGGCACGCCAACCCACCTGCTATTATTGTTTACCGCGCTTATCTTTGTTATTCGGTCATAGTGGAGGCGTTGTGCTTAGCTTGCCGTCCATCCATTGAGTTTTACACGAAGTTACTTATTCTATAGTTTGTTGAAATGCTCCTGCTAATCACATAAATATCAAAATTTTATATTGTAGAGTTCGTTGACTATAATACCTTGTAACGTTCAATATCGTGTATTCGTATTTTGTATTGGTAATTATTCAAATTTTCCTTTTAATTCCGCACGTATACAAACTTGTTGTTCCATATTTTGTTTACCTAATCTGCTAAGTTTTGTGTCACTCTTACATTAAAAATCACGTAGGGGAATTTTATACTGACCTAGTTTAGGTGCGTTTATTTACTTCCTGCGTTATGAGACATGTTTGTTTTTTAAAGCACTGTTTATTGTGGGCATGCATGATTATTTCCTTACACTAATGCGTTATTTTGAATAAGATTCGTTTCGTGTTTGTCTTACTTTAGATGCTCCTGATTTGTATTTATTTAAAGTTTATGAATGTATTTCTGTTTCAAAAATGATTTGGATTGCGTACAAAGTTATTTATCTTACTAAATGTGATTGAATTATTAAAGAATGGGCATCCTTTCATTGACTAAAATTAGTTGTGAATTTCATACAGTGTTTGATATTTGCTTTTTGCATAATTGACGAATTGTGTACTTTTATGATACAAATGTTTAGTTTCCTTGACTGTGGTGTTGTTTACATGAAGTATACTACCATTGCGACCCTATATACTGTAACGAATATATATTATGTAGCACTATTTTTGGAAGAATCACATCTGTGCATTTTTAGTCTGTGATATTTGATTCTTGTATTTGATACTGTTATATCTGAAAGAATCAATTCCACAATGGAACAGGAAATCATGACCGTTTAATTAGCTTAAATGCTTTACCCAGAAATATTTAATAATAATATACACTCAGAAAACATATTTAAAAGGGAACTAGTCGTTTGTGTTGCCTAATCCACAGGCGGATTATATCCTTTCAGTCGTTAAAATTAGGATAGCGCTTGCGTGAATACGGTCACTAGGTGACGCGCAAAGCAGATGAGCTGTTCCTTACTTGCTCGGAATGAATAACCAAGTCAGCGATTGTATTTGAGAATGTAGTCCAGACTGCATCATATACAGATGGGCTCCCAAGTTCTTCATAAGTGGGGCCTCAGAATAGGCGTGATGTGGTAGTTTAAAAATGGTTCGAGTCGGTATTTGTTATTTGTTAACGCGCATGAAGTAACTAGAAATACATGTAAAGAGATTGGGACAACGTTCGTTTATTAAGAAATTACAGCTTTTGTTCGATGTTTTGTTGCAACAGGTTAGTAAGCGGATTCCAGAAAATGTGCATCGCAGTTCGATAACTAGGGGTAACAGCTTCATTAAAAACAGGTATCAAACCTTTCTTTTGTTATGTTTGTGAGACTTTAAAAGTGCTCACATAAAATTGTAATCGAAGATTGTTTAATTATACTAAATTTTGTGCACGAAGAACAACGTGGAATATAATTGTTAGGAAATACTATTAAAATAATTTTGTAAGACACGCGGTGCATCCATGTGTTAAAATATTGTGATTCTAAAGTCCATTTCCTGTTTTTTAAAAAGTTCATTACAGATGTCAAATTTTAATAAGGTCATTATACTTGAATAAGTTGAAATTTTATTTATCCAAGTTAGCTGCACGTGATTTAAATTTTTTTTAAAGAAATAAATTAAACTGATGTGAAAAACATGTAAACCAATAAACAGATCTGTCCAATTGGTATCAGAAATTTTGTTATGAAATATTATTAAAATTAAGGTCTTGTTATGTCAAGACAGATTTATAAAGAATTCAATTTTGTTGAAAAGGCAATGTAAGTGTGTGAATAGTGTTTTAGCTTTGCACAGTACATAAGAGATGTTTTGTGTGTTTGTGTGTGTGTGTGTGTGTGTGTGTGCGCGCGCGCGCGCGGTTGTGTGTGTGTGTCTGTAACAAATTCGTACTATATTCAAATAAGAGTTAATTTTCACCTTTTTAACTAGTGTGATGTGAAAACAAATATTAATCTTATTGAAGAGCATAAAAATCTACAAGTACCCATAAAATTTTAACCCAATCAGGTTAATAATAAAAAGAGTCACGGCAAGTTAAAAGCGTCATAATTGTATATTTTTAATAAATTTACAGAAAAAGAGACGAAGTTGCGCTTTTAAATTGCAAAACTGTTATATTGTTAATTATAGATTCTCTTTTTAATATGAATTTTATTTCGCTATTACTTAAAAAGTTGAAAATTCACTCTTATTAAAATCCACCCGTGTCCAAAAAAAAAAAAATTATTTTAAAAAAGGGGTATACCGTAAAATTGACGGGAGATACTATTTCTTACTATTGTTGACATAAAATGTAAGAGAGGTGTAGAATTTCGGAAAAGTTTTAGTTCGGCCAAATAAGGCTGAAGCTGGACAGAACTCGTATTTGGAACACCCTACCCTGTACATTCCTAAACATTTCGCCAAGCGATTAACAGAACAATGGACAGATGGGAAAACGGACATTAAATTTCCCAAATACAATAAGTCCCCGTCTAAACTATGGTTCCGTTTGCAATTTGGTTTGCTGTTCCGTTTATTGCATAGTTAAATCTTAAGATGATCTGTACGAAGTTTTAAGCATATCTGTAGATTTGTGTATATCTTCGAGAATGTCATGTCCTCTGCGTAGAACACTGCATGGAACGTTGAGAGACCCTATCAGTTTTTTCAATCCTTGAATAGATAAAATATCATTGTCTTTTAGGAGCCAATGCACTCTTGGATTTTTCTCAGCGAGTTTCATACGTTTTATTTCTTGGACTAGAGCACAGTACTTTGCTTTCATCAAACCGTGCATATACATTTCCAATGCTTTACCCGAAGGAGGTAAGTTTTTTGTTGCCAGGAAATTTAGAATTTTGCCGAACCCTTGCCGTTCCAGGCAAGGTAGGGATCTTTAACGTGCGTAACAACATACACACGAAACCCCTGATCCGAACGAGCGCGTAATTTTTGTGAAAATGCTCACCTGCCATTTTTCAAGCAGTCGGGCGTGTTGGGATTCGAACCCAGGACCTTGGGATCCGTAGTCTTGCGCTTACTACATTGATCCACGGCGACGCCGCTTTCATCAAACCGCGACCATTGTCAGCTACGCCTTACCTCCGCTTGTAACATTCCTGGCAGAACCTAGATATTTAAAATTGAGGTTATGATACTAATGACTAAGCTAATTTACCTTTGTTTTTGATGTCGATAACTAAATCTATCTTATTTAACAATAAAAGCGCGTCGCTGTAAATAGAATTCACCCCAACCTAATTTTTTTACAATACACTTCGTAATTTTTATCAAAACTATTTATAATAGCACCTGAAGATTTGTGATCAAAACTTACAGTATAAAGCGCGATAGACCTTATGTATATAGTCTAGTTTTTATACGAAATATTAAGTTATTTACATAGGGCCCGCGTCACTTCGTCCGCATGTATATAGCGTAGATCGTAAACATATGGTCTGGTTTCATATACGGTCGGTAACATATATAACTGTATCAGCTAAGTAGACGCGTATTTTTAAATTAAACACAAATCAAGTGAGTTACGCAGAGATGTAAGTCAGCTACAAACATAACGTGGAAAATAAATATACATCACAACCTTTCCTCTAAATCACTTGCTTCCCGAACACTGATACCATCGCGTCAAATGATGTTATTTATGGCAAGTATCAAGCAAGTAGGTATTACTATTTCTTGCTGCACGAAATAACTACAGATTCTTGAAGAGAAACACGTCACTTTAAGTCCATTGCGGCAAACGCTTGCAGATCGTGACATTCTTATGGGAAGCAGGTTGTCATTGCGGAGAATTATATCGGCTTTAAGTATCGCAAAGATATCCTCGTTGTGGATTATTGGAACTACTTCAAACTGCCTTTAGACGTGTGAGCTTTTGTAAAAAAAATTCATTAAATTGAAAATCGAATGAACTTTTCAATCTATTTTTATTGACACAACATGATTTTCTTAAGTATGGCATTATTGGCGATTCATGGCAAGACACTAATGTCAGAAGCAAAAAAATAATAAAATTGGTGGAGCCAGATATGTTGCTGCGCATGCTGGTTGCAACTTCGGATTTTTAGCTAGTGCAGAACTAGTGAATGCTTCTAAATCTATAAATGCAGAATATTATGCAGAAATGAACCAAGAAAATTCTTTGCGGTGGTTTAAGAAGCAACTTTTAGCAATTTAGAAGAACCGTCCGCAATCGTTATGGATAAAACTAGTTACTATAGCACCCGTAACGCGTTGCTATGCGCTAGAATTAAATTGTAAGGGAAAGAATAACTTTTAAGATGTGAATGGACAAACTAACATATAGACGTGCTAAGAATAATCGATTTCCTAGACATTTATTCTTAATTAAACCTATTTCAAACTTTGTTACTATAAAAATAATTCTGAGAATAAAGTACACTATTACTGTTTTAAAGACATTGTATCGCAAGAATTTAGAACGATGACGTTTTAGAACCATAAATAAGAACTGATTTCAATATGGCGAAACACTTAGTATGCATTTCACATGAACAAGATTATTTACAAAACCACCAAAGACAATAAAATATTACCATATTACAACATAATGCACATTACATGCAAGGTAGCAGGACAGTAATCTTGTACGTAAACATAGATTAAAAATATATTACATCCTGGGAACGAACTTAACAATGGGGAAAAATACCGTAGATAGAGATCCGACGGGAAAGATACTGAAAACCCTCCAGTGTTTATTAATTCTTTTTCCTTATCAAAATTTTTGGAAATATAGTGTGACAAAATATAGGGTAGAGCTTATCGTAACCAATGCCTTTCTCAACAAAAAATAATTCCACATATGCATCTTGTACATTACAAGAAAATTGCTTACGTAATGACTCGTCTATTTCGATTTCGAGAAGTAAAAATTTTTATAATAACTCTCTAAAATTCTCATTCAATAGCATTATAAAATAATATCACAGGTTTTAGATTTAAATACTTAAACAGAATTTCTAAATACTTTACGAATTTACAAATTTCTTACCTCAACCACGATTTGTCAGATTCGGAATTTAATTTACATGTTCAGGTTCTTCCGTAAAATAAATTAGCTAAATTTTAATTTATAAAAGAGGAATACTAAGTGGTTGTTCTACTTTTATACAAGACAAGTTTGTTGCAAATTACTACACGAAGAAACCTTTTAATATATTTTTTTTGGTCCGGTTAATTAAAATTAAAGACAAACAAAAGAAAGCTCTAGTTGTTACAGACTTTAAAAATATTTTACTTAAGTTATTTTCTTTTAACACAATATCTCAAACCAAAAAAATGAAATTTTAAGTATAATTTCTGTTGTACAACAAAAATCCAATAAACTGAACTGATGGTATATTTACTTCTAGTTCGTTAACAGTTGTAATGACGTTTCCTGCTTGAAAGTAAGTTGTTTAATAAAACCGTTTTTTTAATAAATCCTCGAAGGAATTCAGCAACAGAATAATCACTCACCCTTAATAGTGAGCCGTAATTAACCACCTAGATCGAAATACTTTTCTGTGGTGCAGGGTTTAACTAGGCGAAACCATACATTAGCGGTCCATTTTCATGTAACGAAACCCATCAACTCAGACCAACAATTCTGAAGAGAAAAGCGGTACTTGAACCCTTAAATTTTGCGCATCAACGGTCCCACTAGAAATTTCTCAGACAATGGAATGGAAGTTATAAAATTATCAAAGCGGCTCGTAGGAACGATTCGTCCCGGAAAACCCTATATACAAGAAACCATGACAAAGAAGACACATGCTCAACTAGACCATGACGAACCACCGGCCGTGTTTATAAAATAACTTGGGGCACCTTGAAATATTTGAGAATAATAATGTATTTACTTACAGTTCCTAACGATAAAGTGCTATTTTAACCGATTACTTTGAGGTTCAATGACGTCCTCGACAAGATTTTTAGCACATCCAGTACATAATTTTTAAAGTATGGAATTCAACTTTGCAACAAACTTAATAAGAAGTAGCAGACTGATTATTGTTTTCCATCTGGAACTAGAAGTTGATTATGAATATTAAATTTATATAGGATTGCAAATAAGCAATTTTAGCGAATTCTTTCATTTTTTATTTCTTTTATAAAAAAATTGTTACAGTTTTAGATAAAAAAGTTTCAGTTCTTCAGGGTAAAGTTTATAAAAATGAATCTGATCTCCGTCAAGTACAAGCACATTGTAATGATATCTCAGTAACCCAATCGTTAATTCATCAGGTTAAGGTAAGATAAAAAATTGGTTTTCTGGAATTGTTTGGTTGGAAGTCATCTATTTAGAGCCTCTTAAAATTTTTTTGTTTCAGATGTGGGTGTCTAGAAGTTAGTAAGTGTTATGCCTAGAATGTTAAACAAACCAGTAAAGCAACAGATGTAATCTAGTCGGCATACTGTTTTGTCTTTAAAGGCAACAATTATATTGGGTGATTTGTCAAAATATCGATAATAGGTACCTGCTAAATTTTGGTAATGTCCATAGGAACTACGGATGTACCGTTTGCTAATGCCTGAACACTTTATTTAATAAAACTGGAGAATTTTTGGTAAATAGTATACAATATTTATTGATGCTCAGAATTACAAAGAATACAGTTAATAATAATTTATAAGTTCCTTGCTATCGGCCGCCCGTACCTTCCTGTGCGCTAACCGTGTTTGTACAACTTTCATGATTGAAACCTCTAATGTCAAATGTATTAAATTATCTTAATAATCTTAATATTAACACCTTACAGCAAAATGAACTGGTTTTACCAAAATATAAAGAATTAAAAGAATGCATTATAATTATGGCCTCGTTGCTTCTGGTTTTAGTATTCCTACAAACATTACAAATTTCTTAGGTTACTCTGGCTGTGTAAAAAAATATTTTATTTAATTTAACCCGCGTGACTAGTTTAACACACTTAAACGCGATTTTAGAAAAATATAATTTTACAGCACATAGTGTCAAGTATCCAGAAACCAAAAACTATGAAACTTACGGTTCAAAGTGGGAGGGGAGGGTTTCTAAAGTAGTGGCATACCCTCCACCGTGCTACATTTTTAAAATTTATTCTTGAACCTGCTACCACTAACATAGTACTGTATAGCACCATCGACACATAGCTGCTTTTTGTATTTTGCCCATTTCAGGCAATTATTTTTACTAATGTTTATCATATTTTCCATAAGAACCTATTCCTGCACCCCTATAATTAGCCAGTGCAATGCGTCCATAAAATTGCTACGGGGTTCAAGCCTTTTATGAGCAAATCCATATTTGCAACGTAACGTCAGTTTTACCGTAACCGAGTGCGTGTGTGTGCGTGTGTGCAAGGGCGCGTGCGTGCGTACGGAGGTGCGTGCATAAGTACGTGTCTGCGTGCGTTTGAATGTGCGAGTGAACGTGCATGCGTACGTGATAATGGGTGGGCGGGTGGGTGTTTGGTTGCACGCGTGCGTGCATGCATACGTGTGTGCGTGCATGGGCGCGCGTGTAGGTGTGTACGTGTGCGTGCATGTGCGCTCGTGTACGTGTGTACGTGCGTGTATGTGTGAGAAAATATGTGCATATGCGTATGTGCTTGTGTGTGCGTGAATGTGTGTATGTGCGTGTGTATGCGTGCGTGAGTTTTACTTTGTGCACTCGTGCGTAAGGGTATTTGTGTTATCAGTGCAACTATTTGTCAACAGAACCTGAGTAACTTTATCTACATGTTTGAGTGAGTTGAATTTAAGCAAGTAAATGTATATCGAAGTTAAATTGGAGATATCTGTTTGTTATTTATACTTTCCGGAGCGCTATATATTTTTAATGTTTTTTTTTAAAAATTCGTTTAAGTGTCCTTTCGGTTGCTAATATTCTAGCGTCATTTGCTAAGGCATATGTGGACAGACCACATGCCAGAGGTTACATTTGAATAGCGCTCTTGTGTTGCGCTTATCGCTGTTTTAAGTTGTGAGCAGTTTGACCTGTACAGGACGCATCGCAGTCTGAGCGGTTTATTCTATATAAAGCATTCCGTTAATTAAAACAGGTTTAATCTTGTACTATGGAAAAAAATTTCCTTACATTCAAATTTAGATTTGTTTCGCGATTTGTTTATTTTCGTTTTTAACAGTTGGATCGATTTACCGTTCCGAATAAACCTGCACTTTGAAGTTGTAGATTACTAGAACGGGTGGAATGGCTTCCGCGTTCCAGTGATCTAAAAAGCCAAACTACAGGACGAACCAAAGTAGTAGGGTCTTTAGTGAGGAATCAGACTAAGACATGTCCCCGAAAGAGGCTAGCAGTTTTTTCGGTACTTCGAGTGGTATGTCAGAAGTATGAAGCAAGTAAGTAAGCTAGAGAACTTGAAAATTGAAATGGATAGGTTAGCACTAGACATAGTAGGGATCAACGATGTTCGCTGGTCACAGGCGGGGGATTTTTGGAGCGGAGACTTTAGGGTAATTTATACAGGATCAGACGAAGAATATTCGGTTGTAGAAAACTACTTACAAAAGAACGAAAAAATACTCATGGTTAGAGTAGAATCTAAACCGGTAAATACAGTAATATTACCGGTATACATGCTCACCTCTAGCTACAGCGAGGAAGAGGTAGAGGCGATCTACAAAGATATCGAAAACATACGAAGATACGTAAAAAGACATGAAAATTTAATAATTACGGGGTATTTTAATGCAGTGGTAGGTGTGGGTAGGGAAAGAGCGGAAGTAGGTTTATTTGGATTGGGCACGAGAAATGACAGGGAAAATAAGCTGGTAGAATTTTGCGACAAAAACAATTTAACCATCACAAACATATTATTTCAACATCATACTAGCAGACAATACACGTGGAAGATGCCAGGAGATATAACACAACGGTTTAGGAATCAAGCAAAAGACTGTATAAGCTACTCAGAAGCAGATGTAGACGCTGACCATAACATCGTAGTTTTTAAGGCCGCTTTTAAATTTAAAACATTGAAGAAAAATGAACTGAAAAAGGCACTTTGACTTTGAAAAACTATAAGATAATGATATCCACCAAAGATTTGAAAAAAAGTCAAATGAATTGATGAAACATATCGGGAAAATTTCTCATACTAAGGAAGTAGAAGCAGAATGGAATAACATTAAATCCAGTTTAGACAAGATGGCCAGAGATATTCTGGGGTATACACAAGAATAGAATAAGAAACCATGGATAACAAAAGATATCCTGAATCTAATAGAAGAAAGAAGAAAATACATAATTAGATCAAACGAAAGAGGAAAACAGAGATACAAAGTTATAAAATAAGAAATTATTCGTAAATGCAGGAAAGCTAAAGAACAATGGATTGATGAAAAGTGCAAAGAGGTACTAACTAAGATGGAAATAGGAAGGACAGACGACGCATACAAACTAATTACAATCAATTTTAGAGATATAAAACCGTATAGCAAAAACATAAAGAACGCGGGAGGAAACGCTATTATAGAAAATGTAGAGAAAGTGCATAGATGGCCAGAATATATAGGGAATTTATATGCAGGAGAGAAACTAACAGTATTAGAACAGAAATCAGACATCGAAAACTATGATTTGGGATATCTTATACTTAGGTATGAGTTTGTATTAGTATTAAAGGGTTTGAAAAATTTTAAGCTACCGGGTACAGATAAGGTGCATTCAGAAACTAAAAGTCGCTGCACAAGCAGTAGCAGAACTTCTCTTTCAACTTGTAAGCTATATGTATGAGACAGGCGAGATACCCAAAAATTTCAAATGTAACATCATAGTTACTATACCAAAAAGAGGGATTCAGATAGATGTGAAAATTTTCGAACAACAAGTTTGACAGCACACGTGTCAAAAATATTAACTAGAATTGTACAAAGACAGTTGGAAAACGAGTTGAAGAAATACTAAGAGAAGATCAATTTTGGTTTGGGCTATTTTAGCTCTGAAAGTGATAATGGAGAAAACGATAGAAAAAGAGGAAAGCGTGTGTAGATCTGGAGAAAGCATTCAACAATGTAAAATAAATAAAAATATTTGAAATACTCAAAAAGCTTGGAATGAGCTATAAAGATAGACGGATAGTAAATAGCAAATAGCAAATAGCAAACAGCGGTAATAGAACTAGTGCAGGAACGCAGAGAAGTAAATATTAGAAAAGTGGTGAGACAGGGATATGCCCTATCCACATTAATTTTTAGCTTGTACATCGAAGAGTCAATGAATACTGTAAAATGCAAGATGGCACTTGGAATTATTATGCAGGGACAAAAGATTGATATGTTTAGATTTGCTGATGATATAGCGGTAATAACATCTATCAAGGAAGAGTTAGAAGTTGCTCTTAATGAAATGGAAACTTTTCTAACAGAGAGCTACAGTATGAAAATTAACGAAAATAAAACTAAAGTACTATATACAAAGGAGGGGAAAATAAATTAAAAACTAGAATACAAATAGGTAACAAGAACTTACAAAAGGTTTAGGATTTCTGCTACCTAAGAAATCAAATAACGCAAGATGGAAAAAGCGCAAAAGATATAGAACAAAGATTAGCATAAGGTCGTGCTACATTTAACAAAAAAAATCAACTACTGTATTCAAAGACAACCAACATAGAAACAAGGAAAAGATTCCTTAAAACGTATGTGTGGACCACGCGGCTGTGAAACTTGGACAGTAGGAGAAGCGGACAAGAGAAAGATTTGAAATGTTGTGCTACAGACGTATAATGAAGATATCAAGCACAGATAAAGTTAAGAACAAAGTGGTATTAGAAGTGGTAGGAGAAGAAAGAAGTATGTGGAAAACAGTAAACAGTAGGAAAGATAGGATGATAGGCCTCATACTAAGGCATGAAGGAATAATGCGGAATGTATTAGAAGTAGAAATAAAAAAAAGAACGGTAGGGGTAGACCTAGGTTATACTTGCACACAGATAGTAGGCTGTGAAAATTTCAGGGAAATGTGCAGGCTAGCTCAGAATAGAAATCAATGAAGGTACAGGTTCAACCAATTCCAAGATGGAAAACCTAATGACGAAAAAACGAACTGTACTTAAACCTGATACCAACTATAAGTTACTACAGATATTGGTTTTGCTATACTATCAAGTAATGTTAATTGAGTGAAAGGATTTACTGGAAAACTATTAATTCGGCAAATGTCTAAGTGTCGGGGGATCCTTGGTAGCCACAGGCTGCTTACTTACCTTCACCACCATTGAATCCTGGTGAAATAGGGCATATAAATAGGAAACAACAGAAGGGAACCAAACTGTATCTAGGCTGTGGGAATTTCAGGGAACGGTGTAAGCTAGCTCAGAACAGGAATAAGTGAAGGTACGTGTACAACCAGTTTCAAAAAGAAAAACCTAATGACGAAAAAAATAACTGCACTTAAATCTGATGAATATTATAAACAACTACAAGTATTGGTTTGGAAATATTTTCAACTAATGTTGATTGTGCGAAAGCATGCATTGGAAAACTATTAATTCGGCAAATGTTCAAGTGTCGGGGGATCTTGGTAGCCGCAGGCTGCTTAACTCCCTTCACATACTACTGAATATCGGGAAAATAGGGTATATATTTGTCAGCAATAGAAGGGGAACCGAACTGCATCTAATAAGGAAGAGCAGCGGCTATGTTCAAAGACAACAAACAGAAACAAGGAGAAAATTGTTGAAAGCATACGCGTGGAGCACAGCACAGTACGTCTATGAGTTAGAGGCAGTAGGAGAAGCAGACAGAAAAACGGTAGAAGACTTTTTGAATGTTGTGCTTCAGATGTCTGAGGATAATCGCATGGACAGACAAAGTTAATAACAAATAGGTTATGGAAATAGTAGGGGAATAAAGATATCTGTGCAAAACAAAAAAAAATAGGAGAAATATAAGGGCAGAATACGTTCTATGGCATTTTTGGGGAATAGCGCTGTTTATATTACAAGCAGGGATAGGAAAAAATAGTAGAGGTAGACCTAGATCAGACTATTTACACGCAGATGGTGAAAGATGCAGACTGAAAATTTCAGGGAAATGTGTAGGTTAGCACAGAATAGGAAACGATGGAGGTACACGTCTAACCAGACCTAAGGATGATGATGGATTCATTAGGTGTTAAATGTTCAATATAGGGTAATGTTTTATAAGAAACTATTATTAGTTTTTTATTTTACTTTAAAACGTGTTCGTACTTAATGTGTTTTTTATTACCGCCGAATTTTAATAGTTTGTTTAAAAACTGGAAATTATTTTAAAGTTTTTTTTGTATAATAAAGAATTTAAAAATTGCCATAATAAAATTTATATTGGTACTAAAGTTTTGATAGGAATACAAGTTAAAGATTGATTTGAATTTATGGGGTTTTGATACCTATTTAATATGATTTTGATTTCTTGTGTTCTAATCAATAATGTATATACAAATTTCAGGCTGTTATTTTGTTTCCATTTCAGCTATAAACTGTGGATGTTGGTTATACCTATTAAAAAGTTCTAGTGCTTCATTAAGTTTTTGTCCAGGAATGGAGCTTTCTAATGAATGGTAGTTTGAAGGACAGAACTTATTACATTGTTAGCAATTAAACCCCGTTGGACAATCAAAAATTTGTTTAAAATAGTTGGTAAATAGAAAGATACTCGATTCAAACAAAAATTTAATAATTTCAAAGAACACCTTTTTGTCTATTTTACAGTATAATTTAGTTTGGTTCTACATACATTTTATATTTTCTAAAGTTAATGCTTTTGCTATGTAAGTAAATAAAGATAATATGTCTAAACTTACCAATAAACAACCTTCTGGTAATTAAAGCTTATTGATGAGATCTCCAAATTCAAACAATATGGTTTTTTCTACTTCGCTAGAATTTGCTCAGAATTTTTAAACGTAGTGTTTGTTAAAATAAATTTTTGAACACTGTAAGCTTCAGCTTGTAATCGTCGTGACTAAATTATTCTAACGAGCTTTTGTGTCGTTTGCTAGTCTGTCGATTTGATAAATTACTTAGAGCTTTGTCTTTTCAAGAGTGAAAATACTACAAATTTCCTCTCTTTAAGACCGTTTTTTAGTTAAGCTTGTTAGAAGTTTAACTTATGGTTCATAGCAATAAAGTATTATATACACGGAATTTATTTATTTATTACTTATAACGACGTTTTTGGACACTGCTTAACAATGGTGCTATGATTCAGAAGCAGAATGCCTCTATGTGTATATATATATATATATATATATATATATATATATATATATATATTGTTTTGTTATATATTTCTGGACGTTGTAATGTATAAATTAAGACTAAATAATCTTTTTTGGGTTTTATTTCGTCCAAATTTGAAGTTTACAATAATGTCATTTGTAAATAACTGACGTTTCGGGAAATATGTTCCCTTAGACTTAGTTCTAAAATTAGAGTAAAAAGTTTACATATTTGGAGATGATTCAAATTTACTTACATTGACTTGACCAAAAACTAATTAAAAATACTTATTTTTATGATGTGCATTCATCTGTGTAGTATAATTTGAATAAACACATTTAAGAATTAAACAATTTTCAAAAGCTTACTATAAATAAAAACATTAACAATATGAAAACAGCAATCATTAAAATTAATTTTTGAAAACAGTATACCTAGTAAGTTAATTTATGTATGTACATGTGGATTATTTTCGATTTATGTGTTGTTATTTGATCTAAATATTGATAGTAAGTCTATGTAGTGGAATGTGTAGTGGTATAAATCTATTACAGTTAGATTAAGACGTGCTGTTTATTTGCTTAATTGAAAGAATATAGAAAAGCATAATTTTTATCAAGGTTTTCTATATCGTTTTTATAATTTATTGTGTTCGTTTGTTTCTGAATGTGGTAGCTTTCTAAGAAGAGTCTCTTTTTATAGGTTTCTTCTGTTTCTAATATTATGGTATTTTTATAGTCTGCCTTGTGGTGATGTTCATTTAAATTCATGGCAAGTGCGCAAGATTTTTTATTTAATTTGTGATCGTTTCTGTGTTGAGTGATTCTGTTTCTGAGCCACTGCTTGGACTGCCTTATGTAACTTTTGCCACAACTGCATGGAATGCTGTATACTATGTTGTTCTGTAGTGGTTTTGGGGTTTTGTCCTTGGTCATGGTAAAGATACTATGGATGCCATTTATGTATTTGATAGATATATTTAATTGTGGAGTTAACAATATTTTGATTAGAGACGGTGTTAGATGTGGTATAAATGGGAGTGCTTTATATATATTTGGTTGATCTCGTTTAGTTTGTGATGGTCCGTGTTTTGTTGGAAAATTAATTTATTGGTTGGAGGTTTAGGATATCCATTGTTGAGTAGAATTTCTTGAAGATCTTTAAGAATCGTTTCTAAGAAACGTGGATGACAAATTTTAATGATTCTGTGCTTTAGTGTTAATACCGTATTAATTTTACGTTTGAAAGAATGATTGGAGTTAAAGTTTAAATAACGGCCTGAGTTTGTAGGTTTTTTTTATAGAAATCAAATATGAACCTGTTGTTCGAAACTCTAATGACCGTTGTATCTAAGAAATTTAGTCTTTTGTTGATTTCAATTTCTGTGGTAAACTGAAGTTTGGGGTAGAAATTATTAAATGCTGTACATGTTTCTTCAACTTTATTTTTGAGGACAGAACAAATGATGTCATCAACGTATTTTACAATAAATTCCAGTTTGAACAATAACTGAGATTTTGCAGTTTCAATCAACTTATTCCTTATCATTTGAGCGAGAATAGGAGATATTGGAGACCCCATGGGTGGGCCGAATATTTGCTGATAGAATATATTCTGAAATGTGAAATATGTGTTGTTAATTACTAAATTTAGGCTCACAATAAACAAATCGAGTGAAAAAGTATAGTATTTTTTAATGACACTTTATTTTTCTTTAATAATGTTGATAACGATAGGATTAGTATAGTATTTTTTAGTACGTAAGTGAAACCAGCGTTTTTAATTAAAACGAGTTTTAAAATACGTCCTCTTAAAGAAGTATTAAATACCATTTTAAACGCATTACGTATATTCCTGAAAGCGATATTTCAAAACCCGTTCTAAAGAGTGCTTTTTTTAAAAGTATTTCCATGCTAAACGTGAATCTAAACAAACTACTTAAATTTTTCTAGATTTCTACATTTTAGTGTATTCTTTGAAAGAAGCTACTTTAATTATTTAACGACTTTCTAGATGTTTCAGGGTAGTCTAGTGCAATTAAACTCAGATTGTAAATGAATCCATAAATCTTAAATGACGGCAGATTACCTTTACAACATGAATAAATAATTCCCTAGAATGCGCAGGATAGGTAAAGACTATAAATCAGATAACGTAAGACGTCTAATGATCATAAATTATAATCGGGAGCAATAGCCAGCTATCACGAATACATAGCTTTTATTCGTTACTAAGAGAAGTAAAATTTCTACGATCGCAATAAATCAAACTGACGGCTAATTAGGATAAAAAACACCTCACGTGAATACAATTGCAGTTAATTATTACACCATCCTGATGAGCTATACCACCTAGAGTAGTGTTAAAATTCGAGAACTAATGTTGTAAAATATTTTCGTTATTTAAAAAACGGTAAATATTTAAGAGGAGGCATGCATTCACCAATAGTTGGTGATGCGCTACAAAATGTCTGTTTATAAAGGCATTTCATTCACAGTTTCTTAGTTGATGAAATTACTAATTTTCTGCTCCAATAAAAGGTATAGTGTAAATTTGGTGCAAGGTCATCTCAATATTTTAATATTTATTAAAAATAAAGTACCTTATGAAACTCATGAAGTAAACTTCGACATACGAAAATATAAATGCAAATATAAAATGTAACAATGGATTTTCTGATGCAGTAGTAGATAAAACTATTCTAAACGGAAGTAATCTGGCGATGGGAATTATAATCAGAAACATGTTTTAACGAAGACATGAACCCCTAAACATTTTATGGTAGAATTTTTGTGTTGGAGTTTCGTTGTTTCATTACATTTAACCTAGCATTCACAGCAATATATTATGACTGGACCAATAATTGGAATTTGATTTTCAACCCCAATAGTTTGCTAAACTGACTGCGATGTGCCCAAATATTTTGTCTTTTCGCGTTTAACTACTGTAGTGTGCTCTATCATCAAATTACACTGATAAGCTTAAAGGGTAATATATTTTAATTGTTCCTTAAATTATTTTCACCTTCTCACCATCTGTTGTTGTAGAAGTTAATCATATTATTCAAGCAATGTATTTAGAAAAGGGATTTTTTACAACTAAGTATTGTAAGACGTATTAAAATAATGTACATTATTCATTTACTGGCGTTGTAACATACATCCATGCAGCTCTACCCAAGATATTTTTTAGTATTGCGGTATATAGTAACAAGTCACTTGGTTAAACTTTACAAAGCTTTCTATCTTTGTTACTGAATGATGAGATTTCCTTGTGCCAATTGAATTCGATAGGTTTACTTGCTTCAATACACGTATAGTCGGGAAATTGAATCGGACTCTACGGAAATTATAAAAGATACGTTTAACTTCCTTTAAGAACCACGTCAGCAAAAAGCAAGAAATGCCCATTATGCTTCAACTGTCATACTGCTCGCTTTAAAATTCCTTTTAAATTGATTTTGGGCTTTATCCTATCCGAACTTTTCTACGAGCGCAGCTTTTTTCCTTTTCCTTCTACAAATTATAAAACCGTAAACTCCTAGATATATTTTTTAAAACTAATCTAAGTCTAGAGTTAATTCAAACAAGCGTTAGTGTTTCAAAGAGATAAGTTTTTGCTTGTCACCGAACTTCTACAATAGCAGCCAACGCTTAAATAATTTTTTAAATAAAAATGAAACCTCAAATCAAACAAAGTACCTACTCATAAATTTCAATTACTTTCATCTCTTATATTACCACCATTAAAGAAAATTATATAAAATAACATGAAGATGGTAATGAAAGCAGGGAATGTGAGAAAGCATGTGATACCTTGGAAAGAAAAATAATGAACGAGTGGCACGTGTCTAGGTGGCGTCGATAAAGGCAGACACTAAGGTTTTGACATACGCTTCTCGTGGAGCAGCAAACAGTAACCATACGAAAATGTAAATGTAGAAGAAGATACCAGAAATTTTGGAAGGGATTGAAACGCACTGTCCAGTAGTTGTATAAATGACATTGTAAACTAGTTGGGCAAATAACACTATTGCAATTAATACAATAGTGTATGCTAGAAAGCAATGAACTCTAGTTTAATGCGGTTAAGGTATTGAAAATATTTTGTAATTTAAACCGATAAAAGTACAAATGCTACAATAGTTTTATACGTCAAGATCACTCTTTATATGTTAAAAAAATTCATGTATTAATGAACTAGTAATGAAGATACTACCAAAATACTATTTTTTTTAGTATAATACGAACATTTTGCAATTTTATTGAGCTTTTTTTTAGAAATGTTTGTCACAAAGTTGCATGAATAAAGTGAAAGAGAGAAATTGTATTCACGAAAATCCTTAATAGAATTGTAGAAATCAGTTTAATAATAATTATATTTCGTTTATTATTTATCAATCTAGTGTGCGCAACAATATAGCCGAACGTCCCATTTAAACGCCACCAAAACAGGTTTAGTTCAAGAATTTGATACAAGTAAGAGGGGTTAGTAGCCAGTCGGTGCAGAGTTTGATTAGGAGTAGTCTATGTTTTTGTCGTTTTTATATTTATGATTGTATTTACACTGAACTTGTGGTCATTATAAGGGTTTTGTTTATATGAAGTGGTGCTTTTTGAATAATAGTGCAAGACACGACATAGAGTTGAACTATTATGATATAGAGTTCGGTGTTTGTGAGTGCCGGCGCATAACGAGGGAAATGCGATTATTTAATGTAAGTTGTTTATTTGGATTATAATTGCCTGCAGGCATTGCTTATTGATGGATTATTTTTTGTATTCTATGGGAGTGATTACTTCTATATGAATGTATTTTATTGCAAAACTCACATTTGCAGAAGTAAAGTAGGTTATTTGTGCAAGGCTTGTATCAGTTGAAAACCTAGGATCCTTGTAAAACAAAGAGTATACAACATCAATCTGTAGCTGTGTCACGAAGAAAGAAACCTTGAATTTTAGGACTGAGCCTGAATTCTAATTGGGGTACTAAAATTGAAAAGTTTGAAATACTGCCATATAATAGAACTAATCAGAAGTTGCAATGGTTAATTGATTACGTACCAGTAAGGCAAGGTAAAACGTGTACATAAAAAGAAGCTGACTTAACACCTTTTCAGAATTAAAACTAGGGAGAGTAATTAATTAAAGAAAACTACTTAATATAACAGCTTAGATTTATTAACTCGCCAAACTAATCAAAAAAATAATACGGTTTATATATCGGTATTAAATAAAGGGCTTACTTGCAAAGTAACGATAGTACAAACACACACACACACAGAAATGATTAACATTTTTATGGCCAATAAGAAAAATTGAATTCTTTATAGGAGTTTCAAAGCAGTCAAACACTGTCATTTAAATTTTAACATTTAGTACAATACAGATGCTTTGAGGATTTCAACCGATTACTTTGTGTTATAAAAGGCGATTTTATTTTGCACCCTGTCCTTTTCAGCTGTTATAGAAAGGATATGTACACAACAGGGCGTTGAGTTTCACTCTGGCACGGCTAACATCAACCGTTAAAGGCTGCATTGCGAAGCAAAATACTTGCATACAAAAATTAACTCAGAGAGGCATAAACATAGCTAATAAACTTTTATGGACACTGAACTGAATGAAACACTTAATTAAAACCAGATACTTGGAAAATAATTTTTAAATAATTTCACGTTTTTGTATACATTATAACGAAACAAACAAAAACAACAGAAGAAATTATGTTATTACAGTAATGGTATATAATTTAGCATAGGTATGTTGTTCTAAGTGCATAAATATTAATGTATTAGTTGATTGTTATGATAACACTATGTAACACGTTTTTTGTCCTTGAGTAGTAAGTGTTATTTCCTACTTGCTTATGATTCAAAACAATAGAAATACTATTATACCCCTCTAACTTTGCTTTTGTGATTTCCACACGAAAATTTAAAACTCACCTATTTCCAATAGGTCAAATTTACGTGCAGTCACTCACATATAAAATAAAAAATAAAAATATATATGACAAAATTAAGATTTCTTTGGTTAAAACTATATAAAAATGACCACCAAACATTTAAAAGTTTGTAGTTTTTCGACATTTGCGATTACTCTGCAAATCACTTTCACAAATCAGGCACCAAATGTAGTTCTCCAGCATATTCTGATTATACTGTCACTGGTAGCGGCGTTCAAAGTACATTACATCTTGATGGAAGTGTTCGCCTTGCTCCTCCGTATAGACTACCATGTTGTCTTTGAATTTATCGAGATAAGTGTCCTACAACCCATTTTTCCATATTATCTTACCAGATCCGCAACCATCTCTACATAGTTTTCGGCCTTGTGATTGCCCAAGAAACCCCGAACAACTGCGACAAAGCTTTTCCAGGCCGCTTTCTCTTTAGGTTGAACTTTTTGAGGAAGTCATCGTAGTACAGTATCTTCTTTGTTTGTGGTCCAATGATGACGCCAGCTTTAACCTTTGCCTCAGAAAGGTTAGGGAATAAATAGTGAAGGTACCTAAAAGCTGCTGATTCCGTACATAAAGCTTTCACAAATTGTTTAATAACCCCTAACCTTATGTGCCATGGTGACTTCAGCACTTTCAAGGGGTCTACCGGTGGACCCCATTTGACGTTGTTTTTCCTTGCAGAGAACTCTGTCCTCTGTGGCCAATCGCGCTTTTTGTAGCGCGCATTGGTGTTTCTGGTGTCCCAAAGACAAAGAAACTTAGTGAAACCACCTCGCAGACCCATTAGGAATGTCACCGTTTTGAAGTCGCCGATGACCTCCTAATCGTATCCGTCATACTTTAAAACTTTCAGCAAGGTTGTTTTGTTATTGTAATCCTCCTTGAGGTGAATTGAATGACCCAGGGTAGCAGCAGCAGCACTGCTTTGAGACTCCTTGTTGAGCTGCCAACGTAGAGGCGCCACAATTTTAGGTTATACGGGATCCCTGTTTTCTCAAAGTTGTGATACTAAGGAAGTAGAAACAGAATGGAATAACATTAAATACGGCTTAAACATGCGGACTAGCGATATTTTGGGCTATAAACCAAAAGAAAATTTAAAACCATGGGTGACAAAAGATATTCTGAATTTAATAGAGGAAGGGTGAAAATACAAAAACAGAGTAGACGAAGCAGGAAAACGGAGATACAAAGCTATAAAATAGAAAAGTATTGGTAAATGCAGGAAAGCCAAAGAACAATGGATTGATGAAAATTGCAAAGAGGTACACACTAAGCTGGAAATTGGAAAAACAGACAAAACATACAAACTAATCAGAATGAATTTTAGGAATATAAATCCGTATGTGGCATGCGAAAAGAGATATCATTATGAAAAATGTAGAGAAAGTGGTTAGATGGTAAGAATATATAGGGAATTCATATGCAGACCCGTAACTAGAAACGCTATAACAAGAATATCCTATGCTTAGAGATGAAATTGAATTAACACTAAAGAGTCCAAAAAATAATAAGGCACAGGAATCAGGCATTGAAAAGGATGACTTGGGATATCCTATACTCAAAGATGAATTCGAATTAGGATTAGAAGGCTTGGGAAATGGTAAGGTACTAGGTATAGATAAGGTTCAAGCAGAAACTCTAAAAGGCGCTGGACAAACAGTAACAGAACGTCTCTTCCAGTGTGTATGCTATATGTATGAGTTTGGTGAGATACCTAACGACTTTAAATGCAGCATCATAATCACTATGGTGCGGATAAATGTGACAATTTTCGAACAATAAGTGTGACAGCACACGTATCAAAAATATGAACTGGAATTATACAGAGACGGATGGAAAAACGGGCTGAGGAAATACTAGGAGAAAATCAATTTGGCTTGAGGTGAAACACGGGAACACGGGAAGCTATCTCAACTCTGAGAGTAATAATGAAGAAAACAATAGAAAAAGTAGAAGGCGTGTATATAATCTTAATCTTAATCTTCTTTGGGAATTAAACCACTCGGAGTTTTTAAAATTGTCTTTATTTACATTTCGATCCATGACCTAGGATCGTTTTAAAAATAATAAAAACTTCAAGTTTGACATTTAAGACATAAATTGAAGGTGACTTTGATTTATTGATGTTCGAAATATTTGATTTGAGTACACTAAGCAAAAATTTTTAAAGTTTAAAAGAATGATTGCCTTCAATTTACGTTACGGCCTGGGACCTACTATCTTTAGGTAGCCAATAAACTTAACGTGAAATCAGCTGATTAATTTTTATTGGTGAATTTTATATAAATTCAATAACTTGGGAATTGGAAAACAAAAACACTGAATCTTGGTGAAATAAGGCATAAAATTAGAAAACAATAGAAGGGAAACGAGCTATATACATGCTGTGTGAGAATTTCAGAGAACTATGTAGGCTAGCTCAGAATATAAATAACTGCAGTTACGTATCCAACTAGTTTCGAGATGAAGACCTAATGATGATGATGATGAAGCATATTAACAACCCCTGTAAAACAGCATTGGTATCTGACAAGTGTAAACCCGCAATAGGGTTACCTCACAATCATATACAATCTCCGTTAAACAGTATTGGTATCTGACAGTGTAAACCGGCAATAGGGTCGCTTCAGCCCCATATACAACCCTCATAGAACAACATTGGTATCTGACAAGTGTAAACCCACCATAAGGTCGCCTCAGAACCATGTTAAAGTCTACCCAAGAGGTAGCCTAAATCATAATGATTTTCCCCTTCAAAATAAATATAAAAAAACGACTGCTTAAGCCTTTCAATAATGCAATCGCACACTTCTTTAATAACCATCCTCTCAATTGTATAAATAGAAACATGTTAAAAAATGTTTTCCAATTCCCAAGTTATTGAATTTATATAAAATTCACCAATAAAAATTAATCAGCTGATTTCACGTTAAGCGTATTGGCTACCTATAGAAAGTCGGTCCCAGGCCGTAACATAAATTGAAGGCAATCATTCTTTTAAACATTAAAAATTTTTGCTTAGTGTACTCAAACCAAATATTTCGAACAACAATAAATCAAAGTCACCTTCAATTTATGTCATAAATGTCAAACTTGAAGTTTTTATTATTTTGACAACGATCCTAGGTCATGGATCGATCAAAACGTAAATAAAGATAATTTTAAAAACTATAAGTGGTTTAATTCCCAAAGAAGATTAAGAAAAATGCTAAACAAACCACAGCAAACATACAGGGAGTATGAACACCTAATGATGATGATAATGTGTAGCTTTTGTAATATAGGCAAGTATACATAATAAAATATATACTAAATAATCGTAAACGTATAATAACCGATAATTCTTATAGAACTAGCTGCAGAAATTAGCTTCGCCGACAAATCTTCTTTTGTGTTCTGTTCTAATTTTTTTTGTATCGTGTTACTGGGTGTATATGGGTGAAAATAAAAACAGGCAAAATTTTTGAAAATGATTTTTGACCGCCACAACACTGTTCCTCATAGAAGAAAGCGTTCTCAAAAAATATTAAAAAGACAATATTTTGGTTATCAAAGGCATTTTCAAAATTCAACTTGTCTATTCTCATTTATACATACGCACAGGAACACGATACAGATAGAATTAAAACAACAAACAATGCATAAAAAATGTTACAGCGCCCGCATGGAAGAAAAATTTTCCAGAAAACTTGATCAACATTCAAAAATACACACAGGCACTAAAATAAAACATTTTTCAAAATTTAGCCTATCCATTTTCATCTACACACACCCAGGAACGCAATATAAAACATATCAGAACAAGAACAGTATACAAGATGAGTTACAGCGCCCACGCAGAAGACATGGGTCTTATGAAGAACGTTTTGTCCTTTGTGTTTTGTTTTTGTTCTAATTATTTTTGTAGCGTATTTTTGTGTCGATGTGTATGAAAATGGTCAGGCTAAATTTTTGATTTTATAAAAATTCAGCCTATCTATTCTCATCTATACATACCCAAGAACAAAAATGGGCTAGCGGTCAACCTGGCGCCTCGGATTTGTTTTCAGTTTTTTCGCTATAAGCAAATGCGCACAATTGAAACAACCAGCGGCACAATTGAGCACAAAACGAGCATAGTTCAATGGGTTAAAAAATGCGAAAACTAAAAAAAAGTGGGGTCCGGCGGTCAACCTGCTTCCGTACCTATTTTGAATTTTTTAACTAGAAGTAAATGAGCACGTTGAAACGAACAGTGGCACAATTGAGCGCAAAACGAGCCCAATTTAATGGATTAAGAAAAAATTGGAAAACTCAAAAAGAGAGGAGACTAGCACTCAACCTGGTCTTCCGGGATTGTTTTCAATTTTTTCATTATAAGCAAATGAGCACAATTGAAACAAACACCGGTGAAGAAGTTACAAAAAGTTTGGTGACGCTTTCTCTGATCTAGTCACAAAAGTTTGAGGAATAAAGTAGTAATGTTGTATAGTTTTTATGTAAGCAATTAGGAAATAGCATGTACTACTTAAGAACATATCAAATATTCAGTATCTCATTATATCATTCGCCAAAGTATTAAACTACTTATCGCAAATTTGACAATTTCAAAATATCGTTGTCCTGGTCACGTAAACAAAGTTTGTGGGGAATAGTTGACTTTTTCTATACTGTACAGACCTAAAATATTAGAAAATGACATTTATTACCCAAGGATACAAAATAAATAAAAATTTGTTACATAGTGTTATCAAAGTTTATGTAATTACATGTAATAAAAATTGTGATAGTACCTTAATCACAATTATCCAATTAGTAGTATGATATTAATACAATTGAAACTAAATAACTAGTTCATAGGCAATACTTGATGAAAAATTTCATGAAATTTCTGACTCACAGAAATTAAACTTAATTAAGATTAATCTGGTTATTTGTACGTAGCCCATATGGCTGCGTTAATTCAAAACAATTTTTCATGTTACGAAAAAAATTACTACATTACATTATAACAAATTAATAGATCAACTTGAGATAGACGATCTTAGATAAAAACACATGTTGCTCATACCAGAGATCAAGGCAACTATATAATGACCGATATTACCTCACCTTAATTTCTTTCTACAGATGCTGTAGTTGAGAAAGTACCAAATGGTTGCAAAGTCTTCATACCAAGCAAATATTAACTGGTAGAATTCGCGGAACCATCCTGATTTCACTTCTGCGTGTGGTTGGGAATAAAGAAATACATCAATTGAAAGGTAATTTTTTTAACCGCCAGTCGTAGGTAATTTGAGCTGGGATTTTAACATCAAACCAAATAAAACGGACGAACCAAATTTCATAAGATGCTCTTAAAGTCACCATTTTACTAAATTCATACCAAATTTATTCCATCACAAGACTTTGCTATTAGCAGGCGCTAGCCGATGTCTCGTGTGCAGTTGTATGTCCCCTAAGTTTCGTTGTGGGGCTTTGTTAAATGCCTACAGAAGTAATGAAAAAATTGCTCAGGTGGTCCAGATCATGGTCGATTGGTCGACATATTCTAAAATGGTCGCCAAATTGACAGATTTTTCGTTTAAACGTACCTCCGCATCCAGTGGTCCGATTTTAATTTTTGGAGGCTCATTGTACTCCTTGTTTGAAAGCACACATTTTTCATTACATCCATTAGTTTGTGAGATACACTAAGGTTTTCAATATTTCCAATTAGTGAAAGAATTTAGACAATACTCATTGTTTTTTAATATAGTTATATTATAATGCAACATTAAGCTTCGTTTTTGTTACATGTAGATAAACTTCAAGTGAAATAAGATGCGTGACACGGTGATACTGGTCAATCCTCATAAGAGACGTAGAGACGCTGACAAAGACATTGACTTGTGCATTATCTGTAAAAAAGTAAAACGTTCCTTGGCAATATGTTCAAGTGTAAACGGTATAAAAAACTTTAAAAGTGCTTCTGAACTCATTGGGGACGGTGTGTTGAAAAGCATTGAAAATGAAAATAACACAAAATGTCATATAGTCTGCTTCAGACCTTACATATTGAAAGGAAACCGCGTTGAAGAAAAACAAGAAAAAGATGCTGAACAATCAAGCTCGAAAGAGGATGATAATATCCCCTACATGTGATTTTCCAATGCTCCACCCGAAAGTACTATATTGGCCAGGAAGTGAGTTTTTTTACCTGAAAAATTTTGAATTTTGCCAAACCCTTGCTGTTGCAAGCAAGGTAGGGATCTTTAACGTGCGTGACAACACTCACATACGGGACCTCCATTTCACCTTTCATCCGAACGAGGGCGTATTTTTGTGAAAAATGCTCACCTAACATTTTTCAAGTGGACCGTGTCGGAATTCGAACCCGGAACCTTGGGCGTAAAGTCACACGCACACCAACTACGTCACGAAACCGCCTGCATGATAATACCGCCCAACGTCAGATACAAAGAGTAGATCTGAACCTGAACAGTTACAAAAATGTATAGTGTGTAACCGAATAAAAGTAAAGCGAGTCTCGCAACTGTACCGTATTTGTGAGAAGTTTAGACCAGAGCAACTACTGAAAGCCTCGCGGTTTTACCTTGATGCAGTTTTTCAGCGAACCGTCACATTGGAAGACGTAAATAGTGTATTTGCTGCAGACATCTATTGTCATAAGGACTGTATATGAAAATACATTTTAAATTATCAAAGAGATTTTAAAAAAAATATAGTCGAAGAAACTGCTGGTTGTGAAAGCCTGAAAGAATCGTTTATAACGTTTGTGGCTACACTTCAATTCGAAATCAAAGGATACCCGATTGTATATCTACGCAATAAGTTTAACGAGAAATATTTATCCAGTGACATCCAAATTTCAAACAGAGGGACGAAAAGTTTACTTATAGAGCACTTTGGTGATTTTACTTATTTTACTTACTCAAAGCATTGCTCTGTATCACAAATGGTATTTTCAAATCCTATAAATGTGGTACGACTTGCAGAAAAAATTCGTAACTCCGATTGTGTTAAAGGATGTGCTGAAACATTGCGCAGTGACATTAAAAGCTATGAGTTTGGTATAGAAAATGTTAACTGCGACGCAGAAAAATTTTTGGTTCAAACATTTGCTTCAAGCTTAGGAACAATGGATAAATTGCGTTTTCATCAGTTCCATCACAAAAAATTACGCAACTTTCAAGATTTGGCCCCTACCTCAAGATCTATCAGTTTTCATATCAAAATTTGTAATCTAGAGGTAGGATCGTATCGCAATAATTAGCCAATTCGCATTTTGCATAAGTTATTTTCCACCGATACCTCTGGCGACATGAGCATTGCAAACCGATAAATATCACTTATATGTTGCATAATGCCATTGATCAATTCATTGTTTAAATAGTTGACCATAACTGAAACCTCGTCATCTGTAACGCGTTGCGTTACGCTAGTTATAAATTAAATGAGAAAAGAAAAATTTAATTTTGAAAGGACAGAATTAATGTAGACGTACCCTGTATTATAGATTTCCGAACAATTAATCTTAATCAACAGTAATATTTCGATTTTCTTCCAATAAAAATCGTTCAACTACATACGTATCGATTAAAATCGTTACATTGTGCTTCCGGATGCTGACCGTAATAATAGGGTTTTCATAGAGGGAAAGATTCGATATAACAATTAAGGACGATAGTTAAAAGTTTAGTTCAGAAAGTTAATTAGAACTGAAAACGTAGTCATTTGAGTAGGTGATTAGCCAGGGTTTGTACGAGAACAGAACAGCCTTTGTGGACGGAACGTTGCTTCAAGATGTAATGTGTACTTCAGCACAAGAAAAAACGCAAATCGCAAATTACTTTTTGAAACGCACTTGCAAGTACAAGGTAGACTTCAATTCGCATGCTCATTGAATTAATGTCAGACGACTGGTTAAATGGGTTTGGACAAAGAGTTCAATTTTCCAATAATTTGGATTTTGTGTTGTGTTGGGCTAAAGAGACTGTGTTAGAGGGGAAGAAATTTATAGTATATTATACAACGAGGCTATAATGATGGTTATTATTTCCGAGCATAAAAGTTGGTACACGAGCGAACGAAGCGAGCGAGTGTAGCAATCATCCGAGGGAATAGTAATCTTCATTATAGCGAGTTGTATACTATACTTTATCTACAACTAAGTATCAGTACAAGAGAGCGTCATTTATATAACTTGACTTTCCAAATTATCAAAATTCTACAATAAATTAGCAAAAACCAACATGCCTAGTTGTTTGTGTTATTGTATTGAGACATAGTATTTGATATTTGGTATTTGAGGTTTGTTTCAAATTTCAAAGGTATTGGGATTTAATAACATTATTTTCTAGTTGGTCTATAAGAGGGAATAAAGAGCCATTATTTTCTATGCTCTTCATTATTCCTAGCGTGATTAATATATAGCATTATACTGCAAAAGCCACAGGTGTAATATTATGTTATATATTAGTTGTGGATAAAAAACATTATTAAACAGTGCGTAAATGAGCCTTTATGTTTATACTATTTAATTAAGAATAATAAATTCTAAATGGAAACGGGTTAGTACACGTGTAAAGAAAATAAACCGAACGTAAACGTACCTAGTTTGTTAAACGATGACTTAGCCACGGAACGAGTGTTGGTTAAATTTAAGCATGATGTTATTGTGGAAGGACGTTTGGAGATTTTAGAATTTAAGAAATAAGTACATATTGATTTAAATGTGTTTTATTAGTGGAACTTAGTGTCACTTATAGCATAAAACCAGTGTTTGGATGGACAATGAAATGATAAAAAAAAGTTGGTATTTAACTGTTTTCTATGGGCATTTCCTGACAATAGGGTTATAAATGTAATGTAATTCCAAATATGAAACGGAAGAATTGGAGTGATAGTATTATTAATGGATTTGATTTAATGGTTTATTTATGATTTCGTATAGTAATACCTGGTCAGTTTAAGGTTAGGAAACTAGGTTTTATAAAGGAAAGTATTTTTGTATTTATATTACAAATATTTAATGTCAATAGAGGTTAAATATAGATTGAACTATGCTTGCATTTATCTATAAACTGGATAAAAATTAAGTAATTGTAAAAGGCTACCTGGTCACCCCAGTGGTAGAGTCGTATCTAGGAAAGGCAATTTATTTTTCAATTTCTTTAATTATGACAAAATTTAATAAGTGTTTTGCGGTACGTTGCAGGAACATAAAGTATAGTGTGCTATGTTTAAGGAACTAAAAGCAAAATAAACCTATACAAAACAATCGCTTTCCGTGTAGAGAAAATATCGAGGCATTAATGCGAAAAGTCTGTTTGGCTCGCCTCAATTATGACAAGAAAAAAAGTCTTTCATCGAAAGTGAATGTTGTAACGTAGTTTGGTAAAATTTTAAACATATTAATTATTCCTATTTCTTTATTTTTTTTATTTTCGTTATTTGTTCCATAGGAACCCACACCAGCGCCATCGCAGTTAGTCGGTGCACCGTTAAAATTGTTACGGAGTTCCTGCTTCTTCGGAACAAATCTAAATTTATAACGTAAGGCTCATTTTACCCGTAACACCGTTTGTCAAGGGACCATCGAGATTAGACTATACCTAAGGCATCTATAAGCCATGGTCCGATACTACGACCATAAATCTATTAATGAAAAATTTGCTGTCTGTTCAACTAGTCGTACGATGTCTGTCCAACAGTTAATACTAAAATACGATAAATCTTTCACAAGTCTTAAATATGAAAATAATTACGTCACTAAGATGGACCAGCATATTTTATGTTACAGAACGAATTGTTTGACACGCCCATTATCAATACATACAAGTCCGCACATACTGTAATAGTACCTTCGAGAAGATTCATTTCATCGGGATACACACGAAAACGAAGCAGCTTATGTACTACCATTGGGGAAGTAAAATTTTTATATAGGCCATACTGCACAAAACAAATGGCGTCGATTCGACTACGGCAGCGTTTGATAACAATGGAATTTTATATTGTTTGATGAAATGGTTCTACAAACACTTCGTGGAAAAGGGATTGATCTACAATCATACAAGCTGTCTGTCTTATTAGTGTAGTAAAAGTCGTCATTTAAAAAATACTAATTAGTATCCGCGTGAAAATAGCGCCCTCGTCGATGCTCAACCGAACTTTAACGTGCGCATTTCTTTGTAACCTTTCGTTTATTTTATTATATTTAATTCATATAATAGTTATAAGTTTTCCCTGTACATATTTAATAATTTCATAAGCATATCAATTTCGCTGTTTGCTGAAAGCCCCATAATATTTAACTTTAGATGGTAAATGTTTTAAACGTTCTTGATGGGCAACGCATTCCCCCTTTTTATTTGTTGGGCTTTTGAAAAAATTTGAAGGAGCACGTGCGCCTTTTTCGCAATGTAGCTCTTGGAATCAAGTTGTTGTTTACGTACTTCGGTTATCGCTAATTTAGCGGATTTCTATCAAGTTATATTGATTTTTACCATTTATGAACATTAAGTCGTTCCAGAGATTTTACTCAATGTATTTCGTAAAATGTAATTCCTAGTTATGCGGTTAAGAAATCGATAATACTTGTGGCGAATTAATATTTATATGACGGGTCCGTGTGTCTGAAAGCGTTTATACAAGTCGTTCCACGTGTGCTTAATTGGTTTGTTGTAGTGATTGTTCCCGCCAATCCTTGTTTACGTATGTCAGCTGTTGATGCCAATTGTCTTTGGAATTTATGCAGGTTGGGTTATTAAGAAAACATTAAAAGTATGTTTAGCGTCAGGTTGTACTATTTCATGAATTGGGAATAGAAACCACAATAATTACACACGTGTATGCAAGCAGTTTAATTAAGCTCAATATCCCTTGCTTTGTGTAGTGGTAGGACCCATCTTGCAAGGTAAGGATTTGTAAAATAGAATTTACTGTGATACCATCGTCGTCCAAGTGCGGTCGCCGTGCGCTAAAATTTTATTTGTCATTATAATCCGAAAGTATAAATATTGGATATAATCGTACCACTTTATACGTATTTTATGAATTTTAATGTTACACTTGTTTACTAAAAACGATATTTTTTGCACCTGTAACAGAACCATAGTGATTCAAGTAAAATTACGTTTATTGTACAATTTGTTGCTATAACAATCACCAGCACAAGGCATTCGTTGATTAAATACAAACATAAGGTCGCTTATCTGTTAGTCGTTTTATCACTAAGGCCGAAAAAAAATTTTCCGTTACTAAACGTGAATGTTTGGCTGTGATTTCGGTTATTGAACAATTACGTCCGTATCTTGAATGCGCAAGGTTTATCGTTATCACGGATCATCGTTGCCTAGTGTGGTTAAATAATTTGAAATAGACATCGGGTAGATTGGCCAGATGAGCTGTTGGGTTACAGCAACACGATTTTTAAATTCTACATAGAAAAAATAAAGACCACCCTGTGCCTGATACGTTATCTCGTGCCGTACCTGAAATTAATGGTGTCAGTGATGTAGTAGAGGACCGTGAGGAGGTGGAACCTCCTGCAAATTCGAAAAGCGATCGCTGGTATAATCGTATGTGAAGACTATGTGCAGACTAAGCCGATCAACTATAATAGTTGGAAAATAGTTGGTGATACCCTGCATAAGCGTATGAAAGTTGATTATCCGGATGTTTCTGAGGAAGATGATTATTGGAGAAAAGTTGTCTCGAAATATTGTCAAATAGATTTCTGAGTAAAGTATTATGATAAGCCTACTTCAGATCATCTAGGAATTTTTAAGACTTCTGGTCGTGTCTCTCGTTTATTTTATTGGCCCAAAATGAAGGTTGATGTTACCCGCTACGTGAACCACTGTACGGTGTATTTGGAACAGAATCCTGAACACAGAAACCGGCAGGTTTGATGTCCAGACTTCCAGTTGTTAAGAAATCATTGCAGATAATATCTTATGATCTGATAGGTTCGTCCCTTCGCTTATCGGGAGGTTATTATTGTATTTTATCAGTTACTGACTGCTTTACGAAATTTTCGTTGTTTTTCCCATTATGTTCCGCTACGACTTCCGCCATCGTTCAAAGCCTTGAAGAAAATATTATATTAGTATTTGGTGCTACGCAGTACTTAATTTGAAAATAATGATAGTCAATTGCGGTCCGAAGGTTTTCGAAAGTTGACATCCTCATATAAAATTCAAGCTATATATAATGCTTGTTACCATGCACAAGCGAATCCTGTTGAGAAAGTATATAGAGTTTTTAAGACAATGTTGGAGTCATATGTGAAAGCCAACCATATAGATTGAGATCGTTATCTTCCGAAAGTAGCTTGCGTCACCCGCATGGCTATTCATGAGGTTATCGGGATGTGTTGTAAAGATAAGCCCATTCGCAAACTTTTTTGGTTCTCTGACAAAAGGCGATGAACCCATTGAGCACCAACTTTGCTGCAGCCTAGTTTGTGTACAATGCTATGAACAGATCCGATACTCACACCAACATTTTCAGAAATTATTCTGATTGAATCTCGACGATATTCTCTAATCAGGTCTTCTACACATGCCATATTCCTGTCTGTTGACGCAGTACACATTGTAACTGGTCGCGGCTTATCATTCGTCCCTTTGCGTCCATTCTTATATTTTCGACACCATTCCTTGACAGTTGGATACGCAAAACATGCGTTTTCATACACTGCTTGCATTCGTGTATGAATTTCCAATGGTTGCAAACCTTCAGCACACAGAAATTGAATGACCGCACGCTGATCATATTTGGTCGGATTGTTAACAACAAACGTCATATAAAAGTCACAACACTTAAAATCGGTGTCAAATATATACGAGAGAAAGTGACCAGAGGGAAGTTTACAAACACCACTAACGTTGCAGAACATCAGTTGAGTGATTACAACTTTTTCCACGGCTAACCTGACCAAAGATGGGTTTCAATTGAACAGGCCTCGTATATACGACCCCTGAAAAAAGCGTATTTCTACAACGAAGTCTTACCAATTCTTTTTACTACTTAATGTTTCCTTGAGTGACCCGCCAGCGTTACAAGGTGTATCCGAAGGCGACACAATCCCTAGCTGACGAACATGAAAATGCTTTGTCTGTGCTCCGGTGTACGTTCTCCGTATGTTTGTACTAAAGACTGCGTTGGCCATTTACATAACTAATTATAAAAAAAGAAGGCGTTACACGAATAAATGCTCCTTTTTAAAGAAATCTATAGAAATGGAAACAAAATCTGTTTCTGTTTCATCTTGAATAATTGCGTGAAACATGTTTTAACCCAAACTTTGTCTAAGAATTTAAATTTGCACAATGTGTATGTAGAAATGAATCAATCTCATCTCGTAAAAAGTTTCTAGTGGATAACCAAAATCAAATTGACAATGAACTGTAAAGTATATTCAGTGAACATTTCTCAAATAGTCGTAGAAGCATAATGGATTACGGCTGCCGTTTCCCTTGCAGGAAATTAAACTGAAACTTTTATAATTCTACACGGGTCTGATTGAATTTTGAGACTCGCGTATTGAACCAAGTAAAGCACACTGATCTGATTGGTTATTGGGACAACAGAAAGTTGTATCACCCTGCAATAAAGTAAATGTTCCTTTTGTAGGCCTTTAGGCAAAGTTTTTCTACTGCGGGAATATTTCAGCGCTTCGGCAGTTGTGTAATTAATTTACCGTGGAATTAGTACATCAAGTTTATGCTAAAGGTAAAGATTTATAGCAGTTGAGGGGCTGGAAATTTTCCGCACTTTGCTTAATTTCTTTACTTGGAATTCAAAGACTGTACAATGATGCGTAAACCTGGACGCTTACTGAATTACAATTAGTCTTGGCAACTTCGCAGTTCATTTCTTGAAACCTTTCTGGCGAAGCTATTTATTAACACATCATTAATGCAGGAGGTTCTAGAGAGTAGAAAATGTCTGTATGTTCTAAATTGATTGCGGACAATTAAATTATGGAACAGATATTTTAGATATAGGTATCCTTTGTTTAAAAATCTTTTAAGCGGTTGTGAATAAAAAATACAAAAACCCGTACTAATCTACAACTGCAATGTTAAAATGTTGAGGTGTTCAGAAATAAAACAAAGCTGTCTGGCTTTTTACAAACTGCTGGTGAATATAAACGTTGTACTCGGATTCGTTTGTGCGCTTGGATGGATTTACGACAACTAGTTGATGCTGTTTTCAATCGACTTTGGGAAATATACAAGGTGCTACAAAAATATATCGCATAAATGATTCGCTTTATAGAACTCTGAAGCGGCTAGGTTATATCGGAATATAACCTCAAATTTCGTTATTTTAAATTGAACACTGTATGTTAGTCTTAGTGCGACCTTGGTGGGGAGAAGACGAAAAGTCTGTCACAATCCAATGATTACTTGCCAAAAGGAAGGGTTCCCCTAGGCAATACAATGACAAAGCTCGCTCCGGCTGTACAAACGAGTTAATCTCAAGATTAGGAGGTCAAAATATCGTGGACGTCGGGAAACAAGAGTTGTTCAAAAGGAAACGTGCTCCAGGAATTTTTTGATGCAACGGAACAATAAGTACGACAAATCTGCAATTCCACTAAATTCGGAATTATCACACGCGGAACTCGTACGTATCCGTGAAATTATTCAAACTTCTAACACAAACTATAATAATGACAGTAACCTCGCATGATACAAATTTTATTTAACGTTAAAACTAAAGCGAACTTCTGATAAATAACAAGGAGTTCATTATCTTAAGTATTACCCTTATAATGCACTAACAACTCAAGCATGAGGCAACTACGAACGCACGATGCGGATACAGTTATGGACGATAATATTTCACCAGCGCTGAATGAACCGCTTTGCGAACAAATTGGCCAATAGAGAGCTAGTGAAGTCAAGAAATAATATTTCTAATATTGGCGATTAATTAGTAAAAAGGACGGACGTAGCGCTCGTGATTGGTACGGTCATATAATAATTTTAGTGCTCGGTTAGCAAGCACGTGACTATAGTTATAATTACGTAATGCACAAACTAACTGTACAATTTTTAAGCTCAGAAAATAAGATGTAAAGACAACCCTAACCCAAGGACTTAATCAAATATAAAACCAATTCTCTCAAACGATAAGGTTATTTCCGTTAATTAAATTTATTGTGATATGAAAAATGAAAATGCAAACCACCTTCGACCATTGACGGTAGTGGACAGCAATAACTGGAAAGAATGGTGAGACTCTCCACAGATAAAGTACTGGAAGGGGACTAGACACAGCGTCGGCAGCTCTGGCGAACTGTGTAGTCTTATCAAATCAGACGCAAAACCAAGCGATCTAGGAAGTTTTCATAAACTCTAAACTCAAACCCTAAAAATAATATGTTAAAATAGTAACATAATGTATTTTTTGTAGTTACAGCAATACGGGTAAAATAACCAACGAAACTTCACATATGGTGGCAACAACAGAGTTCTTTAATGACGGGCGAGAATAAATTCGCGATTTGCACGTGAAGAAATGCAACTAACCTTTATAAAGAGAGCAACGATTTCTTGGTAAATCTTGTTGGTTCCTAAATCCAAATAACATGTTGAAAAAATTAAAAAGGAACCTAACAAGTTTTCGCTAACACAATGATAGAAATACCCATATGTACACTCTAGATATAAACAAAAATCAACTCCCGAGATATCTTGTTGCTTTCGAACTTGGCAATAAGAGGTTTCGGGGTATCTAGTAACTATTGCAATTCCAAAAAAATTATAGAAATAAATACTAAGTAAGACATCAAGTTACAAAGTAATTAAAATTAACAGGGGACGTTGTGTGAGAAAATACGAGTTCGTAATTCCCCCCTTTCTTCGAAAGGACGTTGATCTCGAATAGTCAACCGACAATTCCAAAGTAAATAAGGAAAAGAACAAAAGGAATTGAACTATATACAATGACTATTGTGAATACCATGGCGTAACTAGAGAATTGCTCTGGGAGTTGACCGCGGGGACAAAGTGAAATGAAGTTGAAAATGTAGGAGGATCGAGAGGCACAATCTCTCGGTTAAGTGCCGAAGGTAAAAACTTTTAGTTTTTATTTTTATAAAACAATTTTTCCGTCATTATTATACTATCTTGCGGTAGAAAATCTGGTTCTACAGAATGGAATTACCTTAAACTCTACGTATTATACAATCACCGTATGCTAGAAGCAGGACTTAAATTTCTTATTTGTTTTCGAAACGAAATGTTGCTGCCCCTTATAGAAATTATACTATATATTCAGTCAATGAGATGAAATTGCAAGTTTTAATGAAAATAACCAATTTCTTTTGTGTCCAGGAAAACAACTGTGTAAAAAGTAAGTATATTTTTTAATGCGCGGAAAAGGTTATACCGCTTTAATTATGCCAATTAAAGTATTTTTATTCAAAAGACTTTGATATGTGAGTTAAGAAAAACATGGAATAATAAACGAAAACAAAACTAAACTGGTACTTCAACTTTCTATCCTTTTTAACAAAGACAATAAGTATTCCTTCAGCCGACAATTTTTTGCTTAACTAGCTGGTTTTCAACATTGAACAAAGATAAATTTGAAAATCTGTCCTAGATCTTTCTGTTCCTCAGCCAAGCTTTTATTCGTCTCGTAGCAGAGAAACGCCTTTCACAACCAGCTGAGCTCAACGGAAAGCTTACAGCAATTTGCAATAACTTGTATAGATTCGGAGTGGGATCGCTCTTTACTTGACTTTTCAGATTGTTCAAATTGATTTGAAGATTTCTATTTTTGAACAAATTCCTTACCACTAAGGTTTCAGTCTTTAGTACGGGAATATCGATTTGGATACATTCTTATGTTGACTACGAATTCATCAGCTTCATCTAAATCTAGCATTAAGAAAGGAATCAACTGACTTTGCAAGAAGAGGATTCTCGAATCGCCTTTTTAAATTGCTGATAATATTGTTCAGTACCTGGTAGTAGATGTTCACTTTCCAGTATTCGAGAGAACTGGTTCCTTGTGGCATTTCAATCAAGGTTGATTTACCTAGGGTTGATTCAGTTAGGTAGTCGTATGTTTGTGGTTGTTTCCTCTTCTTTGACACTTTGAGAGACCCCAAAGAAATTTCTTGCGTCTCTGTGAAATTATTTATGTCATTCTGCAGGTCGTTAAACGGGTTCCTCGTCTCTTTCAAGCCAGTAATTATGCTATTTATTATATCACTGGGCCGGCCAAGTGTTGCATCCTTACTCTGAAAGTTTTTGCTTTGTACGTTTGCAATTAGTAGCACCGAATGAAAAACGAACAAACAAACAACAAATTGTTGCTTTGATATTGAAGCCAGTATATCAAGTGCACCTACAGAATTCTTGTCCCGAGCTTGTTCAATTTATTTTTCTAAGGCATTTCGAATAGCTTGGAAATTGTTTAGCACGGATTTACAATTTTCATATCGACAGCTCCACCTAGTACTACCTAAACTTCCCATTCGCCACCAGTTTTAATACCCAAGGCATCACGACCTTTTATGAGATTAGAGTGATTGCCAGGTTGAGAAAAATGCACGTATATTGCTTCCAGAATGCTGAAAAATGCAGCAGCTGCTGACATTCTACCGCAGCTGTCGACAACTACTAAATTCACTCTATGTGCCAAGCAATATTGGGGATGCTCTTCTATAATTCTGGCTTGGAGTTCTTGATGTTTTCCTGACATAACACTTGCTCTGTCGTAGGATCACCCGATTAATATAAAATCATTCAGGCAATATTTAGTCAAGAATTTTTGATTAAGTTCTTTCAACATTTCTAGAAGAGGAACAATCCGAGAAATCGTTCTTCAACTTCCAAGCCAGATACATATCTAATCGTCAGTGATAGTTGCTCCTGCTTGTGACATCTAGCTTTATCGACGATTAGTAAAAAAAAATGTACAATTTGTTCAACGAGTTGGGAAGCAATGTGAATAACGTCGTTTTGGACTATGGGGTTACAATATGTGTTATGCCGTTCTAAATGGCTCGAAAAGTTATCATATTTGGCCAAAACTAAGAAATTGCCCTGATTGTTATATGCCACTTCTTCGCAGTGGCCTCTAAGTGGAAGTCCCTGGCGTGTTGAATACAAAATTAAATTAATTAATTTCAACATATACTCCCGCTTTTGTACTACCATTTCTTCATGTTGTACGTCTAGTTGATCATGTACATTTTTGGATGTCAAAGAATGCTTGCAAGCTACATACTTTTGCATACACTTACTATGGTTTGAAGAATTTTTATGTTTTTTCAATGCTTTACTTAGGTTTTTCCAGTTACTGAATCCACTGGCGACAAACTTTTCATTCTGGTATCGTACGTTTAAAAAAGATATAAATTGTTTGCAGACGAAGCAGAATGTCTTATATAATTTCACATTGTACTCAAGCCTTTGATATGTATCGTAATATTGGGACGCAAACAATCTCTGTCCGTCTCAAAACGTACTTTTTGGAAAAATAATATTCGATTAAGATGGACCACCTTTAATAGTACCCAGATCCATTTGATATTCTTTTACTCCTTCTACAGACAATTCGACCGCTCTTTTTGTTTTGCCATTATTAACTGCGAGGGTCTCAGTTAGCGCAACTGATGTTGAAGATGACGGTTGTGCTAGTGTTGCAGTATCTGTTTTCCTCGCATTGGATGCAGCTTTAGAAACTTCAGTTGCCTTATTCTCGTTAAATTGATTTTTAGTAGTTTAGAAAAATGACCTTATATCTTTGTTCTTCTTCGTCGTTATAGAATGGACGCGAATGACTAAAAACATAATATATTTGAAATTAACTGTACGATTTTATTTAAATTAATCTAGTCTAAAGTTCTTGAATTAATTCAAAATTGATTGTTCTAATTATCTTTGATAAATTTCAAATTCGTTACAAGTACAACAATCTTAAGCTTTAAAATAATAAACGTTTAATCTCGAATATTATTGACTTGAACTTGCAGACACACACGATTTTAAGTAACCGCGCTACTGCAGTTCTATACTTAACGACGGTTAACTCGAATCTTCAGTTGAACCGAGTTCAGCCGAGCTATCGTCAGATAGTTTATAGAAACATCAAGAAGCTGATACGTTGAAACCATGCCAGTCGATTAAAATCAAGTATAGTATGGTAAATGGGCAAAGTGGATCTGTCATAAATATTTTCAAGTGTGTGAGTGCTTCTTTGTTAAAGAATAATTGCTTTAAAAATAAAATTATATATTAAAGTCTTTGTTTTTAAATTTGTATACATTAAACCTTCTAGTAAATACATGGCATGCAAATTCGCTCCATCTCCCTCGCACGTTGATGAACGAAACAAAAAAATCCGGTCGAGCTACAGCTTTACAATGCAGAGAACGGCAGTCTTCACGTATCTCTTTCAAACCTTGGACAGCGAACTGATGAATTTTGAGAGACAGACGGCTCAGTCATAGAACTACTCGCTTTCATAGACCGCCGGGATGGAAACTAAACGCAACGCAGTTGCGTAGCTAACGATTAAATATAGTGAATTCAAGAATAATGTGATGATTTGGCTAGGATATCAAGTACAAAACGCTTATTTCACTGTTGAAATAAAAAATAGGCATGATTTGTTGGATAATTATTTACTAATTGGAATTTTCGCATCGAAAAATTACTACATTATTTAGTTCGTTAATCAATTTATACCAATTCATTACTGGGGTGGGCTGTGGTCATTCCGGGGTGGACTTGGCCCACCCTGGCTCAACCCTAATTACACCCATGGTGAATATCAATTGGGACTATCGATTTTTGCGTTCTTCAAATCTTGGATATGCCAAGTTCCTGCAGTTTTACGATATTTCTTCTTAACGATACAAACGGGACCTGACTAAGCACTTTTGCAAGGCTCGATGACCCTGTCGCGCAACACAGCGCAATTTCATCATCAATTATCTTTTGTTTGACTAGTGAACGGGGTAATACTAAACACAACGAAGATATTTTTAAATACTAAAAATTTTTGAAACTACAAAACTTGTTTATTATCTACTGCAATTTTATACGAATATTCTTGCAATGACTTAACCATAAATTTACGAACTAACTTAATCCATTTAAATCAAGACGTTGATAATGGCGCACAAACAACAACCAAAAATAAGTGAACAATACTTAATCGATAAAACTGCCCTTTAGGAAATGTACCTGGATTGTCCAAACTAAATGTGTTGAATTAAATTTTACAGTAACAAAAACGCCTCCATAAAATATCTGCTTTAAATTAAAATTAAAGGACCACCGTTTGAACTTTAGCGCGCCATTTAATATGTCTTATTCTTAGAGACGCAAACTTAACTAACTTATTTTATTTCCAATCTTTTACTGGTATATTAATCTGTTATTAAAATTTGAACCCTTGCGTTACGTCGTTTCCAGATTTAAATATTTACCTAGTACTGAAAATCTAAATTCAAATTTATCTTTACTCTATATTTCCGTACTTTTGTCCAATTTTATTCTAACTTAACGTAAGCTTTTGCTTTTTTGCTATTTTGCTGCACACTGACTATGAAAAACGTATCGGCTCCACGCCACGACGACGAAAATGAGAACGCTCACACTATTAATGCCTGCTTATGATGAAGAATACTATGTCTCACTCATAAGGGGGTTCGAAGACATGAGCTCCTTATTCCACCTTTAATGTCTAATCTACCGGACCTAGCGGTGGTTTGAAAAGGCATACTTGGCGAGCACACTTGTCGGACTTCAATTCGTAAGAGATCGTTAATTCCGTGTTTCGGAGAACATCGTACCTTTAACACAAGCGTCAAGGTCGAATCGCAATGCGTGCTCTTTAACTTTCGTTAAGATTTGAATATCGGTAGAATAGGGTATATATTTAGAAAACAATGAAAATGGAATCGAGTTGTATCTGGGCTGTGAAAATTTCAGGGAAATGTGTAAGTTAGCTCGGAATAGAAATCAATTGAGATGCGCGTTCAACCAGTTCCGAGACGGACACCTAATGACGAAAAAAAAATAATTGCACTTTTGTCTGATGATTACTGTAAACAACTACAGATGTTGATATTGCAATATTCTCAGCTAATGTTGATCGTGAGAAAGAATTTATTGGAAAACTACGAATTCGGCGAATGTTTAGGTGATAAGGGATATTGGTAACCGCAGGTTGCTTAACACCCAGCACATACCACTGAGAATCAGTGAAATGGGGTGTTAAGGCTTTATAAGTATTTTGGTTGTAGTGTAGTATGCCAATCACAATTAATTTAAGTCCTTAAACTATTCCCACCTAGAAACCCTCCATTATCCCTACCTTTAGTGCAACGACATAAAAGGGTTGGTAATGTACGAGTGGACGACAATTCAACTTCGTTCTCGCTTGGCTTTGGTTCGTGATTTAGTTCGGTGCATCGAGCATCAGTAATTAGCAACAATTAGTGAACATTATACATACAGTCCATAATTATCTGATAGCAGTGCAAGTACAATCAACCACTACAACCAGTGAAAGGTAGGTGATATATTCCTTTAAATTATCATTTCCTTTGTGTGATTGTAAATGCAAATTAACATTTTGATTAACATTTTGGTCCTTTGAGCAAATATTTGGCTTATTAATTGGTTTATTATTGGCATTTATTATTGGCATTCATTTTAACTACATTGTTAATTGCTCTTCGCTTAAATTAGGGGTTGACCGCATTTAGAAGAAAAGTGTAGTCACACCACCAGTTTCATAGTCAATTGTGTAAACTAACTTATAGTAGATGCAATCTCGCATTAAATTTGAAATTTTGTACTGATACAGAATCTTATAAAGCCTTAAAAATGACAAATCTTTGTAAATTTTAGGGATAGTTAACGTAAGAATTTGTAGTCAGAAAAGTGTTTAAGCAATACAGTTATTTTAAACTTGTAATTCAAGTTCGCTAGAGAATTCAGGTATTCGTAAAACCGGGTAGAATAAAACCCTTTGCTCTTTGTCATATTGAAACTTGCAAGCTCCCGTTAGGCACGTTGTAGTAAAAATTCTTTAACAGGTAGTTCAACATTACCCTTGGTATATCCTATTATTAGGTGAACAAACCCTTCGTTTTTGTAGCTGAAATCAATATAAAATCGATATTAGTAACCTTGTTCGTTAGGATGGCACATATTTCATCGGATAGGTTGATAGTGGATTTAAAGGCCGCACTCGATAGATTATCTGATATATCTGGTGCGATAGATAAATTGGAGCATATTAAAGGCAATTGTATTTCTGTTAATATTATGGCTGAAAGCGCCTTTGATATCAAAAACGATGTAGATACTGCTTATAAAACGTGCATATTGGATGAGGACAACTCTGAATTATTAAATGCAATTACAACACTAAGAATTGAAATAGATAGGTCTTTGTTAAACATTAAAATTATTAAAGCTCAGTTTGATAATATATCCACTGCTGAAAAAGGCTTGACTGGAAATATTACTGGTATTGGCTCATGTACTAATATTCGTCTCCCTCGGATAGAAATGAAAAATTTTCTGGAAAAATAGAACATTTCCAAGAGTTTATTCAATTTTTAATAATTTAGTTCATGAAAATAATCAATTGCTACCGATCGAAAAGTTCTATTTTTAATTGATGCGTTGGATTTTAAGTCTAGAGAACTCATTAGACATTTGCAAATTTCGAATAATAATTATATGCTAGCTTATTCAATTATTGTGGAGGTTTAATTCAAAACGTTTAATTGCAAACACGCATTGGAATGCTTTAGAATCGTCACCAAAAGCAAAATTTAATTCACATACAGATTTAAGAGAATTGCTTAATTGCTTTACGGAAAATATATCAAGCTTACGTCAAACTAAGATTGATTTGCTCGACTTCGTATTGTTTAATTTGTTATCAAAAAAGGTAGATACAAATCTTTTGAAAACATTTGAGTTAGAAAATACATCAGACATTCCATCTTATGATCAATTAAAATTATTTCTAGAAAAACATTGCAAGGCATTAGAAATTAGCAATATGGTTGTTTCCGATACACCGTCCAAATTTAATACGTCCATTAAACAAACCATATCATCTAGTGTACCTTCTAAACGTTCCTTTGAATATTCAAAACCCCAAGTTCGAAAGTCATTCGTAACAACTTCATTCGCTCAGAAATGCAGTCTTTGCAGTGGTACTCATAACTTATACCAATGTGAAATGTTTCTGAATAAATCGCCACAAGACCGTTATAACTTTGTTAAAGACAAACACTTATGCATTAATTGTCTTCGCAACTCTCATATGGTTACACGCTGCTCTTCCAAACTTGTTTGTAAAAAGTGTGCAAGGGTCATCATACTTTATTGCACTTTGAAAACCCTACAGTTGCACAGAAACCTGCAATCACTCAGGCAACAGATCAACTTCCCGAACCCACCTGCAACACTACTACAAGTACGTTGTTATCATCTAGATCGTCCAACACAATGACGTTATTAGGCACCGCAAGAATTTCAATTACAGATGGGTTTGGTAAAGTTCAGACAGTAAGAGCACTTGTAGATAGTGCATCAATGGAAAATTTCATGACTGATAAGTGTTGTCGACGCTTAGGTTTAAGAAAATCGAATATTTCAATGAAGGTTGAAGGCTTAGGTCTAGCTGCTTCTCATGCGTATGGACAAGTATCGTGTAAAATTAGTCCTCAAGGTAAAACTGTTCCAGAGTACAGTATTGATTGTTTTGTTTTACCAGACATTTGTGGAACCCTTCCTTCATCAAGGATCTCACCAAATAGTTGGCCTCACATAGTTGGATTAGATTTAGCAGATTCGGACTTCGACAAACCTAGCCATATCGATTTATTGTTAGGTGCAGATTTGTTCGCGCGTGTTTTATTAAACGCAACTCGCATTGGGTCACTAGAAGAACCCGTGGCAATTCACACTACCTTTGGGTGGATATTAACAGGAAGGTTCTTTCTTCTGTTACATCTCGTATATCATTAGCTGCACTTGTAGAAGATGCTAACATTACTCGATTTTGGGAACTGGAAAATATTCCAGATTCTAACAAATTATCTCCTCATGCGGAAATTTGTGAAAGGCATTTTGTGGACACTCACAAGCAGGATGACACCGGTCGTTTTATTGTTTTGTTACCTTTCAATGGTCCTGAACCGCTATTTGCTGGCTCTCGGGAAATAGCACTTCGAAGATTTCTTTCACTAGAACGCCGTTTGAAATAAATCCTCAACTGTATAATTCGTACAGAGAATTTATGCAGAATTATATCGATAGTGGTCACATGTCTCGTATTGTATCGGATTCAACTCGATCGTCTACATTATCGCCGGTATATTACATACCACATCACGCCGTGTTCAAACCAGACAGTACAACTACAAAACTTCGTGTCGTATTTGATGCTTCAGCCAGCGCTCAAAGTGGAGGGTCTTTAAATGATCATTTACTCGCAGGCCCCTCTTCAAAAAGATATCATGGAGTTGTTATTACACTTTCGTTTACATTCTGTAGTTTTAACTGCGGACATTAAGCAAATGTATAGACAGATTCTTATTTCTACTAGCCATCGAGACTATCAACGTATAGTTTGGAGATTTAAGTTCTCGGAGTCTGTTATCGATTATCAGCTAAACACTGTTACATACGGCATCACATCATCACCATTTTAGCCATGCGTGTAATTCAAGAACTTGCAAAAGTCAATCGTTACGTTTTCCTATTGCTTCCAAGATTTTAGCATCGGATACGTACGTGGATGATTTGATTACAGGGTGTGATTCGATAGAGGATGGCAAACGACTCGTGTATGAATTAAACCAAATTTGCCAATCAGGTGGTTTTATGTTGCGAAAGTGGAATAGCAACGTGCCAAGTGTCATTGGCCATTTACCTGATTCCGTTCGGTATCAGCAAGCATTTTTGTTTGAAGAGGTAAACAATACTTCTCAAAAAATTTTAGGACTGCAATGGCAACCATTGAGTGATGTGTTGTTTTACAATCTTAATATCGTTGATCGGCCTTGTACCAAAAGGAATATGGTTTCGGAAATTGCAAGGATCTTTGACCCTCTGGGGTTATTATCACCATTGGTCTTCTTCAAAACATTTGATTCAATCTGTATGGATATTAGGAATTGGCTGGGATGAACTTCCTCCCCAACAAATTGTTTTAAAATGGAATCTGTATCTTCAACAATTACCCGAGTTATTGAAAATTGAAATTCTTCGACGGATTCTTTGCGATAACCATCAAACTGTACAAATTCATGCATTTTGTGATGCATCGGAAGCTGGATATGCAGCAGCAGTTTATCTCCGCTGTGTCGATGAGAAAGGGAACATCCAAGTATCATTGGTCTGTGCCAAATCTAAGGTCGCACCAACCAATCGTATATCATTACCTCGATTAGAATTGTGTGGTGCAGTGTTGTTGTCGAACTTGGTCAGTATGTGCAAAATACGTATAGAGATAATTTAGTATTGGACGATACATTTGCGTGGTCAGATTCCACAGTAGCATTAGCATGGATTCGATCTTCGTCGTATAATTGGAAGACCTTTATTAGCAATCGTGTCTCGCATATCCAAGAACGAGTGGCTCCATCATCGTGGCATCATATTAAATCACAGGATAATCCTGCTGATTGTGCATCAAGAGGATTATTAGCTGCTGAGCTTGTTAATCATCCTTTGTGGTGGACGGCTCCACCATGGTTACTATTACCTAAAGAGAATTGGCCTGCTCATATGGAACCAACTCTTACAGATCACACTCAGATGCACATTGAAAAAAGAACTTTATCCCTTAATATACACGTTGCAGATCATTTCGTAGACTCGATGGTAAATCAATTTTCAGATTTGCGAAAAATATGCAGGATTCTGGTATATATTTGTCAGTTCATTCGTAACTTGAAAGTTCGTGCAAATTTGGATATTCGAAACTTAGAACAATTATTGGTCTCCCCCGAACAGTATGCACTTCATTTATTAATAAAACGGGTTCAAGAACAAGTTTTCAGTCAGGACATTGATATCATTCGAAAGGGAAAACTTAGTAATAAACAACTTCGACCTCTCAGTCCTTTCCTTGACAGTGATGGGTTGTTAAGGGTGGGCGGCCGGTTGCGAAATGCAGACGTATCTTATGATACAAAATTTCCTTTGCTACTTCCTCGGTCACACCGGGTGACAGAGCTCATTATTCGAGATTGCCATACGAAATATTTACACCCTGGACTTAGAACTACTCATTTTTGTTAGTACAAAATTTTTGGATTCTGTCTGCAAAAGGGCTATTCAACAGTGCCTAAACTCTTGTATTCGATGTTTTCGTCAAAACCTATTTCGCTATGCCCTCCTATGGGCGACTTGCCCCCGCTAGACTTACTGCCGGTAAAGCGTTTCTACATACTGGGGTAGACTACGGTGGACCCTTTTCTATCACCATGAATCGTATTAGAGGTGCCAAATCATTGAAAGCCTATGTTTGTTTATTTGTTTGTCTTAGTACAAAAGCGATACATCTGGAGTTGGCATCAAACCTATCTAAAGAAGCCTTTATTGCAGCTTTACGGCGGTTTGTAGCACGCAGAGGTAAATGCTTGCAAATTCATAGTGACTGTGGAACAAATTTTATCGGAGCATCTCGGGAACTAATCGAATATATGAAGCAGTCATCTGAAACGGAAGGTATTCACTTTGTTTTAATCCTCCGTCGGCTCCTCACTTTGGGGAATGTGGGAAGCTGGGATAAAATCTGTAAAGTCCCATCTCAAGAAGGTGGTAGGCGAACAAATTCTCTCGTACGAAGAATTTAACACCATTCTTGCTCAAATTGAAGCCATATTAAACTCCAGACCTTTATGTCCAATGAGTAACGATCCCACTGATTTTTCATTCTTAAGTCCTGGTCATTTTCTGAACGTAGAACCAGTGTCTGTCATTCCCGACCCTAATGTCTTAGATCTGAAACTATCTTCCTTAAATCGTTGGCAACTGGTTCAACGTATTCAGCAATCATTTTGGAAACGGTGGCATTTGGAGTACCTACACACTTCAACAGAAAACCAAATGGTTTTCTGCTAATTATTCGTTAATGGTGGGAACGTTGGTGTTGATTCAGGATACTCAAGTGTCTCCATTACAGTGGAAAATGGGACGTATACATACGTTGCATTATGGAAAGGACAATGTTTGTCGTGTGGCTACCGTGGCAACATCCCAGGGACTATTTAAAAGGCCCGTGGTAAAATTGTGCCCTCTCCCATTCCAGAGGCAACTTAGTATTATAGTTAGTATATTAGGGTAAGTTAACTTTTAAATTTACGATTATATATATATATTTTTTTTTTTGCTCGTTTAGACACACTTAGAAAATAAGTTCCTAATACTTATTTTGGTGGGCGGTATGTTAAGGCTTTATAAGTATTTTGGTTGTAGTGTAGTATGCCAATCACAATTAATTTAAGTCCTTAAACTATTCCCACCTAGAAACCCTCCATTATCCCTACCTTTAGTGCAACGACATAAAAGGGTTGGTAATGTACGAGTGGACGACAATTCAACTTCGTTCTCGCTTGGCTTTGGTTCGTGATTTAGTTCGGTGCATCGAGCATCAGTAATTAGCAACAATTAGTGAACATTATACATACAGTCCATAATTATCTGATAGCAGTGCAAGTACAATCAACCACTACAACCAGTGAAAGGTAGGTGATATATTCCTTTAAATTATCATTTCCTTTGTGTGATTGTAAATGCAAATTAACATTTTGATTAACATGGGGTATATATTTAGAAAACAATACAAGGGAAACCGAAATGTATCTTACAAGAAAGAACAGCGGCTATGTTTGAGGACAACACACATAAAACAAGGAAAACGTTGTTGAAAGCATGTGTGGAGCACAGCACTGTATAGTTATGAAGTAGGCACAATAGAAGAAGCAAACAGAAAAAAAGTAGAAAGAAGCTTTTTGGAATGTGGTGCTTCAAATTTAATGAACAGACGAAGTTAATAACAAAGAGGTTAACAGAAATAGTAGAGGAAGAAGTATATCTGTGGAAAACATAAAACAATAAGAGAAATAGAAGGGCGGCACACGTTGTAAGACATTTGGGGAATAGTGTGAGACATATTACAAGCAGAGATTAAAAAATGGTAGACCTAGATCATACTATTACACGCAGATAGTGAAAGATGTAGGCTGTGGGAATTTTAGGGCAATGTGGAGGTATGCTCAGAATAGGAAACAACGAAGGTACAGATATAACCAGTTTCAGGACCTCAGAGTTATTGATGATGAAGATTTGATGCCTTGTAATATATATTGGAAGCACTTTTCGATCACAACATAAATGAATATAATATGAAAAGAAAACATGAAATTTAAAGGTATATTTTTTAAATAACTACTTTATATCAGTAATTTTATTAATGAAGCTGCATTTTAATATTTATTTCTGCAAGGTTAACTTTATTAATCGAGTCCCACGCTTGGGAAGCCATAAATTTGCAGTGGACTTCGGGATTACCTTCTAGTTGGGCCATCATAAAGTTTTTTCTGAAAAAATATATACTCCAAATTCCAATAGCTCTGGAAAAGCTCCCCTAAATCAGCATACCACGGCTAGCTCTGCTTCCAGCTCCTTCAGAGATACTTACCTATTCTATGCTTACTCTCTCTCACTTTGACTACCTAATAAAGTTACCAATCAAATAATTCAACAAAACATACAACCTTTTTATTCACATAAATCAAAATTTTACGCCACCAGCTCAATATTTACAAAATCGGATATAAACATCTTCACAAACTTTTACAATAACAACCATTACCCCCTTTTAATTTAATGAATTTAATTTATTTCAACATTTTTTTATATAGTTCAAGTAGATGGGCCTACCTTGAAACCCTAAATTGAAATTTACTTTGGTCTATGGTGAGCTCAGTGTAAGCCCTGTTATTCTAAATGCATAAATAAATCGCATCTTTGTTTTCAGCAACTCTAAAAACCCGTTTACTCTTTACATCAAAATTATACGTCATAAATTTATACCTTTAAATAATAAAATTAAATTGTCTTTTTCATATAACCTTCAAATTAGCTTTTATGTTCATAAAATATACACGCAATATGTCAAATCACTCTATCACAAAATAACAGCACAAAATGTTCAAGCAATTACAAAAGGAAACAAATTTCGTTACGTGGTGTAAGTTTTTGCACCGTCACCACTGAAGATGTCGTCTAACCCAAACCTCGTCGTCACATTCCATCCAACTTCTCTCTGCTATATGTACATCAAGTTCATCCACACGTTGCCCAATTCTGTGCAGCCTCCTTCAATACATCTGCCCATATAATTGTCCACATATGTTATTCAGCTTCTGAATCTTCCATACAATCAGCACCCTCGTTCAGAAAAATAACTAGGATCGCTTATCTCAGTAACATCTTTTATTCGTTATTCGAATGTATTTACTTACAGCACCGTTTAACTAAGCCCCTACTCGTGCTTCCAAACACTTTTAATTTAAATTAAAATGGACTTCACTTAACACCAATTTTAAAAATTATTAACGTAGATGTTACCATGTATGTCTGAAGCGAACCGAAGAAGTGAGAAAGACCCTCTACATCTCTTAGTGTATTTATAAGCGTTGAAAACCTACCTCCAGTACCCCGTTTTCATCGAAATCACCACCACCGTAACTTGATTCTGAAAATCTAAACTATAACGATCTTTTCAAAACTAAGAATTTCACGTTCCACTCCACTTTTAGTGCGAAACACTGGCTATAATAGCACAACGGTCACAATGCTCCGAGAAATTTATCTCATTCGACTTACAATCAGCCAATCCCGACCATTTCCCCTGTCGTAGGTCTAACATCCAACTATGTTATCCTCGTCTAACTCATATCCATGTGTTTGTTAAAATCCCACTACAGCAACTTAAAATCGATATTGTGGTTAGCCTCTACAAATTATCGCGCGCTTTAGACGGGTGTCTTATCCAACGTCTGCTATTTGTCATCCTTGTTTACACTATACTATTGGTATCCCGTCTCTACTTGCTTTCAAACCACCTGCTATTTTGCAGCCTTCGTTACGACCGTTAACTAAAATTTCTAAGGAATTATGTTGTAACGTACATTCTGGTTTCTGGAATTTGTTTATTTGTCTGTCCGTCTTTCTATGAACTGTTTGCCAGTTTGAAATTGTACTTGCCCAAGTTGTTTAACCTGTGGATTCCTTAGGATTTGTTTTTAATGAACGCTTTGTTAGTTTAAATAAACAGATGCGTTTACATTATCGATTTTTATATAGACAAAAGCTCTCCCTTATTACTTGATATGCACAATTTACAACCTTCAAATATTAAACTAATTATACTCGTATTATCTTTGAGTTTTTACATTCTACAAAGCTTCCACACTATGCAAATTTAACATGACGATTTATTAATACACATGTATGATATTATCTGTTTGTTTTAAGGTCAAAACTAATTAATTTGGAGCGTAAATAATTTATTCCTGTTTTCTGTATACACGGTCCTTACACAATTACTCTCTTGACTTATCTATCCTTCTTTACATATAATTTACACGATATTATATATAAAGTATAATGCTAAGAAAGAAAAACTGAACGTGATGCCATACAAATTTAACGTAATAACCACTATTGGAAATTAAATTTGTTACAAGCCTATCACCACAATGGTACTATATAGTAAAATATATACAACTCAAGGGTACACTTATTTCACTATTCAGATAGAACATGAAAGAAATCGGTTGGCCTCTAGAATAATAATAAAATGTGTGAACAATTTTTATGTATCTCTAAACGGAAAGATCAAGCATATTATATGATAGAACTTTCAAAACCTAAATTCTCCAAACAAAAGGAATTATTGACAAATTCAATCCTGCGATTTCAATATGCAAATTTTGTTTGCTAGTAAAGGTGAAGCAACGTATTCGATAGGCGTTTTAGGATCAAACCCTAAATTACCCTTCTAAATACTTATAGAAGAACAGTTAATTAAAGCGGTTGGTGTGAAGCTTTGTGTAGTAAACTCCTGAAACAATAAAGCAGTTTGCAGAAATTACCATAATTGACTCTCCAACGATACGTTAAATTTGCATTTGTCTGAAGTTTTGAAAGTGATTAATATGGTCTCTATAGCTATTAAGGAATTCTTCATAGCCAATAAATGTTTGCTCATAGTGAGTATACTGTTGTTTTATATTTTGCAATATCGGCACAAATTTCTTTTCGAAATGAAACTTAGAAAAAGAGCATTTATTGCAAAGAATTGAACGGTTGCTACAAATCTAACGAATGATGTTTCCAGCCAAGTTAAGTAGAACAAGTATAATAATTCAATGGCTTTGATTTAATCTGTAAACTTTAGTTTGTATACTGTAACAAAAGCTCTTTCGCAATAGTAACAGTTCTTATTATTAACTGACTACATAAGCCTTTTTAACTGCTCACAGCTACAGTAAAATTCCAACGTTCTTTAGATAATGTATTTCAGTTAACCGCTTACACTATACTAACTTCTTTAAAGTCACAGTGCTGTCTTCTCAATTACAACTTGATGCACCTATAATTAACTGTCGAAGCTCTAAGTGCTAAATCATGTTAATCACTACAATAAATTATATCAGGTAATACAGGTATTCATTATAAAACTATGTTAACACTAGTTTATCTCATACGATGACTTTATAGGTCAAGAATCAAATAAAACTAGTATTGTAATCACAGTTTCAATCGGAACTGACTGACATACCCGTGAACAGGCGATTTATAGACTAGTTTCAATTGTTCTAGGTTATTCTAAGAATGTGGCAGAACTATGCGCAATACATCTAAAAAGTTACCGTTAGCTGCCAATTATACTTTGTACAGATGCCGCGTTACCTTCAGGGCCCGTATTCTTGAAATGTGGGTAAGGTAAATTCCTGGAGAAATTTAGTATTTCCCTCCTAATTTACCTGGAATATATTCTTGAAATTCCATAGGGAAAATTTTGAGGTAACCATTAGTGGAAATTGATTACCTAGATATTTATCAAGGTAATGTTACTCAAAGCAGTAGAATTTTGGTGAAAATAGATAGCAGATGTAATTTGAAAAACACGAAATTTTGTATTCAGCAATATGGAGTAAGATTTGGATGACATTTATTTTGTACAAATATTGAATGATCTACAAGATGCAGAAGAGGCAGTTGAAAATCATGAAGAAGGATATATTCGGCTTATACCAAAAGCTGTCTCATTTGTCAAGTTGAGTGATACAAAATTCAGGAAGTGTTTCAGGTTAAAATTTCATTTATATTACTTAAATATTTATCAAACTCCTTTAACATTATATTTAAACAGGTTGGGTAAAAGAACAGCTAGATATTTAATTAAGCTACTATCGCTACATATGCAAGATGCAACAAGAAAATCTGCGATGGGAATTAAGAATAAAGTTAGTATAGACCAGAATTTGGATGTATTTAAAACTTAACATTTTTAGGTACTTGTAGCATTAAGGTTTTTCGCCAGTGGCAGCTATCAAGAAATTACTGGGAGCAATATCTTTATTGGCATTAACAAGCCATCTGTAAGTAGGACAATTTATGAAGTCTGCAATGCTTTAACAAGTGCAAATATATTTGGAAGATATGTCTGTTAAAGATGCGTAAGCGCCTCCGATATACAAAACGTACGTTCTGTATATTAGCAGCTGTAATTTCAAAATAGTTTTTTTTTGTTTTTCAGTTTTTGTTAGAATACTTTTGACAGTTCAAAAACAAGTTGTGTTTCAATATACGTTTTATTACCTTTGTGTCTTATTCCAGACTCTAATAAATAGAAAGTTCAATATTTTGAACCTAACCTATTAGGTTATGGGCCCAGCACTTAAATCTGTGCAAAGAAGGAATATAACGGTCATTGAAACACTTTGATTTTTCTGTTTAAAATGAAACATAAAGCTATTAGTATAGAAATGCTTAAAGGTGCTAACAACCGGATTAAATGGAAAGTGCTAATTTCATTATTACTCAAAAGACATCGCCTTACAGACGTAGTTACTGGAGTACTAAAGTGACCTGCGGAACCGTCAGTACAGTCAGGAAAGCCCGACGAAGTAGCGGCGTTAAAAAGTCAGTACGAGAAGGATGTTGTAGCATGGGAACAAGCTGATGCTGAAGCGATGTTGTATATTTTAAGTGCTTTATCTGATGAACCAATGACTTTGGTTATGACTTGCGTAACGGCTAACAGTGTTTGGGAAGCTCTGACATCTGTATACGAACAGAGCAGTGAACAGAGGTTAGACCGGTTACTGGAGGAATTTTTAGGCTGGGTTCGAAATCCATCAGAAGATATAGCTGGTCATGTTGCGCGTTTACAAAAATGAATGATGCTACGAGACAACTAGGTGAACACTCGTTTTCTGAAAGATTATTAATAGGACGTATAATGTCTACATTGGGTCCAGAATACCGTGAATTTCGAAACGTGTGGGAAGCTATGCCTTGTGTCGAGCGTACATTGAAAACGCTTGTGGATAAACTACACACCAGGAAAATAATGCTAAAACCGAAAAAAGTGCATTTTATGTTATAAGTAGCGACACACCGGAGTCTGCTTCAACAGCAAGAAATGTTAAAGCTCAAGGTGCTATTTTACAAAATGGTAAAAAGGAAAAGCGCTGGGAAAAATTCAAATGTAGGAAATGTAGCAAAAGAGAGCATTTTGCAAAGGATTGTCCAGAATCTATCTGTGGCAGAGCACTAGAAGACAGAGGTAATACACCCTCAGGTCAAATTAAACCTAGTGAAAATGCTGGATCATTCTCTTGCTACAATGGTACATCTCCGTCTGAAAATTGGATTGCTGATACTGGCGCAACGGCACACATAACTTCAAATAAACAATATTTTGCTACGTATAAGGCATTTTCTACATCACAACCATTATGCAAAGCGGATGGTGGAGCTATTTATGCCATTGGACAAGGAAATGTAAATATTGAAACCAAAGTTGGTCTATCGGTAGTTCAGAAGTTTCTTGAAGACGTTTGGTATGTTCCTGATGCGGGCCGTAATTTATTTTCTGTGGGCCGAGTTGTAGCAAAGAAATACATATTTGAAGCAGATAATTACGAATGTAAATTTAAATTGGACGGTAAAGTACGACTAATGGTCGTATGTATGGTGGTCTTTATGTGCTAAATATGCGAGCAATAATTCCAGACAAACCGGCTGTATTTTATATAAGTGATGCCGACACGTTGCAACTATGGCATGAACGACTTTGTCACCAAAATAAAAGACACGTAAAAGACTTCCTGCAGCTAAAAGAAATAAATGTAATGGCAGATGGTGAATTCTGTGATGGATGTGCTCGTGGAAAGTCACATCGCCGTAGCTTAGGATCTCTTTCAAATCGACCTGTGGTTGTTGGAGAACAGATAAATGCAGACGTCTGTGGACCCATGCAAAGCATTTCTTTGGGAGGTAATCCTTATTTTGTCTTATTTAAAGACGATTATAGCAAATTTAGAGGTGTGTTTTTTGTTAAGCATAAAAGTGAAGTTGCAAACTGTCTGCGTAATTTTTTTGGAAGAGGTAAAGACATTAGGTCACGTAGTAAAGGAATTTTTGTGCGACAATGGTGGTGAACTACGCACAATGGCAGCCTACACGCCAGAGCAGAACGGTGCTTCAGAGCGGGAAAATAGAGCAATAGTAGAAGCCCCCTTATCTATGTTAGAAGCACGTGAGATGCCAAAGAAATTATTGGCTGAAGCAGGTAATACAGCGGTTTATGTATTAAACCGAACTGGGCCTGCCCCCATTCACAAAAATATTGCTCATTGAGCTTTGGAATGGGAAGTCGTTCAATGACTTCTCACATTTGCGTGTGTTCGGAACAGAATGCTTTACCCACGAACCAAAACAATGAAGACGTAAATGGGATGCTCGCAGCGTTTTTGAAAACTTTGTTGGTGAACGGGAAGGATACCGCATATGGCTACCAGCTTCAAACAAAACTATAGTTAGTCATGATGTTAGTTTTAAATCTGAAAAGATAATTATTAAATCTGAAATTGAGCTGGAAACTGAATCAATTACGGTACCGGTAGATTCATCAGAAAGAGTTCAAATTAGTGACGCTATACAGTGTAAGCGTGTCGATAATGATCAAGAAGAATCTGATACTACCGATAACGACGGAAATGCCGAAGATAACAATGTTGACAGTTTAACACTTGGCCGAGGATCTAGAATAAGAAGAAAATCTTACTGGGCAAGAAGTGGAGAGTATGTCATGTGTGCAGAAGTGGCAACGATGATCCTAACTCATATGGCGAGGCTCTGACTTCGGAGGAAGCTGCTGAATGGAAAATCGCTATGGACGAAGAGATGGCGTCGTTGGCAGAAAACAAGACATGGGTACTGGTGAATAAACCACCAGGTGCAAAGCTCATCGGCAATAGATGGATTCTAAAAAGAAAATTAAATGCAGACGGTTCAGTAGATAGACTTAAAGCACGTCCAGTTGCAAAGGGCTATTCACAACGGCCAGGAATTGAGTATGATGAACAGTTCAGTCCAGTTGCAAGATACGATACAATTAGGTTTTTGATAACAGTGGCCGCATCTGAAAATTTGTATCTTGTACAGTTTGATGTCAAAACCGCATTCCAATACGGCACACTTTCGGGGGAAGTGTGTATGAAGCAACCGGAAGGATACGACGACGGATCAGGACGAGAGTGCAGATTGCATCGTAGTCTTTATGGTCTCAAACAATCTCCACGATGCTGGAACGCACGGTTGGTAGAGTTTTTTATATCTCAAAAGATGGTGCAAAGTACTGCCGATCCATGTTTGTTTGTAAGACATCGAAATAAAGACAAGTTGCTAGTGGTAATATACGTCGACGATTGACTGGTAGCCAGAACAAACCCTGCAGAAGTAAATGAATTTACAAACTGGTTAGGCCAAGAATTTAAAATCAGAATTGGCTCCTTAGAGACCTTTCTAAATATTCAAATTCGAAAACTGGAAAATGGATCGATTTTTATTGGGCAACCTGCATATACAAGAAAAGTGCTCGACAAATTTAACATGAGTACAGCGAATGGTGTATCTATACCATACGATAGTTCTGGAGGAGGTACGTTAATGCTTGTTGGTGATCAAGTTCCTTACAGAGAGGCAGTAGAAAGCTTAATACATTTAATGATTGCCACACGGCCAGACATTGCATATGCTATGGGTATAGCTGCTCGAGTCTTAGATAAACCGACAGAAGTGGACTGGCTCAAAGTAAAAAGAATATTTAGATATTTACGCGGTACAGTCGATTATGGAATTGTGTTCAACTCAAAATGCAAGCAAGTGGTACTTGAAGCATATAGTGACGCAGATTATACCGGAGACGTTATCACAAGACGTTCAACCACCGGTTTAGTTTGCAAATATGCAGGTGGCGCAATTAGTTGGGTAAGCCCAAAGCAACGTTAGGTGGCAGTGTCTACGACTAAAGCAGAGTTTGTAGCCGCAAGTGAAAGCACTAAAGAAGTGATATGGCTTTCTCGCTTATTAAATGAAGTTGCTCGTTTGGAAAGTGTGCCTACAATTTTTGTAGACAACCAAAGTGCTATAAAATTAGTGAAAAATCCCGAATTTTACAAAGGAACCAAGCATGTGGATGTGCGATATTTCTTTGTGCGGGAAAAGTTTCTCGAGGGAAAACTAGGGATTGAACATGTTAGTGGTGAAGAACAGAGAGCACACATTTGGCATTGGTGTTGTGTATATTACTGACAGAACGTTTAGTTGTGGAGAAACTGTTAAAGATGCATAAGCGCCTCTGATATACAAAACGTACGTTCTGTATCTTAGCAGCTGTAATTTCTAAATAGTTTTTTTTTTGTTTTTCAGTTTTTGTTAGAATACTTTTGACAGTTCACAAACAAGTTGTGTTTCAATATACGTTTTATTACGTTTGTGTCTTATTCCAGACTCTAATAAATAGAAAGTTCAATATTTTGAACCTAATCTATTAATGTCAAATTTCCCCAAAATCTTAAGCAATTAAGAAGACTGCAACAACAGTAATGATTTTTCCACCAAAAAATTGTTTATTTTTAAAATTCTCATATCTCTTAGATTCTTTAATGCATATGGATTTCTGGTTTAGTTGGTATTACTGATTGCACTCATGTTAGTATTATAGCACCTCAAGGTGTTAAGAATCATCCTGAGCGCATATATGTAAACCGGAAGGGGTATCACTCCATAAATGTTCAGTTGGTATATTGTTTTCGAATGTAGTGTTATATGTTTTAAGGTATAATAAACTCATAATCTAACAGATTTGTGAAGAGAGGCTAAAACTTATTAATGCCAATGCACGATATGTAGGTTGTACCCACGATGCATTTATCTGGAGACAGTCTAATATACGGAACACACTGGAAGCAATATATAGAAATGAACTCAATGTACATTTTTTTTGGCTGGGGATTCAGGTATGACACATGTAACAACCCCTTTAATTCAGTTTTGTAAAGGATATCCATTAAGACCCTGGCTACTGACCCCTATATGAAAATACTATACCCAGGACACCTAAAAAACATTTCAATGATAGATTTAAAAGCATTAGATCTAGTATTGAAAGGTGCAATGGTGTGCTGAAACATAGATGTAGATGTCTTCTCTGACATCGTACTTTGCATTACAAACCTCAAATTGCAGCAAATATAATTTTATCGTGTATAGTGCTTCATAATATGTGCATTGTAAATAACATTCCATAACCAGAAAAAGAATATCCTCCAGAGGCTCAATTGGGCATGGACATCTCGATCCAGGATTTTCACGAAAATGATGGCGATAATAGAGATCTAGACAATGGCAGACATTCGCAAATTCAGATTGCAAATGCATTGTTTGCGTAAAGTAAACCCAAGATTGTAATTATTCCTAGAATGTATGTTTTTAAATTAGTATATGCATAATGATTTTATGAATTGTTTTATTTAATTGATGTATTCAACATAATATACAAATGAAATTAATACAATAAAAATGGCATCTTATTCGCTCATTCTCAATACTCATTTCAGGTTGTACTAAATAAGTTTTTAGGTCTTGTAATTCTCCAACAATAGGTTGCAAGAGATTTAATTTTCTTTCCTCATACATTTGCCTCCGTGTCGGGTCCTTTTTCATTAGTTTTAATTTTTCCTTATAATAATTTTCCATGAAATTTGACCTATTGTTCGCTATATCAACATACTGCTTAGAAATTACCAACGATTCTCGTAGTCTTGAAACCTTTGTAGGTCTTTTCCTAAGTATAAACTGTAGTGGTGTACTTTGACTTGTGCAAGGTAACACATTACCTTCTTTAGGAGATTTCAATTCCTATATAAACATTAATTAGTCTAATGTTATAAATATGTAATCAAAAGTTATTTTTATCACAAGTTGTGAAAATCAAACAAAATATTGAATAATAGTATTATTTACTTATTTAAATCAATATACTACCAACTGCATTGCTATTGATTACATCTACTTCCCCTACAAAGGTACAGGTACTTGATGGTTTAAAGGCTGCCTAATCAAAATTGTCTACAAACATTATTACATAACATGTAGCTCACCCCATTAAAGTAGAAGCTGCAGGAACTCTCCTGTATTTCTTCAATGCCGAACGCAGATGTAGGGGTTAGAATATTTAGCACTTTTACTTCATTACTGTTCAGTTCCTTTATAATGGAGGGGTCACCGCCTGTTCCATCTGCATATTTTCTATTTTGTGCAGCTTTGCTTATTGTATTTTTTTAAAAATCTTTCCAGGTCTAAAAAGTAAATTTTGATGACATACTGTTTATTAATATTGTAATCTAATATAGTATACATTCCTCCATTAAAGTGAATTTCGAAAAGCCCCAACCACTGAATTTAATTCGGAAGTAATTTCTTGTCGCTTTGGGGCGCGTAAATTCTTTGGTGAACTTAAGTCCGGGTCTCTTGCATGTAGTTAATCAATATTTGTCGTTGGGTCTTTGATATAAAAGGCTGTTTTCCTTCTGTCATCTACAAACATACAAATCAGTATCCACAACAATAACGTACTTCATATACCTTGTATGAGAATGTACGTATTCTGCACAAGAAATAGTATATTACATTACTAGTGTGGAAAGTGACCCATTTCACACGAGTAGATGAGTATTGTCGCACGAGGCGTAAGCCGAGTGCGACTATTCCACGAGTGTGAAATGTCACTTTCCACGCGAGTAATGTACACTATTTTTCCGACGACCACCACTAAAAACAATTACGAAATAGTTATTTTTTGCTTATTTGCAATAAATGTGTACGCAATAATGCAAGACAGGCAGACACCTATAAAATTTATTTGACGTTTTGATGTTGAAAATTCGAACGCCTACTTTGTTTTTGTCTTTATAAAATCCGCGAATCTGTTGCTTTTAGTGTATGCATTCTCAATTTTTATTGAAGAAATCATTTCAATTACAAACTAATATGAGTAATTACATCTTTAAGTAAAACGGAAACTGTCAGTATCGATTTACCTATGAGTATTTTAAACTGTTATTAGCCAAAACGAAACGAATGAATACAAAAAGATAGAAACCGGTAGTCGTTTGGGTTGCCTAGGTAACTAGCATACTAACATCAATCATATCTAGGGGTGGGCGATACGGGATTTTGCGTATCGAATATCGATACATATTCTACATCGAATATCGATACGTATCGATGCGTATCGATACATATTGATACGTATCGATACATATCGATACGTATCGATACATATCGAGTATCGATATATCGATATTTATTTTTTGCTGTATCGAGGGGGTCGATACGGGGGTCGTATCGATACGTATCGATATATCGATACGCCGACCCAGCCCTAATCATATCACTCTAGAGTTGAAAAGTATTTCAACACTAGAGTGATATGTACTTTCGCACTCTAGAGTGATATACTTTAATTTCTACATAAATAAGTAGTGTGTAATCTGTTGTTTTCACAAGTGGTCGTCGGAAAAACTAATAAAAGTAGATGCAAACAGTCAACGCAAACACAAAGTATAGGTTAGATACAAATTTCTGCGACCAAAATATGTGAGGTTCTTGTATCTTCAACTGTTCATAACAGCATCAACGGGATCTTTATAACAAATAAGTCGGTCAAATGACCTACAAAGATTTGACAACGTGACATATTAATTCCCTTCAAATTATAAAGTAATTTTGTTTCTACGTTGATTCAGGAATACCGTCTAGGGAATTCAGAGTGGAAAGGTAACGACAAAAATTGCATAGGAATATATATTTACCGCCATTCAAGAATAAGTACTCAGGTGTATTATTCTTGTCAAGCAACGCCTCAGAACACTTCTTTACCAGTTGACAGTAAGGGATTGATAGTAAAATACAACATTTGGACTTCCCCTTAATTTATTTAAGATTTAGATATTAAGCATGATTATTAGTGTAACTGAGATCACATAATAGAGTAATATTATTGTCATTTTTATATATACAAACTGGATTACGTAATATTCTTCTCTAAGGCATAAAGTAGAGGTATCTCTGTTTTGGGACCTGTGATGCTAAAACCTTTAAATTTAAAACTTCAAGTTTTTCTATATTTCCAACAATATTTGCTGGTAAGTACTCAGAGATAATGTGTTCCTTGTGTATCCCTTACATATAACTGGTGGCATTCGCAGGCACAATCACTTGGGAAATTAGGCTCAAATTCAGTGTACATAATTTGCGGTGGATAGGAGCATATCCATAGCCACATGACATATTTCTCCCGTTTGCGTATTAAAAAGTTGCTTAGCTTGTACTGGAAGCCGAAAATCCAAAATGTAAGCTATGTGTCCTCTTTATAATTTTCCTACTAAGTACGTGTATGGAACATCATTAAAAACATATTTACAGGACTACTGTCACTTATAAGAGAGATCCATTGTACATATTTAGTTATTTACATATTATAAAATTACACTTTATTTCAACTGGAATAATAATAACTATTCTGCGGTAAAATATATTTTAAAAACTTGTATATTAATTTATTCCTCTATAAATTCTGCATTAACACCTACACCACTGCTCCAGTAATAGCTAAATAAATAGTTTTTTGGTAGACCGTAACTTTTCATTAAACAATTTAATACCATCTTTTTTCAAAATACCTCTACGGTAAAATACATTTAAAATTAATTGCTTCCACTTGCATGCATTCGTCATATCTTGTTTTGATGCATCCACTCTCAGAATTTTATACTTGTAATAATCTGAAGACTTTTACATTTTAAAACGCTTTACAATACATTGCCTTACTTAACTCGTTTAAATCCATTTTTGTTACTGCTTCCGCAAACAAAATAAAAAACAAATTCAAAATTTAACTTGTTCTAACTTTACTTAAGTGTTTTTAAAAGCTTAAAGAGAATATAGCCATTTAATTTATAATAAAATTAATAACCTTGAAAATATTTTTACAAAAGCTAGCAAAAGTTTAGATAATTAACCAATAAAAACAACACGAGGTTGTTATTTTTTCGCTAAAGTACGAGGAACAAATATAGAAATATTTTTAAAAAAATACTCTAATTTATATACTGTAATGCAATAAACAACATCAAGTTTAAAGAAAGGTTTATTTAAATATAAATCAAGCTAAGCGACTACACATCATGAAAGCTTCTTACGTTCCTCTATATCTCTAAGCAACAAGTTACAGTAACCCCTTACTTACTCCCTCTGCTACCCTCAGCTCTATCGACGCACGCAGAAGGCCTGAAATATTTTACACATCCTCCGGCGCGGCGGAACAACTTAGCTTATCACTTCTTTAAGGTCGATATTTCACGTGATATTCTTTTAAATGTTTTAGCGTTATCTGAGTAAAAGACCTTAGGAATCCCTCTACGGGCAAAGAACCGATTACATGCACTGATTGTAGACGCAACATCTTTTTCAAAACAATCTCTAGATGAAGTGCTCGTATAACAGCGCAAGTAAATAAAACCACATAACATGGCTTTGAATGATAACTATCTTTAAAATACAACGGTCCGGAGAAGTCTAAACCTGTCACTTCAAAAGGCTTTGTTTGCTGTATTCGATCTCTAGGTAACGGCGCGAAAGGATGCAACCCTGACTTTCCACGAAGTCGTTTACAGATGACACATCTTGCTAAAATGGACTTTATTAATTGCCGTCCTCGTACAATCCAAAATCGTTTACGTAATTCGTAAAGTGTTGCATTAACACCACTATGATAAAGAGTTTTATGAAACTTCATTATTAGTAGTTTACTTAAATGTGCATTTTTCGATAGAATAACGGGATGCTTGAGGTCTAAATCTTCTCTTAAATTATGAAGACGCCCACCCAAACGCAGCAATTCATGTTTATCCAAGAAAGGGCTTACAATTGCAATACTTGATTTCCGTTCAATGCCCTCACCCTTTTGTAAGCTGTTAATCTCAGAATAATAAACCTCCCGCTGAGCCTGCCTCAGTAAACATATTTCGGCCCTTTTAAATTCGTTTACGGTTAAGCTCTTCATTTCTTTATTATTTCTGGTTTTTAAATTTCCTATAAATCGTAAAACATATGCCGTTATCCGCACTAAACGATCAAAATCACTGTATCTGGAGGAATCTATAAATTGATTGCTACCTTTTGTAGTGTCGTTAGTTAATAAAGACATTTTCGATACTATATCTATCGTTGACGTAGATTTCTCTATCGTATTATCTGGCCACGTTTGTTCACTTTCTAGCAACCACCTAGGACCGTGTAACCAAGTTTCGGAATTTATTAAAGTACTTGAACTTATTCCGCGGGTTAATAAGTCCGCAGGGTTCTCGCGACCCGGACAATGTTTCCATGTTATATCTTTCGATAAGGTCTGAATTTCTTTAACACGGTTAGTCACATATGGTTTCCATTTTGACGCATCGCCTTTAATCCAATGTAACGCGATCAGAGAATCTGTCCAACACACTACCTCATCGATTTTAATTAATACATTAGTTTTTATAAATACCTGTAACCTAACTGCTAATAACGCGGCAGTTAGTTCCAAGCGCGGCAAGGTTAGCATTTTATCGCTACAAGCCTTTAGAGGCGCAACGCGATTTTTTGAATACAGTAACGATCGTTTTGTCTTAGATATGCAGCCACCCCGTATGCTCGTAAAGATGCGTCCGAAAAAACATGTAATTGCGATTCGTTTGGATGGTTCGACACACCTACGTAACGCGGTATAGAAAAATCCACTAATGTCATCAATTGTCGACTACATTCCTGCCATTCATTTTGCATATCTTGCGGTAACAAATCGTCCCAACCAATTTTTTCAACCCATATGTTTTATTATAAGCTTTATTACACATGGTGCAAGAAGCCCTATCGGATCATACACACACACGAGCACGAGCAATTCTGTAACACGTGCCTTTTCTTTCACCATCTTAACGGAATGTATGTACTCCGTCACACTACTCAAATCGACACTAATTCTATCGTTCTGATTGCACCAGTTAATTCTTAACACCTTTTGAATTTGTGCATTTTGCGATTCAACCTTGCTGTTTACTTCAAGATCGTTAATCGTCCATTTGCGTAAATTCATGGAGGCTTCTTAAAAAAGCTTACTTGAAAAGTCTTTTAAATGTTCTGCAACATTTCGATTGTTTACACTGACCACTAGATCGTTTACATAAAATCTCCTTTCTAAGATTTCAATAAATTCAGGGTTTTGTTTTCGATTATTGATTAAATGTGTTCGTATCACCGAATTTAAAAGAAACGGGCTACATGTAACTCCGAATGTTACTCTATTCATACGGTACGTTTTCAGTTCATTGTCGTTATTGTACCATAAGAATCGATGTGCGTCTTTATCGTCGGAATGTAAATAAATTTGTAGAAATGCTTTCTCAATGTCAGCCGTAATTCCGATCTTGCCTACACGAAAATTAAGCAAAATCTTAATTAAATCTGGACTTAAATTAGGCCCCTTTTCTAATAAGTCATTTCGATTTCGATTTTTGTCCCGGGGCATGTGAAGAGGCTTCGAAAACCACTCGTAAACGCGTTGTTTGTTTATCTTCTCTAAAAACCGGCTGTGTGGCATGTAGTAAACACGATCGCCATTTGTTTTTTCAGCATCACCACGGGAAATTAACTCGGCATAATTATTATCCAACATTTCTTTGATAGCAGCGTTATATTCACATATTTTGTTAATATTGGTCAATTCAAACTTTAGCCTCTGAGCACGAACTCGCGCACTAATTAAATTATCATCTTCAATGACTGCATCCTCATTCTTCCACGGTAACGCTACTAAATATCGATCATCACATTTATGAACGTTATTTTTCAAAAAATTATCGAAAAATTTCTTATCGTCGTCTGCTTCTTTGGTTATACCTATTGTTTCCAAATCCTACATACTTTCGATCTCGGCTTCTGTTTTTATAACTGTCGCATGTAACCGTGTCTGCAGATTTACTCCTATGGTTGTAGCATCAACTGGTATGGGGCCATGCAAAGCATAACCAAATTTCGTGTCCACTGCTAATAACCCTTTGTTTAGACGAATATTCTTTCCTGTCACTACTGTCCAGTAATTGTCTGCCCCAATAAGTATACTAATTCCATCAACAATTAACGCTCGATCTATATTAAACGGGATATTGTCAGCAAGCTGCAAGTTTTGATACTCTACCACGCTTTCTTTAGGTACATGTAAATCATCCATGCAAATTTCTGGAACTTCCACAGCCTCAATCGTTAAAATTTTATCTGTATATTGTCCCTTCAAAGTAATTGAAACGCGGTTGTAAAGTTTAGAGGGTATCGATGAACTATTTCCAAACGCGGCAATACGAACCCTATGTTGTTCTACAACAGGTAAATTTAATACCCTTGATAGATTCTCCTTAATAAATGAAAGTTGACTAACTCCGTCCATTACTAATCTAATTAACTTCTTTGAATTTTCGCCAAAGGCATAAACACAAGCCGTTTGCAATAGAACATTTTTGTTTATGTTTGTCATCAAACTGGACACCGACGGCGCCGAAGTGTTTATTGAACTTTCGCCTTTCGTTAATTTCATTGTAATACCTGTCGTCTCAGCGTTGTGTCTATCTTTACCTGCCTTAAAGTTAGGGTCGCATATTGTTGTTGCATGCCTACCTCTGCATTCTTTACATCTTAAGAATCTATTTTTACAATATTTAGCACTATGGTTATTTCTCGTACAACGGTAACAATTTCCTGCTGCCTTTAGAATTTCTCTCTTCCTTGCTAAAGGTACATTTGCGTCACACATTTCGGTTTTATGGTCTTTCTTGCAGAAAGCACAGCATTCAAGACGTTTGTTCGGCGTGACTAATAAACTAGACGCAGTTCCTTTGTAATGCGCTCTCTTTTCTGTTGGGAGCATCTTTTCTTTGCAATCTGCATCCGGTTTTAAAACTTGCTCCAAAGACTCGAGTTCGTTTTTAAGAAACTGCAACAAATCCTTTACCTGGCGATCTGCATCTTCCTCTGATCTTGATGATGAACTTTCTAAATTATTCGTAATAATTTCTAGATGATTGGATAATTTCATTTTCATTTGTCGATAAAATCCTAAACGCAATTCCGTTGGCAACGACTTAATGAGAGTCGACTTTACGATTATGTTATACTGAGAACTATAGTCAAAACCAGTTAAGCTGACCAATGACGCATCTTGTTAAAGCATATGCATCAATGCAATCAGAACGTATTTCTAGCATTCGGATTAGTTCAGTTGTTTATACAAAATGGCGCATGGAGTTTATATTGTGACAAATGAGCTGAGATGTCCCAAGGCTTTTATAAATAATCTTTTAATTTTTACGAATTATAAGAAATGTTTGTTGGATGTGCAGTTGGCAATGGCGTTAACATAAGTTTAAAATATATTTTTCTTTTATAAAAATAAAACCAAAATTTTTTAGGTAAATTGGAAGTTTGGAACGGAAATAGTCCAACATTTTATTTAGATGAATTGTGTTTAAATGAAGATATTAATAATATAATATGGAAATTCAGGAATGTAGATAAAATCTTGGTATAGAAATGTACAACAGAACTGGATATTTTGGTTCGGAGCATGGTGTCGCAAATATTGTTGGTTTTTGAAAACAAAGTGAATTTTCAAGATATTATATTGACATTAAGTATAAAGACGCTTGTGTTCTGATTCGATAATATCTGAAGACTAATGATTACTGTTGGAATTGAGACTGTTATTCACACGATTATCAGGGAAATTGTAGTTTCGGGATTTTATATTATTCCTGTTTTAAATGGTTAACAAGTATGGTTGTACATATAAAAGTGTATTTGTAAATATTTAATTTGTATTTAATCAAATTTAGTAATAAACAAACAAAACGGTATTGTATTATTTTATTGTACTATTGCTCTACTACATTAAGATAGGTAAAAGTCTTCTTAAGCTAGTTAATTTAAAATCATATATGCCGGCAGTAGCAAGCTCTTTTTGGAGTGTTTTGCAGTTACATGCAATCCTAAAAATATAAAAATCAGTTACTATTTACGATTAATTTTTGTATTACTTTTCGAGTGCATCTCATAAATTTTACGTTTAATTGCATCTGTATTTACCTTTTACAATGTGTAAGAAATCCTTTTAGTTTTGAAAAACTTATATATTTGCAATTTGAGCTAAATGTAAAAACGTAAATACAACAAAAAAGCAAAAACTACGTGAAAAGACAACAAAAAGTGACAGGAAACTAAAATTATTTATAGGTTATAATAATACATAAATATTAGTTATAACAGACATACGTTTTGATGCTGCCATACTAATCTTTAAAAGACGTACTTCTTTCCTATCCATCCTTTTTAGCGCAGAGTAGTTACATATACTGACAAAGACAATGCAGTTTACATTATCATTTCTAATAATGTACCGCGGTGAGTCATAGGTCAGCTTAAATGGTTTTGACCATAGGTACTTCTAAGATTTCCAGAGCACGCATAGCTGAAGTGATTAGATTGTAATTCTTCCTTAAAGTGCTTACGTCATTTCTAAATTTTACAGGTTCGATTTTTATAATGCTATCAATATATTGTTCAATTAGCCGTTCCCCATTTCCAAATTGATCTTTTAATATATTTAAAGCTTCTTCATAGAATGCTCCAGATGGAGGAAATTCCGCAATTGCTTCAGCGGCCCTTCCCGTGACATACATTCGCAGGTAGTTGAATCGATCTCCGTTCGTTAATTGTTGATTGTCGTGGATCATACTTCTGAATTGTTCTCAGAAAGGAAGCCAACCCTTTGCAGTACCATCATACTTCGCTAACTGTACACGTTGAAGCTTCACTGACGTAAAGGACGGCCTACTGGCTTCGTTACTTACTGGTACCGTATTCGTTAAATTCAAGTCAGCCTCTATTTGCGATTTTTCTGGGCATTTTAATCTAAATTCCAACTTAGCCTCTTTATATTCATACCTTTTCATTAACTCGTCCTCTAGATTTTCTTTAAGCAGAGGTTCAATTCGCTTATCAATTTGTTTCAGATTGTCACTCGCAAGCTTTAACTTTGACATAGCTGTATAAATGTCTTCAACACTGAAACTATTTTCTAGCATATAATTTATATTATTAACTGTTTTAGTTAAGTGCGTGCTACAAATTGTCCGTTTTACTTGTTCCATCACGAAGCCTCGATAGTATAGCCGTCTGTTAAATATTCGCGTTCGCGTTTTGTTATTCCGAATATTTACGTTAAAGCTCGTTTATATTTATCACCAGATCTTCCCGTGTTTCGGCACCAAAGTTGATGTAATGCAATAAACAACATCAAGTTTAAAGAAAGGTTTATTTAAATATAAATCAAGCTAAGCGACTACACATCATGAAAGCTTCTCACGTTCCTCTATATCTCTAAACAACAAGTTACAGTAACCCCTTACTTACTCCCTCTGCTACCCTTAGCTCTATCGACGCACGCAGAAGGCCTGAAATATTTTACACATATACTAAGTTTGTAGGAGAAAGGATGGAATGATAGTTGTTTGTTAAACGTTAAACACTTGAAAATGAAAGTGAACGCAATAATTATTACGGAACAAATTACAAATAAAAACTTAGAGCTATATGATGGTCAGTTCGTATAGACCTCATTAACAATAAAAACCCAGTGGATATCTTAAAGGTTGCTATCATTTAAACAAATTGTACACTCCTCCAGCGTACCTCGGCTGCATTGGATTTTACAAAACGATTATTAGAGCTAAATATTAATCGTCTTATTATTAACACGAAGAAAATTTTGCCGATAGCCCCTTTCTATTCTATTATATTACAATTACCGGGTTATTTTGTAACGCTTAAGGAAACAATTATCATTAATGTTTTTGGTACATATTAATTGGAAGGGGTCTCTGCGGGAATTCTAATACAGAAACAAGTTTTTCGTTTACTGCCTGTAAATACAGAAACAGTATTCGCAATCAGCGTTAAAATTTCAGTCCGATATTTTCGTAAACGTACGATCCCCGTTTAAGATACTTCTTTGAAAATGCTAATACATTATAATTAAACCTGCTATTTTACTTAATTACAAAATACAATACACCTATCTATACACACAAAGACTACACCATCTTTATGTTTATTTATAGTAATGTTTTAACCTATCCAATATAATTCTAATTTAAAAATTTAAATCTACATTTTTTCTTCTATTTCTTTTTCTGAGCAATAGTTGGATGTGTACAGCGATTTTTAATTTTCAAACAGCAAAATATATTAAACCGGTAGATGAGCAGCGGGAGGAAGGTGGTGAGTGGTAGGTGGTTACAGGTGGAATGTAGGAGGAGTGGGTTGGAAAACTGAAGAGTCCAGGGCAGGTGAGAGGTTCGAGGTGGGAGAAGAAGAGACCCGCAGGAAGTCAAAAGTTGGAGGAAGTGGGGTTTTAAGAATATGAGAGGTGAGAGGCGGTAGAAGATGGTAGAATTAAATAGTTGCTCATTCCTAAATCCTTGCAAAGCGTTTACCTAGCGAGTTCAAAATAAATATTATAAATATATATATATATATATATATATATATATATATATAACAGGAAATTATTCTTGACCATAAAAATAAATATTACTGAAGTTTATTCTTGGAAGTTGGTCAGGTCAGTTAAATAAGTCGAGAAATAATGAATCGTAGTAGTAAAAAATCAATATATTTTACTATGACGCGTTTCGGTCAACAAGACCATTATCAAATAGATTATCTATAAAAAGTTATAATTAAAATAAAGTTTTTAAAAACTATAAAATATACAGACCAGAAATTTTAACTTGTTAATTTACAATATCACTATAACAACAGGTAGTATTATGATACATACAAAATACTACCTGTTGTTATAGTGATATTGTAAATTAACAAATTAAAATTTCTGGTCTGTATATTTTATAGTTTTAAAACTTTATTTTAATTATAACTTTTATAGATAATCTATTTGATAATGGCTTGTTGACCGAAACGCGTCATAGTAAAATATATTGATATATATATATAATATATTATTTGATTATTTTGCCCGTGCAAGTAAAATATTTTATCATAATTTTTTTTTACTTCTGCCACTATCTTTAACGTTTATTGTTCTCACCATCGATTTCTTACAAATGAAGTGAAAGATGATTTCCTTGTGTTTTCAAGGGTAATGCTAGGAAACTGGCTTGCAGATTGCCTTTATGTTAGCTTCTACAGTTCGTTTTGAATTGATGTCCTTCTCCAAATCCGTTATACGCGCAAAATAAAGAAGCTTGTTGTTTCAGTTACTCTGATATTGATCAAAATCGACTCATGTTTGCTAACTCATGATTCCGAAGGACGGGAATAGTATTTATTATTTTTTGTGAAATTATTTAACAGTTTTGACCGTTTAAATTTAGTATACACGCGACTACTTACATGTGACTGCAAGTAATGCAACCGCTGAGAATGTACGACTTGACCCTTCAAGAGTTGAAATAAAGCACGAAGTCTATTATAAACGTTCGGTACGGTACAGCACCGCTCGGCGTAGTACAGTACTTCAACGGAAAAAAATCTTCACGATTCATTGTAATGAAGGACAGTCCGCTACGAGCGCCCGACCCGTCTTAACTGGGCCCGATAAAAGAATGGAACTGTTATCGTCGGGATGGACGGCGTCTGAAAATATGTAGATTTAGCACTGTTATTTTTAATGTTCACAAGCAAGAAAATAAAGAAAGGTCATAGGTACACAAATAAAAATGTCAAAATGAACAGTTTATACAGTTTTAAGCACTTCGGAAGTATTCGGCAACCTTCGGAAGGCTTCGTGGCTGCTCGTGGAACCAAATAGGAACTTAAATACTAAGTAGACAGATATATACAGAGTTCGGAGAGGTCCAAAAGTCTTCGGTAGTCTTCGGACTTCTTCGGTAATCTTCGGAAAGCTTCGTGGTTGCTCGTGGAACCAAGTGGAAACTTAAATACTAAACAAACATATATACAGAGTATGGAGAGGTCCAAAGGTCTTCGGTAGTCTTTAGAAGACCTCGGGATTTCTTGGTAGAAGCCGAGTGAGAGCTTGAATAACGAAAATAAGGAAGTAATTATTGTTGGAAGAGATCTAGACGTCTTCGGAGGTCTTTGGGACTCTTCGGAAGTTTTCGTGGTTCACTTGTGAAACAACGCGGAGTTATAAAGAATAATGAATACATACAAAACTATACATTGACGATTATACAACATTGAGGTGTTTGGAAGTCTTCGGTAGGCTTCGGAAATCCTCGGGTTTTACTCGTGAGTCTGAGTAAGGGCTTGAATAACAAAGATGAGGAAGTATTTATTGTTTGAAGCGGTCCAGACGTCTTTGGAGGTCTTCGAATTGAAGGTGACTTTGATTTATTGATGTTCGAAATATTTGGTTCGAGTACACTAAACAAAAATTTTTAAAGTTTAAAAGAATGATTGCCTTCAATTTGTGTTGCGGCCTGGGACCGACTTTTTTTTTAGGTAGCCAATGCGCTTAACGTGAAATCAGCTGATTAATTTTTATTGATGAATATTATATAAATTCAATAACTTGACTATATACACAATATTGAAAGGTTCGGAAGTCTTCGGAAATCCTCGGGTTTTACTCGTGAGGTTGAGTAAGAGTTTGAATAACGAAAATAAGGAAATATTAATTGTTTGAAGAGGTCCAGAGGTCTTCCGAGGTTTTCGGGACTCTTCGGAAGTCGTGGTGCTCTAGGCCTCGCCCAGCATGTTGCCACTGAATTCCATGGGGCTGCTATCTTGGAGGTACAGCGCACAGATACATTCAGCGTCACCACAATAACTGACCTGAATTGGATATAGTATTACGGATAGAATGGTATTGAGTGGAAATTAGAAGACAGCAGTGATTTGGAAAGAGCAGATAAAAAAAAAAGAAAGCATTGATTTGGAACGAGCGGATTAAGGAAAAGGAAAGCATTGGAGTAGCAGGATTAGTACGAGTAAAGAAGACACAACATCAGGAAAATTAGCACAGGGGAAGTAACATTGAAATTAGTCAAAATTCTAAATTTGGTCATATTTATTTTAGATTTGGGGGATATCAAAATTAATTTAAAAAAACCTGGAGTCTGGACAGCAGAATACACGTAGTGATAGTGCCACGCAATGTAAAGACGCATACGGCGAGTGAGATTTTAAGCCAGTATTCATAGAGGCCGACAGCGACGTTTTAAATCAGGTGAGTACTGTGTGTTTTGAACGTCAAAGTCAAAATTGGTAATATTAATTTATTTGGCACAAGGCTACGTGGATCTGTTATAAAATTTTGGCATATACAAATAAAAGATTACAGGTACAAAAATAAAGGTAGTGCTGTTTGGTTGGTGCATTGCACATCTACTTACCACTGAACCCACGGTAAGTAGGTGGATACCCTGGGAAGGCGAGTTTCTAATAGTCGAGGCATATTAATACAGTTTTTGTTTTTATATACCAACCAAACGTAGATAAAGCACGAAATACAAAATAAATATTTTCATATATATAAAATTAATAAAATAAAAAGCGGGGGTGCAGCATAAGAATATATATATATATATATATATATATATATATATATATATATATACGCACGCACTCAAGCACCGCTGCCTGTCCTAGTGCGCAGGAACGCACGCAAGCAAGCACTTGCGGAAGCACGCACGCACGCTTGTTTGCAGTTATACATGAGCGCACATGCACGCACGCTCAAACACACACGCGCGCTCGCGCTCGCTCGCACGCACAAATGCGCACGCTCACATGCACACACACACACGCACCAAACGAAAATTGTAGATGACGCACACGAAACTCATCTGCGTTAATATAATGCTATGTGAAGTAGGCGGAAATAGGAGGATTGTAACCAAACATCGACAAATAAGTGCAAAGATGTAGGTAAGGAAGAGACATATGTAAGCCTTCATAAGTAGTTATTTACCTGGGATGGTTTGTAAATTGAATCTAACGGATACAGAGTACCAGCTGAACAAAGAGGGAATAAGATAGTATCTAAATAAAAAGAATATTGCAGATAAAGGGTAATAAAAGATGTAAAAGTCGAATATGTATTCTATATACAGTGGAACTGTAAATATTAAGTTAGCGAATGTGTTGGAAAAAGTATCAGATATGTTGGAAGAGCTCAAAGAAAAAGATGTTCACCTTTTGAATCAGAATACGGTTTAAGATTCAGTAGGACATTATTTGTAAAGTAGAATTGCAAAAATTTAACTTATGCACTGCAATAGAAAAATCAACCATGGAATGTAATATTCTTAATTAGCTGCGGCAGTCTTGAACTTATCTCGCTATGTACAGCACAACAGTTGTACAAAATTCTGTATTTCCCAATCACATAACATCCAGAAATTTGAAAATCTATACCGATCGAATGTAATTAATTGAAGCATTTTGCGTATGCCACACACAAGATGTGAAATTCCGCATTTGAGGCAATGACAAGTGATGCGACGACAAGGGTTAATTAGACCAGGACCTGTAAATTACGGATAACGTTTATGAAGTATAAAAGGGGAGACTGTTCTGGTTTGCGCTCTCGCTTCTTTTGTAACTATGAATAATACATTAATTTGCTTGAAATTTCTCTTCGTGCGCTGTAATTAGACCCTTAGATACACAAAATTTCTGTTTTGCGTATTTAATTTGGGGGAATTGAAATTATATCAAAAGCAGGCTTGTTTTGAATTTAATAATTTCCCTAATGTATGTTAGCAGGTGCTTTCTCCAGTTTTAAAAGAAAAAAGTTATCCTTATTTAAAGGCATTGTGTAGCACTTATAATGACCTTAACGTTATCTTTAAAAATATTTTTCTTTTAACCGGCTGCAGTGCGTGCAAGAGAGGTAAACATACCATGTTGCATTCTAAAACTCGAACCTAGGAATTTGCGCCGTATCAAACGTCTCTACAAATTGTTGCCTATCAATTTAACATACAGGAAAGGCAATGCTGTAAATAGAAAAAAGTTACTGTGAATCAAATGGTAATAATATAGTACAAACCACAAAAGAAGACATCTACATCCTAAGTTTCTGACCTAATTCACATCATACTTTCAAGATTATTTAAAAGCTTAACCAACGTACGATTAAGATACAATTTGCTTTAAGTAAAGTCATGCGCTAATACTATCTTCTATGAAAACAACAAATAATTTTATAGTTGTACAAATGTAAAATATATTTAACTGATTTAATCGGATAAATTTAACTACGACTTTTCAACGCGTGTAGTGCCGGGGCCAAAAGTTAAAAAATTATTTAATAATAGTTTGCCTCGGAATTGCCTAAAAATGATTGTTCTTGTTAGAACTCATAGAAAGCTATCAGTAGATGTTTTTTGGGGATCCTGGGACCTCATTTTCACCAGCATCTACATTTCCACACACATCTGGACCAAATTTACATACAAATTCTCATAAGGAGGATTTGAGGAGAGGAATTTTCTCCTTGCTCCCTCCTTGCTCGGATACCCTCACATCAACCATTTTAATTACGTCACACCCGCCTTCTTTCCACCAGCGAGATAAATCTTTCTCCACATTTCCACCCACGAGATAAATCTATATTGTTTGGTATCAATTAATATTAGATTTTTCTTAGCTACCCGAATTGCTAGGAATCTTTTAGATAGCATCATCCCCCGTAGAGCTACACTTACTTTAAGATTTCTTACCAGCAGCGATTTCTGACCGCCTTTATAAATTTTTTTAGCCACGAGACACATCAAATTAGTCTAGAATTTTATGCAAAATCCAAATCTATAAATAGATTTAAAATCGGATCACCCCTTACCGTTTTACACATATACCCTCTAAATTATAACTTTGCTGCAGCTCATACCTAAAAGAAAATCTAAAAACTATTCTTGAAACTTTTTATTACAGACAATTTTTACTAATACAGTTTAAATTTTGTAAACCACATTTCTAAATACATATTCACAATCTTTTATTCTTAACCTAGAACTCCTCACATCGGCTTATACTTGTTAATATTAATTTCTAAATAGTGCACCTTTTCCAAAGACCAACCGGACCCACGTGTTTCAAATTCCTCTGACTTTGTTCTCATGGTTATCGGAAAAGAAGACCTCGAAAGCATCAATAAAAAATTCCAAAATCCTATATGTGTTCCGTACAAAGTGAAACTAGCAGATGTTAAGTTGGAAACTTTATTGGAGGAACTACCAGATATATTAGACGAACTCAAAAAAGATTATTACTATCTTTTTGACATGGATGTAACCCAAGATTATGCTGGCATATCTAGCAAGATGGAGATGTGTAATTATTTAACTACAAATTATAACTTTTGCTACAAGGGCTAATACGAAGAAAAGTGCAATATTATAGTTGACAACAATAAAACTGTGAGAATCGATTGTTTAACATGGCTAATAACCAATGCAAGAATTAAGATATAAAACAAATTTGTGTGTCAGTTAACAAGTCCTGGTGTTAATAAACAACTTGGCAATCATATACTAGATTGTTTACGTTGTCCAGATATATGTTTAAGGGAAATATTTGCGTCTACTTTGGCCAAAGAACATGGTATTACGCGATTCGAAGCGACAATATACAACTGTACAATTGGAAACTATGTCAGTGCGGAAAGGATGTATAATCCCTTAAAAGACTGTTTAACTTTATTGGAAGATAGTAAGTTATACTTACTAAAGGCGCCAATTTACTCGGTACCACTTGCCAAAATGTGGAGTAAGCTATCGGACAAGCTACAAAATAGCTGATGTTTAGTGTATAATAACCTACTACAGTACGTGTATTGGGGAAATGGCAATACAAAAAAATTTACGGGCTTGCAAATTAAGTTGTCCGAAAAACCAGAGGAAAGGGAAAAATTGATAAAGTATGTGCTTTCGGCTTTTAGTTTTAACTATATACCTGCAAATTATTTGGAGATAGTAGAGAAGGAAGACAGACAAGATAAAATAAAAATCTTACACAAGTGCTACATTAAAGCAGGTAGTACATATTTTACACAATCTGCAACACCATATTTTACAATTCCAAAAGAAATAGTCATTTTGGAATTGGAATTGATAAATACACCTAACATTCGCCCAAATGTTGTACGACAACGCGTAACTATTGGCATTGAACTCTATCCGTTTACGCTAAAGGAAATTGCTTCATTATGCATGCCATACGCTGTAAGTGGAAGAAAAAGACAACTGAAATACGCAAACAATAAAAAGATGTGTTAGACAAAGAACATCCTATTAGAGAAAATGAGGAAAAACCAAAAGATTATTTTACGGGTCAATTGACTGACTTAAATACATCCGGGTTCTACAAGCTGAATGCATTTGCGGTAAGTAAGAAAGACTCTTTTAGTTATGTAGGCGTCCTTGCGGAAAAGGATGGTACTATATCCGTATACTTTTTAAAAGGTTATTCTAAAAACGTATTTATCAAAATGGCAGATAACAAAGACGAAGTAAGGAATGCGAGTTTCGTAACCTTGGCGTACACTACACGCAAAGGGGTTCCACTAAACATTGTATATTTGCCTAGTAAAGAACCTTTCGGATCATTTAAAACCGAGGGTCCTACAACCTATAACGACCATATATTCCCAAAAGTGGTAGACATGCAACTACGCAACAGTGAGTGGGAGAATAAGGATTCCCTCCAATAGCGACAAGAAGAAGTCGATCAAGCTAACAAGATACGTATGCAGGATATGGTGGGAAAGCTACGATTAAAATATTGTCATTATATATAGAGACAAACTTCGGTACATTTTGCAATTCGAAAGCCTAGACGGTCTCTATGTATCAAACTATTGGCTAGAAAAAGAGATAAAGTACTTGAGTGTCGATTTAAATTTTAAGCTGCGAATAAAATTAGATAAAATTAAAACCACTCCAAACAAACGTGAAGAAAGGACTGTCTTCTGTGTATAACTTTGTATTAAAATTAAGCTTAAATGGCTCCATGCTTGGTATTAAATATTTTTAAATTTTGTTATGTATAATGTCAGAATAAAAATTTTAGAATTGTATTGCATTGCTCTTTATTTACAAAAGGCTATGACGTCACCACGAAATAGCAGTCACACAGAGAGGGGTGCGCATGAGTAGGGGTTCGCATGGGCAGGGGTGGGCATGGACAGGGGTGCGCATGGTCAGGGGTGTGCATGGGCTTGGATGTGTCTGGGCGTAAACGAGGGAAGCGAAAGTTAACAGTCACCAAGCATATAATTCCTTTTGAGTGGTATGGAGTACTTGCCAGCGTGTGTATCCTGAGTAAAAAAACACGATTTTGTACACGCAGCTTATTAATAAAATTAGTATATCGAGCGAAGATGACAAGCGTAACGTCATCCCTGGAAGCATATCAATCTACGCTTGAGGGCATATAGATATAGTCTAAGATAGTTGTATACATTTGTATAGATTTTGTAAATCTATTGTATATATTAGTTTTAAGATTTCATAATTTTTAAGTTCTTCTGCTATCTTCCCTTCTTACAAATCTTTCCTGCTTCTATCCTGGTGGACAGAGTATACGTGTTATCACCACGTGGTGTTCGCGAAACACGGCGGTTTTAGATTTCTCGAGAAACGGTTGGTTAAAACATATGTCTTGGGTAGCGAAAAAAAGGTTCTAAAGATGGAGTTAAATAAAAATGGGCAAAAATTACAGGCTTGGGCGTTTATAAGGCGTAACTTTGTAAGGGGTAGTTCTATTCAAAATCTATTTTCAGATTTGGACTCCCTAGAAAAATCTAATATTAGTTGATACCAAACAAGGTATATTTATTTTAAGAGTGACTACCCCGCGGATAATAAATACAATATACCGTTTGTCAACAAAAAAAGTTGTAGGGAAATTCAAAGACGAATTTAATGGAAGTCTAGTATTAGAATTTGTTGGTAGTAGGGCAAAGTCCTGCTGTATTGTAAGCCCCCAAGGTCCCGGGTTCAAATCCCGACACGGCCGACTGCTTGAAAAATGGCAGGTGAGCATTTTTCACAAAAATTACGCCCTCGTTCGGATGAGAGGTTAAATGGAGGTCCCGTGTGTGAGTGTTGTCACGCACGTTAAAGATCCCTACCTTGCCTGGAACGGCAAGGGTTCAGCAAAATTCTAAATTTCCAGGCAACAAAAAACTCGCCTCCTGGCCAATGTAGTACCTACGGGTGGAGCATTGGAAATGTAAATGAACTGTATTGTAAGCCACCAAGGTCCCGGGTTCGAATCCCGACACGGTCCGCTTGAAAAATGTTAGGCGAGCATTTTTCACAAAAATACACCCTCGTTCGGATGAGAGGTAAAATGGAGGTCCCGTGTGTAAGTGTTGTCACGCACGTTAAAGATCCCTACCTTGCTTGGAACAGCAAAATTCAAAATTCAAAATTTTCCAGGTAAAAAAAACTCGCTTCCTGGCCAATGTAGTACCTTCGGGTGGAGCATTGGAAAATCACATGTAATGTATTGTAAGCCAGAAAGACACGATTAAAAAGATTAAAGGGATCTCACGAAGTAAAAATATTAATGTAGTTTTAAGGACATTGTACATAATAATTCTTATGCATTGCATGGTGTGTATTCGAAGTCATAAACACCAACTTTATACTCAATTAATTAATAAAATTAGCTTGTCCGGCGAGGATAACAAAAGTACGTCATCCCTAATAGTACAGCAGCCTACGCATGGGGACATAAAGATATAGGATAGTTAGTTATATATATATATATATATATATATATATATTCAGTTTTTATGTTATAGGTCCTGTTTAAAATAATAAGGCGTACTCTTTTATTCATCTGAATTTTCAGTATATTTGTACTCTTGGTCACAGATTACTAAAATTACACGTTGTATAAACACAGTTATTGCAAATGAATATATACTTACAATAGTTGAGATTGTGTAATTACTGGCATGTGTAACAGGAAAACATTTTTAAAAACTATTTAGAACAATTACAAAAATAGTTTTTTAAAAATGTTTTCCTGTTACACATGCCAGTAATTACACAATCTCAACTATTGTAAGTATATATTCATTTGCAATAACTGTGTTTATACAACGTGTAATTTTTAGTAATCTGTGACCAAGAGTACAAATATACTGAAAATTCAGATGGAATAAAAGAGTACGCCTTTATTATTTTTTAAACAGGACCTATAACCCATAAAAGAAAAACTGAATAGTATTAAACCAGAGGTCGTTAATTCTAACTATAATATATATATATATATATATATATATATATATATTCTTATGAAGGTGATTTACTCCACCCCACCGCCCTAATATTTATTTTTATATATATATTTAAATTTAATTTTTATTTTTATTTATAAATTCTGATACACGACTTTTGTCGTCGCCCCTAATTTTAGTATTCAATGAATGATTTCTATATGATGTGTTTTAGCAAAGTTTGGTTGGTTATCTATTTAAAACTGTTTACTATATTTTATGCCTCGACTATATGAAACCTTTATCTCAGGGCGTTCACCAACTCACCGTGGGTTCAATCGTGAGTAGATGTGCACTGCCCAACCAAACTGCACACTCGTTTGTTTTACCACTTTTTATATGGAATTATTTACTGTGTATGCCAAATTTTACTGATCAATGTTGCCTGGTGCCAAATTAATTTATGTATACAATTTCTGACTTATCTGACGTTTTAAGATATTTCACGGTACTCACCTGAATTATACAGCGCTGATGCCTTCTTTAAATGTTGCTGGCTCAAGTTCTTATTCGCCGTACGCGCCTTTACAAGGATTCACAATCACTGATGATCTTGCGTATCGCTTCCAGGTGTCTTAAGATAATTTTGCTGACCCCAAATCTGAAATAATTTACCCTAATTTTAGAATTTTGAATAAACCGTAGTATTTACTTCCCCTGCGTTAATCTTTCCGTGTTCCCTTGATTTCTGCGTTGATTCTTCCCCTGTACTTTGCTGCTCTCCTGTTTTCTCTCTGCGTGCTCCAATTAATCCTTTCGTCCTTCCGTAGGCAATCCCAAACCTATCCTGCAGTCCTGTTCCAATTCAATCTATGCCCTGCTATATCTTCAATGTCCACTCTATGTCCTACTGCCGTTAATCTTTATCCAAATCACTCCAAAATTATTAATATCGTCGTTGCTTCGCCGTCGCTTTGTATTACCACTCGAATCTCCTACTGCCTTTTAACCAAAATCGTTCCAATTCCAATACCAATCTCGTTCAAATCTAACTAAATATCCGTTGCTTTCCCGTCGCACTTCACTTTAAATATTCTTCTATAATCGTCGCTTTTATAAATTCACTTTAATAATCATACTCTTTAAACTCAAAAAAACATTTATTTTATCCAAATATTTATACAACTTTAACACAGGTTTGCAAAACACGTCCTTTTACTAAAAAAAAGAAATCAAAATAGAATCCCCTTATTTACTTCGCTGGGCAATAAGCACAACAAAACTAGCTTACTTAATCACATTTTAAAAGCATAAAACTATCCAATAACAACTTTTCTTTTCTCTAGTGTCACAAATACCTTAACTATAGTCTTTACATACAATCCTAATTTCTACCATTGGTCCTAAACACTTCACAATTCTCCAATTATATCTTTGATATTACTATTCACTTATAATTTTGAATTTACAATTCGTCCAAAAGTTGATTCTACTTAAATGAAAAGCCAAAATAATTCACACAAGACCTGGACGCTTGGTTGATTGTAGATATCCGTAGACGCGTCCGGTTTTCCGACGGCAAATGTACTTTCAATGGCTTATAAAATTTCAACTTAGTATAAAACCTTGAGTACCGTGCATTGTATCAACGTCATTAAGTCATCTTGTTTACCTTTTGGCACATACGTTTCAAACTAAAATGGTAAATACTTTAGCATATGTAAAGTACGGCAAAATATAGTTTTTGAATTACTGGATCTTATATATGAATTATGTCGTTTGGCATACACCCTTTTTAACACAAATCTACTCTTAGAAGCCTTGTACCCCCCCCCCTTTACATTACAATATATATATATATATATATATATTTTATTGTGTATGTATATAGTAGCATGTAAATAGTTATAAGACATATCCACCATGCCCATACTTCATAATCCCTTCGCTCCTGGCAACATGTGTTTACCTCCACGCAGTGTCGCTGGACGGTAAAACATATTGTTAGATTAACGGCAATATGTCTTATTGACCGAAAACACGTTTTGCCTAGTAAAGAACCTTTCGGATTATTTAAAACCGAGGGTCCTACAACCTATAACGAGTATATGTTCCCGAAGTGGGGGGGGGAGTAGGCATGCAACTACGCAACAGTGCGTGGGAGAATAAGGATTCTCTCCAATAAGAAATTAAAGTTTCCATGTACGTAGCACCAGCCATTGGGAAAACGTAAAAATGTTAAACCTATAAAGGTGATTATTAATTGTGGTTTAGATAAATAGTAGTTTTCTTGGACTAAATAAAATAGCTTAGACTTATTAATGTATATGGTTACATATTCTCGTACACATCCACAAACATCTGCTTACGTCCACAAACGGACATGGCAATGCCGGTAGTTTTTGTTTAACAAATAGTAGAAAAGATACGTTAGGTGTTAGTGTGTGAAAGCCCATCGGATCGTTGGATTCAAAAAGAACGGTGCGATCGAATTAGATGTTTAAATATGCGAAAATGTAAAAGCCTAATGAGCAAAATTTAATAATCAGACAATAAAGAGCGCGATGTGCTATACTTATAAAGGAAGTATAGAATGGTGCTTTGCAGCGGTCCTAGCAGTAAAAAGGCGACTGACTTTTTCAATCAACTACAAGAATAGCAGTAGCGCAAAAAAGGAGTATGCATGTATTATACAGCGCACTGTTACTATAAAATATGTTAGTTTACGAGTAGCTCGAACGTGTAATTGATCACGACTTATAACTCCCTCGGAGGTTTAAAAATTCTGAAACCATTGTCGTTTGAAAAATCTTTGGAAATTATCAGAATGGGAGCGGGTCGAAGTATAAGTTAGACGGATGATTGATCGAGTTGTTTTCTACTTTTTACGAGGGAATCGGAAGTTAACAGACATCGAGCATCTAATTTTCTATTAGGGCGTATCGACCGTTTTGCGGATGATTTGGTTCTAGGAAATGAGTAACCTACGAAAGTATGGAATACTTGGTATTAATGCTAATTTGTTTAGTGACCGCGCTTGTGAACTTTTTGAGTGTCTTCGGCAATCTTCGATTGTTTCCAAAATCTATATAAACCATGGCGCTATCCATGGAAGCTGGTCAAAGAAAAATGGCTTCCAAAAATATTTTAAATTGCAACTCTTGTGGTGCTTCTTATACCTGGAAAAATGCTCTCAAACGGCACCAGAACAAATGTCGTGGTGTAACATCGTCCACGGTTAAGCTTATACATCCGTCAGCAGCAAAGTACTTAAACTGTGGGTGTTGCGGTATCGCTTTTACGAGAATTGACAACTTACTGCGGCACAAGGAAAATCAGCATGGTATGTCATTAAGCCGTAAATGTTTAACTTCGCCAGCTGTTAAAGGGTCTTGTACGAAACAACCACAAATTCTGTGTAAAGTATCCGATTTCGAAATGGAAAAGACTACCTATGCCGCACACTTGAGGAGCAAAAGACATAAAAATTCAACAGTTACCGCTACTGACGAAGATGGTGTAGAAATGGTTAGCACAGCATTTAACAAGCGTATGGCTAGCTATCGCATAAAGAACGCCAGTGTCGACGATTGAGTGTCCGAGTTTCTTTGGAAGTTTAAAGAGCGGTTTATTCAATTAATTAATGAAAAAGAACACAACATACAGCAATAAAAGTTAATTGCGAACTCTACGGCGTCTACACAAAAATGTGAGAAGAGATTACCGATGTGAAACCCTTTAACACAACAAATATGGTTATAACATCTTCTAGTAATCTGGAAAATATGTACGAGGTCTTAAGCGAAACCATGAGAACAAAATCAGGGGAATTTGAAACACGTGGGTCCGGTTGGTCTTTGGAAAAGGTGCTCTATTTAGAAATAAATATTAAGTATAAGCCGATATGAGGAGTTCTAGGTTAAGAATAAAAAATTGTGAATATGTATTTAGAAATGTGGTTTACAAAATTTAATATCTAATCTAATCTAATATTAATTGATACCAAACATGATAGATTTATCTCGAAAGATGAGCTAAACAATATAGAAAGTATGATATGTCATTAAAAGCGATTAGTGGTGCGGTGGCGGTATGCTCGCTAGAGGGTATGTGTGTAAAACGGTAAGGGGTAGTCCTATTTCAAATCTGATTACAGATTCGGATTTTGCGTAAAATTCTAGGCTAACCTGATGTATCGCATGGCTAAAAAATTTTATAAGCTGCTGGTAAAAAATCTTAAAATGAGGGGGATGATGCTATCTAAAAAATTCCTAGAGATTCGGGTAGCTGAGAAAAGTCTAATATTAAGTGGTACCAAAGAAGACAAGTTTATCTCGTGGATGGAAATGGCTGGTCGAAGAAAACTATTTGGTTCACAATGTTAGCGGTTAAAAAATCTTAAAATTGGGGTAGGTCCCTGGGGGATGATGCTGTCTTAAAAATTCTTAGAAGTCAGGTAGCTGAGAAAAACCTAATATTAATTGTACCAAACAATATAGATTTATCTCGTGGGTGGAAATGTGAAGAAAGATTTATCTCGCGGGTGGAAAGACGGCGGGTGTGACATAATCTAAATGGTTGATGTGGGTGTATCCGAGCAAGGAAGAGAGCAAGGAGGGAGCAAGGAGAAAATTCCTCTCCTCAGATCTTCCTTATGGGAATTTACATGTAAATTTGGTCCAGATGTGTGTGGAAATGAGGATGTTGTTGGAAATGAGATCCCAGGATCCCCAAAAACCATCTACTGCCATCGATCCACGCAGAAAAAATGCGAAAAATCATCAGTAGGATAGTTTTTCACAAATGTCGTGCTAGGTACAATATACATCATTTATGTAAGTAAAGTAATTGTTGCAATTTTTTATTTTAATTATATACAAAGATGGAACACAATTAGAAAGAACGGAAACTAGATAAGCGCTACAATATTTATTGTTTTCTTCTATTTTATAGGGGTCGGTGCCGTGCTAGACTCGCGAATTTAATACATTTTCATTTTTATTTTCTGACATAATGTGTATAGAATCTTTTTATTTTCTATCAGGAACTCAAGCACTACAAAAGGGGCTACTAGAACTATCATTGTTTTAAAAATTTGTAAAATGTCGTGCCAACTTTACAGCGTTACTAAAAACAAACAGCGCATATGATTAGTTAACTAAATAAAGAATTTGTATAAGAGTTTATAATTTAAACTTGGAGTTGTTACTTGTCAATCAAACGGGTAAAAGGTATTATAGATTATCGCGTGCCCTGAGAGGGCGTAATCGGTTTCACAAGAACTAATTAACATTATTATTTAAATAATGTACACAATGAGCATAAGTTTAGTATACTATGACTAAGCTTACCTTGAGTCCTAAATAATCAAGTCACTTCGGGAACCCTCAATTACGGCGTTGAACACGAGAAATGCCAATGATGTTATTCCTTTTCATAAACCGGGAACTGCAATTGATTTTTTCAAATTTTCCATCCAAAGGTACTACATTGGCCAGGAAGCGAGTTTTTTTACAAGGAAATTTTGAATTTTGCAGAACCCTTGCTGTTGCAAGCAAGATAAGAATCTCTAACGTGTGTGACATTACATGTGATTTTCCAATGCTCCACCCGAAGATACTACATTGGCCAGGAAGCGAGTTTTTTTTACCTGGAAAATTTGGAATTTTGCCGAACCCTTGCTGTTCCAAGCAAGATAGGGACCTTTAACGTACATGACAACACTCACACATGAGACCTCCATTTTAGCTCTCATCCGAACGAGGGTGTATTTTTGTGAAAAATGTTCGCCTAACATTTTTCAGGCGGACCGTGTCGGGATTCGAACCCGGGACCTTGGGCGTAGTAGTCACACACATACCAATACGCCACGGAGCCGCCCTAACGTGCGTCACAACAGACACATGAGGTTTACACTTTACCTCTTATCTAAACAAGGTGGTATTTTTGAGAAAAATGCTCGCCTAACTTTTTTTACCGAACCGTTTCGAGAATCAAACTCTGGGCTTCGGTTAGTACTCGCACGCAAACTAACTAAGCCATGAAACCGCCTCATAAACCAGACTACCGGGAGTCTATTGTAACTACAACATTAAAAAACACAACAAAAATAAGGGACAATGGATCAAATAAGAATGAACAGGACAAATCTAAACACTAAGGCACTGCTGCACAAGGTCTTTCAAATACGATAGTTACGTGTAAAATGCCATTATGACCGCCGTTGTCTTTCTTAACTGTCCATTACTCCTTGCACTTATTGCGCTCTCATTGGTCGAAACAATGACGTATATTATTTCAAAGCATGCGAAAACGTCAAAGCCGCAAAATATATAACAATAATTACAATTTATTTCCTGAGCAGTACTGGGGACTCAAAACCACATTTACTTAATAAAAACATCTAATTCTGAAAAAACCCAAGGCTAATTACACGACCTATTTTCTGCTGAATTATATGTGTAACACTCCTAGATGCTACAAACCAGTTAACACAACCAGCTCTAAAACGCGAACAACTATACATTGCATATGCGCCCGCTCTCGGCGCCTGAATACAACAGTTATCCACAGACGACTTATTATAATAGAATAAAACTAACTAGTATGCAACACAAGCTACACTTTATTGTAAAATAGGTCGACTAAACTTTTAACGACGATCCTAATAGATACCATTATTGCTTTTTATAGACAAAATGCCATGGTATGTTATTGAAAGCAGAAATTTACCAGATTTAGCTATGACGCAAAATTGTATACGTTGCAACGTACTTCCTTGATGCTTTCCGTACTTACTCTATACTTGCCAACCTTTCTCGATACTTCCTGTACTTCCTTGATACCTCCACGTCTTCCTTGATGCTTCCTATACTTCCTAAGGTTTGTACATCAAACGTTATTCGAAATATCAGGCTGTACTTATCTGAATCGCTCTTGCATTCGAATATTGTAGCTAAGGTGTTAGATGAAATCGTCCTATGTCATTATTTCGTTATAGTGAACTAATTTCTGTAATTTTTGAATACTTCTGTTGCCCCTGTATAGTTAATATCTTTTCCGAGATCTCTTTCACGGGGATATGGTGTGTAATGGACCTTTCTTTATTTCTGCCCTGAGCTTTTTCTACTCTGCTGTATAATCTTTCCCGTATATCATTATTTACTGAAAGCTTTTCACTTTCGAAGCAACAAGATAAGTACTTGGACGAAGGTGCGTAAATCTTTAAGTACAGTACTGCTTGCTTTTATTTTTATAATAAAAATAATTGCAAAACATTTTGACCGTAGGAATTTACCAAGAACCTTTTGTACATCACTCGATAAACATCGTTGATAAAAAAACCAGTTTTTGTATTCAGTCTGTAGACCATTGTAACACAACTGATTTTGATCCTACATTACGGTCACGGTTAAGGAAATTTGTAATCTGCTGATTTTAATCAGGGATAATCAACATTTAGAAGTACTTGAAGGTTGAGAGCGTTATTTTTTATTGAAAAAACTAGAGTTTTTATTTACTCAATTATATATTAAAATGAATTTTGCTTTTATATAATCTTTTCTGTAAACAACTGCTCATAATATTTTTTATTGTTTTTGTTAGTACTACTACAACCGTGCATTCTTCATTATTGTTGGTGTATAGTTATAATAATCCAGAATTATTGGAAAAGATTCATTTGTATTGATGTAAGTACTAAATTTTAGTAATAACTGGGCGATGTTATATGTTCGACATGGCTACTGTATATCACAGCTGCCGCAAGGGAATTTCACAAATTTCTGTATTTGAAAAAAATATCATTACTGGTTTCAAAAGTTATCTTTGGATGATCTCATAAAGGACATTTCGGATGCGTTAAATGTGTGGCATTCGAAATTCCATACCCAAGATTAAGTAGTGTACTAGTTATTGCAACAAATATTGTTTTTAAAGTAGCTTTAAGATATCGACCCTAAAGTGCTTTTGTTTAATATTTGAAATTGCGGACGTTACTAGTTTCGAAACTATTTCTACGAGGCATAAAGATTAAATACTTACTCAAAATTATACACACTTTTTTCGTTCCTTGCCATGCCGTGCTGCGTTTTATAGAATTCTTATCGCGTTTCTACCTACTTCAGGTAAGTTACGGCGGTTTTACATAAATCTAAGCAAATTTGAACTTATACTTTGCTACAAGTAAATTGACTGAACGTTTCTTGCGATTATAAATTATGTAAGCCGAAACCTTTAAAAACTACTTTTAAATTTTATGGTTCAAACTTTATATTTGATAGTATAACTGCTCATCTTATATTAAGCGTACTAAGTTTTAATAAACTCTTACTTCAACCAACGTTTTGTCTAATTTACAGACAAGTCCAAAGAGGCTAACTGGAAAACCGGGGTTAGTTAAGACCATGTAAGTAATAATGCTGGATATGTTTTATTCAAACGTATTGAAACGCAAGACGTTATTTTAGATAGAAATAAGGTAGTGAGACAGTGAGGGTGTTTCAATTGTTCAATGTTTAATGGATGCACCCGTTATATCAGAAAATTTAGTAGGTAATGTTACAAACGCGATATTTTAAATCCCTTCTTGTTAAACCGAAATAATAACATAAGAATACGAAGATAACTTTGATATCCAGTAGAGAATATTTTCATAAAATTCATTTAGAAAGATTGGGTATTAAAGTGGATGTTTTAAGTATGAGAAAAGTATACGAACAACATAACAGGAAAACGTCTAGACTTGACGCAAATTATAGGCTGGGCCTTACTAATAGGTTTTTTAAAAACCATTATACATTTAATCTCTAGAAAAAATCATACAATTAACAAACACTATACTTTATTTATTTATGAATGCTAAAACTGCAGCTGTTCGTACACGTCTACACATTAGTCACTTCTTTTTTGATTTCCCGTCCGTTTCTCACGGATCTGCTTATATAGTCCAGGACGCTACTATCTTACTTTCATTTCGTAATTTAACAATTGTTAACAAACTTTTACGAGTCTCTGGTGTTTTCATATATCAACTAGTTATATTTACTTCGGATACATAAATATTCCTAAATCTATTCTTATCACCATTAGTTGGGTTGACAAGTTACAATTATCGGTTATCTTGTATGCATATGTCGCCTTGAAGCATCGAACTTTAATCAATCATTCTTTATTCCATTTAGTTACTCTTATAGTTGAACAAGGTACTTAAGTTTAAATTTAAGTTTACTTTCGCTTTAACATCAATCTTCTTAAAATAATATATTACAGTCTCTACAGCGTGACCTACATTATTCTTATTTATCTTATTTATTACTTACCACCAGCTGGGCGGTTATAACTAAGAGTTGACACTTTCCCTTTTCTCGTAAATTTTTACAAATACAAGTATCTTATGAATTTAGATTTCAAATACATTATTTTTTCTTAATGCTACTTATTGAGATATCGTAACCCTTCCCTTCCTATGGAAAAATTTCGAATAAAACGAGAAATTTTTATTAAAGCTCCTACTTTATACTTCTGATTAAATCTACTTTACTAAATCTATTTTGTCAATGTGTGGGTTCTAGTACATCAGTTTGTTTCTTTTTTGCATTTCTTATTACTATCTGTGCTTTTTGCACTTTGTTGTGTATGTATGCACGCATGCCGGGCCGTATGGATACACCAAGGTGGCGGCAAACGTAACCATAGCCGCGGGGTGACATAAAAGAGACATTTCAGTAAATTAATGCTCAGATGAATATATGAAATATTTTTTGTGTTTTGAATTACCCTAGCGAATTTGCTATAATTACAGAAACACATACATTACAACTAGCGACGAGGCAAATTGAAATACTTAAAATTTTACTGTTGCAAAGCTTTTTATGGCTACAATAATCGGAAGTATAGGACCATTCAATTCAAGCACTGACACGTGGCCTTATTATCAGGAACGGTTAGAGGCTTACTTTGAGGCAAATGGTGTAAAAGAGGAAACAAAGTAGGCCGCTGTATTACTCACATTAATAGGTAAAGAAACGTATGCAGTTCTACGCAGCTTACTCACGCTTATACTGCCAAAAGACAAAGAGTACAAAGAGTTGGTCAAGGTACTACAGATACATTTTAATCCTGTTCCTAATGCAGTGGCAGAAAGGTGCCGTTTTACACATTGAATACAACAGGAGGGGAAAAGTTCTCTGATTATTTAGCTGAATTACGAAAACTTTCCACTCACTGTAACTTTCAAGATAATCTAGAAGAAAGACTGTGCGACTCTCAATTGAAAAGCTTACGCTTACTACTACCGTGGACACTGTTTTAAATTTTGAAGCTGCCAAAAGCGACGCGTGCGAACTGAGAAAAGCTAGAGCCGTTCAGATCAATACGATTGCGGTCTCTAACAAAAACGATGTTCGTGCTTCAAGTACTAAAAGAAGGAACGCGCGTCGTTATACTAAAAATGCCGGTTGTTGCTACAGATGTGGCAGTACAGAACATTATGCCAATGCATACTCCTACAAGGATTATGTGTGTTCAGATTGCGGCAAGACCGGGCACTTGCGGAAAGTGTGCATGCAAAACAAGAGCTCAACAAAATACCCACGAAATATGTCAAATGTTAATAGCGTGCAGACAAGTAGTGCAGCCAAGGAAGGTGGTCCGAATGCACAGAAAAGCACTACTGACTTGGAGGATACAATACCATTTTACAGATTGGAGAACGCGGCACCAGTAGTTGACCCTGTATACATTACGATGCAAGTGGAGGGTCAGCCTCGCACATTTGAAGTCGACACTGGATCCGGTCCCAGCATCATTCCCGAAGACTTTTATGTCAAACATTTGCAACATTTATCGTTACAAAATACACATATTTCTCTCAAACCGTACGTGGGAAATTACATACCTACGGTTGGTGAAGTGCTTGCCGAAGTACAGGTAAACGGCAAAATTTCCAGCCACAATTTCCTACTTGTTGCAAATGGCGGGTCTTTGTTGGTTGGTCGATCGTTTGTCAAGCAATATGATATCGATGTGAATGCATTGTTCAAAAATGCTGAATTATTTCACAACAACACGACTGACAACGCGATCGATGTTGAAAAATTATTAAGCGACTACGACGTTTTTGACGCAGGCTTAGGCTGTTTCACGTTTACCATTACAAGTTCAGGTTGGCCCAATAGCGTACATGCACCGGAATTACAACCGTTTCTAAAAAGGCAATCTGAGTTAACCATCGAGCAAGGATGCTTACTATGGGGAAGTAGGGTCGTCATACCTACTAAACTACGCTCAAGATTGCTAGAGGAGTTACATTCAGCGCACGTGGGAATTGTGCGTATGAAAGAACTAGCACAACAGTACGTCTGGTGGTCCAACATTGATCGGGACATTGAGAACATAGTCAAATGCTGAATGCCTTGTGCTCTCACACAGAAAAACCCAGAGAAGTCAGTTCTGCATTCCTGGGAGCCAGCTACGCGTCCAATGTAAAGGGTTCATTTCGACCATGCCGGACTTTTTATGGGCAGGGAGTTCCTAGTTATAACTGATTCGTACAGTTAGTGGCCAGAGGTTTTTCCAGTAAATTCAACCTCCACCGCAGTTACAGTGAGCAAATTGAGACAATTTTTCTCACGTTTTGGGCTACCAGATGTCATCGTTTCGGATAATGCAACAGGATACGCATCTACGGAATTCGAAGCCTTTTTGAGTAATAACGGTATACGTCACAAAACGTCGGCTCCGCATCATCCGTCTACAAACGGGGCGGCAGAAAATCTAATTGATACCTTCAAGCGTTCAATAAAGAGCAGCGTATATTTGCAACTGTCACTGGATGGGCTACACACGTTCCGAGCCTCATACAGAATGGTGGCACACTTTACAATAGGCAAGTCGCCGGCCTACTTAATGCTCGGGCGAAAACCAAAGACTCGTTTCGATCTACTGCGACCTAGTTACAAAGGCAGAGCGAGGAGTAAACAGGATGCCCAAGTGCGCAATTTCAATGGTTCAGGGGTGACAGTCTACGAGGCTGGCGACACTGTCTTAGCGCGTGACTATCGGTCTTCGAATTTTTTGAAAGTGGCCACTGTTGACTCAATTTTAGGAACATATACATACTTACTACGCCTACAGAATGGAACCTACTGGAGACGTCATGCGGACCAACTGAAACAGGCTTTGCATGAACTGCTAAATAAGTCCCCATGTATAGAGTCAGTGCTACCGAGGCTACCAGTTGAACTTCCTAGCGTACCGGTCGAAGCAGACGACGGCTCAAACGCTTTGAGTCCGACTTCGGTTGCTGTGTCCACGTCCGGTATACCTAGCCTACCTTGCACTCCTGAGCTTGAAAATAATGCGTGTTCTACGGGACACATTTCGGGTCCTCTCAGACGTTCATCAAGAGTACGCACGCCCCCGATAGATTGAATCTGTAACCTATTGTTACGGAGGAAAGTGGTGTTGTGTATGTACGCACGCATGCCGGGCCGTATGAATACACCAAGGTGGCGGCGAACGTAACTATAGCCGCGGGGTGACATAAAAGAGACATTTCAGTAAATTAATGCTCAGATGTAAGATGTTGATGAATATTTGAAATATTTTCTGTGTTTTGAATTACCCTAGCGAATTTGCTATAATTACAGAGACACATACAGTACACACTTTATACCTTTTATACACTTTATGCAATAACAAGACTAGAATTATGATCACACAAATATTACCTATGATAGTACACACGCTTACATTGTTGTAATGCATGCTTGACGTTTTTAAACTGTTTATCTTGTGCAAGTTTCTCTCCATCACTTTCACAGCACTCTCCCAATTATCTAATCCTACATGTTCTATTTCCATGGGTTCTAACATTGTAATTTCAGAACCTTGGTGTTCTTTAAGATCAAATTGCAGACTGGGCAATTTTGCTGCTTTTCTTGTTAAAACTGGGTTTTTGTACACGCGGATAATTTCGTTATCAATTCTGAGGTAGCACCCTTCTCTTACGGTGATTACATAACTACTTAAAAGTGCCATGTTATTTTTATCCATGCCGCAAACTGCTGTTGTGATCGTTTCCTGTGGAAAAACGACGATCCATTTGTTTTTTGTCACCTTTTGTATTTTCTTATTAGGGATTTCTATTAATTCTCTCGAGCAAGCTTCGTAATTGCTAGAAAATCTTAATATTTAAACCTCGCAAGGGCTTTCGTTTTGAATTAAATTTTTAGTTATCGATTGGCAGATGTATTGGTTTGGCATAATTTCATTACATTTTTCATTTAAAGTACTGTACTTAAGCTCCTTTAATGCTAAATACTTACTTTTTGGTACAGCGATCTGGAATTTGTTTCTAACCTTGATTGGAAGTGCAATTATATGTAAATAATTATGTATAATTACAATGGGAATTTCTACAAAAAAATAATTTCATTATCTTTTGCACATGCCTTTACTTTGGCAATATCTTCAAACAGTATTATATTGGCATGGGTTATATCAAAAGGTAATCTACTATTTTTAATAAAGGGTGTGATTGTCTGTAATTCTGTCAATAAATCGTTGGGGTCAGTTATGCTTGAATGTAGCGTATTTAACTGTGCAAATGTAATAGCGTTTTATAAAGTATTAAGGATTTGCTATATTACTGAAATTGCTGCAATTATTTGATTAAATATTGTGTTAAAGATGAGTACATATTAATATTGTGTATGTTTATGTTGTTCATGCTTTGTTCCAGTTGCAGGATTCTACTTTGCAATATCATTTGACTGCTAGCTAATTTAGAAATGGTCTGATTAAATTTTATTATTGGAGATTGGATTAGTGATATCTGCCGTTTTAACACGGTGTTCAAGTCGTCTTGGTTTTTACTTATTTTTTGTATTTAATTAGTCATAGCGTTCGGTGTCTGTCTGATCTAGGGATGGACTCGGGCTCGGGCTTTCGGGCCGGCCCGGCCCGAGCCCGGCCCGATTTCGGGCTCGAATCCGGGCCGGGCCGTTGACTACTTTATTCGGGCCGGGCCCGGGCCGGGCCTATCTTTTTTCGGGCCGGGCCGGGCGAACCGACTCGGGCCGGCCCGAACTTTTCGGGCCGAAAAACGCACGAGTAGATACTCCATCGTCCCTTCACTTCTATCTCACATTGAGTAAGTAAACGTTCTTAATTATATTTTCACGTGGTGTCTTCATGAACCCATTAATAATCAGTTTTTCGTCTTGTTTAGTGTAAAGTAGACGTAATATTATAACTCACTTCTTTTACCGAATATTTTTTCTAGTCCTATTTAATGTTCCTCATGTTGTACTTTAGGCAAGTTAAAGATGCCCAGGAACATCAAACTAGGTGATTTATTCATAATTCAAAAATTTGCACGATTTATATTATGTATGTGTATATACTCCAAATCGAAATCTAGCGGCGAACGTCGATATTATCAATCGCGTGTATAATTTATGTCTACCGCCTAAAACACTAGAGAGTTATTGCAAAGTTCATTTTACCAATTTTTTAATAAAGTTTTCCCTTATTTGACATTTACACATACGCAATTACACCTTTAATGTTTGTACTTTATTAAAATACAGGACATCTTTATTTAATTTAAATTCAGGCAGGGAATGCTTTTATTTAAGGCGCCTTAATTTTGACATATGCCAAATGCCAAACGTACAAACTTACATATAATTGTATAATTGTCTGCTTTGTGTATAAATATAACGAAATAAATGTTTTTTGTAGTGTTGTTTCCGTAATTACATCTAGAAATATAATGTCCAAGTTTATAACACGAAAAAAAAACGTCAACGTTCTAAATACGAGGATGCTGTTTTGTAATGCTTTTCCTAGAAGTAAACTGTAAAAATCCTTTTGAAAGCAGATATACTATATGCTAGGAAAGAATTAAAAACAGTGTCTTGAAGTAAACTCAAAAAGTATTCCGTGAAAACACTGACAACACATACAAATGTTATCGAATCAGTAAGAAATAAAAGACTCAAATAATAAAAAAAAGGTTCATCTTTGTGTGAATACAATTTCTTTAATTTTTTCCAATATAGTTAAACGTGTATTGTAGGTCACCTTATCACAAAAGAGATTAATTCTTTATTCATTTTTAAAACATAACCTATAGATATAGAATACTAAACATATGTCAGAATAAAGAGTAAGGGAAAAAACACTTGCACTAACACTCCTTTAGATTGGATGCAAACTTTTAAAAAAGATACTTTATTTGAAGATTCTTTTAATAAAGTCTGCTTAGAATGAGTTTGCAACAACTCTCTAATTTCAAGTAGGTAATTTTAGTAAAATTATTTGAAGTAGGAACGACAAAATAAAGCGGACGCAAATTTATTATAAAGGTTATAAGGTGCGCTAAGCGTACAATTTCATAAACATTGAAAATTGCTAAACATTTTGTACCTTTGTTGCCTATTTCTAGAATTTTTTAAAGAATTGTTACGTTTATTTTCAGCATAAATTAGTTACCCTATTTTTCTCCCTTATTAATTCAATACCCGTTCGAATAAATTCTGTTTCTGCTGTTAAATCCTTCAACATAATTAGTAATAAACACGTTCTCGAATAAATTCCTCAACTTAAATCTAGTTGCTTTGAAACGACAAGTTTATGCAACAACTAAATAGTTATTTCCTGTTTCAGGTACCCGTTATCTTGGTATACATTACGACCGCCTATAATGATTTTCTCTATTGTTTGAATGTAAAAACTTGTTGAAATAAGGTCGCACTCTATCTGATAAAACCCGGGTTTTCCAGTTTTAATCGCGCTTTGATAAGCGAGGATTTGCAGTTGGAATTCGTGTTATTTGAACCATTGTTAAATTTGCTTCTGCAACTTGTGCGGCGACATATTTTCTACATTATTCGTCACCGTATTTCAAAAGCAATGCACATCTGTTTATTTTCTGTTCGACAACTAGGAGGCGTCTTGCGTGGATTGCTTTTTTTAGCTGGAGGCCAAATGGGTTCTTCCTTTCTGTAGACCAACTGCTTTTGTGCGTAGGTCGTTGCTGTAGTTACGATGCCAGGGTAAATGGATCCTGAATACCGCGGCGTTTCTGTGTTGACTCACATCCCGACGGTTTTCAGGCTAAGTATCCGGACACCTACAGGTATGCAACTCGTTTTCTTTTGTGTGTTGTGTCAATGGGATATTCCGTATCAACATTTGGTGTAGTTATGTAACGAGAAACGTCACATTGTAGAACTATTGTTCGTTGTTGCTAATCGATATTATCGCTCTGCATGTGTGATGTACCTGTGTTAAAAGTATTGGACAGACACACGCTTATTCCTTTGTACTGATTAGTTTATTTTACAAACGGTACTATGTACGATCTAAAAGATATCTGACAAAAGCCCCCACACGTTAATTCTTTCCTACTAATTAGTTATTTTACAAAAGGTATTAGGTGAAACTTTAAAAATGCTTGACAAAAGCTCTCACAGGTTTATTTACTACTGATTAATTTTATTTTGTGTAAATACGAGATGCGCACTTCGTATCTAATGTACTAAATTGTTCATATCACCTAACTGTTTACTTTCAAATAGTAACGCTTAATTTATTGCTCTTGCTTGTTTGTTCAGAATCCGATATTTATTTTTATTTGTTAATAGATCATCGTGGGCGATGTGTTTTTTGTTTCTTTTTGGTATGTAGGCGAATCCCCCTACTCTCCGCGTTTAATAGTTAGACTGGTACTTACTTTTCTTCCGGCTACGTCTAGGTACGTAACAGAATCAAAAATCAAGTGATATACTACGATATGTTCCACAAGTATCTTGATTGTAATTCAAAATCATTATACTCTTAAATTAAACAAAAGAGTGTTAGTTACTTGTTGAACACAACAGCAAAAATATCTTCTCATTCGCCGAATAAAAGTCGGGCCGGCCCGGCCCGGCCCGGCGGGCCGGGCCGTTAATTTTCATTTCGGGCCGGGCCGGTTACCTTTCTGCGTCGGGCCCGAGTCCATTCCTAGTCTGATCTAAGTTTTATGTGATTATTTTAACGATGGATCCTAGTCATTTAATAAATCCTGGCTTTGGTCTCTTAGTGTTAGTTCTAGGGATAAGTATATTACATTTTTTATTCGTCGTCTGTAACGTCTGTAAACGTAATTGTGCATTTCTCGTGCGTAACCTTTGCCAAATTTTGGGTAGGTAAGCTGAATTATTAATGGAATAATAATTTCGTTCAATTATTTGAAACTCTGCCTCTCTACTAGTCAAGTCGATTTTTTGTACTAATGTCCTGTAGTCAATTGTATTCTGCATCAGTCCTAATCTTATTGATACTAAACTGGAGTTGTCCATAACAAATTCTATTTTTATTTCGTCCTCGCTTGAACTGATGTTGAAAGTGACGGCGATGAGGGATATGAGGAGTTTCATTATGCCTTATTTTCTACGTTAAGAACCTAGACGATACTTGTTCTGTTTCTCGATGACTGGAGAATTGATACTTGTATTTTCGTGAATGTGCAATTTTCGTTTTCGCATTAAGAGTGGAAACTCACAAGTTGGAAGTTACAATTTTTCTTTAAACCTTGCGAATCATCTTCCCGACTGCACTAATTATAGGTTGGGCCTTGATAATTGATTTTTTAAAAGTCAATATACATTTAATATATAAAAAAAATCCTACAATTAACAAACACTGTACTTTATTTATTTATTATTTCGCAAAAATAAACGTTGTACTCAACAGAGAAGTATTGCTAAAACTGTAGCTGTTTGTACACGTCTACACATTAGTCACTTTTTTTTATCTCCCGTGCGTTTCTCACGGATCGGCTTATATAGTCCAGAACCGTACTATCTTACTTTCATTTCATAACTTATGAATTGTTAACAAATCTGTACGAGTCTCTGGTGTCCTCATATATCAACTAGTTCTATTTACTTCGGTTACATAAATATTCTTAAATCTATTCTTGTCCCCATTAGTTGAGTTGACAAGTTACAATTATCGTTTATCTTTTAAGCGTATGTCGTCCTGAAGAGTCGAACCTCAATCAGTCATTCTTTATTCCATTTAGTTACTCTTACAGTTTAATAAGGTACTTAAGTTTAAATTTATGTTTATTTTCATCAATCATCATAAAATAATATATTACACAATCTTTACAGCGTGACTTTTATATTATTCTTATTTATCTCATTTATTACTTACCACCAGCTGGGCGGTTATAACTAAGGGTTGACACTTTCCCTTTTCTCATAAATCTTTACAAATACAAGTATCTTATGAATTTAGCTTTTAAATACATTATTCTTTCTTAATGCTACTTATTGAGATATTGTAACTCGCACCGTATAATAGCCATAAAACCCGCAGGTGGTTAGTTGAAGCATCAGAAACTACGATAAAACGGGGATTTACAAAAAGATGACAAATAAACGTAAAGTAGGCGTGAGAGAATGTTAAGAAAACTGTACCAAGGAGTACAGTTATGCAATAATCACGTAAGAAAGACATGATACCAGCACATAGATCATGGGAAGAAAGTACGAACTAGATTAACGAGTACAGCGACGTTTAGTAAAAATCAGCTGACATAAAACGGACAAGGAATCAAATATCGATCATGTCCCAATTATGCTGAACGTATAGGTTACGAACGAAAACCAAGGCGGCACATACCTATGAAACTTTACTTGCAGTGCAGTATACAAATATAATCGTCTACTCGTGCCTGCCTAAAATTATGGTTTTGAGGTGAATACACAAGGCTGATAAAATTTCATTCGCCCGTTAAACCCGTTTGAATTATTTTTTAGTAAAGCAACCTAGGGATCAGACTGACAAAGAAAGATTTTCAGAGAGTCAATGCGATTACTGACTTTGTCAATGCTAAAATGATTAGAAATTAAAAATTAACAGCAAGTGAACCATTTTGTGTAATTTTAAATTTTGTTTGCGTTATATTATTTTATTTTATTGTCAATAATGACATAGACAAAAAGTAACTTAGTACGTTTTTAAAGCACTATTGCACTTGTTTAGTGCTAATTATATTTAAATACAGATCTGCTTGTTTTATTTTATTTTTATAATAAGAATAATTTTAAATTTACTAAGACATTTTTGTACACCACTTGATAAACATCATTAATAAAATAACTAGTCCATATATTCAATCTACGGGAGACTAATGTAAAACACCTGAATTTATTCCTATATTACAGTCATGGTTGACGCTATTCGTAACCTGCTGATTTTAATCAGGGATAATCAACATACAGACATTTACAGGTATTTGAACGTTTGGAGCGTTATTTCTTGATGACAACACGAGAGTTTGTATTAACCTAATTTTATAGTAAAATTAATTTACTTTACGTTTGCTTTTTTGAAACGATTGCTCATATTAATTTTTGATCCTTTTGTTGGTAGTACTACAACCCTTGCATTTTTCATTATTGTTGGTATATAATTATAATATACGAGATTTAGTGGAAAAATTTATTTGTATTAACGTAAGTACAGCTGTTTCAAAATCTCAGCAACCCTGGAATGCGCAATGGAGGAAGTGAGAAACTTTTAGAAAAGGATATAACACGGTGTTTTTAGTTCAACCTGAAAACATCACGATTTGCTAAAATAACACTTAATGTAATGTCAAATTATTAATGTGTAAACAAATGCATAACCTTACTACTAATCTATGATCAAAGGCAAGGCGTAATCACTTTTGAGTTTTATATTACTTCTTGGGACTAAGTGAATTAAATAGATCAAATAAAGAAAGATTATGGGATATTCGCTATAAGGTCAAAGTTACTATTCCTTTCGACAAGGAGGAATAATCTGTCACGATAAAAACTGAAAAATGAACTTAAAATTCTTCAAATATCACTAAGAACCACGTTTGAAGTATGAATTTTTCAAATACATAAAGAGTTTATAATTGCGGATAAAATCTATTGTGGAATCTGCATCAAAGTATTCAGCATGAGCGTAACTTAAGAAAGAGTAGATTTCTACGGAACTTCAAAGATTTTAATTAGAACAATGAATTAAAAATAAAACTTGGAATATAGGTAGTTTATTGTTTGAATCTTGAAAATCTATTGGTAACATCAAGCATGGTTTTAACAATGGAGAAGAAATTCGTAGTTATAGAGACATTGTAGATTGTAGGCTTGGATAGCAATAGTAACTGTAGTAGAAAAAGTTATTTTTATACAAATGTTTCAGTTAAATATACACTCAACTTAAAACAGTTTGGGCGAAATAGTAATTGTATACACTGCTTGAACTTCACCTGAGCTATCTACATTATATAGTAATAATAATTACTTTAGACAGCATGATTGAGATTTTTATACAACTCGTCTAATGATTTAAAATAAATTTATCATCATCATTAGATCTTCAGTCCTGGTACTGGTTAGACGCGTACCATCATTGTTTTCTATTCTGAACTAACCTACAGATTTCCCTGAAATTTGCAGAGTCTGCATCTATCACTATCTGATCTAGGTCAACATCTACCTCTTTTTTTCTATCTCTGCTTGTAATATATCCCATACTATTCCCCAAAAATCCCTTAGAACGTATTCTGCCCTTCTGTTTATCTTATCTTTTTCCCTAGATATCCTTGTTCCCCTACTATTTCTATAACCTATTTGTTATTATCTTTGTCTGTCCATGCTATCATGCTCATACATCTGAAGCACAGCATTTCAAAAGGCCGCTACCGTTTTTCTGTCTGCGTTTCAAACTGCCCGTATTTCATAGGCATACTGTGCTGTGTTCTACACATATACTTTCAACAATTTTCTTCTTGTTCTATGTTTGTTGTCTTTCCTTATAGACGCTATTCTTTCTTGTTAGATGCCGTTCGGTCACCTTCTATTGTTTTACAATTATATACCCTATTTCTCCGACCTTCAGTGGTTGTGAAGGGAGGTAAGCAGCCTGTGGCTGTCAAGTTTCCCCAACACTTAACCATTTACCGATTTAATATATTTTCCAATATATCTTTTGGCACATTCAACATTAGTTGCAAGTATTTCGCAATCAATAACTAGTTATTTATACTAATCATCAGATTTATCTGCGCTTATTTTTTCGTCATTAGGTTTTCCGTCTCAAAACTGGTTGGACACGTACTTGCACTTATTTATATTCTGAGCTACACTACATAGTTCCCTGAATTTCTCACACAGCATGTGTATACAGCTCGATCCCCTTCTATTGTTTTCTAATTTTATGCCCTATTTCACCGAGATTCAGTGAAGGGGGTTAAGCAACCCGTGGCTACCAAGATCCCCCAACACTTAGACATTTGCCGAAATAACGGTTTTCCAGTAAATCCTTTCACACACTTAACATTATTCGAGAATATTGCCCAACCAATTCTTGTAGTTACTTATAATACTCATCATGTTTAAGCACAGTTATTTTTTCGTCGTTAGTTTAGCCATCTTGGGATTGGTCGGATGCGTACCTCCATTGATTTCTATTCTGGGCTAGCCTACACATCTCCCTGAAATTCCTGCAGCCTACATCTTTTACTATCTGTGTGCAGTAGTCTAACCTAGGTCTGCCTCTTCTTCTCTTTTTTTCCTATCTCTGCTTCTAATATATTCCGCACTATTCCCTCATGCCGTAGTATGTGGCCTATCATTCTATTTCTCCTATTTTTTTTTACCGTTTTCCACATATTTCTTTCTTCCCCTACCATTTTTAGTACCTCTTCGTTCTTAACTTTGTCTGTCCATGATATCTTCATCATACGTCTGTAGCACCACATTTCAAAGGCTTCTACCTTTTTCTTGTCCGCTTCTCCTACTGTACAGGCTTAACAGCCGTAGAGTGCTGTGCTACACACATATGTTTTAAGCAATGTCTTCTTTGTTTCTATGTTTGTGGTCTTTGAGCACAGTAGTTGCTTTTTCTTGTTAAATGTAACACGACCTTGTGCTAATCTTTGTTTTATATTTTTCGTGCTTTTCCCATCTTGCGTTATTTGGCTTTCTAGGTAGCAGAAATCCTTAACCTCTTGTAAGTTCGTGTTACATACTTGTATTCTTGTTTTTGATTTATTTTCCCGCCCTTTGCATACTAGAACTTTAGTTTTAGTTTTGTTAATTTTCATACCGTATCTCTCTGTTAGAACCGTTTCCATTTCATTACGAGCAGCTTCTAACTCTTCCTTGCTAGATGCTAATACCGCTATATCATCCCAAATCTAAGCATATCAATTTCTTGTCCCTGCATAGTAATTCCAAATGTCTTCCTACATTTGACAGTATTCATTGCCTCCTCTATGTACAAGTTAAAAATCAATGGGGATAGGGCACATCCCTGTCTCACTCTTTTCCCAATGTATACTTCTCTACCTTCCTGTTCTAATTCTATTACTGCTGCTGGCTTTTTGCATAAGCTATGTACTATTCGTCTATCCCTATAACTCATTCCAATCTTTTTGAGTATTTCAAACATTTTTTTCCATTTTACATTGTCGAATGCTTTTTCCAGATCTACAAACCCTATATACACGCTTTCCCTCTTTTCTATTGTTTTCTCCATTATCACTCTTTGAGCTAAAATAGCCTCCCGTGTTCCCCCATTTCGCATAAACCCAAACTGGTCTTCTCCTCATTTTCAATGTCTGATTCCTGTTCTAATGCAGTTAGTTCCTCTCCTGCATATAAATTCCCTATATATTCCTTGCCAACTACCCACTTTCTCTACGTTTTCTATGATGACGTTTCCTTGTGCATCTCTTATATTTTTGCTATACGGCTTTATGTCCCTAAAATTCATTCTAATTAATTTGTATGCTTCGTTTGTCTTTCCTATTTCCATCTTCGTTTGTACCTCTTTACACTTTTCATCAATCCATTGTTCTTTAGCTTTCCTGCATTTTCGAATAATTTCCTATTTTATGGCTCTCTGTTTTCGTCTTTCGTCTGATTTATTTTTGCATTTTCGTCTTTCTTCTATTAATTCAGGATATCCTTTGTTATCCATGGTTTCTTATTTTCTTTTTGTGTATACCTCAGAATATCTCTGGCCGCCATGTTTGGGCTGGATTTAATGTTATTCCATTCTGTTTCTACTTCCTTAGTATCAGATATTTTCCCGATATCTTTGAGCAATTCATTTGACTTTTTTTCGAATCTTTCTTGAATATGTTTATCTTTTAGTTTCTCTAAGTCCAAGTGACTTTTTCCGTTTCTTTTTTTCATATTCTTAAATTTAAGTGCGGCCTTCATAATTTCGATGTTGTGGTCAGTATCTATATCTGCTTCTGGGTAGCTTCTACAGTCTTTTACTTGATTCCTAAACCGTCGTCTAACAAGAATGTTATCTATTTGATATCTTCCTATATCTCCTGGCATTTTCCACGTATATCGTTTTCTAGCATGATGTTGAAATAATGTGTTTGTGATGATTAAATTGTTCTTGTCGCAAAATTCTACCAGCCTATTTCCCCTGTCGTTTCTCGTGCCTAAATCAAATAAACCTACTACCGCTCCTTCTCTACCCTCACCTACCACGGCATTAAAATCCCCCGTAATTATTAAATTTTCATGTCCTTTTACGTATCTTCATACGTCTTCGATATCTTTGTAGATGGCTTCTACCTCTTCGTCACTGTAGCTAGAGGTGGGCATGTATACTTGTATTAGTACTGTGTTTACCGGTTTAGATTCTAATCTAACCATGAGTACTCTTTAGTTTTTTTGTAAGTAATTTTCTACACAGTATCCTATCTTTTTCCGCATAACTATCTCCATACCCAAATTTCCTTCCTCTGCTCCTGTATGAATTACCCTGAAGTCTCCACTCTAAAAATCCCCCGCCTCTGTCCACCGAACTTCGCTAATCCCTACTATGTCCAGTGATAACTTATTCATTTCGATTTTTAGGTTCCCTAGCTTACGTACTTGCTTCATACTTCTAACATTCTACGTTCCGACTCGCAGTGTTCCCAACTCTTATTTTTAACTTTCCGATCGCATCCTCCGAAGTAGTCCCCTCCCGGAGATCCGAATGGGGGACTATTTTAACTCCGGAATTTTTTACCCCAGAGAATGCCATCATGTTTGTTACAATTTAAGTACGCTGTGTACTTGGGAGATAATGTGATGGTTTCCCGTTGCCTTCCACATCGCGGTAGTGTGTCTTAGACTGCAATACCGACCCCTATGGTCTCTGCCAATCTAAGTACCAAAAGAGCCGCTGCCCTCTTTCGGGGACCTGTCTTAGTCTGGTTCCTCACTAACGACCCTACTATTTTGGTTGAACCTGTAGTTTGGCTCTTTAGCTCATTAGAACACGCAAGCCGTTTCACCTGTTCTAGTAATTTAGAACTTCGGCAAGGTGCAGGTTCATTCGAAATGGAAAATAAATTTAATAAAACCTTAAATATATTATTTAGATCAGACGCCTAAGTAAAACATTAGTTATTAATATTATTAAGTAATACAATAGTGTTGCTTATTTAAATGAATAACAATATGCACTACAAACAAGTTGAAAATGCCTTATAGCATACACAATCATATTGCACGTTACTGTAATGGTTTGCAACCAAAATCATCATCACTATCATCATCAAGCAAACTCAAGCCTGAAGAATCACTATCGTGTTTAACATTTATTATTAGTTGTTCTGTGTCGTCTATTATATAAACCCTACTAAAGTATTCTTTTTCTGTTTTCTCTACACGTGAACAAACATTTACACAATCATAATGACTAATGGCTAAAATTTTATCAACAACATATTTATTTATTTATTTGTTCCAACGTTTATTTATTTGTTCCAACGTTTCAGTAGTCTGCTACCTGAAATTTAAGCAGACCTGGCTTCCCCACTGAAAGTAACCATCATGTGTTATGTGTGTATGTGTGTGTGTGGGGGGGGGTTGTGTGTTGTGTGTGATGTTGCTCCGCGTTTCGTTCCCCCTCTAGGACCAGGACCATCGGCAACCGGATATCCCAGTCGTCAAGGAAGAACGCACAACAGACATTGCCTTCTCAGTCCGGACCATCGGCAATACATGTGATTTTCCAATGCTCCAACCCGAAGGTACTACATTGGCCAGGAAGCGAGTTTTTTTTTTTACCTGAAAAATTTGGAATTTTGCCGAATCCTTGCCGTTCCAAGCAAGGTAGGGATCTTTAACGTGCGTGACAACACTCACACACGGGGCCTCCTTTTTACCTCTCATCCGAACGAGGGTGTATTTTTGCGAAAAATGCTCGCCTAACATTTTTCAAGCGGACCGTTTCGGGATTCGAACCCGGGACCTAGGGCGTAGTAGTCACACACATACCACTACGCCACGGAGCCGCCTCGGACCATCGGCAGCTGGAAATCCAGAAGTTGAAAAGGCAATGGAAGCGTGTGTTTAGATGTGTGTGTGTGTTTCTGTGTGTGTGTGTGTGTGTTTGTGTGTGTTTGTGTGTGTGTGTGTGTGAGAGAGAGAGAGAGACAGAGAGAGTTGCTTGCACGGAGGCTTTTGTTGGTTAATATTTGCATACAGTTCTGATTTTGCATCTTTTAGCTGTAAAGGTGTTTCTTTTCAGTAGCCAACGCCTTATGTCTTCTATTTTCCAAGCCGTAGTTGGATTTGGTTCCTTGATCGCATTATGATATGATGCATTATTCATCACTAACACAGAGTTTGGTTTAAGGTTTTGTATTAATTTATCTTGTAACCATTTAGAAACAGCTATGATTCAATTCATCGTGATAATTACCAGTTTTAAGTCCAGACTTAAAAATTAGAAATCCATTTGGAACAAAACCTTTTTTGCCGCCAGCATGTATAATAATTAACCGTTTCCCTTTAAAAAATGGTGCTTTTAAGCATTGGTTTGAACCATCGTTTCACGACTTCGATACAGTATGTGAACTGTGCAGGTAAGTTTCATCACAATATATAATATTTCTTCCTTCTGATCGATATTGTTGTACATTTCGTAAAAAATCGACTTGTTTTGCTGGAATTTCTGGTTTTTCAATTAAGACTTTACGATTGTCTTGGCACTTCTTCCAACGAAACTCCATTGTATGCACTAATCGTCTAAACGAATTGATTTTTCCACCGAAATTAATTACTTCAGATTTGAAAGCTTCAAATACAGCCTGCATTGTAGGTTGTTTATGGTGTGTATTCGGAAATCGATAAATAATTGTGCGCACAATTTCTTCTTCAAATTCATCTAATGTAGACTTTGGACTACCTTTCTTGATGGTTTTCATTGGTGAGGTAAACTGTAACATAGCAACATCTGGCTGCATTTTGCCTTCTTTAATAGTTTTCTTAATAGCTGTTAACCCAACACCAGTTGCTTCAGACACTATTTTGCTCAAATTGCTCAGCAAAATCGTATCTTAGCCAGCATCCTTCTGCTCTTTCATATAATTGTAAAGATTATATATAATCTCACGACCTTGGCTATAAACAATTTTTTGAGAATTGCTCATAGTGAAGTTGAATCTTACCTAAAATAAAAAAATATATACTCAAGAAATATTAAATTTAAAAACATTTGCTTACAATTTCAAGATAAACAACGAAGTGTAGTCTTGAAAAAAACTGTTTTATAAATATTATTAACAAACGGAAATTAAACAAAATACAGAAAACATCAAAACTAGGCAGGAATCGCAAATGTCAAAATTAAGTGTTTAGAATATGCAGTATCGGCTCTGCGGTAAGTTAAGAACAGATTAAATAAGGTTAATATGGATACGCCACTTTCATAATAGAAGTACGTGACTTTTTGTTACATTAATAAACATAGATTTAATCAAAATAATAAATATGATTTAGAACAGAGTAATCTAATAAATATAAATATAACCTGTAACGTGGTGTAGTACAGAATAGAAAGTTTAATCTCAAATAAAGTTAAAAATAGGATTCCTAGAATAATCTTAGGGCCCTAGATTTTAAACAGCGCCGCCTGAACGAATTGTGTGACCATTAAAATTCCAATGACCGTGCTGTATATAAAAGTGACTACTCGCTGGTTAAGAATTCGCAAAGAACTATTGAAATGCTGCTATAGTGATTATTTAATTTAATCTTATTGTCATATGCTTGCTTTATTAGTAGCAGCTGCGAAATAAAGGAATTTTGGTCTTTAGTTTTGTCAGTAATATTTGGGATTTCTGCGCAGGTCGCTGAAATTTTGATAGATCTATACTACAGTTTAGTAATAGCACTGCCATCTTATATGTTCGACATGGCTACTATATATCACAACTGCTGCAAGTGGTTGTAAAAATTTTTTGTATTTATAAAAACTGCCATTTCTTTTACTTGCTTTAAAATTACCTGAATATGATCCCACACAAAATATTTTGGATGCTTTAAATTCGTGCATTCTAAATTCCGTACCTAAGATAAGATAGGTGTACCAGTTATTGCAACAAACATTGTTTTTAGAGTAGCCCAAGATACCGACCATAAACTGCATATATTTAATTTTTGATATTGCGCACGTACTAGTATTGAAGCTATTTATACGAGGCATGAAGATTAAAATACTTACTCAAGTATTATACACACTTGTTTCTACTCTGCCGTGCTGTTGCTTTTTTGTAGGATTCTTATCGCTTTTCGAACTACTTCTGGTAAGTTAAAGCTGTTTTACCTAAATATAAGCAAATTGGAACTTACTATATTTTGCTAACAGTCAATTTACTAAATGTTTCTTGCGATTATAGATTATGTAAGTTGAAGCCTTTAAAAAAAATACTTTTAAATTTTATAGTCTAAACTTTACATTTGACGGTGTAAGTGCCCATCTTTAATTCCCTTTTTTGAAACCGCAATAAATTACATAGGAATACGGAAATAGCTTGGATAACCAGTTGAAAATATTATCATAAAATTCAGTTACGAAAGATTGGTTTTAAAAGTGGATGCTTTAAGCGAAGGAAAAGTTTACGAACAACATAATAACATTTAATTAGAACAGGAAAATGTCTTGACCTGAAGCAACATATAATAACCATAAAACCCGCAAGCAGTTAGCTGAGGTATGAGAAACTACGATAAAATGGGGATTTATGAAAATGTGACGAATAAACATGAAATAGGCGTGAGAGAATGTTAAGCAAACTATATCCAAGTGTACAGTTATGCAATAATAACGTAAACATAGGAACAAAGTATGAACTGTATTGACATGTTTCGAATAGAGAGCGAATCATTTAATAAAAATCAGCCGACATAAATCGGATAGAGTCGAATACCGATCATGTTCCAATTATTCTAAACGTATAGGTTACGAATGAAAGAAGAAACCTTTGAAACTCAGCCTACAGTGTAGTGCGTGGTTTTTAACACGTAAAATTGTTTACTCGTAAAAGTGCCAGCCTAAAATTACGGTTCTAACGTGTATGCACAAGGGCAATAAAATTGAATTCGCTCTTCAAATGTGTTTGGACTTTTTTTAGTATAGTAATCTGGGATCAGAGGGACAAAAAGTAAAATTTCCAGAAAAGCATTACCGCATATGGACTTCCTCGTTGCTGCAATGATGGTCAAAAATTAAAGAACTAACAGTAAGTGATCCATCCATTTTATGTAAATTTGAAGGTTGTTTGCACCACATTATGTATATACCTTTTTTATTGTTAACAATGAAATTAACAAATAGTAGCTTACAATGTTTTTAGAGAACCATTGCTTTTGCTTAGTGCTGAGTATGGTATTGGTGACAATTTCGACTACAACGTCACCGGAATAATCAGCCTATTTATTAATTTGCCACTATAGAGCAATTTTATCTTTAGTTAGATTGAATCACAATTGTATTTTTTAATGTTTAGCGGTATAACTATTTTTTACTGCTATGAACAACCCCCAGAGAAATATTTAAAATAATCTAATTACGTGTTTCAGAAACCGACGAGTTACTTGCAAGTATCAAAAACGATAAGCTCAAAAGAAATATAATACATATATCAGTTAAAAAGAAATACGTTGTAGATATAGAAGCATAAAAGAAAAAAAGTCACCTAAACCAAGTTACAGAAATTATTAAACACTCAGGTAAATCCTTTTGGTAAAGTGGTACAAAATACCCTGTTGCGTTTGGCCTTTTTTTAGAGGAAAATTAGGTTTTTCAAATTTGCAAACTAAACGCAAAATCTTTTTCTTTCAAAAATCAATTTTTAGATTCTAATCTTTTAGAAAAAAAATAATCATTCGAAATCTGTTTCTTGCTTAAAACTTATTTTACAGATTTGGATTCTAATAAAATTTTAGACGCGATTACAAATATTTGCCAAGTCAATCTTCGACCGGAAAATTGGAAAACTTTTGAATTGCCTAAAAGGAGCGGGAAACCCGTAACAAATTAAAAAACTACAGGCAAACTACAGTGATACGGGAGTTGGTCCATATATAAACAAGTTAATAAATAAAAAATAATAATGGGGAACTTAAAATTACCAAGCTACCGTACTTTTAACATTGACTTTGAAAACTTTTGGCACTGTCTTACATTATGAGCGCCAATTGGTCTGATCTATGAATACGATCCTCGGAAAAACGAGTTTTCCAAAAGCAACCTGTTTATGTCGACCTCGTGCTGGATTGTAGTCCTTTTTACAATCAATCTGCAATCTAAACCAAGAAAATGAGCGCATTCGTTTCTCTGGGTCACCTAATTCTATTCCAGCACAAATGTCACAATATTATTCCTTTAAACAGGTATATGAAAAGACAAAATTCTATAATTGCGTAAATAAATTTAATTTTTCTTAATCATAACATTATCCTTGTAATTCGTTATACATAAAATTTTAAATTACATAAATACACTCAACTTTGGATCTATTATCATTTTTAAATAACGAAGTATAGCAAACGTATTCAAGTCTTCAACCTTTTAAAGATAAACTTCAATGTCCAATGCTTTATATCTAGCAAATTAAATACTATAATCTACTATTATGGTGGACGTTGTATAGTTTTCTTCCTATCGTAGCTATATCAATTTACAAATGCCTCCACAATGAAAAATATTTACTAGGAAACTTACAGCTTTATATTCTTTGGTAATTCTATAAAGAAGATCCCCATGAACTAGGCTGAGGATTGCAACGTGAATGGTAGTGCGATTCCAACTACGTTGTTGACAACATTCGCTCAATCTGTTTTCATCTGTCGTGGTCGCCTACTTGAAGTCCACTAACCATTAACCAAATTTGTTCCTTTTTACAACCACCCGCAATGAATTACCTCTCTTACATGCGTTCCGTTCAATGGTTCACTAGTAATTAAATTATTGTTTTAGTGTCCTGTATAGCTTCCGTCTTTTTCTCCACATTCTGTATGCCTTCGAGAAGTATATCATTATATAGTGGTCTTCAGATTGAGCTTACTTGTTTCTTGTAAAAAATGTGTGACTCCGTATGATCTAATACATGATTCATTTTATCGTATGTATTCAGCAATTCTGTAAATAGGTACAATGTAATCTTTAATGTTGCACTGCATTCTAATACTATAGCTGGTGAGATTATTTGTTACATGATATCTGTCATCGTCTGTATCTAAGCAATAGAACCACATTATAATAATATTACTGTTCCCTTGACCGGGGTTACTTTGTGATATAACTGCACTTGTTTCTTGTACCGTTAATTTTGACCAATTCTACTCTCTTGTTCTTGAGGGTAATGGTTGTACAATTATGAATATTGACAGCACCCCTGTTCTTTTACTCATCAATTCTAGAAGCTTTTTTAAAGTAACATGACCACGCTATAAAAATTTACTACCGCAATTAGACTGTTTAAAGAAACTAACTAAGGTAATTACTTGTGCTTGCATCTTGGTATTCAAAATTGTAACACGCAATATTGAAATTGGTTTTCCGTTTTGCAGTTTTAAAATAGATTATTGACCTGAGTTACATGGAAGATGCACGAAGATGATGCGGTGTTAGGAGACATGCTTGTTGTGGTGTACTCTGTATTTATAATTTACATCCATAGTTTTGTTATTCAATTATTTCTGTACAAGTTGGCAGCTTCGATAATAATACCGATACGTAATCTGAGTGTCAATTAGTGCTTAGAGTTTTGCGAAAAGTAATTAAAAAGATACAATGGTTTTAAAGTAGTCCAAAATAAAGGACATTTAAGAAATTTTTGACGCCTCAGTTAAAACTTCTATTGCAGATGAGCAATTTTTATCTAGCATTGCTACATGTGTTGCAAAGTTTGTTGAAGCTAATCTCAAGAGGGTATTTGAAAACAAAACAAAAACGTGCAACCTATAGAAGCACATTTAATACCGGTAGAAATTGCAGAATAAACAACTTGTAAGGGAGATTATTTCTGTACAGGAACTTCTGGATACACATCAACAACATTCCAGGCGCAACAACCTTAGGATTTTTGGAATTGAAAAAAAAATGGTGATAATACTGATCAGTTAGTTTTAAAATTTTTTAAAAAATTAGGCGTTCATCTGGGTAATTTTCGTATTGATAGATCGCAGCGAGTCGGTTCAGCGGCCAACAACAAGCATCGCATTATTGTTAAGTTTGTTAGTTATCACAATCGAAATTTTGTGTTAAGTAATAGGGCTAATTTAAAAGAAACTGGCATATTTATAACTGAGGATCTAACTGAATCAAGGCTTATACTTCAGTACTAATACTAATATTTTGTCATATTCATTTTGAAATTAAACCTTGTAAACAAAAAAGCATTACATTTTGTGATTTTACGCATTGTAATTATGAGAACGCAACCGCGGACCTTTAATTGATTTCCTGACATGCAATACCAAAGTGAATATTTTCAATAAAGTTATCCTCAACCATTCGAATAAGCACGCTGCATCACAACCAAAATCGCCATGGCTATCTACAGATATTCTGGATTTAATGAAATCGCGAGATTAAGCGCTAGCCAATTTTAAATTATCGAAATCTCAGGGCGCTTGGAATAAATAGAAACAATTGTGTATCCGCACTTTATCCACAATTAGAAACGCTAAAAAACTTATATTCATAATTCTAATAAAAAATGGGTAACCTTAAACGCTCTCAATATTGAAAAATCACGTCACCCTGCATCAATATCGTCGGAATTATCGAACCCTAACGATGCGAATAACTTTTTCTCTTCATATTAAAAAGCTAATTGTTATAGTAAGAACATTAATAACTCAATCAGATGCCAGAATTTTGAGTTTAACTTGGCATGAGTTGAAGACATTCACCATATTCTGCACAGTAGGAAATGCGTGTAGATCAGAAGATACATCCTTAGTCAGTTATAGGTGCCTAAAGTTAGTGCATCGTTAGTGGTTTTTAGTGCTTTATAAAAGAAGATCGCCGAAAAACCGTCTCGCCGGAAATGGCAATTTATAATTTTCCGGCTGAACTTCACATTTAGCCGGGATTTTCTTTAATTAACAAACTTTTTACAGCCGAAAGTTAGTGCTTTGTTAGTGCTCGTGCTTCATATCTTACGGAGTAGGACTACTAATAAAAGAGTTCACACACTTCACGCACCTCACACTACTAATAGTTGCATTGAGCTTAAAGTCTTTCCTTATGCATGGAAAGAGGCTACTGGTAGACCAATACCTAAAACAGCCAACTAAATTTTGTCGGATCTACGCATTATAGGCATTTTACCTGGTATCTCCAAGATTTCAGAAAGTCTTATACAATCAAATATATAATTATATTAGAAATACGAAGGGTGATCGATATGTATCGGGAATAAGTAACAAAAACAAAACTTGAGGTGTGAAAACTTCTTTACTGTTTTTCAAAATATTCCTCACGATGATTGACGCACTTTTGCATGCGTTGGAACCAACTTTTATAGCAATTTTTACATTTCGATTGAGATATCTCCAAAACATGGGTATTGTTGGATTTTGTTCATCTTGGAAAACCCATACAGTCGACTGCTGTTTACTTTCGGGTTCATACGAATAAATTCAAGATTCATCACCTGTGCAGTTATACACTGCGTTTGATACATCGTAATTGTATTTTTGAGCATTTCTTTGCAGCAATCGACACGAGCATTTTTTGAGCGATTGTTAAATTATGTTGGATCCAACGCGCACATAGCTTTTTCACAGCTACATTCATGTAATAACGAATGTATACTTGTCATACTAATTCCTAGTCACACGACGATCTTGCATTATCAATTCGCCTACAGCATCGATGTCTCCTGGCACAACAGCCGATTTTAGACGACCTTCTTTAAATTTATCCGCTAGCGAACTACAACCACGATAGAATTCACTATACCAACGATATACAGTGGTTTTAGTTGGAACTTCTTCCCTAAAAGTCGAAATAGGTTGATTCAAGCACTGTTGTGGAGATGCTCCACGTCAGAAATCGTACAAAATCATCGCAGGAAAATGTTCACGAGTTAATTCCATTTTTTGGCCGAGACGAAATTTTCAACTCATTCAAAACAAAACAAATAGTGTTCATATGGCAAAATGGTATAAGTATGTATAATGTCAAAAATGTTAAACTTTAAGTTAGAAACGTCAGATCGCACCTAGCAACACTAGTGTTGTCAGATCCCAATACTTATCGAGCACCCTTCGTAATAACCAAATTTCAGATGTGCAATCAGGTTTTCGTAAACATTATAGTACAACTACATCCTTAGCCACTGTAACAGATGATATTAATAAGATCTTACAGCATAAAACTAATTACTGTCTTAATTTTTCTAGACTTTTCAAAGGCTTTTGTGTCCTAAACTAAAATACTATGGCTTTCATTTGTCAGGAGTATTTCCTATTGAATCATATTTAACAAACATCCCAGAAAATTATGATCAACCATTAATATTCCCCATCATTATCAATTTCATCGAGAGTACCACAGGGGTGTATCCTTGGGCCTATTCCTATACACCTCGAACATTCTAAAATCTGTTACCCATTTTAAAATTCAAGCTTATGCTGATGACACATTGTAACGGGCATTTTTATAGTTTAATATTTTACGCTTCCTTTCTGTTAACGTACTTAAGAATACATCGTTTCTTTGGGATCGCTGTTTGTATATAGGACATATTTCAGAATAATTCAGATTTGTATGTAATTTAACTCGTGTGTATTACTTTAAAAGTAGATAATTTGAAGATGGATTTTCATTAATAAATAAATTGCGAGGAACGAATGTTAAATGGATTCAAATTTTACAAAATAGATGCTACTGTTTTGTATTTGCTCTAAGAAGGTTTGGCCATATTTCAGGTAAAATTCGGGAACTTCAGTGGCTAAGCATGGAAGATCGTACGATCTTACATCTTAGCTGTCAGACCCATCGTCAAACGTACTAAAAAGTAAACTGGTTCCTAGGTCATTGGTCCACTCAGTGAATGTGAGGTACAGTTGTTTTTTCACGGTATTTCAACATAATACTGCGTTGTTTCAGAAATGATTCACCTATAACGCTGTAAAGTTACTTAACCGCATGCCTTTTGATCATCTCTTTACTAGTTTCTTCAATTTAAATCTATGTTTGTATCACTTACTTCATCATTAAACTCATATTTAGTCTATTTCACCATTGCTTAATAATGTTTATTTGTGAACCTTTAACATTTTCTATTTAATGTTATTGAGCGAATAAGAACACGTAGTTTGTATAGACGTTGACCCTTGAAAGAAGTTAAGTGTAAGCGTAGCTTGTAGCTAAACTTCGCCTTTTTCTAGGACACTATACCTAGCATGCTTCATTTCTTTTTTTTATTTCTTTTTTCTACATTAGAAAATTGTTTGATATCTTCATGCAATAAAGACAATTTGTTGTTATTATTATTATTATTATTATTATTATCATTATTATTATTAAGATTCACAAGCACTCACGCCTTTCGCATTGGAACCACAAGGAGATGAAGACGTAAAAATAATGTTTAATAAAATTACAGAAAAGCTGGATGCATATAAAAGAGTTATAGATAGCATAGTAAGTGATCTAAATGGCCTTTCCAATTATATGATGGTATAAGGGAAGAAGTTACTTTACTAAAGAATGGCAACATTAAACTAACTGATGCTATTAATAAGTTGGCGGAAGAATATAAAAAGAAGGACATAAGAATTAGAGGTTTGGAAATAAAATTAACAATATTGTTGCGAGCTACTACTAGGCAACCCATCAAACACACAAGCGCTGTAGACTCTGCATACCTTTCAGGATACGAGAATTCTTCTAGCAATCAATTACATACAAACGCTCGAGGCACAACGTATTCTCAATGATTCCAGAATCCTTCTAGAAATTACGGGAGCATGAGTCATCCTTGTAATCCAGAGTATATATAAGACCGCTAATGATTGCAAGAGTTAGTCTATACTAGAATATCGTATATAAATTATAACGTTGTAACGTAATAGTAGTTTTGAGCTTTTAGAAGTGTACATAAATGTGATATGCTGTGTCTAATGTACATGCAGCTTGTAGTATACATAAATATATAGAAGTGTATAAACAAATAGTTGTGTTAGTGTTGTTAATGAACCTATGGTAAAGGAGTTAGTTTAAGAAGATATTAGTGCTTGTAAATTCATTAGTGTAATAGTGCTTCATTGTTGAGTGGACTGAAAACATCTATAAATAAGGCATATACTGTTAATTAGACTTGTGAACAGTGAGTAATAAAGACCATTATTATTACTTGTTTTAAATTAAAGAAACGCGGTAGCAGTAGCCCGTTACAATATGGAACAAAGAAGTAGAATGGTAAACTTTGAAATTCATGGATTAGATTATACGCCTAATGAAAACGAGAATCACTTACGGTCAGCTGTTTTAAAATTAAACCAATGCTTGGGGTCCATGTAACACCGAATCAAATCGAATTACTGCACCTATTAGCAAAGAGCCGCCTTGACTCAACACCAGCGGTCATAGTAAGATGCACTTCTCAAGCTGTACGAGATGAGATAATTAGCAAACGTAAAATGGTTGTAAGTAATAATGATGTTTTAAATAATAAAAATGAACGGAAATTATTTCTATTGGAGAACTTAACTGGTTTTAATAAACAACTCTTATATTAAGCTAAACAACGTGTTAAAGATAAAAATTGGGCATACGTTTGGGTAAAATATGGAAAAGTTCTAGCCAAAAGGTCGAATAATGAGACAAATGGAACAATATAGATATAAATACCAAAGTTAATTTAAATAATAATGCATGTTTATCAGTAATTTGTCTAAGTATAAACGGGCTTAAAAGTCGTTTCGACGAATTTATGGCTTATATTTCCAGTTCTGTTTTTGATGTAGTTATGCTGGTCGAAGTATCAATTCATGATAAAGATATAATTAATTATAATATTGAGGAATTTAATGTTTATTCAAAATTGCGTCGTGAAGGTAGAGGTGGTGGGGTAATGATGTACATACGAAAACTTCTATCATTCGAAGAAAATTTATATAACACTTCCTGTTATGAAAATATAGAAGGAACATTAAAACTAGTAAATGGAAATGATATAAAATTAATAACTGTATATTTACCACCCGGTGGAAATATTTATGATTTCGTGTCAGAATTTAAAACCAACTAAAAGCTGTTAAGTGTTATAAAAAATTAATTTTTGGGGGAGATATTAATATTGACTTAAAATTACAAAGCCGGGTAAAAGATGAATATAAGACGTTGTTAAACTCGGAAGGTTTATATCAGTGTATATCTGATTATACGCGCCAGCAATTTTATAATGTCAATATGACATCATCAGCTACAGACCACCGACCACCTCTTTGTTAGACGTATTTATAAACCTATAAATTCAGGACTAATACAGGCTAAAATATCTGACCATTATATTTTGGTAATGAAGATTATTTTAGAGAATATCGGGTCTATTACTAAAGTAGAAGCAAGAATTAACGAAAGTTATATTCGACGCAAATTTGTGAATTTAGATTTTAAACATTTTCTGGATTCTAAAGAACCGGAAGACCTATATAAAAAAATTATTTTAGCATCAATAATATATATGATAACAGCAAGTACACGGTAGGCCATAAAAAGTTAAATATACGGGTTTTTAAACCAAGAGGGGTTAAAAAGGAATGAATGACAAACGAACTACTAAAATGTATAGGATTTAGTGATAAGTTGTTTAGAAGATGGAAAAAGACAAAAAATCCAAAACACATAGACGATTATAAAAAATATAGAAACTACTTAATATCAAAAATACGTAAAGATAAGCAAAATCGTGATAAACAAAAATTTAAGAGTTTAAATAATAACATCAAGTTAACGTGGAAGGCGATTAATGATCTACTACAGCATAAAAAGATAAACAGTGTGGATGAGGTTGTCAAACAGGCTATGCCCGATCTTGAATATAAGGTCATTGCAAATAAATTTACAACTATATTCTATAACAATTTTAAAGAAATAGTTCACAATTGTGATCAAAAGCATCTGCAAATGAATTTATCTAACAACAACGTAAATTGTAGTATGCGATTGCAGCTGGTGACGAAAGATTTTGTAAAAATGGCGTTGGCACAAATACGTAGATCACAGACGCCCCGCTTTGATAACATACGAATTAAGGATGTGCTATCTCTAAAGGATGAGGCCGTTCAAATAATAACAAATTTAATAAACCTCATAATTAAAAACAGAAATATCCCAACTACATTAAAAATCCGATTATGAGACCCATTCATAAAAAAGGTAGTCTCACAGATATCAGAAATTATAGACCTATTGCAATACTATCCTTTACAGACAAAGTATTTGAAAAACATATTGCAAAGCAAATAAATCAGTTTATAAAATCGAATGATATTATAGAAAAAGAGCAATTTGATTTTGTAAAAGGTCTAGGCACAAATAAGTTATTATCCCGTTTTTCTAATTTAGTTTACCAAAAACTACAATTTCAGATGAATATACTTTGTTTATTCGTAGATTATTCAAAAGCGTCTGAAACCGTAAATCATAATATATTATTACATAAAATAAACATATTAGGTTTTAGAGGCCCGAGCTTAGAGCTAATAAAAAGTTACTTAGAATGCAGAAAATTTGTAGTTAAAATTAATAACGCACTTAGTTATGAGCAACAGTTGAATTTAGGGGTCCCACATGGGTCAGTTTTAGGACCGCTATTATTTATAATCTACATAAACGATTTGCCTCAAACAATAAGAAACTGTAAAGTGTATATATTCGCAGACGATATAATGTTGATAGCAGTGCATAAGAAGTTTCACATTGCACAAAAACAAATGCAGCTAGATATAGATAATCTGACAAAGTGGTCGCATGATAATGAGCTAATAATTAACAAGGACAAAACAAAATTAATGCACATAACATCGCCACATCTAGATAGAGATAGTCCATGCATAAAAATTCATTCTTGTAAATGTATGCAATTACAGCGTATGAATAAATTCTCTTGCTTAAATGATTGTACAGCCGTTTCTTAATGTTTAAATTATACATATGTTGGCATTACAGTTGATTGTTATTTTAGGCGAGTGAGTTTAGTTTTTCGCAGTTAAATTCGTGTTTAAATGCCAAGACTTTGTCAAAATAATCCAGATACTTTTTGCTGTGTGTGTGGTTGTTTAGTGGTCAAGAAATTTAGACGTAAAATTACATCACTGTTGAAACACCAATACTACCCATATTTTAAAGTAAAGATTGTTGGTCAAGAAAAACATTGGGCACCACATGTTGTATGTAAAATATGTGAAGATTATTTCTGTATGTGCAATGTACGTGGATATAACACAAAAAACTTAAAAACATCATTTATCCAAACCTCAAGTCTGCAATTAAGCCAGTGTCACATGGTCCAGACGTGCCAATACCAAAAAATCAACAAATTTAGAAGATGTTACAAGCAGTTCTGAACCTGAAGTTGATGAAAACAACTTTATTGATGCCAGTAAAGTATCGATCGTTTCTAAATAACCGCAGTTATTTTCCAAGACCGAACTTAACGACTTAATTAGAGACTTAGGTCTTCCAAAGAATCTTTCCGAAATTTTATCACTCAGACTTCAGAGTAAGAATTTACTGGCAGAAGACGTAAAAATCTCGTATTTTAGGAAGTACGAGTCCGAGTATTCAGGCTATTTTGAAAAAAGTGGTTGTCTAGTTTATTGCACCGACATTTCTAGTCTCATAAACAAACTTGGGAGCATATACAATCCCGATTATTGGAGGCTTTTTACTGATTCTTCCAAAAGAAGCATTAAAGCTGTTCTCTTGCACAATGGGAATGTTTTATCATCGGTACCGGTTGCCCACTCTGTGTAAATGACGGAAAGCTACGAAAATCTTAAAGTAATGCTTGAAAAAATCAAATACAATGATTATAGTTGGAAAATTTGTGGCGATTTGAAAATTGTGGGACTTTTACTAGGACAGCAGTCAGGGTACAAAGTATTCATGTTTTTTTTTGTGTGAGTGGGACAATCGACGTAAACATCAACATTGGCAGAAAAAGGACTGAATAAGAAGAGATAATTTAACTCCCGGATTAGGGATGGACACGAACCGAATAGGTTCGAGGTTCGGTTCGAGGTTCGGTTCGATTTTTTGAACCGAACCGAACCGAACCGGACATTTTATTTTCCAACCGAACCTTGAACCGGACCGGCAAATTTTTCGAACCGAACCGAATCTAGCTCAAGGTTCGGTCCGGTTCGGTTCGAAAGGTTCGATTTTTTAAATAAAAATTTAGTTTAAAAATTTAATTTTCACTAAAAACATGTCATTCTTAATTTCTCCCAAATGCACATTTTAAAAATCTCTAGCCGCAAGCATATAAGAAATAGAGTGTTTTTCTAATGTACATGGTCATTGAGTTTTAAGCCAAAAGGTAAAAGTGTAATAAGTATTAGTGTTACATATCTAATAAATATTGTCATCGAGGCACGTTTGTAGATAAAAAAATTCTACATTAATTCGATTTGTTTAATGCTCCTTATTTCAAATTGTTGTTTGTTTATAACTAGTATTAGATATTAAAGAAACTCGAAATGATTTTGAAAATTTGGTTTTAAAAACAAGCTTATTTTATTTAATGAACAGAAGTGTGTTGAAAACTATCTTAAACATATACAAGCCGAGTTCACGGTCTAGAGACTACAGAAGTTTTCAGAATTAACAAAACAATTTAATTTTTAATTAAGTATGTATTACTAATCCATCATTTTGAATTTTTTACTTTTATATAAAAACGGGCTCTCTATTAATATTTAAAAATGTAACCTTGTAGCAAAATCTAATCTCCTTTCCTTTTGTACATAATCGCTCAACAAATGATGTTTCAAAACGCATGGTACCATAATATGTACTGTTTATTTAGTGTAGCCATTACCACCAACGTCTTCAGAAGTAGCCGATACTCCAGAAGAATGACCCCGAACTTTCTCTCAAAACCAAGGGTTGAAGTTTATGACTCATGACGGCATAAACTTTTCAATCAATGCCAACATAAAATAATGCAGTACAATGCAAATAATAAGCAGACAATGCTCTTGCCATAAATACTGTTATATTTTATTATAAAAAACGTAAACACTGTTTGAGGTAGATTTACGATTCTTTCCGTGAACCATCTGATATTGTCATTTAAAAGAAATAATAATAACAATAGAGATAATCTGACAAACAGCTTTTTGTTTGTACTGCATAAGAAATCAGCAACACTTTATTGTCTTGATACTCTTTTTATATTAACTAATGCTAAAATAAAAGTAAACGCAAAGATCGTGTGATATCGTTCTTGCACGTTAAAATGACATTAGTAAAAATCATCAATTATTAACACATTCTAAATTTTAGAGGTGGCTTTCACTATTAACCTAATTGTAATTACGCCTTGCTAAAGATAATACGTATTGAAAAATCAAACATGGACAAATAGTATTAATATGATTTATGTTACTAAAATCTAAAGCAAATTACTGTTGGGTTTATTTGAAAGTAGCAACTACTAAATATAAAAACTACACTAAACATTTAAATTGTTGTAGTTGAACGCACTAGTTGTTTAATATATCAAAATGTCGAATCGGTTGGATTCGGTTCGAGGTTCGGTTCGTTTTTTTCGACCCGAACCGGAATATATTTTTTCGAACCGAATCTCGACGCGAACCGGACTAAAAAGTTTTCAAACCGAACCGAACCTAGGGCAAGGTTCGGTTCGGTTCGGTTCAAATCCATCACTATCCCGGATTAAAAAATGTTCTGCACGAAAGTCTTGTTGATCCACAAAAAATCTTGTTACCTTCACTGCATATTAAACTAGGATTAATGAAACAATACGTTAAAGCTTTAAATAAAGATCGAGACTGTTTCAAATACCTTTGTAGAAAATTTTCCGCTACCTCAGATGCAAAATTAAAGGAGGGAATTCTTGTCGGTCCTCAAATAAGGAGATTAACGAAAGATCAAGAATTTGTTAATACTATCACCGAAACTGAGAAGGATGCATGGATTTCATTTGGTAATGCTATTGAAAGCTTTTTGGAAAACAACAACGATCTTAACTACAAGAAAATGGCGAAAGACATGCTTTAGAAGTTTATGGAATTGGAATGTAATATAAACATAAAAATTCACTTTTTAAATTCGCATCTTGATTACTTCCCCGAAAATCTTGGTGATGAGAGTGAGCAGCAAGGTGAGAAGTTCTACCAAGACATGAAGTGAATGGAACGCAGGTATCTAGGTCAGTGGAATACAGAAGAAAATCCAATAAACGAAGTTTTTCATCCAAAAGGCAAAGATCCTCTGAAAAGCAAAGAAACTAAAGATTATTTATGACCTTTTTTCAATTTAGTTTACTATTTGTAATTTGTTTTTGTCTCTGTATCAATAAAAAGAGCGTTTATTTAAACCAAATTTTTTAATTAGTTTATTTTCAACATTGATAAAAAACCTTACGTGATAGGGCAAAATAATTTGAATTCAGCAGATCAAAATTATACAAAATCAGATCGAAATCAACTTTCAAAAAGTCAAAATTTGTTGGCCTGTGTTATTGGAGTTTTGGAAACGAGACATTAAATTGTTTACTTGTTCTTTGCAAAGGTCACGAATATTATTTAAACCCCTTCCGCCGACTTTACGAGGTAGGTAGAGCCTTTGCACTGCTGAATTAGGATGTAAGTATCTAAAGTTAATTAAAGTTCTTCGAATTAGACGATCTAGTTAATTGAAATCACTCCCACTCTATTCCAATGTTCTAAATGTGTAATTTAAATATGAAACTGTCCACGTATTAATTACCATACGAAATATTCTTGGAATTTAGTTTTGAATTTAATAACTTGGTTAGTGGTGTTTGGTAATTCTCTTTAGATATGTTTTAAATTCGTATGATTTAGGTTTTTGTTTTGCATAAAGCTTAAATACTTATAATATTCGGTGTTAGACATACGTGCAGATGTGCATACGCGTGTACGTCCGGATATGCTTACGTGGATACATGCAGTTGGGTAAAAATGCATACGATTACTTTAGGTGTGATTTATTTTAGAGAAGTAGAGCTATTATTTGTGATGGGATCTTTCAAAATTTTGAGTAAGAACCAGTTAGCCCGATGGTTTCGAACAATTTACGAGGGTTTACGTAAGTGCTATAAGATTGTAAAAAGGAACCTGTAGACTAAGAAAAATAAATGTCTGAAGCTACATGCTTTATGAAAATATCGCTGATATTGTATTTAACGTAAATTTTAGGCACTAGTTATGGATTGCAGAACAAAATTGGAACGGAAGGTAAATCCCATAGAAAGTGCGAATTGGATATCAAAAATTACATTCTTGTAAATAACGGTTGCTATGTTTAGTAACTCAATACAGTGATTTTTTTTTAGATTTACAGCATCACTTTTTCGAAAAGGAGAGATTCAGGAATGTGACGTTTATCAGAATCTCAAGAGTTTTAGTCCAAATATATTAGGAAACTTTTTACAAGGGAAATGGGACATAGAAAAAAAGAAAAAGTACCCTCGTTTTTTGAGAGCTTTATTAAGACAGTTTGGCCCAGAACTTTTTCTAGTAGGAGTCTTAGTATTATTAGTCGATTCTACAACTATGTAAGTATTTCTGATCTAGAATACCTTTACAGTTATATTTAACAGAATCGTAAAGCCCGTGTTAGTTAGCAAAATTATAAAGTGTTTCGAACTCGATGACACAGGCTTAAGTAAGCTGCATGGATATATTTATTGTGGTGCATTGGTGTTGTGTTTTTGTTTCGAACACACTGTCACGACTTTACTCATTCAAAATAGACCAGCTTTTGTTGAAGATGAAAACAGCATGTTCTGCACTAGTATACAAAAAGCTAATTAAAACAGCAGCTAACTGCGATCTTTACGGAAAGGCTGTTACACTGCTAACTAAGGATTTTAATTCCGTTAATCTACTAATATACACTTTTTACCAATTAGTTCTGGGAGTTTTTCAGATAACAATTTTGGGATACATGATGTATAACCAGGTTGGAGTACCAGCACTTTATGGAATTGCCACGTTGTTGGTGTACATTCCTCTTCAAGGTAATTACATAAACATAATCTGTAAGTATCACCGATGAAGTCTAGGTAGTAGCGTAGAAAATTATTTTTCTGAGAGAGCTAGTAATTTGCAAAAATTGAAAATATCTATTGTAGAACATATAAAGTTAGAAATGAATAATTAGTTTAAAACCGTGAGCAATAAAATAAAATTGTTGATTAGATCTATCGATCTGGTTTGAAATTAAGGAGGTACTACAATCAAAATTTGGTGACAGATTAGATAGACACGTTTTGCAACAACAATTTATATATTTACTAAACAAAAGGAAGAAAACGTTATGGACTTTATAGGAAGACAAAAATTAATAAAAATGCTGTAAGCTTAAACATAAACTCGAATACGCTGCTATCTGAAAACACGAAAGCCATACTAATTTCACAAAATAATACAACTAAGCACACTTTTAATGCTACAAAAACCTAATACGATCTGAAGAAACGTCATTTCTATGGAATAATAAATTAATAGTAAGTATTCTTTCCAAAATAATTCTTACGTCTGATGAAGTCAAGTGCGAAGAAATATTTTAAAAAACAATTACACGCTACAAAACTGGTCGTTTTCAAGTTTCTCTTCCGTTTCGGGTAGTGAACCCGATATATGTGATATATATTCACTAGCAATTCACTGCTTCCTATTTGATTGCTTAAACTTCCAGAAATGCATAATGCATATTTTGATTTCATGAAAAATGATTTAGATAGCAATCATATGTTCTTGATTTCAGATTTCGATAAAAGTGGTTCCTTATCATGCTATCTTCCGCACCGCGTGTACTAAAGTTAGAGAGCACCAGTACCAAGCTTGGAGTGGTTTGGGACGCCTCTTGTAAGGGCACTAAAGAACTTTGTCTTAACGATACATTACTTTCAGGACCAAAATTACAAAAGGATATATTTTCTTTACTACTAGTTTTTCGTATTTTTCAGGTTGTTTTTGTCGTCGACATGAAACAACTGTTTCACCAAGTGCTAGTAGCAACCCCGCATAGAAACTTTCAGAAAATTCGTTGGTGACTTTCCCCCGAGATTCTGTTTCAGAATACAAATTAAATACAGTTACATTCGGATTAACTTGTTCGCTATATCTAGCTATGCGAACTTTACACGAACTTGCTGTGCGAGAACAAAAAACATTTCCTCAAGCCACCCATATTTTGCAAACGCAAATATACGTAGGCGATGTGGTGGGAACTAGTACGTCTGTTTCTGAAGCATTTTACTTCAGCAAGCATTGGTCAACTTGCTGAAATGAGGAGGGTTAGAATTACGTAAGTGGGCTAGCAGCGCTCCCAAATTATTATGTTCAGTTGCTAGTTCAGACCCAAAAATTTCTATTTATTTCGATACAGAGGAACCCCAGTTTGTAAAGGTTTTGGGACTTCAGTGGTGTTCTTTCCTACAAGGGGGACATTAGTGTACGCCCTTGTACGAATCGAAGTATACTTTCAGATATAGGTAGACGTTTCAATCCAATTGGGTTAATTTGTCGTATATTACGCTCCGCTAAATATTTAATTGTGTCTATGGAAACTAAAAATTGATTGCGATGAACCACCCCCTCAAAATATTATGGACACATAGTCTTGGCTTAAAGCTAAATTTTCTCTACTTTCGGAATTTAAAATCCCGCGTCACATTAATTTCAACAATAACTTCAGATGTGAATTATTCGGATTTTTTGACGCGTCCAGTATTGGGTATGGAACTGTAGCTTATAAACGCATTGTAACTTTAAATAGTATTTCGGCTTCATTGGTGTGCGCAATGAGTAAAGTTGCTCCATTAAAAACTTTAAATTTACCTCGTTTAGAATTCCTAAGAGCTGTTCTCTTAGCAGATTTATTAATTTCTTTTGTTAAACAAACATTTTCGAATAAAATTTCTTTCAAAAGTATTTACGCCTGGACAGATTCTTAGATAGTGCTTGCCTCATTGAATATGTCTCCGAACCGTTGGAGGACGTTTATTGCTAACAGGGTGAGTCACATTCAAAATCTTGTTCCTGCGTCTTCTCGGTATTATGTTCCGTCTCAACCGAACACCGCTGACGCGGCTTCAAGGAATATGTTTCCATGCGATTAATTTTCCCATGACATATGGTGGAATGATCCTAAAATGTTGTATACGACTTACAAAATGTGGACTGATTTTTCTACTACAGATGTTACACTTGATAAAGATATAGATTTGGAAGAAAGATATAACATTTTACGGTGACAGTCATATTTTAATTACATTAATTGAAGCTTTTTCTACTTTATCGAAAAGCCTTAGAATTTTAGCTTATTGTCTACGTGCCTATACCAATTTCCGCAAAAATTTTCAAAAGATATAAGGAACTAGCACTACCACCAAATTACAGCGTGCTCACTAAGTCTCACTAAGCATGTACAATCATTTGTTTTTCAGAAATTATTACGAAGAATAAAATTAATCAATTGTTGCCTAAACCGTTCAGAACTCTTTGCGTATTCCTTGATTCCGACAGATTTTTAAGGGTAGGAGGTCGACTGCGAAATTCAGACTTACCTCAGAAGGCAAAACATCCGTTACTATTGCCCAACTCACATAAGCTTACAACTTTAATTATAAAATTTACGCATTTCAAATATTTACATCCAGGATTCAAAATTTTACGTTATTTACTAAGACAACAGTTTTCGATATTATCAATTAGAAGGGTTATAAAAGGGACACTTTCTAATTGTTTCAATTTATAAATCTCTCTCAAGAAGCGTCCCAGAAACTTTTCATACATTGGCATTTCAGTTCACCCCTTGCACCTGACTTTAATGGTCTAGCTAAGACAAGCGTCAAATTCTTCAAGTCGCATTTTTTCGAGTTGTTGGGCAGCAACGCTTTACCCTAGAAGAAATGAATTCATTGAGATTGAGGCTATTCTAAACTCTAGAACCTTGTGCGCTTTAAGTATAGTTTCCAACGATCTTGTTTCGCTTACTTAAATTCATCAATTCCGGAGCCTAATGAATCTGAGGTACCTATCAATCGCCTTACCAGATGGCAACTTATCCAGTGACTTCAAAATTTATCCTGGAAGAGATAATCTTTTAGAATATTTAAATTTTCTACAACAACGGCAAAAATGGGATAAGTCAACTCCCGCAATAGAATTGGGGTCGTTAGTGCTACTAAAAAACGATATTCCTCCTTCTGTTGGCCGCTTGGACGTGTGACAGTACACCCCAGCGACGATACACATATTCAGATGGCTACCATTGAAACCGCTACATGTACCTTTCGGCGGAGAAAATCCCATTACCGTCTATAATCGCGACGTAATTACCTCGTAATCTTGTTTCAGTTATAAGTATATATATATATATATATATATATATATATATATATATACGATTCTTGTGGGGTCGCATACTAATGCGAAAGATAATCAATTTTATCGGATGTTTTATGGATTTTGTGGGTTTTTTGTGTTCCGGCCGCTTTTCGGAATAGATGTGTATTTATTAATGAGTTCACGCGAATATTAAATACGGATGATTCATAGGTTTATTTTTCTAATATTCTAGAAAATTCTTTATTTAAAATAAAATTCTGTAATCCACGGGGCAATTAGTTTAAACTTTAATTGCTTTTTAATGCAAAAGGGGTTGCATTCTATAGACATATTTGCTTTTAACATTAAAACGTGTTTTAATACATCTATTAAGATGAGAATTATTTTTTTTAACAAGATTGTAATTTTTTATACTAAATACGTAAAGCTAGCATTATTTTATATTATTTATGCACACGCAATTTGCATTTTTGCATAGCACTTTAATGAATAAAAGTACGCTTGTATTTTACAGGGTGTAACCACGAATTTACGGAAATTTCCGTTTTTTCAAGATTCGTTTATATTGTGGTGGAATTTATTTGTGGAATTTGGTTTTCAATCACCTCTCGTGACCCCTAACCACGAAAATATATATATATATACATATTGCTGTGATAAGGAGTCAATTTATGGGTAAATTGAGTCATTGGGATCGTAAAATACATGTAAATATTGTTAACGTTTAGAAAACCAAACAATTCCATCACTAAATGGGAGTAAATCGACAATTTCACATAAAGTCAACAGCGAGCACACTGTATAGAAATCATAACTAATTTAATTCATAAAAGAGAAGTTCATTCTTCAATCACCAGATCATATTTAGCAAGAACAATAACGTATACGTCGTATAATAAATTTTAAATTAAATATACAAGTCTAGAATTGAAAAGAAACAAGCAAAAGTAATGTTTTAAACGTAAGGAGTTTTATCAAAACAAACATGCAATCGGTAAAGGTAAACAACCTGACATACTAGCGATATAATTACATCATTCAAAATATTAACGCATAATTAAGTAAACGCATTCAAATACGTCATTATAGAAATATTAATACGTGACCAAAAGACATAGTATTTTCATAAAATCTAACATATTTGGAGTAATAAACAATAAATAACAGACGGTCCGTGATATGATAAAATTTGAACTATAGCCAACGCAAACAAAACGACGTGACAGAATGCAATAGAAATTTGGATTTTCTGGGAAATATGCTACATAATATAGAACGTTTACGTGAGAAATAAAGCGTTTTACCAAGGGTCTGGACAGGAATCTTGGAGAAATACCAAGGCGTGTAGTGATAACGCAAGATGCAACGCCTTAATCTACGAACACGCGAGGAAAACTAATAGGAAAAATTGGTAGATGGAGTTCTTAAATAGTACTTGGACCTTGTAAACAGTTCATTTACATTTTCAATGCTCCACCCGAAAGTACTACATTGGCCAGGAGGCAAGTTCTTTGTTGCCTGGAAATTTAGAATTTTGCCAAACCCTTGCCGTTCCAGGCAAGGTAAGGATCTTTAACGTGCGTGACAACACTCACACACGGGACCTCCATTTAACCTCTCATCCGAACGAGGGCGTAATTTTTGTGAAAAATGCTCACCTGTCATTTTTCAAGCAGTCGGCCGTGTCGGGATTCGAACCCAGGACCTTGGGATCCGTAGTCTTACGCTTACTACATTGATCCACGGCGACGCCGGACCTTGTAAACAACCGGTATCTCTGTAACCAAGGCACGAACCACCTCCGTCAAACATAAATTACTACGCAAGGTAAACATAGTAAAAATAAATAATTGAGTGAAGTCAAAGTGCAAAGTAAAGTGCCAATTAATACAACTGAAGCGGCAGTTTGCTTTTAAAAACGTGAGGTAAATTATTAATTAAATATGATTTAAATATTTAAGATTTTAGGGCTCCAAATAAGCTCCAAATAACGACGAATCAATTCTAAATAACCTTCAAACAACGACGTATTAACTTTAAACAAAAATTCAAAATAAGCTTCAAATAACGACGGATCAATTCCCAATTAAACTTCAAAGAAATTTCAAGAAACTACAAGCAAACTCCTAGTCATTATAAAGACTAAGAATTAAAAATAGAACTAACCAAAATACTGGGTAAAATCCGAAGAGAGAATTCAATCAGATTTAAGTAATTATTCTGGTCAACAAGTTGGGAAAACTACGCTAAGAGTCAACGTGGAAAAGCCGTAACAGAGAATGAAATTGGAAACAGTCCAGGGGTGCTGACCATCCACATATAGAGGCAGGTCTAGGAAGCAAACAAGGAAAACACAAGTCAGAGATTTATAATCCTATATTAGCAATAACACTGTATTTTCAAATTTTTAACATTTTTAATTATTTATATCGAAGTATTTGTAAAGTTCATCAAAAATCTTTTGAGAATTTATAATAAGAGATAGAAGATCATTTGAACGTTCAAAAGGGCTTCAAAGTAAATTATAGTGGTATTTTTGCTGACTTTCAGGGAGTCTAATATTAATATTAATATTAATATTTTATTAATATTCTACTCAGAGGCTAATTTTTAAATATAAAATCAAATCAATAAGCTATTAAAATACAAAGCGTAAATATTGTCGATTATTATACGAACTTTTGGTTAGCTTCATTTACATTATTTTAACTGATAGGAGCTACAGAAAAAGGGGGTTAAACAATCTTTATTGTCGTGTCGTTGGGCACTCTGTGTTGATTAGATTGAGCTAGCCGAGGCAGATCTATAAAAAGATTTATGGGATTTAGAGTTGCAGAGTAAAAAAGCCGAGTTCGCACATAGCAATAAAGTTATATGACACATCAACGTGGAACTAGAATACCGGAAAAGGATAAATAGCATAGCATATATATATATATATATATATATATATATATATTCTAGTTTCACCCCCTTTCTTCACTTTACTTTGGGCTTTACCTTCTTTATTTATTACACTTTAAACTTTAAACAAAATTGGTTACACGACTTTTGTCGTTGTCCCTAATTTACTATTCAATGTATGACTTCAAATCGAGGTGCTTTAGCAAACGTTTGGTTGGTTCTTTTTTTACTAATTACTATATTTTATATGCCTCGACTATTTGAAACTTTAATCTCAGGGTTTTCTCACCTACTCACCGTGAGTTCAATCGTGAGTAGATGTGCACTACCCAACCAAACTGCACCCTCGTTTGTTTTACCACTTTTTTAATGTACTGAATTTACTATGTATGCCAAAATTTAATAGATCATAGTTGCCTGATGCCAAATTAATTTATGTAACTATTTATGACTTTAATTTTTTTGACGTTATGATATATTTACGGTACTTACCAGAAATATACCGCGCTGAAGGCCTTCCTTTAACTGCTGGCTCAAGTTCGAAATCGCCGTACGCACTTTCACAAAAGATTCTCCAATGTTGTCCGCTTGCGTACTGCCTCCAGGTGTTCTTAAAAACAAATTTCGTTGACCCAAACCTGAAATAAATTTACCCCAATTTAGAATTTAGCAAAAAACCGTTGTCTACTTCCCCTGCGCTAGTTCTTCCTCGCCGTATATTGATCTCCTGTTCCTCTGCTCCGTACCCCAATTAATCCTCTCTTCGCACAATCCAATTCAAACCCGCTGTCCTATTATAAATCACTCCTAGTCCTGCTATTCCAATTATCCATACGATGTCCTTACTGCCGTTTAATCTTCTCAAATCAATCCAAAATTATTTATGTCGTCGATGCCTTCTTTATCCACTCCTATCTCCTACTGCCGTTTATACCAAATCTATTCCAAAACCAACACCAATCTTCTCAAACAAATAACCGTCGCTTTCCCCTTTGCACTAATAACCACTTCCAAAATCTTCTTTAACTACTCGTTGCCTTTCCCGTTGCACTATTAACCACTTTTAAAACTCCTTTTATATACTCGTCGCCTTTTTACTCGATGTTTCTTATTTCTTTCACACTTTGACTAAATAATACTCGATGATACACATATAAACTTTTATTTCAAAATATTTTACAACTTAACGCAGGTTTCATAAAATAGGTCTTTATCTGAACAATTTCGAAAAGTAAGTCCCTTATTTATTTTGCTTAGTTATTAAATCAACAAACTTAGCTTACTAAAATAACATTTTTAAACATATAACATCCAATAACAAATTATCTTTCTTTCAGTGTCCAACATACCTTCGCTACAGTCTTTATAATAATTTTAAATTTCTACTGTTGGTCCAAAACACTTCACTAAACTCCAATAACCTTTTACATTTTGATTCACTTTAAATTTTGATTTACAATTCGTCCAAAAGTTTGATTCTATAAAAAGGAAAAGCCAAATAATTTATACACGACCTGGACGCTTTGTGATGATATCCATAAATGCGTTCGGCTTTCCGACGGCAAATGTACTCTCAACTGGCTCATAAAATATCAACTCAGTATAAAACCTCAAGTACCGTGCATTATATCAACGTCATAAAGTCATGTTATCTACCTTTTGGCATATAAGTTTCAATCTGAAATGGTACATACTTTAACGTATGTAAAGTATGGCAAAATTTATAGTTTTTTAAATTATTAAATCTGAAATATTGATCCTATCGTTTGGCATACACCCCTATTAATACAAATATACCTTTAGAAACCTTATATCCCCCCCCCCTTACATAATATTGGCACCACTGGTTTTTAATGAAATTGGAAATTTCATATGTTTTTCTCTTCCCCTGGTGTGCAAAAATTTCTGATTTTCATTCAAAACCACCCTTTCGTTGTTTTATTTTACTTTGGCAACCCGCATTCGCCTTTCTCTCACATCTGTCATCCTACGCTATATTCTAACCTATACTATACTACTATAACAAAACAAAACAAAAACTAAACTTTCCGTTGCATGAACCACATTATACCCTATCCTATTAAACCCTCTTCCTGTACTACTCTATATGGGTACAAATTCTCCAAATGAAAACGCCCGCGATATCCCCCTGTCATATTCTCCAGCTCAAACGTATTGCCTTCAGCAAAAATACGCGTGATCCTGTACGGCCCTTCATAAAGAAACAACAGCTTCGCGCAAATGTTTTTGTCGCGGTTTGAAACCCTTAATCGTTTGACGACTACCAAATCCCCTATTCCAAAAATCGTTCTTTTCTTAATTTTCCTACACCTTCGTTCGATGTCCCTACGCTGCATCCTTTCGATTCTACGCCTGGCATTACTTAGCAACTCTGTTATGTCTTGTACCTCGACTTCCTCCTCCATGGTCTAGCTGGTATAATCCTTCGCATTAATGTTACCGGACATGTTTTCGTAACCGAACTCGGTACGCTGTTCATAAAATTTTCTATTTGTGGTAGATACCTAACCCATCTGTCGTGATGCTCCTGTGTTGCTAATCGTAAATATTTTATCACCTCTCGTATGTAACGTTCGCATGGATTAGCTTTTGGATGTCGTATGCTACTAAATGATACTTTAATATTTGCCCTTTTTAACCCGTTCCTGAATCTTTGATTGTTGAAATACGTTGCGTTGTCTACCAAAATTCTTTTTATCTTCCCGACCTGGCTTTCAAATTCTCCAATTGACTGCAATGCATGCATCGTGTTACTCCGTCTTGCAGGAAATAATTTTACAAATTTAGAAAAAACGTCGACCACCACCAAAATATGTCGATACCCCTGTTCACTCGTGATCATGTTGCTTAAATAATCAATCGCCACCAATTCCAATGGTCCATTTACGCTCACGCTCATCGGCATATTCTGCAGCACCACGTTCTTGTCTTTACCTAGAATACAAATTTCACACCGATTTATCCTTTCCTTAATCACCGTGATATCATTTTTTGCGTAAAACGCCTTTCTGAATACTAAAAATGTTTTTCTGATACCTATGTGTCCGAATTTTAAATGAATTTCGTTTATGATTTCAGCGGCAACGTCTCTTGATAGCACTACCAGATCTGCATCCCTTATTCTTTTCACCACAAACTGCCCTACGATGGTAAATCCCCTGTACTCTTCCATATTTTCTCTTGTTAGTTTCTCTCGTATCGAGCTCACATCACTGTGCCTCTGCGCCTCTATAAGTTTGGTGTTTGTCCATCGACCAACATCCCTGTACTCCTGCAACGCAATTAAACACCCTTTTATGTTCTGATCCAATTCCACCTGCGGTCTGCTCAGAAAATCCGCCGTCACATTCTCCTTTCCTGGCTTATGCTTAATTTCAAAGTCGTATTCCTGTAACACCAATGCCCATCTATACAACCTACTGTTTAAAAACTCCTTTTTCTTCATGAACGTTACGACCGTGTTGTCGGATTCTATTAGAAATTTCTTACCTAACAAATAAAAACGCAACTTCTTCACCGCGTATACTATGGCCAACATCTCCTTCTCTGCTGTCGCATACCTGGTTTCGCAGTCTTTCAACACCCTAGAAATGAAAACAATTGGTACTTCAACTCCATCCTGTATCTGCACCAACTCAGCCCCGATTGCATATTTCGACGCATCCGTCCTCAAAATAAAATCATCTTTAAAATTTGGATATTTTAATGCTAACTCCTTGTAAAATGCACCTTTTAAATCCTGGAACGCCTTCTCTCGTTCAGCAGTCCACTTCCATCTCTCCTTTTTCTTTAACAAACTCACCAACGGTACGCACACTTCAGAATACCTCGGTATAAACCGTTTGTAATAATTTAGCACCCTAAAATCCTCGCAGTCCTCTCACATTCTTTGGTCGCTGAATGTTTTTCAACTCGTCCAATCTTTTATTGCAAATTTTCATCCCTTGTTCGCTAATTTCAAACCCAAAGTATGTAACCTTGCTTTTAAACAACTCGCATTTCTCTACGTTCAGCTTTAAACCCCCTTCGTCCAGTCGTTGGATCACCTTTTCTAAATGCTCCAGGTGTTCTTGCTCGTCCCTTGAAAAATTAACAAATCATCGACATAATGCGAACAGAAACATTCATATTCATTAAACAACTTCTGCATCGCTCTTACAAGTGCTGCTGAAGAACTACTTAAACCAAACGGAACTACAGAAAACATATAAATCTCGCCTTCGATACTAAATCCTGTAAACTTTTTACCGTCTTCATGCAACGGAATTAACCAAAACGAATTCTTTAAATCTAATTTACTGAAAACTTTCATTTCATATACTTTATACAATAAATTATCCAACCCTTGTGGTTGCTCATACTGCGGTTTTGTAATCGCATTCAATTTCCTCGCATCTAAACAAATCCTTATATCCCTTTTATTTGGTTTTGGTACTATAACTACTGGGTTCACATATTGAGTTCTCGCTGGTTCTATAATACCCTCTTTTAACATTCTGTCTATCTCTATTTTAACCCTATTTCTTATGGCAAACGGAATTGGATATACCCTTGTATTAAATCCGCTGTCTTCCGTGACCTCCAACTTATGTGTGTACCGCCTCGCAAATCTTAGCTCTTCATTAAATAACCCTACATATTTATTAAATAATTCTCCTAGCTTCATCTTAATTTCAATACTCACTTTCCCTATCTGTTCATCATTAATTAATCTTGCAAACATATTACATAATCGTACTTTAACCTGTCCATCATTATACTCTTTAATCATTCCTAATCCTGTACAATCTATATCATTTCCATTCCTATATTCCTCACTAACCGTAGGTACCACCCATGACCTATCTTTATCAAATATCCTAATTGACCTATCCTTTCCATCTATATTCAATCCAAAATCCTCTATAAAGTCCATACCCAATATGAAGTCTAACTGTAACCCTTTCGTAATTAAAAACTCTGCATTCCCTGCTTCTTTATTTCCTATATATATCGGTACACGGATAACATTATAAATCGTCGTTAGCTTTTTGTTCATCGCTGACCATAAATTAATTCCCTCAATTGTTCCTATTCTTCCCTTTAAAAATTCTCCATGTTCAACTACTACCCTCTCATTTACCAGCGACAACTGTGACCCACTATCCACTAAAGCAACATAAACACGGTCCCTTAAACTAATATTTATAAATAACAAATTCTTTTTATTAAAAATGTAACTGTTTAACAATAAATCTTAACTCCTAAGCAGTCGGTCGTCCAAAAATTCGCGTTTTTTTTTCTTCTTGAGGCGTCTCGTGAATCTCCACCACCTCAATCCTATCCGGGTCCGTTGTAATTGCGCTCGTCGTCATATGTTGGACGTTTACGTCCCTGTCCGTCCGGCTATTTCCATTTTGTATTCCGCCCCCAGTCGTCCGGCCGTCACCCTCGCCGTTGTCGTGCCGGTATCTGTTTTGTCCATTGTAGGCGTTATCCCGGTGGTCCCTATTGTAATACGGTCGTCTATGTACCTCGTGTCCCCAATGATTCCTATGTCCGTAGTTAAAATTTTCCTGTCTATAACTTGGTCTGTTTTCGTGGTACGGTTGTCGTCGACTGTCTTCCCTGTAACCCCTGTTTTGTTCCCAATGGTGTGTCCGCGTTTTCGCTTCCAGTACTGTCGCTAGATCAAAATTTCTCATTACTCCTAAGAATTCCCTCAACGTCTTGACATTTTGTACCACTACCACTTTGGTAACCTCCGGTTCCATATGACCTGCCAGTAGAAGTACGATGTCGTCCTCGCTCAATTTCGGTGTTAAGTGTTGCGCCTGATTAAACTTGTCAATCGCGTATTCTTCGCGTGTGCCGTGAGTCCTGCTATAATGTCCTGTAATTAGATTCGTCCTTATGTCGGTCTGATGTGTAGTGTTCCAAAACTGTTCTATAAAGAGTCGTCTGAAGTCCGCGTACGTGTCATACTGTTTACGAATAATGTTATGCCATTTTTCGGCATTTCCTGTCAAACTCGCCCCCACAATCTGTAGTTTTGTTCGTTCGTTTTCTGTCCCTACGATCTCGTCTAGTCGGTCCAGGAATCCCATGGGCTGTTCTGTCTTACGTCCTTCAAACTTCGGTAAAGCGTCCCGGTTTAATCGAAAGTGCGGTCCGTAGTCTAGTCCAATTCGCCTCCTTTCTATGTCGTCGAGTTTCTCGTGAATTTGTCTAACGTCATGTCCTACCCTGGTTTCTAATCCCGTGACTTTGTCGTCAAGTTTTGTCCTACCGTGTACGTTTTCGTTTTGTATGGTCTCTAGTGTTTGTCCTAAATTTTTGTAGTTGGTCCCATGTTGTTTGTCGCATGTTTGTATTTCGGTACTTAAATTTGAAAACCCGCTAACCATCGTTTCTTCCACTGTGTCTACCCGTGTCTTAATTTCAGTTCTTAAGTCAGTCCGTGTCGCGTTCAAATCTCCCTGCAAATGTGCCCGTGTGTGTTCTAACTTGTCGTCAACCCTGTCTACTTGTTGTTGGACCTCTGTCCGCACGTCGTCTTTTGCAATCTGTATTTGAGTTAGTAAGTAGTCCTGCGTGTGGTTCATTTTCGCCGTCAGGTCCGCGTGCGCTGTCCTAAACTCGTCCCTTAGCTCGTTGTGTGATTGCGTAATTTTGTCTGTCAGTTCTGTATGCGATTCCATAATTTTTATGGCTAACGCCGCATTCGCTTCTTTTTGTTCCGTGCGTGATTCACTAATTTTGTCTGTCAGTTCTGTATGCAAACTCATCAGAAATCTCCTAAGGTCCTGGTTTCCGTCGGCTTCTGCTGCTCTCACCTGCGGTACCGTCGCCTGGTCCAAGTCCGTGTCTGTCATCTCCAACTCTGTCTGCATCGTGTCCGTCTCCTGTAGGTCGCCCCCTGCGTCTAGCTCTATGTCTTGTCTCCTTACATCCATTTCAACCCCGTATATTAGTCCCGATCTTGTGATTCTTTTTGTGTCCTCGTCCGTCATCTCTGTTTCCTTGTTTTGAACTCGTTTCCTGTAAAAAATAAAAAAAAACTTGCGGGCCCCACCTAACTCGGGCTCCCGGATTCTACTCTCTTTCACTCTAACACCTTTTTAACCTTTTTCTCGAGCCTCACGTTGGGTTTGCCACCTTCTAGTTTCACCCCCTTCCTTCACTTTACTTTGGGCTTTACCTTCTTTATTTATTACACTTTAAACTTTAAACAAAATTGGTTACACGACTTTTGTCGTTGTCCCTAATTTACTATTCAATGTATGACTTCAAATCGAGGTGCTTTAGCAAACGTTTGGTTGGTTCTTTTTTTACTAATTACTATATTTTATATGCCTCGACTATTTGAAACTTTAATCTCAGGGTTTTCTCACCTACTCACCGTGAGTTCAATCGTGAGTAGATGTGCACTACCCAACCAAACTGCACCCTCGTTTGTTTTACCACTTTTTTAATGTACTGAATTTACTATGTATGCCAAAATTTAATAGATCATAGTTGCCTGATGCCAAATTAATTTATGTAACTATTTATGACTTTAATTTTTTTGACGTTATGATATATTTACGGTACTTACCAGAAATATACCGCGCTGAAGGCCTTCCTTTAACTGCTGGCTCAAGTTCGAAATCGCCGTACGCACTTTCACAAAAGATTCTCCAATGTTGTCCGCTTGCGTACTGCCTCCAGGTGTTCTTAAAACAAATTTCGTTGACCCAAACCTGAAATAAATTTACCCCAATTTAGAATTTAGCAAAAAACCGTTGTCTACTTCCCCTGCGCTAGTTCTTCCTCGCCGTATATTGATCTCCTGTTCCTCTGCTCCGTACCCCAATTAATCCTCTCTTCGCACAATCCAATTCAAACCCGCTGTCCTATTATAAATCACTCCTAGTCCTGCTATTCCAATTATCCATACGATGTCCTTACTGCCGTTTAATCTTCTCAAATCAATCCAAAATTATTTATGTCGTCGATGCCTTCTTTATCCACTCCTATCTCCTACTGCCGTTTATACCAAATCTATTCCAAAACCAACACCAATCTTCTCAAACAAATAACCGTCGCTTTCCCCTTTGCACTAATAACCACTTCCAAAATCTTCTTTAACTACTCGTTGCCTTTCCCGTTGCACTATTAACCACTTTTAAAAACTCCTTTTATATACTCGTCGCCTTTTTTACTCGATGTTTCTTATTTCTTTCACACTTTGACTAAATAATACTCGATGATACACATATAAACTTTTATTTCAAAATATTTTACAACTTAACGCAGGTTTCATAAAATAGGTCTTTATCTGAACAATTTCGAAAAGTAAGTCCCTTATTTATTTTGCTTAGTTATTAAATCAACAAACTTAGCTTACTAGAATAACATTTTTAAACATATAACATCCAATAACAAATCATCTTTCTTTCAGTGTCCAACATACCTTCGCTACAGTCTTTATAATAATTTTAAATTTCTACTGTTGGTCCAAAACACTTCACTAAACTCAATAACCTTTACATTTTGATTCACTTTAAATTTTGATTTACAATTCGTCCAAAAGTTTGATTCTATAAAAAGGAAAAGCCAAATAATTTATACACGACCTGGACGCTTTGTGATGATATCCATAAATGCGTTCGGCTTTCCGACGGCAAATGTACTCTCAACTGGCTCATAAAATATCAACTCAGTATAAAACCTCAAGTACCGTGCATTATATCAACGTCATAAAGTCATGTTATCTACCTTTTGGCATATAAGTTTCAATCTGAAATGGTACATACTTTAACGTATGTAAAGTATAGCAAAATTTATAGTTTTTTAAATTATTAAATCTGAAATATTGATCCTATCGTTTGGCATACACCCCTATTAATACAAATATACCTTTAGAAACCTTATATCCCCCCCCCCTTACATAATAATATATATATATATATATATATATATATATATATTGCTATGTATTAACTGAAACTCTCGAGCCCCGACGTTGTGCCGTCCAATAAATACTTGATATGATAACGCCGTACTCGGTGTCAATGGCGTTTTCTACTTATAACTCCACCTCTCTGTGTTTTCCTAATCAAATTTCACTCCCACTAATTTTATTATTCTGCCACGGCTAGCTTTTATTATTATTCTACACAGAGTTACTCTTTTTATCAAAAAATCACTGAACGTTCAAAACCCCTTTACTGTATTACGTACTTTCAACGTATGCAAAGTTCGTTGCTGACTCTGTTACACAAGTTTATATTAATTAAGTAAATTCAATATTCAAATTCAAATAGAAAAAATGTCTTAAAACTAATAAGATCTAACCTGCTCTGCTTGCTTCATTCTTCTTTATTGATTCTCAAAAAAATTATCGACGCTTTAAAATATTATACCCTCAATTAGAATTTTTCATGCATTATTATACCATCCATTTGGATCATTAACATCGTATTCGAAATTATTCTCCACCAATTCGGAATTATTCTATACCCATTTGAAATATTATCTATCCACTAGCTTGAATTATTACATTTGAATCAGGATTATGCACCCCTTTGGTATTTATCTATCCTCGAATCTATTATACACCCTCGAATTATTGTCACCAGCCTCAGAATTATTGTCGTCTCCCTCTGGATTATTCTACAACCATGAATTAATTATACGCCCATTTGGTTTTTTAATCATCAGACTTAAATTTATTGTCGTCAGCCTAGGATTGTTATACCCCCATAAATTATTCTCACCAGACTCAGAATATTGTCGTCAGCCTCCGAAGCCCTATTGTTATCTTATTAGTTTAAATAAATTCCCCAAATTTTACTTACGTTAATCGGCAATACAAATTTTCATATTCGTAGCACTATCTGTCACTATACAATTTCATTATTAAAATATTATTATTACGCGTTACTCTTAGATTCAGAGTAACGCAACTTGGCCTGGTTGAGTTAAAACTGAGCTCTGTTATCATTGCTCGCTGTCAATATATGGGTTGATCCCCCTTTGTATGTGGGCTTGGCTTACAAGTCCGTCGCTAATCTTAACCAATGAGGTCTTTGTATTTCCTACACTTAAAGTGTTTTTCTGATGTAACATTCTTGGCTTTTCGAGTAATGGTTGTTTGTTACAAATGCTTCGTTATCAGACCATGCGGTGTTTTGAGTAAATAATCGTTTTTCCATATTAAACAAAAATTATCTGATGCAATTTGAATTTCGATTTTCATGTATGTTTATTTACTTACGCATCTTTGATTACATTTACTATTAAAAATTGTTGATTGTTTCTACGCACTTACACAAGGCTTTGTTAAGTTATATCTCTTATCTCCGTATTATATCATAACTAATTAGAATCCTTTTGCATGCGTGTTTAATTACATGAACTATGCTTACTTCTAAATACGCGTGCTTCTACTGAAAAATATCATTGCTTGCATTACTTAAAATTACTAAAGCTCTATATACCGGGTTGTTAAATATTTGTTATTTACCTAATGTATGAATTACTTATTTCTAAGCTAACTATGCGTCTTATTGTTATAAGATGTGTTTATTTGCGTCGCGTAAAACTACTTATACTCGACATACAGGGTGTTAAATGCTTACTATTTACAAACTATCCAAATTACTCAATTTTTTACTAAATAAATGCAGCTTTCTGCTTCCTATTATAATTCATGGTTTCTAAACGACCATTGCTATAAAATATACCCTTAAACAACTCCTTATCGCAGCATTATGTATGTATATATATATATATATATATATATATATATATATATATATTTATATATTAGGTAGCTTTTACACAAGGTAAGTTGGTAAATACTAACGCATTACAATTAATAAGATGAAACAATAACAGACTTTTATGAAAAACCCAAATAATCATTTCAAATCGAGATATTAATTAGAAGAAGGAAAATACAAGGTCTTGGACAGGAGTTGAACCTGTAACTTATCTTTATGGGACTAAGCGTTTACAAATTACGCCACCGAGGCCGATGACTATAATTGGAAAATTAGAAATCCAAATCGTGTACACAACCATACATAAACCTAACTTTCAATTACGTTTGGTATTTTTGACAATCATATCTGACATTGTGAAGTTTTTGACTTATGTCAGTTATACACAGGAAGCATAAACCAAGTATTAAATATATAAATATTTTAGATAGTTTTTACACAAGGCAAGTTGTTAAATACTAACGTATTACAATTAATAAGCTGAAATAAACACTTAGACTTATATATATTACTCAAATTTAGACCAGGGTAGAAAATTAATTAATTACATCAAATAATTTTAATCACCGTGTACAAGGAATTGAATTAGATAATACGCGAAGTTAGTAGTATCAAATACAACATGTCAAATTTAACGGGGGATGGTCCCAGATTTTATACAGGTGGCGTATCATTGGACCAACACATGAAATTTTATGGCGATAACAGGGTAAATCCACAAATTTTTATTAATAGTGTAAGAAATCTAGTGGGAAATTTATTTGACGAACAGACTAAACTGAATACGATAAAGGCTTTATTGAAAAACAACGCGGAAGCATGGTACAATTTAGTAGGACAGGACATAGACACGTATCAGGACTTTGAAAACAAATTTTTACAACATTACTGGAGTGATCACAAACAGGATCAGATTAGGGACGACTTGATTACAGGAAAATTTAAGGGAGAGTTTGCAGGATCTAGGGAGCAATATGCCATCCGCAAATACAGTGTGGCCAAACAACTTAATCCACCATTGACGGACAGACAAATTATCAAGTACCTATCACGACATTTTGAACTGGAAATTAGACAACACGTAGCCTTACAAAACATTACAGAACGGGAGACATTTTTAGAATACTTGCAGAGATATGACGATGTATGTGTAGGACGGACAAGAGAGATACGGGAAAGAAACATTAACACAGTTAGGTTTGACAACAGGACACCGAATTTTCCGAGACGACCTGACTACCATAGAAATTTTCGACAGAATTGGGAACGACGAGGACAGGAATACAGAAGTAATAGTGCGACTAGGGGACCGACGCCAAGACCTAGTTACACGAGACAGAACAGTTTACCGGAAGTAAACAGGACTGTGACGAGCACGCCGAATAGAGACAGGGACACGGATATGAATACAAGGAGGACGTACGCACAGGTTGTAGAAGGACAACCAAGACCGAGCACAGAAAACAGGACGAGACAGGATTTTTAGAACGCGACAGATCACTAGATTTCTGTGTAAATGTGTATGAACATCCACGTGAATTTTTCAAAATTGAGGAAGAAATAGAGCCAGAAACTGTAGAAAAATTATGTTTGCCAATTATTAATATAGAAATTTTTGAGAATAATGTAGAAGTATTACTGGATACAGGGGCAGAGGCGAGTTTAATATCGGAGGAATTCGTCAGCAAAATTAGGGATAAGGTTTGTGATAGAATTATGCCTATAAAGCGTAGCCATTTAGTAGCTCCAAATAAAAAGAAGTTTGCTGTAGTAAATAGTGTTGTGGTGCTTAGGATAAATATAGGAGGGTTAAGCTGTGAAGAGGAGTTTGTAATTGTACCTGGACTGAAGTTTCAGAGCATTTTAGGTGTTGACTGTATGATGCAGTTAGGGGTTTTCATAGATATGGAAAGGAAGGTAATAAGGATTAAGAATAGGGTAGTGCCATGGAAGGGCAGTTATGAAGTCACAGAGGATGACACGGGGTTGACTATTAATGTAGTAGAGGTAGAGGATAATGGAGTAAAACAGATCAACACAATAAGATGTCCAGAGGATAGGAGAGTAGAGGTTCAAGCTTTATTACAAAAACATGCAGAATTAGTGGGGGTAGAAGCAAGCACAGCGTTAGGCTATGAGCACGTGTTAGAAGTGGATAATTCAGAACCGTTCAACGCAAAGGTTTATCCAATTCCTGCAGCATATCGGGAGCAGGTGAAGACAGAATTAAATAAAATGTTGGAAGATGGCATAATAGAGGTCTCAAACACTCATTTCATAAATCCGTTGGTGGTAGTTAAGAAAAAGGATGATAGCATTCGTTTATGTTTAGATGCACGAAAAATTAATCAACGGACCAAACCGCAAGTCCATTGTCCACCATCCATGGACACACTTTTGACGAGGTTAAGTGGCAAGTTTGTTTTTAGTAAATTAGATTTAAGGAATTCATTCTGGCGGATTCCATTACACAAGGATTCTAGAAGGTACACAGGATTTTCCGTAGAGGGAAAAATCGATAATTTTAAGGTAGTATCGTTTGGTTTGTCAGCAGAAAAGAAAATTATAATAAATGAGAAACAGACAAGTGTAGGGACTGAAGAAGAAGTAATATTTAAGAGTCAGGATAATAGGGATGATAAGTTTATTGTATGGGAGATAATGGGGATGATAAGTATAGATATAGAAGGGGGAGAGATAAGGATGAAGAGCATTAGGATGGTTAGAAGAAAGACTTGGAGGGTCAAGAAGAGAGTTAGATTTAAATAACTTGATGAACAAAAGATAGAGATAGGTGACTTTTAGTATAGATATAGAATAGAGAGTAGAAATAGGTGTATATAGAAGAGTAGAAGTAAGTGTTTATAGAAAATAAAGCTAGGTATAGGATAAATATGGGAGATAAGTAGAAATAGGTATATAGGATAAGAATAAAAATTAAATGTAGGAAGGAAATAAGATAGGTTAAGTGTAAATATTTTTTATAAGATTAGTGGAGAATTAAGAATAGAATAAGAGTAGGATAGGTATATAGGATTAGGTAGGGGGAAGTGAGTATAGTGAAGATTAATTAAAAGTTAGGGATAGGATAGGTATATAGGATGTATATAGGATTAGATAGATAAGTAGGATAAAGTTAGGGATAATTTCAGTTTATAAAATTATTTGAAAGTTAGGCATAGGATAGGGATATAGGATAAGTGTAAATATTTTTAGGATTGGATATAAGTTAGGTAAGTTAGATAGATAAGGGTAGAGAGAGATAGGCAATTTTTTTTTGTAAATTTTTTTTTGGCAGTCTAAATGTTTTATATTTGCATTCAAATAAGTGGGATTATTTGTATTCAAATAGGGGGAAAATACTCAAATTTAGACCAGGGTAGAAAATTATTTAATTACATCAAATAATTTTGATCACCGTGTATAAGGAATTGTATTAGATAATACGCGTTATTAAAACCGTGAAGCATAAAAATTCATTCGTTTCGTTAAAAATAAGGGATTTAAATTATTTACTAGACGCTTTCTATAAAAAGAAGCAGTATTAAAATGCTCAACGTGTATTTAATTTAATTGTTCAAAGAATCAAATAAAAATTATGTGCGAAATTTATATTAATTAATTCAGTTTTCAAGTAATGGGTATTAAACAAAATGTACAAATAATAATTTAATATTCAATTAGGATTCACTAAAAATTAAAGGGTAGAAGTCAACGCCATTCATTATTATTTTAATTGGAGTTAATTGAACCATTAGTAACATATAATATGTATAAAAACTTGTAAAAACCCAATAATATTCAAATCGTAGAAGTGTTATTTAAAATGTTAGGATTGAACACACCTGCGTATTTTTAAAAGGCAATCTCAGTTTAATTTGTTTAGATTCTACGGATATTGGAAACGGTCGGATGCTTTAGCACGAAATACAAAACAGCGTTTATTTAAAAGTCTCGTTCTGCTTAAATTTTGCAGACAACAGATGGTTACAGAGAATGTTGGAGAAACCGTCGTTTAATATTCACGGAAAATGCTAATAAAGTGGGTTATTTAACAGTCCACGTGGATTGTACACAGCCGATAGTAAAGAGTATCGATTTGCACCACTAAGGCCAAGTTAGAAAAGGAAAGAGAAAATGCGTCAAGCCGAGACACTAATAATTAAAGGCGTGAGTTGAGCAGCGTCACGAGAGCTACGATTGGTTGTAATCAGATGCAGATATGAGAGGTGTAAACGTAACGATTTCGATACAAAACTAATTAGTTATTCTCGGACGTGGTTGCGTGCCGTGTGGAAAATTTCTTAGTTTTTCAACTGGCGCGTGTGCAAATTTAATAGAATCGCATGCCCGACTGTCGAGAAGAGAACCGAGAATGCGAAATTCTGAAAACTGGCCGTTGAGGGACAAAAGCGACGAACAGGCAAGGCGGTTATATAAACCCGGACTTTAAACAGTTTCGCTCTCTTAGCTTTTTGATTATTCGATGCTTTAAACAGTGCTCTTAGATTTTCGATTGTGAGTCAATACTTTAACAGTTTGCTCTTATATTTTGTGATTATTGAATACTTTAAAACAGTTTGCTCTTTACGTGCTACGATACAAGTTAGTATGCGTTAGTGCACTTAGAAAAGAAGATACAAGGTAATAAAGTTTAGTTATATTTGCGAGTATTACTGTACCAATTATCCAAATTTGCAACGATAAATGAATACACAAAAGTAGGCAGTTTTGGCATATAGCGTGAAAGAAGTATGAATTTCTTTGCTATTTTTCGGGGGTGTTAATAGTCAAATGTTATTCGTAATCGTGATTGGATCCACAAAACAAGATTTTGGATATACTTAGATGAGTCCCTGAAAAGCTCTGAAACAACTTTAGATGAATGGTGGTGTAGAAAATTTTTTAAAGGCGACCAGTAATCCGAGGACTTAAACATAACCCAGTTGGAATGGTGTGATTAACAAAGGACGATGTACATTGGAGCCACGAGTGCATTAACCTTGAGGTAACTTATGCTTTGTTGTTCGATTTTTGATGTTTTGGTGTGTTTTGAATAACTTTATAATTTGTTTGCTAAAAAATGGACAGTAGTGAATTTGTACAAACAACAAAATTTTAATTTTAAGGTGAAATTTTCTTGTTTAAGTAGAAAGGAGTATTTAGCAGTTTAAGTTCTTGATTATGATGAAAATTTGGGTCTGTTTTTGAGCTCAATTAGACTAACCTGTTTGATTAACGTAAAGGAGTGGGAGATGCTCCCTTTGTACTCAAACTCAGGTCTGCAAATATTGTTAAATTAATTAGTAGGCATCCTACAAGGACTTTAATTCTGGATGCATATTAAAATGATAACAAATTTAATCTTGAAATTTTATGATACTGAAATTTATGCTGAAATTTAATTTTGAAATTTTAATGTATTATGAATATTGATGTAAATAGAGTTAACGTTGATGTTTGTGGTAGGAATGTGTTTTATTTTTATGAATGAGGATGAAAGTTTTAACTAGGTGAGCAGCCGAGGCGAAAAAAGTAAAGAGGCGATTATCAGAAGAGAATCACAGCAAATCGTAGCGCCCAAAAGCGAGGCTCGAGTTCCAAAGAAAATTTTTGTAACTTTATTCCAGGAAATTGGCGAGGCTTTTTGTACATTTCACAGGATTTTATGACGGCCCAACGCTGGGGCTCAATTCGAAAACCGTAGTTTAATATTAATGGTGAGGTTTCACAGTAATGTATATATATATATATATATATATATATATATATATATATATATTACCAAGGTCATAAAATGGCATTAGCAAGCTCAAATTTATATTTATGTCAAACTAGAAAGTGTATAAAAAGGTCACGCAAAGTTTGAGCCATGTTTGAACAAAATCTGTTCGTATTTGACAAATTACCTGTAAATATTAGGGTTAGTTGAATATAGCATAAAATTTTATTGTAAATATTAATTAGTAATAAGTTAAGAAACATAATTTGAGGCGCATAATTACGTAAATGCATGTAAGGCGTAAATTACGGTAAGCATAATTAAGATTTGTTTTAATATTCTAAATAATAAAAGCTTTCAAGTTGATAGCAGTGGTTATTTGAGTTGCACGTGTTATAAATTCAAAGAACTTTATAGTCGTAAACAGATAACGAACATAAAATCTCGTCAACAAATAATAGCTGGAAAAACATAATGAGGAAAAAACACAGGTGCAGACAGCACGTACGAAAACAATATTGATTGTGTTATGTTCATTTTCGGAAATAATTGGTTAGTTCATGTACAATAATTTTTAACTCAAACCCCCTTGGCGTTAAACACGAAAATTAATTTCGTAAATTAAAATAACCCTTTTGCGTGTTTAAAATTGCATTGCAACTAATAATAAATATCCTATATATTTTACTTGATAAATCTTTCTGCTCATTAAAAAAATAAATATCCTTTCTAAGAATTCCTTAACGTGGAATTTACACCATAATTAGATAGACGAGAACGTCTTTCCTAGTATCCAATAATTAATGCTGGTGTGTTTTCCCTTTTGAAAGAATTCGTGGAAATTATTGCAATCAACTCGGGTTTTCCAGTTTTGAAGCCTTAACAACGATATTACTGTGAGCTTTGGTGCCTAATTAAACAAAATTTATATTCATCTTGCTTTGTAATCTGCACAAGTAAACACGTGTAGAATGTTTGGTTGTTTCCGTTTTGGTTGAACCAAATTTCTAGGACTCATTATAGCGTGGTGGGTATTTAGGGTTTTTATAAAATTATATCTTCCGGGTACCACGAATTAATCCTATTTGTAATTGCTTTAGGTTTCTTCCGGCGGCTTTAAAGCTGTAATAAATGGTCATCCCTGGTTCTGATGCAAGAACCACCCCAAGGCGGGACCACCCATACCTCTCCTCTGCTCCGTTATTAAAGATGGCAATAATTACGAGGGTGAGTGGTTGTTTCATATTTTATTTCTATGGGCTCTCGAGTCGGGTCAAACCAGTACCTTTTGGCTTTATTGGTGGACTAAATTTAATAATGGTAGAAAGATGATCTTTATGCGTGTAATGAGGTTGATCATTAGTTAGATTGGGATAAGAGTTATTAATTTCGTGTTTGGGGAATTTGTATGTAATCGTAATTTATAACTGTTGGTTTACCGTGTTTTTTTTTGTGTTCAAAATTTTTATTGGATTAAGACATTGTACTGCCAATGTGGCATAACTGATTTTATAGTTATAATCGTTTAGAGCTGTGGCTTTTAGGGTTGCGTTGGGGTTTTTTTTTGTTGGTTGCTGAATAACTTAGGGGGAGATACCTAAAAACGACAGCTCGCTATTTTAAAACTGTTTTCTGTTCATTGTGTGTGTATATATATATATATATATATATATATATATAAATATATATATATATATATATATATATATAAATATTATAATTAGTTTTTTACACAAGGTAAGTTGATAAATACTTACGTATTGAAATTAATAAGATGAAATAATAACTTAGACTTTTTAAGTAAAGCCCAAATGATCATTTCAAATCGAGCTAGTAATTGAAAGAAGGAAAATATAAGGCTTTGGACAGGATTTGAACCTGCATCTCAGTTTTGCCGGAACTGTGCGTTATCAATTACGCTACCGAGGCCGATGGCTATAATTGGAAAATTTACAAATCTAAATCGTGTACAAGTACCATATATAAACCTAACTTTCAATTACGTTTAGCATTTTTGTCAATCATATCTGAAATTGTCAAGTTTCTGACTTATGTCAGATATAGACAGGAAGCACCGCTCAAAATCACGGCTATAAGCCAAGTATTAATATATAAATATTATAATTAGTTTTTTACACAAGGTAAGTTGATAAATACTTACGTATTGAAATTAATAAGATGAAATAATAACTTAGACTTTTTAAGTAAAGCCCAAATGATCATTTCAAATCGAGCTAGTAATTGAAAGAAGGAAAATATAAGGCCTTGGACAGGATTTGAACCTGCATCTCAGTTTTGCCGGAACTGTGCGTTATCCAATTACGCTACCGAGGCCGATGGCTATAATTGGAAAATTTACAAATCTAAATCGTGTACAAGTACCATATATAAACCTAACTTTCAATTACGTGATTTTGAGCGGTGCTTCCTGTCTATATCTGACATAAGTCAGAAACTTGACAATTTCAGATATGATTGACAAAAATGCTAAACGTAATTGAAAGTTAGGTTTATATATGGTACTTGTACACGATTTAGATTTGTAAATTTTCCAATTATAGCCATCGGCCTCGGTAGCGTAATTGGATAACGCACAGTTCCGGCAAAACTGAGATGCAGGTTCAAATCCTGTCCAAGGCCTTATATTTTCCTTCTTTCAATTACTAGCTCGATTTGAAATGACCATTTGGGCTTTACTTAAAAAGTCTAAGTTATTATTTCATCTTATTAATTTCAATACGTAAGTATTTATCAACTTACCTTGTGTTAAAAACTAATTATAATATTTATATATTAATACTTGGCTTATAGCCGTGATTTTGAGCGGTGCTTCCTGTCTATATCTGACATAAGTCAGAAACTTGACAATTTCAGATATGATTGACAAAAATGCTAAACGTAATTGAAAGTTAGGTTTATATATGGTACTTGTACACGATTTAGATTTGTAAATTTTCCAATTATAGCCATCGGCCTCGGTAGCGTAATTGGATAACGCACAGTTCCGGCAAAACTGAGATGCAGGTTCAAATCCTGTCCAAGGCCTTATATTTTCCTTCTTTCAATTACTAGCTCGATTTGAAATGATCATTTGGGCTTTACTTAAAAAGTCTAAGTTATTATTTCATCTTATTAATATATATATATATATATATATATATATATATATATATATATGAGTAACTTTTACGTAGGATTGCTTATTTTTGGTTTGGGTACTCACGTGCTATTGTACATATTTTTTTTAAATTATAGGTTTCTTTTTTTTGGTGTATTTTGTGTTGAGTATGAATGCGTGAGTGTAAATTTATCTTTATTTATTTCAGGTCACCCTTAAGTTTTTTTTTGTTGTACGTATAAAACCCGCTTCAATTTTAGGTAGGTGGAAAATTTTGTAATTACATTAAAAATTTTTGGGAAGTTTCCGAAGGTAAGCATTATAATTTTTTTATGACAGCCCAACAGTGGGGCTCAATTTCAAAGAACACAGCAATATATATATATATATATATATATATTGTGATATTATGTGATATATATATATATATATATATATATATGTGATATTATGTGATATATATTAGATTTGAACCTTGACGCACTGAAGTACCACTCAGATATCGACTTCTAGTTCGTAAAATGATTGATGAAGGAGATGGTGAGGGCAGTTACTTGTTAAAGATATATAAAATGATAATTAAGAGAAAATGAAGTTTTAAGATTTCAAATTGGGTGTTGGTGATTTCGTAAAGTAGTTTTGAAAAGTATGTGCCAATGAAGTGAACTGCTGTTGCTTGTATATCATAAAATTTTGTTTAAATATTTAAAAGGAAACTTCACTGCCATGTGAATATGTATGTATAGCTAAGATTTGAAGTCACTTAGTACGTTTTCATTTGATTTGAGTTAGGTATAAGATGTTAAACTTTCACTTTCATTTGAATATGTACGTAAAGCCAAAAAAAAGTCAATTAGTATGTTATTATTAAATATAAGTTAGTTATAAGATGTAGAAGTTTTATTTACTTTTCAGTATATAGTTGTAAGTTTCTTATATCATTTAAATTTCACTTGTTTTTAGGATTAAAATATCAATTTATAAATTTTCGGCCAATGACATTTGTGAATTAGTTTACTCCAAATTAGAATTTGACAAGAGCAATAAGATCTATTAATAAAATTTTGGATCATAGAATGTTAGTTGGAAAAGAATTGTAAAAGAGTAGGCTGGTTTAATGTTTTAAGGGGCATCTCCATAGAGATAAAGGACAGTTTTTTAAAAAATTAAAATGGGAGTTGTTGAAATTAAAAATTAAGAAAAAAACTGATTTGAAAGAAACTGAAAAAAAGAACTTTACAAACTATAGAACAAAAAGTGTAATCGTTTTTGTAACAGTTTACGAATTGTATACCTTTTATTATTGTAATCTCCAACATAAAATTCAACGTATGAAAAATGTATTTGTGATATTCAAAGTATAAAGGAACTGTTGATATTAAAAAGTGATAGATGCAAGAGTCCTTGTCATTGCCTTATTATTGACCATTGGATTTCTGGGAGTATTTTTGTGTAGACAGAGGAGTTCCAAAGTGGTGCTATCAGAACGCTGGAATTGCTAAACCTTTGGTGTCAAGCACGGTGTTGATTTCACGGAGCTAAGTTTGCTGATAAGACCAACGACGATAAGTATAAGTGTCTCTAAAGAATTTTTGGCGTACCTAAAAACCTTAAATAAAAGGCGTAAATTCAGTAATACAAATTTTTAAAACGTACTTATCCACAGGTATTAAGAACCCACATCTGGTTCGAATCGTCGCTGTAGGCAGTGAAGCTTCATTGTTCAGCAGCAAGACGTTTCATTGGAAGTTCAGGTTGTATTATTATTATCAGTGTCATATTTAAACACTTAATCCGTTATACTCGATTGAAATCTTAAATTATTAACTAATATAAACTGTTTTACTGTGCGTATTTTTCAAGTAATTGTTTACACTGTCACATTTAGAAATTGCTTTAGTAGAATTAACTAGAGGTCATTTGACTGTCAGTGTCACATACATCTGTATATGGTTCAGAACTCACGCTATATGCAGATATAGATTTATTCACAAAATTAACCTGAGATAAGAGTTTCATTGGTCGAGGCGCAGATTTAAAGACCCAATAGAGAAGTTAGTAAATTATTAATTAAAGAAAGGAAATTATAGGGCAATTTGGTGCATTGCTAATTTACTCATAAATTATAATTATCAAACCAATTCTAAAAGGGGGGGTTATATTATAATATAATATATATATATATATATATATATATATATATATATATATGGAATTATGTGAAGGATTTGAAATTGATAGTGCGGTATGCAAACTAAATCGTGCGTTATACGGTTTGAATCAAGCTTCACGAAATTGGAATGAAAAAATTCAATAATTTCATGCCGAAGATTAGTTTTAAATGTTGCAATCGGATCGATGTTCTTATATTAAGGTAGAAAATGGTATAATATGCCCTGTTCCGTTGTATGTTGATGACCTGTTGTTCTATTGCAAAGATGAACGAAAAATTAATGTTATCAAAAGATTATTAAACAATCAATTCGAGGTGACTGATATTGGAAAGGTTGACACTTTTTTTGGACTGAACATTGAGCAAAACATTGACCAAAGTACAAAAATTTTGAATCAAACAACATTTAAACACAGTTTTGATTAAATTCGGAATGGATCAAAGTAAAAGTGTCAATACAACAATGAATGTAGGTTCGGACTTAAGGAAAGGAGAACCAAACAAAATGCCTGATATTCCATACAAGGAATATGTAACACTTGCAACTCGATCAGATTTATGTGCATCCACAAATTATTTCATTTGGTTCCAAAGTTGCTATACGGTTGAACATTTTACACATACAAAACAAATTTTGCGGAATATTAACGGCACTCTGGATTTAAAGATGATTTATCGAAAGGGAAAAAATGAATATTTTTTGATAAGTTATATGGATTCGGATTGGGCTGGAGACAAAAATGATATCAAATCGATTTCTGGATATGTGTTCAAAGTAGGTAACACAATTAATTGGGCATCGCCTAAGCAGGCTACGGTAAGCTTAACATCGACTGAAACTGAATTTATATCACTCAGTCAGAGCATTTGTGGAGCAAAGAGGCTACGAAGTTTACTAGACGAAATCGATTGAATGCAACAATTATTTTTGTGGATAACCAATCATGCATAAAGGTGGCAGAAGAGCCTCGAGAACACAATCGAATAAAACATATCGATGTTAAATATAATTTTATTCATGAATCTATCGTCATTCAAGAAGTGAAGCTGTTTTTCAAACCTTGCACTGATCAACTAGCTGATATAATGAATTTGTTTTAAATTTAATTTTGAATTCAAGTGGGTATATGTAGTAAAATTTATTGAAATTAAGAGGCGGTATTGCAATACTTTAATAGTTAACTTCATATATTATAATTTCAGTAGCTTTAACACTGATCACATCACTTGATTGGAAAATCCGTCATAATAATATAATAAAAGTTTTTCATTATAAAAACATATTTGTGCTTTACTTTTTATTTGCTAGTTTAATTCTCAGGCGTCCAACTCTTGCTTCATGTGATTAATTTATTACTTCTGTCTCCCTCCTTACGGTATCATGCGTTTGTGAGAGAAAGATTGAGAACCATTCAATGAAGATCCATTAAATTAAATGAGTTTGGGAAACTTTTTGTTTGTATTATTTCTGCTCCAAAAGATTAGGCAATTAAAAACAATTTATAGTAAAATAGTACCATAATGATTTTGGTGTTTGAATTGCAGGAGTTTTGGGGAAGTCGACGGCGTGGTTTAGATTGCGTACAGCTGCTATAACCGACCACAGGATAGAATATGTACAAGAATTGCTGTCCGCAATGAAAACTATAAAAATGTACACCTGGGAAACATTTCACGTCAGGGCAATAGACAAAATCAGACGGTTAGTATAATAATCACTTTCTGTAGTTTCAACAAAAATATATTTTAGTAAAGAGGTATTAAATATTTTAGCACTTTGGCCTATAGAAGCACTAAGCAGAAGTCTAGGAACTATTTGTACAAAAATGATTTTAGGTATTATTATTGCTACATATGTTGCTTCTGGTGAAAATCTTACCGCAGAGAAGGCTTTTATATTAGTAACTTGTATGCAACAGCTTTTTGGATTACTCGTTATATATATTCCCTGCTATAGCAACCAATTTGGTAATTTTATTGCAGCGCAAGAGCGACTAGATGCTTTTTTGAATGCTCCAGAGATTTCCACCAATTTTATTACTAATGGCACCTCAAAAGCACCTGCAATACTGGTTGAAAATTTAACTGTACGATTTAAAGACGCCAACATTTTAACGAATATCAGTTTTATTGCGCACGACAGATTAATAGCATTAAAAGGACCAATAGGTTCAGGTAAATCCACTCTGCTGCTTTCGCTAATTGGAGAAGTTGAACGTAAAGCGGGTATAATTGAAACGTCAGGAACTATTTCCTACGCTTCTCAGGAACCTTGGTTATTCCCTGGAACTATAAAACAAAATATTCTCTTTGGAGAACCGTATGATACTAAACGTTACAAAACTGTTATACGAGTATGTAATTTAGAAGAAGATTTGGAACTGCTTTCCCATGGTGACTCAACGTCACTTACAGATCGTGGACTTAATTTAAGTAAAGGGCAAAGGGCTAGAATTAGCTTAGCTAGATGCGTGTACAAAAACACAGACATTTACTTGATAGACGATTCTTTATCTTCCTTAGACGAATCAGTTGCTGATGCAATATTTATTGGGTGCATTAAGGAATTTTTGCACGACAAGCTATGCGTCTTTGTTACACAAAACGAGAGACACATTAAACAAGCGCAGCAGGTGTTAGAACTACATTTGGGTACTTTAAAGATACATAGAAACATCGATTTTCCATATAACCAGAATGAAGATTACCGCAATCTCAAAAATACTTTAGTTAAAGATAACGATATAAACAGTAATAGCTTTGGATTAGAAAGTATGAACAGTGAAAAAGATTGTTCAAATGAAACCGAAAAACTATTAAGTATCGCAAATGATCAACCCAATATGTACAAGGAACTTAACGAAATAGGTGTTGTTTCTAACAGAATCTATTACCGTTATCTGTTGTCTGAGAAGGCATGGTTATTTATCGTATCTGTGTTATTAATGGCTGGGGTCCAGGGTACTAACAGTTGGTTGGATTATCTTATAAGTCTTTGGTAAGTGAAAAACTTTAAAGGATTTTTAAGAAACAAATTATTAGAATGTCTAAATATTACTGTTTTAGGATTAATGCCGAACAAATGTTGTCAAATTACAAAAACGGTGGAAAATGGAATTCCACAGAATACGCCAATTTAGAAGAATTCTCCACTAGTATGCTATCACAGCTTTTTGTTTTAGTGGCAGCTTGTTTTTGTCTAGGTATAATAAGTTACACAGCGTTTGGTTTTTTTAGTTGTTCAGCTTCCACTAGCATCCATCGCATTTCCGTATCAAAAATTTTCAATGCTGTGATGGATTTTTACGATGAAAATCTATCAGGAAATGTTGTCAACAAATTTTCAAGAGATATTGCAATCATTGACGAACAGCTACCATTGTCTGCGTATCATTTTCTGCAGGTATGAGAAATTAAATATAAACACAAAACAATTCTTCGAGTTTTAGGTGTGCTGGCTAACATTTGCTTCGTTAATAATGATATCGTTGATGAAACCGTATTTGGCAATACCGTCAGCGATACTTCTAGTTATTTTATACCTAGCACGTCGTTTCTATTTACCAACAGGACGTAGCATTAGAAGACTAGAAGGTTCAAGTATGTTAAAAATTACACTAGCACTTTAGTTTAATATGTCTATTTGTTAGTTCGAAGCCCGATTGTAGGGCACTTGAATGCAACTTTTGATGGGCTGCCAACAATCAGAGCGCATCAAATGCAAAACACTCTAATAGAAGAGTTTGAATATTACTTGAATCTGTATAGTTCTGTGATATTCATGAATATATCAACTCAATGGGCATTTTCGTATCTTTTGGATATACTGTGTTCATCATACGTAGGAATAATAACATTCGCTATGATAGCGTTTAAGGATGGTAAATATTAACAATTTCATTGGGTCTGACAATGAAATAAATCATAAAAATGTACAATAACACTCAATTGAATTGAACTGTTTGAACTAATTAATAAATGGTGTCCTGCTTGCATGCGCTGTAGTAATGGTAGATCAGGTGACTCCATGGCTTAGTTGGTATGCGTGCGACTTCTAATTCTAAGGTCCAAAGTTCGATTCTCGAAACGGACCCCTTGTAAAATGTTATTCAGAATTTTTTTTACAAAAGTACGCCCTGGTTCGGATGCGAAGTAAAATGTAGGTGCCGCGTGTGAGTGTTGTCACGCACATTAAAGATCCCTACTTTAATTGGATCATCAGAGGTATAGAAAAATTCAAAATCTCCGGGTAAAACAAACTTGCTTCCTGGCCATTATAGCACCTTCGTATGGAGCATGGAAAAATCAAATGTAATATAAAGGTTGACCTGCATATTACTACACGGGGGCGACTTCTTAGTATTAATATTAAGCGATAAAAGGGGACGATTTAATTAGTATAACATTATTGTTACATTTATTAATGCCGTGATAAGGGGTCACGAGAGGTCATTAAAACCCAAATTTTACAAATAAGTCCCACCAAAATATAAAAGACTTCGGAAAAAATGAAAATTTCCGTCAATTCATGGTTATGCACTGTATAACACAAGCGCACTTTTATTCATTGAAGTACAAGCGGAAAATCAAATTGCCCGTGAATAAATAATCACCTTGTATTATATAACTGTATTGTAAATAAATAGCAAGTAACGCACGTTGTATATGCAAAAATAATTAATTGTAGAATACCGTAAAACGCATTTAATGCGAATGTAAATCGATCATTTTAAGATAAATACAAAACCATTTATTTTCACTTATTAATTATCAATACATTTTTAATAAAAATGCTTTTCATTTGCTATAATTCGCATAAAATAGTACTAGCTTTACGCATTTGGATAAAAATAAATAATTTTGTGTATTTGAAAACCCAATTCCAACCTTAATAGGCGTATTAAAAATACGTTTTGATGCTAAAAGGGAATATTTTGCATTAAAAAGCATTTAAAGTTTAAATTAATAGCCTTGTGAATTATATAAATTTATTTTAAATAGAGAGTTTTCTGGAATAGACGAAATTAAGAAAGAAGTTTCGAGAGGAATTGGGAGAATACATCAATTCGAATGAACTCATTAATAAATGAACGTTTGTTCCAAGAAGCGGTTCGAACACTAAAAAATAACCGAAAAAAATTGATTATATTTCGCATTAGTATGCGATGCCTCAATAAATGTATATGTATTAGACTGGGACAAACAGTGCGCGTACTCATACCTGGAACGAGATAATGAGGTAATAAAGAAAATTACGTAAGATAATAAGATATATAAGGAAGCGTTTATTAAATACAAAGATTTATTCAATTCTTAAATTCGATCGCAAAATGTTATCTTAATTAAGTCACGAGCTGTTACTTTGCGAAAATAATATTTGAAGTATGCAGTAAGCATACTATAATTTAATAATTACGACGGTACAATGAATATAAAAGTGATGTATTAAATGCAAATTACATAAAAAGTGTGATTTATGAATTACAATAAAGAGGGAAAAATTATTCAATACAACGCTATTTTAAAAATTTTATTAAATAATCGAAAGGAAGATTTAACCAAAAAAATATACCTTGGTGACTGCTATTTGAAATGAGGGTTTTAAGTACGGAAAATCTTGTAAGCTGATTTGACGTCAATTTAAAATAAGAATATATTTAATTGCAAAGAGCGTTTTTGTGGATTCTGCAAGTATTACTTTTAGATTTATTTTTAACTGATATTGGAGTATTTGTATTTAATTAAAGGCAGTATAATAAGTGTTAATCATATAATATTTTTTTGTGAGGATTTTTATTTGGAAAGTTTGTGTTCAGAGTTCGAAATACTCTGACCCTTTAATAGATTATCTGTCAAGAATTTTTTGGCCAAATCTTACAAGCGTGAGAATAAACAAAGTCAGGTAAAATATTCATAAAAAAAGGAAATTTTAGAAGCAGATTATTCTAGAAGTTCAATGAACACCCTTTTCTGGTTTCCTTAAATATCGACTGATATTTTAAATGCACGCGTTTCGTACCAATGTATGTTTGGTATTTAGAGCAAAACGCAAATATATATTATACACAATAGAGCACTTCTTGGATGAAGTTTTTGACAAACGTTATAACGGCCTTTTTCGATTTTCAACCAATTGCAACGGCATAACAAATTTAAAATTAGCTAAGTAGTTTGCATGAAATAGCCCCTGGATTTCTTTATTTCTGGGGGGTTCGAGCGTTTGGTCTTTTTTTGTACAACCTGTCTACACAATCTATTAAAGAAACTAATACGTTAATGGTTTTTACTGAGATAACACAATTCGAATTTATAAGCGATGTAACGTAAGTAACATATAAATTATCGATTTTAGTGAAATATTAGTGAACGTTACGCACTTTGCCGTCCTTAATGTTATTGAAAATAACGCGGCATACGTAACGAGGTCACTAGCAAATGCGTACCAAAGCAGGTGCAGATCTAGCTATTTGAACAGGCGGTATCAAGATAACACAAATAAATGAAGTTATCTCGGATTCTTCAATAATGATCACGACAAATATAATTAATTATACAAGGGTTACATTTTGTTACCCTCATAACACGAAGATATAATCTTTTGGTAACGATACATACCATGCGCTTATCAGGATAACTTTTACGTGCACAACACTCGACGGCCTTGCCAAGCCTATCTTAATATTTCTTTACTTCGTCTCGTAGGTAACACATTTAGTTTTCTCAGGAAACAAGCACTTTTCTCGCTTACGCTAGGAGAGGGCGTTATCAGTACTAATATAGTACTGTTTTTAATTAAACACATCATGCAGCAGGGGTTGTAAACGTACCGAAACAACTTCCTTCTAGGCTTGTAACATACCATTATTCCTACCTTAAGACACTACTTCTTCTTCATTAATAATGAAAATTTTTTCAATCACGGGTTTTTATGCATTTATACTGGATGCACTTGGCGTTGTATTACATTATATTCTCTGTGAATATGAATATTTAAATTCTCCGAATTTCCTCTGGTATATATTGCTATGAACTCCTGTAACTATCATGCCCCGACGTTGGGTCGCATAATAAATATGTTATGTATTAACTGGAACTCTCGATCGCCGACTTTGGGCTGTCCAATAAATACTTGATGTGATAACGCCGTACTCGGTATCAATGGCGTATTCAACTTATAACTCCACCTCTCAGTTTAAATCATCAAATTACACTCCCACTATTTTTATTATTCGGCCTCGACTAGCTTTTATTTTGAATTATAAAATGAAGTTAGTTAATTCCATATAATAAAAAGAAATATTATGTACAGGTTTTGAAAATTATTAAAATACACTTTCCAATCAATCAATATTGTAAATCTTATTTATCTCAAAAATTATATGCTTTTTAATCAATCTAAAGTCACCAAAAACTATTCTTTTTTATAAAAGAAGCCTGGAACGTTCAAAGCCCCTTTATTATATTACGTACCTTCTACGTATGTAAAGTTCGTTGTTGACTCAGTTAGACTAGTTTATATTACTTAAGCAAGTTCAATATTCAAATTCAAATAGAAAACAAATGTCTTAAAACTAAAAAGATCTAACCTGGTCTGTTTACTTTGTGCTTCTTTATTTCTTCCTCGCAACTTAAAATTGTACCAAGACCATCAACGCATCCATTATCAACCAACATCAATTAGAATTTTCCATGCACTATCATTAACATCGTATTCGAAATAATTTTTCATCAATTCGGAATTATTATATACCCATTTAAAATATTATCTATCCCCACGCTTGAATTATTACATTTGAATTATTGTGGTCACCCTCTGAATTATTATCACTAGCCTCAGATTTAGATTTATTATCATCCAACTTGGATTTATCTTAGTCAAACTTAGAACATTATACTCCCATAAATTTTTCTCACCGGACTTAGAATATTATCGTCACCGAACTTAGAGCCGTTAATCGGCAATAGAAATTTTCATCTTCGTCGCACTATCTGTCACTAAACAAATTTCACTTTTAAATATTATTCTTACGCGATACTTTTAGGTTCAGAGTGACGCACCTTGGCCTTTGTTGAGTTGCAAATTAAGCTCCGTTATCATTTCTCGCTGTTAATATATGAGTGAGTCCCCCCTGTCTGTGGGTTTGGCTTACTAATCTTAACCAATAAAGTCTTCGCATTTCCTACACTTAAAGTTGTTTTCTGATGTAACATTCTCGGCGTTTCGAGTAATTGTTGTTTGATTACAGATGCTTTGTTATCAGCCTATGCGGTGTTTTGAGAAAATAATCGCTTTTCCATATTATACACAAATACCTGATGCAATTTAAATTTCAATTTTCATATATGCTTATTTATTTACGCATTTTTAATTACCTTTACTTATCAAAATGTTAATTGTTTGTACGCACTTACACTACACTTCTTTAAGTTTTATCTCTTATCTCCGTATTATCATAACTGATTGGAATTCGTTTGAATGCGTGTTTAAATACATTTATTATGCTTACTTCTAAATACGCGTTCCTCTACTGAAATATATCGTTATTTGCATTACCTAAAATTTACTAAAATTCTATACACCGGGTGTTAAATATTCGTTATTTACCTAATGCATGAATTACTTGTTTCTATGCTAACTAAGCGTCTTATTGTTATAAGATGTGTCTATCTGCGTCGCTTAAAACTACTTATACTCTATATACAGGGTGTTAAATGCTTACTATTTACAAACTATCCCAATTACTTAATTTTCTCCTAAATAAATGCAGTTTTCTGGTTCCTATTGTGATTTCTGATTACTACATGACCATTGCTATAAAATACACCCTTAAGCAACCCCTTATTACAGCATTATATATATATATATATATATATATATATATATATATATATATATATATGCAAAAGCTGCTTTGATGATGTCCCACATTTATGGACGCCAAAATGTTATGTGTTCCGTTGCTGCGAACTTCTAGTCCCACGATTAGGTCGACATTTTGTTGCGAAAGCTGGGTTTATTATTGCTCCACTTTTAGGCGTTTAATGCTACAAACCTTTGATGCTGCTTATATACCTAAAAAGCATAAAATATTTCTTCTTCGCAACGAAGTATGCCACGGCTACTCGGCTGCTTTCTGTAAATAAAGTAACTACTAAAAAAAATTCTGCTACGGTAAATCGCTTAAGTTAATTAACATACTCATAGAAAAATACACGCCAAGATCAATGTAAAACTCTTTGTTCAGCGTTCACTCATTATTTATACATTATATACATCCTCTTTTTAAAATAATACATTTCAAAATACATTTTGAAATCAATAATAACTCCAGATAAATATATACAATTATTTTATCATAGAAAGTAACAGGGTTTTACCACAGTGTTTACTTTATGTCCGGTTTAATACAAGCTCATACTAAAACCTTAATTTTTCGTGCCAATTTTTGCACATCAATCCCCCAAAAATACCATTTTATCTTGTACATACACCAAATACTATTAATATTATAAATTCCCAAATAAAATACAGTAAAATAATACAACAGAAAAAGTTCAATCTGTAACTCTTTCCAAGTTTGTCTTTTTAGTTCATCAAATTATACCCACAATGCACAAAAACATCTGTTTATACATATATGCAAACAAAACAGTTACCTGCATTCTAACACTGCCAACAGGACTGCCGTCATACTATCAACGACTGTTACCTTCAGAAACTTTCCCAATCTGAATTGCAACACCCAAAACTGCAAACTGCTACCATATCAGCACGACGCCATCTGGTCTACTAATTCCATAGCGTCTTCGGACTCCCAAGCCTCTTCTATCAATTGTTGGTAATCAAGTAAATCGACCACACAGCCATCTACACCACTTCCAAATTTTGAACTTGGAATATTTAGTGCAAATGAAATTGTAACAGGCTTTACTTACATAAATTAAACTTTGTTTCAACTTGTACAAGTACCATTTTTTCTTGGAGCTGTCAGCTGGTTGTAAGCTGAGCGTGACGTACGCTTGTTGAAAACCCCAGAGAGTTGTCTGTTTGTTGGAAAATTAAAAGATCCCCACAACACTTTGTTGGTGTCTATGTACTCTTATCTCCACTTCCAATCTGTTAGAATTCTTCAAATGTCTTTCAATACAAACAAACAACACCTCTAACGGTCCACAATTCTTAAGTTGTCCAACCACCACTCTCCTTCCACGAACACTTTAACTCACGTACACAAACTTCAACGGTCCATCGAAATTCTAGAACTTGTCCCACACCACAAGCTAACGTGTACATTTCTCTGTATTCTCTATACAAACAAACTCCAACGTTCAATAAATTCTGTGTATTCGTTCTAACTGACAACATTTTCCAAAACATTTCCTCGAAATTCACCTGAACATAACAAACGTGCCCACTCCACTAACCTATTTTCGCCAAATGTCTACAATCCCACTTTAAAATCTAGTGTATATTTACTACAACTGACCATTTAAACTACGTTCCTAATGCAACATGTTTTATGTGCCTCTCTTTAACCTACACACTAAAATCCCCTGTCTCTTACTTTGTATATTTCTACTACAATTTATATCTTTTTCGCTCTAACATCCACTCTATACCAACTACACCTCTTATACCGTGTTTTCAAGTTCCGTTGTAACCAATATACCACTTACCCACTCCTAACAACATTCAAATTATGCTTATTTCACTTATACCTATTTTAACTAATAATCTCTCCGTGTTCCTTGTTTTCACCCCAAATCAACTAACACTTAACACGTGATATTCTTCTCTTCTTTTTACCCATTCTAACAAATAACTTTTCTTTGTTTTGCTGTTGGCACGCAGCATTTGTAACTGACAAATCTATACATTCCAAAAACTTCCTATCTTCTTAGCGAGGCTCTAAATTTATTTTAGTTAACAGCCGAAAACAACACTGGCTAGAATTCGTTTGTTTGTGCAGTTTTATCTGCGATGCTCCTTATTAAAAATCCGAGAAAACTTGTAACGGCTTCAATCGTTTACAGATTAACAATCTTCGGAAAGCTTTAACAACACTTTCAAACTCGTAACAAATAACAAAACGGTCACTTAACTTTAGTAAATATTACTCCAAAAACAGTTTAAAACTTTTGCAAATATACATCTCCTTTTGCAATATTTAAAAGTATTTGAATTTATGTCAAATACTAATGTTAAATTTGCTTATGATATAAGAAATTTTAAATGCTCTTTACACACCCTATACTTTATGAATATTTACATTATAACACACGCTAAAGGATGTTACTAAATTAACTTTCAGCTTCAGTAAAATTATTCATTTCTCTACTAATATGAAAAACGTTTCAAATTGTTGTGTATATTTTCACATCTGAAACTTAAAATAAACTACTACAAAATGCATCAGTAATATTGTTTTAACCCCCAAATTTCACAGAATATTCTTTCTATTTGAATACAATTTAAAACTAATTTTAGACTTTTATTTGAATTCAAATATACCCAATTACTCTCAACTTATTATTTAAACATCTATGTACACCTATACTTTCCTACAAATATTTATACTTGTATTGATTACTATTATTATTTACACCATTATTATCAACTATTATTTACACCTACATCTACTTGAATCTTACGCTCTTCTTTATTCCTAGAGTCATCCTTCTTACATGTTTAATGAAATGGATCCTTGCTTTTCCTCTTATTCCTATTACTATCTTCATAATTATTTCACGGAAAATTAAAGTTAACATATCATCGACGTACTTACTATACACTCGTTCATACGCCCCTAAAATTGCCTGCTTGGCCTTACTCAATGCTATATTTGACTTAGGCAAACCATACGGTACCCCTTAAAATTATAGTCTTCTTTCCACTGAAAATCCTGTGTACCTTCTAGAATTTTTATGTAACGGAATTAACCGGAAAGAATTCCTCACATCAAGCTCACTGAAGATTGGTTTACCACTTAACCTAGTTAAAAGTGTGTCCATGGATGGTGGACAATAAAAGTGTGGTTTAGTCCGTTGGTTAATTTTCCTCGCATCTAAACACAAACGAATGCTATTATATTTTTTTTGACCACTACCAACGGGTTCAGAAAATGTGTATTTAAATATTCAATTATGCCATCATTCAACATTTTTGCTAACTCACAATTTACTTGCTCCCTATATGCTACAGGTATCGGGTATATTTTAGAATTAAGTGGTTCTGAATTGTCAACCTCGAAAACCTGCTCATAACCTAGCGCTGTGCTCGCCAGCACACCGAATAACTCTGAATGTTTTTTCAAAAGTGCCCGAACTTTCTCAAATTTTTCCTCCGGACATTTAATTGTATTTAACTCATTTACCTCCAAATCATCTATTTCTGTTAAATTCACACTTAATCCCACGTCATCTTCTGTGACCTCGTAACTCTCTTTCCAGGGCAATACCATATCCCTAAATTTACTACCCTTTTTTCCATGTCTTTAACCAGACCTAACTTCACCACACAATTCATATTTAGAATAATCCTCCATCCAATTAGAACTCATTTATTATAAAACTCATGGGAAAATACAAAAATTTAATATTATCACGCCGTTCTCAGTTGTTTGAACTAAATTAAGTAAAATAAAGTTGTTTACGATATTTTCAAACCACCGGCATTTCAAAAATTGACAAACATACCAATTAGATTGTATTTTTAAATCTTATCTCTGCTAACTCTAGGGAAACTCCATAAATTTGTACATAATGACGATTATCTTTTATTTTATTAAAACACCGCATTGTAAACAGATTTCTATCATATTGAAATGACATTTCTCTCGAACCCTTTGAAATCTAGCTTGAAAATTTTATGAAGTTTATTATCACTCAAGAACGTGTGTAATAGACAATATTTCAAATACTTTCAGGACTTTATCTTATATAAAATTTAAGTTCTCCACTTTCAGTTTTAAACAAAAATACAATATTTGCGAATTTTTAAAAAATTGTATTTTGTAAGAGAGTAAAATCCTTACCTTGATTTGCAACATTAAAATTTTAAAATGGTGGCTTTTGCTAGCCTTTCTATGACTGCATACAGATGTGGGTCATCAATTGTATAACAAATATATATCTGTTCGTTTTGTGTCCAGTTTAAATATAGTTATTTATTATACCGGGTTATCCAAAAGTCCCGCAACCCTAAAATATTTTTTCTGGACCGAATTTTCTGGAAAAACTTTTCATACAAAATTTTAGGTTTGTCCTCCAGCTATCTAGCTGTGGCCTTGAAGTTGACCTTGATAGTGACCTTGAAGGCCAAATCGTTGTCAAGTTCACTTTTTCGAATAGACACCCCTATTTTTTATTACGGATTCGGAAAGAGCACAAATTTTTTTAAATGATCTTGACCTTGGCCATGACCTTGAGATGACTTTGAAGACAATTGAGGCCAATTAAGAAAAAGTATTTCCAATATTTTAGGTTTTTTCGAGAATTTTTTTACAAATACTCAAGATTGTGCTCCACCTAAATGTTTGTGACCTTAAAGTTGACCTTGACGGTGACCTTAAGGGTCAAATCGTTTTTATGTCAATTTTTCAAATAGAAACCCGTATCTTTTATTGTGGATTCGGAAAGAGCACATAATTTTATAAATGTCCTGAATTTAGGCCTTCACCTTGAGATGACCTGAAGACAACTGAAGTCAATTAAAAAAAATATTTCCAATATTATTATTTATTATTTTCCAATATTTCCAATATTAATTGGCTGAGAACACTTACCACTTTGCTTAACTGGCTAAGAACACTTACCACCACGGTGGTGGCACTCTATAGACGATTCTGTTGGTGCATTTTAGTATTAACACTATCCGAATAGATCGCGCCCACAATTTCAACAGCAATTATTGATTGGCATTTATTTGACATTAATTTGACGTTTAGAATTATTGTTTATCTAACCATAGCGCTATTCAAAGATTGTTTAATTCGATTTGCTGCATTTCAAAAAATTGATTGTGGATTGTGATATTAATAATCGACTTTTTGATTATATCCAGGTGTGTGATTTAAAAAAATACAATTAGGTTTACTTAAGATTACATTACTATTGTTTTTGTAGGTACTTATTTCACCGTCAATGGCTGCTATTACATACCGATATTGAATGGACAAATAATTTATTGTAAAACTGAAAGTTAAGAGAAACTGATATCTTAAACTTAAAGCTTGGTGTTTGTTGATACATTACTGTATTTAGAAGAGATTTATGTTTATTAGCTTTTGTAACAAATGGTAAAATAATGGGTTACATATTTTTATATTTTTATGGGATACGTTCTCTACTATGTGAGAGGTTGTGGAAATAAAAATGCCACTAGGTACAGATTTTCAAATCCTTATAAGAATAAAATTACGTTTTCATGATTATTTTTTAATTTGTATGCCAATGGCCTGTTTTGTTGAATTTGTCAATAGTACCTGAAATCAGTTTTTCTTCTTTCTGTTATATGCAATAAGCCAATAATATATTTTGCTAAAATGTTTATTTCATTTCTTAAAATGCATGTATGATGTTCAAATATATATGTTCAGTATTATTAATTTGACTTATATACATACATAATGTATATATGTAGTTCATTTTAGTGAAATATGGAAATATAAATTTTTGCATCTATAAGCTTTCAAATTAATTTGTAAGGCTATCTTAGATGTAAACCATAGCAGGGTTTTTAACCTTTTAAATATAATGGAAATACAAACCAAACTTATAATTTCATAGGAAGTATTAACACTATCCGCCCAGATGACGGACAAGGACGCCAACAACTTATAAACAGAAGGTGGCACATCTATACTAACTTATCTAACCTATGCTTACCTCCTTGCCTTCACTAGCTGGGAACACTTACCACCTTGCCTTAACAAGCTGAATGCACACAAGGTCTTGCCTTAACTAGCTGGGAATACTTACCACCTCGTTTCAACTGACCGGGCACACTTACCACCTTGCCTTTACTGGCTAGGAACACTTAACACCTTCCCTGAAAATACTTTTTAAATTAACCTTAATTTTCTTCAAGGTCATCTTCAAGGTCATTACCAAGGTCAATTTGGAAAACTTTGTGCTCTTTCCGAATCCGCAATAAAAACCTAAGTTTCTATTTAAAAAATTGACCTAAAAACGATTTGACCTTCAAGGTGACGGTCAAGGTCAACTTCAAGATCATTAACAAATAGGTGGAGCACAATCTTGAGCATTTGTAAAAAAATTCTCTACACAGCCTAAAATATTGGAAATACTTTTTTTAATTGATCTCAATTGTCTTCAAAGTCATCTCAATATCACGGCCAAGGTCAAGTCATTTATAAAATTTTGTGCTCTTTCCGAATCCGCAATAAAAAATAGGGGTGTCTATTCGAAAAAGTGAACTCGACAACGATTTAACCTTTAAGGTCATTGTCAAGTTCAACTTTAAGGCCACTACCAGATAGCTGGAGGACAATGCTAAATATTTTGTATGAAAATTTTTCCAGAAAATGAGGTCAAGAAAAAATATTTTAGGGTTGCGGAACTTTTGGATAACCCGGTATCATGGAAAACGTACTAGATTTTAGCTCGAGATGTGTTTGTCACCCGATTCTAAGCGAAGGGAGACAAAACACGGAGAGTTAAAATCTTACATTTTTATCCGTGTATAATACACTATTTTTTTCTGTGACAGGCAAAACGATGATTTAATATTAAAAATATTACAATATATTAAAGTCAAAAAATCAATCGATGTAAAATTTGAAGTTTCAAACAAGTAATCAAATATCTGTCAATTTATTTCTGCGAGTGGTTTCAAAAATTGCTTACTTAAGTTGTTTATATCGGTTGTTTTGAACGCGACGAAGTTATGATACAATGTTATGTTATACCCGAATGATACAAATGTAGACTCGACTTTAAATTAAATATCTTCGTGTTCTTTCTTATTTGCACATACCCGGGGAAAAAGTACTCATTTTTTTCCGAGGAAAAAAAATAATTCATAAAGAGTGACATTTTGTTACCTGTCACGAAAAATTAAATGTCAAATTTTTTTCCCTCACAGAAAAAATATATTATTCTGAAGTTTTTCGGTACTATTGGACAGTGATTAAATATGCCTTTTCACAGTTGACATGTAAAAGCTCATCAGGACCCTACAATTACAGATGTAAATTAATTACTAATACTGCTTTTAATAAAAGTTACATGAATACATTTAGCTTATTGGTTAACTTAAGGTTAAACAGATTTTGTTGTAAGGGTAATTAAAAATTGACATTTAAAATTGATGGTTAGGTCTAATTCTCTGACATTGGTGGTGTTTATCTATCCACATACATATGCATTATCATAAACACAAAACATACATTATATCAGTAATTGTTTAAAATATTATTGTAAATTAGGTTTAGACCTTGAATGTCCATTTTGTTGTTGATGATGTTGGGTGTTGTTTTTATTTTAATTATGTCTAATGAGAGGTTGGGGGTTTTACATTATACTAAAAAACAGTAACAGGAGTCAGAAATGTGATAAAGGTTGGTAAGATGATAGTAGCGTTTAGATTTGGTACTAACCAAACGCGGTCTTAGTTCAGGTATATATGAACACATGATATCATAAGAATTAGGAAATAAAAAATGCATGATCAAGTACAAGAGATTATCCAAATTGTTTGAAAAAGAAAGAGACTTTAAATCATACGAAGTACTAGGTCAGAGTGGACGGAAAAAGACTTAGAAGGTAAAAAGTAATTTAATATATGTAGCGTTGTAGACATAATTTCTAAGGGATCAACGTGAGGTTAAAATAGCATGTCCCAAGAGGTAAGCGAGTGGAGTAAATAATCTTTGTTCCACTAAAGATAGTCGTTTTAAATCTTAAACTAATTTATGATCGCTTTTGACATAGTGGTAAACTTGTACAACCACTATGCTTAAATGCCAATATCAATCGATGACTATTATAAAAGTTGTTTATCACAGATGATAGTTTCAAAAGTGTTGACTACCATGGCGTAAAAAAGAGTCTTCTAGTATACATTTCAACTACAAGCTTAACAAATTACTTAATAATAGTTTCAAAACAAATGTAGTTATATAGATATTTACAGTGCTTCCTACATCATTTTATTCGCGGTTATGACTGTCTTGTAATGACTTCATTCTTGCTACCTGTTTATGTTACTACATCGCGCAAGCAATATTTTACTGAATTTGTTTCCATGTTTGCGCAAACGAATGCACCAAAAATTTTTTTCTGTTTTAGGTTTATTATCTAGTCAGGTTGGTTTGGCAATCACACAGTCGCTTTCATTAACAGGGTTTCTACTTCAGTATGGTATCGTTAAATGGGCCGAAGTAGAAACCAGTATGACTTCTTTTGAAAGAACTATGAGCCTCATCAAAGTAGAAACGGAAAATCATGAGGGGAAGAAACCTCCGAACTGGCCAAATGTTGGACAAATTGTCTACAATGAAGTTGTTTTGCGATATCCAACAACTGGAGACATGGTTTTAAAAAAGGTTAGCTTTGCAGTCGATTCTAAAGAAAAGCTCGGCATTGTTGGTAGAACAGGAGCAGGAAAGTCGTCTATTGTATCAGTATTATTTCGGTTGTATAATTTTGATGGTGTTATAACTATAGATGGTATTAAAACAACAGATGTCAGTCTTGCATACCTAAGATCTAAAATATCTGTAGTACCTCAAGATCCATATTTATTTACAGGAACCGTAAGAGAAAATTTAGACCCCAATAATGAATTTTCTGATAAACAATTATGGACAGCTTTGGCTGAGGTAGAAATGAACACTTTAATCGAGCGCTTAGATACAAAAATTGGTGTTGGCTATAAAAATTTTAGCATTGGACAAAAGCAACTGCTTTGTTTGGCGAGAGCAATATTACGTAGAAATGCAATTTTAGTACTTGATGAAGCCACTGCTAATTTAGACACTGACACTGATAAAACAATTCAAAAGACAATTAAAAATAATTTTTCTGATTGTACGATAATTACAATTGCGCATCGTATCAGTACAATAATTGGTAGCGATAGAATACTAGTGTTGGATCAAGGAAAAATAATTGAGTACGGAAGTCCAGAATTTCTCCTAACGAAGCGTGGAAGATTTTACAGTCTAGTAAAGCGTGCAGGATTACTCACTAATGAACGCCAAGTTGCAACGAATGTACAAAGTAATTAATAATGATTCTTAATTTTGAATAATAAATCTTTAAATTGATTATTTAATGTCTTTATTTGTTTTTTAACTTAAAATATAAAAATTATGCAAATGCAAATCATAAATTATGGATAGCAATTGAAAGAGTCTCATCTGGCAAGCGCATGTTTCTATATACAGTGCTTGCCGTAAGGGCCCCCCTACACCTGCGAATATGTATGATTGACTTGGTACAAACAAAAGAAGCACGACTCTAGACGCGTTGCTCATCATCATTTTGTTTTCGACCTTACTTAAGGTCGGTTTGACGCAGCTCTAACTTCTTTTCTATTCTGTGCTAATCTAAAAAGCTCTACATACCCTTCACAACCTAAATTTCTAATAATTTGACTAATATAGTTTGGTCTAGGTCTTCCTATATCCTTCTATCTTTTTCCTATCCAGCTGGCTTTACATAGATATTAGCAACCTGATGGTTGTTAAAGAACTCTAACATGTTTACATGATTACCATTTATAGGGAAATGAAATATAACCTGGTTATCCGCTTCAAAAAGGAAAAGTGTTAAATTATATGTTATGGTAAGGCTTAAGCAACGAATCGCTGCCAACATGCCAGACCGCTACCTAATTGTGAGTTATGTCATGGTGACGTTTATTAAATTATATGTTAAGGTAAGGCTTAAGCAACAAATCGCTACCAACATGCCAGACCGCTACCTAATTGTGAATTATGTCATGGTAACGTTTATTAAATTATATGTTATGGTAAGGCTTAAGCAACGAAACGCTACCAACATGCCAGACCGCTACCTAATTGTGAGTTATGTCATGATGACGTTTATTAAATTATCTATTATGGTAAGGCTTAAGCAACGAAACGCTACCAACATGCCAGACCACTACCTAATTGTGAGTTATGTCATGATGACGTTTATTAAATTATCTGTTATGGTAAGGCTTAAGCAACGAAACGCTATCAACATGCCAGACCGCTACCTAATTGTGAGTTAAGTCATGGTGACTTTTATTAAATTATATGTTATGGTAAGGCTTAAGCAACAAATCGCTACCAACATGCCAGACCGCTACCTAATTGTGAGTTATGTCATGGTGACGTTTATTAAATTATATGTTATGGTAAGGCTTAAGCAACGAAACGCTACCAACATGCCAGACCGCTAACTAATTGTGAGTTATGTCCTGGTGACATTTAGTTAACTGATTTTTATTTTTTTTTGTTTTGTTTTCGAACTTACTTAAAGTCGGTTTGACGCAGCTCTAAATTCTTTTCTATTCTGAGCTAGTCTAAAAAGGTCTACATACCCTTCGCAACCTAAATCTCTATAATCTAAGACTTTACTAAATAGTCCCTCATGTCTTAACTGGTGCCCTATCATTCTATCTCTCCTGACCTTCAATTGTTTCAACATACAGGGATCCTCACCTATCCTTCTATAAACTTCCTCGTTTGTTACTCTATCTGTTCAACTAATCTTTAACATTTTCCTATAACAACAAGTTTCAAAAGCTTTGCTATGTATGAAATATTATTTCCGCAAAGATGTAGGTTAACAGTAGGTGATAACATATATCAAAACTACACGTGCTTATATATTTGTAAATACATGTATGTACAAACACGATGACGAGCATGAAAAGTAGTTTCAGCTTGTTTGTGGATACTTACTCCCGGCATTATGTTTGTACAAGAATATTACTATACCACACTCTCATATTTGTTGGGCGTAATATTACACGTTGATATACTTTTATTCATCCCAAGACGTCAACATTAGGACGTCTGTTTGTACAGACATTGTCACGGAATTTGAGAAAGGTTTGATTGTGTTGTTCATACATTTTACTATCGTACTTTGCGTGAATTGGCTGGATTCGCTCTTACTGCGATTACAATTTAGAATTTTAGATTTATTATGTGTGACATAAGAAATTATGACAAAGAATTTGTTCAACGATTTATTGAACTGTATCGGTTTTCGCTTGTCTTTGGAAAATTAAAAGTAAGGAATAAGTAACAGAGATCAACGGAACAGCGCCTATTCCGAAACGTGTGTGAAGTTAGCATGAAATTTTTTGAATTTTTAAAAACAATGATAGTTCTGGTAGCACTTTTTCTTCTTCTAGAGTTCCTGATAGAAAACAAAAAAACTTCCGCACTCTTAATATCAAAAAATTAAAATCAAAATAAGTCCTGCTAACTTCGCAAATCTAGCACACCTCTCCCTTTAAACTAGCAAAAGTAATCAATATTATAGGTTTTAGCAAGAGTTCTTGTTAGTTCTATTCGAGTTCCATATCTGTACACAATTAAAATAAGAAATTGCAACGATTACAATATTTATCTGACCGACGTATTTTTCACCTAGCACGACACTAGGTGAAAAAGTGTCTAGCTGATGGATTCTCGCATTATTCCAGCTAGAATTGATAGTTTTCGATTAGTTCCAATAAGTACAGTAATTTTTACGCAGAGTTCCAATGGCTAACTATTATTAAATAATTTTGAAGTTTTTGGGACCAGCAGTGCATCTGGTGAAAAAGCGTCCTACTTCCGCTTTTGCGGGGTGGATCAATGGTTCTCGATAAGTTCCAATAAGAATAGTCATTTTTATGCAGAGTTCCAACAGCTAACTACTATTAAATAATTTTTTAACTTTTGAAACCAGCAGGATATCTGGTAAAAGCGTTGGGAGGAGTAGTAACAGTGACGTATCTCTGGAAGAAGCATCTTGCGACATAAATTGTGTCGAGAATTGGTGTTATTGAAGCATCGAAGTTTTCTATACCAATTGATTGTGGGACATCGGCCAATTTGAATACGTGAATTCCGGGAAATGACAAATGAGTACTGAGACGATGAAGGTAATTTACATAAACTAGAACTGATCACTTCAGTGCCGGTTTCTGAAGGGTAACTGCATTTTCGGGGTGTGCTATCGTGTTTGATATGATGTAGTGTTCTAACCTCTCTTACCTTTTTTCTGTAGTGCACTACTGTTACTACCTTCAAGTACCACGTTATAAATCTACCGAGAATCGGACAACGAGAATCTGAGGAAACGATCCCACTGCATGAGAACATAATTGTAAGTGATATCCTGTTATAACTCTGATATAAAGATTTGCATGCCAGAACTATAAAATTGACAAATTATTTGTCGAGGTTGTAGCGATTGTTGCAGTAGCGCTTAACTTATGAGGCGTTCTTTGTGACTTAATGTTGTAAATTATAGAATGCTAACTGTTGGTTTCTTTCTTTCTCTACATTGGAAATACGGAATTTGACGATTGCGTTGTAAACTACCTGAAGCACCTATCATAAATTGAATGTAACGCTGTTCGCGGTGTTGTTGAATTTAGACGTTATCTTCATAAATACCGCAAGTATTCCCTTTGTGTGGTATTGGAACTCTTATCTAAATTGAAAACGTTAACTCTACCACAGAGCTAAAATATATCCTTTAATTTCGTAGTTGAATAATTCTTTGAAGTATTAAAACAGCAGGAAATGTAATCTTTTCGTATTTAGACGGAGTTTTTAAGAATAATTAATGTTTGTGCTTTAATAAAGTTAATGAATTAAACTGTATTTTTTTTGCGATTAATGTAACGTAATTTGCATCTATTTAAATCGGAATCTTTAAAATGTTGTACTTATTAACAATTTTAGATCTCGCATTATACACGAAACCTATAAATAATTAATTTTTGTAATTAATCTTGCTTATATTAACCTGTTTTGCAATAGCATCGTTTTTATCTTAACATGTTTTGACAAACGACTTAAACTCATCTGTAATTTGCCCTTACCGAAAACTTGGCTTCCTTTTTATTGTGCTGATACTTTTATTTTTGTGGTGTATCTCTACCCGTACACTTTGTATCAACCCAAATATTATATGTCAACCTCTATTCTTTTCTAAAACCCCTTAATCAATCTCGGCTATCTCTACTCTTATCTCCGGTTGGGTTCGCATTTCTATATTTATTATACAAATTTAGTATGGTAAAATGTTCTAATTAAAGGCGATCAGGATAAAATTTCTATTATAAATTCTAATGTCATAATGACGCTTGTTAAATTTAGGTTATTAATTATGGTTTTGATTTTAAATATCATTAGTGATATAGCAGCTACTACTATCTTATTAACGTACTCACTACTTGTGGTCCTGTATTCTCTGAGTCTCATTTAAATTTCTCTCCGTTGTTTCTATTTCTTTCGGCCTTAAATTTCATATACTGTCGTAACACCCGATGTCAGCAGTTCTCTCTGATATATTCAAAAGGCATTAATTTTGAAGATTAGGTTCCTTGATATTTTAACTATTACTTTGCTTAATTTTGTCGAGAAACCTGTAAATAGATACTCGATCATAAAAGATATTATAAGTGTCAAAATTGATAAATTTGCTACTACTCTAATCTTTACAAGCGCTATAATAAATGATATTTTACTTTCCTTGATGACAGTATGGTAAATTTGTTCTTGAATTTCCTTTTCCTCGATCGTTTTGTGTTATGGGTTTGATAGTGGTGTTTCTTCTGAATTTATTTTGTTCATTTCTTGGGCATACCTATATTCGTTAACATCCAAATTTATTTTATGAATAAAATAACTTTCTTTATGTAACTCCTGTATTTCTTCTTAAATACAGAAACGACACACTGGTAACATAACTCGGTAGTATTATAACTTGTTTTCATAATTCACAATCACGTTTGATAGTTCTCTTACAAAATGGTCCTGGTTTATAACTCTTATTATTCTACTTATGGGCAACACATTCTTCTATCATTATACTCCTATTACATACTAATACAATTCATTTCTTAAACTTGTCTTTTATATAATTAATTGACCGGACTTGTTCTTATATGTACTTCATTATTCAAATTCTATTTATCGACTGTCCTCGTTTCCTTGGTTACATACCGATCTCTCTTCTTTTTTATTTTAAATTTTGACATAATATGTAACCTACCTACTCTATTTACAATTAAAATTTCTTAATCCTAATGTCCATGTTTATTCCAAAGAAGTTTTGATTTTCAAACCGACTATCCATTTACTGGCTACTTGATTCTACTAAATTAATAAAATACATCACATTATATTATAGTATACTTATCGTCTATGTATATTTACGCAGCATAAATTATTATTGAGTGTTTAAAATATATACCATACAGTGAATACATATTCATTTAAGGTTTCGGCGTTTAATAATTATTCTTTTCCTGTTTAAATAGTATAATTCTTATTTAGTTAGTTTTGTAAAATTTCCTCTTTGAATATTTTGTATACTTATTTATATACTTAATTTATATTTTCTTATTTTTTATACGCCGAGTTACTAATAAAAAGTTGTGAGCTTACTTTTCAAAATTATTTTTCGAAACTTAAATTAAGATTTTAAAATGAATTATCTACGTTTAACAACGATGCTTTGAACCTAAAGATTTTCTCTTAAATTGCTTCCAACGTAAACCTTATGTAAAGTGACATATGTTCTGAATTCACTTATCTATTAACTTGAAGATCTCTATGGTAAATCACAAGGAAAGTGGTATATAATAGACCTAAAACCTTTTGCCAATAATTCTCCTCCACAATAATTAATATTTTTTATCCGCCTTTTAAATATATCTTGTATTATAAACTATTGTGTACCTCATAATGTCTGTTATCCTTTCCGTCTGCTTGCTTTTCTCCTTCCCTCATTGAAAATCTATTCTATCTTTGACTTTTAAATAGATAAAACACTTTAGGTTGTATACATTTCTTTCTTCTTTCGATAATCTGTTTCCAAGTTTTATCGTTCCTATGACTTTGATATTTCATCTGTATAATATTCAAAGCATCTTCACAAGTTTCTTTAATAGTTTTTCATTACCATTTCCACTACACCTCCACCCTCCTTCCATTTATTATTGATATATCTTTGGCGTGAATAACGAAATAAATCTTTAGGACTTGTCGAAACTGATCTTGGGCTTATGCTTTCAAATAGGGTAAAGGTGGTAGACGAGAAGCATGCCAATATTGGAAAGACTGAATATTCGCAGTTGCAAAGACAGAACATTTCTACTTGTCGTGTTTCCATTCTGGAGTTTCACTCATAATCCTATTCCGTTTTCTCTCGCTTTTTCCATTATTTGTGACCTAGAAATTTTCGTAGCATGTTTTTCTTTTTTATCTAGCATTTGCCGAGACACTGTTGCTTGTTTTATGCTTCTCTTGACTGTAGTGAAGTGAATTACCGTATACGTCTCTTTCTTATCGATTTCTTATGCCTTTAGGTTGAGTATGACTACTTTTGAGAATAGCAGGATGTGGTTTTGTATTTGCTTCTTTTGCTAAGCAGGGTGTCCTTAAGACTTCCCGCACCTTTTAATTAAGGCCATCTCTCTCTCTCTCTCTCTTTCTCTCGCTTTCTCTCTAACCTGTCTCTCTCCCTCTCTCTCTTACAGAACGCTTGGGGTTAATGACTCCTTTTTGACGAGTTGAGTAGCGCTTTCCCTTTGCTCAATGCGATTCTTTCTTCTTGTCTCTTCGTTTCGGATGCTACTATGGCATGTTGAGATTACCTTTGGCAATTATCTCGGGATTTTGCCTCTATCTTGAGCGTGTCTTAGAAAACTATTTTTTTCTTCTTATAACTGGACAAAAACTTTTAGGAAAATTTAATTCACTGTCGTTTTGAAATAAACATTTATAAACAAATGTAAAAAGTAAACGTTGAAAGAAAGAACTTGATTGGCTTTAGGTTTATAATTTGTAGGGCAGTTAGGAAATTTGATTGAAAAAATTTGTTTGACTCGTATGCCAAATAGGCGGGGCAAGATTTAAATTCTTACCCGTATGTTTGTGTAAATATTGCTATAGAATGTTCTATGTATTAAAACATTTATACCAAAGTTATATCTTAAGACTTAGAATTTAACTTAGGGTGATAAAATATTAGGTTAAAGAAAGTTTACTTTTTTTCTATAAAATGTGCTACTGGCGGTTATTGCTGGAAAAAGTAACTGTGTGCGCAGTACTAAAATAGTTGATTAATCAGTAGTTTTTGTTTGCTTCTTGATTTAGCGGCGGTTATTTCAAGAAAAAGCAGGAGGCGGCTAAAACTTTATTAGGGCATTAAGGCCTGTAGGTTATAAGTAGCTATTTGAACTTGGGGGGAACGAGAAGCTTTTTTCTTTTTTTATTTTTCTCGTTTGTTACCGAGATTGTTAAGTGCTCAGTAAACTAATCCGTAACTTGCATTTTTTAATTATTTGATAATTACTTTCCATTTCCTATATTTATTATTTTTTGTATAACAGTAAAGTAACTCGCATTGTTTCCCGAACCAGACCCTGTTTATTTTGTAATTTATTAATTACATTGTAGGATTAGAAAGATTTTTGTATGTATAAATACGTTAAGATACTCTAAGGGATTTTATTGCCATTGGGGATGTGCTGTGAACACGCATTATTGAAGTGTAGAAGATCTCTATTCTAATTAGTTGTAGGACAACAGCCAATAAATCAATTTCGGGAACGATGAATGAGTGGTGAAACGATGAAGGTAATTTACATGAACTAAAATTGATCACTTCAGTGCCGAGTTAAAGGGATGTGTTATCGCGTGTGATGTGATGGAGTGTTGATTTATCTATCTAGCGTTTTTTACCTTTTTATCTGTAGTCACTACTCTTACTACCTTTAGGCACCACGTCATAAATCTGCTGAAAACCGAACAAAGAAAATCTGAAAAACCGATCCCGCTGCATGAGGATGTAATTGTATGTAATAAGCTGATGCAACCCTGATATATAAATTTGCAAGCTAGAACTATAAAATTTACTAAGTAAGGGTCGGGATTGTAACGATCGTAACAGTGCAAACAAGTATTTTACTTAGGAAGTAGAATTGCAAAGTATGGAAGAAGTATAAGTGTAGAATTATAATAGCAAAAAAAGCGTTTTTCTACAATAGTATATTGTGTTTCTAGTAGAAAAAACCAATACATTCCCGGACGACCATGCAAATTTGGCCAAGGCGTTAGCCGAGGCCAATAAGCATTGAGAGTCGGAGAATGTGTGTTAAAACTTCATACAGTTGGAGGTCAGCGATTTACAATATAGATGGCCTTATCGTATATTATTGTTGTGCTATACATATGGCGGAGCGATAAAGCCTTTTCGCTTCACCAACAACACACTCTCGTATCGTCCTTCACCGACTCAACACCTAGTAACTATAACCGCGAGTGCATAAGTGCTGCTGCCCGACCAAGTTGCGTCGACCGGTAAACAACACCTATCTTCGCGGGAGTAAATTGGTGAACAACATTGCAAGGTAAGCAAAGCATTAATCACGGTTTGACCTATGTTACTGTTTTTCGCGCCTTACCTCCAATTACATACAATTACAGTCCATTTGCTAAGCTTTACGCTTTGGGAAACGTTCTGGAGCTGTCCCGATTTTTTATACACTCCAACGTATACCACACAAAAAGTGGTCCTTCTAAGCCTCATATCAAAAAGTGGTCCTTCTAAGCCTCATATCAAAAAGTGGCCCTTCTGAGCCTCATATCACAAAAAGTGGTCCTACTGAACAAATAAGCTTTGAATTATAGTCAAAATTAATATAATTCATTAGCGGGATCATTATAATTTAAATTATTACATTAATTCATTTTCAAAACTATTTTCTAAAAGTGGGTTTGAATATTAAAATGCATGATTTCTATTAAAGATTTCAAACTTCAATTATTATCAATAAACGAGTACTTTGCATTTAGCATTACAGGTGTTCAAAAACTTGTTCCAATTTATTTAAAGTTTGTAGTTCATTAACATCTTGTTACTACGCTTATCAATCAGCTGTGTAGATAACAAAATAAGTCAAAAGACTTTAACGAAACTGTTTGTTTACATTTTTGTTTGTAAATATTACGTTCGTAATGCACTTTATTTCTTAGAGTTCTGAATTCACTTATGTTAGTTTAAGTCTGTATCAGCATTAACATTGCTTCTCCACGAGTACTGTGTTTACCTTTAAGGCTTTGCAACTGCGTTACATTTTAGTAGGGTAAAATCAAGGATCCTGTGACCTCATTTGCTCCCAAAACCCTCATTTGCTCCCAAATCCCTCATTTGCTCCCTCATTTACATGTAAATCCCCATAAGGAGCAAATGAAGAGGAGCGACTCTTTCCGTCCTCATTTGCTCCCAAATCCCTCATTTCCCCACACATCTGAACCAAAAAAGTTTTCTTCGACTAGCCATTTTTTATCTTTTATCTGAACCAAATAGTTTTCTTCGACTAACCAATGCATCTTTCGAGATAAACCTATCTTGTTTGGTATCAATTAATATTAGAACTTTCTCAGCTACCCGAATCTTTAGGAATTTTTCAGATATCATCACCCCAAGGAGCTACCCCAATTTTAAGATTTCTTACATGTAGCGACTTTTGAGCGTTCTTATAAATTTTTTTAGTCATGCGATACATCTTGTTAGCCTAAAATTTTATATAGAATCCAAATCTGCAAACAGATTTGAAATCGGACCACGCCCTGCAAAGTTACACATATACCCTCTGCGAGATAAATCTTTCTCCACATTTCCACCCACGAGATAAACCTACCTTGTTTGGTATCAATTAACATTAGATTTTCTCAGCTACCCGAATCTCTAGGAATTTTCAGATAGCATCATCCCCAAGACAGCTACCCCATTTTGATTTCTTACCTGTAGTGACTTTTGAGCGTTCTTATAAATTTTTTAAGCTACCCAAATCTCTTTAAATTTTTAGATAGCGCCATCCCCAGGGACCTACCCTGATTTTAAGATTTCTTACCTGTAGCGACTTTTGATCGTTCTTATAAATTTTTATACATGCAATACATCTTGTTAGTCTAGAATTTTATGTAGAATCCGAATCTGTAAACAGATTTAAAACAGGACCACCCTTACCATTTTACACACCCTCCAAATTATAACTTTCCTGCAGCTCATATCTAAAGAAAATCTAAAGCCCATTCTTAAAACTTTTATTACAGACAATTTTACTAATACAGTTTAAATTTTGTAAACCACATTTCTAAATACATATTCACAATTTTTATTTTGAACCTAGAACTTCTCATATCGGCTCATACTTATTAATATTTATTTCTAAATAGAGCACTTTTCCAAAGACCAACCGAACCCGCATGTTTCAAATTCCTCTGATTTTGTTCTTATGGTCTCGCTTAAGACCTTATACATATTCTCCAAATTACTAGAAGACGTTATAACCACATTTGTTGTGTTAAAGGATTTCACATCGGACTTCTCTTCCCATTTTGGTGTAAACGCCGTAGAGTTCGCAATAGACTTTTACTGCTGTATGTTGTATTCTTTTTCATTTATTAATCGAATAAATCGCTCTTTCTGCTTCCAAAGAAACTCGGGCACTCCAATCGTCGAGACTGGCGTTCTTTATGCGATAGCTAGCCATACGGTTGTTAAACGCTGTACTAACCATTTCTACACCATCGTCGCTAGTAGCGGTAACTGATGCATTTTTATGTCTGTTGCTTCTCAAGTGTGCGGCATATGTATTCTTTTCCATTTCGAAATCGCATACTTTACACATAATTCGTGGTTGTTTCGTACAAGGTCCTTTAACAGCTGGCGGAGCTGAACGTTTAGGCTTAATGACATACCGTGCTGTTTTCCTTGTGTCGCAGTAAGTTGTCCATTCTCGTAAAAGCGAAACCGCAAGTCCCACAGTTTAAGTACTTTGCTGCGGACGGCAACCTTGGACGATGTTGCACCACGACATTTGTTCTGGTGCCGTTTGAAGCATTTTCCAGGTATAGGAAGCACCGCAAGAGTTGCCTAAAACGTTTGCAGATACCATTTTAGTACAAAACAAAATCCGCACTATAAGACTTGACTTGTAAGCGAACTAACTTATAACTAAAGAGTTTATTCTTGCGCACCTGCTTTATGTACCCTATAGAATGCAAACCGAAGGTTTCGAAGATACCGAACGAAGTCTCGGATTCAGCGAGGAACTAAATGACGTCATGATCCTCGCAGCTCGTCCAATACATTTAGCACCAATGTATGCGCCGGTTCGCTTTGTCCATGCTGCGAATACCGTTAGTAGAACATCGAAAACGTCTTCCATGTTATACGGATCGCGTGCATATTAAAAATCCAAAGGGTGATAGCACACGCACACAAATTGTGTGCAAGTCGTGCTGTAGAAGATGCAGTGCTACTATAACCAAAAACACTTTAAACCTTTGCTAAGAATACCAAACTTGTTTACAGATACTTACTAATAAACCAATTTAATTTTAAATAACTTCTACGTCATACTTTAGGAAATGGTAGGCTTGAATATTTTCAAATGAATCACCGAGCGAAAGTATATGTAGCAGTATTTAAATTAACCATTAATTTCCCATTTTACGATCGTGGTTAATTATAGATTAAAATTTAATTTGTTCACGTTCGAGCTTCCCGGATACTAACAATGCGCTGTAGAATACATGCATACCCCTTCGCCGCGCTACTGCTATTCTTGTAATTGCTAGAAAAGTCACTCTCCTTTTTACTGTTAGGACCGATGCAAAGCACCATTTTATACTTTCTATAGCACATCGCGCACTTTTCGTCTGATAATTATGCTTCTGTAGGCTTTTACACTTTCGCATAGCGGTCAATCGCACGTAATGATTTCTAGAACCGGTAAGTACTCGATATCGTACAAATAGAGAATTAGATGCTCGATGTCTGTCAACTTCCAATTCCCTCGTAAAGGTAGAAAAACTCAGTCAATCATCCATTAAACTTCAACCCGCGACCGTTTTGATAATTTCCAAACATTTCACGCAAATGGGCTTGAATCAACTCCGGGTCTTAAGTGTGACAATTACAACCGTCACGTAAACTACAATTTTGACAACTTATAATACATGCATCCCTTCCTCCACTCATCTTGTAGTCTTGAAAAGTCAGTCCCTTTTTACTCTAGCCTCTAAAGCACCTTCCATCTTTTTTAGATTACCATCGCACACTTTTTGTCTTATTAAACTTGTTTATTACCATACAGTTTGCTTTTAAACATCTAATACGACCGATTACACTTTCGATATTCTAACGGGCCACCATACCACCTTCTTTTATCAATCCTAGGGCTTAAACAGCCAACCCGGTATTTTCACCTATTTACACAAAACCAGGATCACATGTGGACGTAACAATTTTGGTAGTACGAGTCAACAACTAACTCAAGCATTCTATTGCCACGAAAACTACATTCATAACCACATAATAATCGCCTTTATAGGTTTAACATTTCGACCTTACCCAATGACTGGTCATACTGAAACTTTAATTTCTTATTGGAGAATTCTTATTTTCCCGCACCCAGTTGCATGCCTACCCCTTTTGAGTATATGCTCGTTATAGGTTGTAAGACCCTCGTCTTCTAATCATTCGGATCCCTTTATCCTTTTAATCAGATCTTTCTCGCCTACATACAGTGGATTACCTACTACCACAAATTCTAATACTGGCCCCATTAAATACGTCTTTTTTTCCCAACTTTTTTGAACACAGTGTTATATTGATTTATTATACGCGGGTAGTCACTCTTTTAAGAAAATATTTTTGCTAGGTATCAACTAATATTAATTTTCTAGGGACCCCAAATCTGTAAACAGATTTTAAATAGCACCCCCTCAAAGTTATGCGTTTAAAGACTAATTTTACACCTTATTTAACTCCATCTTTATAAACCTTTTCGCTACGCAGACATATGCCTTAGCCAACCATCGCCGAAACTAAAACCGCCCGTCCCCGAATACCACGTGGAGAAAACATTCCTGTCAACCAGGATAGAAGCCGGAAGGATTTGGAAGGTGGGAAAGAACTTAAAAATTATGGAATCTTAAAACTAATATATACAAATATAAACAACTATCTTATATCTTTACGTCCCCATGCGTAGATTGTTGTACTATTAGGAATGATGTACCTTTGTCATCTTCCCTCGATAAACTAATTTTATTAATAAGCTGCTTGCAAATCGTATTCTTACCCGGATACATACGCAGGCAAGTACTCGATACCATCCAAATAAAGGTTTGGATGCTTGGTGACTGTTAACATCCGCTTCCCTCGTGTACGCCCAGAACATCCCAGCCCATGACACCCTGCGCATGACACCCTCCCATGCGCACCCTGCGCGACCCTGCCCATGCTGCTGCCCATGGCACCCTCTCTGTGCAGTGCTATTTCGGAAGTCACAGCCTTTTATAAATAAAGAACAATGTTATATACTATTATAAAATGTTTATTCTGACATTATACATAACAAATTTAAAAATATTTAATGCCAAGCATGGGGTCATTTAAACTTAATTTTAATACAAAGTTATACACAGAAGACAGTCCTTTCTTTATGTTTGTTTGGGTGGCTTTAATTTTATCTAATTTTATTCGCAGCTTAAAATTTAAATCGATACCCAAGTCCTCTATCTCCTTTTCTAACCAATAGTTTGATACATAGAGACCGTCTAAGGTTTTCGAATTGTAAAATGTACCGAAGTTTGCCTCTATATTTAAAGTCTTTGATTCCGCCGACAACCAGATCCATTCCTTCGTGTAATTCTTGCAGCTTGTGACAATCTTTTAATCGCAGCTTTCCCACTATATCCTGCATACGTATCTTGTTAGCTTGATCGACTTCTTCTTGTCGGTATTGGAGAAATCCTTTTCTCCCACACACCGTTGTGTAGTTGCATATTCACCACTTTTGGGAATATATGGTTGTTATAGGTTGTAAGACCCTCGGTTTTAAATGATCCGAAAGGTTCTTTACTAGGCAAATATACAATGTTTAACGGACCCCTTTGCGTGTGGTGTACGCAAAGATTACGAAACCCGCATTCCTTAGTTCGTCTTTGTTATCTGCCATTTTGATAAATACGTTTTTAGAATAACCTTTTAAAAGTATACGGATTTAGTACCATCCTTTTCTGCAAGAACGCCTACATAACTAAAGAGTCTTTCTTACTAACCGCAAATGCATACAACTTGTAGAAACCAGATGTATCTAAGTCAGTCCATCGGCACATAAAATAATCTTTTAATTCTTCCTCATTTTCTCTAATAAGATGTTCTTTGTCTAACACATCTTTGTATTGATCGCGTATTGTCGCAGTGTTTTCCATGTAGTCCAATTTTCGCCTTTTTGCATCCATTTCCTCTAATTCCAGTTGTCTTTTCCTTCCACTTACAGCGTATGGTATACATAATGGGGCAATTTCCCCCCCCCCCCCCCCCCCCCCCCCCCCCCCCCCCCCCCCCCCCCCCCCCCCCCCCCCCCCCCCCCCCCCCCCCCCCCCCCCCCCCCCCCCCCCCCCCCCCCCCCCCGGGGGGGGGGGGGGGGGGGGGGGGGGGGGGGGGGGGGGGGGGGGGGGGGGGGGGGGGGGGGGGGGGGGGGGGGGGGGGGGGGTTTCATCGTAAGACCTTGCAAGATTATTTTATTAATTCCTACTCCACTGGTAACAGTAGCCGAAACTTTAACCTTTCCGAGCCTGACAACCATCTCATTCACCTCATCTCCACGCAGCATAGTTCTAACAACAGCAGTTTTAGCTAGTCCGACACTAGCTTTGGAAGCATTATCTCATTTCCATACCAACATCTTTACCCACACTTGTTCACCCGCATTTCAGCAAGCCAACGCGTAATCGCGTCACAGCAAGCTTCAAACGATCTGACAACGAACGCAGTGATTGCCTGCTATCAACTACTACACAGTTGAACTTCACTCAGTAGCACTAAACAATCCCCGCAGTTATCGCCGTCAACAAACTTCTCCCTGCAGTGGTTTTAGCACACATCCATCCGTTGCCTCCACATCCAGTCAAAGAAATACTCGACTGTCTCGGTTCTCAGCAAAGTCCAACCATTCGTTCCCCCGGAACAACAGATTTGAATTATTCACGATGGTCTTCCGATACTTTCATTCAGCCAGTCAGCCAGCTTTTAACACCGCCGAAAACAATGGTTGAACCCAGATAACGAATCACCAAATTTCAGATAAACATCCGTTTGCACGTTCGTCACGTGCACCAACCAAACTATATAACATCGCGGTCGTTCGTCACGTTCGCCACACAATACCGTCACCAGACAGTGCACATCGTCAACGTTACACCACGCCAGGTTCATTCTCATAACGTCGTACCTGAGAGTCTCCCTGTCTCACAAACGCATGCCGTCTGAGCAACCGACAACCATCGACGCCATTACCAGTATGTCGAAGCCGACAACATGACCACAGCACCAACTGACCACATGACCACATGACCATTGACCGACATGACCACGACCACATGACCATCAGACCATGACGCACATGACATTACGACCATGCACCATGCATGACCACGACCATGACCAGCATGACCATCATGACCACAGCGCTAGAAGTTGTTACCATAGACCCATATGAATTGCAGCGCCCGGCGCCCAACCATTAATTTTCCTTTATCTAACCTAGGTCCACACTTGTTTTTAATGGAAAACCATTAAAAGCAATTAGTGTAATGGGTTTTAATGAGAAAACTCATTAAAAAGCAATTAGGTCATATGGCATGCATATGGTCATGTGGTCATATGGTCAATGGTCATATGGCTGGTCATGTGGTCATATGGTCATATGGTCATATGGTCATGTGGTCATGGGTCATGTGGTCATGTGGTCATATGGTCATGTGGTCATGTGGTCATATGGTCATATGGTCATGTGGTTATGTGAGCAGGGAGATTAAATTTGGATTACGGAACCTACATATATCCGGACATGTGTTGATGCGCAACCCTGCCGACCTAGGTCGGATAACAAAACAGTTCCTAACCAGAGAATGTAAGCGATATGGCGGTGTCCGACATATTCGACTATTTTCGGTAATATACGCCCCACTCTGTAGGATACATAAGGAACAGATTTTCGTATTCAATTTAGTATTCGGTAGCTAGAACGGTAAACATGAGCGTCTCCAAGGTGATTAACGTTTCCCAACTTCTTGGGAATAAAGTGAAACCGACAAATGAGCGATTTGGATTATAGCTGTTGGCAGAAAATATGTGCAACAATAATCTGGTGACAGATATTGGTAATATTTGTTATGTCGAAGGCGAAAAGATGCTGACTGGCGGACTACACACACCAATTACAGAACCATTTTGTGACAATATAATGTTGGTTAAAATTTTGACCTTTCTGACACCGAACAAGCATCTGCAAACAAAGGATGTTTATCCTAAAAAGAAATTTGTGGTGCATTTAACAGTTATCTACGAAGAAAGTTCAACCGATTTGTTTTCGCTAGGCATGGTGTTAAAGCTAAGCTTCCGTTTTCTCTGGAAAGCAGTAACAAGATAGGCCAGAGAGTAAAAGAAATTATCGGAAAGAAGACATCGAATGCATTAATAAAAATTCCAAAATCCTATAGTGTTCCATACAAAGTGGAACTAGCAGATGTTCGTTGGAAACTTTATTGAGGAACTACCAGATATATTAGACGAATCGAAAAGATTATTTCTATCTTTTGACATGGATGTAACCCAAGATTTTGCAGGCATATTTAGCAAGATGGAGATGTGTAATTATTTAACACAAACGTAACTTTTGCTATAAGGGCGAATACGAAGAAAAGTGTAATATTATAGTTGACAACGATAAAACTGGGGAATTGATTGTTTAACATGGCTAACAACCAATGCAAGAATTAAGATTTACAACAAATTTGTGCAGGTAATAACAAGTCCTGGTGTTAATAAACAACTTGGCAATCATATACTAGATTTTTAACGTTGTCCAGATGTACGTTTAAGGGAAACATTTGCGTCTACTTTGGCCAAAGAACATGGTATTACGCGATTGAAGCGACAATATACAACTGTGCAATTGGAAGTATGTCAGTGCGAACGGGTGTATAAACCCTTAAAAGACTGTTTAACCTTATTGGCAAAGTAGTATACTTCCTAAAGTCGCCAATGTACTCGGTACCACTTACCAAAATGTGGAGTAAGCTATCGGACAAGCTACAAAATAGCTGCTGTTTAGTGTATATAACCTGCTACAGTACGTGTATTGGGGAATTCATCATGAAATTGACGGGCTTGCAAATTAGTTGTCCCAAATCCAGAGAAAAAATTGATAAAGTATTGCTTTCGGCTTTTAGTTTTAACTATTTACCTGTAAATTATTTGAATAGTCCAGGATGCTCCAAGATAAAATAAAATCTTGGTTACATCCTACATTAAAGCAGGTAGTACATATTTTCGACATTCGTCAACCATATTCTGAATTCCAAAAAAATAGTAATTTCGGACTTGGGATTGATAGATACGCAACATTCGTCCAGAGGTTGTACGACAACGCGTAAATATTGGTAGTAAACTTATCCGTTTACGCTAAAGGAAATTGCCCCATTATGTATACCATACGCTGTAAGTGGAAGGAAAAGACAACTGGAATTAGAGGAAATGGATGCAAAAGGCGAAAATTGGACTAATGGAAAACACTGCGACAATACGCGATCAATACAAAGATGTGTTAGACAAAGAACATCTTATTAGAGAAAATGAGGAAGAATTAAAAGATTATTTTATGTGCCGATGGACTGACTTAGATACATCTGGTTGTACAAGTTGTATGCATTTGCGGTTAGTAAGAAAGACTCTTTAGTTATGTAGGCGTTCTTGCAGAAAAGGATGGTACTAAATCCGTATACTTTTTAAAAGGTTATTCTAAAACGTATTTATCAAAATGGCAGATAACAAAGACGAACTAAGGAATGCGGGTTTCGTAATCTTTGCGTACACCACACGCAAAGGGGTCCGTTAAACATTGTATATTTGCCTAGTAAAGAACCTTTCGGATCATTTAAAACCGAGGGTCTTACAACCTATAACAACCATATATTCCCAAAAGTGGTGGAATATGCAACTACGCAACGGTGTGTGGGAGAAAAAGGATTTCTCCAATACCGACAAGAAGAAGTCGATCAAGCTAACAAGATACGTATGCAGGATATAGTGGGAAAGCTGCGATTAAAAGATTGTCACAAGCTGCAAGAATTACACGAAGGAATGGATCTGGTTGTCGGCGGAATCAAAGACTTTAAATATAGAGGCAAACTTCGGTACATTTTACAATTCGAAAACCTAGACGGTCTCTATGTATCAAACTATTGGTTAGAAAAGGAGATAGAGGACTTGGGTATCGATTTAAATTTTAAGCTGCGAATAAAATTAGATAAAATTAAAGCCACCCAAACAAACATAAAGAAAGGACTGTCTTCTGTGTATAACTTTGTATTAAAATTAAGTTTAAATGACCCCATGCTTGGCATTAAATATTTTAAATTTGTTATGTATAATGTCAGAATAAACATTTTATAATAGTATATAACATTGTTCTTTATTTATAAAAGGCTGTGACGTTACCCCGAAATAGCACTCGCACAGAGAGGGATGCGCATGGGCAGCACGCATGGGCAGGGGTGTGCACGCGCAGGGGTGCGCATGGGCAGGTGTGCATGCGCAGGGTGCTCATGGGCTGGGATGTGTGGGCGTACACGAGGGAAGCGGATGTTAACAGTCACCAAGCATCCAAACCTTTATTTGATGGTATCGAGTACTTGCCTGCGTATGTATCCGGAGTAAAAGAATACGATTTGCATACGCAGCTTATTAATAAAATTAGTTTATCGAGGGAAGATGACAAAAGGTACATCATTCCTAATAGTACAACAATCTACGCATGGGGACGTAAAGATATAAGATAGTTGTTTATATTTGTATATATTAGTTTTAAGATTCCATAATTTTTAAGTTCTTCTCCCACCTTCCAAATCCTTCCGGCTTCTATCCTGGTTGACAGAGTATACGTGTTATCTCCACGTGGTATTCGCGGACGCGGCGGTTTTAGATTTCTCGGGATGGTTGGCTAAGGCATATGTCTTGGTTAGCGAAAAGGTTTTAAAGATGGAGTTAAATAAAGATGGGTAAAAATTAGTCTTTAAACGCATAACTTTGTATGGGTGGTCCTATTTAAAATCTGTTTACAGATTTGGGGTCCCTAGAAAATTTAATATTAGTTGATACCTAGCAAAATATATTTATCTTAAAAGAGTGACTACCCTGCGTATAATAAATACAATATAACACTTGTCAAAAAAAAGTTGTAGGAAAATTAAAGACGTATTTAATGGGGGTCCAGTATTAGAATTTGTTGGTAATAGGGCTAAGTCCTACTGTAATGTAGGCGAGAAAGATACGATTAAAAGATTAAAGGGATCTCACGAAAGTTGTAGTTAAGTAAAACCGAGGGTCTTACAACCTATAACGAGCATATACCTCCAAAAGGGTAGGCATGCAACTACGCGGCAGTGCGCGGGAGAATAAGAATTCTCCAATAAGAAATTAAAGTTTCCAAGTACGTAGCACCAGTCATTGGGTAATGGTCGAAATGTTAAACCTATAAAGACGATTATTAATTGTGGTTTAGAAAAATAGTAGTTTTCGTGGACTAAATAAAATAGCTTAGACTGGTTAATGTATATGGTTACGTACTCGTAGACATCCACAAACATCTGTTTACGTCCACAATGGTGATACCGGTGGTTTTTGTTTAACAAATAGTAAGAAAATACGTCAGGTGTTAGTGCGTGAAGCCCATAGGATCGTTGGATTCAAAAAGAACGGTGCGTATGGTGGTCTCCGTTAGAATAATCGAAAGTGGTTAATCGGTCGTATTAGATGTTTAAATAAGCGAAAGTGTAAATGCCTACATAAACAAAGATTTAATTAATCCGACAAAAAGTGTGCGATGTGCTACACTTATAAATAAAGTATGGAATGGTGCTTTTAGCGGCCCTAGCAGTAAAAAGGGTGACTGACTTTTTCAAGCAACTACAAGAATAGTAGTAGCGCAGAGAAGGGGTATGCATGTATTATACAGTTGCTGCAAAATATGTTAGTTTACGCGTAGCTCGGATGTGTAATTGATCACGACTTAAAGATCCCCCGGAGGTTTAAAAATTCTCAGCCCATTGTCGTTCGAAAATGTTTGGAAATTATCAAAACGGTAGCGGGTTGAAGTTTAATGGATGATTGACTGAGTTTTTTCTACCTTTTACGAGGGAATTGGAAGTTGACGGACATCGAGCATCTAATTCTCTATTTGTACGATATCGAGTACTTACCGGTTCTAGAAATCATTACGTGCGATTGACCGCTATGCGAAAGTGTAAAAGCCTACAGAAGCATAATTATCAGACGAAAAAGTGCGCGATGTGCTATAGAACGTATAAAATGGTGCTTTGCATCGGTCCTAACAGTAAAAAGGAGAGTGACTTTTTCTAGCAATTACAAGAATAGCAGTAGCGCGGCGAAGGGTATGCATGTATTCTACAGCGCATTGTTAGTATCCGGAAGCTCGAACGTGAACAAATTAAATTTTAATCTATAATTAACCACGATCGTAAAAATGGGAAATTAATGGTTAATTTAAATACTGCTAAGCATATACTTTCGCTCGGTGATTTATTTAGAAAATATTCAAGCCTACCATTTCCTAAAGTATGACGTAGAAGTTATTTAAAATTAAATTGGTTTATTAGTAAGTATTCTGTAAAACAAGTTTGGTATTCCTTAGCAAGGTTTAAAGTGTTTTTGGTTATAGTAGCACTGCATCTTCTAAGCACGACTTGCACACAATTTTGTGCGTGTGCTACACCCTTTGGATTTTTAATATGCATGCACGCGATCCGTATAAATGGAAGACGTTTCGATGTTCTACTAACGGATTCGCACCATCGGCAACCGGGCGCATACATTGGTGCTAAATGTATTGGACGAGCGCGAGGATTATGACGTCATTTAGTTCTCGCTGAATCACTTCGTTCGGTTCTTCGAAACCTTCGGTTTGCATTCTATAGGGTACATAAAGCAGGTGCGCAAGAATAAACTCTTTGTTATAAGTTAGTTCGCTTACAAGTCAATCTTATAGTGCGGATTTTGTTTTGTACAAAATGGTATCTGCAAACGTTTTAATGCAACTCTTGCGGTGCTTCCTATACCTGGAAAAATGTCTCAACGGCACCAGAACAAATGTCGGGACATCGTCCGTTGCCTCCGCGCAAAGATTAAACTGTGGGACTTGCGGTTTCGCTTTACGAGAATGGACAACTTACGCGACACAAGGAAAACAGCACGGTATGTCATTAAGCCTTAAACGTTCAGCTCCGCCAGCTGTTAAAGGACTTGTCGAAACAACCACGAATTATGTGTAAAGTATGCGATTTCGAAATGGAAAGATACATATGCCGCACATGAGAAGCCAACATAAAATGCATCGTTACCGCTACTACGACGATGGTGTGAAATGGTTAGTACAGCGTTTAACAACCGTATGGCTGCTATCGCATAAAGAACGCCAGTTCGACGATTGGTGCCTAGTTTCTTTGGAAGCAGAAAGAGCGATTTATTCGATTAATAAATGAAAAAGAATACAACATACAGCGTAAAGTCTATTGCGAACTCTACGGCGTTTACACAAAATAGGGAAGAGAAGTCCGATGTGAAATCTTAACAAAATGTGGTTATAACGTCTTCTGTAATTGAGAATATTATAGGTCTTAAGCGAGACCATAAGAACAAAATCAGAGGAATTTGAAACATGCGGGTCGGTTGGTCTTTGGAAAAGTGCTCTTTTAGAAATAAATATTAATAAGTATGAGCCGATATGAAGTTCTAGGTTCAAAATAAAATTGTGAATATGTATTTGAAATGTGGTTTACAAAATTTAAACTGTATTAGTAAATTGTCTGTAATAAAAGTTTTAAGAATGGTTTAGATTTTCTTTAGATATGAGCTGAGGAAATTATAATTTGAGGGTGTGTAAATGGTGGTGGTCCTGTTTTAAATCTGTTTACAGATTCGGATTCTCATAAAATTCTAGACTAACAAGATGTATTGCATGTATAAAAATTTATAAGAACGATCAAAAGTCGCTACAGGTAAGAAATCTTAAAATGGGTAGGTCCCTGGGGATGGGTATCTAAAAATTTAAAGGATTTGGGTAGCTTAAAAATTTATAAAACGTCAAAATACTACAGTAAGAAATCTTAAAAAGGGGTAGCTGTCTTGGGGAATGATGCTATCTGAAAATTCTAAAGATCGGGTAGCTTGAAGAAAAAATTAATGTTAATTGATACCAAACGGTAGGTTTATCTCTTGAAATTGGAGAAAGAATCTCGCAATATATGTTAACTTTGCAGGGCGTTGGTCCGACAAATCTGTTATTGATTCTATTAAATTTTAGGCTAACAAGATGTAATCGCATGAAATAAAAAATTTATAAGAACGCTCAAAAGTCGCTACATGTAAGAAATCTTAAAATTGGGGTAGCACCCTTGGGGTGATGATATCTGAAAAATTCCTAAAGATTCGGGTAGCTGAGAAAGTTCTAATATTAATTGATACCAAACAAGATAGGTTTATCTCGAAAGATGCATTGGTTAGTCGAAGAAAACTATTTGGTTCAGATAAAAGATAAAAAATGGCTAGTCGAAGAAAACTTTTTGGTTCAGATGTGGGGAAATGAGGGATTTGGGAGCAAATGAGGACGGAAAGAGTGGCTCCTCCTCATTTGCTCCTTATGGGGATTTACATGTAAATGAGGGAGCAAATGAGGGATTTGGGAGCAAATGAGGGTTTTGGGAGCAAATGAGGTCACAGGATCCTTGATTTTACCCTACTCATTTTCTATTAGTTATTTGTGATTTCAATTTGTTACGAGTTTACCTGGTACAATATGGAACCAGAACGTGAAGTTATTGTTGAATTTAAACGATTAACAAATCGCAAAGAAAGGTACTGGCGATGTTTGCAAGATTGTTACGAATTAATTTCAACGTTACCAACTAATCTTGATCAATTTAAAGCTCGTGTTAGTCAGCTAGATGACGTAAGAACAAAATTTTTAGATGTCTTAGATGAATTATCGTCACTCTCCGACGTTTATAAAACCTTATTTACGGATACCGTTAATCTAGAATCTACGTTCAATACTATGTACTATGACATTTTAGCTAATGCGGCGCGCTATGTCGCTCCAGACACAACGCCCAATGTAAATACTATTGATATTTCTGGAAATACCAGATCTAATGTTCATTTACCAGAAATAAAAATAGATATATTTCGAGGTGACCCCGAGAAATTCGGTGCGTTTAAATCTCTATATGACAACATTATTCACAACAATAACACACTTAATGATTGCGAAAAATTCACATATTTGCTTTCTTATTTGGATGCGACGGCATTAAAGCTAGCACAATCTGTTCGATTTGCTCCAGAAAATTATATGGTTGTTTATAATCTCTTAGTTCAACGCTACACTAATAAACGAATAATTGCTAATCATTATTTATCCAAAATATTTTCACTAACTCAACTAAAGACGGATTCCCCAAAAGTTCTTAGTGATTTATGTGAAACCCTGCAAGCCAACGTCACAGCTCTTATCGACATGCAGCTACCTGAGTTGGCCGATTACATATTTTTATTTTTTTCCCTCGGTTTATTAGACCCGAAGTCGAGACAAGAATTCGAAAAGGAACATTTAAATCAAACATTTCCGAAATTTAACGATTTTATAAAATATTTACGCAACAAATGTTCTATCTTAGCACTGGTGAGCGGTAACAATAATACACCACCATCAAAAAATGTGTCTAGTCCACCACAAAGGGCTAATCCTCAACCATATTATACAAATTCTGTAAACAATAAGCGTGTAACAATGTCCGCACAGGAAGTTACTTCACGACGATTTAATGCAAAGCAGGCCGTTTCTAAGCCCTGTCCTGCCTGCGACGATCAGTTCCACAAATTTTACAGATGTCCAAAATTATTAGATTTATCAACTCTAGAAAGGCAATACATGGTAAAGCAATATCATAGATGTTTTGCGTGTTTATCACCACATCCTCTTTCGACTTGTAAGTCAAAATATCAGTGCAAACGGTGCGGTAGTAAAATGCACCATACGCTACTGTGTATCGAGGCACCAATTTCAGGCAGTACTCCGATTCCGCCACAAAGCGCGGTAGGACACTCATCAGGTGCCGCTAATTCGGCTGAACATTTTCCTGCTCCAGTCTCTCTTGTTCATTCCTGTGCAAATGAACAGGGAACCGTTGCGCTTTTAGCCACGGCGCAGGTACGAATTTTAGCCTGTGACGGTAGTTGGCATCACTGTCGCTTGGTTTTAGATCAAGGGTCGCATTCTAATTTCATCACATTATCTTTAGCTAACAAGTTAGGTCTTAAACGCAAGAAATGCCCTTTTGAAATACGTGGAGTAGGCCAATCTCCGCTAGAAAAGGTTCATGGAATTGCTACCTGTAACGTTACATCAATATATGATCAAAACGTTACTTTAAATTTACAGGCTGTTGTTTTATCTCGTATTACCGCAGATCTTCCGATAGCAAATTTATCTAAGCATTTAATAGACAAATTTTCGTCCCTACAATTGGCGGATCCTGAATTTCACATATCCGCTCCGGTCGATATGCTGTTAGGTGTTCAAGCTGTCTTAGATGCCACACCCAACGATTCGTTGCGTATAACAGGCAAGCCATCGGCGCTTCTTACCTCGTTTGGTTGGGTTATTATGGGTGATGTACCAGCTTTAAGTCAACCGTATTCAGGGGTTGCGTTGTACACTACCATATCGGAAGAACCGTCCCTTAGCGACACTATTCGTGCCTTCTGGGAAACTGAAGAAATACCATTTACGCCGCCAATGTCGTCTGAAAACGTGGCTTGTGAAAATTATTTCAAGTCCACTACTATACGAAACGAGTTAGGCCAGTATGTGGTTCGACTACCGTTCATAGAAAACATTTCCCGAACATTAGGTTCAACACGGGAATTAGCTACCAATCGCTTTCTAAAACTAGAAGCTCGATTTGCACGCGACAAAAACTTTTATAAATTATATTCAGAAAATATTGCTAATTATATATCGCAGGGACAACTCACTCCCGCTGTAAAACAGTCCTTATATATCATGACTCACCACGGCGTGGTTAAAAATAAGCCCTCTAGTACTCAAGTTCGAGTCGTGTTTAGTCCTGCCGATAGGGATATTAATGGTACAAGTCTCAATGATATTCTTTTACCGGGCCCCAAATTACAATCTGATATTGGTCTTGTAATAACAAGATTTCGAATACCTCAAGTCGCACTCACTTGCGATATTCGACAAATGTTTAGATCTATAGTCGTTCACCCAGAAGATAGAAAATTTTTACATATTTTTTGGAGGTTTCACCCTTGTGAACCTTTAACGGAATATGAACATACCCGCGTTATTTTTGGCGCTACCTGTAGCCCTTTCCTTGCCATTCGTGTTCTACAGCAGTAGGTAGAAGACGAGGGTCACTCGTACCCCCGAGCTTCCCGAGCCCTTAGATCATCAACTTACATTGATGATATTTTGACTGGATCCGATTCTGTAGAAGAAACTCTCCTTCTAAAAATGAATTGATCAATTTACTAAAACTAGGTAACTTCGACTTAGGAAAATGGGGAAGTTCACACTTCAGTTATTGATAAGTCGGAGACGGACGTTCTAAATCTACCGAACTCTAATCCTACTTTGACAACACGTGATGTTCTGGGTCTCTGTTGGGATATGGGTTCCGATACTTTTAGATGTAAAGTTCCAAATATTGCAGACATCCCTACTAAGCGAGGAATTTTGTCACGCATAGCACGCATATTCGATATTAATGGTTATTTAAGTCCATTTACGGTTCTTCTCAAATGCCTTATGCAACGCCTATGGCTACAAAGGTGGATTGGGATGAACAATTGCCCGCAGAAATTCTTCAAGAATGGCAGCAAATTCAAATTGAACTGCCACTTCTCGAATACATAACAATACCACGATCTATTTGAAAAATCGGCAATAGTCAAGCCCGTTTAATCGGATTCTCCGACGCCAGTTCCGTAGCGATGGCCGCTGTTGTGTATCTGCGATTAGAAGTTGATGAAAAATATATGTACATTTGATAGCTTCCAAAACCCGTGTAGCCCTTTGAAAACGTGGACCATTCCTCGTCTTGAATTAGGAGCGGCATGTCTTTTGGCAAAACTAATGAAACATACAGCATTAGCATTTGACACCATCAATTTACTAGATCCAATATGCTTTAGTGACTCTACAAACACACTGACGTGGATTTGTACGCCACCTTATCAGTTAAAATTATTTTTTGCGAACCGAGTGGTGCAAATTCATGAAAATCAACCCACAGCCATATGGAGATACGTTCCCAGTTCTGCGAATGCTTCCGATCCTGCAAGCCGAGGATTGAGGCCATACGAACTACTGAATTGTACACTCTGGTGGCAGGGTCCGGAGTTTTTATACCGCGATTATTGTGATTGGCCAAGTGATAAGTACACACACAATATTGCAGACGGGTTTAAAGCTGTACAATACGCACTCGTCTCTACTGTTGATGTGAATCAATACTTGGTAGTACTACAAAGGTCCTCGAACTTGCTAAAGTTCAACGAATTTTGCATACGTTAAAGGTTCACGTTTAACTGCCTTGCACGCAAACGTAATCTTGCAAGGACTACTGGTCCGTTAAATGCCTCTGAGAATCGTAGCGCTCTCACATTTGCCATTAGAATTACTCAGTACGAGCACATCTACGACGATATTGTCTTACTAGAAAAAGGGCAACCTAGCACAAAAATGTACCGTCCGTTGTCACCTTTTCTCTCTCCCACGGGATTAGTCATGGTGGGGGGCCGTTTGCGCCATTCCAGCCTTTCTATAACTAGCAAACATCCCTACCTTATCCCAAAAACCAGCAGGTTAGCTGTATTAATATGTGATTACTATCACATATATTCAGGTCATGCAGGTCCGCGGCTAACTCAATCATTAGTTACCCGTACATTTTGGATTCCGTGTATCCGTCAATTAATTCGAAGTAGAATATTTCGCTGCCTGACTTGCTATCGCTTCCAAGGGGAGCCTATTCAGCCTCCTATGGCAGATCTTCCGCTTTATCGCCTCGAACCCGGAAGATGCTTTACGCATACCGGTTTGGATTTTGCCGGTCCTTTTACAATCAAGATATCCTCGTTGCGAACGACAAAATTTCAAAAGGCATATATTGCCCTCTTCATTTGTATGGTGTCACGTGCCATACATATGGAGGTTGTCACAGCTTTAACAACGGAAGCCTGTCTTGCTGCATTAGATAGATTTATAGCCAGACGCGGGTTACCCACGAACATATACTCCGATCAGGGCCGAAATTTTCGTGGGGCGGCTAGAGACATGTTAGAAATATATAAACATTTTGATCAAGCTAACCCCGTCATTGCGCACTACTTATCCTCTAGGGGTATTGATTGGTGTTTCAACCCTCCCTATGCACCCCATTTTGGGGGGCTTTGGGAAGCCGGCGTCAAGAGTGCTAAATTTCACTTGAAACGAATAGTGGGGAGAACGACACTTTCTCTGGAGGAATTTAGCACAGTTGTGACCCGCATAGAAGGAATCTTAAATTCCCGTCCATTTTGCGCACTTACAACGTCACCTGACGAAGGCACGGATGCCTTGACTCCGGGCCATTTTCTAACTGGTGGACCTTTAATTACGCGGTGTGAAGTGGACCTGCAAAAAGTTCCTGCGAATCGGCTTAGTCGTTGGCAAATGTCCCAACAACTTGTACAGAGCTTTTGGAAGTGCTTGTCCATAGGCTACTTGCACAGCTTACAGCAAAGGCCTAAGTGGAACACCCCTTCCAAAACCATAGAAGAAGGGGATCTAGTACTTTTTTTTTACTCCCGATTCACCACCGGCGTATTGGCCTTTGGCGAGAGTGGCGAAGCTTTTACCGGGTAAAGATGGTGTAACAAGAGTTGTAAAGCTAAAAACACCCACAGGCGAAGCGGTCCGCCCAATTAACAAGGTGGTACCACTTCCTCCACCATAAGTAATTCAGCATTCTAACATGCAATTTTTATTTTTTTTTTCTTTCACTACAAATTATGTTTTATTTTATATTTTTAATGCAGGAAGCAAAATGCAGAGTACTCGATTAATTTATACATACTTAAACATTTTTTAAAAATTTCTATTTTCATTTTTTCTCCCATTCATTTCATTGTATACAACAAAATTTACCATTTTGGGTGGGGGGTATGTTAAAACTTCATACAGTTGGAGGTCAGCGATTTACAATATAGATGGCCTTATCGTATATTATTGTTGTGCTATACATATGGCGGAGCGATAAAGCCTTTTCGCTTCACCAACAACACACTCTCGTATCGTCCTTCACCGACTCAACACCTAGTAACTATAACCGCGAGTGCATAAGTGCTGCTGCCCGACCAAGTTGCGTCGACCGGTAAACAACACCTATCTTCGCGGGAGTAAATTGGTGAACAACATTGCAAGGTAAGCAAAGCATTAATTACGGTTTGACCTATGTTACTGTTTTTCGCGCCTTACCTCCAATTACATACAATTACAGTCCATTTGCTAAGCTTTACGCTTTGGGAAACGTTCTGGAGCTGTCCCGATTTTTTATACACTCCAACGTATACCACACAATGTGCTTTTATTACGAGGTGCACATACTATTTTTTCTGAAATCGTATTCAATATTTTTGAAAATATAAGAACTATTAGTGCATCAGTTAGTGAAAAGTTGCATTACATTTTTACATTAAAATCGAATTGCTTATGATATCGTTTCCATGACAATCAAGACACAAACGCAACTTATTTATTGTGATAAAAGTTGAATTCAACATTTCTTGCAAGTGCAAATTTTATAACGTCAATAAAAAGTAAAATGGACAGTGATGAAGATGCCGGTGTGTTTGGGACACCACCAGACTTGGTAAGACGCTGCTAAAAATGTAGCATTATCCCTATTTTCAGTACCTAACTCCAAAAAAAAAAAGAATTTTCTTACAAATGCTTTAAAGATTTTTGCGACGAAAAGCATACCACATATCGATACGAAAATGTAATGCTTGTATACTTTTCCAAATTATCTACCAAGTTTAAGGCTTCTACGCTATGGTCAAATTATTTTATGCTGAAAGCAACCCTTACTGCTAAAAAGGACATTGATATAAGTAGAGTATTTGTACCGGTTCTGGAACCACATTTCCACCAGCATCCACATTTCCACACACATCTGGACCAACTAGCTTTCTTCGACTAACCATTTTTCATCTTTCGAGATAAATATATCTTGCATTTTCATCTTAGAATCCTCATTTTCTCCCACATCTGGACCAATTTACATGTAAATTCCCATAAGACGGAAATGTGGAGATGAATCTCCTAGGAAGAAATGTGGAGATGTAAATCCCCATAAGGAGGAAATGTGGAGATGAATCTCCTAGGAGGAAATGTAAAGATGTAAATTCTCATAAGAAGGAAATGTGGAGATAAATCTCTTAGGAGGAAATGTGGAGATGTAAATACCCATAAGAAGAAAATGTGGAGATAAATCTCCTAGGAGGAAATGTGGAGATATAAATTCCCATAAGGAGGAAATGTGGAGATAAATCTCCTAGGAGGAAATGTAGAGATGTAAATTCTCATAAGAAGGAAATGTGGAGATGAATCTCCTAGAAGGAAATGTGGAGATGTAAATACGCATAAGGAAGAAATGTGGAGATGAATCTCCTAGGAGGAAATGTAAAGATGTAAATTCTCATAAGAAAGAAATCTGGAGATAAATCTATTAGGAGGAAATGTGGAGATGTAAATACCCATAAGGAGGAAATGTGGAGATGAATCTCCTAGGAGGAAATGTGGAGATATAAATTCCCATAAGGAGGAAATGTGGAGATGAATCTCCTAGGAGGAAATGTAGGGATGTAAATTCTCATAAGAAGGAAATGTGGAGATGAATCTCCTAGAAGGAAATGTGGAGATGTAAATACGCACAAGGAGGAAATGTGGAGATGAATCTCCTAGGAGGAAATGTAGAGATGTAAATTCCCATAAGGAGGAAATGTGGAGATGAATCTCCTACGAGGAAATATGGAGATGTAAATTCTCATAAGGAGGAAATGTGTAGATGTAAATTCCCATAAGGAGGAAATGTGGAGATGGATCTCCTAGGAAGAAATGTGGAAATAAATCTCCCAGGAGGAAATGTGGAGATGTAAATTCCCATAAGGAGAAAATGTGGAGGTGAATCTCCTAGGAGGAAATGTGGAGATGAATCTTCTAGGAGGAAATGCGGAGATGTAAATTCTCATAAAGAGGAAATGTGGAGATGAATCTCCTAGGAGGAAATGTGGAGATGAATCTCAGTTTTCTTCGACTAGTCATTTCCACCCACGAGATAAACCTATCTTGTTTGGTATCAATTAATATTAGACCTTTCTCAGATACCCGAATCTCTAGGAATTTCTTAGATTGCATCATCCCCCAGGGAGCAACCCTCATTTTAAGATTTTGTGCTGGTAGCAATTTCTGACCGTCCTTATAAATTTTTTAGACTTACGACACATCAAACTAACCTAGAATTTTACGTAGAATCCGAATCTGCAAACAGATTTAAAATTCGAGCACCCCCTGCAAAGTTACACCCCTTTAAAGTCCTGAAGCTCTAAATTTTTTGCTCATCTATGACATATGCTTTAATCAAACACTTAGAGGTATTAACACAAAGAAATTAAGCACACAAAAATTTAATAATTTATTTTATGCGATTTACAGTTTAATAAAGTAATAGAATACAATTTTTGCATTGCAAAGTATAACATTATTTTCTTCGTGTAATAAAATCCATGCAATTGAAAGTAACCTGTAACAAAAATAAGATTAATGTGTTGTTTAAAAAGACCTATAACAAAAATAGATTAATGTGCTGTTTAAAAAGAGAGGAAACGTGTTTTCAGTCAATAAAACATATTAAATAATCCCTGTATGTTTGTTGTGGTTTGATTAGTATTCTTCTTAATCTTCTTTGGGTATTAAACCACTCATAGTTTTTAAAATTATCTTTATTAACGTTTCGATCCATAACCTAGGATCGTTTTCAAAATAATAAAAAACTTCAAGTTTGACATTTATGACATAAATTGAAGGTGACTTTGATTTATTGATGTTTGAAATATTTGGTTTGAGTACACTATGCAAAATTTTTAAAGTTTAAATGAATAATTGCCTTCAATTTGTGTTACGGCCTGGGACCGACTTTTTTAGGTAGCCAATACGCTTAACGTGAAATCAGCTGATTAATTTTTATTGTAAAAATTCAATAACTTGGGAATTGGAAAACTTTTTTTTTTAACATGTTTCTATTTATACAATTTAGAGGATGGTTATTAAAGAAGTGTGCAATTGCATTATTAAAAGGCTTAAGTAGTCGTTTTTTTATATTTATTTTGAAGGGGAAATCATTATGATTTAGGCTACCTCTTTGGTAGATTTTAACATTGTTCTGAGGTAACCTTATGGTGGGTTTACACTTGTCAGATACCAATGTTGTTCTATGAAGGTTGTATAAGGTTATCATAAAGTAAGGGATATATTTTAAATTATGATAACTTTTTAACAAATTAAGTTAATAACAAGAAATAAATGAAATCTAATTGCTTATGAAATGGGATTTAGTATGCCCAAAACAGGTTACGGCAATTGCTCAATATGACCTCCATTTTGTTGTTGTAAGATCACCATCCTTACCTCCAAATTGTACACAGCATTTCGTAACATTTCTGGTTGAATTGTACCAATTTGCTCCGTAATACTGTCTTTTAATTCTTGTAGCGTAGTTGGTCGTCTTCTAAACACTAAACTTTTTAAATAACCCCACAGCCAGTAATCCGCTGGGTTTAGATCAGGTGATCTTGGTGGCCATGAATTTACGAAATGTCTGCTTAACACGCGATCTTGAAAAACGTTGGTTAACAATTCTTTGACTGGTCGAAAAATGTGCGGGGGTGCTCCATCCTGCATAAAAATGATGTTTTCAATTCCGTAGTGCTCGTTTTGCAGCTGTGGAATAACATAATTTTGTAACATTTGCAAGTATCGTTCACCATTTACAGTTACAGATACGGCTTGTCCATTCTGCATTTCCTCGTAGAAATACGGACCAATAATAAAATCAGCTGTAAAACCGCACTTTCTTGTCATGAAGACCTTTCTGAACGATTTGTTGCGGATTTTCTGCAAACCAGATTCTACAGTTTTGAGTATTGACTCCACCATTCAGAGTAAAATGTGCCTCATCTGTCCATAAAATACGGGATAACCATTCGGGTTCAATTTCCATCTGAGCCATTACTCGCAAAGAAAAATCGTACCTAGTAGCCAAATCTGCGTCCTATAATTCAAACAGCATTTTCAGTTTATATGGATACATGTTTAGAATTTTGCGTAAAATTTTCCAAACCGTGGTATACGGCATTTGCAATCGCTTGGATATCGCATTTGCACTGCTGATTGCGAGTGAATTGCTTCTGGCTATGTCTTGATTTTCATGAAGAACCTCTGCAACTTGGACATCACTAATTATTGGTCTTCCTGATCTTGGTAAGTCAGTTACAGACCCTGTTCTTTCAAATTTTGTATCAAATTGCGGTACGCTTTCATTTGACAGGGTCCCGCTCTCAAACCCATTCTCGTGCGAAATCTTCGTAATCCAGCGGTGTAATTTCTGCCGGATTCATAATAGCACTGAACTAAACCAATTCTTGTTTGTAAATTCATGTTATTGCAGTTGAGTCGTTTGAACTCAACGTTTACTTGAGTTTTAATTTCAAAATAAAACTTCAAATTGAATAATTTCGTTTTGACACTAGTGTCAACAATTGTTATGACAACGCTTTTGTTTCTCATAGATACGATAAAATCCCATTCATTAAGCAACTAGATTTCGTTTATTTTATGTTACTAACTTAATTTATTAAAAAGTTGTAATGATTTAAAATATATCCCCTACTTTATGATAACCTAGTATATGGATCTGAGGCGACCCTATGGCGGGTTTACACTTGTCAGATACCAATACTGTTTAACGGAGATTGTATATGGTTGTGAGGTAACCTTATTGCGGGTTTACACATGTCAGATACCAATGCTGTTTTACAGGGGTTGTTAATATGCTTCATTATCATCTTCATTGGATCTTCACCTCAAAACTAGTTGGACACGTACCTGCACTTATTTATATTCTGAGCTAGCTTCCCTTCTATTGTTTTCTAATTTTATGTTTTATTTCACCGAGATTCAGTGAAGGGGGTTAAGCAACCTGTGGCTACCAAGATCCCCCAACACTTAGGTATTTGCCGAAATAATTGTTTTCTAGTTAATATGCTTATTGTTATATAATTAGTTATTGTATGTATAAATAGAAATCATGTATGTAGGCTGTATTTCATGTTAATATTGCAAGGAAAACCCAGGAAAAACTTGCAATGCTACCTAGATATTGAGGGCATTTGATTTTTATTTGTTATTTCTTTTGTTATTTCTTGTAGTAATGGAATCCATTGTTTACTGAAATTTACGGATTCGTTTGCAACGCAGTTATTTTTATGTAAGGTTATATAAGCAGCTTCTTTGATTTTGCGTTTTTGGTGGTTTTCTTCTTTGTCGATAATTTTTGCGTCCTCCCATTTTATTTTATGACTGGAGTCCCATGCATGTTGGCAAATCATGGATTTTTCAAATTTTCTATTTTTTATATATGATTTATGTTCTTTTAATCGAACTTCAAATGGTCTGGAACTTTCCCCTATATAAAACTTATTACATTCGCACGGTATTTTGTATATACAATTTTTTGAACTTTGTATTGCGTTTTTGGGTTTTGTTTTTGTTAATTGTGCTCTTAGTGTATTCATAAATTCATAAATTCATAAAAAAGACATTCCTTTAAGACCTATCGTAAGCTCCATAAATTCATCATGCCATAATTTAGCAAAATTTCTACTAAAAATTATAAATCCATTAGCAGGCAAAACCGATTCTTTCATTAAAAACAACCAACATTTTTAGAAAAATTATCAAACATAAAAATTGAAAATACACACACAATGGTAAGCTTTGATGTGGTAAATCTCTTCACAAATGTCCCTATAAACAAAACGCTTAATATTATAAAAAACAAACTAGAAAAAGATGGTAATCTTAAAGAAAAAACAAAACTAAGCATATCATCGATTATGGAATTACTTGGTTTATGCGTCAATACCACATATTTTCAAATAAATGATCAATTTTACAAACAAAGCTTCGGAATGGCAATGGGAAGTCCACTATCACCAATCTTTAGTAATATATTCATGGAGGAATTCGAAAAAGATGTAATATTCACACAAGAATTGAAACCACTAATCTGGTGGAGATACGTAGATGATGTCTATGCTATTTGGCCTCATAATACAGAACTAATTAAAAACTTTGTACAGTCTATTAACGAAATAGAACCAACTATTAAATTCACATATGAATTAGAACAACATGGAAAACTTCCGTTTTTAGATATTCTCGTTAGCAAAAACAATACAGCAATTAATACATCGCTATATAGAAAACCAACGCACACAAACAGATACTTAAACTTTGATTCAAACCACCCACACTGTGTCAAACGAGGAATTATCAAAACCATGTATGATAGAGCAAAATTAATATCATCAAACGAAGAAATTTTAAAAAAAGAGAAAGACCTAATCAGATGTACACTAATAGAAAACAAATATCCTAAAAGAATAATAGAGAAAGAAATGAATAAAACCCTAAAAATAAAGAAAAGAAAACAAAAACAATGATACACACAACAAAATGCTCTCAATACCATACATAAAAGGATTTTCCGAAAAAATTCAAAGAATAGGAAACAAATTTAAAATTAAAACAGTATTTAGAACCAACAATACACTAAGAGCACAATTAACAAAAACAAAACCCAAAAACGCAATACAAAGTTCAAAAATTGTATCTACAAAATACCGTGCGAATGTAATAAGTTTTATATAGGAAAGTTCCAGACCATTTGAAGTTCGATTAAAAGAACATAAATCATATATAAAAATAGAAAATTTGAAAATCCATGATTTGCCAACATGCATGGGACTCCAGTCATAAAATAAAATGGGAGGACGCAAAATTATCGACAAAGAAGAAAACCACCAAAACGCAAAATCAAAGAAGCTGTTTATATAACCTTACATAAAAATAACTGCGTTGCAAACGAATCCGTAACTTTCAGTAAACAATGGATTCCATTACTAAAAGAAATAACAAAAGAAATAACAAATAAAAATCAAATGCCCTCAATATCTAGGTAGCATTGCAAGTTTTTCCTGGGTTTTCCTTGCAATATTAACATGAAATACAGCCTACATACATGATTTCTATTTATACATACAATAACTAATTATATAACAATAAGCATATTAACCAGAAAACCATTATTTCGGCAAATACCTAAGTGTTGGGGGATCTTGGTAGCCACAGGTTGCTTAACCCCCTTCACTGAATCTCGGTGAAATAAAACATAAAATTAGAAAACAATAGAAGGGAAGCTAGCTCAGAATATAAATAAGTGCAGGTACGTGTCCAACTAGTTTTGAGATGAAGATCCAATGAAGATGATGATGAAGCATATTAACAACCCCTGTAAAACAGCATTGGTATCTGACAAGTGTAAACCCGCAATAAGGTTACCTCACAACCATATACAATCTCCGTTAAACAGTATTGGTATCTGACAAGTGTAAACCCGCCATAGGGTCGCCTCAGATCCATATACAACCTTCATAGAACAACATTGGTATCTGACAAGTGTAAACCCACCATAAGGTTACCTCAGAACAATGTTAAAATCTACCAAAGGGGTAGCCTAAATCATAATGAATTCCCCTTCAAAATAAATATAAAAAACGACTACTTAAGCCTTTTAATAATGCAATTGCACACTTCTTTAATAACCATCCTCTAAATTGTATAAATAGAAACATATTAAAAAATGTTTTCCAATTCCCAAGTTATTGAATTTTTACAATAAAAATTAATCAGCTGATTTCACGTTAAGCGTATTGGCTACCTAAAAAAGTCGGTCCCAGGCCGTAACACAAATTGAAGGCAATTATTCATTTAAACTTTAAAAATTTTGCATAGTGTACTCAAACCAAATATTTCAAACATTAATAAATCAAAGTCACCTTCAATTTATGTCATAAATGTCAAACTTGAAGTTTTTTATTATTTTGAAAACGATCCTAGGTTATGGATCGAAACGTTAATAGAGATAATTTTAAAAACTATGAGTGGTTTAATACCCAAAGAAGATTAAGAATAAAACATATTGTCGTTAATCTAAGAATATGTTTTACCGTCCAGCGACACCACGTGGAGGTAAACACATGTCGCCGGGAGCGAAGGAATTATTAAGGATAGGGATGGTAGGTATGTCTTATAACTAGCTTACATACTACTATATATACACAATAAAATATATACAAATATAAACATCTATCTTATGTCTTTATGCCCACATGCATATGTTGATGTGCTGTTTGGGATGGGAAATGGCAGGCTTGAATATTTTCTTTGGAAACAATCGAAGATTGCCGAAGACACTCGAAGAGTGCACTAACGCGGTCACTAAACCAATTAGCATTAATATCAAGTAATCCGTACCTTCGTAGGTTGCTCATTTCATAGAACCAAATCTTCCGCAATGTACAATGTCCTTAAAACTATCTACATTAATATTCTTAACTACACTTCGTGAGACCTCTTTAATCTTTTTAATCATGTCTTTCTCGCATACAATACAGTAGGACTTAGCCTTACTACCAACAAATTTTAATACTAGACCCTCATTAAATTTGTCTTTGAATTTTCCTACATATTTTTTGTTGACATGCGGTATATTGTGTTTATTATCTGCGGAGTACACCACTTTAAACCTAAAAATAAAAACAAGATAGTTTAATACGTCTATTAATAATTTTTGCTAATGTTGATGATACAAATATGTAAAAACAAACTTTATCAAGAAATATAACATTTTTAATAAAATACATACATGTATTGATAACATCTATAAACCGCTGTGGTAACCAGAGTCTGGTGAATCTGGGATCGCCAAATCTCTAAACATTTGCGCAAGTGATTGCCTTGCAGTCGCATCTTTTAAGTACCAGATGGGGTAACATTTAATAATTTCCAACACTGTCAAGTAATTTAAATTGCTGCAATCATTGGACCGAGAAATACTGGCACGGCTCTCTTCCTCGAATAACGTTTGAACCCTTTCTTCCTCCGTCGTATTTCCACATATTTTTTTTATATCACCTACAAATTTTTTATAACATTCTAGGAAGTTTCTACACCTTAACTCAGCCATTTTAAAACAGATTAATTCTCGCAAATTTAATAGCTTGATGCACTCGTACGCAGGTTGCACACCGGTACTAATACTCTACTGATATATCCAGGTAGTGCAAATTACGTGCATTTTTAAAACATCGAAGTGAAGGCTACAAACCTACGAAGTCTAAGATTCTGTCGATGAAACAAATTGAAACTTTAATACTGAAACACCGGATGACATATACTGAATGAATAAGGTACGTTACGAATTAGGCCCTTTTAAAATGACCAGATATACATATATGTAGTGCGTATCTCCTAGGTTGCTCAAACATTTAGCGTTGCCGGTGCATGTCGTCGTGAAAAGTTGCACCAATTAAATTTGACTGACATAGAAGATTTGAGGACCAAGCTTCTGATTAGAATACCAGATACTAAAACAAAAAAACCAAAATCACTTGTGATAAACAAAACTTATGTGCCTTTATATCGGAAATATATTGCACGTCGTCCACAGAACTCTGAAACTTGCCGCTTCTTTTTTAAATATTTAAAAGGCAAATATTGCAAGCAAGTAGTGAGTATACATCAGTTTGCAAAAATGTCTCAAATTGTAGGAAACTTTTTAAATTTACCCAATGCTAATGAAAACACAGGGTACGCTTTCGTAGGTCATCCGCTACAATTTTGGTCAAATTTTGGGGCAAATTTAATTGCAATAAAGTGGCACGGAGGGTGTAAATCCTCAAACGGCACTGAAGGCTACATTGATGAATTCTATACAAATAAAGTAGATATAACAAATAAAATATTTAAAGAAACATACGTTGCCAAGTGTACAAAAGAATTACTAACAATAGACAGGACAAGTGATTTCAGCTTTTTTGGAAAAATTCAGCCACTATTTCATGGTTGTACAAATTGCAAAACTACTGTAAATATAAATAGATCATAGTTGTTGTACTATACGCGTAAGTAGTATAGATGTAATATTTCTAATAAAGAACTCACTTGTGTATGCTTTGTGAGATTGCTTGTTGGAGTGCATTGTATTGTTTAAAATGAGGATAATAAACTGTACGGGAAAATACTTTCTCGGCCTAGGCCAGGAAAGTATTTTCCCGTACCGTTTTTTAACGTATACTGGAATAGTATACTTTGACACTTGATTTTGAGTTAACAAAGTAAATATTCTTGATAGATTTCGGAAGAATATGATTTGCACAGTGCAAGCATTAATTTAAAGATATGAAATATTGTTTAGGAACATTTGTATAGAGTGTAGCATTGTATGGTTGCGGTGGATGCGTTGTACGAGAAGCGTAAAAGGGAAAGATCGAATATTTTGATATCTGGTCTTTTGGTAAAGATTGAAAATTAGCCTAGCAAACAGGATAACAAATAAGGATGTACTAAAAGCAATTAGTAGAGAAGCGGTCTATTGTGGTAGATATAGTAAGGATAGATCGATTTGTAGTTCATAACTTTCCACATTCAGTGTTCTTACTAATTGCATATGTAGACAACGGCTCAATATCTTACAGAAATTATAAGCGATGTAGCTGGTACATTGTATGTTGACAATAAACATGCGTTGCGGAATAGAAAGTTTGGAGATTTGCACCAAATCAAATATTTTTTTAAGTGAGTGTCAACCCAAGGAACTTAAACAAAGTATAAAACCGCTGAATTATATTACCAGAATGCGTCAGCGCAAAATTTTTGTAAATGTTTGTATAAGTTGTGCAGAATACGAAATTTCCTACTCTAAATTATATGTATGTTTAATAAATATGTTTAATCCATAAAGATAGTAGCTGTAAATTAGCGTAACTATTTTAGAAAATGCTGTGCAACTCCTTAGTCTCACCATATATCAAAGCGTGATAACTCATTTAGAAATAAAACCTAAGATGAGAAGCAAAAAAGAAAATTTTATATAACATTGTAAATGTGCTAAACACGTGTATTAGCTCAATATCAGTGATTCATCTAGCGTTTGTATCTCATTTTTATTTTGCAGTGAAAACGAAACTGGTTTTTAAGATTTCGGGAGAATCGTAAGTATTCCTTTTAGATAAAAATTGTTTTGTAAAGGTATAATCTTTGTAAAGAACTGAATTTTTTGTAATTCTTTTATATAACACAAACAAAATCTCATTTCATAACACAGGCTTCTGAATATACAAAGAATGTTAGATCAAAGTTTATTATTTCCTAGTTTGAGAAAGCTTTTGTTAAACTTGTACGAAATATCCCAATAACATACATTTCAAAAACTGATCTGAATAAAACGTAATCGTAAGAGCAAATACTGATGAGATTTATACATAGGAACGCTCTTGAAAAATACGCTAGCATAATAGGTTGTAAATCTAAAGTAAAGTTGAAACGCAGTAGATAATTTCTAGTATTTAACCTAGTTAATGCAAGCACACTCTATAAGAAAACTTTATGCTGTACTAATAAATTTTAAAATACGATTTTTTTTTATTAGTAAAACACGTTTCTATTAATTGATTTTTACAGCTTTTTGATTTTAGATAGTATAACAAACCTACCATTATTATTGATACCAAAAAATAATATTTTATTTAAAATGAAAAAAATTAAAAGTACGAAAAATTATAATAAAACGTAAATGCATAAAAACAAATTTACACTAAACATATACCATTCTTAACTTTTTTATGCCCTATTACGTGTCATTTCAACGCGTATCACCTTCTTTTAGTATTTAGTTTAATATATAGCTTCATTATTGCTATAAGTTTAAATTCAGCGTCTCTAAATGAACATTTACGGGGCATCAGGTTGGGAATGATGTGATTCACTGTTGCCGGTCACTTGATTGTTGTTGAATAACGAAAATGGACTTTTAGCGTAAGTGGGGATGTGATTTCGTTTTCGGTAGGGAAGTACAAACCTTTTACAGGTACTTTTAATTGTGAGGTGTGCAGAAGGGCTTCTTTTTTCATCTCGTTTCTTTTATCCCTAGATATTTTTTGCAGTAGGTGACGCGAATTGAGATAGCCACGAATGCCGCCACGCTAAAAATTGCTATGAAGACGCTTGGTTAAAAATTGTAAGTAAATATTCATTTTATCTTGGCATGGTTTTATATTTATATATTGTGCCACACCTGCTATATGTGTCAAATGGACGTTTAAAATATATAAATTCACTTTAAAATACTCTACGATATAAAATATCTTCATGTATCAGCATGTTTCAACTAACTTCTAAATAACAATTAATTTAAATGTATACCAAAAGGGGCATTAACGACCCAGTGCGTATGAAACATTAAAACACACACGCTGATGCTAGTTGCGACTTGTCATCTTATATACCGACTCTTGTAACATTTTGTCTACTATTTAATATGCATTACATGTTCGTCAAGTGCGCCAGTGTAAAATTGTGATGGTTACAAGGAAATCCAATTCGATAACAAACCATTTCATGGTTTATGAGAAACATGCCACCCATATTATTGTTATAGAAAGCCACGCAGAATGGGCAACCATTATGTCGTTCTCAACATTTACTATTGGCTGAACATCAATATTTATGGCGGCTACTGTGACAACTGAATCTTTCAGCTACCCTTTAATGAATACACCATGGGTTTTTTAATTACAGGTTTATAATTTCCACACTTTGTTGAAACCGTTTATTATTAGTCTATAGACATGATCGTGGAATTTGGTTTTCTAGAATATTGACATTTAAGCGTGTGAGAAAATTATTCACATAAACGAGCATACGTTAAATTTGACTAAGATAGTTCTTGTAACAGTGGTGCAACTTTGCCAAATAATTTGCCAGGATCACCAATATTACGAACACTTTTCTCTTGGTACGAATCAAAAGCTATAAGGTATTCCTTTTTTGAATCGCAAATTCACATTTTGTGGTAAAATGTAATGGGCCGAGTCATGAATAAATTGCTTACGTTCGTGGCGTCAATTGTATTTGTTTATGGATTCATCAAATAAGTTCGGAACTAGTTAATAAACGCCCAAATATTTTTCATCATGTTGATTGCTAGTCGTAATTTCCATGTTCTCCTGGAACCATTCGCGTATTGGTCACCATATGAATAAATTTTTTAATCTGAAGAGATGTATTTCGTATCATAGCATTACCAACACATTTATTTTGCACTTCATCTTTTACAAACCAGAACATTTGTTTCAACGGTAAGTGATTGTATCTACTCAAAATCAGAATTTCAATAAAGCATCGAATTTTTGACAAAGTTATTCGATGATTTACTGTATTTTTGAATCGGGAGTAATATCGACCTTGCTGCGCGATATAGTTAAAAAGTGCGTTATCAAAGAAAATTTACCGAAACGTTAACAGCTGACTTAACTTTATAGCATACGTAGTTCTCTTCGTGAAATGATTGCTTTGTTGATTACACATCGTCAGTAATACATTTTGATGTTTACCAGCAACTGTCATTACCAAATCTGACAAACTATGGTCTTTGGCTTCTTACGTTCGTAGATCCAATCTTATTGGGAAACTTAAATCTGACGCTGAAAACAATTTAGATGTATAACTAAAGCCAAACATTGTCAAAACATATTTTTAGTTCGCAGTCATCATCTATGAATTTCGTTCATATTTTGTGGTATCTTTTCGTCACCATTCAGTACATCTAATGCTTTAGAAAGCAATTAAAATGCAAAATCCGCTTATACTATATATATATATATATATATATATATATATATATATATTATTGTGTAGTTCCGTTGTTTTGACTCGAGTCCCTCACTTTGGACGTCATTATTTTGTGAAGCTTAGACAGATACCATCTTGCCCCACGCTTGTGTCGACATACTTTATTGTATAGTTCACCTCGGCTGCTCCACTCTTGAATGTAAATGCTTATGAAAATCTTTCAAAGAAGCTTATCTGGACTGCTGAATCTCAACTCCACCTCACTGTCACTATGCTGTAGTCCAAAAGAAAATTAGTGCCCTACAATCACACCCAAAATAACACAACTAACAAAATACATCACACTCTATTTACACAAAATAAAATTTAGATCCTCCAAAACTCGTTTCCTTACATTTAATAATATAATTTTGCTTAGAAACAATTCAATTTCACAAATGTAAGTGGGCTAACCTCATACCTGACTTTAACTCTCGTCCTAATATGAGCTCACACTAAAACTCTTTGAACCTGTGTGCAACATTACAGCATTGCAATAATAAAAGTCCCCTTTGCTTTGTACAAAACAGTCTGGTTATCGTTCCATTAATTATTCCTCTCTACATACACCTGTTTTCATTTACATATAAAGTTCAATAAAATTTTCAGTTCATCAAATGCATAGAAATGATCACTCAAAAGCACAAAATAGTTAAAACACCTCAAATAAACAGTACAACAACGGTTTACAAAAATTCGTTACCTGGTAACCATTATACTGCACGCAGCTGCAAACTAGCCCTTGAAGAAGTTGCCGTCTAAAATGACTCTAGACAGTAACTTCTTCGAGGGTTGGTTTGAAGCTGCGTGCAGTACAATGGTTACCAGGTAACGAATTTTTATAAAACATTGTTGTGCTGTTTATTTGAGGTGTTTTAACGCGTTTGTGCTTTTGTGATTATTTCTATGCATTTGATGCACTGAAGATTTTATTGAACTTTATATGTAAATGAACGCAGGTGTATGTAGAGAGGGATTAATGTAAGGATAACCAGGCTGTTTTGAACAAAGTAAAGCAGACTTTTATTACTGCAGTGCTATAATGTTGCACACAGGTTTAAAAAGTTTTAGTGTGAGCTCATATTGAGACGGGAGTTAAAGTCGGGTATGAAGTTAGCCCACTTACTTTAATAGGGTATATGTTTAATAAAAATATTTAATACAAACACATTTGTAAAATTGAATTGTTTCTAAGCAAAGTTATATTATTGAATGTAAAGAAAGGAGTTTTGGAGGATGTAAATTTTATGGAACCGCTCCCCAAGTTGAATCACCATTCCTCTCGGCACGCCGCTATCCAAATCTCTCCTAATTTACCATAGAAAGTGCATCTAAACTTCCAAAATCTCCCATTACAATTCCATTTATGATCAACAAATCAATACTTGATGATTTCACTATTTAAAATTCCATTTAAGAACGCCTTTGTAAGCTCCAACGCCCAAAATAGCAGTAGTTTGTACTTACGTGCTTAATAAAAGCTTCGCTCTTAACTTTGCATTTACTTTAAGATTTTGACTATGCCAATTCATTACCACTACACATCAACTTGTGTAATTCCAATTACCAATATTTCTAATAAAATCACTATGTAAGATTGACTACTTGAGTTAACCTCGATGGCGAGCGAAGAAGTAAAAGAGCTTCACCTTTCCTCTAAGGTGTTTATATAGAGCCAAGCGTACCCCCTGTTTTCAAGTTTCGCACGATTCTCTAACGGATGAACAAACATTACCGGTATTCTGCCAACCGTCGGTTCCCTTCTTGAATCTCCAAGCATAACCGCCACAAAGTTCTACTTAAAACATCAACGGTTTTTCACCCTCCATGAAGTTTAACGCACGAACACAGAGAATATTGAGAAAATCGTTCATACCCGTCCAACAGTCGATGCATTCGCCGAAAAAGTAGCCTCAACAGAAATTGATTCGTACTAGATCACGCCTCACAATTGAAACGAACTTAGTCCTTCTTTCTTCCTCTCGTATACAACCATTTTCCCTCTTGTTTCGTTATTACGAACCCCACTCGGATAAGTGCCCTCTCTAACTTTTAAATAGTTACGCGAGTTAAGGTTCAGGCCTTTGGAGCGGTGTTTTTAAAAAACGTTTCCAAACTCTTAACAAATTTATTTTATCTTAAAACAGAAATTAACGTGGAATTTTGAATAACTGTAAAAAAATAACTTTAAATCGAAAATAATTAATTAATTGTAATAAGGTGAGTAGCTTGAACAACGAAGTATGGAGTTCGAAGACTGACTGCCTGGCCTTGAGCTCCCAGGCTTTTTATAATAACCTGCCCCTCACATGGCTGTGGGAACTTGCAGATCTCATGTCTGCTTTTCTCTTAATTCTACACTTTATTACATTGTAACAATCTTATTTTTAGGTAATTGCGGTATGTTAACCGTCTGTGACCTGCCACCTGCAGTATCACTGTCCTCTCGGATACAAAGTTGCATATACGTTTTCATGAACTGTTAATAACCTCTCTGGGTTATCCTTGTATTTATTTAACAATTTCTAATAATTCCTATTAGATTTAATTATTCAATATATATATATATATATATATATATATATATATATATGTATATAGGTAAATTGGGGATGTATAACTCCTCCCACCGTAAATGAAAAATTAAGGTATTACTTAATTTTTAAATACACAAAATTCATTATTCAATTTCGTCATTTAAAATTCATTGCTTCTTTATTTCTCTTTGTTTCCTTAAATCTAAAACTGTTTCCTTCATTCTTATATCTAAGATACATTTTGTAAAATACATATATAATTAGAAAAATTATTAAAATGATTAACGCAATTGTCCAAACGCTTATATCATAATGTGACTTTGGCGTTTTAAGTTCACTTAAATGTTCTTTGTAACTTTCCACTAATTTCATGGCGTGATTGAGGTCGTCTAAGTCTAGATGCTTTAACTTCCTGGGTTTCTTGACTATTTCTTCGTCTTCTTGTTGTTCTATCTTGAACTGTAGTTTTGGTAGGTTTGCAAGTTCCTTTGTTGCTATGTGATCTTGATAAACTCTGATTACTTCGTCTCTCAATTTTACATAACAGTCTTCTTTAAGGGTAATTAGTTTGCTTCCGATTAATGCTTGGTTATTTTGATCTTGATTGCAGTGGATGGTTGCTACTACTTCTGTTGGGAAGATGGCTATCCATTTGTTTTCTGTAACTTTTTGAATTTTCACGTTGTTTATTTGCACTGGTTTGGCTTCACAGTTTTTGTAATGATTCAAAAATTTTAATAGTTGTACTTCACAAGGGCTGTCTTCTTGAATGGTTGTTGTCGTCACCGATTGGCGTAAGTATTTGTTTGGTGTTACTTCAGTACATTTTTCGTTTGTATAACCATATCTCAGTTCATTTAAGGATAGGAATTTGGTTTTGGGTATGATAACTTGGTATGTGCTAGTAACTTTCGTTGGAAAAGCAAATAAATGATGATAATTATAATTGTTACTTTCTACTATCGGGATCTCTATTAAAAATATTATTTCGTTATTCTTAATGTGGCTTTTGACTATAGCTATTTTATCAAATATTAGAATGTTTGATTCTGTTACATCAAAAGGTAATTTGATGTTAGTTATAAATGATCTAATTTTTATTAATTCTTTTAATAAATCGGTTGGTTCAATGATACTAGAGTGTAGGGTATTTATTTTTGCAAATGTTACTGCGTTTTCTAACGTTGCTAAAGTTTGTTGAATTAAAGTAAGGGTTGATTGTGTTTTGCATACTGCCTAATTTTATAGGTAGTATACCGGGGTTGTTTTTTTATATCTTTTATTATTATTGGGTTGTCCGTTCTACCTGGGCGGAGGTTGACGGTAAGGGTGATGATTTTCCATCTGAAATTACAGGGTGTCTTAGGTTTTTCAAGTGAATGTACTTTGTTATTTTGCCGTTGTCTACTACTGCTATATTTTTTATCTGATATTCTTTTAATTTTAAATGGTCCTAAATTTCTGGGTGCCGTTTTATGTCGCTTACTTTGAAAATTTTTCTCATACACGGTTTGTCCTGTTGAAAATTTATTTGCGTCGGTATTTTTATTACGGGTTGTGGTGATACGTTCCTTATCGTTATCTAATTTATCTTTTACCTTTGTGGGATCTCGTATCTCTAGACTACCCGTCTAAGTAAAGATCCCTGGTTCGGTGGGTGTACTAGGGTTGGGTTATTCTTAAAGATTAAAATAAACGCCTTATTATTTATTTCGAATATAGAACAACTGACAACTCTGTCAATCATTAAAAAACCTTTTGCTTTATCAAGGTCATTTGATTCCGGTTACAACATACTCCCACCTGTGAAACTTGAAAAACAAAGAACATACTATCGTTCAAGATATAACTATGTCTATACTATGTCTACCACTAGAAGTAAATTTCAGTGTATTTGCACTGCTCTTATTACCTTCGTCGACAACGGTTACACCTTTCGTTACAATAGCACATTCCTGCATCTCTTGTGTTGACTTCACGACCAATTCTTGAGGAAGTTTAGCATCACTTACGACACTCTCCTCTAATGGATATAACCTATGAACCGGACGTAAGAGTCGCCCCTTATCAGTAATCACACGTACTACACGCACTTGGTCGTCTTTTCCCGGCAAGAATTGCTCTACACGTCCGATGGGCCAGTCCAACCGTTTTGTTTTATCGTCTCCCACTAACACGACCTCTCCTATTGTGATTTTTCGTGACGGCTTAACTTTAGATAACATCCTAAGCTGTCCAAAATATTCACTTCGAAATCTGCTCCGCAAATTGTGACGCAATTTTTGCATACGGATTACCTTTTTACAAGAATGATCGATCTACAACATCACAATCAGCCAACTCACTTTCAGTTTGACCCCGAATGAACATAACAGGAGTCAATTGAACTAAATCGTTAGCATCATTTGACATGTATGTTAAAGGTCTCGAATTCATCATACCCTCACAGTCACATACAAGTGTCAACAGTTCTTCATAATCTAGAGGAGCTTTTCCCAGCACTTTGCGTAATAAATTGTTCAATATCCCAATGAGTCTTTCCCAGAAGCCTCCCCACCATGCCGCTGTGGGTGCGTTAAATCTCCACAATATACGTTGGATAGCAAACTCTTCAACAATTTCGGTCCAGTTAATTTTCCGCAACAAATTATCAGTGCCTACAAAATTCGTACCGTTGTCGCTATAAATGACCTTTGGCCTTCCTCTGCGTGCTACAAATCTACGTAGCGCACGCATAAAACAAGGCGTCGAGAGCGAGGTGACCAGTTCCAAATGCACCGCTCTATATATCGCGCATGTAAACAGGCACACCCATACCTTTTGGCTTGTTTTCACATACAGGGGACCCGCCAAGTCCACTCCCGTTATCTGGAAAGCAACGGCATCACACACGCAATCTGCGGGTAAAAGTGGGCTATCAACTTGAAAAGGCGTAACAACGTGTATTTTGCACGATACGCATTTTGAAATCACTCGTTTGATATATCGCCTTCCACCTAAAATACAAAATCTTTCTTGAAGTAAACTGATTAAACCCTGAGTACCAATTCGACAAGATTTTACATGAGTCTCAAAAACCAACTTATCAATCACTACATGATTGGACGCTTCCTCTTGAACAATTTTAAAAACTAATTGTTCAGCGTAGTTTAATTCGTCAGCGGTTAACCCACCAATACGTTTTGAGCTGACATTCCTAACATTTTTTGTAAAACGAATTATCCATGCCATCATCCTTAGATGTTTAACATAGCTCTAAAAATAACGGAAATGCCAAAAATCTGACTCTACATTCAATAGGGTTGTGATGGTCTTTCTCTTCTCTACATTTATTAACAGTTCATCACCTTCAACATCACATGTGGGCCAATTTATTTCTTCGTCGCGCAGCCATTGAGGACCCTCCCACCATCGCGTTTTAAACAGGTGTTTCGCTAAACAACCTCGCGAAGGGAGGTCGGCTGGATTTAGCACCCCTGGAACACCTCCAAGATACAACCTTAGTGAGACTGCGTATTTCCGAAACTCTGTTCCATACAAAAGGTGCCCATTCCTCTTCCCTTGTGATCCACGAAAGCACAGTAGTCGAGTCACTCCAAAAATAGCTAGAAAACTTCACCTCCAGATTCTTAGCAACATTAGCGTATAATCTCGCTGCTATTGTTGCACTCATAAGTTCCAATCGCGGTATGGTCAATTTCTTTAGTGGTGCTACTCTGGTTCATGCTGCCAACAGTCGTACATGCACTTCCCCGTCGCATTCGACGTACGCTTTGTTACTGGCATCGTAGAACAGGTGCAAGGATGTGGTTTTTCCTTCACCAAATCATGCTCTTATCTATCTGGGGATTTCTAAGTGTTCCAGGCAGTTTAAGTCCTTTACCCAAGCACGAAATTCATCCTGTATACTCTCATCTACAGGATCATCCCATTTCAAACAGCTTTCCCAAGTCTGTTGCAGCAGCAATTTTGGAACCAGTGTAACTGGGCAGACAAATCCAATAGGGTCAAAATCTCGTTGCGCTGCCGACAGTATGCAACGTTTAGTTACCGCTTCAAATTTATTTTCGTTTAACTTACTAAGGCAATCCTTCAAGGACAACGTATCTCGACTAGTATTCCAATTCAAACCAAAGACGTGCACGTCGTTACTGAGGTCTTCAGAGTAAAGTGTCCTCTCCCACCACCTCAGCTCGAATTTTCCGTCCATTATGGCTAAATTAGCCTCTTCGATGAACTTTTTCAAACATTCTTCATCATTAATGCTTGTCACACAATTATTAACGTAGAAGCTTTTCTTTAGTTTGCAGATTAGAATTTTTGTGCAACTTAGTTCATGGATATCGCACTTTTCTAAGATTCTTTCCAGATGGTATTGTATTGTCGCTCCCAAGAGAAATGGACTACAATTCACGCCAAAAACAACCCTCTTGTGACGATAAACTATGTTTTCACCTTCCAAGTTAACCCACAAAAATCTAAGAAAATTTCTATCAGATTCATTTATATTAATCTGCAAAAAAACCTTGCGTATATCAGCAACTACTCCAAAACAATTTTCTCTAAATTTAATCCAAATATCAGGAATTTCTTCGAATAGGTTAGCACCCTTTTCTAGACATTGATTAAGCGAAGGTCTGTCTCGTTCTTTAGCACCAGCATCAAACACTGGGCGTATTTTTGTAGTAGTTGTTTTTAATCACGGGTCTATGAGGAAGGTAATGACCTACATCGACAGAAATCTCGCCGTTAACCACTTCAATAATACCTTCTTGTAACCATTCTTTAAAAACTGCATCGTACTCTTTCAAAAACTGCTCGGACTTCAATTTCGTTAAAACACCGTGCAAGTGTTTTTTCGCAACGTTGTAATTAGAAGGTAAAGGGAGGTGCCCATCAAACCACGCCAAACAAACTTCATAACGACCTTCTTCGTTAACTTTAACAGTTTCGCAAAAAAACTTCTTAGCGGTTATCTCAAGTGCCTGCTTATTCGCCGATTTGCTGGGCTCAGAAATACCCAGCACATCCAATTCCCACAAATTACTAATAGCGGTATCTCCTACAAAAAGATTTACGGCAAAAAGAGACATATCACTTTCCAATAGATTTACGGGTGTCTTTCTCATTAAAGTCCATCCCAAGAGCGTCTCCATCGCTACAAGCCCACTTTTCAAAACATAACAACGACCAGTATAAAGCGATCCTACGACATCAGACCCAATTAGCAGCTCAATATCCTTAGATAGGCTAGTGTCGTTTAACTTTACCCCTAGGTCATCAAGTTCTTTAGTCCATTCACTGTACAAGACAGGTGAAACATGGGCACATATTTTTGTCTGATCATAAACTTCTACATCGCAGGAGTAGTTATTCTGCGCCACTTTAAGGTCATAGCAACCGTGCATATGTTCAGCCATAGCTCCTCCAAACAGACAATGCATAATTTTTTGTCTTCGTTTGGGCATAAGACCTAATTCTCGTACTGTGGATTCTAAAACATATGACCTGTGAGAGGCTGTGTCGATTAATGCGCGCACTTCTCGTGACCTATTTTTGTTAATTAACCACACTTTTAGAGTTTGTAAAAACACATGCGTATTGGTAAAATTTGCTGCACTTACATCCGGTATGTCACGATCTTCCTGTTTGTACACCTTTGTCGTAGTTTCTGTTTCTTGATTTGCTCTACTTTCGGGACACAATAATGTAACATGACGTTTGCAACACACTAAACATCTAATACGCTTATTACATTTCTTAGCTAAATGTCCCCTCTTTAGACACCTAAAACAGACCTTCTTTTCGACAATCAATTGCCTTTTCTTTTCTAATGGAAAAGTTCTAGCTTTGACACAGTTAGAACTGTCATGAGAATAGTCACAGAAAATACATTTGACGGTTTTGCTATTGTTTATCAAATCAGCGGCCGTCGATAAACCAGTTTGTCTTTGGTAGAGGGTAATTTAGAACTGCATTTGTTTTGTCGGGATTTGGTATTACTCCTTGGGGTGTTATTGTATGTCCTAAAAACGATACTTCCTTTTGTAAAAATTTACTTTTGTCCAATTGTACTTTGAAATATGCTTGTCTTAGTCTCTCAAATACTTCTTTCAATCTTTCTATGTGTTGTACCAATGATGTGGAATAAACTATGATGTCGTTTAGGTACACAAGGCATTTTTCATTGTGTATTCCTCGTAGTATATTGTCCATGACTCTCTGGAAAGTAGCGGGTGCGTTCTGTAATCCAAATGGCATTCGTTTGTATTCATAATGTCCTCTAGGTGTGCTGAAGGCTGTTTTTGATATATCTTTTTCGTCCATCTCTACCTGATGGTATCTTGATGCTAGGTCTAATGCAGAAAAATATTGGCATTTGCCTAGTTTGTCTAGAATTTCGATTATATTTGGTAGTGGATATTTGTCATCTACCGGTTGCGTCTAAATTCTTAGGTACTATTAACACGGGGCTGCTCCATGGTGAGTTGGGGTGCTGGATTATGTCTTGTTCTAATAAGTCTGCCACTTGTCTGTCAGCTTCTTCTTGGTTTGCATGAGGTAGTCTATATGCTTTTGTAAAGATTGGCTTGTTGTCTGTTAGTTCGATATTATGTTTCACTGTGTTGGTGAATGTTAGGGGTATTCCTTCGCAATGGAATATGTCGCGGTATTCGAAACATAAGTTTTTAATTGCTCTCTGCTCTTCTCGATTGATGTCGGTATTAAAACGGATGTTACTTAAGTTTTCTCTTAACATTTTGTAATGCTCTATTGGGTCGTAATCGTTTTCTAAATTTTCGTCTATTTCCATTTCGTTAAAATTTAATTCCTCTACGTTAATTGGGTCTGTTAATGATAATTCTACGGGATAGTCGTTTGAATTTAATATCGTTGTAGGGGCATAATTATCTTTTATTTGTACTTGGGGTTTCTACTCTTTGTTGAAATGTCATATGATTGATTATTCCTACTTTCTTGTTAGAATTTCCTGGGATTTTTATTTTTCTTTCCGTTCGGGGTTCTATTGTGTATTTTTGTTCGATTTGAGTGTTTTGAAATTTAATGGGAATTTTTCCGTATTTCGTCTTTAATAAACGGTTCTTTATGTCAATGTTGGTTCCTAATTTCCTTAGAAGGTCCATTCCGATTAGTCCGTCGTATTTGTCATTAAATTCGAAAATACAAAATTTATGTTTCATTTTTACATTAAATGTTCTCGGTAAGGTGTATTGTCGTTTGGTGGGTTGTTTTAATTTTAAATGGTTCTCTTTCTACATAATCTAAATAATGTTTCTTTACGGTTCTGGGGCTAATTAATGTTTTTAGGATCCGGTATCGATTAATACTTTAAATTGGGCGTGGGGTATTTCTATGTATGGTAGTACTAGGTGATTTATGTTATTTAGGTTTATTAAGTTTGGTCGTTTATGAATTGGTCCATTTGAAAATTTGTGCACAAGTTTTCTTCGTCGTTCTCCTCGTAAGTTTCGTATTGTTCGTCGCGTTCATAAGTTTCTGCATGGTTTGATTCATCGTTGGTACTTGGCTGAATGTAATTATTCTGGTCAAATTTTTCTACTTTTTGGTGAAATGGTTCTTCCGATGTAAAATTGTGTTTCTGATGAGGGTTTGGTCGGAAGTGTGTTATCTTTGTATTCTGTCTGGTGTTACCAGATGAGGTATCCATTGGTGTTGGTTTAGAATAGTTATTAGGGTCGTTATTATTCATTAGTGTATTTCTACTGGGGTTCGCGCTGAATGCTGGTCTTTGTTAGTTTAGGTTTGGTTTGAATTTTGGTTGGAATGCGGGTTTCGTAAAATTTGGGTTAAACGTTGGTTTTGAAAAATGTTTATATTGATTATTAAAATTTGTATTGTTGAAACTTGAGTTATTAATTCGCAGTTGATTTGTTTGTGTGTTGAAGGGTGTGAATTTTTGTTGAGGGATTGTTTGTCTCGCGGCTTGTATAGTTTTTATTGGTGTATAACATTTATTCGCGTTGGGGTTGTATAGTCTGTTGCGGTAATATATTACATTTTCTTCTTCTATTACTAGGTTCATGGCTTCTTCTAGGTTTTGGGGACCTTGGAATTTGATCGTATCTGATAATAGTTCTGGTATAGCGTTTATACATGTGTCCAGTGCTATTTCGTCATACATTTTTGTTTTTAGATGTCGAATATTTTGATCGGATTCTTCGATTTTTAATTTTGTTAGAATTAGACTTCTCACGTCTTGGCATTTCATTCCGAATTGATATGGGGATTGGTTGTGTTCCATTCTGAGGTTTATCAGGTCTTGTACCAGGCATTTTATGTTACGTTGATCCCCGAAATATGCAATTAGTATTTGTTTAAATTCTTGCCATTCCTGAAGATCGTCCCTACTGGCAATTTAGGTTAGTGCCCTTACGGTTAGTTTACTTATTACCAAACGTATAAGCAATAAATTCCTTTCGTTACCTCCGGGTTTGTAGAAGTTTTTCAGGAACATTTCGCATGCTCCAATGTAGTTTGTGAGATGGGCTTGCAGGCCATTAAAGGTTTGAATTGTTTCCAAGTAAAGTTTCATGCCTCCACTACTCATTTTGGTTAAGGGTTTTGAGTAATTTCAAAAAATTTTTAATTTTTGTTATAGTCATTATTTTGCTATTTGCATCGTTATTTTTGGTATGCATTTATTAATTTTTTGTTTAGGTTGGGTAATTTCAAATTTTGTAAAAATTGATGGTGATTTTGCTATTTGTATCGTAACTTTTGGTTTGGATTTATTAATTTTCAGTTTAGACTGCGCCGGGTTATTTTTAGAATCGTAATTGCTTTTATTTGTACTTAGTTACACGGTGCGGTAATGAATTTGTGAGATCTATACTCGATGATGTTGGTTAATTACTATAGCCTAGAATTTGCTTCTTTTTATCTCGCGGGCGTTAATTAGTCGTGAGTTCTGCTTGAGTTTTGCTTCCTGAAAGAATCTGGAGTGAATAAATAGTTTCTCGCGGTATTTACTTCGTTTTGTATGTTTTGCGTTAGTTAAAGCTTGTGTTCGCTCAGTTTTGCTAATTTTATCAGTCTGTTGTAATTATATCTTTTTTCGTGGGTTTTAATTAAATTGCGTAAACGTATAGTTCGTCTGTCTCGTCTTCTTGAATTCTAAATATAACTTGCAGGTTTTCAGTTAATTACTTTGTTACAATTTATTTTTGTAATTTAATCACAAAGTTACGTCTCTTGGTTATTTAGTTGCGTACATGCTGTATAATATGCAATTACACTTATACTTTACTGAAAGGTGTTGTTTTTTAGTTGGTGTAGGAATTAGAAAATTCGCTTCTTTACTCGTTAATTGCTTGCATAAATGTTGCGTCTGATTATTTTTAGATATCTCCGTATTAAGAATATTAAGTTACGCTGCACCTCTTGTAATAGCATCTCTCTGTAATGTAGGTTTAAGGTTGCAATGATGAGAGTTTTAATGTCGGTTAATTATAGCTTTTACGATAAACGTCTAACTTTATTCAATATTGTATTGGAATAATTAGCTGCAATTTATTTATAAATGATGATGAGTAGTTTTAGTTCAATGCTGGTCGTAATTTTATGCGCTTTTATTTTACTTCGCGATGGATTAATTACTTGTGGATTGTAATGCAAAATGTGTTGCGTTAATTTACACGCTGGTTTTTAATTACAGTGGTTTAAGTTACTGCAGAGTGTTTTGCTGCAGTTTATAAAGTATGATAGAGTTCAATATTTTAAATAATCTTTTCTGTAATTGTTTGTTTGAAGAATTACGTTTAGCTTTGGTGTTGGAGTTAAATTGTGTTCTGTTTTTTTGTTTACTGGATTAACCGTGACGTTTTTTGTATCGCGCTAGTTAATTTTTCGTATTTAGGTTACGTTTGGTATTAATGAATGTGCGTCAGTTATTTTTGGTTTATTTTTCGGTTTGTTTTAATAATTGTAATAAAAATCTCATAAAAATCAAGTCTCTTTTGCATTTAAAGAAAATCTCTTTAAAATTCAAGTCTCATGAAATTTTCTTATATAAATTCTCGTTTGCAAATAGTTTCTCTTTGTAAACTATTTTCAAAAAAAATTGGCATAAAATAAAAATAAAATAATAATAATCAAATAATAAAATAATAAAACTAGCATATATCAATTATAGTTTGTGAGATCAATTGGTTTTAAGGGAATGAACTTACATTAATTTCTTCATCTGTTTCTTTTGTGGGCTCGATCGATGCTGTATCTCGTCCACGTTGGTTTGCTTTGCAGGATTCGGTCGATTCGTGTACTTCCTTCAACCTGCTTTGGGTTCTGTCAAAATTACGAATTGAAATTCTTGGTCACCAATCTTCCGATTTTTGAATTCTTAATGCCCTTTTGACATCCGTACGGCTGCGCCAGTTAGGGTTCGGGCTTTTGAAGCGGTGTTTTTAAAAAAACGTTTCCAAACTCTTAACAAATTTATTTTATTTTAAAACAGAAATTAACATGGAATTTTGAATAAATGTAAAAAAATAACTTTAAATCGAAAATAATTAATTAATTGTAATAAGGTGAGTAGCTTGAACAACGAAGTATGGAGTTCGAAGACTGACTGCCGGGCCTTGAGCTTCCAGGCTTTTTATAATAACCTGCCCCCTCACATGACTGTGGGAACTTGCAGATCTCATGTCTGCTTTTTTCTTAATTCTACACTTTATTACATTGTAACAATCTTATTTCTAGGTAATTGCGGTATGTTAACCGTCTGTGACCTGCCACCTGCAATATCACTGTTCTCTCGGACACAAAGTTGCATATCCGTTCTCATGAACTGTTAATAACCCCTCTGGGTTATCCTTGTATTACATAGTTGCAATTAACTTATAATTTATTTAACAATTTCTAATAATTCCTATTAGATTCAATTATTCAATATATATATATATATATATATATATATATATATATATATGTATTGAAATTAATAAGATGAAATAATAACTTAGACTTTTTAAGTAAAGCCCAAATGATCATTTCAAATCGAGCTAGTAATTGAAAGAAGGAAAATATAAGGCCTTGGACAGGATTTGAACCTGCATCTCAGTTTTGCCGGAACTGTGCGTTATCCAATTACGCTACCGAGGCCGATGGCTATAATTGGAAAATTTACAAATCTAAATCGTGTACAAGTACCATATATAAACCTAACTTTCAATTACGTTTAGCATTTTGTAAATCATATCTGAAATTGTCAAGTTTCTGACTTATGTCAGATATAGACAGGAAGCACCGCTCAAAATCACGGCTATAAGCCAAGTATTAATATATAAATATTATAATTAGTTTTTTACAAGGTAAGTTGATAAATACTTACGTATTGAAATTAATAAGATGAAATAATAACTTAGACTTTTTAAGTAAAGCCCAAATGATCATTTCAAATCGAGCTAGTAATTGAAAGAAGGAAAATATAAGGCCTTGGACAGGATTTGAACCTGCATCTCAGTTTTGCCGGAACTGTGCGTTATCCAATTACGCTACCGAGGCCGATGGCTATAATTGGAAAATTTACAAATCTAAATCGTGTACAAGTACCATATATAAACCTAACTTTCAATTACGTTTAGCATTTTTGTCAATCATATCTGAAATTGTCAAGTTTCTGACTTATGTCAGATATAGATAGGAAGCACCTTTTCCTTCTTTCAATTACTAGCTCGATTTGAAATGATCATTTGGGCTTTACTTAAAAAGTCTAAGTTATTATTTCATCTTATTAATTTCAATACGTAAGTATTTATCAACTTACCTTGTGTAAAAAACTAATTATAATATATATATATATATATATATATATATATATATATATAGGTAAATTGGGGGATACATAACTCGCGTACACTTCTAACGTCCAACTATATTTTTTAATTCCTCTCGCTATTTTCGATCGATACAAACATCTTTCATCTAACTCTCGCTTATAGCTTCTGAACTACCCTTGTTCCCCTGTTTGTTACGAAGTCTAACTGATATTCGACTTTTGCATCTCCCTCTTTTATGTACTGTAACAAAGTTCGTCCTTGTTTGTGATATCGATTAGTGTCTTCCTTTAACGTTCATTTACATCCGTAGGAATTATTGATTTTGTTTCTTATCCATAACAAGTTCGTGTTTTTAATACTATCTTGCGTTATACGGTATTGAAACGTTTCTATATTATTAACAGATGCCCTTAACATTATCGATTCTATGCTAAAGCAAATTCAAAAAGCTTTTAAACCATTGTACACTGTTTTATAATAATTAAAACGGCATTTTTATCCTGCACACTAACTGAATGCTCTTGTTGATAGATGTTCAACCTTTATCGTCGTACTCTATAGATATTATATTTCCTTACAAATAAATGCAACGCTGAAACTAAAATCAAATTAACTCTAAATTCCTACCTTAAGTTGAATAATCGATACCTTAAATATGTAAAACACCTAATTAAACATTTAATAAACGGTATCTACATACGCTAACTTGACCTATGACCTATTTATCTATCTTTAACCTACAAATTACACGATAATATATATATATATATATATATATATATATACATGGTGTTGCAAAAGTAATGGTCCAAATTAAAGGGTTTGCTAGTTGAGATTAATACCTATTCAAATTACTATATATGTTGTTATCCAATTGTCGATGTTTTGAAAGTTATAGCAACTTTTACGTTTTGTGTAAAAATCGTGCAGAACTTTGAATATTAATTTGCAATTAAAGAAATACTGACATTTTGAAGGCAGCTCGTTTTCTGTTTGTGTGAATATTGCGTGTTTAATAAATAAGGACTTGCTCAAACATTTACTTATTATCGCAAGAGAAAATCATAATTTTTCCGTAATTTTGGTTCTATGAAAAATTGTGCTTGCTTTTCAAACTAAAACTACTCAAAAAAAGTATTACCATCGAAAAGTGCACACCTATCCAAAAAGCTTCATTAATCTATGCACTTTGTTTAAAGGTATAACTGGTAGGTCTAAGATTAAATGCATAGATATTTTTTGAGTAATTTCTAGCTACAATTCCAAGAACAGCACTTTTATTAAAGAATTCAAGCAAAAGCTAACTTATAATTTTTGAAAAAGTTTTAATAGATAATCAAACGTATTTAAAAATTAGCTTATGCATGTCCTAAATATGAATCACATTCTTAACAAATAATAGACTGGCAACACTTTATTCAAGATTAAGGTAAATTAGATAAAGAATGACTTCTTTAAATCCACTACAAACAATGGCAGGCAAATAAAAACATTCTTGGCAAATGTTATACATATAAGTTACATTTTAATGTTAGTATCTAGTGACCTGCCTTCAATTATAAATTATTTTTGAATCGTGTACAATTGTTTGACTAGTACTCATTTTCAGAGTAGTGTATATTTGGAAGCACTCTATATATATATATATATATATATATATATATATATATATATTTGAAAATTTAGTAAATTATATTATAAATACAAATTCATAAAAGCCCTGATTTAACGAACTTCATTCGTATTAAGAAATTTAATTGTAGCTTTACATGAAAATAAAGTATATTCTGTAAGTTAAAATACGTTTCTGAAGATATTTCTTATCAATAATTTTGTACCAAAGAAAGTACTCGATGAAGGATCACTATACAGGATTTTCTAAATACTATTACGTTTTTTTTTCGTGGCCCACGTTGGGCGCCAAAAATGTTACGTTACGTAATTCGTGCGTAACAAAAAGAAAGTCAAAGAAATGACCGGGCTCAATCGGAGAGTAGGGGGGGTTGTAGAAAGTAGACCAACATACAATGTACGCAGCTGTAAGGAGTTAGTGATAATACCTGCAAGAAAAAAAAATCGATAAGCAAACCTGAAATAAAGAAAAGAATAAGCATAGCAGCAATGATAAGTCTAAATTATTCAGTACTTTGTAGAATGTAAGAAAAAAACTGTTTAGATAAACTCTATAATATAATAACGGTAAAAGCATTACAAAAATTTTTATCACAAAGTGAGGTAATATTGGGGAGTAGCAGAAACGTTTCCTCACACACCAATTAAACATAAATTAGATAAAATGTTGACAAAAGATAAATAGATAAGACACAATTGGTATGAGTAATTTAGTAGTATTGATTTTTCTTTCTTTCTTTTTTTTTCTATGTTTTAAAATAGCATGCAAGTCTATTGTAAAAGGTATCAGAACGACAAAGATATGGTAAAGCAACGAATAGATATTTAAAGTAATAACCAGTAGGAAATAGTTCAACTTACAAAAGTCCTTCAGCAACGCTTCCTTGCAACGGAAGTGTGAGATTCACAATGTCCTGCACTAACGAAGCACTGCACCCTTGACTGTGAGGGTGTTGATGGAATTTCTTACACTTTACACTAACTCACACCTACGCGTTTCACTGGTGTCAGCAGCAGACATTATCATGCTGATGGAACTAGGTAGCAGGGATAAATTTCTTGTGAATTCTATTTCCTGGGACAGTAATTTCGAAATATTTTATAACACAAACCGTACAAATTGTAATAACAATTTAGAACTACGGCCTTTTAAGGCACGATGTAATGCATGTCATCTGATAAGTTCTTGCATTAAACTAACCGTAACCTGAGGTGTTTTATTTGCTACATATGGTAACAACGAAAAATCCAATGCTTTCTAATAACGAAATTTGCGCAAGCACTGATCTATTTTAGATTCTTTGGTGTCAGAAATTCCGCAACTACAGTATCAACTGTATTTACCGGTGAATGAGATACATATTTACAAAAAGCAACCTTTTTCTTTTTCAGATTCCTTTCCCGGAAATCCGATCTTCACAGTTTAAATATCACAAGACAAAGCAAGAAACAAAAACCATAATGAGTAAAGCACGTGCAGGCAATAAAACCGTCTGTCAATGTTCCGTACAACTTTTACCTCACAAGCAAAACAACAAAAAAAACAATCAGTAAGCACGCGTAATCACTAAAGACTGTCCGTCAATGACCTTACAACCGCACTTGTGGTTTTTAAAGCGTACTTCCTTAAAAAGGCATCAGAACTACACTGCAATAAGAGAAAGAACATTTTTCCAAAAGAAGACAAAGTCATCTATCGTAACCAACAACGACAGAACAGGTAAAGAAAGCATTAAGTAAACACCCAATGAGGATTAAAGGTTATAGCTACTTTCAAAATCGTCAAAAGACGGATGTCCCCAAAAGGGACATTTCTGTTCTCCACCTCGAAGAAAAGTTTTGGTTTCCCGCGGAGAAACCAAGAGAAAAGAAAAAAAACGAGGAAGAAAACTCGTAGCAAAACTGTCACCCTCAAGTGTGCAGCAAAGAAAGAATCCAAGACAATGCAAAGGACAAAGGCAAGCTAGTACACCATCTAGAATACTTCCAACTGAGGTAAGACAGATTCGTATGAAACGATTACTCTAGCAGAGTATGGCTAACAGACCTACAGAAGCGACCAAGTCGAAATTCCTAAAGGAAAACAAAATAAATCTGAAGCCTACCTAAAGGAATGGATGTAGCAAGCGACTATAATAGTCAAAAAGTGAACAGATGGTAGAACTAGCCAGAAGAAAAAGTCACGGGATGGGCTAGCTACAAAAAGATAAATAGGAATACGAAATGGGCGCCTTTGTTTTCGGACACAAGCTTATCAGAGAAAACACAAGACTAATAAGCCACAGAAAGAATACTTAAGAACAGACATAGTGAGAGAATAAAAATGACATAAAAAGATGCAAAGACAATTAAGATTAAGTTTAGGATTAAAATACAATAAACAGAGACAGATGAAAAATTAAGATAAAAAATGTTGTAAGAAAGAACCAAAAAAAACGGGCAGGAAAAAAAAAATCGAGCCCCTCGTTTATCGAGCACCACGTTGGGTGCCAAAATTTATATGTTACGTTTTTTTTTGTGGCAGCCACGTTGGGCGCCAAAAATTATGCTTCGTTGTCTCATAGCCGCACGTAACATAAATTTTACTTCTTTGATTTTCTTTGTGTTACGCGTGGCTATGAGACAACGAAGCATAATTTTTGGCGCCCAACGTGGCTGCCACGAAAAAACCTTACCTTTAAATTTTAGCGCCCAACGTGGAGCTCGATAAACGAGGGGCTCGATTTTTTTCTTTCCTGCCCGATTTTTTGGTTTTTTTACAACATTTTTATCTTAATTTTTCATTTGTCTCTGTTTATTGTATTTTAATCCTAAACTTAATCTTAATTGTCTTTGCATCTTTTTATGTCATTTTTATTCTCTCACTATGTCTGTTCTTAAGTATTCTTTCTGTGGCTTATTGATCTTGTGTTTTCTCTGATAAGCTTGTGTCCGAAAACACTGGCGCCCATTTCGTATTCCTATTCATCTTTTTGTAGCTAGCCCATCCCGTGACTTTTTCTTCTGGCTAGTTCTACCATCTGTTCACTTTTTGACTATTATAGTCGCTTTCTACATCCATTCCTTGAGGTAGGCTTCAGATCTATTTTTTTTTCCTTTAGGAATTTCGACTTGGTCGCTTCTGTAGGTCTGTTAGCCATACTCTGCTTGAGTAATCGTTTCATACGAATCTGTCTTACCTCAGTTGGAAGTATTCTAGATGGTGTACTAGCTTGCTTTTGTCCTTTGCTTTGTCTTGGTTCTTTCTTTGCTGCACACTTGAGGGTGACAGTTTTGCTACGAGTTTTCTTCCTCGTTTTTTTTCTTTTCTCTTGGTTTCTCCGCGGAAAACCAAAACTTTTCTTCGAGGTGGAGAACAGAAATGTCCCTTTCGGGGACATCCGTCTTTTGACGATTTCGAAAGTAGCTATAACCTTTAATCCTCATTGGGTGTTTACTTAATGCTTTCTTTACCTGTTCTGTCGTTGTTGGTTACGATAGATGACTTTGTCTTCTTTGGAAAATGTTCTTTCTCTTATACTGGTGTTGGTCTTTCGAACCGGATAAAATTATTTTTTTTTTGTTTGGTTCCTTGTCTGTCGTTTTTCTTTTTTTCTTTCATCCCGACGTCTTTATTTTGCTAGGGGGGAATTTGTAACGGATATTTTTATAGTTTTAACCTTTTTACGCTTTTATACTCAATTCGTAAGTACCTTTCTACAATGACTAGTTCTGTATTTTATATTTATTAACTCGTGTGTAGTAATTTTAAAAGATAGTTTAATTGTAAATTGAATTACTCGTAAATTACTTTCCAACTTATCATTAATAAATAAAACCGCTGTAATTAATATGTGGATATACAAGTCTAGATAAGCGATAAGAAGTTGTAACAGCAACGAGTTGATATAACCAGATTGGCAGTTGTAGTTTGTTCTTGATTCCGATATATTTAATTACGTTAAAAATACTGTTTTGCTTTTGCTTTAAAAATAGCGAGAATTAATGCGATATGAATTCTCGAATTGTTCATTAATAAACGCGGCACGATTTTAGCCGTTTTCTCTTGTAAAATAACCGTTGTATATTAACAGATTGCAGTGTAGTTCTGATGCCTTTTTAAGGAAGTACGCTTTAAAAACCACAAGTGCGGTCGTAAGGTCATTGATGGACAGTCTTTAGTGATTACGCGTGCTTACTGATTGTTTTTTTTGTTGTTTTGCTTGTGAGATAAAAGTTGTACGGAACATTGACAGACAGTTTTATTGCCTGCACGTGCTTTACTCATTATGGTTTTTGTTTCTTGCTTTGTCTTGTGATATTTAAACTGTGAAGATCGGATTTCCGGGAAAGGAATCTGAACTACACTGCAATCTGTTAATATACAACGGTTATTTTACAAGAGAAAACGACTAAAATCGTGCCGCGTTTATTAATGAACAATTCGAGAATTCATATGGCATTAATTCTCGCTATTTTTAAAGCAAAAGCGAAACAGTATTTTTAACGTAATTAAATATATCGGAACCAAGAACAAACTACAACTACCAATCTGGTTATATCAACTCGTTGCTATTACAACTTCTTATCGCTTATCTAGACTTGTATATCCACATATTAATTACAGCGGTTTTATTTATTAATGATAAGTTGGAAAGTAATTTACGAGTAATCCAATTTACAATTAAACTATCTTTTAAAATTACTACACACGAGTTAATAAATATCAAATACAGAACTAGTCATTGTAGAAAGGTACTTACGAATTGAGTATAAAAGCGTAAAAAGGTTAAAACTATAAAAATGCCCGTTACAATGCGTTCTAAAAGAATTTGGGTTTGCAATGTAAAGAGGCGTGTATAGTGACACTAAACATGCAGTCGTGTCTTTGACGAGGAACATATATTTTAAATTAAAAGACACATCGTCAAATGACTTCTAGAGAAATCTTAGGTAAATGATATTGCCCATAATATAAGGAATTTAAACGATTATTTAACAGTTAGCAAAAGTAATAGATCAAGAGGTGAGGGTTGTAGAATGAAGGAATGACAGCAATACATCTAGATAACGCTTGTAAAAGTATTAATTAATGGTAGCCACGGGAAATTTGAACGTCATGTTTGATAAATGTTGCATTATTTCGACGTGTCCTCTACATTTAAACCAACCAATACGTAGAAACTAAGTCTAGAGTGACATATATCTTTCGAGACGTGTAGCGTTACAGATTTGTCTTTATAAACCCAAAAGGAGGCGTGAATGCGGTCACTCCGCAGCCAATAATGAGACGGACTAATGGCCAATGTTAAATACTCGTTATAAATATCGTAATGTTAGTACAAAGTACTAAACAGACGACTTTAAAAGTTATTACTACTCTGCAAAGTAGGATTTTAAAATAGATAATTAAAAAATAATCCTAAATGAATAAACAATAATGAATTACGGCAAGATGAAGTTTTAATTTAAATGAAAGCATATGCTAAATGAACTATTATAAGATTTTAAATGATTTAAAAGATATTGGTGTAAAGAATCGAAAAGCATATAGGAAATTTTGTTGTAAAGTATTTTTCAATGTTTTGGGCAATCTTAGTATATGAATTTGAAATGCTATTTAATAGTATTTTATCAACAATTTCGGACGAGTTTATAATATGCAAAAACGAGGACCAGCATAATTTAACTATAAAACAAGATTCTTATTAATTTAGAATCTTGTAAAGGACATTGCGTTTATAATTTAACGAGGTTTAATTATGAAAGATTTTTTAAATAAATCTTGGTGTAAAAGGGGACAATTGAAATTAAGGATGGTTGAAATTTATTCAACATAACTTATCAGCTACGTTTAAATTCGATTTAAAGGGGAGTATTAAAATTATGCAACTTAATTTAAAAATATTGTACATAGTACGATTTAAATAAAAAATTATTTGTAAATGAAAATCCTAATTAGTAAGAAAGATTTTTTAGTGTCACTAAGTGATTATCTCATAGTTATAATATTTTGATCTTAGACTTAAGATATTGTTTGAAAGAAAAAACTGTTGTGGCAACATTGGACTATAGATTTTAATGTGTTTATGAAAGTATTTTTTGAGGTTGCATATAAGATATTGTTTGTTGAAGAAAAGCTGTATGATGATATAGCAATTGTTATTTGAAGGACTGCGTATTAAAAAATATTAGATGGTATAAGTTTGATGTCTGATTCTAGTATATTAGCAACAAGCAACGTTACAGACAAGTTGAAGGAGCACCTGTGGGATTACAACTATCATCTGTGATTGCTAATAGAGGATATTGATGTACGTGCATTAGAAACTACTATATACAAACACCAATTATGGCTAGGATATGTTAACAACACAGTTGTGATTTGGACATATAAAAGAGAACACCTCAATTGTTTCCTAGAACACCTCAACGACATATATCTAAAAATAAAATTTACTGTGGAAGTAAAAGAGAACAACTAAGTACCGCTTCTGGATGTAAATAGGAAAAACCAATAACTTTGTCACACGATCTACAGAAAACCATGTCACACGGCTAGACACTTAAACATCAAGTCGCATCATCACCAGACACAACTCTACTCTGTTGTGAAAACTTTAGATAAACGGTCGTAAAGACCAGCAGGTGATACAAATAAACAAGAGGATATACGAAAGCTGAGAGAAGCGCTCCAGAAGAATGGGAACTCACACCAAACTGTTAAGAAGTAACTAATAGCCGGAAAACCTAAACCACAGGTGGAGTGACCACTAACGATAGCATATCTACCATTCATTAAAAGCACAACAGACAGAATCGGCAGAGACGTACGGAAACACAAAATCGCTACCAATTTCATCTAACTCAGCATTTCAGCACTACAGGTCACAACATCGACCTATAATATATATAATATCTATAATACTAGAACGATAGCTAAAATTGAACATTATACCTCGAGAATAATTCGAGATGCTATTGAAATGGAATAACTCCCACATAGTCTCAACACAAGAGATGATTCTCAAAGACTGCCGCAGGCATGGTAACCAGCAATTACTAGTCTGCGCATTGTTAAACAATCAAAAAAGGAATATTTTGTTAAATCAGTCGTGTAGAACAACTACATAACACATATCAGGACTAATGACACGAAGCCTTGCCAGAAATCAAGGAAGTGCAACAGAGCATGTCCACTAAGTAGTATAAATAGTATGTTAAAGGAACACTTCTTTATTCACAGCTAAACCTATAGAGCCTGAAGATGCAATATTGCCGAAGCGTCGCCAAATTGAGAGCGGTTCACTTCAGAACCAGTTAGCCATGCGGAATAGTGCCCGGAAAACGATTTAAGCAGATAACATACGTAGAAATATCTTCCATTTAACTAAGGTGCCTATGGAGGGACCAATCTCAATTATTCTTGTTAAAACTGGAAATTTTAACTCTTCACTGAGTCATTTAGAACCTTTTTATGAGTTTTTCCAACGTCAAAACATGTACTTCGTCGAGTAGTTTAAACCAAGTCGTCCTTAAATAAGTTTTGTAGTTAGCACGTCACCATAATTTGTTGACATGGGAATGGTGGGAACAAATCCAATCAACCCACTCAATGCATATTCCATTATTCACACAAAGTATTGGATCTCTCCACTCGAAACTAAATTATAAAAAACACATTAAAGCACAAAACCTACAAGTTAATGGAAACAAAGAAAATAGATCAGCAGAATTTTAACTGAGTTCGTGACAAATTGAATAGGACAAATTATATTACCTTTTAAAATACATACTACAAAGAGCGTGACTTTGTGACGCATTTTGATATACGATATGAAGGCATTGCAAAGTTGTTGTACATTGAATAAGATCGTGAAAATTGAAAGGTTGATTCGCTCTATGGATAATTATAAAATTTTTTTTAAAATTCCCCTAATACAAGACTGAAGTTAATTTTACTAAGCTTAAAAAATTTGATCTAATGGAATCAAAAATCCTAAGCCTCTTTAGGTTAGGTACTGACGTCAACTAAATATTTCCAACGAAATAATATTTTACAATTCCTTAAATAAAGATTTAGATAAAATGCAGCTTCTTTGTTAAAGTTTCTAAATAAATGTAACAGCTTGATTATCAGTTCAATCATTTGATACAAGTGTAGAGTGGAATTGACACTAATAGCAATCAACTCTAAAATAATTTACATTAATGTTTCTAATTGAAAATTTAAGCCATTAAATCATATCAGATAGCATATCGATGGCTTAATCCGCAAACAAGCTAGCTTCATTTGAACACATTTTACAGTACAGTTCTTAAACTGTCTAAGCGGTTTGTTTTTGCATGGACTAAACACTTTCTATTTCTAATGAATTTATTTATGGTTCCTTAACCAATTAACAATAGACGTTAATCTAAATCTCCATGTTTTCTTAATATTTTTGAGATAAATGGAGTTGGCTTATTATTCAAAAAAAGGTGCGTATTTAATTTATGCTGTTGACTTCATGTTAGTGGAAATGAAACAAAAGTAGTTGTACCAAGTTATCAAAATTTTAGTATAGATAATTAAGTAAACAAAAATCAAAGAAAGGCAAAACTAAAAAAAAACTATACTTAAGAAAAGCAAAATTTAAATTTGCAGTAAATTGTCGTAGAACGCATGATAGTCCGAAGAAATCGTAGTTTTTATTTCCTGACAGTCATTATATTTTCTACTTGTTATTGGCAAACTAGTTTGGTGTAAATTCAGTAATAATTGATATTCCTTTTTTCCATCGACTCACGGCGTTGAGGAAACTACTGCCATTCATCTTAAAATTTATTATATAAAAAAAATTAGCATTTTTTGCCGAGTACCGCAGTGCTCTGATATCATTAACTGTCCATTCACCCTCCTTTCTTCCAGGACGAATGGATTTAAAGAATTTCATATCTGCATATAATTTAAAGGAAGAATGTGTAAGATTCTATACACAACTAGGTCTTGGATTTATACGAGCACATAATTAGATGCTTATATACTCTGCTGGCACATGGACGATTTTATTTCGAAGTACTTTCTGGATGGAGGCATACATTGAGTCCATCTCCTTCTGCGTGTGCTCAACTTTGAGATATTTTTGTTGTATAGTTACATTATTCGCGATAGCCGAATTCCGTATGCATTTGAAATAGTAACATTTCAATCTTGTGCGCACATCCATTACTATAAATAATAATTTTGGTGTTTAGATCGTCCTTGTCAATCTGAAGGAAAACTTTTTTACAATTAGTTTCACAACAACAGACAAGAATTCTTCTGCAGAAACACATACATTCAGCTTCATTCCAGCGGCAACAGTAACCATCTCTAGTTTTGAGGTTAAAAACACAATAATTGTGAACGTTTAATTTTGATTTATAATACAGTGATGAAATGTTGGGTGTGGTACAGACAGCAATACCTGATTTTCCGAGGAATATGCTACATAATATAGAACGCCTACGTGTGAAATAAAGCGTTTTACCAAGAATTTGCACAAGAAATTTTGAGAACTACCGAGTCCTGTAGTGATAGCGCAAGATGCGACGCCTTAGTCTACGAACACGCAAGGAAAACCAATGGAACAAATAGAAAGTGTAGTCTTTTTAAATAAGGCGGACCTTGTAAACAGCCAGTATCTCTGTAACCAAGGCACGAACCACGTCAGTTAAACAAAGTACTACGCAAAGTAAATTTAGTAAAAATAAATAAATGAGTGAAATCAAAGTGCAAAGTAAAGTAGCAATTAATACAACAGAAGCGTCCGTTTGTTTTTAAAAACGTAAGGTAAACTATTAATTAAATATAATTCTAATATTTAAAAATGTATGGCTCTAAATAAATTCCAATTAAGCTTCAAGGAAACAATTCTAAATAAACTTTCAAAAGAAACTTTTAAATAAGCTTCAAATAACGACGGATCAATTTCAAAGAAATTTCAAATTAAACTACAAGTAAACTACAAGTCATTCCAAGTAATTATAAAGAGCATAATTCAAGAAGATTTAAGTAATTATTCTGGTCAACGAGTTGAGGAAACTACGCTAGGAATTAACTGGGAGAAGCGGTAACAGAGAATCAAATTGGAAACAATCCATCCGCATACAGAAGCAGTTCTAGGAAACAAACAGGAAAAAACACAGGTCAGAGACTTATAATCTTGATTAGAATAAGACTGTATTTTCAAATTTTTAACATTTTCAATTATTTATCGAAGTATTTGTAAGGGTCATGAAAAATCTTTTGAGAATTTATAAAAATAGATAAAAGATCGTTTGATCGTTCAAAAGGGCTTCAAAGTAGATTAGAGTGGTATTTTTGCTGACTTTTAGGGAGTCTAATTTTGGTGGAATCTGATATATATCAACATTCAATTCAGGGGCTAATTTTTGAATATAAAATCAAATCAATAGGTTATTAAAATACAAAGTGTAAATATTGTCGATTATTATACGAATTTTTGGTTTGCCTCATTTACATTATTTCAACAGATAGGAGCTAGAGAAAAGAAATTTAAATAGTCTTTAGTGTCGTGTCGTAGGGCACTCTGCGTTAATTAGATTGAGCTAGCCGTGGCAGGTATATAAAAAGAGGTATAGGTTTAGAGACGCAGAGTAGAAAGCCAAGTACGAACATAGCAATAAAGTTATATGACACATCAACGTAGAAGCGAGAGCATCGGAAGAGGACAAAGAAGAATATCGCCACCAACGTGGGGCTAGACTAGAATATCATAGCAATATATATATATATATATATATATATATATATATATATATATTGCTGTGATATTCTCCTGTGGTGCTGGTACTGGGTCCTTTCAACAAAAAAAATTCTAGTCCCACAGATTGGGCGTCATAAACTGCTGTGATCCTCTTTTCGCCTCGGCTGCTCACCTAATTTTATAAACCTCCTCATTCATAAAATTAAACAACACATTCCTACCACAAACATCAACGTTAACTCTATTTACATCAATATTCAGAATACATTAAATTTTCAAATTAAATTTCAGCATAAAATTCAGTTTTAAAAAGAATTTCAAGATTAATTTTATTATCACTTTAACGTGCATCCAGAATTAAAGTCCTTGTTGGATGCCTACTAATTAAAATAACAATATAAGCAGACCGGAGTCTGAGTATAAAGGGAGCATCTACCACCCCTTTTACGTTAATTAACCAGGTTCGTCTAATTGAGCTCAAAGACATACCCATATTTTCATCATAATTCAGAACATCAATACTAAATACCCCTTTCTACTTAAACAAGCAAATTTCATCTTAAAATTAAAATTTTATGGTTAGTACAATTTCACTAATGTCCATTTAAAGTAAATCAATTATAAAGTTATTCAACACACACCAAATGTCAAACAAAATAGTATAATTTACCTGAAGGTTACTGTCCTCGTAGCTTCAATGTACATCGTCCCTTTAGTTAATCACACCATTCCAACAGGATTATATTTACGGCTTCTAATTCTCAACGCTTTTAAAATTTTCTCCATCACCATTTATTTAAAGTTGTTTCTGGGCTTTTCCGGAACTCATCTGTGTATATCTGACCCTTGTTTCGTGGATCCAGACACGTATTTGAACCATTTAATTATTAACACCCCGAAAAATAGCAAAGAAATTCATGCGTCTTTCACCAATATACGCCAAAACTGCCTACTTTTGTGTATACATTTGTCGTTGTAAATTTTGCTAATTGGTACAGTGATACTAAATTTTATTACCTTGTATCTAAGTGCACTGAAGTACCTTCATGTTAGCACGTAAATAACAAACTATTTTGAATCACTAATATATACGAGCAAAATTTTAAATTATTTTATCAAACTAAAATGCACTGTTTAACATCTTGAATCAAGTCGCGGAAGTAAGAGCTTTTAACGCATCGAATAGTCAAAAGTCTAAGAGGCCGAAATTCATATTACCACCGGTATATATAGCAAAAAGCCTGTCTGTCGGTCTGTTCCCCAAAACGGGTAATTTTAAAGAATTTCTCATGCCATGTTCCCAGTCCGTCGCTCGCGCGTCGGTTTTTACGAATTTTTCACTCGCCCCATTTAAAACTCAGAAATTCACACACGGCACGAAAACATGTCCGAGAAAAACTAATTAATTTTGTACAGAAATTGTTGTTTCTACCTCTGATATTTGCATCCTATTTTCAACCAATTGTGACCCTCGTGACGTTGCTTAAATCACGCCTTTTACTATATGTGTCTTTGCTTGACGCATTTTCTCTTTCCTTTTCTAACCTGTTCGTATTGGTGCAAATTGATATTCTTTATTATCGATTATATTTTAGTCCATGTGGACTATCTGGGTTTAATAACCCCGTATCGCACTCTCTCGTGAATATTATGCGACGGTTTCTACAAGATTCTTTGAAACCATTTGTTATCTACACAATTTTCGCCGTACGTGATATTTAAACTACGCAGGTGTTCAAAATAATATTAATTCTCAGAGCTTTTTAAATAAACCCTGTTTTGTATTTCGTGCTAAAGCATCTGACCGTTTCCAATATCCTTAGAATCGACATGTTTATCTAAACAAATTAAACTGAAATTGCCTTTTAAAATACGCAGGTGTGTTCAAACATCCTACTTCTAACTAACACTTCTAGGATTTGCTTTTTATTGGGTTTTTACAAGTTTCTGTAGATATTATCTGTACGTTTTGTTCAATACCGGTTACTTGAAATAGAGTTAATTAAGATAAATTTTGCACGTAATTTCCATTTGTTTAGAATAATTACATTACACGCAGAGCTTTGTAATACTGCTTCTTTTGATATAAAGCGTCTTGTACATGATTTAAATCTCTTATGTTTAATGAAACTAATAAATTTTTATGCTTCACGGTTTTAATAAAGCGTATTATTTAATAATATTCATTATACACGGTGATTAAAATTATTTGATGTGATTATTTAATTTTCTACCCTGGTCTAAATATGAGTATTTTCCCCCTATTTGAATACAAATAATCCCACTTATTTGAATGCAAATATCAAGCATTTAGACTGCCAAAAAATATTTAGAAAAAAAATTGCCTATCTCTCTCTATCCTTATCTATCTAACTTACCTACTTTGTCTCCAATCCAAAAAAAATATTTACACCTACCCTATATCCCTATCCTATTCCTAACTCTCACCTAATTTTATAAACTGAAATTATCCCTAACTTCATCCTACTTATCCATCTAATCCTATATACATCCTATATACCTATCCTATTCCTAACTTTTAACTAATCTTCACTATACTTTACTTCCCCCTACCTAATCCTATATGCCTATCCTACTCTTACTCTATTCCTAACTCTCCACTAATTTTCTATGAAATATCTACACTTAACCTATCTTATTTTCTTCCTACATTTACTCTTTATTCTCATCCTAAACCTATTCTTAATTATCTCCCATATTTATCCTATACCTAGCTTTATTTTCTATAAACACTTACTTCTACTCTTCTATCTACACCTATTCTATCCCTATCCTATTTAAATCTAACTCTTCTTGACCCTCCAAGTCTTTCTTCTCACCATCCTAATACTCTTCATCCCTATCTCTTTCTCTTCTATATCTATACTTAACATCCTGTTATCTCACATACAATAAACTTATCATCCTATTATCCTGACTCTTAAATATTACTTCTTCTTCAGTCCCTACACTTGTCTGTTTCTCATTTATTATTGTGTCCTTTCTGCCGACAAACCAAACGATACTACTTTACAATTATCGATTTTTCTCTACGGAAAATCCTATGTACCTTCTAGAATTCTTGTGTAATGGAATCCGCCAGAATGAATTCCTTAAATCTACTTTATTAAAAACAAACTTGCCATCTTTACTTAATTTTGCCTTCACCTGCTCCTGATATGCTGCTTCTACCCCCACTACTTCTGCATGTTTTTGTATTAAAGCTTGAACCTGTACTTTCCTATCCTCTGGACATCTTATTGTGTTGATCTGATTAACCTCATCATCCTCTAACTCTACTACATTAATACTAAACCCCGTGTCATCCTCTGTGACTTCATAACTGCCCTTCCATGGCACTACCCTATCCTTAATCCTTATTACCTTCCTTTCCATATCTATCAAAACCCCTAACTTCATCATACAGTCAACACCTAAAATGCTCTGAAACTTCAGTCCAGGTACAATTACAAACTCCTGTTCACAGCTTAAATCTCCTATATCTATCCTAAGCACCACAACACTATTTACTACAGCAAACTTCTTTTATTTGAGCTACTAAATGGCTACGCTTTATAGGCATAATTCTATCACAAACCTTATCCCTAATTTTGCTGACGAATTCCTCCGATATTAAACTCGCCTCTGCCCCTGTATCAAGTAATACTTCTACATTATTCTCAAAAATTTCTAAATTAATAATTGGCAAACATAATTTTCCTCAGTTTCTGGCTCTACTTCCTCCTCAATTTTGAAAAATTCACGTGGATGTTCATATACATTTACACTGAAATCTAGTGGTCTGTCGCGTTCTAAAAATCCTGTCCAGGTCTGTGTTCCCTACTTGGTCCTGGTCTAGCCGTCACCTCAGCGTATGTCCTAGGCGTTTCCACTCGTTCCGTGTCTGTATTAGCAGTCCCCTCATGTCTGGTGAACTATTCATTCTGGTAGGTCCCGGTCTCTGTGCAGGTCCCTTCCTAAACTATTACTCCTAACGTATGGTCGTCTCTGTTCCCAATTCTGACGCTGGTATCCGTAACTATTCCCTTCTAGCATAGTTGTGTCTATTGTCAAACCTAACTGTGTTGATCTGTCTTTCCCTATTATCCCGAGGTCGTCCACTACTTACGTCGTCGTACCTCTGCAGGTATTCCAAAACATTTCTCTGTCCACTATGTTCTGTAGTGCTACGTGCTGTCTTATGTCTACCTCGAAGTGTCGTGATAAATACTTAATAATTTGTCGGTCCGTCAGTGGTGGGTTCAGTTGCTTTGCTATGCTATACTTGCGTATAGCATATTGCTCCTACTTCCTGAAAATTCTCCTTAAATTTCCTGTGATTAAGTCGTCTCGTACCTGGTCTTGTCTGTGGTCACTCCAGTAGTGCTTTAAAAATTTGTTTTCAAAGTCCTGATACGTGTCTATGTCCTGTCCTACTAAATTGTACCATGCTTCCGCATTGTCCTTTAATAAAGCCTTTATCGTATTTAGTTTAGTCTGTTCGTCAAATAAATTTCCCACTAGATTTCTTACACTATTAATAAAAATTTGTGGATTTACCCTGTTATCGCCATAAAATTCATGTGTTGGTCCAATGATACTCCACCTGTAGAAAATCTGGGACCATCCCCGTTAAATTTGACATGTTGTATTTGATACTACTAACTTCGTTCTACCCTGCCTAACTGATCCCTACATGAGTCCGTTACTTCAGTCATTTTATATTAATCTCTTCTTCAAAAAATGCGTACTTCGGACCTTAAATGTCCCATTTCCTGTCGAAGACCTGTAATATCACGCTCATTTTCAACCCTATTTTCAACTTCCCCATCTTTACGGTAAGACTATTTTAAATTCTGAAACTTCTTTATTCGTCTTATCTATTTTCTCACTTAGGGTTTCCTAACTCCTTTAATGTTCATTCATTCGGTCAAATTTTCGATTTGAGTCCTCTCTCGCTCTATTCGATTCTTCCTAGCTAATCGCATTTCCTCTAACATTCTCATCATTAACTCATTTCTTGTTTCTCCTGATTCCGTCCTCGACTGATCTCTACTGCCTCCAGCTTCTTCCATTTTCGAATTTTTTCCGCACAATGCACTATCGTCACTTCCAATTTCCCCTTGACTCCTTAACCACTTTTTGCATACGTTCTAATCACTCTCACATATAAAATACTCTTAAATTAAACACACAGAAACTCTCTCTCAATCGCCAGTTTCTGAATAAAAAAAATTTTTTTGAACGAGCCTCACTTTGCGCCATAAAGCTGTGAAACTTGCCTTAATTTGTGAGAGGAAGGGCTTCAAAAAAGATCAAGATGGGCAGAAAGGGTCATTCGCTCGTGCTCAACCTAATTAAAACCTTATTCTAAATTAAAACATTCTAAACATAAGTTAACTATTAATCAATTCAGTACATTAAATTAAATTATTTCACATAAAATCGTTAAAAGATTTCAAAATTTATTATATTAATAGCATCCAGATTAGTCTTGTTGATCCATAATTAATATACATATAAGCGGAGTCAAGATAAAGGATTACATCCTTTAATTAATTAAGGTCGTAATTAGCTAAATTCATACCAAATTTTATAATTAAACATAATAAACCTTTATACCTTTTAAACAAGAATTTTTTAAAATAAATTTTAGAAATTTACAATTCCTTTAAGTATCAATATAGTTATTAACACTAAAATTTCAACAAAATTGATAATTTATAAGTTATGCCTCTAGTTCAATTATCGCCCTTATAATAAATTTCACGATTTTTACGGTTTTCTCAACGCTTTAAAATTTTTCACAATTTATTTAATGTTCTGGCTTTTCGGAACCATTGTTTACGACCTTTTTTCCAGAACGTATTTGAACCATTTAATTTTAACTTCAAAATTGAAAAAATGGTTTTACAATTACGCAAATGCCTACTTTTGTGATAATGTCTAAATAGAATTGGTCTGTTTTCCCTACTTGGTCCTGGTCTAGCCGTCACCTCAGCGTATGTCCTAGGCGTTTCCACTCGTTCCGTGTCTGTATTAGCAGTCCCCTCATGTCCGGTGAACTATTCATTCTGGTAGGTCCCGGTCTCTGTGCAGGTCCCTTCTAAACTATTACCCTAACGTATGGTCGTCTCTGTTCCCAATTCTGTCGCTGGTATCCGTAACTATTCCCCTTCTAGCATAGTTGTCCCGTCTATTGTCAAACCTAACTGTGTTGATCTGTCTTTCCCTATTATCCAGGTTCCATATATGTCGATACCTCTGCATGGTATTCACAAAAATTCTCTGTCCACTTTTCTGTATGCTACGTCTGTCTTCATGTCTATCGGTGTCGTGATAAATACTAATAATTTGTGCCGTCATCATATGTTTAGCTATGCTATACTTGATAGTATCCTACTTCTAAAATTCTCTTAAACGTAAAGTGTCCGACTTCTTGTCATCCGTATCTAAAAATGTTAAGCTGTATGAATTCCTGCCTACTAAATTGTACATTTGTTCGATTGTTAATTTTTTTTTTTAAAAGGTTACTCCATGTTATGTCCATAAAATTTCTATGTTAGTTGTCCTAATAGCATATCTCTCTACTTGTAGAAACAGTTGGACTCCCCGTTAAATTTGACATGTGTATTTGATACTCGTCTTCGCGTTTACCTGCTGTCTACTGAGTCCTGTGGTACACTCCAGTCATGCTTTAAATAATTTGTTTTCAAAAGAATGCCTTTCGTACGTGTCTATGCCTGACCTACTAAATGTCCATCTCCCTGTCCTTTCGAGAGAAGCCTTTATCAGATTAGTCAGTCTGTTCTCATTAATTTCATAGATTAATTCCTATTTATACAAATTTTGGATTACCTGTTACGCGTAAAATTTCATGTGTTGTCAATATCTCACTGTAGAAATTGGGCATTTAAATTTGATCTGTATTATTTGATCATCAACTTGGTTTCCTAACTCCTGTCTAATGATCTCATGTCACTTCAGTCAAATTTTCGATTTAGTCCTCTTCTTCGCAATGCGTACTTCGATTAAAGTCCATTTCCTGTGAGCCTTAATCACGCATTTCTTAACATTTTCATTCATTAACGGTCAATTAAATTCTGTTTCTCCTTATTCGTCCTTCGACTGAATTCTTCTACTTAGTCCTACACTCCTTAGCTATCATTCGGTCAAATTTTCGAATTTTGAGTTTCGCACAATTCATTCTTCTAGCTAATCCAATTTCTCTACATTCTCATCATTAACTCATTTCCTGTTTCTCTGATTACCGTCCTCATATCTCTACTGCACTCCAGCTTCTTCCATACTTTGAAATTTTTACAGCACAAATGCCTATCGTCACTATCGCCAATTTCCATCCTTGATACCTTAACAATCTTTTATTCTGATACTTCTAACACTCTACACTCTAACAATGCTCATTAAATTTTACACACCAGAAACTCTCTTTAGATCGCAGTATTCTGGAATTAAAATAACAAAATTTATTGACTCGAGCCTCACGTTTGGTTCGCCATAAATGAACTGCAATGTGATTATTCTCTCTTTGGAATGCTGGACTGGGTCCTTTCAACAAAAATTCTAGTCCCACAGATTGGGCGTCATAAACTGCTGTGATCCTTTTCGCCTCGGCTGCTCACCTAATTTTATAAACCTCCTCATTCATAAAATTAAACAACACATTCCTACCACAAACATCAACGTTAACTCTATTTACATCAATATTCAGAATACATTAAATTTTCAAATTAAATTTCAGCATAAAATTCAGTTTTAAAAGAATTTCAAGATTAATTTTATTATCATTTTAACGTGCATCCAGAATTAAAGTCCTTGTTGGATGCCTACTAATTAATATAACAATATAAGCAGACCGGAGTCTGAGTATAAAGGAGCATCTACCACCCTTTACGTTAATTAACCAGGTTCGTCTAATTGAGCTCAAAGACATACCCAAATTTTCATCATAATTCAGAACATCAATACTAAATACCCTTTCTACTTAAACAAGCAAATTTCATCTTAAAATTAAAATTTTATGGTTAGTACAATTTCACTAATGTCCATTTAAAGTAAATCAATTATAAAGTTATTCAACACACACAAAATGTCAAACAAAATAGTATAATTTACCTGAAGGTTACTGTCCTCGTAGCTTCAATGTACATCGTCCCTTTAGTTAATCACACCATTCCAACAGGATTATATTTACGGCTTCTAATTCTCAACGCTTTTAAAATTTTCTCCATCACCATTTATTTAAAGTTGTTTCTGGGCTTTTCCGGAACTCATCTGTGTATATCTGACCCTTGTTTCGTGGATCCAGACACGTATTTGAACCATTTAATTATTAACACCCCGAAAAATAGCAAAGAAATTCATCGTCTTTCACCAATATACGCCAAAACTGCCTACTTTTGTGTATACATTTGTCGTTGTAAATTTTGCTAATTGGTACAGTGATACTAAATTTTATTACCTTGTATCTAAGTGCACTGAAGTACATTCATGTTAGCACGTAAATAACAAACTATTTTGAATCACTAAAATATACGAGCAAAATTTTAAATTATTTTATCAAACTAAAATGCACTGTTTAACATCTTGAATCAAGTCGCGGATGTAAGAGCTTTTAACGCATCGAATAGTCAAAAGTCTAAGAGGCCGAAATTCATATTACCACCGGTATATATAGCAAAAAGCCTGTCTGTCGGTCTGTTCCCCAAAACGGTAATTCTAAAGAATTTCTCATTCATGTTCCCAGTCCGTCGCTCGCGCTCGGTTTTACGAATTTTCACTCGCCCCATTTAAATCTCAGAAATTCCACACGGCACGAAACATGTCCGAGAAAACTAATTAATTTTGTACAGAAATTGTTGTTTCTACCTCTGATATTTGCATCCTATTTTCAACCAATTGTGACCCTCGTGACGTTGCTTAAATCACGCCTTTACTATATGTGTCTTTGTTGACGCATTTTCTCTTTCCTTTTCTAACCTGTTCGTATTGGTGCAAATTGATATTCTTTATTATCGATTATATTTTAGTCCATGTGGACTATCTGGGTTTAATAACCCCGTATCGCACTTCTCGTGAATATTAAGCCCCGGTTTCTCCAAGATTCTTTGAAACCATTTGTTATCTACACAATTTTGCCGTACGTGATATTTAAACTACGCAGGTGTTCAAAATAATATTAATTCTCAGAGCTTTTTAAATAAACCCTGTTTTGTATTTCGTGCTAAAGCATCTGACCGTTTCAATATCCTTAGAATCGACATGTTTATCTAAACAAATTAAACTGAAATTGCCTTTTAAAATACGCAGGTGTGTTCAAACATCCTACTTCTAACTAACACTTCTAGGATTTGCTTTTATTGGGTTTTACAAGTTTCTGTAGATATTATCTGTACGTTTTGTTCAATACCGGTTACTTGAAATAGAGTTAATTAAGATAAATTTTGCACGTAATTTCCATTTGTTTAGGAATAATTACATTACACGCAGAGCTTTGTAATACTGCTTCTTTTGATATAAAGCGTCTTGTACATGATTTAAATCTCTTATGTTTAATGAAACTAATAAATTTTATGCTTCACGGTTTTAATAAAGCGTATTATCTAATAATATTCATTATACACGGTGATTAAAATTATTTGATGTGATTATTTATTTTTCCCTTTAATATAGTATTTTAGAACTTCCATTATTGAATCAATTAAAGCATTGACCCAAAATAAAAAAGCTATCTCTCCTTCTTTAATATATTGTCTCCAAAAAATATTTTATAACCATCCTTTCCACTTCCTAATTTAACTTTATCCTACTTCATCTATTACCCTTCCTTTAACTATTATATCCTATCCAAAACTATTTCATTTTTATTCCCTATTCCATTGCATTCTTACTTTTCCAATCCACATTTATAAATTTCCTTACTATTTTTTCTCCACATTACTTTACTCTCTCCTTTCTTTACCCAATTATCTTCCTAGTTATTTCTTAACTTTTCTATCTCTTTACACCTATTTATCCTTCTTAAATTTTCCCCCAATCTTTCCCCCTCTTATTTTCCCTATTTTTTAATTATATTATCCCTGTTATTAATTAACAACTTTAATTTCTTTACGCTTAATAATTTTTTTTCATTGCCTTTCTTCTTTATTATTTTCCTTTTGCCCAAACAAACCGTTAATTAAAAATGGCTGAAAGCTGGCTATTTTTCCCTCCCAAAATTAAAACCCTACCAACAAATTAAATTTAATAATACGATATTAAATTTTCAAATTAAATTTCAGCATAAATTCAGTTTTAAAAGAATTTCAAGATTAATTTTATTATCATTTACGTGCATCCAGAATTAAAGTCCTTGTTGGATGCCTACTAATTAATATAACAATATAAGCAGACCGAGTCTGAGTATAAAGGAGCATCTACCACCCTTTACGTTAATTAACCAGGTTCGTCTAATTGAGCTCAAAGACATACCCAAATTTTCATCATAATTCAGAACATCAATACTAAATACCCTTTCTACTTAAACAAGCAAATTTCATCTTAAAATTAAAATTTTATGGTTAGTACAATTTCACTAATGTCCATTTAAAGTAAATCAATTATAAAGTTATTCAACACACACAAAATGTCAAACAAAATAGTATAATTTACCTGAAGGTTACTGTCCTCGTAGCTTCAATGTACATCGTCCCTTTAGTTAATCACACCATTCCAACAGGATTATATTTACGGCTTCTAATTCTCAACGCTTTTAAAATTTTCTCCATCACCATTTATTTAAAGTTGTTTCTGGGCTTTTCCGGAACTCATCTGTATATCTGACCCTTGTTTCGTGGATCCAGACACGTATTTGAACCATTTAATTATTAACACCCCGAAAAATAGCAAAGAAATTCATCGTCTTTCACCAATATACGCCAAAACTGCCTACTTTTGTGTATACATTTGTCGTTGTAAATTTTGCTAATTGGTACAGTGATACTAAATTTTATTACCTTGTATCTAAGTGCACTGAAGTACATTCATGTTAGCACGTAAATAACAAACTATTTTGAATCACTAAAATATACGAGCAAATTTTAAATTATTTTATCAAACTAAAATGCACTGTTTAACATCTTGAATCAAGTCGCGGATGTAAGAGCTTTTAACGCATCGAATAGTCAAAGTCTAAGAGGCCGAAATTCATATTACCACCGGTATATATAGCAAAAGCCTGTCTGTCGGTCTGTTCCCCAAAACGGGTAATTCTAAAGAATTTCTCATTCTATGTTCCCAGTCCGTCGCTCGCGCTCGGTTTTACGAATTTTCACTCGCCCCATTTAAATCTCAGAAATTCTCACACGGCACGCAAACATGTCCGAGAAAACTAATTAATTTTGTACAGAAATTGTTGTTTCTACCTCTGATATTTGCATCCTATTTTCAACCAATTGTGACCCTCGTGACGTTGCTTAAATCACGCCTTTTACTATATGTGTCTTTGTGACGCATTTCTCTTTCCTTTTCTAACCTGTTCGTATTGGTGCAAATTGATATTCTTTATTATCGATTATATTTTAGTCCATGTGGACTATCTGGGTTTAATAACCCCGTATCGCACCTTCTCGTGAATATTAAGCCCCGGTTTCTCCAAGATTCTTTGAAACCATTTGTTATCTACACAATTTTTGCCGTACGTGATATTTAAACTACGCAGGTGTTCAAAATAATATTAATTCTCAGAGCTTTTTAAATAAACCCTGTTTTGTATTTCGTGCTAAAGCATCTGACCGTTTCCAATATCCTTAGAATCGACATGTTTATCTAAACAAATTAAACTGAAATTGCCTTTTAAAATACGCAGGTGTGTTCAAACATCCTACTTCTAACTAACACTTCTAGGATTTGCTTTTTATTGGGTTTTTACAAGTTTCTGTAGATATTATCTGTACGTTTTGTTCAATACCGGTTACTTGAAATAGAGTTAATTAAGATAAATTTTGCACGTAATTTCCATTTGTTTAGGAATAATTACATTACACGCAGAGCTTTTTTAATACTGCTTCTTTTGATATAAAGCGTCTTGTACATGATTTAAATCTCTTATGTTTAATGAAACTAATAAATTTTTATGCTTCACGGTTTTAATAAAGCGTATTATCTAATAATATTCATTATACACGGTGATTAAAATTATTTGATGTGATTATTTAATTTTCTACCCTGGTCTAAATATGAGTATTTTCCCCTATTTGAATACAAATAATCCCACTTATTTGAATGCAAATATAAAGCATTTAGACTCAAAAAAATTACAAAATTGCCTATCTCTCTCACCTTATCTATCTAACTTACCTACTTTGTCTCCAATCCAAAAAATATTTACCTACCTATATCCCTATCCTATTCCTAACTCTCACCTAATTTATAAACTGAAATTATCCCTAACTTCATCCTACTTATCCATCTAATCCTATATACATCCTATATACCTATCCTATTCCTAACTTTTAACTAATCTTCACTATACTTTACTTCCCCCTACCTAATCCTATATGCCTATCCTACTCTTACTCTATTCCTAACTCTCCACTAATTTTCTATGAAATATCTACACTTAACCTATCTTATTTTCTTCCTACATTTACTCTTTATTCTCATCCTAAACCTATTCTAATTATCTCCCATATTTATCCTATACCTAGCTTTATTTTCTATAAACACTTACTTCTACTCTTCTATCTACACCTATTCTATCCCTATCCTATTTAAATCTAACTCTCTTCTTGACCCTCCAAGTCTTTCTTCTCACCATCCTAATACTCTTCATCCCTATCTCTCCCTTCTATATCTATACTTAACATCCGTGTTATCTCACATACAATAAACTTATCATCCTATTATCCTGACTCTTAAATATTACTTCTTCTTCAGTCCCTACACTTGTCTGTTTCTCATTTATTATTGTGTCCCTTTCTGCCGACAAACCAAACGATACTACTTTACAATTATCGATTTTTCTCTACGGAAAATCCTACGTACCTTCTAGAATTCTTGTGTAATGGAATCCGCCAGAATGAATTCCTTAAATCTACTTTATTAAAACAAACTTGCCATCTTTACTTAATTTTGCCTTCACCTGCTCCTGATATGCTGCTTCTACCCCACTACTTCTGCATGTTTTTGTATTAAAGCTTGAACCTCTACTTTCCTATCCTCTGGACATCTTATTGTGTTGATCTGTTTACCTTCATCATCCTCTACCTCTACTACATTAATACTAAACCCCGTGTCATCCTCTGTGACTTCATAACTGCCCTTCCATGGCACTACCCTTCTAATCCTTATTACCTTCCTTTCCATATCTATCAAAACCCCTAACTTCATCATACAGTCAACACCTAAAATGCTCTGAAACTTCAGTCCAGGTACAATTACAAACTCCTGTTCACAGCTTAAACTCCTATATCTATCCTAAGCACCACAACACTATTTACTACAGCAAACTTCTTTTTATTTGAGCTACTAAATGGCTACGCTTTATAGGCATAATTCTATCACAAACCTTATCCCTAATTTTGCTGACGAATTCCTCCGATATTAAACTCGCCTCTGCCCCTGTATCAAGTAATACTTCTACATTATTCTCAAAAATTTCTAAATTAATAATTGGCAAACATAATTTTCCTCAGTTTCTGGCTCTACTTCCTCCTCAATTTTGAAAAATTCACGTGGATGTTCATATACATTTACACTGAAATCTAGTGGTCTGTCGCGTTCTAAAAATCCTGTCCAGGTCTGTGTTCCCTACTTGGTCCTGGTCTAGCCGTCACCTCAGCGTATGTCCTAGGCGTTTCCACTCGTTCCGTGTCTGTATTAGCAGTCCCCCTCATGTCCGGTGAACTATTCATTCTGGTAGGTCCCGGTCTCTGTGCAGGTCCCCTTCCTAAACTATTACTTCTAACGTATGGTCGTCTCTGTTCCCAATTCTGACGCTGGTATCCGTAACTATTCCCCCTTCTAGCATAGTTGTCCCGTCTATTGTCAAACCTAACTGTGTTGATCTGTCTTTCCCTATTATCCCGAGGTCGTCCACTACTTACGTCGTCGTACCTCTGCAGGTATTCCAAAAACATTTCTCTGTCCACTATGTTCTGTAGTGCTACGTGCTGTCTTATGTCTACCTCGAAGTGTCGTGATAAATACTTAATAATTTGTCGGTCCGTCAGTGGTGGGTTCAGTTGTTTATGCTATACTTGCGTATAGCATATTGCTCCCTACTTCCTGAAAATTCTCCCTTAAATTTCCCGGTGATTAAGTCGTCTCGTACCTGGTCTTGTCTGTGGTCACTCCAGTAGTGCTTTAAAAATTTGTTTTCAAAGTCCTGATACGTGTCTATGTCCTGTCCTACTAAATTGTACCAGCTTCCGCATTGTCCTTTAATAAAGCCTTTATCGTATTTAGTTTAGTCTGTTCGTCAAATAAATTTCCCACTAGATTTCTTACACTATTAATAAAAATTTGTGGATTTACCCTGTTATCGCCATAAAATTTCATGTGTTGGTCCAATGATACTCCACCTGTAGAAAATCTGGGACCATCCCCCGTTAAATTTGACATGTTGTATTTGATACTACTAACTTCGCGTTCTACCCTGCCTAACTGATCCCTACATGAGTCCGTTACTTCAGTCATTTTTATATTAATCTCTTCTTCACAAAAATGCGTACTTCGGACCTTAAATGTCCCATTTCCTGTCGAAGACCTGTAATATCACGCTCATTTTTTCAACCCTATTTTCAACTTCCCCATCTTTACGGTAAGACTATTTTAAATTCTGAAACTTCTTTATTCGTCTTATCTATTTTCTCACTTAGGGTTTCCCTAACTCCTGTTAATGTCTCATTCATTCGGTCAAATTTTCGATTTGAGTCCTCTCTCGCTCTATTCGATTCTTCCCTAGCTAATCGCATTTCCTCTAACATTCTCATCATTAACTCATTTCCTGTTTCTCCTGATTCCGTCCTCGACTGATCTCTACTGCCTCCAGCTTCTTCCATTTTCGAATTTTTCCCACAATGCACTATCGTCACTTCCAATTTCCACTCCTTGACTCCTTAACCACTCTTTTCTCTGCATACGTTCTAATCACTCCACACACTCTAAAATACTCTTAAATTTATACACACACAGAAACTCTCTCTCAGATCCCGCCTTAAAACAAATTTTTCTCAGCCCCACGTTGGGCCATAAACTGCTGTGATATTCTCCTTGTGCGGACTGGGTCCTTTCAACAAAAATTCTAGTCCCACAGATTGGGCGTCATAAACTGCTGTGATCCTTTTCGCCTCGCTGCTCACCTAATTTTATAAACCTCCTCATTCATAAAATTAAACCACATTCCTACCACAAACATCAACGTTAACTCTATTTACATCAATATTCAGAATACATTAAATTTTCAAATTAAATTTCAGCATAAAATTCAGTTTTAAAAGAATTTCAAGATTAATTTTATTATCACTTTAATGTGCATCCAGAATTAAAGTCCTTGTTGGATGCCTACTAATTAATATAACAATATAAGCAGACCGGAGTCTGAGTATAAAGGAGCATCTACCACCCTTTACGTTAATTAACCAGGTTCGTCTAATTGAGCTCAAAGACATACCCAAATTTTCATCATAATTCAGAACATCAATACTAAATACCCCTTTCTACTTAAACAAGCAAATTTCATCTTAAAATTAAAATTTTATGGTTAGTACAATTTCACTAATGTCCATTTAAAGTAAATCAATTATAAAGTTATTCAACACACACAAAATGTCAAACAAAATAGTATAATTTACCTGAAGGTTACTGTCCTCGTAGCTTCAATGTACATCGTCCCTTTAGTTAATCACACCATTCCAACAGGATTATATTTACGGCTTCTAATTCTCAACGCTTTTAAAATTTTCTCCATCACCATTTATTTAAAGTTGTTTCTGGGCTTTTGGAACTCATCTTGTATATCTGACCCTTGTTTCGTGGATCCAGACACGTATTTGAAATTTAATTATTAACACCCCGAAAAATAGCAAAGAAATTCATGCGTCTTTCACCAATATACGCCAAAACTGCCTACTTTTGTGTATACATTTGTCGTTGTAAATTTTGCTAATTGGTACAGTGATACTAAATTTTATTACCTTGTATCTAAGTGCACTGAAGTACTTCATGTTAGCACGTAAATAACAAACTATTTTGAATCACTAAAATATACGAGCAAAATTTTAAATTATTTTATCAAACTAAAATGCACTGTTTAACATCTTGAATCAAGTCGCGGATGTAAGAGCTTTTAACGCATCGAATAGTCAAAAGTCTAAGAGGCCGAAATTCATATTACCACCGGTATATATAGCAAAAAGCCTGTCTGTCGGTCTGTTCCCCAAAACGGTAATTCTAAAGAATTTCTCATGCCATGTTCCCAGTCCGTCGCTCGCGCATCGGTTTTTACGAATTTTTCACTCGCCCCATTTAAAACTCAGAAATTCCACACGGCACGAAACATGTCCGAGAAAAACTAATTAATTTTGTACAGAAATTGTTGTTTCTACCTCTGATATTTGCATCCTATTTTCAACCAATTGTGACCCTCGTGACGTTGCTTAAATCACGCCTTTTACTATATGTGTCTTTGCTTGACGCATTTTCTCTTTCCTTTTCTAACCTGTTCGTATTGGTGCAAATTGATATTCTTTATTATCGATTATATTTTAGTCCATGTGGACTATCTGGGTTTAATAACCCCGTATCGCACCCTCTCGTGAATATTATGCGACGGTTTCTACAAGATTCTTTGAAACCATTTGTTATCTACACAATTTTCGCCGTACGTGATATTTAAACTACGCAGGTGTTCAAAATAATATTAATTCTCAGAGCTTTTTAAATAAACCCTGTTTTGTATTTCGTGCTAAAGCATCTGACCGTTTCCAATATCCTTAGAATCGACATGTTTATCTAAACAAATTAAACTGAAATTGCCTTTTAAAATACGCAGGTGTGTTCAAACATCCTACTTCTAACTAACACTTCTAGGATTTGCATTTTATTGGGTTTTTACAAGTTTCTATAGATATTATCTGTACGTTTTGTTCAATACCGGTTACTTGAAATAGAGTTAATTAAGATAAATTTTGCACGTAATTTCCATTTGTTTAGGAATAATTACATTACACGCAGAGCTTTGTAATACTGCTTCTTTTGATATAAAGCGTCTTGTACATGATTTAAATCTCTTATGTTTAATGAAACTAATAAATTTTTATGCTTCACGGTTTTAATAAAGCGTATTATTTAATAATATTCATTATACACGGTGATTAAAATCATTTGATGTGATTATTTAATTTTCTACCCTGGTCTAAATATGAGTAATATATATATATATATATATATATATATATATATATATATATTGCTGTGAAACCTCCTAAATTAACTGGTCCGTCGACTTTCTTCTGTTACTCGCCTTTTTACTCTTTTCCGCCTCGGCTGCTCCCCTAGATAAAACTTTCATCCTCAATCATAAAAAAAAACAAACACATTCCTATCACAAACACCAACGTTAACTCTATTTACATCAATATTCACAATACATTAAAATTTCAAAATTAAAATTCAGCATAAATTTCAGTATCAGAAAATTTCAAGATTAAATTTATTATCATTTTAATGTGCATCCAGAATTAAAGTCTTTGTAGGATGCCTACTAATTAATATAACAATATATGCAGACCTGAGTCTGAGTAAAGGAGCATCTACCACCCTTTACGTTAATTAACCAGGTTCGTCTAATTGAGCTCAAAGAGATACCCAAATTTTCATCATAATCCAGAACATAAATACTAAATACCCCTTTCTACTTAAACAAGCAAATTTCACCTTAAAATTAAAATTCTGTTGTTAGTACAATTTTACTACTGTCCATTTTAAGTAAATCAATTATAAAGTTATTCAACACACACCAAAATATCAAAATCCAACAACAAAGCATAATGTTACCTGAAGGTTAATGCTCGGGCTCAATGTACATCGTCCTCTGTTAATCACACCAATCCAACTGGGTTATGTTTAGGTCCTCGTATTGCTGGTCGCCTTTAAAATTTTCTACACCACCATTCATCTAAAGTTGTTTCAGTGCTTTTCCGGAACTCATTTGTGTATATCTGAAGCTTGTTTTGTGGATCTAGACACGTTTACGAATCATTTAATTATTAACACCCCGAAAATAACAATGGAATTCATACTTCTTTCACCAATATACGCCAAAACTGCCTACTTTTGTGTATTCATTTGTCGTTGCAAATTAGACTAATTGGTACAGTGATACTAGACTTTATTACCTTGTATCTTCTTTTCTATGCACTAAAGTACATTCATTGTAGCACGTAAAGAACAAACTGTTTTAAATCACCAAAATATACGAGCAAACTGTTTAAATTATTTAATCAAAATCGGAACAACTAAAAGCACTGTTTAACGCATTGAATCAAGTGAAGATCTAAGAGAGCTTGTTCATATTAACCTGGTATATATAGGTTAGCCTGTCTGTCGGTCTTGTCCCCAAAACGGACAATTCTTCAGAATTTCGATGCTAGGTTCCCATTCCGAGCCCGGCATGCGATTTTTACGAAATTTGCACTCGCACGAGTTAAATCTCAGAAATTTCGACACGGCTCGCAACGTCTGGAAATAATTAATTAATTTTATACAGAAATGTTATTTTACCTCTCAATTTGCCTTTATTTTCAACCAATCGCAACCCAGTGACGTTGCTTCAATCACGCCTTTTACTATATGTGTCTCTGTCTTGCATATTATCTGTCTCTATCTACCCTGTTCTTATTGGTGCAAATTGATATTCTTTATTATCGATTATTTCAGTCCATGTGGACTGTAAAATAACCCACCTTTAGCATTTCCGTAACTATTAAGCTACGGTTTCTCCAGCATTCTCTGTAACCATTAATTATCTGCAAAATTTACGCAGAATGAGCTTTTTAAAAATACACAGGTGTTCAAACATAATACTTCTAAATAACACTTCTACGATTTGATTTTATTGAGTTTTCTAAGTTTTGATGCGTATTATATGTTCTAATGGTTCAATTAATTCCAATTAAAATAATATCCCTTTAATTTTTAGTGACTCCTAATCAAATATTAATTATTATCTGTACATTTTGTTATAATACCGGTTACTTAAAATTGAGTTAATTAATATAAATTTTGCACGTAATTTCTATTTGTTTCTTTACTAGAATAATTAAATTACACGTAGAGCTTTTAATACTGCTTCCTTTTTTATACAAGCGTCTTGTACATATTTAAACCCTATTTAATAAACAAATAAAATTTAGAAATCGTTAATTACTTTACACAGTTAGGTAAACATTTTAGTACAGTTACCGAATATTGTCATTTACATTACTTAAAGTTAAACGTCGCATCGTAGGTACTATTAAGAAAATTAATTGTTATTATTGTTAGTATTCAACAAATTTGTATGAAAAAGTTAAAAATAGATTATCTTTCCTTTCTTCCGTCTACCATACGCAGGCTCGGTAGTTCAATGCCCAATTACATTAATTTCTTCTTTATTTTTTTTGATTTTTTTTAACATCGACAAGCATCTAATATGCGTAAAATAGCCAAACAAAATTTATAACCCCAATAAAATGGTATACAATAAGCTAACTATTCTTTATTTACATTAACATTAATTGAAAACTTTAACATTTCAAGCGTTTTGGTTTTTAATTTCTTCTATATTTCATTTATTTTAAATACAAACACAGTAAACGTCCTGCATTCCTTTGATATTTGTTTATTTAAGATCCACTTATGACACTTTTCTTTTAGCAAACATCAAAAATCAAGAATAAAAAACCATTGAAAAAATTCATACGTATTTTCAACTTCAGTATTCATAATCATAAATACAAATACTATTTTTTTATATTGAAATTGCATTAACGTCCAAAGGAAAATATACTCAAACAAAATTTATAAACGTTATACAACTGTCTACAATAAGTTAATTATTCCTTATTAACTTTAACAACAATTAACAACTTTGTTTTGCGAGCATACCTAATACGTAATAATGAGGCAGCATGATGTACAGAGAAGGTAGATCCAAGCGGGTGCCTACATTAACTAAAAGTCCTTATAAAACACCAAATATGTGCTGAAACACTAAGCTTCCGAGCGTAAAACCTAAATTCAATACCGCTTACGTATACGTATTACACTCATTTTTGGAATTAAATTGAGAAATGTTAAACGCATATTGCGGCATAGAAAAAACCTCTTCTTGCCTAAATCACTAATGGCAAAATTGATTGCAAAGACTTCAGGTGAAGGATATCTTTAGCATAAGTTGCTATTTGCACACACGTTATTACACATGTGGCTCATATGAAACATTGGCAACAATCAATAAATATTGCTTAATTTTGACTGGTTTACATGTATGAATTTTTATTTGGCCCGATCGACTCCCTGAAATGATTTTGACAAACTCTACTAGGGCAAACTTATCTTGGTCCGGTCGACTCCCCGAAGTGATTTCGACAAAGACTACTAAGGCGAAGTGATCTTGACCCCGATCAACTCCCCGAAGTGACTTCAACAGTCTACTAGGGCAAAGAAATCTTGATCCTATCGACTCCCGCAGTAATTTCGACAGTCTACTAGGGCAAAGTGGTCTCAATCCGATCGACTTCTCAAAGTGGTTTCGACAGTATACTATGGCGAAGCGATCTTGATCCGGTCGACTCCCACTAAGTGATTTTGACAAATTCTTCTATGACGAAGTGATCTTGATCCAATCGGCTCCCCCAAAGTGCTTGCGGCAAGATCACTAGGGCGAAGTGATCTTGATCCGATTGGTTCTCCGAAATTATTTCGACAAGGTCGCTAGGACGAAGTGATCTTGATCCGATCGACTCCCGGGGGGGATTTCGACAAAGTCTACTAGGGCGAAATTGTTTTTATCCGATCGACTATTCCAACTGATTTCGACAAAGTCTGCTAGGACGCAGCGATCCTGATCCGATCGTCTCCCCGAGGTGATTTCGCCAAAGATTACTATGGCGAATTGGTCTTGATCCGATCAACTCCCCAAAAGTGATTTCGATAAGGTTGCTGGGGCGAACTGGTCTTGATCCGATCGACTTTCCGAAATGATTCGACAAAGTCACTAGGTCGAAGTGGTTTTGATCCAATCGGCTCTACGAAGTGGTTTCGGCAAAGACTACTAGGGTAAAGTGGTCTTGATCCGATCGGCTCTCCGAAGTGATTTCCACAAGGTCACTAGGACGAAGTAGTCTTGATCCGATCGACCCTCGGAAATGATTTCAACAAATTCCACTAGGGCGAAGTGGTCTTGATCCGATCGACTCTCTGAAGTAATTTTGACAAAGACTACTAGGGCGAAGTAATCTTGACCCTAATCGACTCCCCGAAGTGATTTTGGCAAGGTCTACTAGGGCGAACTAATCTTGATCTGATCGGCTCTCCGAAGTGTATCGACAAAGACTACTAGGGCGAAATGATCTTGATCAGATGGGCTCCCCCAAAGTGTTTCAGCAAAGACTGCTAGGGCGAAGTGTTCTTGATCCGATCGACTCCCCGAGGTGATTTCGACAAAGATTACTAAGGCGAAGTGATCTTGATCCGATCGACTCGCCGAAGTGATTTTGACAAAGACTGCTAAGGCGAAGTGATCTTGATCCCATTGACTCTTCTAAGTGATTTCGACAAAGACTACTAAGGCGAAGTGGTTTTGATCCGATCGACTCCCTGAAGTGATTTCGACAAAGTCTTCTGGAACGGAGTGGCCTCGATCCGATCGGCTCTACAAAGTCTACTAGAACAAAGTGATCTTAATCCGATCGGTTCCACGGGGTGATTTCGACAAAGTCTACTACGGCGTAGTGGTCTTGGTCCGGACGACTCCCCAAAGTGTTTTCGATAGAATCTACTAGGGCGAAGTGCTTTTGATCCGGTCGACTCCCTGAAGTGATTTTGACAAAGTCTACTAAAGCGAAGTGATCTTGATCTGATCTACTCATAAAGTGATTTCAACAAGTCTACTACAGCGAAATGATCTTGGTCCGATCGACTCCCCAAAGTGATTTTGACAAAGTATACTAGAGCGAAGTGGTCTTGATCCGATCGTTCCATGAGGGCATCTTGATCCTATCGTCCCTCTGAAGTGATTTCAACAAAGTCTGCTAGGGCAAAGTGATCTTTATCCGATCAACTCCATGAGGTGATTTTGACAAAGTCTACTGAGCAAAATAATCTTGATTCGATAGACTGCCGGTGTGATTTCGGCAAAGTCTACTTGAGCGAGGTGATCTTGCTCCGGTTAACTCCCAGAATTGGTTTCGGCAAAGTCTACTATGGTAAGGTGTACAGAGGACGGGGGTAGAGATGGCGGGGCGTACAGAGAGCGGGCGTACATAGAACGGGGCGCAGAGAGGGCGGGGCGTAGAGAGGGCGGGGCGTAGAGAGGGCGGGGCGTAGACCGGGCGGGGCGTAGACCGGGCGGGGCGTAGATAGGGCGGGGATTAGGTAGGGCGGGCGTAGATAGAGCGGGGCGTGGATAGGGCGGCGCGCAGAGAGGGCGGGGCGTAGAGAGGGCGGGGCGTAGAGAGGGCGGGACATAGAGAGGGCGGGACATAGAGAGGGCGGGGCGTAGAGGTGGCGGCGCGTAGAGAGGGCGGGGCATAGAGAGGGCGGTGCGCAAATATGGTGGGGCGTAAATATGGTGGGGTGTAAAGAGAGTGGGCCACAAAGCAAGTGCAGGCATTCGAAGTAGTCCCGTAGGGACTACAAACCGCTTCTAGTTTTCAATAATATTTGTAAACGAATATATTGGGTTAAAATAATTAATGTGTAATTGCTTGATAACTGAAAATTATTAACAAAGTTTGCATGCCAAAATGAATTTTGTAGAAGCTTATTGAATCTATTAGCTACTGATTTTTATACCGTATTTGAAATAAATTTTAAATAAATACTCGGTCCCTAAATAGGTCTTTATAGATTTTTGAAGCCCAAAAATTTTGAACTGGAGTAACACTGCGCTTTTAATAATATTCAACATTTTTAAATTCTAGATAAAGTAGTCTGAATTAATTTTTTGACAGATTTAAATATTTGACCACAGATTATAAATATTAAATTTCTAATCTGTTTTGAAGTCGCTACAGCTACGTAGTAATTATTTGGTTCAACAATATATCATAGTCACCATGAGGTCTTCAGTCCTGGAACGGGTTAGACGCGTACCCTGATTGTTTCCTATTCTGAACTAAAACCTACACATTTTCCTGAAATTTGCACAGTCTGAATCATTCACTATCTGCGTGTATTAGTCTGATCTATGCTTACTTATACCTTCTTTTTCCTATCTCTGCTTGTAATATATCCCGCACTATTCCTCAAAAATACTTTAGAACATATCCTGCCCTTCTATTTCTTCTATTTTTTTTTGTTTTTCACATATGCTTTCAACATTTTTGTCCTTGTTTCTATGTTTGTTGTTTTCCAACATAGCCGCTGCTCTTTCTTGATAGATGCAGTTCGGTTCCGCTTCTATTGTTTTACAAATATATACTCTATTTCTCCGATACTCAGTGGTATGTGACGTGGTTATGCAGCCTGCGGCAACCAAGACCCCCAACACTCGAACATTTGCCGAATTAATAGTTTTCAAGTATATCCTTTCGTACAAAGTTTATCGTATTGAAACTGGTTGGACGCGCATCTCCACTTACTTCTATTCTGAGCTAGCATACTTAGTTTCCTTAAATTTCCACAGCATAGATGCAGCTCGGTTGTTTTCAGTTGGTTTATAATTATATGTCCTATTTTACCAAGATTTAGGAGTATGTGAAGGGGGTTAGGCAGCTTGTTGCTGCCAATATCCCCCAACACTTAGACATTTGCCGAATTAATAGTTTTCCGGTAAATGATGTCGCACAATTAACATTAGTTGAAAATATTGCAAAACGAATACCTATAGTTCTTTACAATAATTATTAGGTTTAAGTATAAATTTTTTTCCTGATTAGGTTTCCCTCTTGGAACTGGTTGGATGCGTACCTCCATTGATTTCTACTCTGAGCTAGTCTACACATTTCCTAAAATTCCCTGTATAATAGTCCAACCTGCGTCGAAATCTACCTCTCTTTTTTCCTATCTCTGCTTCTAATATATTCTGCGTTATTCCCTCACGCCTTAGTATGTGGCCTATCATCCTATCTCTCCTATTTCTTTCTATTTTCGACATATTTCTTTCTTCCCCTACCATTTCTTGCACCTCTCTAGTCTTAACTTTGTCTGTCCACAATATCTTCATCATACGTCTGTAGCACCACATTTCAATGGCTTCTACTTTTACTCGTCTGCTTCTCCTACTGTTGCAGTTTTACAGCCGTACAGTGCTTTGATCGACACATATGTTTTCAGCAACTATTTCCTTGTTTCTATGTTTGTTGTCTTTGAGCACAGTAGTTGCTTTCTCTTGTTAAATGTAGCACGACCTGGTGTTAATCTTTGCTTTATATCTTTTGTGCTTTTCCTTCTTGCGTTTTTTGGCTTTCTAGGTGGCAGAAATACTTAACTTCTTATAAGTTCTCGTTACCTATTTGTATTCTTGTTTTTGATTTATTTTCCTCTTCTTTGCATACTAGTACTTTGTTAGAACTGTTTCCATTTCATTCAGAGTAGCTTCTAACTCTTTATTGCTGGATGCTGACACCGCTATATCATCTGCAAATCTAAGCGTATCAATCTTCTGTCCCTGTATAATAATTTCAAATGTCTTCCTGAATTTGACAGTATTTATTGTATAGAGCACATCTCTCTTTCACACCTTTCCTAATATTTACTTCTCTATGCTACTGTTCTAATTCTATTACCGCTGTTTGCTCTTTGTTTGAACTATGTATTATCCGTCTATCCCCAAAACTCATTTCAATCTTTTTGAGTATTTCGAATATTTTTTTCCATTTGACATTGTCGAATACTTTTTCCAGATCCACAAACCTTATATACACGCTTTTCTCTTTATCTATTGTTTTCTCCATCAACACCATTGGAGCTAAAATAGCCTCTCGTGTTCCCCTGTTTCGCCTAAACCCAAATTGATCTTCTCCTAGTATTTCTTTAGCTTGTTTTTCTATTCGTCTTTGTACAATTCTAGTTAATATTTTTGACACGTGTACTGTCAGACTTATTGTTCAAAAATTGTCACATCTATCCGCGCCTCTTTTTGGTATAGTGACTATGGTGTTACGTTTGAAATATTTCTTTATTTCGCCTGTCTCATACATATAGCTTACAGGTTGAAAGAGAGGTTCTGTTGCTGCTTGTACAGCGGCGTTTAGAGCTTCTGCTTGTACCTTATCTATACCCGGTGCCTTACTATTTTACAGACTATTTAATGCTAATTCAAACTCCTCTCTAAGTATAGGATCTCCCACGTCATCCTTTTCAATGTCTGATTCCTTTGCTACTGCTACTAGTTCCTCTATTGCATATAAATACCTTATATATTCCTGCCATCTAACAACTTTCACTCTAATGACGTTTCCTCTCGCGTCCATTATATTTTTGCTATACGGTTTTATATCCCTAAAATTCATTTTAATTAGTTTGTATGCATCGTCTGTCTTTCCTGTTTCCATCATAGTTTGTACCTCTCTGCATTTTTTGTCAATCCATTTCTCTTTAGCTTTCCTGCATTTGCGAATTGATCTTGAATTATCTCCGGAGCAATACGATAAGGTTTGGAAAAAATTGGTGGATAGACGTTTGAATCCCGACACGGTCCGCTTGAAAATGTTAGGCGAGCATTTTTCACAAAAATACACCCTCGTTCGGATTAGAGGTAAAATGGAAGTCTCGTGTGTGAGTGTTGTCACTCACGTTAAAGATCCCTACCTTGCTTCGAACAGCAAAGGTTCGGTGAAATTCAAAATTTTCTAGGTAAAAAAAAACTCGCTTCCTAGCCAATGTAGTACCTTCGGGTGCAGCATTGGAAAATCACATCTGAGGATATTTACGACGGTATCCCGACCCTGTCCGCTTGAAATATGTTAGGCGAGCATTTTTCACAAAAATACACCCTCGTTCGGATGAGAGGTAAAATGGAGGTCCTGTGTGTGAGTGTTGTCACGCACGTTAAAGATTCTTACTTTGCTTGGAACAGAAAGGGTTCGGCAAAATTCCATTTCATGAATGTTTAGATTTTAAAGCATTAGATATTACGGACCGTTACAATGCAACCAAGAAACACTTTCTTTGTTTCATGTGCCTAGGTTACCATAAAGGTTCTTACATTTCTAACAGAAACTGCATTAATTGTTCATCGCGTAAATATTATACTTTATTTTTATTACATTCTAATTCGAAGCAATATTTCGATGTTCATTCATACTGTAGGTGGTCCTCTGATTAGCTCCCTTGCAGTTACCTCTACTGGTATTATTTCTAATACCCCGGAAAATTGTACAATGCTACTGGGCACTACACAAGCGAGAATTATGTATCCTTACAGTGATCTACAATCAGTGCCTTGTGTTTTAGATCATCATAATCATTATTAGGTTTTCAATCCTGGAACTGGTTAGACGCGTACTCTCATGGTTTCCTATTCTGAGCTAACCTACTCATTTCCCTGAAATTTCCACAGTCTACATCTTTCACTATCTGCGCGAATTAGTCTAATCTAGGCCTACCTCTACCTCCTTCTTTCCTTACTATGCTTGTAATATATCACGCACTATTCCCTAAAAATGCTTTAGAACGTATCCTGCCTTTGTATTTCTCGTATTTTTTTTTGTTTTCCATATATGCTTTCAACAATTTTCTCCTTGTTTCTATGTTTGTTGTCTTCGAACATAGCCACGCTGTTTCATGTTAGATGCAGTTCGGTTTCCCTTTTATTGTTTTCAAATATATACCCTATTTCTCCGATATTCACTGGTATGTGAAGGGGGTTAAGCAGCCTGCGGCTACCAAGATACCCCAACACTCGTACATTTACAGAATTAATAGTTTTACATAATATCTTTTCGAACAATCAACATTAGTTGAAAATATTGGAAAACCAACACTTGTAGTTGTTTATAATAATCATCAGATTTAAATGCAATTATTTTTTTCGTCATTAGTATTTTCGCCTTGAAACTGGTTGGACGCGTACCTCTATTGATTTCTATTCTAAGCTAGTCTACACATTTCCCTGAAATTCTCACAGCCTATATCTTTAAGTACCTGTGTACAATAGTTCAACTTGGGTCTACCTGTACCTCTTCTTTTTCCTATCTCTGCTTCTAATATATTGCGCACAATTCCCTCATGCCTTAGTATGTGGCCTATCATCCTATCTCTCCTGTTTTTTACTATTTTCCACATATTTCTTTCTTCCCCTACCATTTCTAGCACCTCTTTGTTCTTAACTTTGTCTGTCCACGATATCCTCAGCATACTTCTGTAGCACCACATTTCAAAGGTTTCTTTTTATCCTTTTTTCTGTTCGCTTTTTATACTGTCCAAGTTTCACAGCCGTACGGTGTTGTGCTTCGAACATACGTTTTAAGCAATCTTTTCCTTGTTTCTATGTTTGTTGTCTTTAAACTCAGCAATTGCTTTTTCTTGTTAAATGTAGCAAGACCTTGTGCTAATCTTTGCTTATATCTTTTGCGCTCTTCCCATCTCGCATTATTCGACTTCCTAGGTAGCAGAAATCCTTAACCTCTTGTAAGTTTTCGTTACTTATTTGTGTTCTTGTTTTTGATTTATTTTCCCATTCTTTACATACTAGTACTTTAGTTTTTTGTTGAGTTTCATACCGTATCTCTCTGTTAGAACGGTTTCCATTTCATTTAGAGCAGCTTCCAACCCCTTGCTAGATGCCAACATCACTATATCATCTACAAATATAAGCATATTAATCGTTTGCCCTACATACTAATTCGAAATGTTTTCCTGAATTTGACAGTATTCAGTGCCTCTTCGAGTTAGAAATTAATGGGGATATGGCAGTTGCTTGTCTCACCCCTTTCCTAATATTTACTTCTCTACATTCCTGTTCTAATTCTATTATCGCTGTTTGCTCTTGTATAAACTTTGTATTATCCGTCTATCTCTAAAATTCATTCGAATCTTTTTGAGAATTTCGAACTTTTTTTTCCATTTCACATTGTCGAATGCTTTTTCCAGATCTACAAACCCTATATACACGCTTTCCTTTTTGTCTATTGTTTTCGCCAGAGCTAAATGGCCTCCCGTGTTCCCCTGTGTTGCCTAAACCCAAATTGATCTTTTCCTAGTATTTCTTCAGCTCGTTTTTCTATCCATTTTTGTACAATTCTAGTTAGTATTTTTGACACGTGTGCTTTTAAATTTATTATTCGAAAATTTTTACATCTATCCGAGCCTCTCTTTTTTGGTATAGTGACTATGATATTACTTTTGAAATGTTTGAGTGTCTCACCTGTAACTACTTGTACAGCGGATATTAAAGTTTCAGTTTGCAGCTTATATGTATCCCATGCCTTATCATTTTTCAGATCTTTTAATGCTAGTTCAAACTCGTCTCTAAATATAAAATATCCAAAGTCATCCTTTTCAATCTCTGATTCCTGTTCTAATGCTGCTAGTTCCTCTTCTGCATGTAAATTTCCTATATATTCTTGCCATCTGTTTTAGATATGGCGTCACAAATAAACGTTCAGTGCTTTTAGGGGTTTTAAAGAAATTTCAAAAGATAGAACTACTCGACCCCAGTTCTTATAAATCCGCTCTTGTGAATTTTACAATAGAAGCCAAATATCTGCTCAAATGTTATTATCGGAACATTCCTGAGATTATTCTGCGGTATCCCACTGCTGTGAGAACCATGTTTGGATATATTCCGTTACGGCAAGTGTCTGACATTTTCAATCCTTCTAATTTTATTCAGTTTCAGTATTCCAAAGATTCTGGGAAGTGGAGGAAGTTAACATGCTTCGGGCTATTTTACTTGATGATGCTTATTGCAATGATCACTTTTTGGAGACACATTCCTGTGACGAAACGAGGCGTTATATAGTATTTTTAGCATTTAATAGGAGCGCCCCTTCTCCTGGATGTAAGGGTCCTGATACTTATAAAGCTACGTTAATTTGGAAAGACGTTTGTCTTGCTTCCCGGAACAGAAACAATTTTATCAAGAATTTCTTCAAGAATACCTTTTCCTAGGACATAAGGAGATCGCTAATAATCCTGAGGACTATATATTGCAGTACCATGCAGTTTTAAAGCTAGCAGTAGCACTACGAAGTTTCGTGTAGTGATCAACGGTTCTGCTCCCAACTCCTCACAATTATCGCTCATTGATCGGTTATACCCCAGGTCCAAACTTCAAAAAAGTTTGACAGAAATCTTTTCGGCTTCATAACATTGAGTATGTGCAGTCATCCATATGATGTACCGGCAAATTTTGGTTTATCCTACGAATTATCAATACCAACAATTTTTTTGCGTCCTTTTTTTGCGGAAAGCACCCTCAAATACGAGCTAAGGACTCTTACTTTCGGTCTAGCTTCTGCTGCCTTCTTAGTTCAACGCGCTGTTCGTCAACTAGTGACTTATGAAGGTGGCGCCTACGCTATGGCTTCAGCAGCCCTGCTTAATCATACCTATATGTATGATATTGGAGGACGAAGCTCTAACAATGTTCTGTTATTACTTTTCGGTTTAGAGGGATTTTCTTAATTTCTGGTGCTGACACTCTAGCAGCAGCAAAGCAACTTCAAGCTGAGTTGTTTAAGCACATGGCTTTGGGGAGGTTTCAACTACGGAAATAGTCTAGCAATTGTAGCGATATGCTGCAGTATTTCCAGGAAACTGATGTCGAATCTGAGTTGTTCTTCTGAGACGAGGTTAGCGGAATTAAGATTTTAGGTTTTGTATGGAATCCTATGTCTGATTCTTTTGCTTATTATGTGGTTCCATTTCAAGTACTTTTTACGAAAAGAACAATACTTTTCTATATGGCCCGTATTTTGATCCCTTGGGGTGGTTAACTCTTGTCACTTTTCTCATTAAATAGTTTTTGCAACAATGTGGACACAGAACTTTCAATGGGACGGCACTCCTGATGTTCCTTTGTGCAGCGTATGGGAACAATTCTGCCCACAATTTCCCTATTTATCCCAGATAAAATTTTCGCAAGTTGCCGCTTTCAAATGGTAGTTATTATCCTTCAGGATCTTGTTATGCTAGTGAGATGGGTTATTTAGCTTGTATCTGTCTTTATGCAGTAGCGGATAAGTATGTCTCTTGCAATCTCTTATAAGCCAAAAAAAAACGTTGTCACGTTAAAATCTGTTACCATTCCGTAGATGCAGCTTTTAGGTGTCCTTTTGCTAAGTCGCCAATTTTTTCTATTGCGGCTAATTATCGAGTATATTCTATTCATGAAGTCAAATTGTCCTCCGATTCTGAAGTCGTTCTTACATGGCCAAGGACGCCTTATTTACATAAGTCCTTTGTAGGTAACCGTGTAGATAGCATTCTTAACTACACCCAAATTTCGTAACAGAACCATATTCCTGGTAAAATTAATCCTGCCGACCTGGGCTTTCGTGGCCTGGTCCCGTGTCAGCTTATAGGCAATCATTTACGGTGGCATGGAAGTACTGCTATTTCAAATCTTAAATTGGAACGGTTTTGCGAACTTCTCGTGCCTTTAAACCCGGTTCCTGGACTCAAACTAAATTTCTAATTTCTACTACACCGAAAAATTTCTGTGAATTTATAGAGAGATCGTTATCTTTAATTTTATTATAATATAAGGTGGTGCACATTAATAGGTTCATATACGAATGCCGTCACTCAGGTCAAAAATTAGCTGACGGTATTACTTCGGATGAACTTGAAAGTTTTTTGTTGATTCTTGTAAAGCTAACAAGGGTTTCATTATTATTTTAGAATTAATGAAATAGAAAAAAGTAAAGTTTTTTTTGGTTCTTTACTGGTTCTATTCGCATTTCTTGGAAAGTTGCTGCGGGTGAGCGAACGTCTTTGTAACACCCGGATGCCTAACAATTTCATTTTCCTTTATTAGTACCTAAACGTTCACTGCTTTTCGTCCTCATATGTGATCAATATCACATTGTTTCCTTGCATTCTGGTTCATCAATAACTCAAGCTTTGATTCAGCGCAAGTTTTGGATCGTTGGATTACGATCCTTAGTTCGGCAAAAATTCACAAGTGTTTGCTCTGTTTTCGGTTTGGCTCCAAACCTCAGCAGCCCGTTATGACTGATTTGCCTACACCGCCTGTCCAAATTAGTAAAAACTTTACTAATGTGAGCGTTGACTTGGTATGTCCGTTTCTGATTAGAACTTCCAAATGCCGAAATGCTTCAATTCAGAAGGCATATTTTTGTATATTTGTCTGTTAATGCACCAAGACCGTACATTTAGAACTAGTTTCTGAATTATCAACTGAAGCTTTTTTGACTTCATTTACTCGATTTACTTCTAGGCGCGGTTTACGCGAGTCTGTATATTCGGACTGCGGGAGTAGTTTGATAGGTGCTTCTCGCGCTATTAAGGTAGCTAATGACATTCTAAAGAAAAATCAACAAGAAATATTTTCTGCTATGGCTTCTTGGAAGATTGGGAAATTATTCTAACCCCCTTTCGCCCCAAATTTTGTAAGATTTTGGGAAACTGGCGTAAAGTCCGCAAAGGCTTTAATGTTATGTACCTTGGGTAAGCAACCTCAGAATTTCTAAAAACTTTTAACTGATTTCGCGCGTATGGAGGCGGTGTTAAATTACCATCCTCTTTGTTTGCCATCTTCCGATCCTAATGATGGCACTGACTATATCACTGCCGGGAACTTTTTCATAGGTGGTCCTTTTCTGATCTTTCCTAAAATTTTCTATTCTGAAGACCAGAATCTTAACTTTTGCTGGAAGCGTCTTTGCCAGGTGGCTCAGTTGTTTCGGCGAAGATGGTCTAAAGAATATCTTTCGTACAAGTGAGTAAACGGTACCGTTGTGTTTGAGATCCAAAGTGGGGAACTTAGTATATGTTATGGGTTTGGAAACCTCACCCCTAACTTGGTCCACTGGTCGCGTATTGGAGTTATTCCGTGGTCCCGAAGGTGTTACTAGAGTGGCTTCCGTAAAAACAACGGGTGGCTTACTCACGCGCCCTATAAATAAACTAATTTCTCCTCCGAAAAAAGAGTAATTTTCTTTCAATTTCTATTTATTCATTCTTCTCAATAATTATAAAATTAATTACTGTTTATTTAATTTAAAGTTTCCGCGTTACGCGTCCTGTCTCGTACTTCATTTAGTTTATGTAAGTTTTGTTCTTTCCGTGGTACCTTTCGTGTTCCTGCTTTATTGTTTGTTCCCCTAGCACCTATCTTTATTTCCGACTGGAAGTCCAGTCTGAGTATTTTTCTTAATTTTCTTTGGGAACTAAACCACTCATAGTCTTTAAATCGTTGTCAACGATCCTAGGTCATGGATCGAAACGTAAATAAAGATGATTTAAAAACTATGAGTGGTGTATTTCCCAAAGAAAATTGAGAAAAATACGAAACAAACCACAACAAACTTACAGGGAGTATTTTCCAGTCCTAGTATTTATTCGTTAGTTATTTAGCTTAAAATTTTATTAACTTTAGGTGGGTATTACCTCTTTGTATTAATTCACGATTATCCGCTTCGCATCGTTAGCCACCTGACGACTGTCTTTCGTGACGTTACTAATTCAATTCTATCGCTTACAATTAGTAAAACCTGTTTAGGTGACGTCTGTGTAAAGTGTTTAGTATATGTAATACTTGACCCTTCCTTTCCTTAATATTGCTTTATTTTCAGCTTCAACACCGACTAACTGAGGGTAAATGATCATTTCTGTTTTCATTTCTTGTATTCTATGCACCTAATTGTATTTTAACTGAACGAATCAACAAACCATGCGCCTAGCTCTAAAAGAAGCGAGTACAATATTTTTCCTTACCATCTTAACATTAATGTTTTTAAAAGCTTTTATTAACTATTGTGCTCAATTTTGCGCGTGTGGTATAGATTTGTATTTATTGTCATGGTTTATTGTATTAATATTATTTGTTTTATTATTATTACAGAAATTATTGTGATTGAATAAAGGTATTATAATTATTGTTTTAGAAAAATTATGGTTTTTAAAATTTTGGTAAAGCTTTTTAATTTTTTTTTTGGTGTACAGAACAGTGCGTATTGTTTTTAAATTTCTTTTTTATTTATACACCGCCAATTTATTAATAACATCAGTTGTCGTGTATTGTAAATTATTATTTCTATTTTGAGAACGTTATGTATCTTTAGAATTTTTGAAGAAGAATAGAAAAGTTTCCGTAAATTATACCAGATCAAAGGTTATAGTGATTTAGCAGTCTGTAATCTGCAATCTATTACAATAAAAAGTACAAATGGCATGGTATTTCGGTAACTTTTTAAAGTTATAAAGGAAATTCAGGCAAAAAACTTAAACCACAAAACCGTTTTGTGCAAAACATTTTTGAACGTAGCTCCGATAAATAAGTTATTTCAAGCCGAAAAAAGGAAAAGAATTTTAATACTACGTGTTACGATTTCGGGTATAAATACGTAAGCATGAGTAATTACCGTAGTTAGGTTGTGTAAATAGAATAATTACAACAGTAAAACTTCATACCGTTGTCATGTTACTTTAGAAAACTTTTTAAATTAATTAGAGAAGTAAATTACAGTGGGATTATCAATATGTATACTTCATACTAAAATTACCTCAAAAGTACGACAACTTTTTACAACTTTTACTACAATTGAGCAAAATTAACGTCACATGGAAACGAGTAGTTATAATACAAAGTAATTCCCAAAAAAGATAACAGTAGTATCATTACAATGCAGTCTAATCACTTGAATTACATATGATTTAACCAGATCTACCATACCATATAATATACTTATCTATAGGTTTTTCACGTAATTCAATACAAGAGAGAAGAACAATTAATTAATTAGTCGAAGGCCATTAACGAAAAGTGTTACGAGTTTACTTTTCATAAAAGTTAAGTCCACGAAGTAATTAGGAAGGTCGAAATGTAGACATTTTAGCAAGTAATAGGTTGCAGGGGGCCGCGTGGCTTTAATTGGAATCTTCGGTGCGGCCAAGGGCAGAAACGATTTTCTCACGATTCGTAGATTTTGACAAGCACGTGGATAAGACAGGGTAAACGCTAGTGAACAAAGCACTGCTTCAAAATATAACGTAGACTTCGCCAAAAGGAAGTTTCAAACGATACGCGTCTTTGTGTAACTTTGCCTGCAAATTTGGCAAAGAATGTTAGCCGTGGGCGGGATTAAAAAACTGTATGCTATAATAAAAGGGTTACCTGAGGGTATAGTTCGTAGAAGTGTGGGTTTGTTGTATTAAGTGAGCTGTTGTGTTAATGAGAAATACTGGTATTTCTAGATATACGTGGGTATACAGACATTTTGAAATTTAACGGTGAGTAAAATGTGAGCTTTTATGTTTATATGTTTTAATAGTGTGTACCGGTAGGTTGTAAATAAAAAGAGTTTGTATTCGTGTAGCAGGAAATTAATCGAATTTTTGTTTTGATCTAAGGGTATCTCCAGAAATGGAATTTAGAATAACATGTATCTTAAAATTGGAAACGGGGACAATTGTTTGATGGTAGTTGTTCCGTGCTTGTAAATAGTAAATATTTTATAGTTTAGGATTTATTATTTGCTTGGGTTTGCTTGCTGTTTTCAATTCGACGCGATAGATTTAAATTTTTTTAGTCAAATTTCCCCATTGCGTTTATTTGATGTATATTAACCTTGTGAATGGTGAGCGTCTGTCGCGCGCGGAGGCACCAGATTCGATTTGGAATATCCAAGAAACTTGCTAAACGAAATTGTTCTACAAGTATGGCAGTGTGTCCATATTAGCTTGTAGTATCGCAGTGCCCGCATTAGCTTGAAGTATCGTAGAACCCGCAGATAGTGGAGTATTCGTAGAGACCGCATTATTAGAAGAATGTTATCGAACCGCTGTAGCTCTAGTTTTTTGAAACCGCTCAGAAAATATTGTTGAAGAAACCGCATATTCTCGCTTATTAAAAAAGCCGCTAAAAATGTTATCGTAAAACCGCAGTCGTACTTTATAATGCCGTCTTGTTTGTGAATGGTTACACACCGAGTTGGTGTTCGCATCGTTTTGTCCATGTGTCGCGTCCAGTGTGCACGTGTTACATGCCGCTAATTAAATATTATACACTTTGTTTGCACCGCCCTAGTTCGTGTGCTGCAAACTATTAATTGGTTACAACTTCTTTCATCGTTGCCGTCACAGGTGAGTACAAAGAATAAACGCTACTTTGTTTCTTTGTCATGTGCATAAACAGTAATTAATTGTGTTGCTTGTTTGAAACACGCTATAGAAAAAATACAGTCCATTCCTCTCGAATAAGTTGAACTATCGAAAGTCACCGCGTACAGTAGTGTTGATTGATTTAGCGGTTTTTTTTCTTTAGGGTTTCTTTTGATAATACCTGGCCAGTTGAATATAATGAAATTAGGTTTCAAGGGAAAGTATATTTGTATTTATATGATAATTATGTAATCTTAGTAAAAATTTAATTTATTTTGAGTTTTATTTGGACGTATTTATAAATTTATTTATTAATTTGTGAAAGGATATACAGCCACTCCAATAATTGCGTCGTATTTGGGAGAAGCATTTCATTTTACAATTTTCTTTAAATTGACCAAAGTTTAATGTGCTTGTAGGGTGTTATGGAACAAAATATCGTGTAAAGTAATAAATTTTAAAAACCGAAGGCAAAGGAGCCTAATTGGGAATAATAATCTTCTTTGTAGGAAAAATATTGAAGGGATTGCTAAGACATTAGAAAAAACGTTTCAGGGCATGTGAATATTGTAAAGAAGTTTGTTTGTATTGTAACCATTTTAAAGGTATACTATTTTTACTATCTTTATTAATTTTTCCACAGAAACTCACTTCCACACCTCTGTAGCTAACCGTTGCATCCTAAAATTGTAACGGGATACCCGCCCTTTCAGGGCAAATCTAAATTTATAACGTACCGCTCATTTTACTCATAGCATATCCCTTTATTGATATCACTGGAATTATCATTCAACACTAGAACAATGTCTTCTTCAACAAATACTACATACTGTTGAGCAAAATAATCGAACTTCTTCAAGTCCACGAGTATAGTTAGTTCCTTTCTTACAATATAAAACATAGTAATGCGATACTTTCTTTGAAAGTTTAATATAATTCCAAAACGTTATCGTTTAGAATTTTATGGATCCAATTTGTTACCTAGCCACATTTGAACTTGGTAGTAGACACAATATAAATCTAGATACGTAGCACTGAATGTGGAAGAAAGACTAGATATCTGTATAATTTTGTCATGCTGTGTATTCTTACAAAACTTAAATATCTATTTTTGTCTATAGATTTAATTGCTTTTGGATCTCCGTACATTACAAAAGGAAAACATATTCCATGAATGAGTATAATTAAAGGCGAAATTTAAATTTGTAGATACCGCAGCGAAATCAAATAAATCTCAGCGCTATTTAAATAATTTAAATACTGCTGTTTTATCTTCTTTAAAAAATGCCTGACGCAGTAACGCAACTAGTTATTTATTGTATGCGGATGAGCTTGACATTTTGGATATGAAGTTAAGTATTATAATGAAAAGATGTTTGTTTTTGAGCTTTTCTAGGTTTTACAAAGTAAATAGTCCTATCAACTAGAGCTCATGCAGTCAAAAATATTAACAAATGAACATTTTATGCAGTATAGTTAGTCTGTTCTATAACTTTTTCAATTATAAGGACATCAGCGTTTTGTTTCACAAAAATTTCAGCAGCAGCTAATCTTACATATAACAGTTAAGTAAAGCGAGATTTGTTATTAATGTAGCCGATCGAAGTAGTATTGCCTTTTGGCGAGAGCCATACTACTACTGTTTTCGGTATACATTTTGCGTCACTGCACATAAATTATGAAAGATTATCGTGCATCCAGGGTCCGTCAACTTGCCACCCTCCCCCAGTTGACCGATTTACTCAAAAACCTAGCACCCGTTTGCTTATAGCTAGCGCCAGCTAGCACCAAAGTTGTAGAGCTAGCACCAAAGCTGTTTCAGATTATGGCCAATTATATTGGGGGAGGAAGGAGGTTGACGATCCCCCTCCCGTGCTCCGATTTGCTCCAAAACCTAGCACCATGTAGCTTAAAGCTAGCAACAGCTAAAACCCAAGTAAAAAAGCTAGCACCTTAAAAACAAGATGGCGGCGATTTGTTAAAAAATATTTGCCAGCTCCCCCAGTTGTCCGATTTGTTCCAAAATCTAGCACCTCTTTGGGTTATAGCTAGCACCAGCTTATAGCTAGCGCCAGCTAGCACTAAAATTGTAGAGCTAGCACTAAAACCATTTCAAAAATATGGCCAATTAAATTTGGCGGAGGGCAAATTAACGCTAGCCCCCTAGTGCTCCGATTTGCTTCAAAACTTAGCACCATGTAGCTTATAGCTAGCAATAGCTACCACCCAAGCAAGAAAGCTAGCACCTTAAAACAGATGACGGCAATTTTTTAAAAAATTTTGGCAGCCCCCAGTTGTCCAATTTGCTCTAAAATCTAGCAACTCTTTGCTTATAGCTAGCACCAGCTAGCACCAAAGTTGTAGAGCTGGCACTAAAGCCATTTCAAAAATATGGCCAATTAAATTTGGCGGAGGGCAACTTAACGCTAGCTCCCCCCCCCCCGTGCTCCGATTTGCTCCAAAACTTAGCATAATGTAGCTTAGAGCTAGCATCGGCTATCGCCCAAGCGAGAAAGCTAGCACCTTAAAAACACGATGACGGCGATTTAAAAAGAAATTTGTCAGCCCCCTAGTTGTCCGATTTGCTCCAAAATCTAGTACCTCTTTGGTTATAGCTAGTACAAGCTAGCACCAAAGTTGTAGAGCTAGCACCCAAGCCATTTAAGAAATATGGCCCCAATTATATTCGGGGAGGGGGGACTTGACGCTAGGCCCCCTCCCCGTGCTCCGATTAGCTCCAAAATCTAGCACCATGTAGCTTAGAGCTAGCACCAGCTAGCACACAGTAAGAAAGCTAGCACCTTAAAAACAAGATGGCGGCAATTTTTAAAAAAATTTGCTAGTCCCACAAGCTGTCCGATTTGCTCCAAAATCTAGCACCTCTTTGCTTATAGCTAGCACCAGCTAGCACCAAAGTTGTAGAGCTAGTACCATAGCCGTTTCAGAAATGTGGTCAATTATATGCGGTTTAGTGATGGACACGAACCGTACGGACGTCGCCGTGGATCAATGTAGTAAGCGTTAGACTATGGATCCCAAGGTCCTGGGTTCGAATCATGACACGGCCGACTGCTTGAAAAATGGCAGATCAGCATTTTCACAGAAACTACGCCGTCATTCGGATGAGAGGTTAAAAATGGAGGTGCCATGTGTGGGTGTTGTCACGCACGTTAAAAATCCTACCTTGCTTGGAACAATAAGGGTTCCGCAAATTTCAAAATTTTTAGGTGAAAATAACTTGCTTCCTGGACAATGCAGTACCTTCGGGTAGAGCATTGGAAATGTAAATGCACGGACACGAACCGTACCTAGGTTCGATTCGGTTCAAAAAATCGAACCGAACCGTACTAAAAAGTTTTGGAACCGAACCGAACCTACGGCAAGGTTCAGTTTGATTCGGTTCGAGTCCATCTCTACTCCGAATTGTTCCAAAACTAAGTAGGTCTAGCCTTGCTGTCGCTCAATTGAAAAAACTAACACCTCAAAAACACGAACATCATCATCATTTTGTTTTCGACCTTACTTAAGGTCGGTTTGATGCAGCTCTAACTTCTTTTCTATTCTGTGCTAATCTAAAAAGTTCTACGTACCTTTCTCAACCTATATTTCTAATAATTTGACTAATATAGCTTGGTTTAGGTCTTCCTATACTCCTCTATATTTTTCAGGGCTTCCTGGTTCTACATAGATATAAGCAACTTGATGGTTGTTAAAGAACTCCAACATGTTTATATAATTCCCATATTTCTGAAACAGCTTTGGTGCTAGCTCTACAATGTGGTGCTAGCTAGTGCTAGCTATTAGCAAATGGGTTGTAGGTTTTGGAGCAAATCGGACAACTGGGGGAGCCTGGCAAAATTTCTTAAAAAAATCGCCGCCATGTTGTTTTTAATTTGCTAGCTTTCTTACTTGGGTGCTAGCTGGTCCTAGCTCTAAGCTACATGGTGCTAGGTTTTGTAGCAAATTGGAGCACTGAGGGGGGGTTTAGCGTCAAGTTTCCCCCCCGAACATAATTGGCCATATTTCTGAAACAGCGTAGGTGCTAGCTCTACACCTTTAGTGCTAGCTAGTGCTAGCTCTAAGCAATTGGGTGCTAGGTTTTGGAGCAAATCGGTCGACTGGGTGAGGGGGGGCAACTTGAAGGACCCATGCATCCATAGTACCCAATATTTATATCTGCACTTGAACGAATCGAAAATTTCATTCCAGGTTTAAGAACGAGGATTCCATTTTCTACTAATTCTATCACAAAAAGGGCAACTTTCTGACATTTTTTTAAAATTATGTAACTGCAATCAAAGAAAAAGGTATCAGCGATAAACACGTCCATTCACTGCCAAACATCGCTCAATCCTAATAATACTTATTTTACCTACAGGACGTTGATCTTTTAACAAAAAGTGGGTGTACTACAGTCTATGCCTATTCACCTTATGAATACAGGAGCAGATTTGTATATTTTTCAAGCTTTGTAATACTTGGTTTTTATTCACATATACTGTCTAAGAGATAGTTGTGTAAATCCAATTTTCTGACCATTGACTTTGATAATTTTTTTACTACAATTGGAATTTATGCGAACTAGTGCTGCACGCGAGATGTCTCGTTCCGCGTACCGTACCGCAGATTGTTCCACGTAACGGGACGAGATACGGGACGAAACGGTATCTTTTGGTGCATAACGGGACACGGGACCAGACGATAATTTTTGTTGCGGGACGGAAATGAACTTCTGTTCCACGGGGAATAAATATCTTTTGCTTTTGTTTTATTGAACCCTTACAATATGCAAGGATGAGGTCTACTTCAAAAATTAAGAAGATATCTGCGTGAGGGCACCCAAAATTCAATTCATATATCGCAACGCAATAAATCCGGAGCAACTGCTATCTGCTATTATTACCCCAACGGCACCAACCTATCCATGAAAGCAGCATGTTAATTACCCTTTAATTGCTAACAGACGCAAAAAAAGGTTTTTTCAGAAGCAAATTTTATAAAGGCATACAATTACCAAGAAAGAGTGAATGGCGCCCAAATTATGCCATAAGTTAAACGAAAGTGTTAGCATAAAAGCTAACTATTGAAAATGACTTCGTTATTACTGCTGACCTTTAATACGTTTCTCATTGTCTAGGCTCAAGTCATGCGCATGTATACCAAAAAACTAATGAAGCATAAAATGATTCCGTTTGTAGGTGAACTTTTCCTAAGGATTTTTTCTATGTATGGCTCTGTGATATTCTGCACTATCCTTTATCTTTCGAGGCTTACGACCCTTCATATATACTTGTATGGTCACTTGTCTTCACACAGCTTGTTTACTGTAAATGTAATAAACAACAAACCCGCGAAAGGTGTCTTAAATAATTGTACGAAACTATCAGATTCCCTAGAAGGGTTCAAGTACAACACGCTCTCCAGTTGATCGTGTACATAAATTTGTTATTCATGTACCTTGACAAAAGAATTGAGGAAATCAATACCAATGAAGACAATGAAGCGGCTTTCAATTTGAAAAAGTCTTTTATATCAGCACGAAATAAAATCATAGAGTACTTAAACAAGATACCTTGGGTGTATTGCATTTTAGCGGTCATCGATTCCCTTACAAGCTGGAAACATTCGAATTATTGTACATTGGCGGTTTTCTGAGAACTGAAACCGAGGCAAAATTTAAACCACTATACAAAAAACATAATCACTCGAATAAAACCAAATGGAAACAGTAGGAAAGGAGCTTGATCTGATGCGTCTGGACTAGACAGTACCAGGAGCGAGAACGATCTCAAAATGTCGTCCATATACAAGAAAAAGCGCACCCCGGTGATGAGCTAGAAAGAGAAAAAAAGAAAGAACACAAAAAGTAGACATATTATCCTAGTGGAAGGACATCAAGACATCCTATTAGACAAACCCCTACTCAAACCTTGAGGTAAGCAAACTGACAACAACATGATACACGCATACATCTAGACACCCAAGCAATGTCCTACAAATCAAGACCTAAACACGCACACTTACACACTCACCCTCCACACGCCCACCTTACCATCGAAATAAGCTAGCAGCGACACAGGAAAAGGCGCCAAGCTCCAACCGTAGACCCAACCAACAAGCCACGGAAATAATTTATTACTTTATAATGTAAAGCTGTGTTGGACCTAGGCCTCTGGAAAGTTATAAATAAATGTATACGATGATGATGATGAAGATGAAGTTGCGGACCATAGTCCGATTGGCAAAAGATTTTCTTTCGATAATAGCCACCGTCGTGCCAGCAGAGAAACTCCTCTCCAGAGCAGGTCTTACTGAAAGGGAACAAAGAAGCCGGCTAACCGAGGAATCAGCGACTTTCAAACACCGTATGCATTTTTGTAAATATGTAGCTAAACTTAGTTTTAATAGTAGTATTCCTAGTTTAGCACTATTTATTATTAGTCGCTTTATCACTCGAATTATATTCCTCTACAAATAGTATGAATGTATCCCCTGTGCATATCCAAGGAAGAAACTAAAAATTCAAGAAACTCAAAAAAATGGAAATAGATATATATATATATATATATATATATATATATATATACAGATGGGCATTCTTTATTTCACAGTTACTTCAGTTTCTGCCAATATAATTTTTTCTCTACGATGTGAGGCTTTATATATATATATATATATATATATATATATATATATATATATATATATATAGCAAAGCCTCACATCGTAGAGAAAAATTATATGTATATATATATATATATATATATATATATATATATATATATATATATATATATATATAGCAAAGCCTCACATCGTAGAGAAAAATTATATTGGCAGAAACTGAAGTAACTGTGAAATAAAGAATGCCCATCTGTATGAATCGATTTTTAGTTACGTCTTCAGCCAACCAGATGAACTAAATTAATTAAGCTAAGCAAGTTATTTATTTACTTTTGATTTTAATAGATTTATGTTTTCAAGTCTAAAATTATGGTAAAGCAAGTCTAATCAAAAACAAAATTTAGGGAAAACAAAATAAATGTTCAAAATTTAAATCCAAGTTTCTCTAAAGTGTGAGTTTTAAATTTATTTCTTTGGATTGGTGTAGTTGAAACCATAAGGGTTTTGTAGAAAATGATTTAACTAAGGCAACCATTCGGGACTACTGACGGATTGCGGTTCGGGATGGTGCTGGCATTTTAAGTACGGGACGGGAGACGGGAGGGGCATTCTTACTGCGGGATGGGACTCGAACTGGGACAGCCGAAGAATTGTGAGATGCGGACGGCGAGTTCCGCATTCCAACGTGCATCTCCAATGCGAACATTTGGCATCCATTTGTAATAATATTTTTCAAGTCTGTACCAATTTTTAGTGCTATGCGAACTTTTGCGATGTTGAATGTCTTTCGCTGTGTCAGAGGTCATCAGCCACCGTTATAAAGATGCCCAAAATTTTTTACTCCGAATATAGTTCTTAGCACAAATGGAATCCATGGGATTTTGTGACATTTTATTTGTCTTTTAAAAGTTTCTACAAGTTTTGAGTGTTGTGTGAATTTTTTGGATGTCGAATGCCTATTATCATTGTGGTGAAGACCATCATCTATCATCTGCCACTATACCTACATCCAAAAATTTCAAAACGCAAACTTGATGCTTGACTATCTGAGGTGTTTTACTAAAATCGCACGTGTTTTCTGCAATAAATCAATTATCTTTATCTGCTAATATGAGTTATATAGTCCGTTACTACGCTCAATGCACCTCCTGCAGAAAATCCGTCATACGACTTCAATCAAATGCCGCTTCATATGCACAAACATTTATGCTCGGTCATGTAACTTGAAATTCGTAGTGAATTATTATGTAAAAATGGTGTCAAGTTGTGTTTATATTGACTGTCGTATTTTAGGAAAATAAATATTGTTTAAGAATTAAAAACAGCCTTGGTGTGCATTACCAACAATTTTTTATTTTCTCAACAAACTGATAACATTAAGTGAGATTTCGCAGCCTTGAAAGTCATTGCTGTTAATTTACTGTGACGTTCGAATGTTTATATTAGATACGAAAGTTACAGAATGCGTGATATCATTCAAGCTGTAACAACACACAGCAATTTACCTTGCTCTAATAAAACTAAAAAGACCCATAAACCGACGAAGTTTTTCTTCATCTATCATTTATTTGACGTTGACTAAAATGACCTGGATCCGATCTAGCAAAGCGTCCTGCAATCAGATTTAGCAAGTTCCTTTCGACAGATTTTAGATTACGTTCCATTATAAATCTTTAACTGAATAACAGTAACTACACTAGAAATTGTTCTTGTTGCAATACCATCTGTGATGACCTACAATTTTTGTAGTTGCATACTTATGATACAATTTTTTGAGAGATAACAACCACTGGTTGCTTAACGTCTGCATCAGAAACTTGAGGCTCAAAGTGAAAGGTGTTAGCCGTAGCCTTCTTTAATTCTGGAACTAATGCGGTTAGGGTTGCCACCTTTTTGTTAACCCAGACCGGGACAAAGTGTTCCACTAAAAAATAGTTTAGAGACAAACAGTTTTTTACATGCGCATCAGAGAGTAGTTATCATATATTTATAGACCTGGAATTCAAATGGAGCTTTTGGAAATATGTAGTTTTAGGTCAAATGTATATCTTAGTAGTAAATAGCATGACACGCGCGAAAACTTAGAAATTTCAGCATGTGCTAAAAGCCGAAAGGTTATAATATTGTGTATGTATGTTCTATATTGCTGGCTCTTTTGACTTTTTAGCTTTAGAATTAGGCAAATGGATGTGAAAACAGCTGGTGACATCTAGATTTGGCATCCAAAAGTATTCAAAACCATTGCCAATTTTTAGTATTGACTGAGAAGTCTAATAGTCTCTTATGCGTATATTCAACAGTTCTCTAAAATAGAATAATGGCGGGTTATTATTTTAATAATACGCAAAAGATAAACAAGTTTATTTTAAAGATATGACACAAACACATATACAAAAACAAACAATAAAAGTTTTAAAGCGGGAAACTAATTCTATTTATACAGAAACTAAAACTCTTTTTAATAGGTGTAATATATAATATATAAGGATAAAAGCGTGTCACTTATTTTCGGAATCGAATTTGAAGGTATATTTCTTATTCGTCGACACACTTCTTAATATTTCTGGGCAACTCTTGATGTAGTCGTAAAATTCACAACATGCCATATTAAAATTTAACTTGATTTTTAGCTCCGAGTTTAAAAGTTGATTTCCAATTTTTTTCCTTCATCTCTAGCAACTAGTCCCATAAGACTAAATACTCTTTCGCAATATGCATTTGAAATCGGAATTGATAAAACAAATGATACTAATTTGAAAGCCTCAGTACAACATTCGCATTTTTGAAAAATCTCTGCCCACTTTTTATCAATGTTTATGGATTTGGAGGAAATATCACCTAACGTTACTACTTTTTGAATAATCCCTCTTTCTTCATATAATTTATCTGCATCAATTTCGTCGTCCATTTTCAAAAAGTTTGTGAGCTTTTCAAAATCTTTAAAAGTAAGTTCTTCTCGTAAGTTTAGAAAACCAAAATATTGAAAAACTGATTCTTCAAAGTCATAATACTTGCATAGGTAATTAATGGAACTACTTAAAAACTCTAGGGCTTGTGTTTCGAATTTGAACTTTTTATCATGTTCTAGAGTTTTAAATATTTTATTCGCGGAGCTACCGAAAAATTTATCTTTAATTGTACGTTCTAATTGTGATTTAAAATTTTTCATTATATTGTGAAGGTCTATTGAATTTGTATCTTGATTTTCTAAAGTTAAAATTGTTGTCTGAAATAGCAAAGATACGTTGTGTACAAAAAATAGTATACATAAAGGCAATGAATTTTCATCATCGTCTTTAAAAGTCTCCAGAAGAATATTTGGACAGCAATCTTCTTTTTCAGATAAAAAATATGACCTTATGGCAGGCCATGACTTTAGTAAGCGATCTATTGCTGGATGCAAAGAAAGCCAACGCGTAGGAACATGCCTTAACAATTCGCAATATTCTAGATCAACGAATTCAAAAAAGGATTTTAAAGTTTCAACTCGTTTGGCAGATGATGAAAATTCATTATAAATTTTTATTACAACTAATTCGACATCATAGCTAAAAGCTTTAATTGAAAATTTTATAGAATTGTTTATTACATGACACAAACTGTTCGATTTAACAATTTTCCTATTAGACTCAATAAGTTTAGTATACACAGAACAATTTTTGCCATAATTTACAGCAGCATTATCTGCAGAAAAACTGGTCACTAAATTTACATTCAAATTATATTTTCTAAGAATTTTCATAATATTTTCATAAATCACTTGTTTCATGCGGACTTTCAAAGAATTCTAGCAATTTTTCGCAAATGCCTTTTTCTTTTTTAAAATATTTTATTGTTAATGGATAGTATTTGCGATTTTTTTTATTCGATGCATCGGTGCTAATTGAAAAAACGGCATTATTTATATCGTCAAGCACCATTTCATGGCATTTAGCAGCTAATATCTCGGTAGCAATGACAGTCTGTTTCGTTCGTGCACCAGTTATTTTTTTCGCGACAACTGAATCAGAATAAATTTTTTTTTGAAGCTTTATGTTACAATCTTGACTTAAATAACTTAAGTGATGACAAATAGTATGATAAACAGTACATATTTCTGCAAGAGCCACAAGGTTTTCTTCAGGATTATTCTTTTTAATGACAAAACTATCTAATATGCTATTTTTGGCAATTGTTTTTGCTGTATTTTGATGCTTGTTAGACTTAAAATGAGTCTCAACTGCTCCCCTTCCCTCATACTTAACTTTGAATGTCATTTTACATAAGATACATTGAGCTTTTTCCTCACTACTTCGGCAAGGGCGTAACCATTCGGACCAGTCAACATTTTCCATCCATTCTCGTCGAAATGTACAAAATCTTTTAATTTTCTTTAGTGGTTTTGGAGAACATGAACCGCTTGCTTCATCTTCATCTCCCAGCTTTCTGTGAAAAATAGAATATAAAAGGACAAGAACCTAGGATTTAGGTATATTACTCAAATAATGAAGGCAGATAAATTATGAAGTAAATACATCTATTTTCCTCCATTTGTAAGTTGTAGGTAGTAATTTGTACTAATATTTTTACTTACCTCTCAAATAAGCAAATATTATGATGTTATAATATAGGTACAAGCTACACAATTATTTTTTTATATACTTTATTAAAAAACAATGTGTCGATAACTAGATATCTATACTTCTTAAATTATGCGTGACATAACAGTTTATACTACAATAACTTCAGTTTTCAATAGTTCTCTTCAGGATTCACAAAGGTCTGACTTGATGTAGTCTACTGATCTGGCGGTCTGCTACTAAAATACTAATCACGACGCAATTCCAGGACAATCCCGAGTCCCGGTTAAAGTTTTTTTCGGCCGGGGCGGAGGACCTACATTCCGGGATAATCCCGGCGAAACCGGGACGGGTGACAACCGTAAATGCGGTCACTGAATCGATTATCAACCAAACTTACGAAGTAAGTTAGGTTAATATAATCGCTACGTCGCCGCCGTCGTCCGTTGCCATATTCCGATAACGATACAATAAATGATATATATGTACCTTGTTTAGTTTTTTACGCTGATTACAAATATGCCATACACTTTTCGATATCTCATTTAGTTTTCGAGATAATCGAATTTATTTGAGAAATGTTTACAGTACAAACTAATATTAACTTTAATAGATATTTTAATTTAAAATATATAATTTCCTTTTATAAATTTCCGTAAGTTTGGTTGTAAGGCGTACATGCATCTTAGATTTTTTTTATTTAGTATAAGAAGAGTGTATTTTCGCACTACTTTTGCGAAGGTAGTAGCAATTTGCGTTGAAAATTTTGCTAACACTTCTCTTCTTGCATCGAAATAGTTATTTTTACTTGGTTTGAATACACTTAACGCCGTGTTTCCTTTATTATACACAGTCTATTCTCTAATTAAAGCCACATGTTGTTCACCAGAGCAGTTTATACATATTGGTGTAATTATACATCCTTCTTCGTAATCTATGGGAATACAGCATATACAAATTGCACTCTTCTTAGTGTCTAAATTTTTGGCAACGATAGATCCTCATTGGAAAGGGGGCGATAGGCAAATTGGAAAGTTATAGAATGCAAGTTTTAGTTTTTCTGAGAGGCGAGTTCCGCTAAACCATAAGATACAACAACCGGTGTCCTCCATTTTGCTCCTTCTTCTACACTGGAGTGCATTACAATAACAGGTTTCAATTCTTAGAAAATATTTTCCACCAAATTGTTTAATAAATCCCTGCACGTTTAACAGTTTTGAATGGTCTAAAGTTGATACGGTACTTCAATATCAGAAGAGTTTGAGACCTATTTTTCTGAAACCTTGTTTTGAGCCAGATACCTCTACAAAAAGACCATCTTTAACTTTTTAAATGTGTTAACGCGTCTTACCTCGTTTGCTACTAACTTTGATATACTAAAGATGTTTACGTTACAGATAGCACTTTCTATCCTCTTTGTAACAAAAGACTATGGTACTCAGTACTATTAAAATAAAATTGCTATACATCTTTTCAGAGCTTATTCTTTTCGTACATTATCAAGTCTTTGTTGACCGTGACTATTTAAAGAGCCTAGTCATCTTCTCCGTAGTTTTGTGTCTATAAAGTGTTTCGTGTTTAGTAGAGTTTGAAATACGTTATCTTGCATGTGTTATCTATTCTACTGTATCACTTATAACTTTTAGTATGACTCTTGTATGTGATGACATAAACATTTGTTTACACCCTTTGGCATATTTATTATTTACAACTTGTATTAGTACATCAACCTATTTGATAACTAACTAAACCATCTACTAAACATTACCGCTATGCGAGTTACGTTTCGGGCCTTGGGAGCGGTGGTTTCAAAAACTTCTTCCAAAACTTCGTAACAAAATTTATTTATTATACAGATGTTAATATGGAATTTTGACAATCTTGATTTAAAAATACAATCTTATTTACAATACTGTAAGTCGAAAAATAATTACTAATTGAACTATTATGAATGAATAGCCTAAGCAAACTGCAATGTTAAAGCTGAAATACTTAAGACTGACTGATATGGGGTTCGCGGGGTATTTATGGTTTCCCTTTCCCTCACATGTCTGTGAGAACTTGCAGAGCTCATGTCTGCTTATTTCTTAATTCTATTCATTATATAATGTAACAACCTTACTTTCTAAGTAGTCACGATTCTTAACCGTCTGTGACCTACCACCTGCAGTATCACTATCGTCTGGAATACAATGTATTGCATCCGTTCTTACAACTGTTAATAACCTTTATTTAATTATTCTTGAATTACATTGTTGCACTTGACTTAATAACTTCTTTAACAATTTTTAATAATTCCTAATAACTTCTATTTTGTTATTCATACATAGATTGGGGGAAACATAATCTTGCGTTGCAAACGGAGATTTGAGATAACAATCAAATTCTAAGGAATTTCTAACAGATGGTAAAGTAATATTAATAAATTGTTCTAAAATTGAAGGCCAGAAGCAGTGTTCGTACGGAATTTTATAATCCATATCTTTGTGTAGTGCTATTCTTCTACTTTTTGTGACTGAACCGCATTATAAACCTGAATTCTGATTCTCAGTGCTATTCTTGTTTAGATATTGTAAGCATGAATATCCACAATTCACAGTATGTACAGTTGTTCTCGATCTATATTGTAAACAATTTTACATTCTCCTTTACTATTCAAATAATCTAGCCACTAGGAAGGAGGTCACATGTTTCCGTACCTATCACAATAAATAGCTTTTTCACAGTGCTTTTTATAAGAGGTCGAATGCGTGTCCAAACTTTTTTTTTTATTTAAATTAATTGTATCACATTTCCTCGAATAAACTTTTTTAAAGAGATCGTTTCTCACAAATCTTTACCTTTGCTATGCACAATGTCTACATCACATTATTGGAGTTTGATAGCCCAATGGCTTAATCTGTCACTAGGGTTCTGTATAGTATTTAACCAAACTAAAGAATCGTGATTGGTGATTACTGATTATAGTAAAAAGAGTTCCTTCAATATACGGTCTTAATTTTTCAATATTAAATAAAACAGCTAAACATTCTTTTTCTCTAACGGTAAATTTTCGTTCGTAAGGTGTGAATGATCTAGAATTAAAACAAATAACTCCTTCGTTTCTGTTTGTAGTTTTAGTTGAAATACCAGCTATACCAAAATCTGAGGCATGACATTGTATAATAAATTTATGGCTATAAACGGGGCAAGTCAAAATCGATGCAGAAATAATACTATTTTTAGTAAGTGAAAAAGCTGCTTCGCAGCATTCATTCCATACAATTTTTTTGTTTTTCTTTAATAAAAAGGTCAACGGGGCAATAATTGTACTATAATTGGGTATAAATTTACGATACCAATTCAGTGGCCAAACGTAGGAAACAACAACGGGGAGGCGGGGTTTGGTCTTACCCTACGAGTGGACGTTGAAACAAGATAAACTGAATAGGCTAAAGAAAGGATAAATCTGTTGTATTATCATGAGAACACCAAGTGAAGGGAGTGGAGGTGTGAGTGTGAGCGATAGGAAATAATAATAATAATAATAATAATAATAATAATAATAATAATAATAAACAATAATTAATGGCAGGAGAATTGAAAGAGGGCATAACCATACGGAGCACTCTGACTACAAAACCCCAGCTCCGAGGCTCAGGGACAGATACGACTAAACATACCACAAATGAAATTTGACGATATAGTACTGCCACAAGCGGAAACTAGCACATCCACAATCACAAAAACGCCAATTACGCAAAACAAAAAGCAAAAAGTGAAAGTGAGAACCCCGAAGGTAACATTGAACAAACAGAAGAGACCGAAATCAGCTTAATGGATGTAATACAACAAAAATACATGTATCTACTAAACTATGTAGATAGGGTATTGCACTCCCACCAACAAAACGCCCAAAGACCGAAGAAACACGTTAAAGGAGACAACGCAGAAACAAAATGTCAGACATATAACACAAACAGTTGAAAAATTAAGTAGAACAACTATTAGTACCCTATTTATTACTTCCAAAAAAGATGCAAAAGCTGTACAACAAACATTCATAAGAACGATGAAGCCGAAAGACAAAGTGAAAATAAGAAGCATGAGAACGGTTAACAAAGTATTAATTGTGGAAACAGATACAAATGTAGAGGCATAAAGGATGTTGAATAATCAAAAGGTTAGAGAAAATTTAAATGCGAGAGACCTGCAAAAAGAAAACTGTTGCTTATATTCTCTGATGCCCTGGCATACACAGAGGAAAATTCAATAACGGAAATGATATACAGGCAAAACTTCGAAGACCAACTACCATTAGAAGAATTTCAACAAGATTTTAAAATTACATATAAAGCAGGACCAAAAGGGAAGGTAGCGCACTACCTGGTGATAGAGGTTTCGCCCAAACTAAGGCGACTATTACTGGCTCAAGTAAAAATATAGCGTAGTTCCGGGCTCTTACTCCTAAGCGCTATATCGTGGTTCCACGGTATGTCCGGTGTATTGACCTGGGACTAGTGCCCAAATATTGTTCTAAAACAAAGAAAGCGTGCGGACATTGTGGTGTTAAAATAGATCGGAGGTCTGATTATAACAAGGCAAATTGCCCAAAGAAAAATCATCAGAAAATATGTATTCCTTGCAATAGAAGGGGCAAAAGGTCTAGTTGGGAAACGGATAACTGTCTGACACATAAAATATTAATGGAAAGACTATTGCAGAAAACAGATTATGGACTCTAATCACATCTCAGATTCTGGAAGCGCCAAATTAACAACAAATGATACATGCGAAACTACAAGAACAAAAAAAAGTAGAACACCTAGCAAAATAGAAAGTAACAGATTAAGAGCTCAGAAGTATAAGGATGAATTAGTTCTAAGAAGCAATAGCAAAACAATCAATAAAGAATCCCAAAATATGTTAGAGAGATCTCATGAAAAGGGAGATATAGATACAGGTCGCAAACAAACACCAAAAGCAATACAATAAGAGGAAGATTCAATAACAGAAATTACATAAATTACAAAACCAAACATAATCTTAAAAGCAACGAAGGTATTAAATTAAAAATTACGGTAAATAATAGAATAAAGCAGGCAATTAGTAATATCAAAGATAAAAACCATTTAGAAAAAGAAAAAAAAGGAACAACAGCAACACAGGTCGATGTCGAAATTAATAAAGCTACAAATACATTACAAACTTAATATAAACATGGAAACATTAATAATTTAAATTGTACAATAACATAGAAGAATAAAACTGGCCACCTTAGAGAAGGCAGTACCTCTAACAACGGCATTGCGACTTATTACAAGAAACCAACATTATCATCCTATAAGGAAAACATTTCTGGTCTCCACCATAGAAGCAGTAGATCGCATTACCCTCAAAAAGCATGCGCTACTGACGGATCCAGATGAACTTAAGAGGTTAGTGCAAAGGATATTTGATAGGAGAGAAGAAAAACTAGACATGGACGAAGTTACAAGCAATTTACTACGGCACATGGGTGAATAACTTTGGAGCTCAAGAAACCATGGTCACAGATATTCACTTATACTAAACATCTATCGCAATGGAGCTAAACGTTGCACAGTTTAACGGAACCAAAAATAAAATTGTGATTCAAGAATTAAGAATAGTAGAGGAAGAACAAGCCGTATATACCATATTTATTCAGAAACCATACACTTATAAAAATCAGATAAGAAATGGGTACTATATAAATTTTAGTAAGTGAAAAACTGCTCCGTAGCATTCATTCCATATAATTTTTTATTTTTCCTTAATAAAACGGTCACCGGTGGAAAAGTACTATAATTGTACGATACCAACTTGCCATTCCAATGTGTCTTCGAATATCGTCAACAGGTTTCGAAGTAGGTATTTCTAAAATGGCATTTATTTTTTCTGGATCTACTAATAATCCGCTTCCATCAATAACGTAAACTAAATATTTTAATTCCTTTTTACAAAAATGACATTTATCTTTACTTAAAGTTAACTGAGCTTTTAAGAATTTAGCAAAAATGTCTTTTAATATTTCTACGTGTTTTGTAAATGAATCGATTACGATTATAGCATCATCTAAACAATAAAATACTAACGACTTTAATTATGCGTCTAAAACTGTCAATAAGTCTTTGCCATGCGCATGAGCATGATGAGTTTGAAAGTCCCATGCACAATCGTGTAAATTCAAAAGTCCTCGATTTGGTACAGTACTTGTATGTCTTTATCAAGTGAAATTTGAAAATATGCTAATTTAATATTTGGGACTAAAATGTATTACGCTACGCAACTTGTACAATATCGAAGGTAGGTTTGGAGTGGGATATGCATCTTTTCTGTTACTTTGTTTTATTTTCCAAAATTTACAACACGACAATAACTATTATTTGTTTTAACCAGAAGGATTCAATTATTCCATGCAGAACTACTTTTTTGAACTACATCTAGTTTCAACAGATTGTTTAATTTTCTAGGACAATGTTTTTTGCATAAAGGGCGATACAGGAAATCTTTGTTTAATGGGATCACTATTAACTTTATTTTATGTTCTATTAGACTTGTTCTATCTATCTCTAGTATAATCTGAAAATAATTTGTAGTACCGTCATCTAATTTAGTTCTTTGTTCGGATGTTAAATCTAAAGTGGATTTGAAAATGCATTCTTTTTGTTCTATACTATCTAGTTTTGCAAAAGTATATTCTCCTTTAAAAATATTGGGAACAGTTCCAACATCTTTGCAAAAATCTATGATTAGTACTACTAAATGTCGAATATCTGGTATAAGTAAACCTTCTAATACACTACTTGTTGAACCTTACGGATGTTATAATTAATTTTAAATCTAATTCAGTTCTATGGGCAAAAAGAAACCTTAGCAATTAATTGCACATTTAATCACGCCTGCATTAGTTTTTTCATTCACTACGCGAGATAGATTTTGGGCCTCTTGCAGCTTCTTTTTAAAAAAACTTGTCTTCCAAAAAACCCTTCTATCAAATTTATTTAGACAGAAATTACAATTAATTTCAAAAAACAGGAATTAAATCAGAAATAAACAAAGTTACTATTTACTAATTAATTTAATTAAAACTAGGATGAGTAGCTTGAACAATCAACAATGCTAAAGATGTAAAGCTCGCGACTCACCGACCATCATGGGCTCCTGAGAGTATTTATGCTATCCCTGCTTTTGTGAGAAATGCAGATTTCATGTCTGCTATTTCTTGATGCAATACAAAGTATTACATTTTAATAATCTCACTTTTCATAATTGCTGTCTTGTAACCTACTGTGACCTGCACCTGCAGTATCATATTATGTCTGGAATACAAAGTAACTGTTTCCGTTATCATGTCTGGTTTATGAACTTTCATTATCCTTTTATTATATGTCCTTCAATTATACAATGTAACAATAATTCTTAAGGCTTAATAGTTTCATTTGAATATACATATATATATATATATATATATATATATATATAAATATTTATATTGATTTGGGGTATATGTAACTCGCACACCACATTATCTTCACCAGTATGTAAAGCAGTTATCCTTTCAAGGCGTCATTGTAGAATTAAAATATTTTCGTCCTTCACGATGACGAAAGAACTCACTTGCACTTTGTTATGTGTTGATATTTTCCATTTATTACAATGCTGAAGTGATGAGGTATTCTGGTGGCCGTTTCCAATGTTTCCTCAAAATTTTTCGATTCTTGATCTATTTCGTCTAAGCTATCTATTCAATTTTCAGTTGCTAGGTCGGACGTAATTTGGTCCTAGTTTTTGTTTCTTTCCTAACATTAAAAATATTGTCTCTTTCCTTTTTTCTAATTTTCGATTAAATTTTCTAACTTTATCTCTTACTGATTTTCATATTCTTTTTTCATTTCAGTATTCGGTAGACTACGCGATAAAAGAGTATAACAATATGTTATTATAGAATCGATTTTTTCATATTTCCCTGAAAATTCATTTGGGTTAATCCTATAATATTGTCCTTAATTTATACAAATACAGTCGTGTTCGCAATAATGTCATCCATAAGTCATATGCGCATTCAAATCCTTCATCTACCTTTTCTTGCGTTAATTATTTTTCCTAAGAATTTTTCTTAATGCAGTCAGTATTAGGTTTTCTGTTTCCACGTTCCTAATTCGTAATTTATAAATCAATTCAGTTTTTAATAAATGATCTATGTTATACACGACCGTTCTGAATGAACCTGCACCTTGAAGAAGTTCTAGAATACCAAAACGTGTAAAATGGCATGTGCGTTTCAGTGAGCTAAAGAGTACATCTATAGGATTAACCAAATTAGTGGGGTCCTGAGTGAGGAACAGACTAACACAGGTCCTCGAAAGAAGGCAACAGTTCATTCGGTGCTTAGAGTAGGAGAGACCATGGTCGGTACGGCATTCTAAGATACACTATTACGATATGGAAGGCAACCAAAATCCACCACATTACTTTCCAAGTACACAGCGTCCTTAAATTGTTATTTAAGATGATGGCATCCTTTGGGGTAAACAATTTCGGAGTTACAATTGTAAGTCATTCGGATCTCCGTGAAGGAACTACTTCGGAGTATGTGATAGGAAAGTTTAAAAAAAGAATCGGGAACATTTTGCGAGTCGGAGCGTAGAATTTTAGAAGCATAAAGTAAGTATGTATGCTAAAAAATTTAAAAATTGAAATGGATAGGTCAACATTAGACATAGTAGGGATTAGAGAGGCTCGGTGACCGGAAGCGAGGGATTTTAGGAGCAGAGGCTTTAGGGTAATTATTACAGAATCATAGGACGAAAACCAGAATGTGGGGATAGTTATGCGGAAAAAGGTAGATCGCTGTGCTAAAGAGTAATAATGGTTATTTTAGAATCTAAACCGGTAAGTCAGTGGCGTAACTACACCCTGCCAGCCCCGCTATGCGGGGGCCCCGGCAAGAAGGCCCAAACGATAATAAACTCAACTTATTCATCTTCAACGTATTTGGCAGGTAAGAAACGGTCAAGAAAATATTGCAGATAATTCAGAAACCGCAGGTTAACGAACGTTTTCTTGATGTTACTACTAGGAACTGCTGAAATACAAGAAATAATAATTAAGATAAATACTGAACACCACCTGCAGCCTGCATCCTTTCTTCTTTCTATCCGTTCTGTCCTATTTTGTAAGGGTTAATAAACAGATGAAAGAGACTGTAAACTTTAATAACAAAGATGTCTATATTATTCTTAAGTGATAAGTTGTATAAAGTGGTAAAGCATTATTAAACGACGTATAGTAGGGTTAGTTTGGTTTGTGGGATTTTAAATAGGAATAAAAGGGCTATTGTCTGTACAGTACAGATTCACAGGATGGCAGGTAGCTTAGTAACCTTCGCTTTCTAGAAATATAATACTAGAAAGAAATTCATTTTGTGGTTTCTAGTCAGCTGGTTGCAACGTATTTGCATTAGCTGCATTATATATAACGGAAAGGAAGTAAAAAGCATTCCAGTACGTTTTACTCAATAGTGTTGTGTTCGTATTACAGGAGGTCTTTCATATTTAAACGTAAGTATTTATATCTATTTTTATTAAACTACTATTGATTTGATCATAGTTGAAGTCGCGCTGAGAAATACATATAAATAAATCTTTAAGCATTCAATAAAAATCATTTATATTTTGTTAATTAAAGCATTTAAAGCAAAGTATGTATGTGTTATTTGTAATTTCAAAAGGCTTTTAAATAATTATTACTTATCTAATTACATTATAATTAATTTCATTCAAAATTGCAGGAAATAATATACAATGAGCACTACAAGCGGCGCTGCAAAAAACGAAAAAGGAAACTATTGGAAGAATCAAAGAGCAAGATTCCAAAATAAGTTCCTTTTTACTTCTAAAGAGTCCGAAAACAAGAACAATCTATGAAAGAAATTGGGCTTTCGACAGTAGCATCTACTAGTTCCGCTACAGACGAACAGCAGTCGTCAACAATTTTAAAACTCTCACCCAGGGCGCAAGTACATCACATAATGACGGCCGCGATAGAAATTTGGAACTAGATACCACTACAATTACAGAGGTAAATGTGAGTAGTACTTTTTCACTTAATGAACTATCTATGGATCTGACGAAAGAATATCCAACCGATTTTGCACATTTTTAAAATCAATGTTTTACAACATGACAATTTAAGAAAAGAAATAATTAATTACGGATTGTGTAGACCAGATGGTGCGTTTCCTAAAGATAATAAAATAGAAGTTTTTCAGTTCACTATTATTACTTAATAACTGCAAGCGAAAATAAAAGCAATACGTTAAACTTACCACACAATTCAAATGGGTGGTTGTGTTATTCTAAATTAAAAATTGTGTTTATTGTCAACCATGTTGGCTGTTTGCTTCAGTAAGGTCAAGTTGGACGACCGGAATTAATGATTGGCAGGGTTTATCAAAAAAAATTAAAGAGCATTTGCTTGCTCAATCTCATTTAACTTGTTGTTTTATTTACGATATGTGGAAAAAAAATTATACCATAGATAAGAAAGATACTCTACTATTAAAACAAGAAACTGAATTTTAGAAAAATGTTTTACACAGACTTTTCAATGTTACTTTAACACTATCCCAGCGCATGCTGTCATTTCGAGGACATAGAGAAAGTTTTTCTGATTCAAAAGACAGTTACAACGGTAATTTCTTAAGTTTAGTTCATTTAATTAGTAACTATGATCCTATATTACAAAAGTGCTTGAACGACCCAAAGGTTCAATTAAATATCTTTCCCAAAAATTCAAAACGATATTATTAATACTTTAAGCGCACACTTAAAAATATTTTATTAAATAAAATTAGATCCGCTCCTTTTTCTCAATCATAATAGACACTACACAGGATATAACTAAGATTGATCAATTAAGTAAAATTGTAAGATATATTGATTTTAAAAAGACAGCTTGGGAGTGGTAACCAAAATAGATATTTGTGAAACTTTTGTGGGTTTTACAAAAGTAGAGTCCCAATCTGCTGAAGGACTATGTAATACTATATTAAGCAATTTAACCAACATGCAATTAGATATAAATAAATGTAGAGGACAGGGCTACGATGGAGCTAACGTTATGAGCGGTACGTATTCTGGCGTGCAAAGAAATTTTAAACATAGAGCCTGCAGCCTTATATATGCACTGTAGTGCCCATAACTTAAATCTAGTCATAAATGATGCCGTTAAAGGTATAAAAGAAATAGAATCGTTTTTTCTACTTTTAGAAAACATATATACATTTTTGCTAATAGTATAGTAAGATGGAATTGGCTTTCTGTTTTTAAAGAAAATTTCACACAATTGAAACGCTTAAATCCGACACGTTGGGCGGATCGAGTAAAATCTTTAGCTGCCATAAGAATTCGGTATAAAGATATAGTAATGTCTCTTAATAAAATTATTATGATATCAAAAACAGATGAACGAAATGACGCAAAGCAAATATTAACTAGCATGGATAATTTTAATTTTATTTTTTAAGTGTTTTTAAGTCAAATTCTAGAAGAGCTTAACAAGCTCTCACAAACTGCTCAGAGTGAAAAGGCGAATATTAATCAGATAACTCTCTTATTACAAAAACTTTAAAATTTTTCAAGGAAACAAGAAATAACTATTCCAACATCAAGGAGGAAGCAGCGAAAGTTGCAGGGCAATGGAATATTAAACCGGAATTTATAAAAAAAGGCAACCAAAAATAAAAAGCATTACGATGAATTATCCAATGATTATCGATTTAATGATGAAGAATTTAAATTTAAAATAAATGTATTTTATCGCGTAATGGATATTATAATTTCACAGCTGTCGAATCGTTTTAAATCGCTTTTTCATGTAAACGAAAAGTTTAATTTCTTAGAACCTAATGTATTTTTGAATTTAACTGCAGACGATATTTTATCTAAGGCAAAACAATTGCAAAATTTTACTACAAAGATTTAAATGATGCTATAGGTATAGAACTTACTACACTCAAAAATAATAGACTTATTTGTGATGAATTAAAAATGTTAACGGTATCTTACAATTTTAGAATATCTAGTACTTTCCAAATCTACAGGTTCTAGCAGTTTTCCAAACACCATAACAGCCTTAATGTTATACCTAACTTTACCCGTTAGCGTTGCAAGTGCGGAGAGATCTTTCTCAAAATTAAAAATTATTAAAAATTATCTTAGGAACCGCACTTCACAAGATAGATTAGACGATTTATCCCTCTTAGCAGTAGAACATGACACTGCCAAAAATATGAATATAGAGGATACAATAAACGCGTTTGCAGCAAAACATGCAAGAAAAACAAAATTTTGAATTTGATTTGGAATGTCTGCTAGCTCATAGGTTTTTACTGTATCAAATTTTTAGGTGTAAATAATTTTGTGCGGCGTATAAATATGTAGATTTAATATTAATTAACTTATAAGTTTGAATTTATGTAATTTGGTTTTATAATTAATAAAGCACTTGATTAATATAGTATATGTATTTAATTCTATACTGCTTCCTTCTCTACATGTACTATAATTTAAAAATATGGCTAAATATAAGCCAGTAAAAGTAATACATTTTAAAGAGAGCCCACTTTAAAATTTTTGCGGGGGGGCCCAAAAATCGTAGTTACGCCACTGCGGTAAGTACAGTAATAGTACAAGTATACTTGCCCACCTCTATACAGTGAGTAAGAGGTAGATGCGATCTCAAAGATATCGAAAACATATTAAGATTCGTAAAAGTGCATGAAAGTTCAATGATAATGGGGGATTTTAATGCAACGGCAGGTGAGGAAGGGAAGGAAGGGTAGTTGGTTTATTTGGTTTAAGCACGACAACCGGTACGGGAAATAAGCTGGTAGAATTTTGCGACAGAAACAATTTTACCATCATAAATACATTATTTCAACACCATGCTAGAGAACGATACACGTGGTAGATGCCAGGAAACTTAGAAGGATAATAAATAGATTACACTATTGTTAGACAATGGTTTAAGAATCAAGTAAAAGACTGTAGAAGCTATATAGAAGCAGATATAGACGCAGACCATAGCATTGTAACTATAAAGGCCGCGCTCAAACTAAGAAATTTGAAAAAGAGAACGGAAAGAGGCATTTTGACTTTGGGAAACTAAAAGATATAGATATTCAGATGGATTTGAAAAAAAAATGAATTGCTGAAAGATATCCAGAAAATTTCTGTTACTAAGGAATTAGAAAGAAAATGGAATAATACTAAATCCACCTTAGGCACGGCGTCCAAAGATATTTTAGGAAATACACAAAAAAGGAAATAAGAAAAAACAGATAACAAAGAACATTCCGAATTTAATAGAACAAAGACGGAAATACAAAAACGGATCAAACGAAACTGGAAAACAGAGGTACAAAGCCATAAAATGGGAAATTATTCGCCAATGCAGGAAAGCTAAAGAGCAATGGATTGATGAAAAGTGCCAAGAGGTACAAACTAAGATGGAAACAGAAAAGACAGACAAAGCATACAAACTAATTAGGATGAATTTTAGGGATATAAAACCGTATAACAAAAATATAAGAGATGCGGAAGGAAACATCATTATTGAAAATGTAGAAGAAGTGGTTGAGTAACAAGAAAATACAAGGAATTTCAATACAGGACAGGAACGAAGAGCACTAGAACAGGAACCAGACATTGAAAAGGACGACGGGATATCCTATAGTTAGAGACGCGTTTGAACTAGCATTATGGAGCCTGAAAAATAATAAGTCACCGGGTATTGCAAAGGAATAAGTAGAAACCCTAGCGGCCGCTGGACAAGAAGTAACATAACGTCTCTGCCAACTTGTAAGCTATATGCATGAGACAGGCGAGATACCCAAAAAATGTCAACCGTCACATTTTAGCCACTATAACAAAAAAGAAAAGTGAGGATAGACTTGAAAATTTTCGAACAACAAGTTTAGCACACGTTAAAAAAATATTAACTAGAAGAGTACAAAGACGGATTGAAAAACAGGCTGAAAAGATACTAGAAGATCAATTTGAGTTTAAGCGAAAAAGGGTAAAAATTTGATATGTGTAGATTTGCAGACGATATAGCGGTATTAGCATCTAGCAAAAAGTTACAAGCCGCTCTTAATAAAATATAAAGATTTCTAATAGAGCGATAATATATGAAAATCGATAAAAATAAATCTAAGATACTAAGATGTAGAGAAGGGAATAGTAAATCAAAAACCAGAATACAAATAGGAAACGAGAACTTCTAAGGGATTATGGATTTTTGCTACATTGGAAGCCAAATAGCGCAAGATGGAAAACATGCACAAGATATAAAGCAAAGATTAGCTTAAGTCCGTTCTGAATTTAACAATTAAAGGCAGCTACTAAGTTTAAGGAAACAAACAGAAATAAAGAAATGATTGCCGGAACCATAAGTGTTGAGCACAGTACTGTACGACTGTGAAACTTGGAAATAGGAGAAGCGAACAGGAAAGAGATAGAAGTCTTGTAATGCGGTCCTATAGACATATGATGAAGATATCATAGATAGACAAGGTTAAGAACAAAAACTAGAAATGGTGTGCGTGGAGCAAAATACTGTACGGTTATGAAATTGAGATAGGAAAAGAAGCAGACACGAAAAGGGTAGAAGACCTTTGGAATGCGGTGTTTCAAATATATGATGATTATAGCACGTGCATAAAAGTTCAATAACAAAGAGGTTCTTGAAATAGTAGAGGAAGAAAGATATCTGTGGAATACGAAAAGATAGGAGAAACAGAAGTATAGGACGCGTTCCAAGACATTTGTGGAGTAAGCGGGATATATTACAAGCAGAGTTAGGAATAAGGTGAGGTAAAGGTAGACCTAGATTAGATTATTGCACGCAGATAGAGAAAGATGTAGGCGGCTGTGAAAATTTCAGACACATGTACAGGTTAGCTCAGAATAGGAAACAGTGAAGGTGCGCTTTCAACCAGTTCTAAGACTAATGATTCAATGGTGATGATGTAATAGATGAATTCTATTTTTAGATTTTGAAAATTAGTCTTTTGTGGTCACAATTAGTAATGTTTATTTTAAAATGAAATAAAATATTACGTTTTATTCACTTAGTAAAAAAATGATAACAAATTAAAAAAATTTTAAAAGTTAAAGAAGCAAACTCCCTGCGTCACAAAGAACACTTACCTTGAAAGGATTCCTTTGTAACGGTCTGAATTAGTGGGCGCCAACTCATCTTGTCTAGGGTACGATCCTATGGACGGATCCTGATTGATTCGGTCTCTTGATAGAAGGGAGTTCTTTTTTTACAATCAAGCTGTCCTACATTTTAAACAAAGAAATCAAATACTATCTTTTCACTGCGCCATCTAAGTTTATTTTATTACAACAGTTGTAACACTAGCCGTGTACAGAAGTACAGGCAAATTTTAAATTACATAAATTTACCGACTACAATTATTTCCTTAAATCGTCAAATTTTCTATTTAAATTTTAATTTCAGTTTTCATATTACAATATGCCTTAAACTATACAAGTCGGCGGACATTTTCTAATTTTATCAATGTCTATTTAAACAGGCTTATTTCAGAAGCGCCACCAAAAGAATAGTCAATAAAAGCTTACGGTTTGAGCGGCTTGTCTTTGTACTCAATATAAAGATCTCCATAAAACCAAGTTTGGTTCACTCTGAGACGGATAATTAATTCCCAACTACGTTGTTCTGAACTAATCTGTCCAATTTCCTTTTTCGGTTGTTGGGCCGTGGTCAACTTCTTCTACGAATATCACCACGTCAGAATCCCTTTTGTTTATCTCATAGTCCAATTGGTTTCCATTGGCTTTGCTATCAGCTATAACTCTCACGTGTGGTTTCGTTACCTGTAAACGATTAATTAAATTTTCTTTTTCCGTCAACTGTCTAGCTCTCTTTCTTATCCCCAACTGCTGCGCTCTTGAGGAATAAGTCATTACTTCCATTGGTAATTGTGCCGAGTTTGCATCTCATCATGTAAAAAATGTGTTTTCTTTTAATTTGATCATAGTCGATCAAGTGTTGCTTATGCCATATAATGCCCTCGGCAATCTGTATGTTGGTACATTGTATTTTATTATTATGCATGGTAACATTATGTTTGTGAATTCCAATTAGATCACGGCATGTATTTTGGGCGGCTCCGTGGCGTATTTGGTATGCGTGTGACTATTATGAACAATGTCCCGGTTTGAATTCCGATACGGTTTGTTTGAAAAATGTTAGACAAGCATTTTTTACAAAAATGCGCCTTCTTTCGAATAAGAGTTAAAATGGAAGTCCTGTGTGTGTGTGTGTGTGTGTGTGTGTGTTTTGTCACGCACGTTAAGGAATCCCCACCTTGATTAGAACAGCAAGAGTTCGACAAAATTCAAAATTTTTCAGTTAAAAAATCCCGCTTCCTGGCCAATGTAGTACCTTCGTGTGGAGCATTGAAAAATCAAATCTAAGGTATGTATTTTGATAATTTAATTACATTGTAATAAAATTACTTTTATCTTATGTAACTTTAAATTTAATGGTTTCTAATAAACGGTATAAAAAAAGCTGTTCTAAATACGATGAAGTTATAAAAAAATTTGAATATTGACAGTCTCACCGCTATTTAACCATTTTGTATTTTAAATGTTTTTGGTCAATAAAGTACGCTTTGAAAAAAAATTCGCTATTGTGATTAGTATGCTTACCAAAAAGTGTCTATTGCACTTACGCCTACGCGCGGCCTTAAACTTTTGTTCGTAATGCGAGTTATGTATCCCCAATCTTTATATGTATTATTAAATAAAATCTAATAGGAAATTATTAGAAATCATTAAGAAATTATTAAGTCAAGTACAACAATGTAATTCAAGGATAAATATAAAAAGGTTATTAATGGTTATGAAAACGGATGCAATACATTGTATTCCAGACGATAGTGATACTACAGGTAGCAGGTTACAGACGGTTAAGATACCGCGATTACCTAGAAAGTAAGATTGTTACAATGTATCATGAATAGTATTAAGAAATAAGCATACATTAGCTTTGCAAGTTTCCACAGACATGTGAGGGGCAGGGACAACATAAATACCCCACGAGCCCCATATCAGTCATTCAGTCTTAAGTATTTCAGCTTAAACATTGCAGTTTGCTTAAGCTACTCATTCATAATAGTTCAATTAGTAATTATTTTTCGACTTAGAGTATTTTAAATAAGATTGTCAAAAAAAGTCCACTTTAACATCTGTATAAATCAAATAAATTGTTACAAAGTTTTTGGAGGTAGTTTTTAAAAACACCGCTCCCAAGACCCGAAACGTAACTTGCGTTACATTGAAATCTATTTTCCTTTTGCGGCTTTTAAACAAGTCATTGACTTTAATTACGTACAACCATGTACTGTAAAGGAAATAACTATGGTTTTTGTGGTTTAAGTTTATTGACTGATTTTCTTTTATAGAAACCAAACAAAAAAATTGAATCGTATGCTTGATTATTTAAAATTCACAAAGTCTAAATATACAGGATACATCCGCATTTATACTGCTAGTTTAATATAAAACTTTTTCGTTTGCTATCTGGTTTGTATCTTAGGTAATACGAACCCGTTACACTTTATTACATAACTTATAGAAATATAAAGTTTCTAACATAGAATACTAATACCATGCTTTTTAATGTATTTATGAATAAACGAAGTAAGAACTATTTATCGTTATTGTTTCTTTTAGCTCTTTTGGCTAAATACGCAGGGTGGCTGAGATTACGCTCTGCAGCTATAACGGATCGAAGATTAAGAGAGACTCAAGAAATTTTTGCTGCCGCCAGAGTTATTAAAATGTACACCTGGGAATCATTTTATCTTAAAGCTATAGAAAAGGTTAGAAGGTTGGTATGCTCACTTAGTGTTTCTGAATTTTATTCCAAATTTATTTCAGAAAGGAAATGGCGTACATGAAACTTTTTCGGCTTCTAGAAACTATCGGCTTTAGTTTGGGTAGCTTAAGCAACAAAACAGTTTTTTGCTTGTCAATTGTAAGCTACGTCAGCTTTGGAAATGGACTTACCGCAGAAAAAGTTTTTACAGTAACAAGTTGCCTAGGAATGTTATTTGGAATTATTCAGGTGGCCACTCCATTAGCTGTAAGTCAGTTTGCTAATTTCACAGCAGCCATGAGGCGCTTTAGTGATTTTTTGACCAGTGAAGAAGTTGTAGCCAGAAATGTTACACAAAGTGTTACAGAACTGTCACCTGAAGTAACAGTAACAAATCTTACCATTAAGTTTGGAAACGTCTGCATTTTAGAGAACATAAATTTTCGTATCGAAAATGGATTAGCATTGTTAAAAGGTCCGACCGGTACCGGTAAATCAACTATTTTGCTCACTCTATTGTCTGAAGTACAAGAAAGTAGTGGGACAGTTGATGTAAAAGGAATTATATCGTATGCTTCCCAGGAGCCATGGTTGTTTCCAGGAACACTTAAACAGAATATTATATTTGGAGAGCGATATGATATCGAACGATACAATACCGTGGTTAAAGTTTGTAACTTGAATAAAGACTTTAAGTCATTTTTCAATGGCGATGAGACGTATATTACAGATCGCGGGCTTAACTTAAGCAGAGGACAGAAAAGTAGAATTAATTTAGCGCGCTGTGTTTACAAAGCTGCTGACATTTATTTGCTAGATAATTGTTTGTCATCCTTGGACTTGGAAGTTGCAAACAAAATTTTCTATCAATGCGTTAAAAGCTTTTTGAAGAACAAGATATGCATTATGACTACCCATTGTGAAACCTATAGGAAACACGCCGATCATATTCTTGAACTACAGCATGGTACTTTAACCTATCAAGCAACCAAATGCCAGTCAGAAACAGAAAAAGACGACAAATCTGTATCCAAATTTACACACTTAGAAGCCTTTGATAATTTAATTTATTCGGAAAAAAATTCCAATGAAGTTGTGGATTCAATTGAAACTACCAAATTATTGAATACAGAAACAAATAATAAAAAAATATATGACGAATTTAATGAAGAAGGAGGTGTTAATAAAAAAGTATATTTCTACTACTTTTCAGCAGGTGGTGGACTCTGGGTTTTCCTAGCCATCCTTTTATTGATAATTATAGCACAAGGTATAGGAAGCTTCACAGAATACTTCATGAGTACTTGGTAAGTAAATGAACATTTACATTTTGGCGCCAGAATTTCAACGTTATAGTTAAAGAAAAGTATGAGCGGGGGTTTATACAGTGTGTTCATTTGAAAAGCTTCCACCTATAATATAAGGAAAATTAGTAAAGATATTGAAATACCATTTGTGAGGGATTATTAGGTGTCAAGGAGGAAGAATGATTTAGGGGTTGTAAGTTTATAACACTTTATCAGCCTACTCAATTTAAAAATTTTAAATGGCATCCTACATTTTGTACTACGTGGTAATAAAGCTGTTGAAAAACGAAGTCTTTTGGTGAAATGATTATTAAAATCAGTCGATCCGTTGTGTAGTTATTTAAAAAAAAAGGTGTTGTATTGCGTACAATAAATTCAAATAATTAATCTAGTTAACTTAGGTTTTATGAAATACAGTTCTACAGCAAATTTTCAAAATGCATCTAAATACCTCAGATGTTGCAAATTTTGTTTTATTTGCAAACAAATGAACCCCTTAATATGATATTTCTGTTGTTATAGCAATTAAACTAGTTAGTATTTAGTAGTAATTAGTACTTTAAGAATGGTTTACAGTCTAGCCGAGAGAGTAGAGTTAATTTTCATTTAAAGAGCTAAGAATAAATGTGCTCGGCAAACGGAGGTTACTCTTAACCAAAGGCATCCGGATAAAAATGTCACACACGTACGTGCAAAAACTAGTAAGAAAGTTTGAGAAATGCGGATCTGTTGATAATAAAAAACGTACAGAACCCAAATTGTTCAACGAAGAAGCACAAATTGAAGTTCTAGGACAGTTTGCAGCAAATACTACCAGCTCAGTACGACAGGTACCTTATCTGATGGAAATTTCAATCAGTTTAGTTTATAAGGTGACGCGATTACATAAATTCCATCCATATAAAATGCAGATCTGTCAAGAGCTACATGAAGATGATTTTCATCGAATACTATAGTTTTGTGGGGAATTAGGTGAAATGATGAATAATGATCCAGATCTTTTAAAGAACAGTAGAGGGTTTAGTGACGTTCTGTGACCTCATTTGCTCCCGAAACCCTCATTTGCTCCCTCATTTCCTCCCAAAACCCTCATTTGCTCCCAAAACCCTCATTTGCTCCCACATTTACATGTAAATCCCCATAAGGAGCAAATGAGGAGGAGCAACTCTCTCCTTCCTCATTTGCTCCCTCATTTGCTCCCAAAACCCTCATTTGCTCCCTCATTTGCTCCTCATTTGCTCCGCCTTGTAGACCGCCTTGTGGACCGTCTTGTGGAATTTTTACCCAAACCATTTTGATTACGCCACACTTGCATTCGACTAGCCATTTTCATCTTTCGAGATAAATATATCGTGCATTTTCATCTTAGCAACCTCATTTGTTCCCACATCTGAACCAAATAGTTTTCTTCGTCTAACCAATGCATCTTTCGAGATAAACCTATCTTGTTTGGTATCAATTTATATTAGAATTTTCTCAGCTACCCAAATCTTTAGCAATTTCTTAGATTGCATCACCCCCAAAGAGCTACCCTCATTTTAAGATTTTTTACCAAGATCAATTTCTAATCACCTCTCCTTTTTAACATCTAGAATCCTTTAACCAACCACTTAGAGGTATTAATACAAAAGAACAGCTACCCGAATCTTAAGGAATTTTTTAGATAGCATTATCCCCCAGGGGGCTACCCCAATTTTAAGATTTTTTACCAAAATCGATTTCTGACCGTCCTTATAATTTTTTTTAGCTGTGACACATCTTGCTAGTCTAGAATTTTACGCAGAATTCGAATCTGCAAACAGATTTGCAATAGGACCACCCCCTGCAAAGTTATACCCCTTTAAAGACTCTGAGTCTCTAAATTTTGCTCTTTGCTCCCAAATCTAAACCAAATAGTTTTCTTCGTCTAACCAATGCATCTTTCGAGATAACCCTATCTTGTTTAGTATCAATTAATATTAGATTTTTCTCAGCTACCCGAATCTCTAAGAATTTTTTATATAGCATCATCCCCCAGGGAGCTACCCCATTTTTAAGATTTTCTGCATGCAGCGATTTTATGACCGTCCATATAAATTTTTTAACCATGTGACACATCTTGTTAGTCTAGAATTTTACGTAGAATCCGAATCTGTGAACAGATTTAAAATCGGACCATCCCTTACAAAGTTACTCCTTTAAAGTCTCAAACCTCTTTAAATTGTTTTGCTCATCTATAACATATGCTTTAAACAACTATTTTCCTAGAAATCTAAAACCGCAAAGATTTTAGAAATGAGTTCTTTATCAGCCATAAGTGCTTAATATTTAAAATCATTTTTTCAAACAGTAATGTGCTGTTTTCAGAATATCGCAAAAACCCATGACTTTTAAAATTTTTCTGGTTTAACATATTCCTAAATAAGTACGCTACAAATTATGCTCAATGCTAAATAGTCGGAAAATGCGTAGACGAGGACAAACTAATTGCTTTACAATTATGTGACGTAAAGTGAAAGTAGCCTTTCTTTTTTATTAATTAGCAGCTATATGATTTGAGAAATACAATAGATATGCTCAATGCCATCCATTACAATCATCGCATCATTGCTGGAGGGTTTATTAATCATACAATGAGCGCTCTAGTATGGTCGTCCTTATAAATTTTTTAACCATGCAATACATCTATTGAAGACCGTCATATAAATCAAAACCAACTTCTATTATATGGTGGTGAGAATTTGGTGGAAATTTGCCTAACCTATAGGTTGTCTTACCAACTAGTTGGTTGATATTTAATTGTGATACTCGCACTCTACAATGTTCCAAAACCTACACTCTATACGGAACTCAGATCAAACGAAAATCGTGTACAAAATTTGGAAATGTGGACCTTGGTTAGATAATTGGAAAAATTTTTCCTTTTATCTAACCTAGGTCCACACTTGGTTTTTAATTAAAAAACAATTAGTGCTAATGGGATTTTAATGGGAAAACGCAATAAAAAGCAATTAGTGCTAATGAGTTTTTATTGAGAAAACTCCTTAAAATGCAATTAGTGCTAATGAGTTTTTAATTAGAAAACTCATTAAAAAGCAATTAGTGTTAATGAGTTTTTAATGAGAAAACTCGTTAAAAGCAATTAGTGCTATCAACTTAATTCCACTGTTTCTCGGTTCAATCAGATATGGTACTACTCTAATGATAAAACTTAGTCATGACATCCATTTAAAGTTTCAAAGACAATTTATTTAAAATTGGTTGTTGCGTATAACTTTTGTGATATTGCAATAATATTAAACTATTTCTTTATGTGCATAATCGGATCTAAGTCTGGTTGTGGGGGTGTATTAATGGCAAAGTTTCTTGAATTTATCTCCATCAGAATAGGGTGAAATTGCTCCATAGGGTGAAATTGTCCAATAGGCTGAAAGTGTCTCCCTCCGACCTAGGTCGGATAGCAAAACTGTTCCTAATCTAGAGAATGTAAGCGATATGACGGTGTCCAACATATGTCCTGTCATCATAACTGCATTTAATGTAGTATGCGAAGCTATTAGGGGTATGGTCATGCACATTATTAGTGAATGAAGTTTAGGTGTTTGGAACAACAGAGCGAATACATTCGGCATTTTTGTAACTACTTTAGATTTTGAATATTTTGGGACTTGGTAAAATTTTTAGTAGTTCTGACTTAGAAAAATTTTAACATAAAACTGGAAATTTTATACCAAGGCCTCTATCTCGTAATGTCTCCGTACGCACCCCTGTCCATGCGCACCCCTGCGCATGCGCACCCATGCCCAAGCGCACCCTTGCCCGTGCGCAAGTTCATAGAATACATTCCTTACCGATTGTTTCGTGCGTGCACACAAATCGGGTACAATCGGTACATATCCGAATAGGAGTAGCTCATATAAAGGGACTGCTCGCGTAGAAGTTATTATTTGTTGATTGTACTGTTTAAAGAGACGATATAACAAATATGTATAAAGACTTTGTGGAGGTTATTCGAAGATTTCGCAATGCTCTACGAGTAAAAAAAAGCAGAATGTGGGCAACGCTTTTCGATAGAAGGAGAAAAATGTCTTATGTGTCAGTCATACGAGGAAGCAATACAGCACTGTACTGCTGTGTAAGCAATGTCTGAGGATCTCGATGATTTTATGGAAATAATCGAGGAGATGAGGTTTATAAAACTGTTGGCAAATATTCAAATGGAATATATACTAAATTGTAAGTTTTAAAGTAAAAATTTAACCACCGCAACTATTATCATAAGAAATGAATGATGTGAATTTAAAAATTATTTTTGTATATATTAGCTTGTTCATGTTATAAAATATAAAATATACATTGGTATTGTTAGATTTTTCAAAATGTCCACGCAACTGAAATGGGTATCTAAGTTCTTATTAACAGAATTATAACAAAGAGCGCCACATTTAATTTTAATAGAAATGAGTACAACAGCGTGTTTGAAACATGCCTTTTAGTTTAAAATTTTTTTGTTCAACTTCGACGATATTACATAAACCAAGATTCTGCTACTGCTTTCGAGTAACGGAAGTATTGTATTTTTATTGTATCCTAACAATACCATTATATATAAATAAAACCAAAACGTTTGAAACCATAATTATATTTCAATTCAAATACTTAACAAGTACACTACACATAGAAATATATTTTTATTCATTAAAACTAATACACACACAAAAGTCACTTTTTCCTCCTTTTAATTGACAAATGTGTAGTATACATTTCCAAATTTTGTACACGATTTTCGTTTGATCTGAGTTCCGTATAGAGTGTAGGTTTTGGAACATTGTAGAGTGCGAGTATCACAATTAAATATTAACCAACTAGTTGGTAAGACAACCTATAGGTTAGGCAAATTTCCACCAAATTCTCACCACCATATAATACAAGTTGGTTTTGATTTATATGACGGTCTTCAATAGATGTATTACATGGTTAAAAAATTTATAAGGACGACCATACTAGAGCGCTCATTGTATGATTAATAAACCCTCCAGCAATGATTGTAATGGATGTCATTGAGCATATCTATTGTATTTCTCAAATCATATAGCTGCTAATTAATAAAAAAGAAAGGCTACTTTCACTTTACGTCACATAATTGTAAAGCAATTAGTTTGTCCTCGTCTACGTATTTTCCGACTATTTAGCATTGAGCATAATTTGTGTTAAACCAGAAAAATTTTAAAAGTTATGGGTTTTTGCGATATTCTGAAAACAGCACATTACTGTTTGAAAAAATGATTTTAAATATTAAGCACTTATGGCTTATAAAGAACTCATTTCTAAAATCTTTGCGGTTTTAGATTTCTAGGGAAATGGTTGTTTAAAGCATATGTTATAGATGAGCAAAACAATTTAAAGAGGTTTGATACTTTAAAGGAGTAACTTTGTAAGGGATGGTCTGTTTGCAGATTGAGATTCTAAGTAAAATTCTAGACTAACAAGATGTGTCACATGGTTAAAAAATTTATATGGACGGTCATAAAATCGCTGCATGCAAAAAATCTTAAAAATGGAGTAGCTCGCTGTGGGATGATGCTATATAAAAAATCCTTAGAGATTCGGGTAGCTGAGAAAAATTTAATATTAATTGATACCAAACAAGATAGGGTTATCTCGAAAGATGCATTGGTTAGACAAAGAAAACTATTTGGTTTAGATTTAGGAGCAAAGAGCAAAATTTAGAGGCTCAGAGTTTTTAAAGGGGTATAACTTTGCAGGGGGTGATCCTATTGCAAATCTGTTTGCAGATTCGAATTCTGCGTAAAATTCTTGACTAGCAAGATGTGTCACATAGCTAAAAAATTTATAAGGACGGTCAGAAATCGATCTTGGTAAAAAATCTTAAAATTGGGGTAGCCCCCTGGGGGATAATGCTATCTAAAAAATTCCTAGAGTTTCGGGTAGCTGTTCTTTTGTGTTAATACCTCTCAGTGGTTGGTTAAAGGATTCTAGATATTAAAAAGGGGAGGTAATTAGAAATTGATCTTGGTAAAAAATCTTAAAATGAGGGTAGCTCTTTGGGGGATGATGCAATCTAAGAAATTGCTAGAGACTCGGGTAGCTAAGAAAATTCTAATATTAATTTATACCAAACAAGATAGGTTTATCTCGAAGGATGCATTGGTTAGACGAAGAAAACTATTTGGTTCAGATGTGGGAACAAATGAGGATGCTAAGATGAAAATGCACGATATATTTATCTCGAAAGATGAAAATGGCTAGTCGAATGCAAGTGTGACGTAATCAAAATGGTTTGGGTAAAAATTCCACAAGACGGTCCACAAGGCGGACTACAAGGCGGAGCGAATGAGGGTTTTGGGAGCAAATGAGGGTTTTGGGAACAAATGAGGGAGCAAATGAGGAAGGAGAAAGTTGCTCCTCCTCATTTGCTCCTTATGGGGATTTACATGTAAATGTGGGAGTAAATGAGGGTTTTGGGAGCAAATGAGGGAGCAAATGAGGGAGCAAATGAGGGAGCAAATGAGAGATTTGGGAGCAAATGAGGTCACAGAACGTCACTAAACCCTCTACTAAGAACATCTGTTTTTTCGATGAGTGCACATTTTTTTGACGGATGCGTTAATAAACAGAACTGTCACTATTGGAGTAATGTGATTTCGCATATTTTAGAGAAGGGCATACTTAGTGCCCAAAAAAAATAAATGTGTGGGCAGATATATTGTAGGATACAATTATCGGTCCTTTATTCATCGATGGAAATTTAAATGGTGAAATTTATTTAAACATGCTGCCAGATACTATTAATCCTCCAATCACTGAAACTATAGAAAATCAACGTGATGAACATGGAAATTTGCAACTGGATGAAGACCGGCTTCATTATCAACAGAACAAAGCCACTCCCCATTATGTGCTGGCCGTTCGGCAGTGGTTAAACGAGAGGTTTCCTAATAAGTGGATTGGCAGAAAAGGAGGAATTAAGTGGCCACCAAGATCTCCTATCTTGCTCCCACTAGTATATTTTCTTGTGAGGTTACATAAAATTTATTGTTAGCAGGACTCAGCCAGTTGATATGCAAGATTTACAAAATAGAATAATAAGGACATGTAGGGCTATTCGTTGAAAAACTTTTCAAAACGTTAGAATGGAATGTGAAAGCATACTCTACCATTGTCTGACAAATAACAGTGAACATTTTGAACATTTGCTTTAACATCGCATTTCACAAAACCTAAGGTAATTATATTAATTAATTTAAATGTATTGTACACAATAGAACACCTTTTATTTATTAACTACATAACGGATCGAACGATCTTAATGATCTTTCTACCAAAATTTTGTTTTTCAACAGCTTTATTACCATGTGGTACAAAATGTAGGATGCTATTAAACATTTTATAGTTGAGTAGGCTGTGAGTGGGCTGGTATAGTGTTATAATCATACAACCCCTAAATCATGCCTTTCCCTTGACACCTAATAATCTTCATAAACCATATTTCAATATCTTTACTAATTTTCTTTATATTACAGGTGGAAGCTTTTCAAATAAACACATTGTATATGACAAGGAATTTAACTGTTTGAAAATTATCTTGACTGTTTGCCCAAGTACTTAATTTGTGTAACAACTTAAAAAATTATTTAAAGCAAGCTTTTTCCAAATGGAATGTGTTATGCGCAAGACAAGCGGGCCAGGAAATCAGCGGCTCCGTGGCGTAGTTGGTATGCGTGTGACTACTACGCCCAAGGTCCCGGGTTCGAATCCCGACAGGGTCCGCTTGAAAAATGTTTGGCGAACATTTTTCACAAAAATACACCCTCGTCTGGATGAAAGGTAAAATGGAGGTCCCGTGTGTGATTTTTGTCACGCACGTTAAAGATCCCTACCGTGCTTGGAACAGCAAGGGTTAGGCAAAAATTCCAAATTTTCCAGGTAAAAAAACTTGCTTTCTGCCCAATGTAGTATCTTCGGGTGGAGCATTGGAAAAAAAATCACACATTTAGGGGCCAGGAAATCTCGTCCGAATTAGACAACGTAGAAAGGAAAGAAAGAAAGTGAATATTATGCTAACCGAGTCAAAGTTGGGGACCTAAAGAACACAACCCATATTGCTCTGAAAAAATAATTAGTACATACACCACATATTCATGCAAATACACCACTAGTCTTTTCAATACAATAAAATATAACACTCAATTAATAACACACAAAATTAAACAGGATAATTATGGGGTTTATTCAAACACGTTTATACTTAGTAATAAAACACTTAGATCTTAGCCATGGGCCGAGAAGCAATATGCACAGTTATAGCTCGTAATACATACTAATAAAAAAATATCACTTATAAATATAAATCTGTTCCGAATGGATCTGCACCTTGAAGATGTTCTAGATTAATAGAAGATATAGAATGGCATGTGCGTTCCAGTGCTCTAAAGAGCTAAACAACAGGTTTAACCAAATTAGTAGGGCCTTTAGTGAGGAACCAGACTAAGACAGGTCCTCGAAAGAGGGCAGTAGCTCTTTTGGTACTTAGATGGACAGAGATCATAGGGAGCGGTATGGCATTCGAATACACACTACTGCGATGTGGAAGTCAACGTGAAACCAACACATTACCTCCCAAGTTCCCAGTGTACTCAAATTGTTACCTAAGATGATGGCATTCTCTAGAGTAAAAGATTCCGAAGTTAAAATAGTCCCCATTTGGAACTCCGGGAGCGCATTACTTCTGAGGATATGATCGGAAAGTTTAGAAAAACAGTTCGGGAACATTTTGTGAGTCGGAGCGTGGAATGTCAGAAATATGACGCCAGTAGGTAAGCTAGACAACTTTAAAATTGAAATGGATAGGTTAGCATTAGACACAGTAGGGATCAGCGAAGTTCGGTGGCCAGAGTGGAGTATTTCTGAAGTGAAGATTTTAGGGCAATTCATACAGGATCAGAAGAAGGAAATTTGGATGTAGGGCTAGTTATGCGAAAAAAGATAGGACACTGTGTAGAAAACTACTTACAAAAGAAGGGAAGGTGACTCATGCTTAGTTTAGAATCTAAACCGGTAAATACAGTAATAATACAAGTATATATGCCCACCTCTAGCTATAATGAGGAAGAGGTAGAAGCGATCTACATCGATATCGAAGACATACTAAGATGTGTTAAAAGACCTGAAAAGTTAATAATTACCAGGGTTTTAATGCAGTGGTAGGTGAGGGTGAGGAGGGAGCGGTAGGAGGTTTATTTGGTTTAAGAACGAGAAATGGCAGGGGAAATAGGCATGTAGAATTTAGCAACAAAACCAATTCAACCATCACAAACACATTATTTCAACATCATGCTAGAAGACGATATACGTGGAAGATGCCAGGAAACTATAGGAAAATATCAAATAGATTACGTTCTTGTTATACAACGGTTTAAGAATCAAGTAAAAGACTGAAGAAGCTACCCAGAAGTAGATATGCACGCTGACCACAGTATATTAATTATGAAGGCTGCCTTTAAATTAAAAAATTTGAAAAAAGGAACGGAAAAGTGCACTTTAACTTTAAGAAACTAAAAGATATCCAACAACGATTTGAAAAAAAATCAAATGAATTGCTGAAAGATATCGGGAAAATTTCGTATACTAAGGAACAATAATAGATTAGACGAAAGAAGAAAACAGATACTAGGCTATAGAATGGGAAATTATTCGGAAATGAGAAAAACTAAAGAGCAAAGGATTGATGAAAGATGCAAAGAGATACAAACTAAGATGGAAATACGAAAGACAGACGAAGCATTCAAATTAATTAGAATGAATCTTAGGGATATGAAACCGATAGCAAAAATATAATGGGCGCGGGAGGAAATGTCATTATAGAAAATGTAGCGAAAGTAGTTAGATGGCAAGAATATATAGAGAATTTATATGCAGGAGAGAAACTGCAGCATTAGAACAGGAATCAGACATTGAAAAGGATGACTTAAGTTCTCCTATACTTAAGATGAGTTTGAATTCGCAATAAAGGGTTTGAAAAATATTAAAACTCCAGGTACAGATAAGGTGCAAGCAGAAACTCTAAAAGCCGCTGTACAAGCAATAACAGAACGTCTCTTGCAACTTATAAGTTATATGTATGAGATAGGCGAGATACCCGAAGATTACAAACATAACATCATAGTCACTATACCAAAAAAGGCTCGGATAAATGTGAAAATTTTCAAACAATAAGTTTGACAGCACACATATCAAAAATATTAACTAGAATTGTACAAAAGCGGATGGAAAAACGGGCTGAAGAAATACTAGGAGAAGATGAATCAGGGTTTTGGCAAAACAGGAGAACACGGGAGGCTGTTTTAGCTTTAGAGGTGATATTGAAGAAAACGACAGAAAGTGAGAAAAGCGTGTACATAAGGTTTGTAAATATGAGAAAAGCACTCAACAGTGCAACATTGAAAAAAATGTTCGAAATACCTACTAAAAAGGATTGGAATGAGTTTTAGGGTAAACCGATAGTTTATGGTTTTTACAAAGAGCAAACAGCGGTATTGAAATTAGAGCAGTTACATAGATAAGTAAATATTAGGAAACGGGTGAGACAGGGGTGTGCCCTATCTCATTAATTTTTAACTTGTACATCGAAGAAGCAAAGAATACTGTCAAATGCATGAAGATATTATTATACAGGGCAAAAGATCGATATGCTTAGATTTGCAGACAATATAGCAGTATTAGCATCTAGCAAGGAAGAGTAGAAGCTACCTTTAATGAAATAGAAACAGTTTTAACAGAGAGATTTGGTATGAAAATTAACAAAAATAAAACTAAAGTACTAGTATCTAAACAGGGGGAAAATAAATCAAAAACTAGATTACAAATACGTAACGAGAACATACAAGGGGTTAAGAATTTCTGCTACCTAGGAAGCCAAATAACGCAAGATGAGAAAAGCGCACCAGATATAAAACGAAGATTAGCAAAAGGTCGTGCTACAAAGAAAAAACAACTACTGTGCTCAAAGACAACAAACATAGATACAAGGGAAAAACTGCTGAAAATATATGTGTAAAGCACACCACCGTACGGCTGTGAAACTTGGACAGTAGGAGAAGCGGACAGAAAAAGTAAAATGTGGTGCTACAGACGTATAATGCAGATATTATTGACGGACAAAAGAACAAAGAGGTACTAGAAGTGGTGGAGGAAGAAAGAAATATGTAAAAAACTGTAAAAAATAAGAAATAATGTGATAGGACATTTACTAAGGCATGAGGGAATGTTGTGGAATATACAATTGCGCACAGACCGTGAAAGATGTAGGCAGTAGGATTTTCATGGAAATGTGTAGGGTAGCTCAGGAAAAAAAATCAACGGAGGTACGCATTCAACCAGTTTTAAGATAAAAACCTAATGAACTAAGAAATAGTTGTACTTAAACCTGATGATTATTATAAGCAACTACAGGTATTGGTTTAGAAATATTCACAACTAATGTTAATTGTGTAAAAGGATTTACTGGAAAACTATGAATTCAGCAAATGTCTAATTGTTCTGAGATCTTGGTAGCCACAGGTTGCTTAACCCCTTTACATACTACTGATCTCGGTGAAACCGGGCATATAATTAGAAAACAATAGGAGGAGAACCGAGCTGTTTCTAAGCTGTAGGAATTTCAGGGAACTGTGTAGGCTTGTTTAGAATAGAAATAAGTGGAGGTACGTGCTCAACCAGTTTCAAAACGAAAAACCTTATGAGCAAAAAATAATTGCACTTATATCTGATGATTATTATAAACAACTACAGGTGTTGATTTAGAAACATTTTTAAGTAATGTTGATTGTGCAAAAGGATATACTGAAAAACTATTAATTCGGCAAATGTTCAACAGTTGGGGGATCTCGTTTGCCAAAGGCTGCTTCACCCTCATCACAAACCACTGAATATCGCGGAAATAGGGTATAATTTTAAAGAGAATAATCGGATAAGATCTCTGAGTAATTCTAAGACGAAATGATCAGCAGACTTTGTCAATCACAACCATAAAAGTTATGAGCATGTTAAAGTTCATATTCGCATGGGTCGTTAAATAGGGAAGCCTCGGTAAAATGCACAAAAAAAGGTAAGTCTTTTGATCAGATAGTTTCCATAACTACAAATTCAGTTGAATTAGCATTGGAAATGTCAAACAAATTAAAATGCCCAAAGGCTCAAATATTAACGTTTTGAAAGATTTTATTTAAAATTCAAAGACTTATTAGTAACACGAATAGCCAATGGGTTAGTATGGTTTTAAGGCAATTTTGGGGAATATCAGCCAATTCACAAGAAAGAATCAGGAAAACTTAGAGACTATTTGAGATCCTTAGGGAATACAGGAGCCTTAATCCTAAACTCTTCAAGAAACGCCAGGAACAGAAAGTTGTTTTACTGGAAGGTCAATGAAGATCCCGCACGAGTTTAAAAAAAAAAGCAAGAACAGGACAACAGCGTAACAACGCATGGAGACATACGTAAAATGGATCACTTATCACTTTTAAAGTTCAAAATCCTCCAACCGACTTTCCAACTAGGTAACGTTCGATGGAGGAAATAATTTGGAACTCATAGACCTAACTCTGTTTTGCGACGAGGCCACTTTCACTAGAGACGGAATCAATAACACTCATAATCAACACGTCTGGGCTGATGAAAATCCCCACGCAATAATCGAGAATCATTTTCAACACCGTTTCTCAGTTAACGTTTGGGCTGGAGTAATGGCAAGCAAGTTGATCGGACCATTTATTTTCCCAGGAAATTTAAATAGTGTCATGTATCGTCAGTTTTTGGAGGAGGAGCTGCCCATTTTACTTGAAGATATACCCTTACAAACACGAAGACGAATGTGGTACATGCAGGACGGGGCACCAGCTCATTACGGAGGAATTGTGACGGACTATTTAAATGTTTGTTATGATAATCGGTGGATTGGAAGGAACGGACCCGTCCGATGGCCACCCAGGTCCCCGATCTAAATCCAATGGATTTCTTTGTTTGGGGACACATGAAGACACTGGTTTATGAACACGACAAGCCAAGAACGAAGGAGGAACTTATTGCTAGAATAAACGATGCGTTCAATCTTGTGAAAGAAAATATGGAGAACTACAACTGGCCCAGACAAATGAGAAGAAGACTTCGGTTATGTGTGGAGCAGGAAGGAGCCATGTCGAACATTTGTAGCCGTAATTTTGTTGCTTTATCAGTTCTTAGCTTGTTGTAATTGTCATTTTAAATGGTTTTACTTGTTGAAATTTGTTAGTTATTAAATTTTTTAAAAGTTAAGAATGATAAGTGACCTACTAGTCCATTCATTGTAATGTTAGTATTACCCAGTAGGGTTGGCAACTTTAAGGGTCGATATCTCACATACGGTTGAGAATTGAGCAAAAGTGTAAGAAACATTTTCGTCTTAGAATTACTCAGGGAATCATTACACGAAGTTATTCCCTCTCGTCGTGAAACACCCTGTATATTTGTAAAATAATAGAAGGGGAACCGAACTGTATCTAACACGAAAGGTCAGCAGATATGTTCGAAGACGACAAACAGAATAAAAGAAAAAATTGTTGAAAGCATATGTGTGCAGCACAATGCAGTACGTTTATGAAATAGGGACAGTGCGAGAAGCAGACAAAAAAACGGTAAAAGTCTTTTGGAATGTTGTGCTTCAAATGTAGGATGATGATTGCAAGGACAGACAAAATTAATAACAAAGAGGTCATACAAATAGTAAGGGAATAAAGATATCTATGTAAAACAAGAATAGGACAAATAGAAGGGCAGGATTCGTTCTAAGGCAATTTTGGGGAATAGTGCGGAATATACTACAAGAGAAGATAGGAAAAAAAGAGATAGAGATATAATATTAAACTATAAATTAATATCTCAAATACACCAAAAAGGAAAATAATTTTTACTTAAGGTTACACACGCGCGCACACACACACACACACACACACACACACACACACACACACACACACACGCATACACATACACATACACATACACATACACATACACATACACATACACATACACATACACATACACATACACATACACATACACACACACACACACACACACACACACACACATACATACGTACACACACACACACGCGCGCGCGCGCGCACACACACACACAAACGAAGTAGATTGATATTTGCAATTTATTTCCTAAACTCCACAGGCGAAATTGGGTTCATGACTTCTCGGTTTTAATAGATTAATTTTGAAATTATAGTAACTCAAACGCGAGAGATATTTTAAATATAAAAATTAGAGCCAAAAAATGAAACAGGCTACTTTTTTAAAGACAAAATTATTTTATCTACAAAACAAATCAGATGTAAATAAATTTTTAGGTTGTTTTTTTTTATTAAAAGTTTTTTCAAGGAAGATAAAGATTTAAAACCGTCGGCTTTTTTAACGGGAATAGAGAATAATCAATACTAAGTACTCTTATCTTAGATATTAGCCAATTAAACATTAAATTTTCAAGTGTTTTGACAGTTCTTCAAATCACGGAAGAAACTAGCACAACAAAAACTATCGAATATATATATATTTTTTAAATAATCTGCTACGTGCATTGACGTAGCCTAGAAAAAAAAACAAAAAAAAGAAATGACCGGGCTCAATCGGCGAGTTGGCGGGGTATTATATCTACAACAAAAATTAAGGAACGCTAGAAATAAAGAAAGAAAAATTATTTACACTCATTCAAAAGAAACCTATAATTAAACATAATATGTACACGCAATAAGTAATTGCACACTAAATCTAAAAAACAAATATCGACAAAAGAAACAAATCATTTTTTTAAATGGTGAGCTGCCGCTGTTAGGTTACTTTCTAGATTGAGTTTCAACCAAAAAAGAAATTAAGCGAAATTATCACTCTAAAACCAACAGCTCTAAATCAGCATGCTAAATCTAAAACTAAGTATATACATCTAATGACAACAACATTTTCAAACGTACCAATAAGCCTTCAAATCATTTTCACTTTAATAAGTTGTATACTCTTAGTTATTTAAAGCAAATAGTAATGCATTCATATAGTGTCAATAGATCTCAAACTAATTTACTAATTGTCGTCTAAACGGATTAAATTTAGAAATGCATGAGCTTAAACCGGAAATCCCAACCGATATTGCCGCAATCGTAAACGATGGTAAAAGAAAACACTCACCCTCAAAGTTGCTGACGTCGGGGTTGAGTCACTAGCTGGTCCACAGCAATGAAAAGGTGGGTTTACACCCATAAAGAACGCACTTGGCCCCTCATTACAACAAGGGACGACCATTCATCGTGGCTTTAAGGTCACCGGAAGAAGCTAGAGCAATTGATTTAATTTCAACGAAAAATACAATTTTCTGAAAACCCTAAATACCAACCACGCCGTATTGCGTGCGCAAAATTTTTATAACGAAAAACGGAAACAACCAAACATTTCTACACGTGTTTCCGTTGTGTAGATTGGAAAGCAAATGAAATCAATTTCGTTCAGCCAGTGACCAGAGTTCAAAGTAATATTTCTATTCAGAATTAACCTGCAAAACACAGTTTATATTGGGATAATACGCAGCTTTAATTCGCCGTATTCTTCCGACGGAAAACACATAAGAAGCAATTATCGGATACTTGGAACACGTTATCGACTATCTGAGTATAGCGTAAACTTTACGTTAGGGAATTCTGGGAAGTAGAATTTATTCTTAATTAGCGGAAATATTTACCAAGTAAAATATGCAGGATATTTAATTTATCGTGTAACATAAATATATTCTATAGCATTATGATCATAAGAACCGCTTCAACATAAATATATTCTGTGGTATTTAATCCTTGTGTTCGATGTTGTAAAATCATAAAGGAACAATTCTATATGAAAGCGGGAAGTCGTGTTCACTTAAGGAATTTAAATGTTTTGTACGGAGATATTTGGTATTTTATAACTATCAAGAAACGAATTTATTTGGAGCTTAGTAGGTTGTGTTGTCTACCTTTCAGGCGGATATTTCCTACGCATCCGTACAATCGGTACAGCGCGTGTGCATACCGGTCACGAGATAGGACACGCCGATGATGTGTCGCTAGAAGGGGCCGCCATTTGTCTTGATAGATGTAGTCGCGTGAGCATTCTTTAGTTTTGTTAAGAAGATGAAACTCCAGGCCTTACCTAAGTGGGGCCTCCACATCGGTTGGTATGGGAGATGGTAGAAGGTGGTGAGTTTTGCTTTGGGACGCGGATGAAGTGCCGAGCTCCTGCGAATCCGGCAAAGCGCTAAAACACGCCATTCCTTAAAGATTGTTTTGAGATTTGTTAACGTGTATGACATTACGGACGGAATGTAATGATGGTTTATGTTGTATTTGAATCCAATATTGGAGAGCAGTTCATTTGTCGAGGCGATTAAAGTTTAATAATAACCAGTCGAGAAGCAGATTTTGGAACATGTGTGCTGGTAATTAATAATTAGATTTGGAAACAAAAACCTACAGGTATCAATCTTTCTTTATTCTGTTTGTGAAGATTCATAAATGTTCGAATACATAAATTTCGAAGTCCGTTTGATCGAGTTAAAATTTTGTATGTTTAGAGCAGCATGAAAGAAAATAGCTAAAATTAATACAGTAATAGTATTACAAATTTGTATAAAGTCACTTGTTAACAAAATGATAGTTCAGTCCACTTTTTGCCTTTTAAAATATTTATCTACTCATATTGAAACCTTTATAAGCCTCTAATACCAGATGTAAATGAAAAGTTGTTTGCTTAAGTTAAAGACACATGTGATTCGTTTTAATAGAAATAATCTTTGTAAAACTTGTAAACCAGAACTCAGATCTGAAACTTGGTACTAAAACTTGTTTGATACATGATAATTAATTTAAAGATCTGTTAAGTCAGAACAGATATATTGAAACTTAATTTTATTTTGTACAATTTATTACCACATTTAAAGAAACATTTAACAAAGAAAAACATATTAAATTCCATTTTAGACTCAATTTTTATTCCATGCATATTTAGATATACTAAATTCTTAAAAGAACATGAGCTTGTTAATCGATGAAATTGTACAAGGCTGAAGTAATTTAAAAGGCCCCTATTTGCTGCAACTGGTTTGTTATAAGTATTTATTCCTGATTTAAAAGCTTTGGTGTGTTAATCTCCATATTATCCACCTGCAGTTATTAACAGCTATTTTTATTGGAAAGCACAAACTGTGTTTTTCTAATAAAGAATTTGTTGTGTATTTTGTTCCAGGTTCATCGTGACCAGAGAGGTAGTAAGTATGTTCCAGAGATTTCCAGATACTTCAGTTTAGTAAGTTGTAAGTTTAATTGCATTTATATCCCATGAGTTTCTGTATCTTCTCATAGGAATATTGAATTTTTAGTGTAACCGTTCATTCAGATACAGTGGCGCTCAACCCATTTTCCTTTTGTTAGTTTATCGTAGAGTTTAGACCATCACCACCCCCTTTTCTCATTGCTCACCCTTGGGGTAATTCCCAGACTTAGCCGCGAATAGTTAAAGCTTCACTTTATCCATCAACAAGGAAGTTTAAAAAAAAAAAAGGTGAAGAAAAATGGTATTTAAATCGAATAAAGTGTCGTTTTAGAAGTAAAGTGGATTTTAGTTGAAAATTATTAGCCAGCATATTTCTTTTTAATTACGAATCGACGATTTTATTTAACCGAGGACATGGAATTTAGATAAACAGATAACTAATTAGCAAAGGATTTGAGTTAAAAATTATTGTAGATAAAATAAAATAACTAATTATTGCCGAAAATGAACGTAACAAATCTATGTTGGGCAAACACTTTTTAGATTTATAAGCTACACTAATGTTAGGTTCATACAATGGAATGACGCATCCACCATATTTAGTATTTAGTATTCACAGATTACCAACTCGAAAATCAAAAGCTACTAAAAATATTTCTAAGGTCGATTTTTTAAAATCGATAATTGAAGGTTTTTTTATCCAATTTTAGAATGTTTTTAAATTTGGACATACAATCTGTTTTTTCGACAAGTATTAGATACATGCAAACATAAATTTTTTTATAGATAATATACGTTAATACAGACTAATTTCTACACGTAATAAAAGGTAACTTTTCTTTTTACAAACTCAGATTTATACCAGGAGTCTCGTGTTGTTGGGCGCTATTGAAATAATTTAAAAACCACCGCATTTACAGCTCGCTAAAGTGAATATTTATCACATATAGCCTCAAACTTACTCGAAGGGTTAAATTTTGCGGTTCGACCAAATGCGTCGTATATTATAACTAGCACTTATCCGTGGTATCTTGCTCCTAATGCAGCAGTTTCAAAAGCTTTGCAGGGTTGTCGTGAGGAGTCCTGCTGTTCCAATGCTGCCTAACTGTAGTTTTCTTCGACAAAGCGTCGATATGCGTTGAACGATAGAAGACATGAATGGAAGGGAAGGGATCACTTCGTCGATATATCGGAGCACTACAATACGTCTACATTCAAGAGAGATCCGTAGTTAAGTTTTTAGTTTCGATACATTTACTCCTATGAAACGTTTCTCCTCTCCAATCGAGGTTAACGTTCTCTGACGCACATTAGGGTATAGCGGCGTATAGGGCGTGAGAAGTGCAATCTTTGCATGTTCTTACCCCACAGAAGTTTATAACTAGACTCTCGTAAGGACCAAATCTTAGTGTGGTTTTCATTTGCACTAAAATATTACCATGTTGGGAACTTCCACATTCGGAATTTTTAAAGATCCCCGGAACCTAGCTATTACAATAAACGTTAAAGCTTTTCAAAAAAAGCGTAACACCATTACAAGTCTTAATTATTATTTTATGTTGCTACTAAATATTAAAGTGAGTTGTTACTTATATTTTATGCTATATATTCGTTTAAAGAATAGTTGACCTAACAACTCAAAAGGTGCCTAGAAACTTTAAACAAATCTCACCTTCATTGACTCAAATTCACGCAATAACAGCATAACAATATGGCGCAAGCAAGCCTGCATTTGACATTGCAAAGAATTACAAATTTAAACTTATTGTTTTAGGGTAACGGCAGAACAGAAGTTATCCGGTTTCAAAGACAAACACCTTTCAAACACTACAGAGTATGAAGTTTTAGAGAAATCGTCCAATAATATGCTATTTCAGTATTTAGGAATTGTTGTGGGTGCTATAACCTTAGTACTGATTAGCTCCATATCGTTCTTGATTTTTAGCTGCACTGCAGCTGTTAACATACATGACACAATTTTGTCAAAAATATTAAAAGCTGCTATGCAGTTTTTTGACAGAAACCTAAGTGGAAATGTTTTAACTAGGTTCTCAAGAGATCTTGCAATAATTGATGAACCTCTACCAGGTACCACTTTTCATACTTTGCAGGTATGACAAATAAATAGTTACTTTCCTATAGTAAAATGTATGTTCATTTTTAGATCATTGTGGCTTTAATGGCGATGCTTTGTATGGTCTCACTTACTAAACCTATCCTTATTGTACCATCTTCTATACTGCTTACTTCCTTGTATATCGCACGTAGCTTTTATTTACCAACTGGTCGCAGCATTCGTAGATTGGAGGGATCAAGTACGTTCCAGTACCTGTTACATGTAGATTAATTAATATCTGTTTGCTTTCTACTTTAGTGCGTAGTCCGATCTTAGGTCATCTAAACGCAACAGTAGATGGACTGGCAACTATAAGAGCCAACCAAATGCAACCCGTTTTAACTAAGGAATTCGAACAGCATCAAGATGTATATAACTCGGTGATGTTTATGGCCATTTCAACAGGCTGCGCATTTTCATATCTATTGGACACCTTGAGTACAATTTACATAGGTGCCGTAACACTTACGATAATGTTCTTCAAAGGCAGTAAGTCACAAACCAAATGTCAGAGTGTACAATATAACAACTTTAAAAGCAAACACCGTTTGTATTTTGTATGTATTAAAATGAATGTAGCTAAAAGGATGAAGCTTGTAAAATGGCGACACACTATAAACTTCAGAGAGATTAAAAAAAAGTGTCGCAACCTAGACTATTCTGCAATGCGTGCTTATAGCATAGGTATGTGCAGATACTGTAGATTGCGTTCACCTATTTCTATTTTAATACCCCCACACACACATTCGTCGCTTGCTAATTTTTTCCATTGTCGATCGCGTATATAGGTTTTACTTAACACCATATCAGAAAATAAGGTGTATATTTCGTAGAAAGGCTGGGGAAATATCTTTCACAAAAACCTTTAATCGGGATAATTACCCCCGGTCTTCTTTGTAACTAACAAGGTAAATGTTGCTGACCACCGAAAAGGTAGGACAAGTGCTTATGTAGGCTGGAAGTACTGTTGTTGGGGAATACTTTTAAGATGATAATTTTATAGGACATTATTTAATTTCAACTAGTTAAGGGTCTTTTTATAGACAAATGTTAGCTGTCAAATGTAGAGGTTACCAATACAGTCATTAAATCAGAAAAGTGGTTCTAGCGGGGTCGCTAGTGGGAAAGGCATAATTTTGATTTGGGTAGTACATGCAGAAAATTGAATAGTGGGAGTTTCACACGGTGGCAGTGTGTAGGAAAAAATATGTCGTTTCAGCTGTAGACGAGATGTGAAATCTTGAAAACCGTTCGTTTGTCATACAACGCTTTTAAATAAACGGTGAATCAGTTATTCAGACCAATCAAAACTTACGTATCCATTTTAACATTGCGTGGCACGTAGCGATCTCTGATTGTTACGCAGTCATGCATTGGATAAGTAATGTCAACACGACGGGTTCGTAGTTGAAAGCGAAACCTCAGGTGATGCATGAGTAGTTCGTATTCCGTAGAATGTGGAACAAGTGCGTATCGCAACGGTGTATAGTCCTAGCCGAATGAACATGCGGGCAGCAGCTCTCGGCATTTTCCTATTCATCGCGATGAACTTTTTGTTAAGCACCTTCAGTTTCATCCGTAAAAGTTCGCGGTATGTCAACAAGTGTATCCTGCAGATGACAGACAGGGTGTAGACGTTTCTCAGCGAATGATCGAAATTTTGCATGAAAACGAATGCTAATTTTCATATGGACGGTTTTGTAAACAAACGGAACTTTCGCTTTTTGTATTCCGCAAATTCACAAATTGTTAGTGAGGAGCCTCTACGTTGCTTACGTGCGACAGTGTAATGTGCGGTTGGTGAATTGGGGATCATCGAGCTATATCTATTTTAAAATTGTGTTGCTAATACAGTTACTGTGAATGCACGTAGCTACACGAAAATGCTAGGAACCTACTTCTTGCCTAAACTGCGTCGTCGCCGCATTACAATAGATGATTTCTACAGGCTAGGACAACAGCGCACTCACGTATTTTTATGAAGATGCACCAACAAACATTCCGGAATAGCAATCTCTCGTGTTGGTAATGTTACTTGGACCTTCCATTCAGGGAACCTTTCAATTCAAAATTTCTTTCTATGAGAATTCTTAAAATCTCGAGTGTACATTAGCGATTCGCGCACGATATCGCAACTTAAAGCATGTATTCCCCCATGAAATCAAAGGCATTGCTAGAAAAATGTTATAAATTCAGTACAAAGTTTCAAGAAAAGTCTTCAACGTTGTGTTGAAGGAGAAGGAGCCTTTTCTCAGACGTGAAATGCATTGAATTTGAAATTCTAGCGTCAAAGTGACAAAACATATAGAATATAGTTGTTATCAGAAATAAAAGTTTGTAAATCTCCCTGTATGTTTGTTGTGGTTTGTTTAGCATTCTTCTTAATCTTCTTTGGGAATAAAACCACTCATAGTTTTTAAAATCTATTTTATTTACGTTTCGATCCATGTCCTAGGATCGTTGTCAAAATAATAAAAACTTCAAGTTTGACATTTATGACATAAATTGAAGGTGACTTTGATTTATTGATGTTCGAAATATTTGGTTTGAGTACACTAAGCAAAAATTTTTAAAGTTTAAAAGAATGATTGCCTTCAATTTGTGTTGCGACCTGGGATCGACTTTCTTTAGATAGCCAATACGCTTAACGTGAAATCAGCTGATTAATTTTTATTGGTGAATTTTATATAAATTCAATAATTTGGAAAACATTTTTTAACATGTTTCTATTTATACAATTGAGAGGATGGTTATTAAAGAAGTGTGCGATTGTGTTACGGTAACACATGACAATCTTGCATTAACAATTCGCGACCAGCATCGATGTTTTCTGACACAACCGATTTTGCATGACCTTTAAATTCATCCGCTAGCAAACTATGAACACGACTGATTTCACTATACCAACGATATACAGTGGTTTTAGTTGGACTTCTTCTCCAAAAGTCGAAATAAGTTGATTCAGGTACTGTTGTATAGATAATTCACGTCGAAAATCGTAAAAATCATCGCGCGAAAATGTTCACGAGTTATTTTCATTTTTTGGTAGACACGAAATTTACAACCCAATCAAAACAAAACAAATAGTGATCATATGGCAAAATGTTATAAGTATGTATATTGTCAAAACTGTCAAACTTTATGTTTGAAATGTCCGATCGCACCTAGCAGTACTTTATCAGTTCCCGATACATAGCGATCACCCTTCGTATACTTCTTACAAAATATTTCCACCTTTATTTTGTCGGCAACAACAATCCCACTCTCTGTACTATTGCAAGAGGTAATTACTTTTAGTTTGTTGCTCAACAAAATCCAGTTCAATTTTATCGCTTGTGTGAAACGTGGTAAGCATTAGCACATTTTATACATTCAGTGAGTGTAAAAGTTAGGCTGTATTTATTGGTGCTCTAAAGGTTAATATTAAATTTTATTTGGAACGCTCTATAACTAAAAATGTTAAACGCTGCTCTCTGTTCATACGACTTGGCGGAATGTTTTATTATACGCACATGCACTTCTTCAGATGAATATCTTTCACAAAACCTTTAATCGGGATAATTACCCCCGGTCTTCTTTGTAACTAACAAGGTAAATGTTGCTGACCACCGAAAAGGTAGGACAAGTGCTTATGTAGGCTGGAAGTACTGTTGTTGGGAATACTTTTAAGATGATAATTTTATAAGGACATTATTTAAAACTTTCAACGTAGTTAAGCCGGTCTTTTTATAGACAAGAATGTTAGCTGTCACAATGTAGAAGGTTAGCGACTTGGAATACTTAGTATTTGCATTAAATCAGGAAAGTGGTTCTAGCGGGGATCCACCGGGCGATTGTGTGATCTTATTTATATATACAGGGTCGCTAGTGGGAAAGGCATAATTTTGATTTGGGTAGTACATGCAGAAAATTGAATAGTGGGAGTTTCACACGGTGGCAGTGTGTAGGAAAAAATATGTCGTTTCAGCTGTAGACGAGATGTGGAATCTTGAAAACCGTTCGTTCGTCATACAACGCTTTTAAATAAACGGTGAATCAGTTATTCAGACCAATCAAAACTTACGTATCCATTTTAACATTGCGTGGCACGTAGCGATCTCTGATTGTTACACAGTCATGCATTGGATAAGTAATGTCAACACGACGGGTTCGTAGTTGAAAACGAAACCTCAGGTGATGCATGAGTAGTTCGTATTCCGTAGAATGTGGAACAAGTGCGTGTCGCAACGGTGTATAGTCCTAGCCGAATGAACATGCGGACAGCAGCTCTCGGCATTTTCCTATTCATCGCGATGAACTTTTGGTTAAGCACCTTCAGTTTCATCCGTAAAGTTCGCGGTATGTCAACAAGTGTATCCTGCAGATGACAGACAGGGTGTAGACGTTTCTCAGCGAATGATCGAAATTTTGCATGAAAACGATACCCCAGTTAATCTTATGGGCGATGATGCTCATTTCCATATGGACGGTTTTGTAAACAAACGGAACTTTCGCTTTTTGTATTCCGCAAATTCACAAATTGTTAGTGAGGAGCCTCTACGTTGCTTACGTGTGACAGCGTAATGTACGGTTGGTGAATTGGGGATTCTCGAGCTATATCTATTTTAAACTTTTGTTGCTAATACAGTTACTGTAAATGCACGTAGCTACACGGAAATGCTAGGAACCTACTTCTTGCCTAAACTGCGTCGTCGCCGCATTACAATAGATGATTTCTACAGGCTAGGACAACAGCGCACTCACGTATTTTTATGAAGATGCACCAACAAACATTCCCGGGAATAGCAATCTCTCGTGTTGGTAATGTTACTTGGACCTTCCATTCAGGGAACCTTTCAATTCAAAATTTCTTTCTATGAGAATTCTTAAAATCTCGAGTGTACATTAGCGATTCGCGCACGATATCGCAACTTAAAGCATGTATTCCCCCATGAAATCAAAGGCATTGCTAGAAAAATGTTATAAATTCAGTACAAAGTTTCAAGAAAAGTCTTCAACGTTGTGTTGAAGGAGAAGGAGGCCTTTTCTCAGACGTGAAATGCATTGAATTTGAAATTCTAGCGTCAAAGTGACAAAACATATAGAATATAGTTGTTATCAGAAATAAAAGTTTGTAAATCTCCCTGTATGTTTGTTGTGGTTTGTTTAGCATTCTTCTTAATCTTCTTTGGGAATAAAACCACTCATAGTTTTTAAAATCTATTTTATTTACGTTTCGATCCATGTCCTAGGATCGTTGTCAAAATAATAAAAACTTCAAGTTTGACATTTATGACATAAATTGAAGGTGACTTTGATTTATTGATGTTCGAAATATTTGGTTTGAGTACACTAAGCAAAAATTTTTTAAAGTTTAAATGAATGATTGCCTTCAATTTGTGTTGCGACCTGGGATCGACTTTCTTTAGATAGCCAATACGCTTAACGTGAAATCAGCTGATTAATTTTTATTGGTGAATTTTATATAAATTCAATAATTTGGAAAACATTTTTTAACATGTTTCTATTTATACAATTGAGAGGATGGTTATTAAAGAAGTGTGCGATTGTGTTACGGTAACACATGACAATCTTGCATTAACAATTCGCGACCAGCATCGATGTTTTCTGACACAACCGATTTTGCATGACCTTTAAATTCATCCGCTAGCAAACTATGAACACGACTGATTTCACTATACCAACGATATACAGTGGTTTTTAGTTGGAGCTTCTTCTCCAAAAGTCGAAATAAGTTGATTCAGGTACTGTTGTATAGATAATTCACGTCGAAAATCGTAAAAAATCATCGCGCGAAAATGTTCACGAGTTATTTTCATTTTTTGGTAGACACGAAATTTACAACCCAATCAAAACAAAACAAATAGTGATCATATGGCAAAATGTTATAAGTATGTATATTGTCAAAACTGTCAAACTTTATGTTTGAAATGTCCGATCGCACCTAGCAGTACTTTATCAGTTCCCGATACATAGCGATCACCCTTCGTATACTTCTTACAAAATATTTCCACCTTTATTTTGTCGGCAACAACAATCCCACTCTCTGTACTATTGCAAGAGGTAATTACTTTTAGTTTGTTGCTCAACAAAATCCAGTTCAATTTTATCGCTTGTGTGAAACGTGGTAAGCATTAGCACATTTTTATACATTCAGTGAGTGTAAGAAGTTAGGCTGTATTTATTGGTGCTCTAAAGGTTAATATTAAATTTTATTTGGAACGCTCTATAACTAAAAAATGTTAAACGCTGCTCTCTGTTCATACGACTTGGCGGAATGTTTTATTATACGCACATGCACTTCTTCAGATGCATGCAACTTGAAGTGACAATGCCGGTTCTGTTATGAATTTCTCTTGTAGATATCTGTATCAGTGGTCATTTTTGATCCCACATTGACAATCACGACAATCTAACGATACAGCGGAGAACACTGCACATGTCTGGAGGTCTCAAACGGTCGGATTGGAAAGTGGATCTTGGAACAAGCTACTTTCAGTACAGACTGGATCCCCAGCCGTACATAAACAACATACGCAACATATTACACACTTTCAATAACAAACCAATAGTTATTATGGCAGACGTAAATGGAAAATCTCCGATGTGGCACAGTTCCGTCACGGACGAACGCGGAGAACAAGTCGAAAACTTGATTAACGAACTACAACTCGAAGTAATCAACCTTCCTAATAACCCATCCACATACAACACCCATGCAGGAACAGGAACAAACATAGACGTTACACTGACAAATGGGCTGGCGTACAACTACATACAAGACTGGCAGGTATTAGAACACCAAACCGTTAGTGACCACAACCTAATCACCTTCAACATTGACATGACAACCAGGCCATTTGACACACCACCAAACTTCACCAATGTACAACGATACAAAATACGAAATGCAAATTGGAACAAACTGAGGGACACATTTGTACCCCCACAAGATATAAGATCAGATGAAAACGTCCATGAGTATACAAAACTACTCACCAACACAATTAGACGGACAATAAAGCAAGTGCTCCCAAAACAACGGAAAACACGACACACAAAGACAAGTCAATGGACAAGACGCTTACAAAACCTAAAAAAGGAAACACAGCGGGCGAGGTAAAGCTACCAAAACTCGCTAACACCTGCCGAGAGAGCATACCACCTAACAAATTATCGACAATTAAAAGACGTATACCAAAAAGAACTGACTGACATGAAAAGGAAATCATGGGAATTATTCGTGGAAAGACACTTACAAACTGACGCCTGGGGAATACCCTATAAAATCACTCAGGGTAAAATCAAACCACCGATGACTTATTCAACTTTAATAAAACAAGACAGTACATACACAAAAGACTGGGGTGAAACTGCGACACTGCTATTACAAACACTTTTGCCCGATGACAACGTTCAAGACGACACTAACGAACAACGATTCAGACGACAAGGAGTAATCGACAAAAACCACATAGGTAACCGACCATGGAACAGACAAGACGACAACTTAGATCCTTTCACAGAAGACGAAGTGAGATACGCACTATGCTAATCGAAGAGCAGGAAAGCACCCAGACCGGACGGAATTCTTGCGGAGATTGGCATAGCGCTACAAGATAAGTTAACACCGACGCTAACAGCACTGTACAATGAATGCATACGACAAGCTGCTTTTCCGAACATCTGGAAACAGGCGAATGTCGTGATTATCCCTAAAGGGAAAGGTAAAGACCTCAAACAACCGGGCTCTTACCGACACATATGCCTTTTGAACACGCTAGGAAATACGTATGAAAAACTATTATGTAAACGAATGCAGGACCACAGACAAATCACAGGAGTACATCCAAGACAATACGGCTTTACAGAAAACAAATCAACCGAGGACGCCATAAACCAAGCAATACAAACCATCAAGCAATCACACAAAAAATACGTCCTATTAATATTAGTGGACATAGAAGGCGCATTTAATAACCTTTTGTGGCTTTCACTCTTTACAAGACTTACGACCATAAACTGTCCATCACAACTATACCACTCTTTCAGGAGCTACTGCAGGGACAGGTATGTAACCCTACAAGGCACGGAGAGCATTACCAAACATATAAATAAAGGTTGCCCGCAGGGGTCCATATGCGGGCCCCTATTTTGGAATATTGTAATGGATGACCTCCTGGAAAAGCTGGAAACCGTTGACGAAGTGTTGTCGACGATTGCATACGCCGACGACATCTTGCTGGTGGTTGAAGGCAATTCCAGAAGGGAAATCGAACGTAAAGCTAACATCGCCCTTGCCCATACACAAAGTTGGTGCAAAACCAACAAAATGACAATAACACCACAAAAAACTACATACCTTGTGATGAAGGGAACCGTGGCAAGGGACCCCACCATCAAACTAGATGGTGAAAATACATGTAGAACACAAAAAACAAAATATCTGGGCTTAACATTAGACGAAAAACAGAATTACTCTGCACATATAAACACCGTCTGTGCAAGTGCAACTTCTGCAATGCAGAACATTGCAACGCTAGCCCAAAGGACTTATAAGATACCACTTAATTGCGTAAGGCTATATCTCAACAGTGTGCTCGGTGCTATGGTATCATACGCCGCGAGCACGTGGGGACATCGCCTTAACACAATCAAACCTAGACAAAAAATTAACAGTACACAACGAAGTGTTTTACTGCGACTGACGGGGGCTTATGGGACTACCGCACATGATGCACTTCATGTACTGGTCGGAACTATGCCCTTGGACCTAGTAGTGAAACAGTGAGCTGCAATATACAATCTTACACACAATGACAACCAACAACTACAACGCATCTTAAACACAAACCAACTGCCCACGACAAAGACGGAAATAAAGAACTACATACTTGCAGAATGGCAGACAAGATGGGATCAAAGCACAACCGGTAGAAGGGTATACGCAATGATCCCAAATATTAAAGACCGCCTAAAAGCCAAATACCTGGTGCCCAGTCGGAGATTTATTCATTACCTTACTGGCCACGGACCCTATCCAACATACAGAGAACGCATGAACTTAGTTGACAACAACATATGCACGTGCGGAAAAATAGAAACACCGGAATATATAGTATTCGAGTGTAATGACTTACAACCGTACCTCTACACACATAGACAAACATTATTAAACAAGACCCTACACCAGATGATTTGGAATGAAAACCTCTTTCCACACTTAAATGCACTCACACAAAAAACCACGGCACTCATCCACCAACGCTATCTTGACGGATAAAAGACACAAACAAAACTACCCGGACAGAGACATAAAAGTACCACCTCTCCTTAGACCGAGGCTCTGCCCCGGAGACCGGAGACCGATCTCCTGGAATTCCAAGAGCTCTGCTCTTGATGACCAGAAGCAACAAGATCAAACCATTAACCCGACTTTGAAACGATCCAACCCCCTAATATGTAGAATTTGCATGTTTCTACATATTACACAACGAGACTTTACAAGTTTTACGCACAAAATTATTAAAACCACTTACCTCATTAATGAACGAATGTTTGCAGCAGAAAAAGGTACCGAACATTTGGAAACAATCCTTAACAATAATAATTGATAAGGGAAGGGCCAAGGAAATCGCCAACCCCTCAGCATACAGACCAATCTGCCTCCTAAACAACTTAAGCAAGATACAGGAACGACTGATTTGCAAAAGACTACAACTAATAACCCACAGTAGTAGTATAAGTTAATTTTAAGTAGTAGAATAGGGAATTTCTTTTCTTTTTAACAAATGCTAAATTTTAAGAACTTTCACATACTCGAGGCAAACAATACAGCAAACAAATCCTTTCCTCTGAAAGAACCTAATTTTTTATTTATGTAATAGTATAAGTTCAAACATGTACAAAATTATACTAATTCAATCCAAACTTTTAGTAACCTGGGCAAACATAAACACTAATTAACATTTCAAACACACTTCACACACACACACACACACACACACAAATACACACACACACACACACACACACACACACACACACACACACACACACACAAACACACAAAACACCTCTTATGTACTGTGCAAACATAAAACACTTTTCACACACTTACATTGCCTTTTCAACATCTGGATTTCCGGCTGCCGGTGGTCCAGACTGATAAGGCAACATCCGTCGAGCGTTCCTCTTTGAAGATTGCGATATCCGGTTTTCGATGGTCCTGGTCTTAAAGGAGAACGTAACACGGATACCAACATCACACACAACACACATACACACAACTCTCTCTCTCACACACACGCCCACACACACACACACACACACACAAACACACACACACACCTAAACACACACTTCCATTGCCTTTCAACATCTGGATTTCCGGCTTCCGTTGTGCGTTCTTTCTTGACGACTGGGATATCCGGCCGCCTGGTCTTAGAGGGGGAACGTAACACGGACCAACATCACACACAACACACATACACACAACCATCCCTCACACATACACACATAACACATGATGGTTACTTTCTGTGGGGAAGCCAGGTCTGCTTAAATTTCAGGTAGCAGACTACTGAAACGTTGGAACAAATAAATAAATAAAAATAAATAAATAGATATCTGTATGTGGTACGTAAAATAGAAATAATTTTTGATCAATTTCTGGTTGATATCTGCGGCCCAAAAAAGTCTAATTGAACTATGTCGTACCCCGAGTTTGTGTTCCTTTTGTGCTGAATACTAGCGGCAAATACATGATTCATGCACTTTGAACAAGTCTTATACTAATCAATTGTCGAACCTCATTTGGAATATCTTTTTTATTTTTGCTAGTGCTGTCTACTACTACATTGCTGCAAACCAGTTACAACGTACGTTAAAACTCAAAAAAATATATATTCATAAATTACAAACAAGGAACTTAAGCTTTACTCATAGTTAATTTCCAATTTGTGTATAGAGTTTAAGAATGTATAGGAACACTAATGAATCACCTTTTACCTACTGGACACGTTTTGTCCCTCCATTCTATCTATTTAAATTCCACCATTTTGTTATAGAGTGAAATCGGTATATTATCCTCTCATCGAATATTGGTGCCCGATCAATGTAATAAACATTCCACGATACACATGTGTTTGAGTTTTTTGGTCTAATCATCCAACATAGTTCAAAAACAATTCGACGCCGGCCACCTTACCCAAGGAGCTATAGCCCTGAGTTTATCAACTCTAATAATTACCTAACCATTTTTAACCGATAACCTCCCTTGTTGAACGTAGTCCTTATATAACATTTTTCCTTCTTCTAGTAATTCCTATTAGTTGCCTTCAAAATTCGTCAACACACGGTAACAAATTTTACTTATTCTAAATAAAGGTTGTTATGTTTTCACGTTAATTATATAAAAGTCACATACTTTGTTTTATTGCAATAATGGTATTTTACATGTTAAACGTCTAGCCTTGTCCACTAAATGGTTTTGCATTTTAGCTGTTTCTGCGATCGTCACGCATTAATTTGTATTCTCAATGTATAATATATGCACATACTAAAGTATGAGGAAATAGTGCAGAATATATTAGAAGCAGCGATAGGAAAAAAGAGAGGCAGAGGTAGACCTAGATTAGATTGTTGCACGCAGTTAGTGAAAGATGTAGACTATGGAAATTTCAGGAAAATGTGATGGCTAGCTCAGAGTATTAAACAATGAAGGGATGCGTCCAACCAGTTCTAGGACTGAAGATCTATTGATAATAATGTACTAGTACTTCATGTCTTACTACGACCTTCAAAGCTTTAAGCTAAGACACATTGTAATCAATATATTTTTTATTTTGCCAGAGAAATGATATGTTTTCTAATAAAGCAACGAATTGGCCTTGAAATTTTATATGAAACTTTGGAAAAACCGCGGCTGAAGCTTATCTTTCATTAAAAAAAGTATATGGCAATAAATGTTTATCACATGCGCGGATTTTTCAGTAATTTAAGCGGTTTCAAAATCGCCAAGAACACGTTGAAGATGATGCACATCCGGGACGACCTCCACATAAAAACTGATGCAAATATTGCAAAAATCGGTTACTTGATCCGATTGTTGAAACTTTTGAAATTGACAAAGAATGTTCGAGGCAAATTTTACATAAAAATTTTAGTACAAAAAAGTATGTACGAAAATGATACCGAAAATTTTTACAATCGAATAAATGCAAGCTCGTGTTTACATTTGTATTGACACTTTAAGTGTCAATAAAGATGATCGAAACTTCTTGGAAAGACATCCGTCGAGCGTTCCTCTTTGAAGATTGGGATATCCGGTTTCCGATGGTCCTGGTCTTAAAGGGGGAACGTAACACGGATACTAACATCACACACAACACACATACACACAACTCTCTCTCTCTCTCTCACACACACACACACACACACACACACACACACACACACACACCTAAACACACACTTCCATTGCCTTTCAACATCTGGATTTCCGGCTGCCGATGGTCCGAACTGACAAGGCAATGTCCGTTGTGCGTTCTTTCTTGACGACTGGGATATCCGGCTGCCGATGGTCCTGGTCTTAGAGGGGGAACGTAACACGGTCCAACATCACACACAACACACATACACACAACCATCCCTCACACATACACACATACACACATAACACATTATGGTTACTTTCTGTGGGAAAGCCAGGTCTGCTGAAATTTCAAGTAGCAGACTACTGAAACGTTGGAACAAATAAATAAATAAAAATAAATAAATAGATATCTGTATGTGGTACGTAAAGGAGAAATAATTTTTGATCAATTTCTGGTTGATATCTGCGGCCCAAAAAAGTCTAATTGAACTATGTCGTACCCCGAGTTTGTGTTCTTTTTGTGCTGAATACCAGAGGCAAATACATGATTCATGCACTTTGAACAAGTCTTATACTAATCAATTGTCAAACCTCATTTGGAATATCTTTTTTATTTTTGCTAGTGCTGTCTACATAGGTCAACTTATTATCATTCGTTAGCAAGTGAAATATAAAATAGTTATTTGTAGCAATGTTTTTTCTATTTGCCGTTAACCTATTAACCGGTACCAAATCCCTTGGGATTGACTTATATCATCCACTAATTTATATATCTCTGTCAAAACTTTGTCAACAATCGTGAATAGCCCTAGAGATTTATGTACCCCAAACTTTATTTGCTATGAAATACCTTAATTTCATGCCGTTGTAAGTCATAATTTTATTTTTGCCAAAATTTATAACTCAATTTGGTTTTTAATAAAAAGTCTCCATTTCTGTACTCGAAAAAGAGATTTATCGTTTTCTCTAATCACCATAGTCAATTTTTGTCTTGAAATCTCTTAAAATAATTTAAACAAAATTTTTAAAAAAAATTAAGTTTCATCAACTGAATTTAGAAAACGACAAGCAATTTTAGAAAAATTCAAAACTTAGAAAAAATTATTATTAAAAAAAAGTTCCAGTTAAAGAATTAAAAACTAAAACAATAAGAGCTATAAATTGACGCTAAAAAATTGTTCAATAATTTAATAAACCAAAAACAGCCAAACGAATGAAAAAAGCCCCAACGATAAAAAACTACCTGTTGTTTACATAACTATCCCATGAATGGGCGCCAAAAATAGTCACAAGTAAAATGAGAAATGCGTTATAAATCTAAATTTTTACTAAAGGAATTCTGCTTCCGTAACAATTTTAAAGGTGCGCTGCTTCACTACAATGGTGCGAGAGTGAGCTCCAAAGAAAAAAAAATGAATGAAAGTAATTAAAATAATACAAATAAACACCTGAAACGGCCGAAATACAAAACAACGTTACAATAACTTCTGTTGTCATAATTAAGGGGTGCCAAACCGTCTCTTTTCAGCAATCCTTTTCAATATTTTTCTTACACGGAACACAGACATTTCGAATAGGTGTGCTGTGCTTTTTGTTCTAAATTTTCTCATCTCATACTTTACCTTTTTCTACAATACTTTAAAAACATTCCTTAGATTATGTTATATCGATGAAATTTTTAAAATAAAGGGTCTGTTCCGAATACGACTTCATCAATGGGCTAGCTAAATATTCTTTCACAAATTTATCTATTTTTACCTAGTTCATATGTAAGTCTAAATAAAATTCAACTTAAATTTAACTTTTATTAAAGTTACATAATTCCAATATAAATACAAATATTTTCCTAAAAGCTTAATTTCCTAACATCAAACTGGCGTGCTGTTACTAAAATGAATCCTAATAAAAACATTAAATCAACCAATAATGCTGAAACACCATTGCTCCAGTTTCCAATAATGATGTAAATAACATTCCAAAGCCCATTTCTGCAAATTCCCTTAACATACACGACATAGTGAAATATCAGCCAGTCTTTTCATCGTCTAATTGTCAATAAAAAAAAATACTTCAAAATTAATAGACATCTATTTTCTGAGTTTTTATAATGTTCAGCTTTTATTTTCCGGTAACATTATACTTAAATTTAAAGTGAAATGAGTTTTGTAGCTATTTCATATTCAAATAGAATAATCATTATTTCAACGTTCTGTTAATTTCCCTCTACATAGCTGCAAACCAGTTACAACGTACGTTAAAACTCCACAAATATATATTCATAAATTACAAACAAGGAACTTAAGCTTTACTCATAGTTAATTTCCAATTTGTGTTTAGAGTTTAAGAATGTCTAGGAACACTAATGATTCACCTTTTACCTACTGGACACATTTTGTCCCTCCATTCTATCTATTTAAATTCCAACATTTTGTTATAGAGTGAAATCGGTATATTATCCTCTCATCGAATATTGGTGCCCGATCAATGTAATAAACATTCCACGATACACACGTGTTTGAGTTTTTTGGTCTAATCATCCAACATAGTTCAAAAACAATTCGACGCCGGCCACCTTACCCAAGGAGCTATAGCCCTGAGTTTATCAACTCTAATAATTACCTAACCATTTTTAACCGATAACCTCCCTTGTTGAACGTAGTCCTTATATAACAGTTTTCCTTCTTCTAGTAATTCCTATTAGTTGCTTTCAAAATTCGTTAACACAAGGTAACAAATTTTACTTATTCTAAATAAAGGTTGTTATGTTATCACGTTAATTATATAAAAGTCACATACTTTGTGTTATTGCAATAATGGTATTTTACATGTTAAACGTCTAGCCATGTCTACTAAATGGTTTTGCAGTTTAGCTGTTTCTGAGTTCATCACGCATTAATTTATATTCTCAATATATAATATGTGCACATACTAAGGTATGAGGAAATAGTGCAGAATATATTAGAAGCAGCGATAGGAAAAAAGAGAGGCAGAGGTAGACCTAGATTAGATTCTTCTTAATCTTCTTTGGGTATTAAACCACTCATAGTTTTTAAAATTATCTTTATTAACGTTTCGATCCATAACCTAGGATCGTTTTCAAAATTATTTTGAAAACGTGGTTTAATACCCAAAGAAGATTAAGAAGAATACTAAACAAACCACAACAAACATACAGGGAGTATCTAGATTAGATTGTTGCACGCAGTTAGTGAAAGATGTAGGCTATGGAAATTTCAGGGAAATGTGATGGCTAGCTCAAAGTATTAAACAATGATGGGATGCGTCCAACCAGTTCTAGGACTGAAGATCTATTAATAATGATGTACTAGTACTTCATGTCTTACCACGACCTTCAAAGCTTTAAGCTAGAACACATTGTAATCAATATATTTTTTATTTTGCTCGAGAAATGATACGTTTTCTAATAAAGCAACGAATTGGCATTGAAATTTGATATGAAACTTTGGAAAAACCGTGGCTGAAACTTATCTTTCAGTAAAAAAAGTATATAGTAATAAATGTTTATCACATGCGCGGATTTTTCAGTAATTTAAGCGGTTTCAAAATCGCCAAGAACACGTTGAAGATGATGCACATCCGAGACGACCTCCACATAAAAACTGATGCAAATATTGCAAAAATCGGTTACTTGATCCGATTGTTGAAACTTTTGAAAATGACAAAGAATGTCCGAGGCAAATTTTACATAAAAATTTTAGTACAAAGAAAGTATGTACGAAAATGATACCGAAAATTTTTACAATCGAATAAATGCAAGCTCGTCTTTACATTTGTATTGACACTTTAAGTGTGAATAGAGATGACCAAAACTTCTTGGAAAGAGGGATAACATGTGACGCATCTTAGTGTTTCGCTGTTGACCAAGAAACAGAGCGATAATCCATACATTAGGATAGCTCAATTTCACCGAGAGCTAAAAAGATTCGAATGAGCAAATGAAAATTCAAAGCAAGGATGATTGTTTTTACGATATCAACAAGATTGTTACCGTCACTGCATTTCTGAAGGTCAAACATTACTACATTGAGGTTCTTGCTCAACTCCGTGAAAAAATTTGAAAAAAAGACCCATTTTGGACAAACGAGTCATGGAAAATACACCGGCTTCACTGCGTTGTTTGTCAAGACGTTCCTAGTCGTATAACATCTTATCATTAGACAATTCGGACCATCCGTCTTATTTACCTGTTTGGGCACCATGTGATTTTTATCTGTTTCTCAAGGTCAATTCTGCATTAAAAGGAAGAATCTTTTAGACCGTTGAAGCTCTGAAAGCTCTGAAAAAAATATATATACATTTAAAATAAAAAGTTTTACAACCTCATAAAAATCTCTATGTCTAAGCAAGTAAAGTATTTATGCACCGTTGTTCCGACGGAAAGTAAAAATGCATATTTTCAATATGTAATGCACTCTCAAATAATGTGCATGCAAACTACGAAAGTACGCGTACCTAGTGGACGTATTAATAAATTATGACTAGTCCTACGAAACTATGTAGTAAGGTGCTACGTACAATGACGTAGCCGGACGAAACGTAAGTACCAGGCTAGCTATCAGACGCGGAAAGTGGGGGCATTCACCTAAATACCAAAAAAAATATAAATAAAAGACAAAAAAATTTAAGCACATCGTCCACGATTATCTATTAACAACTAAAAGTAAATAACAAAAAAAAATTTTTTGATTTGCATGGACAAATAAAAGTAATAAATTTTAGTGGTATTGTAAAGGACAAATTTGATAGTGGATCCACGAAGTGCGCATTTCGCGGCTAACATGTAATAAAATTCATTGAAACAAAAAAAAGATTAATGTTTCGATTTTCTCAATAGCAATAGCAAATTTTAAATGTACATTTTCTCAATAGTACGGGTGATAAATTTAAGCATTAAATGTAAATTTACTCCATAGCAAATACGTTAAAATTAACAACAGCGAATGTTGATTTTCTCAATAGTACAGGTGTTAAACTTAAGCCTTAAATGGCCACGTTGTAGTAAGAACTAGCGAAGTATAATCATCTGTTCAACAAGTATGGTGAACTGGTTTCACACTATCAACCGTTGATAAATAAAAATTCTTGACATGTATAAAAGAAAACAAGGCACATACCTCTATGCGTCAGGATACTTATCTTGCCCATCGCGGGGGTTGAGTCAACACAGCGACGTAAAGGCCATCGTAACTCCAAAAAATACAGCTGTTCCACGGCAACGAACAGTCAGGTCAACACAAAGAGAGGACCTCTTTGGCCTCCAGCTAAAAAAAGCTGAAAAGAAAATTGGATTAGAATAAGTGAGCGCGGGAAAACTCACCAATACACGCAAGCCATCTCTATCTTGTCGGACAAAAAAAGGCGTGCATTGCTTTCAAAGTACGGTGACGATTCATGCAACAAACATCTCGACGCACAAGCAGCAGGGTCAAGTTCAAAAATGAGTTTAAATAACACGAATTTGAAATGCAAACATTCGCGTTGTCGAACGATTGAAACTGGAAAATACGGTTTTATCGGAATAGTTCAATACACTATTTAGACGAAGGTTTATAATGAAACAATAGAGAAAGTAATTATACGTTATCGGAATGTTTAACAAATCAACTGATACCTCCAACAAGGTCTGACATAATTAACTATAGCATAAAGTTTCGATTTTAAAGCACAATGGGTTGAGTTGCGGAATTATTAGAAAGCGTATTCATTATAGAAAAATAAAATATACCGGATATAAACATTTAACCATCGAATAAATTTTCATTTTTAGCATGAATAGATTTGACTACAAATATTATGATTGCGCGTACTATTGTAACGAGGTAAAAATACGGTATAGGGTTTTGAATAGAAACAGAAGCTAGCGGAATGAAAAACGAATTACAACAAAAAAGACCCATCTGAATCCATCGTCAAAAATAAACGTAACCAAGGGCTTTGACAAATGCGAAGAGAAAATTTGGTGACCAGAATAATATGTAACTGTTTAATATGAAGAGGGTTATTCATACCCCGGCTAGCCTACTTGGGTTTTTTTCTATTACCCTCTTCAGTCACTATGCAAAGTAAGTACAGCTACTTTCTATTTTTTTTCAAGTTATCAAATGGGACTTTGCTTTTTGTAATTTGTAGCACCAGCCCTACCTACGTATGTACGCGTGCTTCTATACGTGAGTGTGTTGTACATACTTGTGTGCGTGTGCGTCTGCATGAGTGTGTGCGTGTATATTAATAAATGTGTATAGAACAAATTAAATTTGGAAAAATGGATATATGAAATATATCGATGTGTATATTCACTGGAAAATCTATAGTAATAATAGCTACATTCGACTGCATAATTTTTGACATAATTGTGGTTAACAGATACCGAAGTATATGTAAAGTCTCTGAAGGTGGAAGTGAACTAGTGTCCTTAGGGTTGAATGGTTACAAAAAATAAGCAGAATGAGCCTTATATTTTCTTTTAGACAGCAACACTAGTATATAACCGTTCTTGAACCAGAACAAAGGTAATAATATTACTGTCTATATAGTGCAAGAATTTTTTCCTATTTAGTATGCAACTTTGCGAACGAAATATAAACCATGATGTTCTATGTATAAGTACCTTCATTCGTGTTAAAGCGTCTTTCTCTATACAGAACAGCAATTTAATTTTTTTTATAGTTTTTCTTGCTTCCTGAAAACGGCGTTGTGTAATATAAATATAAAAATAAATATAGTTGATTGATTTTAGTGCGGAAAACATGCAAGATAACTCTCGTAGAAGAGCAAGTTCATAAATTCAATCATTATTAAGATCGCAAGGTTTAAAACAATTGTTATTATCTAGTAGGCCACGTTTTAAGCAATAACAAATACAAAGTAAATAACGATTTCCTTTAACAAAAGACGGTTATATTAATTTCGCCACACATTTTAAGGCAGATCAGTAAGAGCAAGTTACTAAAAGTTCCTAGAAATTTAATTGAGTTGGATGCACTTAGTTGTCCTCAGGTTACTTTGTTTATAGTTTCGAATTCACAAAGTGGAAAATCGTCGACGTTTTCAGTAGTTTCTGTTGTAATGGCGGAAGTTCTAAATAGTTGTAAATATTAGCGAAGTTATTTGCTTATAATTTGGTTTATAGAACGCCATTACTGTTTTAGCTACATTCTTTATTTTGACATAGAATGGTACAAACAAAATACATATTATCTTCAGTCTCAATGGCAAAACGACACTAACCTCCAATGGTTAACATATATTACATCCATAACTTTTTTTCAGGTTTAGTTGCCGGTCAAGCTGGTTTGGTAGTTACGCAGGCCATAACCATATCAGGTACACTACTTCAATTGGGTATACGCTTATGGGCAGACGTTGAAAACCATATGACGTCTGTAGAAAGAGCATTAGCGTACACTAAAACTGAACCGGAGGAAGAAGCTGGCCAAAAACCCTTAAATTGGCCTAACAATGGAAAAATTGTTTACAAAGGTGTTGATCTAAAATATCCTCTCTCTGGTGAACTAGTTCTAAAACAGGTTAGCTTCGTACTTGATGCGAAAGAAAAGTTGGGCGTGGTTGGTAGAACAGGAGCAGGAAAATCCTCGCTTATATCGGTATTATTTCGGCTTTATGACTTCGATGGCTACCTGACTATTGACGCAATAAATATAAAAGAGCTTAATCTTAATTATTTGCGATCTAAAATTTCGATAATACCGCAAGACCCATTTTTGTTTACTGGAACTATAAGAGAAAATCTAGATCCACAAAACGAGTTCACAGATAAACAGTTGTGGGAAGTGTTGGCAGAAGTTGAAATGAAAATTGTGGTCGACAGTTTAAGTGAACCTATAACTGAAGGAGGAAATAACTTTAGTATAGGGCAAAAGCAACTAATATGCTTAGCTAGAGCTATATTGCGCAAGAATATAATTTTGGTACTAGATGAAGCTACAGCAAATATTGATCCTAACACTGACGCAACAATACAAAGAACAATCAAAAATAATTTTAGTAACTGTACCGTAATTACCATTGCACACCGAATTTCTACAATATTGAACAGTGATAAAATATTGGTAATGGATCAGGGACAGGTCAGGGAATTTGGAAGTCCAAAATACCTTCTGAGCAACAAAGAAGGAAGTTTTTACAAAATAGTAAAAGAGGCCGGTTTGAACGAGGACCAAACTGCTACATTGCCACAATAAACCAAAACTGTTTCTATTTTATTAATGTATATATCGATACTAATAAAAAAAGGTGTAAATAATTTTTTAATGCTCTTGGGTCTTATTGTTTTTTATATTGCCTTTATAGTAGGCGTTACACAGACGTTAATTAAATTGAGCTAATATGCAATAGTAAATGATTACACAGCGGAAATACCGACAAAATTACAATAAAGAAGTATTGCATTTGTCAAAGTAAACAGTAGCTAAAAAGTAACAATCATATTCATTTCTTAACATAATTAAATTAATTGTTCAAGATGGAGCACATTGCAATACAAATAGCGTTTATAACTATAGCGCAGATCATGTTGTAAATCAATAAAGGACAATTACAACGATCGGAGGAAAGTGATTGTTATTGTTTATCGTATTCACTGAAGAATCTTATATCCAAGACCGTGGTAGGTTTTTAGTGGCGCAGTCCTCAACAGTTTGCCTTTACTACTTGAGCCGGAAAGATCGCATCCCCAAACCTAACAGGTGGCGCCGTGACCTAATTGTTCAGTGTGTGCACTGGAATTATAATCATTAGCAAGTTGCATTGAACTTAATCCATGATAATTATTGAGGTCGTTACGGTATTCCGTGCAAACAAGAAAGAAAGTAATGTAAGCAAAGAAAATTGCTAACGCCGAATACCGCAACAAAACAAAAGGGTAGAATAGGAACTCAAAAGAATTGGATTCCCTCCTAGCTCAAGAATGTCGTAGAGTGGGATGGGTCACGCAGAAAGAAAATTGAAAACCTTAGAAAGTAGATTTATTTACAAACCGTTAGTTAACAAACATGGAACCAAAAGGAATATTCACAAAAACCAAATTAAACATTTCTTAATCGTCCTATTACAACATGACGTAAATAAGGGAAAACGCAATTCCGTGATTGCAAATAATCACTCTAAAATAAATATAAAGCCATTCGTTTGTAACAAAAACGCACTTTCCGTGCATAAAAGTTAATAATTATGCGTATTAAACAGGTTTTAGTTTACCTAGTTTACATATTTTTCAAGTGATAAGAAAGCGGGTATTTCTGCATGTGAAAAACCTGTTGATAAAGCAATTAAAGTTTAAATTGATTACCGAATACCGCAACAAAACAAAAGGGTAGAATAGGAACTCAAAAGAATTGGATTCCCTCCTAGCTCAAGAATGTCGTAGAGTGGGATGGGTCACGCAGAAAGAAAATTGAAAACCTTAGAAAGTAGATTTATTTACAAACCGTTAGTTAACAAACATGGAACCAAAAGGAATATTCACAAAAACCAAATTAAACATTTCTTAATCGTCCTATTACAACATGACGTAAATAAGGGAAAACGCAATTCCGTGATTGCAAATAATCACTCTAAAATAAATATAAAGCCATTCGTTTGTAACAAAAACGCACTTTCCGTGCATAAAAGTTAATAATTATGCGTATTAAACAGGTTTTAGTTTACCTAGTTTACATATTTTTCAAGTGATAAGAAAGCGGGTATTTCTGCATGTGAAAAACCTGTTGATAAAGCAATTAAAGTTTAAATTGGCTGTATAACATAAATTCAATTTTTAAATAAAGAATTTCCTGAATATTTGGAATAAGGAAACGATGCGTCATCTGTAGTTAAAACTACGCATGCACTTAATTAATAATAATTTCTTTTCCAAGGAGCCGCCGATAAGAATGCGGTTTATTAGCCTTACGTATTAGTGAAGGAGACCGCTAATGAATTATTCTTAAAAATATTACATCTTTACAGTGTACTAGATTCCATATGGAACTAGAACAATGTAGAAGGCATGACGTATTCAAAATAAATTATAGATAAACGGAAACTTTTATCAAATATTCATTCATGAATACGATCGCTGAAATGTCACTGAGACGAATTGTTTTGAAGTATGCAATTCGCCTACCGTAATTAATAATTACCATGTAACAGTGAATAAGGAAGTAATTTTTAAACGTACCCTGCGTAAATATGGAAATTGTTAAATGCTGTTATTTTATTTTGTAATATACAATGAAGATGAAAAATTTGTTAAGATAAAAAGCTACTTTAAAATTTAATTGAGTAATTACACTGTGGATGCACATTAATTTCTAAATAGAGATTTAAATAATATAAAAATCTTGTGAGCTGATTTTGAACGTCAATTTAAAAATAAGAGCAGACGATACTGAATACTGTTAATTACGTATTGGAAAAGCGCTTGCTGGAGTTTGCTAGTATTACTCTTAAAATTTTTTATTATTTGTAACTGATATTTGAGTATTTGTCATTTATAAGTCTTATTCATATATTTTTTTTTGTAAGGATATTTATCACAAATGTTTGTGATCAAAGTTCGAAACACTCTCACTTTTTAATAGGACTTTCTTGGCCAAAACAAACCTTACAAGCGTGGAAATCAAAGCCAGGTAAACTATCCACAAGAGAAGAAACTTGAGTTCTGTAAATTTAAAACTAAATAAGTTGAACAACATGTTTTTAAATAGGTATTTGTTAGGAATAAGAATATATATATTCTTTTGTATGAGAGAAAATATTTAATACTGTATAGATGTTTTATGATACTGCTATGTTTGATTTCATTTTTGTAAACTCTATCAATTCCGTTAAGCTAGCCAGGTAAATAAAAGTTAGAAAGAAGGTTGGTCAGAAATTTCGAATTTTACTATTTGCTGTAACAGTATCACAGCACTAACATAGCGGCACTACAATGCCAGGCGTTATGATATCTTTCTTTTAGCAACGCCTAACGCGAGACATTATTACATCAATCCTTTGCTGTTGATTGAGTAACCATTCCTGGATCTTCTGGGAACAAATTTACAAACCCGTCCCGTTTAAAAACCAGCTTCACTAGTATTGCTTGCCAATATAAATTGCTTACTAGAATTGGTTTAGAATGTAATACTTTTAACGTAACACGCTTGCTTATAAGAAAGCCTAAGCATTATTATTTTTTATTACTGCATAGTTTGCTCTACATGTTAATATACGATATGCGCTCTTTGTATTTCCATTATAAAAATTGTCTGTACAATATAATTGTTTATTTATTTATTTATTTTGTTTAAAAAAAGAACTTTTTATTTTTATTGTAAATAGAAAATCGATGGCGATGTACTTTCTTTGTTTATGTAAATAAACTCACTTTCCGCATTTGTAGTTAACCCGGTCTTTCTAAATTCCTTTGTCTTTCTATACGTAATCGTGATTCGTGCAGGTCCTTATTTTATTGTCTTTTCTACTTCTATCTGACCCGTGGGTTTTTAAATTTCCAAGTTTAGCAAACCCAATATTTAACCCACCTCACTCTACGACGCTTTTAGCTAGCACGGCAAAAATTTTTGGATTCTACCTTTAGTTTTTGGCGATACTTGGTGCGGGCTACCGTTATTTGGCTTACTGTACTTTACTTTCCCTTTGTCCGCACGGATTACCGTAACAAAGGTTTTGGCACCGTTGCACCCAACGCTCCAGAAAAAGTACGACAGGCAGGCATCTTGAACATTTCGATCTTCAGAAACATACCATACCCAATAGACATCGAAGTCATGCAAGACCTTAGCTCAGATCGCCTGCCAATCATCACGGAAATCCAGATTCAATTTCAGACAACCAACACGAACCTCGAAGGGCGACACAACTGGAGGAAATTCAACAAAGCACTGCATAAACATATCACGAACGGGAACCCTAACATCTATAGTGTACAAGATATCGACGAGATAGTTTTGCACCTAACGAACACAATAGCAAGTGCACTACAACAAAGCACAGAAAAGATACTGTCGCAAAGCAAACGACTCAGTTTGCCTAATTACATAAAATACACTAGCAGGGTCGAAGAGATATTCGTCAGAAGATGGTACAATATCCGCAACCCACAAGTGAAAAAGCAACTTAACAGAAAGTAAACAGCGATAAAACTCTTGCTAAACGAGTCCCACAACAAATTCTGGCCGACCACGTAAACAAAAGGCTAGTAACCGAAAGCAATATCTACAATTCCAACCTCTGACTAAAGGCACGTAAGATCCCGAATCCATTCACACTTCAAGTTCAAAGCGGTATGCTTTATACAGCGCAGAAGGCCGAGCCGCCAGATTTGCCAAAGTTTTACAGTTGACGTTTACAAACCCAACTACCGATCACATTTTTACAAACTTTGTAGATTTGACAGTGACCTGCCTACTACAAGCACCTACAGAACACGACATGGAAGACATCTCACCGAAGGAAGTAAAACAGATCATCACCACCTGGAGCAACAGAAAGGTTCCCAGAAAAGACGGATTTCTGCAACAGGCACCGAAGCACATTATGAGAAAAACGCTGAGGTCTATTACAAACATCTTTTATAGCATCAACTCCAAACATCTCCCCCAAAGCCTGGAAGACAGCAATATCTTCAGTTCACATCAAACGTTCGTCGAACGTTGTAGAAACAGTTTTTGTGTCGGTGTTATGCGTGGGTTATAAGAATTTGTATAATTTACGCGGACGTTGACAGTGTAGTGCCCATAATGGCTACTCGTTGTTTTGTGTGTGATGAAACAATCGATTGACCAGGTGATGGTGTTTCAACAGTGACAAAGAAAAGGAAAATTATTACTCGTCAGAGCAAGTAGAGAAATGGGAGATAGCAATGGTTCCTATTTAGAGGATTTGTACTTTATTCTCTTTCACATTAAATGTCGACAAAATTACACCAGGCCGCAATTCAGTAAGGCTCATTTAAAAAGACAAGCATTTTCAACGTCTCCTGAACTACCTTAGCCTGCAACTTTGAGATTTATACAATTCAAATTCGATTTCAAAACAAAATCTTTCTCTTGTACCGAAAGTGTTGAGGGTGAGCCCATGGAGAGACATAGGAAAATATTTCCAGCTATTAACATTATAAAAAGTTGCGACAAAACTGACATAGAAATAACGAGTATAAATGCTGTTCGAGTAGACGTGATTAAAGGGAAGATGAAGTGATGAGCCGTCTTTCCTCCTTAAATTATTTAGTTGCGAAGGAGGCTGTGTATTACAGTGAATGTCGGTTGGACTTTGTGAGGCCGTTATACCAGAAACCCTCACGTCCGCACATGAAGAGTATATTTCAAATGCGAAACAGGATAGTGACTTACTGGTGAAGAATAGTGACTGTCACTTTAATGTACATAAAATTATGGGCGCTATTACTGGGAGAAAACCCGAGGGGAGGACTATCAAAACAGAACTATTGAACAGGTATGAGGATCGTATGGTCCTGGTCGCAAGATCCTATAGATTTAGGGTACCAATAATTTCTTTTAAAGTCACGGGGTAGAAATTGATAACCAACACCCGGTATGATAACAAGGAAAATAATGAAAAAGGGACCTCAGGATCGTCCGAAAAGCTGCTGAGATAATAAGGCAATTTAACCAACTTGTTGTTGATAACGTGATTTCAATCTTTGCACCATTGACGGGCTTAATACCTTCGACAGTATGGGTAGAATCAAATGTGTCACTACATCCAATCACGGGGTTTATAAATGCCAAGATTCTTGACGCTACCTACGTCTGCTGAAACCGAAAAACTCGGAATTATTTTGCTAGAATTATATACCGCGATGAAAGTAGGTCTACATAATCTGAGTGCGGCACCTATTGATTTACCAGAAGAGCAACCACATCCTACGTCACATGATATCTTGTGGTTTGTTGTCAAAAAGCAAAGGTATTGCAGTCCAAAAATGGAAAGGGTATATGCATTGTATAGCAAGCAAAAGTTCAAGTAAAGAGACTCGAGTGATTGCCCATCGTTTCATAAATACCACCTCTCCTCAATCAAAATATGACAGATTATACGGCGCTGCATTATGCACGTAAACTGTGCGCCAAAATAGATCAAAAACATGTATTCGCAACTTTTGATCCACTCCTACATTGGAAAACTAGGGATGTTGTTGCAGCCGTCACGAGTACATCACACTCCAAGCTGTCGAGTTGTTTTGTACATTTCTGCAAATTTTATCTACTATTGTCATTTTTGGGTTGTGTAGAGTACCTCAGGGTGGAGATGGTTTGAAAAAAAGTTTTACCCACTATTTGTGCTTCATTATTAGTGGACAAGATGCTGAACGGTCACGGCCTTGCCCGAGCAGTGCGGGTTCATTTTCTTGTTGAAAATACCTTATCAAACATGATATTAAACGAAGTTGAACTCTCGAAAACACAGGAGACATGTATCAGCACCCTCAAATCTTCTCCAATTCTCCCTCATTGAATTCATTGAACCAAAACAAAATACTCAAATCGGTGGCTATCAAATTTGGAGAAGCGATGGACATCATCAGCGACAATGAACCCACGACAATGCTATGAATCTAATACTTCAAATCGTGAATCTTATAAAAGAATACATACATGCACTTGAACTGTTGTAATCGAATGACACGCTATTTTTATACTGCTATAGACTTCCCATATGCCAAGTCTTACCACTTATATGCACAAGCTATAGGAAACCTCTTTACTGTATTGTCACCAGAGAAGTATGAGAAGTTCGTGAAAAAGGGCTACCTTACCATGACAAGGAATGACTGGTTCTGCTCCGGCATGTGGTCATATATGACCTTCGAGACACCATTGATGCAGTCAATGTCAAGCCAAAATGGAATGACCGATGGTAGAGATATGACAGATAGTGCTCTCAGAAACGGGGATGACTGCAACTCAAGGCATATGTGCTTCACTCGAATAATATTATGGTATTTTGTTTTCATCAAGTGAGCAGTATAAGGATTTTGGTGAGGCCCGCCAAAGTCAAAACGCAAATGACACTGGTCAGTTTACAGTGGTTTGAAAATAACCCTCCTTTTCTGAGAACCAAAAAAATCATATCGATAGCGAGACGATACAATCGTATGTCATGATGCAGTTACAATTGACAAACGAGCAATGGAAAAAAATAGAAAACGTGCCTTTTACAAATATCAAACTGTCACGGAAAGATCGCGTACTTCCTCTTTCCTAAATTAATTCGACAATCAAAATTCACATTAAAAAACTTGGGGATCCATTCTTATTTTTCCAGCCAATCTCCGTTACTAAGAAATCGGGCGAGCATTTGACGAATTACACGAAATTTAAACTGCACCCTACCATCGATATTCTTTAATGAAACTGGAATAATGAAGTGCAGAAAGTTAGCGTTATACACAGTGTTTATGCAAATCGATGGGGGATTTTTACTTCACAAAGTTGTTTGACAAAAAGAGACAACTGTACCAGCTATTTGTGATGGTTACGTTATATTCCTGATGGCCCATGGGAGAAGTTGTACTATGGTTTTTGATGGGTACACTGACACAACAGAAAGCACATAGGCCAACTGAACAGAGTCGACGATATCGACCCAGGAGAGTTGTGGACAACAATATCAGTTTGGAAAATGAAATTAAAGTCAAAGAAGGGAATTGCCTTTCTAACCTACATAACAAGGGACAGCTGATAAACCTGCTGACGATGCAGTAGCAGAAAAATGTAATAAATTTGCTTTAAGCTTCAGGTGATGGTGACGTTGATATTGTGAAGACAGCAATCAACAAAACGCAAAATTCCTCGGTTGCTGTTATTGGAGAAGACGTTGACTTGCCTGTTTCTTGGTAGCCAAAACCATCAACTGAACGCGACATTATACAGGTGAAACCTGGAAGGAGAAAGGTTAAGACAGGTGTATATTCCTCATAACAGTTGCAGGATTTGGAAATCAAGGACAATGCCCATTTGTTATTGTTGAAAATGTAATGCCTACATATGATTTAGACGCAAGAAAAGGCGTCTCCGCGATTATCCCTTAGCATTGTCAGCATCAGCGGGTATAAAATAAAAAATATAGTGCGCAAAAAGTAAGTAAATGTCATTGAGTATAATTTGGAAACCGATATAATTAAGGACGTTATTGTATATAAATATAAATCTTATGTTAACGTAGTTGTTAAAGTTATCATCAAATTATTTCTTCTGTAAAACGTCTCAAAATATAAGAACACCTGTTTATATCCCGGCTTTTTCCTACGAGTAACGATCATCTCAAATTAACATATTGAAATGATTTTACATTATTCCTAAAAGTCCAAAATCATACAACATGCATCTGAAGTAGTTTCCACCGATTTTTCTTCCTCTGATTCTATTCGGACAGCTGGGATGCTGAATACTTTCTCATGGTATGGCGCTCGAGCCACAAAAAATCTCTCTGCGAGTTACACTACAAATCATTTATCAACGCAGCTGCAAACATGAAGCCTGATTTGTCACTTATTCCTCCAACTGAACCAGCTACTAAGCAGCATGCGTTCCAGTCATACCACCAAGTACAGTGTGTCCCAAATTCGTTGCAAAACCGAGTTATCTCGGTTATTATTGTAGTTTTCGCGAACTGTTGCTACTTTTTTGTGAAACTTACAATGCCATTAACAGAATTTTTATATCCCTCATGGTTTTTGAGTTACAGGGTGAAATTAAAGTTTTGCGCTTTTTACAAGACCTCTATACCTCAATAACACTGTAAGATTGTGGAAAGATAAAAACTGTGTTTGATAGATATTTTTACGTAGAATTCAGTGGCGTACCTGAATATCTTTTTTGAGGGGAAGTTTTTGAAATATGACACAAACATATGATTTTTTTAATGGGACACCCTGTCTTTTCTTGCACCAATATATAGATGCAACTTTTGTCATTTCAATGATATATAATAGTAAACACATTTGTTTTTAAAATATGAAAAATTAAATAAGTTTCATTATTGAATGGAATTTTTAAATATTTTAGTAAGCAACTATTTACCAGAAGAAGAAAAACTTTTAAATCAACATAACAACCATATAATTGTTACTAGATACAGCAATACAAATAATATAAAAACAAATTCAAGAAATTATAAAGTTTAATAATATATAATATAATATTTTACAAATCAGAGAAACTGTTCAAATTGATTACCATTTTCCCTAACACATAATTCGCATGTTGTTTCTATTCTTCTTAAAACATTATGAATTATTAATGGTTTTCTCTACCAATCTAAAAAAACCCGTTCAGTGGCCTCCCGAAGCTTTTCCAATGTGGTATGTTGGTTTGAATAAATTATATTCTTCAAATACTCTCCACAAAAAAAATCCAAAATCGACGGATCAGGAGACCTGGGAGGCTACCTAACGGGACCGTTAGTTCCGATCCAACGCTCTCCAAATAAATTTTCTAAAAAGGGTTTTACAATATGCGAGTTGTGTACCAGGGCACCGTCCTGCTGGAAATAAATTCGATTCAAATGTGCAAGGGGAACTTCATCTAGCATTTGTGGTAGGATATTTTGCAAAATCTGTAAGTATTTTCCTGCGGTTAATTTATCCTCAAATATGTAAAAATTTATTTGGATGCCCAATATAAAGCACGCCACACTGAATCCAAATCTTTTTTGTTGTGGTCGCTCGAATGGCAAGTGGGGGTTATTTTGGTCCCAATGCCTTCTATTTTGTCTATTAAAAATTCCGGCACTACTTATATAGGCCTCGTCAGATCATATTATTTTCTTTGCGAAATTGGGATTGACTTGAACCTTCTGCAAAAACCAGTCGCAAAACATTAACCGCTTTTCTGCATCACTGGGACTCAAATGATGAACAATCTTCATTTTATATGGTTTATACTTGTGCTTTTTCAGTATCTTCTGCACTTTTGTTTTACTCGCTCCCACCTCATTTTCAATATGCCTACAAGATGTTTGCGGATTTGATACCAGAACATGAATTCACTGTCTTCTCGATTTTCTTTGACATAAACTTTTGCTTTTGGTTTAGAGAAAGACCCAAAGTTGAGCAGGTTATATTTGGTTCGCGAAATTGTTGAGATACTCGGCTGCCGTCTTTCTGGAAACCTATATAAGAATACATGTTTTACTAACGAAAACAACACTAATATTTATAGAGCTAATACCTATTTAAATACATCTCAGTCGCCTGAACGTAGTGTTCATTGCACTGATTTAAACAACTTAACATATCATATTTTCCTCTATTACAATATCCCCTTTTCTCCATTATTAAATACTCTATCAATTTTTAATTTCACTCTACTATTGTTACTACCACGCCGTAGAATATTTTAAAAACTCTAAACGAAAATCACAGATCAAGTAAATTTGTTTTATTTGTTTTTCTCATGCAGCTTTGATTTCTAACAAACAATTGTTAATAAATTAGAATTAAAGACTATATATTATATCAATAGTTTATATTTTTACCTTTTTTGGACATTTAGAGAGATTGAAATATATAAGTATTATATACAATTGAAATGAGAAAAGTTGCATCTATATATTAGTGCAAGAAAATACAGGGTGTCCCATTAAAAAAATCATATTGTTACAAGCTACTATTAGGCAACCCGTCAAACACACAAGCGCCGAAAGCAATGCATATACTACAGAACCCTAGAATTTTCTAGTATACAGTGTGTCCAAATTTCGAGTCTCTACATTGTGATTTCAGTTATTATAAGAGATAGAAATTGGGTTAAATGGGGAAAGATTTGGAGGAATCCAGGCCAGTTTTGTATCCGTTTACAAAATTGGTGTAAGTTGTCTGGTTTTGGAGATATTCGAAGAAAACTAAAAATGGCGGATTTTGTTTTTTGATAATAAAACATGAATCATAAGTCGCACCATCACAAGACTTGCACATTATTAAGACACTTTTCTAAAAGGAGTATTTTAGCATAAACAGAATCATTCGACTGTCGTTTGTTTTCGAGGAAACGCCCACAACTTTTGTTTTTCTTATGGCCGCCATTTTGAATATTAAGTGAATATTATGCGCCTTAAAAGTACCTTTTCAAAAATATGCCACACGTCTATAAAAAAATGCAAAACTATCCTAAATTTTAAAAGTAACTAAATTTGTATGTTGTATAACGTTTGGTAATCCCAACAGGGCGAAAATTTGATTTCTACTTTATGAAAAGTACAATACACATTTTATAATGTACACAAACAGCATTTGTCACAAATTATTAATTATGGTGGTACTAGAGTTAAAATGATATCGTTTTATAATAGTAGGCGGTGGTATGTGACAAAACCCAACAATTGAATTACAGTTATATTTCAAACAAATTCTAAAATTTAGATAAACTTGTGTGTTACGTCATCATCGAACATTTATTGGAATTGGTGACAATAAATACTTTGTGCGGGTATCCTACAGTTTTTCAGTGAAACATTATATACCGACAGTGAAAGTGCGTGAACACAGTTGCATTCGAACCCTTGCAGAAGACGGTTGTGTGAGAGCTTTTGAAAGCGACACCGACACCCAATCGTGCGTGTTTTTGGTTGTCCGTCAAACCTCTTGTGTGTGAACGTTTATTGCCCACAGCGGCACAGGCTTTAAGGTATTTATGCCCTTTATTAAGTAGTTTGGTGTAGTTGTTTTTAGTTATTACATAACCGCTCCACCGCCAATCGGTATTGCTACAAAAAGCAATTGGTCCTTCCCTATAATTAGCATATCTATATCACCTCATTAACACCCCATCAAGCCATTGTGTGTGTTGTAAGTTTTGGTGCCGGTGGTGCTGCATTTTTAATTTAAAAAATGGCACATGTCTACAAGTTTTCGAATGAGGAAAAGTTTGATATGCTAAATACTTATTTACAATCGTTTCGGAACGCTGATACGGCATCCGCCAGATATTTGGAATTGTATCCAGAAAGACGACAACCGCATAAAACATACTTCAGAAAAATTGTAATGAATTTACTGAATTATGGTGCTTTTGAACAGACTAGGGAACAATACGACTTAAACAATAGGGAACGTGTTCTAAGCATTACTGAGGCGGTAACACGAAATCCATCCACATCCGTAAAATCTGTAAGCCGTGAACTTAATATTCCAAAATCAACTGTTCATAATATTTTAAAAAAGGAAAAGTTTCATCCTTATAAACCTACTATTGTCCAAGGCCTCAAAAGAGAAGATTTCGCCAGACGAATGCGTTTTTGTAATTGGTACCGCACTTTCCAGAATTGATAATATGGACAGACGAAACGCGGTTTACCAATTGCGGGGTGTTCAATAAACATAACACGCATCACTGGAGCACTGAAAATCATCATCTGACGGCGCAACGCAAATTTCAAACGAGATATGGATTTAACGTTTGGTGTGGTATCTTAGGTAGTTAATTATGATATAAATATTTTAGTAAATTAACCAATGTAATTAATACTTTTATAGGTAATAATTTGAATGGACCCTTTTATTTTGTCAATAACCTCAATGGCGCCAGATATACGGAATTGTTAAGAGACCAAATAATTCCGGCTATTAGAGGACTTGTACCAAATGATGATGATTTTCGAAAACTATGGTTTCAGCAAGATGGTTGTAAAGCTCACAATTCCCGAGAAGTTAGCGCCCTATAGTCTGAACATTTTGGCCAAAATATTATATGCAATAGTGGACCAATTATGTGGCCGGCAAGATCACCAGATCTTACACCACTTGATTTTTATTTATGGGGTTTTGCTAAAAATGAGGTATATGAGTTTGAACCGCCTCATAATATAAACGAACTGCAGGAAAGAGTCCGTGACATTCTTAACTCTATAAATAGGCGCACGTTAAGCAAAGTTGTACGGAAAGTTTTAATTAATTGTCGAATGTGCCGTGATGCAAACGGATAGCATTTTCAGCATCTACGGGAAGGAATTTAGATGATAGTTTGCTGTTTCGGTCACATTTAATTTTGTTCCCTAAATTAGATAAGATAGGCTACAGTTTTATGCTTAAGTTAATTTTAAGATTTATATCCAATACTTTACGAGTTCTTCTTAACAAAATGTATGTGGTACTACTACTACTACTACTGTTTGGAAAGTAGAAATCAAATTTTTGCCCTGTTGGGATTACCAAACGTTATAGAACATACAAATTTAGTTATTTTTAAAATTTAGGATAGTTTTGCATTTTTTTATAGACATGTGGCATATCTTTGAAAAGGTAATTTTAGGGCGCATAATATTCACTTAATATTCAAAATGGCGGCCATAAGAAAAACAAAAGTTGTGGGCGTTTCCTCGAAAACAAAAGACAGTCGAATGATTCTGTTTATGCTAAAATACTCCTTTTAGAAAAGTGTCTTAATAATGTGCAAGTCTTGTGATGGTGCGACTTATGATTCATGTTTTATTATCAAAAAACAAAATCCGCCATTTTTAGTTTTCTTCGAATATCTCCAAAACCAGACAACTTACACCAATTTTGTAAACGGATACAAAACTGGCCTGGATTCCTCCAAATCTTTCCCCATTTAACCCAATTTCTATCTCTTATAATAACTGAAATCACAATGTAGAGACTCGAAATTTGGACACACTGTATACTGGAGTATGAACTATCCTTTTAATTCAGGGTATATATAAGACCGTTGATGAGGTACAGAGTTAGTCTATATCAGAATGTCGTATATAAATCATCTCGTATATAGTTACTTGTTCGTTATGTTCTGAAAGTCTTTAGCAGATATAAATTTGTGTTATGTGAAGTGTATATTGTACCGTCAGCTTGTGGAATACATAAATAGGCAAAAGTGTAATAAATAAATAATAGTAGTGTTAGTGTTGTTAATAGACCTATGGTTAAGGATTTAGTTTAAGAAGATATTAGTGCTTGTAAATAGCATTAGTGTGATAGTGCTTCATTGTTAATTGGACTGAAAACATTTATAAATAAGACATATACTGTTAATTGGACTTATGAATAGTGAGTAATAAAGACTTTTATTACTACTTGTTTTAAATTAGTGAAACGCGTTTATAGTAGCCGCTACAATATGTTTGTGTCGTATTTCAAAAACTGCCTCCCAAAAAAAAAATTTAGGTACCGAAAACAATGAGGGCTATGGAAATTCTGTTAATGGCATTGTAAGTTTCACAAAAAAGTAGCAACAGTTTGCGAAAATCGCAAAACTCTAACTGCAACAAATAAACGAGATAATTCGGTTTTGCAACGAACTTGGGACACACTGTACACCTATGGTTAGGAAAGATACCTAATGGCAGGGCACCGAATTGGGGTAAGAAGAGGATAAATGACCGACTAGTTCCGAAACCCATAGGGTTGTTTGCTGTACCTGACTTAATCTTGAAGTTGATTTTTTGTCGATGTACTAATGGATGTGAGAGTGGCATGTGTGATTGTGTAAGAGCATCGCTAAACTGCTATGTAACATGCCCAAATTGCAAGGGCAACTGCAACAATGGAGTCGCAATAATCATTCAGGAAGAAGGCGACGACAACGACTTCTATGCTATAGCAATTTCTTTGGACGACTCCACTGCTGACGAAGATGAACGAGCCCCGACACTTCCATCTCAAAAAACACCCATGTGTAGCCTTTAATGTACATGCTTTCCATTTTTGAATTATTATCAATTCATTGTATGATTCGTAATAATTTAATAAAAGCTATAATTATAAAAAGTATCGTGTTTCAGTTGCAATTACTTTATTTCCATTGTTTTGGTGCTGATATTCATCATGACACCAGGTTTCAACAGTTAAAATGCATCAGACACACAACATACTTATCTCTAGAGGAACATCGAAATTGAGCGTACATTTTATAACTTTTGATTCGTTGAAGATAAAATGACAAAAGTGCATATCTATTGAAAAAATTTAATACCCTACAATTTCTTTTCTGACATTTTTTATGAAGAACGATCTTGGGAGGCACTAGAAGCAAATAGTTGTTAAACAAGTGAGGTATTTTTCGAAAATTATAGATTTTCAATAAGGTGTATCTTGAAAAACCGTTGGGAATTCGACAAAAAGACATAGAAACAATTGTATAGAAAATTTATTAGGCTTTTACTTTATCTGAAACATTTTGCTCTGTAGTGCACCGTTTCCGTAATATAAGCGAAAATAAAAATTGAACTTCTCCGCCCAGTACTCCCACTTTTATCTCACCTCCTAGGGCTGGAAGTTCTAGTATGCTTACTTCCTAAGTATTGCTAGCAAAGTACATCATCATCATTAGGTCTTCAGTCATGGAACTGGTTAGACGCGTACCCTCATTCTTTCTTATTTCTAACTAACCTATACATTTCCCTGAAATTGCAGTCTGCATCTATCACTATCTGATCTATGTCTACATCTACCTCTTTTGTCCTATCTCTGCTTGTAATATATCCCATACTATTTTTCAAAAATTCCTTAGAACGTATTCTGCCCTTCTATTTCTCCCCAGATATCCTTGTCCCCCTACTATTTCTATAACCTATTTATTATTAACTTTGTCTGTCCATGCTGTCATCCTCATACATCGGAAGCACAGTATTTCAAAGGGCTGGCATCATTTTTCTGTCTGTTTTTCAGGCTGCCCGTATTTCACAGGCATAATGTGCTGTGCTCCACACATATGCTTTCAACAATTTTCCTCTTGTTCTATGTTTGTTATCTTTCATCATAGGCGCTGTTCTTTCTTGTTAGATGCAGTTTGGTTCCCTTCTATTCTTTAATAATTATATACCCTTCTACGACATTCAGTGGTTGTGAAGGAGGGTAAGCAGCCTGCGGCTGCCAAGTTCCTCTAACACTTACACATTTACCGATTTAATATTTTTTTCAATATATTTTTTCGCACAGTCAACATTAGTTGCAGATATTTCACAACCAACACCTGTGGTTGTTTATAATAATCATCAGATTTATCTGCGTTTATTTTTTCGTCATTAGGTTTTTCGTCTCACAACAGGTTGGACATGTACCTGCACTTATTTATATACTGATCTAGCCTACACAGTTCCCTGTAATTCTCACACAGCATGTATACAGCTCGGTTCCCCTTCTGTTGTTTTCTAATTTTATGCCCTATTTCATCGAGATTCAGTGAAGGGGGTTAAGCAGCCTGTGGTTGCCAAGATCCCCCAACACTTAGACATTTGCCGAAATAATAGTTTTCTAATAAATCCTTTCACACAATAAACATTATTTGAGAATATTGCAAAACCAATGCTTGTAGTTGCTTATAATAATCATCATGTTTAATTATAGTTACTTTCTTCGTCATTAATTTATCCATCTTGGGACTGGTTGGATGCGTACCTCCATTGATTTTTATTCTGAGCTAACGTACACATCTCCCTGAAACACCTACAGCCTACATCTTTCACTATCTGTGTGCAGTAGTCTAACCTAGGTCTACCTCTTCTTCTTTTTTTCTATCTCTGCTTCTAGTATATTCCGCACTATTCCCTTATTCCGTAGTATGTGGCCTATCATTCTCTCTCCTATTTTTTACCATTTTCCACATATTTCTTTCTTCCCTTACCATTTTAGTACCTTGTTCTTAACTTTGTCCATGAAATCTTCATCATACGTCTGTAGCACTACATTTCCAAAGCTTCTACCTTTTTCTTGTCCACTTCTCCTACTGTCCATGCTTCACAGCCTTACAGTGCTGTGCTCCACACATATGTTTTAAGCAATCCTTTCCTTTTTTCTATGTTTGTTGTCTTTGAACACAGTAGTTGCTTTTTCTTGTTAAATGTAGCACGCCCTTGTCCTAATCTTTGTTTTATATCTTTTGTGCTTTCGCATCCTGCGTTATTTGGCTTCCTAGGTGACAATAATCCATAACCTCTTTTAAGTTCGTGTTACATATTTGTATCCTTGTTTTTGATTTATTTTCCCCTCCTTTGCATACTAGTTCTTTATTTGCGGTTTTGTTAATTTTCATACCGTATCTCTCTGTTAGAACCGTTTCCATTTCATTAAGAGTAGTTTCTAACTTTTCCTTGCTAGACGCTACTACCTAGCCGCAGTCGGCTTAACTCCCGTCACATACCTTACATGTGATTTTCCAATGCTCCACCCGAAGGTACTACATTGGCCAGGAAACGATTTCTTTTACCTGGAAAATTTGGAATTTTGCCGAACCCTTGCTGTTCCAAGCAAGGTAAGGATCTTTAACGTGCGTGACAACACTCACACACGGGACCTCCATTTTACCTCTCATCCGAACGAGGGTGTATTTTTGTGAAAAATGCTCGCGTAACATTTTTCAAGCGGACCGTGTCGGGATTCGAACCCAGGACCTTGGGCGTAGTAGTCACACTCATGCCACTACGCAACGGAGCCGCCTAGACGCTAATACCGTTATATCATCTGCAAATCTAAGAATATAAATTTTTTTGTCCCTGCATAGTAATTCGAAATGTCTTTCTGTATTTGACAGTATTTATAGCCCCTTCAATGTACAAGTTAAAAATTAATGGGGATAGGGCATATCCCTGTTTCATCCCTTTCCTATTGTTTACTTCTCTACGTTCCTGCACTAATTCTATTACTGCTGTTTGCTCTTTGTATAAGCTATGTACTATTCGTCTATCCCTATAACTCATTCCAATCTTTTTGAGTATTTCGAACATTTTTTTTCCATTTCACATTGTCGTATGCTTATTCCAGATCTACAAACCCTATATACATGCTTTCCCCCTTTTCTATTGTTTTCTCTATTATCACTCTCAGAGCTAAAATGGCCTCACGTGATTCCCTGTTTCGCCTAAACCCTAATTGGTATTCTACTAGTATTTCTTCAGCCCGTTTTTCCATTCGTCTTTGTACAATTCCAGTTAATATTTTTGACACGTGTGCCGTCAAACTTATTGTTCGAAAATTTTCACGTCTATCCACGCCCTTTTTTATAGTTACTATAATGTTAAGTTTGAAATCTTTGGGTATCCTGCCTGTCTCATACATATAGCTCATAAGTTGGAAGAGACGTTCTGTTACTGCTTGTCCAGTGGCTTTTAGAGTTTTTGCTTGCACCTTATCTGTACCCGGTGCCTTACCATTTTTCAAACCCTTTAATGCTAATTCAAATCTCGTCTCGAAGTATAGGATATCCCAAGTCATCATTTTCAATGTCTGATTCCTGTTCTAATGCAGTTAGTTCCTCTCCTGCATATAAATTCCCTATATATTATTGCCATCTGCCCACTTTCTCTACATTTTCTATACTGACGTTTCCCCCCACGTCCCTTGTATTTTTGCTATACGGTTTTATATCCCTAAAATTCATTCTAATTAGTTTGTATCCTTCATCTGCCTTTCCTGCTTTCATCTTAATTTGTACCTCTTTGCACTTTTCATCAATCCATTGTTCTTTAGCGTTCTTTGCATTTGCAAATAATTTCCCATTTTATGGCTTTGTATCTCTATTTTCAAATTTTGTCTGATATATTTTTGTATTTTCGTCTTTCTTCTATTAAATTCAGGATATCCTTTGTTATCCATGGTTTCTTTTTTTTGTGTATACCCCAGAATATCTCTAGCCGCCATGTCTAGACTGGATTTAATGTTATTCCATTCTGTTTCTACTTCCTTAGTATCAGACATTTTCCCGATATCTTTGAACAATTCATTTGACTTTTTTCGAATCTTTTTGGAATATCTTTATCTTTTAGGTTCTCTGAGTCTAAGTGCCTTTTCCGTTTCTTTTTCAAATTTTTAAATTTAAATGCAGCCTTCATAATTACAATGTTGTGGTCAGTGTCTATATCTGCCGTTGTCTAACAAGAATGTAATCTATTTGATATCTTCTTATATTTTCTGGCATCTTCCACGTGTATCGTCTTCTAACATGATGTTGAAATAATGTGTTTGTTATGATTAAATTGCTCTTGTCACAAAATTCTACCAGTCTATTTCCCCTGTCGTTTCTCGTGCCTAAACCAAATAAACCTACTACCGCTCCTTCTCTACCTTCACCTACCACTGCTTTAAAATCCCCCCGTAATTATTAAATTTTCGTGTCCTTTTATGTATCTTAATATGTCTTCGATATCTTTGTACATCTCTCATACCTCTTTGTCACTGTAGCTAGAGGTGGGCATGTATACTTGTATTATTACCGTGTTGACCGGTTTAGATTCTAATCTAACCATGAGTACTTTTTCGTTCTTTTGTAAGTAATTTTCTACACGGTATCCTATCTTTTTCCGCATAACTATCCCCACGTCTAAATTTCCTTCGTCTGCTCCTGTATAAATTATCCTGAAGTTTCCACTCCAGAAATCCCCTGCCTCTGGCCACCGAACTTCGCTGATCCCTACTATGTCTAGTGATAACCTATTCATTTCGATTTGTAAGTTCTCTAGCTTACCTACTTGCTTCATACTTCTAACATTCCACGCTCCGGCTCGTAAAATGTTTCCGATTCTTATTTTTAACTTTCCGATCACACCCTGCAAAGTAGTTCCCTCCCAGAGATCCGAATGGGAGACTATTTCAACTCCGGAATCTTTTACCCCAGAGAATGCCATCATTTTATTATAATTTAGGTACGCTGTGCACTTGAGAGGTAATGTGGTAGTTTCCCGTTGCTTTTTACATCGCGGTAGTGTGTCTTAGACTGCCGTACCGACCCCTATGGTCTGTGCCAATCTAAGTACCGAAAGAGCCGCTGCTTTTTTTTCGGGGGGACCTGTCTTAGTCTGGTTCCTCACTAACGACCCTACTACTTTGGTTGGACCTGTAGTTTGGCTCTTTAGCTCATTTGAACACACAAGCCATTTCACCTGTTCTAGTAATCTAGAACTTCGGCAAGGTGCAGGTCCATTCGAAATGGTAGCAAAGTACGTGAAATCAAAAATTTTCGCATATACTATGCATTCTGCTACACACCTTTTTTGAGCACTCACTGACTGGATTAATAATACTTTAAAAGTTAAACCAACCAAAATGTTAACTTTGCAACAACTCTGCTAGAGGCAGTATATAGACATACGCACCTAAAGTTAAGAAAACTGGAATTGACTGAATGATTAAGGAAATATTAATTTCACTACTCATACCATAAACACAGTCACAGAATTATCGCTAATCTAATCTGTTACAAAGTTTATTGGATAAAACACGTGGGTTTTTGTATATAGTTCATCCATAAAGAAATCGAACAAAAAGTGTTGTTTAACTTGGTGAAAGTGGAAATAGTTTAAACTGTGATGAGTAAGTACTGAAGCTTTTGTTAAATATGTGGTGGTTTTAGTTAGACACGTTGTCATCCAACTTCATTCTTAAAATTTTGAAGAATGGCTAGAATGGCTTATATTTTAAAATCTGCAATTATTTCAGAAATTTCTGCTGTATATTCTAAATATCGCTAACCTGCATCAAACGATGTTTTAAGAAATATATTGTTGTATGCATCATGTAGATTGCAATATTAAATTCGCTAGTAATTCAAATTTCAGTTATGGTCTATTTATTTCTCATGCATGAATAATTTTAGTCAACGGCATTAGCTTGTATATAGCTGAGAATATTAACCTAATTTTAATACAAGTAAGCACTACTCTAAAATTCTGTTAGCCTGAACCGTTTCATTGTAAGGACGATACGATAACAATGTATGTAAATTGTAAATTAATAGATTAGATAACAAATGACAGTGCACTATCTGAATATCCACAATCGTCGAGTAAAGTTTTATCTCGACCTAAATGCTTTAACACATGTCCAAAAATAGCATTTTCAAAATAACCTCACATAAAATAAGCGATGCTATATTTTAGAAGTTGGAAACCATCTACTACTGTTGGAAAGTTAAAACTGAGAAAAAGAGCTTTCATTTTTATTTACAGCCATTGAAAACTGAACGATTATAAAACGATTTATGTTTTGGAAATAGGTAATTTACGTGAAATATACCACATTTTCCAATAAAATCTCAAAAAAAGTAAATAGACTAAAAGTTATGGCAGATATTGCGTTTTTCTTAGGCGTGCGGTTTCAATTGGGCGATTGTGGTTTAAGAAAAATGCCGTACGGCGTTTTTGTTAAGCATGTATTGATATTGTTGATTTACTTTGTTAAGAGCTATTTAAACTACCGTTTAAAACATAGTTTTTATTATAAATAACATTCTTAACAAATGGTAACAAAATACATCAATAGAATGTACAAAGCAATAAAACACACATTTCTGTGAAATTGCAAAAATTGAAAATAAACATAACCCGATTAATCATGACAATTTCTAATTGGAATATTAATTAAAAAATCTAGCCTATTTTTTGGAATTAATGCGCTTAAATTATTTAATATATTTTTTTGTTTTTGTCTGGTAATTTACATCCATTTGGTTTGGTTGTCTTAATTTGAAGGAAATCTAAGCAGTTTGGCGGTTCATAATCAGAGTATGATACCTTAAATAGGAGGTAGTATTCGCATCCTAGTACTGTTACTTGCACATCATCATCATTTTGTTTACGACCTTACTTAAAGTCGGTTTGACGCAGCTCTAACTTCTTTTCTATTCTGAGCTAATCTAAAAAGTTCTACATACCCTTCACAACCTAAATTTCTAATAATGTAACTAATACAGCTTGGTCTAGGTCTTCCTATACTCTTCTACCTTTTCTTATCTACCTGGCTTTACATAGATATTAGCAACCTGGTGGTTGTTAAAGAACTTCAACATGTTTACATGATTCCCATTCATAAGAAAATGAAATATTACCTGGTTATCCCCTCCAAAAAAGGATGTGTTAAATTATTTTTATGGTAAGGCTTAAGCAACGAATCGCTGCCAACATGCCAGCCCGCTAACTATTTGTGAGTTATGTCATGGTGACATTTAGTTAACTGATTTTTATTTATTTATTTATTTTTATTTTGTTTTCGAACTTACTTAAGGTCGGTTTGACTCCTCTCTAAATTCTTTTCTATTCTGAGCTACTCTAAAAAGGTCTACATAGCCTTCACAACATAAATCTCTAACAATTTGACTAATATATCTTTGTCTAGACCTTCCTATTGTCTTTTTATTTGGTAATCTATAATCCAAGACCTTACTAAATAGTCCCTCATGTCTTAACTGGTGCCCTGTCATTCTATCTCTCCTGAACTTTAATTGTTTCTACATACAGGATTCCTCACCTATCCTTCTATAAACTTCCTCATTTGTTACTCTATATGTCCAACTAATCTTTAACATTCTCCTATAACACCAAGTTTCAAAAGCTTCTATCTTTTTGTTATCTACCGCTTTAATAGTCCAAGTTTCACTACCGTAAATAGAACGCTCCATACGTACAACTTTAAGAAACTTTTCTATTATCTAAACTAATACTATAAGCTTTTAGTAAGTCTTTCTTTTTTAAAAACAATTTTCTACTTTGAGCTATTCTAGCTACTGTATTACTTCTGCTACGTCCGTCTTTTGTAATTATACTACCTAAATAGCAAAATTCATCTACCTCCTCTAACTCGGTATTACCTATTTTTAAAAAACCAAAAGATTTAGAACTAGGCGGCAACTCACTTGTCATTCTCTTCGTCTTTACTGAGTTAATTCTCATACTATAGTTACTCTCTAGTATCTCATCTAAAATATTTAAAAACTCTCCTAACTCTTTTCTAGGCTCTGCTATAATGGCTATATCATCTGCAAAACATAACATGTCTATTTTCTGTCCCTGTACACTAATACCTATCTCTTTTCTCTCTCTAGCTAAGTTTAAAGCTTCCTCAATATAAACACTAAAAATCAAAGGAGATAGTATACAGCCCTGTCTAACACAATTTCTAATCTTAGCTTCCTTTTTATTTCATCAAATCTAATTACTACGCTTATCCCTATAGTAGGGCATAAAGAATACTACTATAGTAAGTCTGCTTATCGTAAAAGGCGATTAAAAGGCGCAGCAAGGGGCAGCAGCCTTGCTGGCTAAAAGATATTGGAAGAGCGTCGGTTGGTCTCGGGCGATCCTCAATAATTTACAAGCTTGTTGGGGGTTGGCCGTGACGGATACGGCTTTTTGCTAAAATCTTTAAAAACTGCGTTGTGGAAGATATGGGAGCCTACCACAATATTTCCCAGGTGTGCGTGGCCTAAAACACGAAATACATATGATGGAGAGCTCACAAGTAAAATTCTTGTACGGAGGTAAAATACTCCCTCTTTCGGATCTCCGGGAGGAGGTACTTTGGACTCGTCATCGCAAGAATATAAAACAACAGTTTGATTTAGTGATAGGGACTTGGAATGTAAGGTCATTACTTAGAGTACATAAGTTAACGAATTTATTAGTCGAAATGAGAAAGGACATTTTAGGTATTAGTGAGGTCAGATAGCCAGATAGTAATGACTTTTGGACAGGCAGAGGTAGGAATAGTGTTAGGTAAACGATTAGGACGTAAAGTTAAAGAGTACTTACAATTGTGATAGAATAATTATGGTTAGATTGAGTACAAAACCCACAGACACTGTTTTAGTTCAGGTTTACATGCCAACAACTCAGTACGAGGATGAAGAAGTAGAAAAGGTATACGAGGATATAAATAGTATAGAGAGAAAAGTAAAAGGAGATGAGAATTTAATAGTTATGGGCGATTTTAATGCGTCAGTGGTAGAAGGTAGTGAGGAAAAAATGGTAGGAAAATTTGGGTATGGCAGACGAAATGATAGAGGAGAAAGATTAGTTGAGTTTTGCCAGGAACATACATTAGTAACTGTAAACACCCTATTCGAACAATATCTTAGGAGAAAATATACCTGGAAAGCGCCAGGTGATAGGGCTAGATAACAAATAGATCATATTTTAGTTAAACAAAGATTTAGAAACCAAGTTAAAAACTGTTGTAGTTATCCAGGGGCTGACATAGATAGCGACCATAACTTAGTTAAAATGAGAAAGGTTGAAAGAGAGGGATGGGATCTAGGTAAGTTTAATGATAGTAGGGTAAAAGAGGAATATAAACAAGTATTAGATAATAAGAGCAAAGAGATAGCTGTAGGAGAGAACGTAGAAAATAGATGGAAAGAAATAAAACTGACTGTACATGATACAGCAACACTGACTATAGGTAAGAAAAAAATAGAAGCGAGAAAACCGTGGGTAACAAAGGAGATATTAGATTTAATAGAGAATAGAAGAAAGCTTAAACCTTTCAGAGATGTGGATAGTGAAAGTAAGCAAAAATATAATACAGTTAGAAATAAGATAGTACATGAGTGTAGAAAAGCTAGAAATAAATGGATGGAGGAGAATTGTAAGGGAATACAAAATGATTTGAGAGTAGGTAAGACAGACAGGGCTTACAGGGCAGTTAAAAAGTTTTTTGGGGAAGATAGGAAAAAATATAATGGTATTAGAGACGAGAATAATGAACTTCTAATACATAAAGTTAAGGTATCAGATAGATGGAAAAGATATTTAGAAGATTTATATAAGGGAGACGATATGGATGAGTTAGAGAACGACCAAGAAGAGGATGTAGAAATAGAGTTCTCAATATTAAGAGAGGAATTTGATAGAGCTGTTTGGAATCTTAAACTAAATAAAGCGCCCGGAATAGACGATATTCCAGCAGAATTAATAAAATATGCAAGTCAGAAAACTTTAGACAGATTATATAAACTAGTAAAAGTAATATATTACACAGGTGAGGTTCCAATAGATTTCGAAAAAAATATTATTATCCCAATCCCAAAAAAGTCAGGAGCTGATAGGTGTGAGAATTTTAGAACGGTTAGTTTAACTTCCCACGCTTTCAAAATACTAACACGATAATCAAAAATAGAGTTGAAGCTTTGACTGAGAATTATTTAGGCGAATACCAATATGGTTTTTGTAAAGACAGAGGGACTAGAGAACCGATACTAATGATTAGGGTAATTATCGAAAAAAGGTTACAAAAAAATAAAAAGACTCATTTTGCATTTGATAGGTTTAATTGGATTGTTATGTTCAGGGTTTTCTGAAACATAGGAATCTTTCATAGGGATAGAAAAATTATTTACAGTCTATATAAAAACCAAAGCGTAGTAATTCATCATCATTTTGTTTTCGACTTACTTAAGGTCGGTTTGACGCAGCTCTAACTTCTTTTCTATTCTGTGCTAATCTAAAAAGCTCTACATACCCTTCACAACCTACATTTCTAATAATTTGACTAATATAGTTTGGTCTAGATCATCCTATATCCTTCTATCTTTTTCCTATCCAGCTGGCTCTACATAGATATTAGCATCCTGATGGTTGTTAAAGAACTCTAACATGTTTACATGATTAATATTTATAAAAAAATGAAATATAACCTGGTTATCCGCTTCAAAAAGGGAAAGTGTTAAATTATGTGTTATGGTAAGGCTTAAGCAACGAAACGCTACCAACATGCCAGACCGCTAACTAATTGTGATTTATGTCCTGGTGATATTTAGTTAACTGATTTTTATTTTTTTTTGTTTTGTTTTCGAACTTACTTAAAGTCGGTTTGACGCAGCTCTAAATTCTTTTCTATTCTGAGCTAGTCTAAAAAGGTCTACATACCCTTCACAACTTAAATCTCTAATAATTTGATTAATATAGCTTTGTCTAGGCCTTCTTACTCTATTTTTATTTGGTAGTCTATAATCTAAGACTTTACCAAATAGTCCCTCATGTCTTAACTGGTGCCCTATCATTCTATCTCTCCTGACCTTCAATTGTTTCCACATACAGGGATCTTCACCTATCCTTCTATAAACTTCCTCGTTTGTTGCTCTATCTGTCCAACTAATCTTTAACATTCTCCTATAACACCAAATTTCAAAAGCTTCTATCTTTTTCTTATCTACTTCTTTAATTGTCCAAGTCTCACTACCGTATAGTAGAACGCGCCATACGTACGACTCTAAGAAACTTTTTCTACTATCTAAACTAATACTATTAGCTATTAGTAAGTTTTTCTTTTTTAAAAACATTTTTCTAGCTTGAGCTATTCTAGCTACTATATCCCTTCTGCTACGTCCATCCTTTGTAATTATACTACCTAAATAGCAAAATTCATCTACCTCCTCTAACTCGGTATTACCTATTTTTAATTTTGGTTTAGAACTAGGCTGTAACTCACTTGTCATTATTTTTGTCTTTACTGAGTTAATTCTCATACTATAGTTTGTAGCAATTTTATTTTCCACCTAATATATATCCGTATAATCAATCCTTTTTTAAATATTAAATAATATAATACATTATAATGTTATCCAATCCACTTAATTTAATAACATCTTCTGTCCAATAAAGAACTAGTATTTAGTTCATGTTAAAAGTTAAATTCTACGGTGACAATATATAAGCTCTTGTTTGGTATCCTTCCTAAAGCCCCCTCTACTCAGGAACCGCAAGGTAACGCTGTTACCAGGCAGCGACAAGCTCGGCCCGCACTTCTAACACAGCTGGGGTTAAAGCAGGTCGAAAATGGTTCTTAGGAACGATGTCCTTCATTGATTTTGTTGTTGGAAGCGTGCACGATGGAAGATTGCAAGTGTAAGCCATCTTCAAAATTGTTTTGGATGGTCCATTTTTTGTTGAAACCAGTCGTGGAGAACGATGAAGTTTTTGTTAAAAGACCGTTAGGAACATGTAACTTTGGGAATAATTTAATTTAAAATATATTGCAACGTAAATTATAAATAAGCAACTTTTCTGAATGGTATTCATGCGAAATTGATGAAAACAATTCTATTCTTGTATAATATGGAATCACATATATAATTTATTCAAGTTAATTACAAACAACATTTGCTTTCTTGTGGTGTGAATTACTCCTGGAACATCTGTAAATTGAAACGCAGAGAATGGAGGCCAAGTGACGTGTTTTTCAGAATGCAGCACAACTATTTGTTTAAAATGGAAGTTTCCATAGTTAATGGTGACGTAAGCCCGAAGCAGGTATTTTGGTATTTTGGTGCAAATTGGAGTTCTGGTATGTACAAAAAATTACGTTCGTATGTTGTTTGAACTATCGACGTAGTAACGAGATAAATTTTACTTTAACCGACTTGTGTTAACTTTGAACAGGTCAAGGACAGACCTCAATTATATTTTTCGTTGTTATACGATATGAATCTGTAATTTGTTCCTACATAATTCTTTTATTAACTCAATGAAACATCAGAAGATGTCACTACTAATTAGATAAAGTAAATTCTTATAACTTTGAACCTTTAGAAATTAAATTTTTACATTTGATATTTTATGAATACTTATCTGTAATTATCTACTGTGAAATTAAGGTAGATCTACCGTAATTAACTTTTTGCTATAAATAAGCAATTTATGCTTTGTCAATTTGTTATATAAACCTCACTAAATAGTAATTGGTACGGATATATTCAGTACCATTGTAATTAACTCTTTCTAATTTAAATTAACTTATAAAGAAAGAAATATTTTTTTGTGGAAAAGTACATTATTGAATACCAAAAAGAATAGATTCTTATTTTCGGACTAAAGACTATCTTTTATTTAAGAGGAATGAAAGTCGATTCTGATTGTATTTAATTATTTTTGAGTTTGAATGCACAAACAGTGCTTTTCTTTGTTTAATTTGTTCACAGGTGCAATGGAGGATTGCTAAGGTCAAAGTCGAGCCATAAGGTAAGATACTTCAAAGATTAGGTGGTCTTTAAAAATTATATAGCGGTTATAGGAGAAAGGTTTCCGCATTAGCCTTGTACAAGGGACTTGTATTAGGTCTCCCCAGTATAAAAAAATACGGTGGCGCCTTATTCTTATTACTAGTGGTTGCAATTACACCCCGACCCACAGCTCATTTTCTACCCAGAGCATATAGTTCGACTAGCCGCTATACCTTCGAGATTTCCTCAACATAGAGCCACCTTCCATCTTAACTTGCCGTGGGCTCCCTTCCTAATTATCGGAAATTCTCGTTAACTAAAAAAAGAATAGTTAAAGGTTATAAGTTACTCCGTAGTATCTCATCTAAAATATTTAAAAACTCTCCTAACTCTTTTCTAGACTCTGCTATAATGGCTGTATCATCTGCAAAACGTAACATGTCTATTTTCTGTCCCTCTTCATATTGAGAACCCTATTTCTACATCCTCTTCTTAGTCGTCCTGTAACTCACCCATTACGTCTCCCTTATACATATAAATCTTCTAAATATTTTTACCATCTATCTGCTACATCAACTTTATTTATTAGAAGCTCATTATTCTCATCTTTAATACCATACCTGTCTGTCATACCTACTCTCAAATCATCTAGCATTCTCTTACATTTCTCCGCCATCCATTTATTTCTAGCTTTTCTACACTCGTGTACTCTTATTTCTAACTCTATTATATTTTGCCTACTTTCACTATCCAATTCGCTGAAAGGTTTAAGCGTTCTTCTATTTTCTATTAAATCTAATATCTCCTTTGTTACCCAGGGTTTTCTCGCTTCTATTTTTTTCTTACCTATAGTTTGTGTTGCTGTATTATGTACAGCCCTTTCTATTTCTTTCCATCTATTTACTACGTTCCTATAGCTATCTTTTTGATCTTATTATCTAATACTTGTTTATATTCCTCTTTTACCTCACTATCATTAAGTTGATCTAAATCCCACCCCTCTCTTTTAACCTTTTTTAATTTTTGGAATTTTAGATTACACTTCATTTTAACTAAGTTATGATCGCTATCTATGTCAGCCCCTGGATAACTACGACAGTTTTTAACTTGATTTCTAGATCTTTGTTTAACTAAAGTGTAATCTTTTTGGTATCTATCCCGATCATCTGGCGCTTTCCAGCTATATCTTCTCCTAACATGTTGTTCGAATAGGGTGTTTAGAGTTACTAATCTATGTTCCTGGCAAAACTCAACTAATCTTTTTCCACCATCATTTCGTTTGCCATACCCAAAGTTTCCTACCATTTTTTCCTCACTACCTTCTCCCACTGACGCATTAAAATTGCTAATAACTATTAAATTCTCATCTTCCTTTACTTTTCTCACTATACTATATATATATATATATATATATATATATATATATAAAGACAAGTTATTTGCAGTCCGCAATAAGAAAATTGTATTTAAAGTAAGATGTATCTGTAAACAAACTCTTATGAAAATAATAAGAGCCATTGACAAATACAAATCGGGCTGGTAGTTATATAGCCATTAACAAAACATTAGCTTTATTAATTCATAGGGGAGGAAACATCCACTGACCAATGGTTTCGACTTGTTAGCCTCATCAGAGTGGACTGTTCCCAAGAACCCTATGAAGTAATCGAAGCTATTATAATGATATAATTTCGAAACAATCACTGTACTATGGCAAAAGTAAATAAAACCGCCATCAGGTGATAAAACACCAACACTACTAAAGTGTGGAAGTACAGAATTGAACCGAAACTACATAATAAATTTTAAAAATGACTTTAAAAGTACGTATGGCCTTTGAGATTTGCGGAATGTTACAGCAAAATTTATTTGCTAACGTAACAAACCTTCTCGTGGCGACACCCGGGTTCATGCCCCAAAGGCAATTCAAATAAACAAAGACAAGTTATTTGCAGTCCGCAATAAGAAAATTGTATTTAAAGTAAGATGTATCTGTAAACAAACTCTTATGAAAATAATAAGAGCCATTGACAAATACAAATCGGGCTGGTAGTTATATAGCCATTAACAAAACATTAGCTTTATTAATTCATAGGGGAGGAAACATCCACTGACCAATGGTTTCGGCTTGTTAGCCTCATCAGAGTGGACTGTTCCCAAGAACCCTATGAAGTAATCGAAGCTATTATAATGATATAATTTCGAAACAATCACTGTACTATGGCAAAAGTAAATAAAACCGCCATCAGGTGATAAAACACCAACACTACTAAAGTGTGGAAGTACAGAATTGAACCGAAACTACATAATAAATTTTAAAAATGACTATAAAAGTACGTATGGCCTTTGAGATTTGCGGAATGTTACAGCAAAATTTATTTGCTAACGTAACAAACCTTCTCGTGGCGACACCCGGGTTCATGCCCCAAAGGCAATTCAAATAAACAAAGACAAGTTATTTGCAGTCCGCAATAAGAAAATTGTATTTAAAGTAAGATGTATCTGTAAACAAACTCTTATGAAAATAATAAGAGCCATTGACAAATACAAATCGGGCTGGTAGTTATATAGCCATTAACAAAACATTAGCTTTATTAATTCATAGGGGAGGAAACATCCACTGACCAATGGTTAGCCTCATCAGAGTGGACTGTTCCCAAGAACCCTATGAAGTAATCGAAGCTATTATAATGATATAATTTCGAAACAATCACTGTACTATGGCAAAAGTAAATAAAACCGCCATCAGGTGATAAAACACCAACACTACTAAAGTGTGGAAGTACAGAATTGAACCGAAACTACATAATAAATTTTAAAAATGACTATAAAAGTACGTATGGCCTTTGAGATTTGCGGAATGTTACAGCAAAATTTATTTGCTAACGTAACAAACCTTCTCGTGGCGACACCGGTTCATGCCCCAAAAGCAATTCAAATAAACAAAGACAAGTTATTTGCAGTCCGCAATAAGAAAATTGTATTTAAAGTAAGATGTATCTGTAAACAAACTCTTATGAAAATAATAAGAGCCATGGACAAATACAAATCGGGCTGGTAGTTATATAGCCATTAACAAAACATTAGCTTTATTATTCATGGGGAGGAAACATCCACTGACCAATGGTTTCGGCTTGTTAGCCTCATCAGAGTGGACTGTTCCCAAGAACCCTATGAAGTAATCGAAGCTATTATAATGATATAATTTCGAAACAATCACTGTACTATGGCAAAAGTAAATAAAACCGCCATCAGGTGATAAAACACCAACACTACTAAAGTGTGGAAGTACAGAATTGAACCGAAACTACATAATAAATTTTAAAAATGACTATAAAAGTACGTATGGCCTTTGAGATTTGCGGAATGTTACAGCAAAATTTATTTGCTAACGTAACAAACCTTCTCGTGGCGACACCCGGGTTCATGCCCCAAAGGCAATTCAAATAAACAAAGACAAGTTATTTGCAGTCCGCAATAAGAAAATTGTATTTAAAGTAAGATGTATCTGTAAACAAACTCTTATGAAAATAATAAGAGCCATTGACAAATACAAATCGGGCTGGTAGTTATATAGCCATTAACAAAACATTAGCTTTATTAATTCATAGGGGAGGAAACATCCACTGACCAATGGTTTCGGCTTGTTAGCCTCATCAGAGTGGACTGTTCCCAAGAACCCTATGAAGTAATCGAAGCTATTATAATGATATAATTTCGAAACAATCACTGTACTATGGCAAAAGTAAATAAAACCGCCATCAGGTGATAAAACACCAACACTACTAAAGTGTGGAAGTACAGAATTGAACCGAAACTACATAATAAATTTTAAAATGACTATAAAAGTACGTATGGCCTTTGAGATTTGCGGAATGTTACAGCAAAATTTATTTGCTAACGTAACAAACCTTCTCGTGGCGACACCGGGTTCATGCCCCAAAGGCAATTCAAATAAACAAAGACAAGTTATTTGCAGTCCGCAATAAGAAAATTGTATTTAAAGTAAGATGTATCTGTAAACAAACTCTTATGAAAATAATAAGAGCCATTGACAAATACAAATCGGGCTGGTAGTTATATAGCCATTAACAAAACATTAGCTTTATTAATTCATAGGGAGGAAACATCCACTGACCAATGGTTTCGGCTTGTTAGCCTCATCAGAGTGGACTGTTCCCAAGAACCCTATGAAGTAATCAAGCTATTATAATGATATAATTTCGAAACAATCACTGTACTATGGCAAAAGTAAATAAAACCGCCATCAGGTGATAAAACACCAACACTACTAAAGTGTGGAAGTACAGAATTGAACCGAAACTACATAATAAATTTTAAAATGACTATAAAAGTACGTATGGCCTTTGAGATTTGCGGAATGTTACAGCAAAATTTATTTGCTAACGTAACAAACCTTCTCGTGGCGACACCCGGGTTCATGCCCCAAAAGGCAATTCAAATAAACAAAGACAAGTTATTTGCAGTCCGCAATAAGAAAATTGTATTTAAAGTAAGATGTATCTGTAAACAAACTCTTATGAAAATAATAAGAGCCATTGACAAATACAAATCGGGCTGGTAGTTATATAGCCATTAACAAAACATTAGCTTTATTAATTCATAGGGAGGAAACATCCACTGACCAATGGTTTCGGCTTGTTAGCCTCATCAGAGTGGACTGTTCCCAAGAACCCTATGAAGTAATCGAAGCTATTATAATGATATAATTTCGAAACAATCACTGTACTATGGCAAAAGTAAATAAAACCGCCATCAGGTGATAAAACACCAACACTACTAAAGTGTGGAAGTACAGAATTGAACCGAAACTACATAATAAATTTTAAAATGACTATAAAAGTACGTATGGCCTTTGAGATTTGCGGAATGTTACAGCAAAATTTATTTGCTAACGTAACAAACCTTCTCGTGGCGACACCGGGTTCATGCCCCAAAAGCAATTCAAATAAACAAAGACAAGTTATTTGCAGTCCGCAATAAGAAAATTGTATTTAAAGTAAGATGTATTTGTAAACAAACTCTTATGAAAATAATAAGAGCCATGGACAAATACAAATCGGGCTGGTAGTTATATAGCCATTAACAAAACATTAGCTTTATTAATTCATAGGGAGGAAACATCCACTGACCAATGGTTTCGGCTTGTTAGCCTCATCAGAGTGGACTGTTCCCAAGAACCCTATGAAGTAATCGAAGCTATTATAATGATATAATTTCGAAACAATCACTGTACTATGGCAAAAGTAAATAAAACCGCCATCAGGTGATAAAACACCAACACTACTAAAGTGTGGAAGTACAGAATTGAACCGAAACTACATAATAAATTTTAAAATGACTATAAAGTACGTATGCCTTTGAGATTTGCGGAATGTTACAGCAAAATTTATTTGCTAACGTAACAAACCTTCTCGTGGCGACACCGGGTTCATGCCCCAAAGGCAATTCAAATAAACAAAGACAAGTTATTTGCAGTCCGCAATAAGAAAATTGTATTAAAGTAAGATGTATCTGTAAACAAACTCTTATGAAAATAATAAGAGCCATTGACAAATACAAATCGGGCTGGTAGTTATATAGCCATTAACAAAACATTAGCTTTATTAATTCATGGGAGGAAACATCCACTGACCAATGGTTTCGGCTTGTTAGCCTCATCAGAGTGGATGTTCCCAAGAACCCTATGAAGTAATCGAAGCTATTATAATGATATAATTTCGAAACAATCACTGTACTATGGCAAAAGTAAATAAAACCGCCATCAGGTGATAAAACACCAACACTACTAAAGTGTGGAAGTACAGAATTGAACCGAAACTACATAATAAATTTTAAAATGACTATAAAAGTACGTTGGCCTTTGAGATTTGCGGAATGTTACAGCAAAATTTATTTGCTAACGTAACAAACCTTCTCGTGGCGACACCGGGTTCATGCCCCAAAAAGGCAATTCAAATAAACAAAGACAAGTTATTTGCAGTCCGCAATAAGAAAATTGTAAAAGTAAGATGTATCTGTAAACAAACTCTTATGAAAATAATAAGAGCCATTGACAAATACAAATCGGGCTGGTAGTTATATAGCCATTAACAAAACATTAGCTTTATTAATTCATGGGAGGAAACATCCACTGACCAATGGTTTCGGCTTGTTAGCCTCATCAGAGTGGATGTTCCCAAGAACCCTATGAAGTAATCGAAGCTATTATTTTAAAAACAAAAGATAGCTTAGGCGGAATTACGCAAATTTTTTCTTTAAAACTTTGGACCCGGTTCTCCCAAAAATTAAAAACCAATTTTCAGCCGCATAAGAAATTATTAAATAAATGTTTTCCCTTAAATAATAACCATCTCTCCTGTAGTTTAAGCCATTAACAAAACATTAGCTTTATTAATTCATAGGGAGAAACATCCACTGACCAATGGTTTCGGCTTGTTAGCCTCATCAGAGTGGACTGTTCCCAAGAACCCTATGAAGTAATCGAAGCTATTATAATGAATAATTTCGAAACAATCACTGTACTATGGCAAAAGTAAATAAAACCGCCATCAGGTGATAAAACACCAACACTACTAAAGTGTGGAAGTACAGAATTGAACCGAAACTACATAATAAATTTTAAAATGACTATAAAAGTACGTATGGCCTTTGAGATTTGCGGAATGTTACAGCAAAATTTATTTGCAAACGTAACAAACCTTCTCGTGGCGACACCCGGGTTCATGCCCCAAAGGCAATTCAAATAAAAAAGACAAGTTATTTGCAGTCCGCAATAAGAAAATTGTATTTAAAGTAAGATGTATCTGTAAACAAACTCTTATGAAAATAATAAAGCCATTGACAAATACAAATCGGGCTGGTAGTTATATAGCCATTAACAAAACATTAGCTTTATTAATTCATGGGGAGGAAACATCCACTGACCAATGGTTTCGGCTTGTTAGCCTCATCAGAGTGGAATGTTCCCAAGAACCCTATGAAGTAATCGAAGCTATTATAATGATATAATTTCGAAACAATCACTGTACTATGGCAAAAGTAAATAAAACCGCCATCAGGTGATAAAACACCAACACTACTAAAGTGTGGAAGTACAGAATTGAACCGAAACTACATAATAAATTTTAAAATGACTATAAAAGTACGTATGCCTTTGAGATTTGCGGAATGTTACAGCAAAATTTATTTGCAACGTAACAAACCTTCTCGTGGCGACACCCGGGTTCATGCCCCAAAAGGCAATTCAAATAAACAAAGACAAGTTATTTGCAGTCCGCAATAAGAAAATTGATATAAAAAAAAAAAAAAAAAAAAAAAAAACCCCCCCCCATGGGAGAAACATCCACTGACCAATGGTTTCCTTTAGCCTCATCAGAGTGGATGTTCCCAAGAACCCTATGAAGTAATCGAAGCTATTATAATGATATAATTTCGAAACAATCACTGTACTATGGCAAAAGTAAATAAAACCGCCATCAGGTGATAAAACACCAACACTACTAAAGTGTGGAAGTACAGAATTGAACCGAAACTACATAATAAATTTTAAAATGACTATAAAAGTACGTGGCCTTTGAGATTTGCGGAATGTTACAGCAAAAATTGCTAACGTAACAAACCTTCTGTGGCGACACCGGTTCATGCCCAAGGCAATTCAAATAAACAAAGACAAGTTATTTGCAGTCCGCAATAAGAAAATTGTAAAAGTAAGATGTATCTGTAAACAAACTCTTATGAAAATAATAAGAGCCATTGACAAATACAAATCGGGCTGGTAGTTATATAGCCATTAACAAAACATTAGATTTTTCTGGGAAAACACCATGACCAATGGTTTCGGTTTTATCTGAGTGGATGTTCCCAAGAACCCTAATAATCAATATTATAATTTAATTTCAAACAATCACTGTATTGGCAAAAGTAAATAAAACCGCCATCAGGTGATAAAACACCAACACTACTAAAGTGTGGAAGTACAGAATTGAACCGAAACTACATAATAAATTTTATAAATGACTATAAAAGTACGTATGGCCTTTGAGATTTGCGGAATGTTACAGCAAAATTTATTTGCTAACGTAACAAACCTTCTCGTGGCGACACCCGGGTTCATGCCCCAAAAGCAATTCAAATAAACAAAGACAAGTTATTTGCAGTCCGCAATAAGAAAATTGTATATAAAGTAAGATGTATCTGTAAACAAACTCTTATGAAAATAATAGAGCCATTGACAAATACTTAATCGGGCTGGTAGTTATATAGCCATTAACAAAACATTAGCTTTGATTAGTTCATCATTGTAGGCAAACATCCACTGACCAATGGTTTCGGCTTGTTAGCCTCATCAGAGTGGACTGTTCCCAAGAACCCTATGAAAGTAGATCGAAGCTATTATCAATGATATAATTTGAAACAATCACTGATATATGGCAAAGTGTACAATTACAAACTGCCTTCTATGGTTGATATAAACACCAACACTACTAAAGTGTGGAAGTACAGAATTGAACCTGAAACTACATAATAAATTTTAAAATGACTATAAAAGTACGTAGACTTTGAATTGCGAATTTTACAGCAAAATTTATTTGCAAATTAACAAACCTTTCTTCGACACCGGGTTCATGCCCCAAAGATATTCAAATAAACAAAGACAAGTTATTTGCTTTCCGATAGAAAATTGTCCTGGAATAAGATAAATCTGTAAACAAACTCTTATGAAACAAGTGACTTTTCAAATACAAATCTGTTTGGTAGTTATATAGGAATTAACAAAACATTAGGTTTTAATTCCAAGGGAGTAATTTCCATTGACCAATGGTTTGGCTTGTTAGCCTCAAAGAGTGGATGTTCTAAGAACCCTATGAACGTAAGTCAAGATTATAATTATATATTCCGAATTATCACTTTAACAGGTCAAAAGTAAATAAGACCTCAATTAGGTGATAAAACTAACACTATGAATCTGTGAAGTACAGAATTGAATCTTTATTACATAATAAATTTATAAAATGACTATAAAAGTACATAAAGCCTTTGAGATTTGCGGAATTTACCTTTAAAAATTTATTTGCATATTTTATGAAACCTTCTCGTGGCGACACCCGGGTTCATGTGAAATAAGGTAATTCAAATAAACAAAGACAAGTTATTTGCAGTCCGCAATAAGAAATTTGTATTTTATAGTAAGACCTACTAAAAGTAATTGGTACGGATATATTCAGTACCATTGTAATTAACTCTTTCTAATTTAAATTAACTTATAAAGAAAGAAATATTTTTTGTGAAAAGTACATTATTGAATACCAAAAGAATAGATTCTTATTTTCGGACTAAAGACTATCTTTTATTTAAGAGGAATGAAAGTCGATTCTGATTGTATTTAATTATTTTTGAGTTTGAATGCACAAACAGTGCTTTTCTTTGTTTAATTTGTTCACAGGTGCAATGGAGGATTGCTAAGGTCAAAGTCGAGCCATAAGGTAAGATACTTCAAAGATTAGGTGGTCTTTAAAAATTATATAGCGGTTATAGGAGAAAGGTTTCCGCATTAGCCTTGTACAAGGGACTTGTATTAGGTCTCCCAGTATAAAAAATACGGTGGCGCCTTATTCTTATTACTAGTGGTTGCAATTACACCCCGACCCACAGCTCATTTTCTACCCAGAGCATATGGTTCGACTAGCCGCTATACCTTCGAGATTTCCTCAACATAGAGCCACCTTCCATCTTAACTTGCCGTGGGCTCCTTCCTAATTATCGGAAATTCTCGTTAACTAAAAAAGAATAGTTAAAGGTTATAAGTTACTCCGTAGTATCTCATCTAAAATATTTAAAACTCTCCTAACTCTTTTCTAGACTCTGCTATAATGGCTGTATCATCTGCAAAACGTAACATGTCTATTTTCTGTCCCTCTTCATATTGAGAACCCTATTTCTACATCCTCTTCTTAGTCGTCCTGTAACTCACCCATTACGTCTCCCTTATACATATAAATCTTCTAAATATTTTTACCATCTATCTGCTACATCAACTTTATTTATTAGAAGCTCATTATTCTCATCTTTAATACCATACCTGTCTGTCATACCTACTCTCAAATCATCTAGCATTCTCTTACATTTCTCCGCCATCCATTTATTTCTAGCTTTTCTACACTCGTGTACTCTTATTTCTAACTCTATTATATTTTTGCCTACTTTCACTATCCAATTCGCTGAAAGGTTTAAGCGTTCTTCTATTTTCTATTAAATCTAATATCTCCTTTGTTACCCAGGGTTTTCTCGCTTCTATTTTTTTCTTACCTATAGTTTGTGTTGCTGTATTATGTACAGCCCTTTCTATTTCTTTCCATCTATTTACTACGTTCCTATAGCTATCTTTTTGATCTTATTATCTAATACTTGTTTATATTCCTCTTTTACCTCACTATCATTAAGTTGATCTAAATCCCACCCCTCTCTTTTAACCTTTTTTAATTTTTGGAATTTTAGATTACACTTCATTTTAACTAAGTTATGATCGCTATCTATGTCAGCCCCTGGATAACTACGACAGTTTTAACTTGATTTCTAGATCTTTGTTTAACTAAAGTGTAATCTTTTGGTATCTATCCCGATCATCTGGCGCTTTCCAGCTATATCTTCTCCTAACATGTTGTTCGAATAGGGTGTTTAGAGTTACTAATCTATGTTCCTGGCAAAACTCAACTAATCTTTTTCCTCCATCATTTCGTTTGCCATACCCAAAGTTTCCTACCATTTTTCCTCACTACCTTCTCCCACTGACGCATTAAAATTGCTAATAACTATTAAATTCTCATCTTCCTTTACTTTTCTCACTATACTTATATATATATATATATATATATATATATATATATATATATATATAAAGACAAGTTATTTGCAGTCCGCAATAAGAAAATTGTATTTAAAGTAAGATGTATCTGTAAACAAACTCTTATGAAAATAATAAGAGCCATTGACAAATACAAATCGGGCTGGTAGTTATATAGCCATTAACAAAACATTAGCTTTATTAATTCATAGGGAGGAAACATCCACTGACCAATGGTTTCGGCTTGTTAGCCTCATCAGAGTGGACTGTTCCCAAGAACCCTATGAAGTAATCGAAGCTATTATAATGATATAATTTCGAAACAATCACTGTACTATGGCAAAAGTAAATAAAACCGCCATCAGGTGATAAAACACTAACACTACTAAAGTGTGGAAGTACAGAATTGAACCGAAACTACATAATAAATTTTAAAAATGACTATAAAAGTACGTATGGCCTTTGAGATTTGCGGAATGTTACAGCAAAATTTATTTGCTAACGTAACAAACCTTCTCGTGGCGACAACCGGGTTCATGCCCCAAAGGCAATTCAAATAAACAAAGACAAGTTATTTGCAGTCCGCAATAAGAAAATTGTATTTAAAGTAAGATGTATCTGTAAACAAACTCTTATGAAAATAATAAGAGCCATTGACAAATACAAATCGGGCTGGTAGTTATATAGCCATTAACAAAACATTAGCTTTATTAATTCATAGGGGAGGAAACATCCACTGACCAATGGTTTCGGCTTGTTAGCCTCATCAGAGTGGACTGTTCCCAAGAACCCTATGAAGTAATCGAAGCTATTATAATGATATAATTTCGAAACAATCACTGTACTATGGCAAAAGTAAATAAAACCGCCATCAGGTGATAAAACACCAACACTACTAAAGTGTGGAAGTACAGAATTGAACCGAAACTACATAATAAATTTTAAAAATGACTATAAAAGTACGTATGGCCTTTGAGATTTGCGGAATGTTACAGCAAAATTTATTTGCTAACGTAACAAACCTTCTCGTGGCGACACCCGGGTTCATGCCCCAAAAGCAATTCAAATAAACAAAGACAAGTTATTTGCAGTCCGCAATAAGAAAATTGTATTTAAAGTAAGATGTATCTGTAAACAAACTCTTATGAAAATAATAAGAGCCATGGACAAATACAAATCGGGCTGGTAGTTATATAGCCATTAACAAAACATTAGCTTTATTAATTCATAGGGGAGGAAACATCCACTGACCAATGGTTTCGGCTTGTTAGCCTCATCAGAGTGGACTGTTCCCAAGAACCCTATGAAGTAATCGAAGCTATTATAATGATATAATTTCGAAACAATCACTGTACTATGGCAAAAGTAAATAAAACCGCCATCAGGTGATAAAACACCAACACTACTAAAGTGTGGAAGTACAGAATTGAACCGAAACTACATAATAAATTTTTAAAATGACTATAAAAGTACGTATGGCCTTTGAGATTTGCGGAATGTTACAGCAAAATTTATTTGCTAACGTAACAAACCTTCTCGTGGCGACACCCGGGTTCATGCCCCAAAAGCAATTCAAATAAACAAAGACAAGTTATTTGCAGTCCGCAATAAGAAAATTGTATTTAAAGTAAGATGTATCTGTAAACAAACTCTTATGAAAATAATAAGAGCCATGGACAAATACAAATCGGGCTGGTAGTTATATAGCCATTAACAAAACATTAGCTTTATTAATTCATAGGGGAGGAAACATCCACTGACCAATGGTTTCGGCTTGTTAGCCTCATCAGAGTGGACTGTTCCCAAGAACCCTATGAAGTAATCGAAGCTATTATAATGATATAATTTCGAAACAATCACTGTACTATGGCAAAAGTAAATAAAACCGCCATCAGGTGATAAAACACCAACACTACTAAAGTGTGGAAGTACAGAATTGAACCGAAACTACATAATAAATTTTAAAATGACTATAAAAGTACGTATGGCCTTTGAGATTTGCGGAATGTTACAGCAAAATTTATTTGCTAACGTAACAAACCTTCTCGTGGCGACACCCGGGTTCATGCCCCAAAGCAATTCAAATAAACAAAGACAAGTTATTTGCAGTCCGCAATAAGAAAATTGTATTTAAAGTAAGATGTATCTGTAAACAAACTCTTATGAAAATAATAAGAGCCATTAAAATAAAATGGGTGGTATTATTAGCCATTACAAAATTACTTTATAATCATAGGGAAAACACCACTACCAAGGTTTGGTGTTACCATGAGGATTCCCAAAACCTATAAAATGAACTATAAATGATATTTGAAAAATCGAATGGTAAAAGAAATAAAACGCCTAGGTAAAAACCCACACACAAGTTGGAAAGAATTAACAAACAAAAAAATTTTAAAATGATAAAAAGTATTGCTTTGAGATTTGGAATACAGAAAATTTATTGCAAGAACAAACCTTCGGGCCCGGGTTATGCCCCAAAACAATAAATAAACAAAAATTATTTGAGCCAATAAGAAAATTGTTTAAGTAGTTACTAAACAAATCTTTAAAAAAACCATGGAAAATAAAATCGGCTGTATTATATACATTACAAAACATTAGCTTTATTAATTCAAGGAGAAAACACGACCAAGGTTTGCTTACCTCTAGGTGGAGTTCCCAAGAACCCATAATAATCAAGCTATTATAATGATATAATTTCGAAACAATCACTGTACTATGGCAAAAGTAAATAAAACCGCCATCAGGTGATAAAACACCAACACTACTAAAGTGTGGAAGTACAGAATTGAACCGAAACTACATAATAAATTTTTAAAATGACTATAAAAGTACGTATGGCCTTTGAGATTTGCGGAATGTTACAGCAAAATTTATTTGCTAACGTAACAAACCTTCTCGTGGCGACACCCGGGTTCATGCCCCAAAAGCAATTCAAATAAACAAAGACAAGTTATTTGCAGTCCGCAATAAGAAAATTGTATTTAAAGTAAGATGTATCTGTAAACAAACTCTTATGAAAATAATAAGAGCCATTGACAAATACAAATCGGGCTGGTAGTTATATAGCCATTAACAAAACATTAGCTTTATTAATTCATAGGGGAGGAAACATCCACTGACCAATGGTTTCGGCTTGTTAGCCTCATCAGAGTGGACTGTTCCCAAGAACCCTATGAAGTAATCGAAGCTATTATAATGATATAATTTCGAAACAATCACTGTACTATGGCAAAAGTAAATAAAACCGCCATCAGGTGATAAAACACCAACACTACTAAAGTGTGGAAGTACAGAATTGAACCGAAACTACATAATAAATTTTAAAATGACTATAAAAGTACGTATGGCCTTTGAGATTTGCGGAATGTTACAGCAAAATTTATTTGCTAACGTAACAAACCTTCTCGTGGCGACACCCGGGTTCATGCCCCAAAGGCAATTCAAATAAACAAAGACAAGTTATTTGCAGTCCGCAATAAGAAAATTGTATTTAAAGTAAGATGTATCTGTAAACAAACTCTTATGAAAATAATAAGAGCCATTGACAAATACAAATCGGGCTGGTAGTTATATAGCCATTAACAAAACATTAGCTTTATTAATTCATAGGGGAGGAAACATCCACTGACCAATGGTTTCGGCTTGTTAGCCTCATCAGAGTGGACTGTTCCCAAGAACCCTAAATGAAGTATTAATATATAATTTGAAAAATACGAAGGCAAAATAATAAATGCCATAGGTAATAAAACCCAACTACAAAGGAATACAAATTATCAGAAATAAAAAATCTACATATAAATACAGAATGACTTAAATTACGATAAATTTAAAATTATTGAAGTACGAAACCTTTGTTGCGAACCGGTTCAACTCTATGCAACTTAAAACCAAAGCAAGTTATATCGTTAAAAGCAAAGTATTTCAAATAAGAAAGTATTAAAGATCTATGAAAAAATTGCTTAAAAATAATCGAGATTATATACATAAAACATTGCATTATAATTCAGGGTATTATATACATAAGAAACATTGGCTGTTATTAGGTGGACCTCCATGACCCTGTTCGCTGAAGCCTATATAATGAATTTCAAAACCCTATAATTAACAAAGTATATAATGCATAAGTGATAAAACCCACACTATAAAGTAAAAACCATGTCCGGAATACAAACCAAATCTACAAAAGATTAAAGATGACCTAAATTACGATAAATTTAAGATATTAATGTACGATAACAACTTTTTGCGAACACCGTTCATGCCCAACAACTTCAAAACATGTGCAAATTGGGTCAAAGCAAAGTATTTCAAATAAGAAATTATTTAAAGAATCGTATGAAAAAATGATTATGAAAATAAATCAAGCGATTTATACATAAAAGCATTAGCTTTATTAATTCATAGGGAGGAAACATCCACTGACCAATGGTTTTGGCTTGTTAGCCTCATCAGAGTGGACTGTTCCCAAGAACCCTATGAAGTAATCGAAGCTATTATAATGATATAATTTCGAAACAATCACTGTACTATGGCAAAAGTAAATAAAACCGCCATCAGGTGATAAAACACCAACACTACTAAAGTGTGGAAGTACAGAATTGAACCGAAACTACATAATAAATTTTAAAAATGACTATAAAAGTACGTATGGCCTTTGAGATTTGCGGAATGTTACAGCAAAATTTATTTGCTAACGTAACAAACCTTTTCGTGGCGACAACCGGGTTCATGCCCCAAAGGCAATTCAAATAAACAAAGACAAGTTATTTGCAGTCCGCAATAAGAAAATTGTATTTAAAGTAAGATGTATCTGTAAACAAACTCTTATGAAAATAATAAGAGCCATTGACAAATACAAATCGGGCTGGTAGTTATATAGCCATTAACAAAACATTAGCTTTATTAATTCATAGGGGAGGAAACATCCACTGACCAATGGTTTCGGCTTGTTAGCCTCATCAGAGTGGACTGTTCCCAAGAACCCTATGAAGTAATCGAAGCTATTATAATGATATAATTTCGAAACAATCAATGTACTATGGCAAAAGTAAATAAAACCGCCATCAGGTGATAAAACACCAACACTACTAAAGTGTGGAAGTACAGAATTGAACCGAAACTACATAATAAATTTTAAAATGACTATAAAAGTACGTATGGCCTTTGAGATTTGCGGAAGTGTTACAGCAAAATTTATTTGCTAACGTAACAAACCTTCTCGTGGCGACACCCGGGTTCATGTCCCAAAGGCAATTCAAATAAACAAAGACAAGTTATTTGCAGTCCGCAATAAGAAAATTGTATTTAAAGTAAGATGTATCTGTAAACAAACTCTTATGAAAATAATAAGAGCCATTGACAAATACAAATCGGGCTGGTAGTTATATAGCCATTAACAAAACATTAGCTTTATTAATTCATGGGAGGAAACATCCACTGACCAATGGTTTGTTGTTAGCCTCATCAGAGTGGACTGTTCCCAAGAACCCTATGAAGTAATCGAAGCTATTATAATGATATAATTTCGAAACAATCACTGTACTATGGCAAAAGTAAATAAAACCGCCATCAGGTGATAAAACACCAACACTACTAAAGTGTGGAAGTACAGAATTGAACCGAAACTACATAATAAATTTTAAAATGACTATAAAAGTACGTATGGCCTTTGAGATTTGCGGAATGTTACAGCAAAATTTATTTGCTAACGTAACAAACCTTCGTGGCGACACGGGTTCATGCCCCAAAGGCAATTCAAATAAACAAAGACAAGTTATTTGCAGTCCGCAATAAGAAAATTGTATTTAAAGTAAGATGTATCTGTAAACAAACTCTTATGAAAAATAAGAGCCATTGACAACAAATGGTGTTGCATACAAACTTTATATTGGGAATCAACATGTTGCTGTACAGGCTTCCAAACCTTATAATGATATTAAATTTATTCGAAACAATCATGTACTATGGCAAAAGTAAATAAAACCGCCATCAGGTGATAAAACACCAACACTACTAAAGTGTGGAAGTACAGAATTGAACCGAAACTACATAATAAATTTTAAAAATGACTATAAAAGTACGTATGGCCTTTGAGATTTGCGGAGTGTTACAGCAAAATTTATTTGCTAACGTAACAAACCTTCTCGTGGCGACACCCGGGTTCATGCCCCAAAGGCAATTCAAATAAACAAAGACAAGTTATTTGCAGTCCGCAATAAGAAAATTGTATTTAAAGTAAGATGTATCTGTAAACAAACTCTTATGAAAATAATAAGAGCCATTGACAAATACAAATCGGGCTGTTTACAGATACATCTTACTTTAAATACAATTTTCTTATTGCGGACTGCAAATAACTTGTCTTTGTTTATTTGAATTGCCTTTGGGGCATGAACCCGGGTGTCGCCACGAGAAGGTTTGTTACGTTAGCAAATAAATTTTGCTGTAACATTCCGCAAATCTCAAAGGCCATACGTACTTTTATAGTCATTTTTAAAATTTATTATGTAGTTTCGGTTCAATTCTGTACTTCCACACTTTAGTAGTGTTGGTGTTTTATCACCTGATGGCGGTTTTATTTACTTTTGCCATAGTACAGTGATTGTTTCGAAATTATATCATTATAATAGCTTCGATTACTTCATAGGGTTCTTGGGAACAGTCCACTCTGATGAGGCTAACAAGCCGAAACCATTGGTCAGTGGATGTTTCCTCCCCATGAATTAATAAAGCTAATGTTTTGTTAATGGCTATATAACTACCAGCCCGATTTGTATTTGTCAATGGCTCTTATTATTTTCATAAGAGTTTGTTTACAGATACATCTTACTTTAAATATATATATATATATATATATATATATATATATATATATATATATATCCGCGTATACCCTTTCTACTTCCTCATCCATAATTATTCTATCACAATTGTAAGTACTCTTTAACTTTACGTCCTAATCTTTTACCTAACACTATTCCTACCTCTGCCTGTCCATTAGTTGAAGAAGTTGTAATTATTCTATAATTATCTTTCCAAAAGTCTCGACTATCTGGCCATCTCACCTCACTAATATCTAAAATGTCCAGCTTTCCTTTTCTCATTTTGACTAAGAAATTCGTTAACTTATCTACTCTAACTAATGATTTTACATTCCAAGTTTCTATTACTAAATCGAACCGTTGTTTTAAATTCTTCCAATGACGAGCCTCAAGTACCCCTCCCGGAGATCCAAAAGAGGGGGTATTTTACCTCCGGACAAGAATTTTACTTGTGAACTTTTCATCATACATATTTCGTGTTTTAGGCCACGCATACCTGGGAAATATTGTGGGAGGTTCCCATATCTTTCCACAACGCAGTTTTTAAAAATTTTAGCAAAAATCCGTATCCGTCACGGCCAACCCCCAACAACCTTGTAAATTATCGAGGATCACCCGAGATCAACCAACTCTCCTCCAACATCTTTTAGCCAGCAAAGCTGCTACTCCTTGCAGCGACTTTTAATCGCCTTTTACGATAAGCAGGCTTACTATAGAAGAGTTCTTTGTCTCTACTATAGGGATAGTTACTTGCACAATATTTTGTTAATATATTCGATTTGCTTGTTTTTGTTGTGAAACATATGAACGCTACTCAAAAAAATCGTTTACTCCCATTTCTTTTGCATCTACAAAACCATTATTTGCTGTTGCTACTGCAGCCACGAAATCCGAATAGTTCTACCGGATAGTGGAAACTGTCTGCTGACATGTAGATGTGACCTGGTTCAAAATAATTAATTATGATTTTGTAATCGCTAATATCATTGGAGTTAATAATGTATATAAGAAAACTAAAAAACGCCAGTTTTTGTTTTGACTTGAGTGGTTACAAACCAGAGCGTTATAGATTGTAAGTGCCCTCTGTTTTTTGAAAAAGGCATAAAAGCACTATTTAGATCTTCTTGGTCTCTTCCACGTATACCTTCATGCCAAAGAACAACCAATGGTTTAATCTGACTGTGTTTTCCCATGGGCACAAAGCTTTCACTATAAACTAAAAGTTTCTTGGTAAATGTCACTTTCTTAAATGAATTTAATCTGGGTAGCATAATAATTTTTTCTAAGTCAGCAGAAAAATGCCAATTATTTTGATGATTTTCATCAGCTTGGCGTCGGTAGAGGTCACGCGACACTTTAGCCAAATCAATATGGCCTTTCCAAGATTGACATATCTCACAAACATCCAATTGCATACAATCTTCTCTATGTCCATGATGCTTCATACTTTCGCATAGCTCGCATTTTTCGTTACCATGATTAGTGAAAGACGTGTGTTTTTCTTTACTTGACAGCGATATATATTATAAGAAATCTTTATGCCTGGAAACGTATTAAGAGAATCTTCATACATACATTTTACAGTAATATCACGAGGTAGATAACGCGTATTTGGTGCGTGTTCACGTCTGTAATGTGATATTAGCGGGTCGTAAGGCTCTATGTGATTATCTATTTCAGTTTTAGAAATAAAATTTGCTGGATATTTTTTCCACGTTTATCAGCTTAAGCTGTAATGTGACCCTTTAGTGTTTTTGAAAGTACTTCATATACAAACCTATCATTGGTTGATTTATACCCCAATGTAGTTAAATAAAAATGCTTACATGGCCTGTGCAACCAGAAAAAACAGGATGCTTGTTTTTGATAGCTTCAGCCTTAATTTTTTGTTTAGTTGACAAACTGACTATCATTTTCGTTTTTTCTCGAACTGTTCCAGCTTTTGTAAAGTCGGGTTCATCAACAAATATGTGACTCTTCAACAATCTAAAATATAAAAACATTGACATAGATTTATTAGGCGCGTCGTTAGTGTTAAGGAAAACAAACTTTTGCCTTCTCATTGGCCTTAGAAGATAATGTTTCTGTGCGCATGATAATGTCATCGTCATCATATTTAATTTTATCCTTGTCTGAAATTAACTTCTCTACGTAAAACAAATCTGAGATAATCCTCGCAATAACAAACAAACATTTTAAAAGTCTTTACCTCACATACGGTCTTTTCTACGGGAGAGTTTATCGGTACAAGACAGCTGGGTCCAAAATTATAATTAGTGCTTTCACATATAACAAACAACTCTACCAAATTATCTGTAGTTTGTAAGTAGAGTATTGTTTGTATTAATTCCGAGAATATTCTTGGCGGTGTGGTTTCCATTTCACAAGTGACAAGTATGTGATATGGCTTGGTTTTAGCAGTTACCTATAATTGAATAAGAGTGAGTATATTAAAGAATAAAATCTTAAACCAAAGATTTTCTGCTATATGTGGATTTCTGGCAATGCGTGATTAAACGCCTTATTTGCGTATCCTATACATAATGTATAATTTTCTTTGAAGGAATATGTCGCCCAACTTATCTCAGGATGTAATATTAAAGAGTCCGATGTGTATTTATTGCCCTGATTATGTTTTTCCAATAAGATATTTGATATTCGACTGTCAAAGTACGTGCTATTATTTTCCATAAATATTCCATCCTCTGTTACTAGTAGTACATCACAAACACGGTTTGGATTGTTTAAATTGCTCTCCCGATTATTATTTAATTAATCTGGATTATTGTGTTGATCCTTAACTAATTGTAACATTAATTTTGTCCTTTTTGACATTTTAAATCGTATATCAATTTGACCCGACACAGAATAAGATTAAAGTTAATCTTACTATGACACAAACCTCACTCTTCAAGTTGTAACAGGCAAAACGTATGATTCACGCTTAGAAAAAGTGCAGCAACTAATACGTATTTAAGAGGATTTCCGTATTGGACCTTCAGGTACTGCGTTCTTTTTAAGCAACGTAAGGATACTGCATTTTTATTAACCACAGATCCATTTTTTGATGGATACGGCAAAATAGTGTCGTTGTTACGGGTATTTGGGGTTATATACGGCATTGTGACTAAGCACTACTGATTAACCAACGCATAACGATGTAGGTAATAACAAAATCTTATCTTTGATTTTTTTGCACATACGGGAGTTTTCGCTAAGCAGGACAGTACAACGAAATATTTAATCGAAACTTTGTTTTGGTTTGTCTACCAACTTCTAAACTCTATTAGTCATCACCATCATTAATTCTTCAGTCCTGGATCCGGTTAGACGCGCACCTCTATTGTTTCCCATTCTGAGCGACCTACACATTTTCCTGAAATTTCAACTGCCAACATCTTTCAATATCTGCGTGAAATAGTCTAATCTAGGGCCACCTCTTCCGCTACTTTTCTATCTTTGCTTGTAATAAATCCCGCACTATCACACAATGCCTTAGAATGTCTTTACCCTGCTATTCGTCTTATTCTTTTATTGTTTTCCACAGATATCTTATCCCCTTTTACTATTTCTAGAAACTCTTTGTTCTTAACTTTGTCTGTCCATGCTATCATCATCATATATCTTCAGCACCATATTCGAAAGATTTCTACCTTTTTCCTGTCTGCATTCCTACTGTCTCCATTTTATAGCCGTACCGTGCGGTGATTCACACATATGTTTTCAATAATGTTTTCTTTGTTTCTATGTTTGTTGTCTTTCAATATAGGAGTTGCTTTTTCTTGTTAGATACAGAACGGACACCTTTCTATTATTTTCTAAGTATATACCCTATTTCACCAATATTTAGTAGTACGCGAAGAGGGTTAAGCAACCTGACGGCAAACAAGCTCCCCCAATACTTACACATTTGCCGAATTAATATATTTTCAATTAATCCTTTCGCACCTTTTTTTCCTATCTCTGCTTATAATATATACCGCACTATTTCTCTATGCCTTAGAATGTAACCTATAAACCCATCTCTCATATTTTTACTATTTTCTATATATTTCTTTCTTATCCTACTATTTCTAGAACCTCTTTGTTCTTAACGTTGTCTGTCCATGATATCTTCATCATACATCAGTAGCACTAAATTTTAAAGGCTTCTTCTTATCTTTTTTTTGTCCGCTTCTCCTACTGGCCACGTTTCACAGCCGTACAACGCTGTGCTTCACACATATGTTTTAAGCAATCTTTCCTGTGTTTCTATGTTTGTTATCTTTGAACACATTAGTTGCCATTTCTTGTTAAATATAACCCGACCTTGTGCCAATTTCTTTTTTATATCTTTTGTGCTTTTCCCATCTTGCGTTATTTGGCTTCGTAGGTAGCAGAAGTTCTTAACTTCTTGTAACTTCTCGTTTCCTATTTGTTTTCTACTTTTTGATTTTTTCCCCTCGTTTGCGTACTAGTACATCAGTTTATTTTTTCTAGTTATCATACGGTATCTCTCTGTTAGAACTGTGTTCATTTCATTAAGAGCTACCTCTAACTCTTCTTTACTAGATGTTAATACCGCTATATCGTCTGCAAATCTAAGCATATCAATCTTTTGTTCCTGCATAATAGTTCCAAATATTTTTCTAAACTTGATGGTATTCATTGTCTTTTCGATTACAAATTATCAGGGATAGGGCACATTCCTGCCTCATCCCTTTCCTACTATTTACTTTTCTACATTCTTGCTCTATTTCTGTTACCGCTGTTTACTCTTGGTATAAGCTATGTACTATTCGCCTATCCGTATAACTCATTCAAATCCCTTTGAGTATTGTGAACACTCTTTGCCATTTTACATTGTCGAATGCTATTTCCAGTTCTACAAACCCTATATATACGCTTTCTCCTTTTTCTATTGTCTTCTCCATTATCACCCTTAAAGCTAGAATGACCTCATGTGTTCCCCTATTTCACCTAAACCCATACCTTCTCGTAGTATTTCTTTAGTCCTTTTTCCAACCGCCTTTATACAATTCTAGTTAATACCTATGACACTTATTGTTCGAAAATTTAACATCTCTTCATACCTCTCTTTTTTGGTATAGTGGCTATGGAGTTATGTCTAAAATCTTTGGGTATCTCACCTTTTTCATACATATACTTTACAAGTTGGAAGAGACGTTATGTTACTGCATGTTCAGCGGTATTTACAGTTTCTGCGTATACCTTATGTATACCCGGTGCCTAATTGGTTTTCAGACTTTTTAATGCTAACTCAGACTTATTTCTAAGTAAAGAATCCTTTTCAATGTCTGAGTCTTTTTCTAGTCCCGGTTCTGCATATAAATTAGCTAGATATTCTTGCTACCTACATCTCTTTGTGTCCGTTTACACTTCTCATCAATCTATTGTTCTTTAGATTTCCTGCATTTGCAAATCATTTTCTACTTTATGACTTTGTGTTTCTGCTTTCTTACTTCGTCAGGTCTGTTTTAGTATTTCTGCCTTTATTCTATTAAATTTAGCATATCCTTTGCTCCTCATTATTTCTTATTTTTCGTTTGTTTCTACCCTAGAATACCTCTGGCCGCCATGTCTAAGCTGGACTTAATGATATTCCATTCTGTTTCTACTTCCTTAGTATCAGAAATTTTCCCAATGTCTTCCAGTAATTCATTTGACTTTTTGTCGAACCTTTCGTGGATATTTTTGTCTTTTAGTTTCTTAAAGTCAAAGTGCCTTTTTTCGTTCCTTATTTTCAAATTTTTAAATTTACGACTGGTTTTCATAATAACTATGTTGTGGCCAGTATCTATATCTACTTCTGGGTAGTTTTTACAGTCCTTTACTTGATTTCTCAGCCGTTGTCCAACAAGAATGTAATCTATTTGATATATTCCTATATCTTTTGGCATCTTCCACGTATGTTGTCGTCTAGTATTATGTTGAAATAATGTGTTTGCGATTTAAATATTGCATTTTCGCAAAATTTTACCAGCCTATTTCCCCTATCGTTTGGACAATTTTCTAAACAAACTCCATTTTAAAGCTAAAAGTATAAAATTTGAGCCAAAACAAACTAAATAACAAGGAATAACTATAGTTGTTAGATATATTAGTAATTATGAATGGTATTAAACTAGAGTTTGATGTTTATAAACAAGAAACCAATATAAATGCTTTATTGTAGTCTCCTCTAATTATAGTTTTCAACATCAACCGCCATCTAAAAACTTTTTAGTTAATAAATTATTTAATTTTTTTAATGAACCCAGAACTAATGAGAAACGTGCAGTTATTAAACAAATATTTGAAATATAATATTCTCAGAAAATGTAGAAATGGAAGAAACATCCGTAAAGCAACAACCTGCAACTAGCCACCAATAGCGGCGCATTTAAATATATGAAACTATCATTTTATAGAACTTTAATAAGATTTTACTATCAAGGCTGTATTCATGATTAATAACAATAATACCTGTTACGGGTTGGAACCGAATCGTATTAAAAACTAATAAAATTTCGCTTATTGTTCTAAGGAGTATCATCGGGACAAGACCCAGAATGCTACTTCTAAACATGTAGATTTATCAGCTCGATTAAGCCGAGCGATGTTTTGTAGCAAATTAGTTAAGTATATAAGATACCTTTGGACTAAGAGACTCGCTAATCAAGTCAAGTCAAAACTGTTTTGTGGTAAAAATTTATTGCTTTCTAATAAATGGTTTTTAAGACATGTCTTGCGAGTGATACGGTATGCGCTTCAGTGCATTCAATGCCACTTCTCATATAGAGTGAAGTTGGTGATCCTTATTTCTGTTCATTATGGCTCGTTTTTTTAGATTTCTACTGTTTCCTTGATTTCCCTGCTGCAGAAAAGGGGTGTATAAGCTGTCAACTTGTTTGATAAAAATTGATAGTGTCACTGCCGAAGGACTTTACTGACTAGTCCTGAGGTACAGTATACATCCATTTACCATGTTCTGTTCTGGTCAACCTGTTTAATGTATAACAGAGCAAAATTTCATACTCATCCGCGAATTTAATTAGCGAACTGAGAAGCAAATTATTGGAAAATTGTTAAAGCAAATATTTTCTGTCAGAGGAATTTGACTTTGTAAATTAAAAGATGTTATAAAAATAAGAACTTTTGATGTTCAATCTGAATATTTTATGTAGGCGAGAGTAAAACCGCAAAACATGATTAACTTTTGGAGAGGATCTGCATATATTACTAGAGTAAGACTGACTCGTTACTAAAAGAAACGCACATCGCCTACGTTCATCTTTTACGGTTTACATTTATAGAAACATATATTCTCATCAACTTACCTACTTTCCTATTAGCGCTTTCCGTAGTATTTCCTCGAGGAAAACAGACGGGCGAATATAACTTTTTAATATTCCTTTTCGTTAGAGTATCAATCCAAGTTTTTGAGTGCAATTTCGTACCGTTATCTGACAATACAGTTCACGGAACCAAGACCTCACAAAAGTAACTGCTTAACAGTTTAAACACGCTCCTACTAGTAGCATGTTTCAGCGCATGCAATTTTGTTGTGAAAGAATGCACTACCTTCAATAACTGTGTATAAGCCCCTTTTGACATAGGCAACGGACCCATTAACTCTAAGCAATTGAAATTCATCGGTTTCTTACTAGCCTTTGAGCAAAATAATTATTTAAGCGAGGGGTTTGTACATGAAAGATGATTTATTGGTCCCCGTCGACGCCTCAGCTTTCAGATGGTTTTGATCAACAGGTGCGTGAATTTTGCAATTAAGATCTATTTAGATCAAAATAGGTAAATTCGAAATTTTTTGCAAAATCTCTGATATGTTTTAGAATAGTCTAGGGGTTTTGAATATGTATAGAAGTGGCCGTCATGGATTGTGGCGTTCACTTATGATTGAAACCTTGATTACAATATGCCCCAGCTTAAAGCCTTGAAAGACGTGTTATAAATAACAGTTGATATAAATTATTGTAGTGATAATATAAACTAATAATTAGTGCTTGGATAGTTAATTATAGTACTTCGATAATTAGTCATTAAGAATATATCATCGTAGTTGTTCGGTCTCTTTGTCGCACGTTCGCGTGGTTAATTTTAAGTTATTTAAATTTGTAGTCGTAAATCTAATAGTAAAACTGTCATCCCTTGTTCCCTTATATCCTGCCATAAAAATTCCTTGTGCAGGTGTGAATAAGGTGAACAGAGTAGTGAACAAACACTTTTCTTATGGATATCGAAGCAGAACAGTCGTCGGTTTTTTCGTTCGGTACCCGTAAGTTAGTCAAGTGCCGCAGACGTTAGTTGTTAAACCCCCTAAAAAACACAGTGCAAGTGTAACGTAACATAGACTCAATTCGCATACAGTCCACTTGGTTGAAAGAATAGGAACTGCAGCTTAGAACAACAAAACACCGCGGAGGTAAGTCGATGTATAAATTTATAAGACCCCCCGCGCGTGAACAGTAGTTACCAAAGATAATACTTGTACTGTTAGCGATTATCTGAAGATAAATTATTTGTGTACCGTTTAGCAAATTCCTTTGTAGCTACGAGTTGCTGAAAAGGTTTGAATAATCGGTTTGAAAATAAAAAACCGTTGTTATTGCAAACACAGTTTTTGTTACACTGAAAACGATGGAATTAAAATGACGCCTGTCGGTTTCTGACACTTTTACTTTTGGAAACCTTACACGAAACGATCGTCTGTTGTTGGTTACAAATAAGCATTATCGTAAAGCCTTCCCCAGAACCTCCTTAATTTATATAAAGAAATCAATTTTTTTAAACTAACAGTAGTGATTTTAAAAATTATATTTTAAATTGGAACAACGAGCTCTAGCGATTAAGAAATAAAATATAAAGGGTTTTATGTAAAAAATAACTGATTAGTTCAGTTTTTTGGATATTGATCTTTTTTGTTGTATTTTTTAACGAATTCCGAATGACCATAATGAATACTCTACATTGGTATATTTAGACTTTTTTCTAAGACCAATTTTGTGTGTAAAATGGAAACAATTATTCTATACAAATTGATTAAGATTTTCATGAATTGTGTAATTTGTGTATCTTACATGAAACCAACACATCAATTCTTCACCTCAAGTTCTCTTAAAATGTAGCCACATTCAATCAATCATACTGATCATTGGTAATGTAGATAATCCTTTCGTTATCGCTCTTATATTTATTTAAGGTGTATTAAATACTTAAAATGGACCCTAATCCACATCCAAAGCGAGCACCAAATCCCTTTGAAAATGCAAATATTTTTTCTAAAGCTACTTACTGGTAAGTAACAGTTTATACCTCCATTACAATTGACCATAATATTCTATAGGTTTGTTTATCCGCTCCTTCGCAAGGGCGAAGTAGGCGAATTAGATATTTACGAAACATTAAATAATTGGACATCCACTGCACTAGGAAACAAATTAGAGTCGGCATGGAAACTAGAGCAAAAATACGAAAACCCTTGGATCGTGAGACCATTATTGAAGGCGTTTGGACTGAGGATGGTGCTTTTGGGATTAATAGTAGTTGTTGCTAGTTGCATTGGGATGTAAGTATAAGTTTTAAGTAATTTTGGCTATTACATAACTCGTAGGGTAGCAAGACCTCTCATGGTTGGAATGATTGTAAGATTCTTTGATCCGGCTCAAAGCGAATTAACCACGCAGCTCGGACTCATTTATTGTGGTGGATTAACAGTACTCCTATTTGTTAATAATTTAATAGAGCAATTCTACACCTACCAAGTAGATCTTCTAGTACTGAGGATGAAAATTGCTTGCTCAACACTAATTTACAGAAAACTGACTATTATAACGCAAAGTGTAGATGCTCGCGGACAAGCTGTTACGTTGATAACAAAAGATTTAACTTCTGCAGATCAGCTACTCCTGGCTATATATCAACTGATAATTGGAGTTATAATGCTTTCAGTTTTTGGTTATATAATGTACGGGCACATAGGCGTATCTGCACTTATTGCTCTATCATGGTTGTTGATCTACACTCCTATTCAAGGTAATCTACATAAGTCATAGCAATTTAGTATAAGATATTTGTACACTAATTTGACTTTTTTGACAAAAATTTTGATTTTTGTTTTTGCAAACAAAATCAAAATTTACACCTTTTACTAAGCTACTTCTTATGAAAATACTATTTAAGTGGGTTGCGGACCCCCGCCATGGTGACGCTGGCGCCTTTATACATAACATAAGCTAAAAACATTATTTTAGTTGTGAGTTGTGCTTTGGCGCGAGAAGTAACCGCATCGCATCGTTCTTCGAAGCTCTCTGCACCTACAGCTTGGCTTAGGCTAAGTTTACTTGTACTTTTTAGTACATTAAATAAGAATTAAACCTTATAAGAATTATACATTGCTCTTCTCAGGGCGATGGACGGGACGAACCCGAAGCGTGCTTCGGTGACGTTCACAGACAACAGCGACATGGACGCCGAATCAATTAAAATACGCCGACAACGCGAACAACAATCCGACAACGAGACCGAGACAAAACGAACCCGAAAGACAGCTGACAAACCGACGGACAAACATTACACGATCGTGCCCGACGTTCCACCTGTTGAGCCGACGAAGACGCCCATTTCATACGCTACTGCAACTTCCAGCTTACCAACCACGAGCACATCGACATCAAGAACTACATCAAGACCGACCGCAAACGCTACAAACAATACGCCAACTACGAGCAACAGAATCCCGCCCATTTTTATCGCCACATTTCCGGACTTTATCAAGCACGCCAAGGAAATGAAACGGATCACAAAACGAGACCTTAACATACGAGCTACTGGACTTGGTGCACGTATCCACGCAGCTGACGCAGACGAGTTTCGATTCGCACAGGACTATCTAAAGAAACACGCCATCGAGTTTCACACCTACGGACTTAAGACCGAACGACAACTTAAGGTTGTAATACAAGGACTAGCCGCTAACATCACACCTGAAGACGTCACAAATGAATTACTGGAAAGGAAATTTAACGTTGAGCACGTTACAAGACTTCAATCCAAAGAAAAACAATACAGCAACACGTTCCTGGTTATTTTAAAAAATGACGCGACATCACAGACAATTTACGATATTCACGAACTCCTGTACTGCCACGGCGTTAGAGTTGCTGCCTTCCAGTCGAGGGTGGAGATTCCGCAATGCTTTGCTTGTCAACGATACGGACACTCCAGTTTGAACTGCGGATACCGACCTCGCTGCATCAAGTGCAGCAAAGAACACTACGCCTCCGAATGCACGAAAAAACGAGAGACGACACCGACATGCGCTAACTGCAGAGGACCTCACCCCGCGAATTACAGAAATTGTCCAGCCTACAAAGAAATACTCGACAAGAAAAGGAAGACGCACCAACCACCGGTACCGATACTCGCACAGAATAATAATACATCCGACAGCTCCGACTCAGACGAAGAGGAAAGCTGGACGAGAGTCGACCGTAATAAGAAAACACAACCACGCAAGACCCCACAGGAAACACCGACCAAACCGACTGAAACGGTTACGGCAACGACATCCACCACACTTCGTACAGCAGACACCGACAGCTCCTCCGACGTCAGTATGGACAGAACCCCCGAGAAGCGAGTGAAACGAAGACGCAGACGTTCCACGAAGACAAAGGCGACAAAAACAACGACACCGACCATCACCGCAACGCCTACAACGGAAGTCCGCACCATCGAAAGGACTGCTCCGGCTGCCCCAGCACCTGAAGCAGTCACGCCACGAACGAACACCGACCAGGACAGAAAAACCAAGACACTACTGAACAAAGCACTACAGTGGACGCAACGACTCATCTCGACCTACATGGCTGGGGAACCCGTTATGCCGCTTCTACTGAACGCACTGTATGACATTTTCACGATCCTTAATGGATAATCACCGAACACGACGACAACTTCGACTACTCTCTTGGAACGCCAATGGAATTAAACGCAGACTAACTGAACTACGACACTTCCTGACCGAATTCGACATCGATATTGCACTACTCGGTGAGACGAAACTAAACCGCAAACACGACCTCAAGATTGCAAATTACACAACGCACAGGAAAGACAGGACCATCGGACCAGGACAAATAACAAGCGAAGGTGTAGCCGTACTTATACACAGACGAATCACGCATTACGCACTTGACCTTCCGCAAACACAGCTAGATGCTGCAGGCGTGGAAATATACGCAGACGGACAACTACTCAGGCTCATCTCCGTATACCGAAGCCCAACGAGAATACTTTCGACGCAAGACATCGACAACTTAATGCTCGGAGACACCGCCACGATAATCATGGGTGACTTGAACGCTAAACACACCACATGGGGTTCCAGAACCAACAATCGCGACGGACTGACGCTCTTCACTCACCCGCTGGGTAAAGACTTCGACATCACCGGACCAGACACACCAACAAGAATTCCTCCGAATCCAGACCATCAACCTGACGTACTAGACATAACGATAATGAAAAACATACCGTACAACTTCACGACAGAAGTGATGCAAGACGAGCTCCGACCATCTACCGATACTAGCTACGATTCAAACAACGCCATATATACAAGAGACGAATAGCACCGTCACATCGACAAACTGAAGGAAATTCAACGAATACCTACAGCACAAAATAACTTCTGGAAACCCGACCGTCGACACACACGAACAAATCGACGCAGCCACGGAATACATCACTAATTCGTTACAAGAAGCATTAAATCACAGCACAACGACAAGAATCCGGAACACCAGCAGACCACGACTTCCTGAATACCTACGCGACATAATCAAGCACAAAAGGAAGTTAGTCCGGAGATGGCGGATAACGAGGGACCCAGCCATCAAAACCCAACTAAACGCAACACAAGCCTCACTGAAAACTCTACTAGACGAACACAACACCCAACAGTGGACGGAACACATCAACAATGTTCTCGAAACTGAAGGGAACTTACATCGACTCAACAGAGGACTTACAAGAAGACATCGACTATCCAACGCACCACTAGACGGACCAGACGGAAAAATCTACGACGCCCGTGAAAAGGCAAACATATTCGCCACGACACTACAAGAAACATTCTCACCGAACCCGACAACGCACCAGCAACACGAAACACAAGTTAACGAAACCATGGACGAAATACTACAAATGAACCCAGAAGACCACATACCACTCATAACACCGAAAGACACGAAACAAACCATCCTCAGCAACGCAAACAGAAAAGCACCCGGAAAAGACAACATCACAAACCAAGCACTCAAGAACATCACGAAACGCACGCTAGCATACATCACGAGACTGTTCAACGAAATACTTCTACAACGACATTATCCCACAACATGGAAGACTGCAGTCACAGTTATGATTCACAAGACAGGAAAAACAAGGACAAACCCGTCACACTACCGACCGATATCGCTCCTCAGTGCGTTATCCAAAATATTCGAACGACTGCTACTACAGAAACTAAAACATCACCTACGAGACCGACAAGAACAATTCGGCTTCAAAGACGATCACTCGACGACACTACAAATAATTCACGTCATAGACCACATCGCGGAGAACTACAACAGAGCTCACGTCACGACAGCAGTTTCTCTGGACATACAGAACGCATTTGACAAGGTTTGGCACAGAGGACTCCTGTACAAACTAGCGACTACACACCAAGTACCACTACAGTATATACAGCTACTCGACAGCTACCTCACAGACCGAAAACTACAAGTACGAGTAGACGGACAGCTATCGCACGAGATACCTATCACGGCTGGAGTTCCGCAAGGCGGATGTCTCTCAGCAGCACTATTCAACGCCTACATACACGACATACCGTGCAACGACAACGTCAAATGCAGACTATACGCCGACGACACTTTATTCATGACAACAGCACGCCACCCCAGACTAGCGACTCAAAGATTACAACGCCAACTGGACGCCCTACCCGACTGGTTAGGGAAATGGAAAATACGAATCAACGTCGACAAAACAGAAGCCATACTATTTTCACGACACAGACTATACCCACATCCTCCGCCAACGTTTGGAGGGCAGCAACTTCCGTGAAAGAACACAATGCGATACCTCGGAGTGACGATCGACAGAAACCTCTGCTTCCACAAACACTTAGACGAGACGCTTAAAAAGCAAGACAGACCAAAGGCTACCTACACCCGATGCTGACATTTAACAACAAACTACCGACAGAAACACGGACCAGAATCTATAAGACGCACATAAGACCGATCATCACCTACGGATCACAGGCATGGCTGACATACCTTTCGAACACAAACTAACGACGCCTAGAGGCATCACAGAACATCATCCTCCGACTGATTACCGGCGCACGGTGGTTCTTCAGAAACGAAACGATACGCAACGACCTGAACATTCCCACAGTATACGAATACTGTAGAACAAACGCCACAAAAACATACCAAACAATAGACGACTCATCACATCCATCAATACGAGACGTCGCATCGCCACAAGGCACACGACAGACCATTAAAAAACGACCACGCCGACTACTTGATGTGTAAAACAACATCAGACACACACTCCAGACCGGACCTAGTTGGCTAAATAAAAAAACAACTAGGTCACAACACGAAATTCAGACCACTAGGTGGAAAAATAGACACCTAGAACACGCGCACGACAAACGATACAGACAAGACAGCAGAAACCACTTGGTGACGCTGACTACGAGACGTGCCCTGAGAGGGCAGGATCAACCAGGAGAAACATTATTTTACCCCGAAAACTTTCCTATCGTGATAGTTAGATACAAATATTACTAAAGACGACTCAAGAGCTAGTCATACTTCCTGTATAGCCATAGAAACTCATTCGATAAGGCACTGGTTCTGGCGAACCTTTCTAGGAATTCTAGGTATCAAATGTGAAGCTGTGTCCCCTGTGTAAGCATCTTATACCTTTCTCATATTTTATGATCGAAGATAAGAAAGGATCCGTTTCCGTTTGCCGTTTACAATGCTGACTGCTGACTGGTCTTTTGCTTGCAATATATTTTTTAAGTATATTTTAAAACAGTATCGTTAAGAATTTTGAATCGACATGTCCGGTACCCTATGTATTTAACCGTTCATGTTGTACGAATAATTTCAACCTTTCCGATGATTATTTGATCATTATTTTAATTCGAGTAGTATATCAATTAATTCATTTTTATTTCATTAATTTGTGTTGCACATTTCGCCGTATAAATTGCTTAAACCTAAGAAAAATAGTACCACTGACGGCTTTTGTTTTTCAAACAGTCGAACTAGCTAAAACGGGTAGTTTTCAGCGAACGGACACTTATTTGATATATCTGAAATGATCCAGTTTTGATTGGGTAAGTAAAGCAATATTATTATGGTTAAACTTTTTCTATGTTATGTTATTAGTTTTGTGTGAATGTTTTAGGCCCTGTTTTTAAATTACGTTTTTTAGTTCTAGAATTCTAAGTACAATAAATGGACAAAAAGAAGAAATCTGGCTGGGAATCCAAATAGAAGCGCGAGGAAAAAATGAGAAAGCTTATATCGACAAGTCACATGAATCTGAAAAAGTATTTTCAGTCGTCTTCGCTTTTTGATATAAATATCTCAGACTCTGAGACAGAGGCAACAATATCCAATGTTACCTCAGCATCAAAAAATTCCGAGTTAGAAAATCGCGCGGCTCTTGATAACGAAATTGAAATAGAAGTTTGCAAGCCCGAAGAGAAAGACGACAATGAGGAAATGTCGGATTCTGAAAACTGAAGCATTCAAAAAGTTGGTAGGTTATTAGTGTTGATTAATAAAATCAATTTAGCATGTATCTATCCACACATTTATTAGTTATAGAGCAATTTTTTTCCCCTTGCCATAGACAAAAAGCGTACAATACTGCAATAGATAAAGTATAATTTGATTTTTCAGATACTGCCATAGATATGAGTTATGAAACCATATACGATGATGATTTCTATTCGTCTGATCCGATCCTTTTCAAAAACATTCAACTAACGCCCGAGATTATTCGTAAATTGATTATAGAAAAACCTTGCCAACCGGGATTAAGAGACAATTTTAGTAAGTTTCCATCTGCCAGAGAAAGAAAATTTAATGTTTCATGGTATTCAAGAGATACACAAAATACTGGTTCTTCGTGTATTCGAGCTTAGTTGGTTTACTCTCCCCGCGCGAACAAAATGTTTTGTTTTTCTTGTTTTTTGTTTGATATAGAAAAGAAATCTGTTTGGGCAGATCCTAATCAAGGCTTTTCAAATTATAAAAAGCAACTGAGAAAATTCAATTACACGAAAATAGTGCAGCTCATCAACGTCATCATAGTAAGTTTATTTTAACTAAATTGCGCATTGTGAAAAATAGTACTATAATTGAAGAACATCTCCTAGCAGAAAAAACCCAGGTAGAGAAAAACAGGCAAACTCTAAAAAGAATATTTGGCATAATATTATATTTATCAAAACAAAACTTACCTTTTAGAGGGCACCGTGATGGCGAGGCAAGTAGCAATAAAGGACATTTTTTAGAACTTCTAGATTTTATTAAAAAATAAGGCATAATTTTAGCTGAACATTTTATAAATGCAAAACGAAATGCTAAATATCCAAGCCACATAATTCAAAACGAAATTCTTAAACTGATGGCCGAAGAAGTCTCTGCAAAAATTATATTTGACGTTAATTTTTCAAAATATTTTACTTTAATTTTGGATTCTACTCATGATATATCAAAAAAAGAACAATTGCCTATCTCACTTCGATTTGTTGGAAAAATGGATTTTCGGAAGAAAGATTTTTGAAGTTCATTGAACTTTCCAGTGTATCGGCAGAATCATATTTTGATGTTGTACTAAAAGAATTAAATTCAATAAATAGAAATAGCTTTTTGTCGAGCGCAAGCGTAAGATGGGTTGGGCTTGATAAGAGAGCAGTTGATTCAGTTTTCTTAAACATAGCTGCTATTCACGAAACAATTTTAAAAATAGTTGAGGGCAAGATAGTCAACGTGAATGTTAAACAAATTGCTGAGGCAAATGGACACATAAGCTATATAGAAAATTTCGAGTTTAAATTTTTGCTCTGTTTCTGGAAGGATATTTTATCAAAAATTTACATACTATCGAATTATTTACAAAAAACTGAAATCAATTTATCAATAGTGCCAAATCTCATACACGCACCCACAAAAGACTTAAAAGATACGAGAAACAGCGGCACGTTCTCAAGATATGAAATATTAGCAAAAGAGATGGCTTCAGAATGTAATACTGCCACTGACTTTCAAACTGTTAAATCTAGAAAAATTAAAAGATTTTATGATGAGTTAGGTTCTAATCATGTAGATAATAGCCCACGTCAAAAATTTAAAGTTAATGTTTTTTTAAAACATTAGATACATTCATACAAACTCTGACTAGCAGATTTGAAGATTTTCTAAAGATTCGTCAAAAATTTTCTTGTTTAACCACCGAAAAAATTTTAAACGGAGAGGAAAATGAAAACATTGATTGTATTTCAATTCTATTGAAATTTACGAAAAATATTTAAATGCTGTTAACACAATTGAGAAATATAAATCATTTTGTTCATTTTTTAAAGATGTATCAAAAGATGATAAAATTGCCACTGAGGAACTTCTATCATTTCTTGTATCGAATAATTTAGAGTATGCCTTTCCCAACATTTCCAAATGGTATAGAATATTTTTAATTGTTGGGACAAACAGTGTAAATACTGAAAAAAATCTTATTCATCTTAAACAAATTAAAACACATCTTAGGTCAACTATGCTACAAGAAAGATTAAGCAATTTCTCCATTTTAAGCATTGAATCTGATTATGCAAAAAGTAGATTATACTGTTATTTTGGATAAGTTTAAGTACGTTAAAACCAGACGAATACTGTTATATTTAAATACTTAAATGTTTTTGCAGTATTATATTTAAAAGTCTTTTACATACAAAAAGATATTTTCTTAATTAAGGATAGGGATAATAGTTTGAACCAAATTACTGCACTTACTTTTAACATGCACCTAACAATATTTAACTCAGTTTGTTCGTACCAACTGCCCTGTATCAATGTTTTCACGTTGTTTAAAAATATCTTAGGGTTAAGTATACTATTCCCATAAAGTTTTGAGCGTAGCGGAACACTAGTCGGACTCCATCTCAAAGGTTCCTTAACGCTAATATTTTTAACCTTTTCTTCTAGATTTTCAACCACATTTCCCAAGTCTGTTTTAAGACTTCCTAAATTTTTTAAATGTTGTAAACCGGGCTTGACAACTTTCCTCTATTTCGTTTACTTTTTGACCAAAATTCTTGATTTTTCCACTAGTTTCTTTCTCACGTACTTTCTGATTTGCCTTTATCTGAATAATATCCTCTTTCATGTCATCTATGTCCTTTACAATCTAGACCACTTTTGCTCTAATTTCAAATTTTATTTCCTCTTTGATTTTGTTAGTTTTCTTTAAGCCCAAAGTTAATTTTTCACTCATCTCTATAAATTTCCTTTTATTCTTGCCGCTTTTTGATTTCAACTCCTAAGCGGTTTTATCAGAATTGTCACTCATGGCCTTGATACATTTTTTTATCCATTTCTTTTATACTTTGTTCATGTTTTTTACTCTATTCCTTCATATTCTCCTTTTCTTCTCGTATACTTTTTTCATTCTTTTCGCTGGTTTCCTGGATGTTTTTATTTAAATTTAATAAAGAGCCATCATTTCCTATACTGTTCTTTATTCTCAGCTAAATCTTTTGTTTTCGGTTCTTCCAAATACACGCTTTCCTGAGAATGAAACACATACACTACTCAGAAAGAATTTTCAACAAAATCTACGAAACAAGAAACTTTGAACTTTTAGACGACTTAATCGAGTGTCTACGTTGAGACGTCAAATATTATTGCTATGAATTGCTGCCCAAACGTTGAGAGCAACATATAATTCTGTGAACATTCGGGTACAGCCACTCTGTCCAACATAATGCTTGCTTAATAGAAAATGTAAATTCGATAATTTTTTCTCTTTGGATAGCTCAGCGACAAATATCCTGTGGATTTTACAAAAGTGAAATGAAACAAAGAAATCTCAAGAAACATTTAATGAACAATCCTATATACATTCAAGAATATTTTTCTTTTACACACATTATCTAAATAATTTCATTATACACACAGATATAACTAACGCTTATAAATACAATTTACATTATTACTGTTTTTATTTCATTAAGAGCTGCCTGTAGCTTGTCCTTGCTAGATACTAATACTTTTACGTTATCTGCAAATCTAGGAACATCAATCGCTTGTCTCTTCTTAATAATTTTAGGTGGCTTTCTGTATTTGACAGTAATGATTGGCTTTTCAATTGACAAGTTAAAAATTATTGGGCATAAGGTAACTCCCTGTTTCACCTTCTTCCTAATATTTATTTTTCTACGTTCTTGCTTTAATTTTATTAGAGCTGTTTGCTCTTAGTATAAGCTACGTACTATCCGACTATCTCTTTTGAGTATTTCGAACTTCTTTCTCATTTTATATTATCGAATGCTTTTTCCAGATATATAAACCTTATAGACAGGCTTTCTTCTTTTTTCTACTGTTTTCTGAATTATCACCCTTATAGCTAAAATGACTCCCCGTGTTCCTCTGTTTTACCTTTGTGCAACTCTAGTTAATATTTTTGACACGTGTGTTGTCAAACTTGTTCTAAAATTTTCTCATATATTTTCACCTTCCTTTTGTGGTATAGTGAGTATAGTGTTATGTTTGAAATCGTTGCGTATCTCGCCTGTCTGATACATATAACATAGAAGTTTAATGCTAACAGGATATCCCAAATCATCTTTTTCAATGTCTGATGCCTGTCCTAGTGTTTCTAGTTCCTGTTATGCATATAAATTCAGTATATATTCTTGCCATGTAATAAGTTTCTCTGCATGTTTTATAATGACATCTCATCTCGCACCTCTCATATTTTGGGTATACGGTTTGATTCTCTATTTTTATCCTCGTTTGTACCTCTTTGCACTTTTAATCGATCCATTGTTCGTTAGCTTTCCTGCATTTGCAAATAATTTCCCATTTTGTGGTTTTATATCTATTGTATTCCTGCTTCTGCTTGTCTGTTTTGTATTTTCGCTTTTCTTCTTTCAAACTCATTTCTTATTTTCTTTTTGCTTATACCTTACATGTGATTTTTCCAATGCTCCACCCTTAGATACTACATTGGCCAGGAAGCGAGTTTTTTACCTGAAAAATTTTGAATTTTGCCGAACCCTTACTGTTCCAAGCAAGGTAGGGATCTTTAACGCGCGTGATAATACTCACACACAGGACCTTCATTTTACCTCTCATGCGAACGAGGGTGTATTTTTGTGAAAAATGCTCGCCTAAAATTTTTCCACCGAACCGTGTTGGGATTCGAACTCAGGACCTTGGACGTAGTAGTCTTATTGTTTATACAGGGGAATATCTCTGGTTATTATCTCTAAGCTGTTTCTACTTCCTAACTATCAGAGCAATATTGTTGTTTATCTACAGTATTCAAGAATAGACAGATACGGTAAATAAAAATGGAAATAGAACGTAGACAATATAAGATTTTCTGCATTACAACGCATTGAATAGTCACTCGTCCTTAGGTACGGTAGCACAGTGTAGTCTGACTTCATGGCAATCGCGCCTACCAACTTGTCAACACCTCGCCTATCGTCGCATGTTCTCAATGATCGACGCAAGGGCGCACATGAGAAAATGCCTATACCGTAAAATACAATAATAAATACAATTAATTCCTCGAGCAGTGGTGGAAACTCAAAACCACATTTATTATGCGTAATAACCTATTTAATTTTTGACGCAAGAGTTCCCTAAGATAATCATTAAATTGAAATCGTTGCGTTAGCAAACGAGGCGGAGCAAAGTGAGCTGGGTACATCTATCACCATTTTCTGTAGCCTAAGAGAAAACATGCCAATTGCGGCTCGAACGCACATATTATGGATAAGAAAAAGATCGTTCAAAAAAGCAGTTGACATTACAAGGTTTAATCTTTCAACAATAAAACCACTAGTATTTTTGAGTAAGAAACCTTATAGAAAAGTTTATTGCACCTACATCTTTATAACCCGCTTATAAGATTTAAAAGGTAAACACATGTGTAAAGTCTATACAAGCAAATACTTTTTAAAAGAATTCTAATCTTTAGGTATAGCACAGCGTTAAGAGCAAGACCTGTAAAAATAAAAAAAAATTCTATTTATTATACAAGAACAAAAAATGATTTGAGACAATGTTCACTACTTCTGCAAAAATCGTGCAAAAAGAAGAAATCAGCGCAAATATTTTTGATATTCTAAGTTAGGTGATTACTCTAAGTTTTAGAAGAAGCTCTTATCTAAAAGCAGTTAATATACATAAGATGTTTATCATCAAAGTCAAAAGCAAATAAAACAATTATTCTCTAAGCATCGCCTCCTTGCTTTATAAATAAACTTTAATAGAAATGGAGAAATCTTATAATTTCTCCCTTGCACAACAGTCTGTAATCACAGAAGCAAATCCCGTTTGGGAAAGTTTAATATATTCTAGTTTATAGATCTGGCATGGTTTAATAAAAGTAACCGTGAACGATGTAAAAGTATTTCTTCAATGCACATCTGCTAAAATATTTTGGACACTAGTAAGCACCTACTTTATTTTAAAATTTATGTCGTGAAAAATAGTATGACATATACTCAAAATTTCTTCGAGAGGAGTTTAAAATTTTACTAAAAAGTAACTCACACACGGTTATTTGTTCGAAGGCCTTCTATTTTTTTTATCATTACCACTGGTGTACTGCATTAGTAATGAACAGTGTCGACTGTCTGAAATAGATGTTGAAGTGTCTAGACGGTTCAATTTGTATCGCTGGATCACTTGGAAAGCGGATCGGATTGAGTGAACCAGGTACTGCGTCGTTTAGTAATTTTTACTTGCTATACAATTTTTAAAATGGTGCCATGGTTTACCATACCGCTGACCACTGTTTATTCTTTCTGGTGCAAGTAAACTAAATTGCAACAGGTCTAGCAGAAAAAGATTATTATCACTCAACAGTAATATTTTAGAGAATGTGTTTCCAAATAGTTTTATTCTAAATTGCTATTTACTGGAATCAATGCTATTTATGTTTATTACACTTCTAGCAATTTTTGGTAAGCTAGCAACGTGGTTAAGATTGCGAACAGCATTCGTAACAGACCAAAGGTTAAGGGCAATGCAAGAAACGCTTACAGCAGCAAGAATTATAAAGATGTACGCTTGGGAACCATTCTTCATAAAAGTTATTAGAAAAATAAGAAAGTATTAAACAATATTGAAATTTTTACCTTACTTTTGAAATCTGTTTTAGGAAGGAACTATCAAGAATTCGGGCGTTCTATTCAATTGTAGGTACTGCATTCAATTTGGGCCAACTTAGTGTTAATCTAATGTTGTACATCGCCATTGCAACATACATTGGCTTTGGAAACACTTTTACAGCTGAAAAGATATTTATAACAATGACGTGTATAAGAAGTTTGACAGGAGTACTACGTATTTTTATTCCGTTAGCAATGAGCCAACTTGGTAATTTTGCTGCAGCCACACGTCGATTAACCGAATTCCTAAGCATTCAGGAAGTTTCTAGAGAAACGGTTGCTAAAACTATTACTCAGGGTCCTCCAAAAATCTTAGTTAAAGATCTTACTGTTATTTTTGGAAATGTCAGAGTATTAAACGACATCAATTTACAAATAGAAAATGGTTTAACAATGTTAAAAGGACCAATTGGTTCCGGCAAATCGACGCTCCTACTTTCACTTATTGGAGAAACCGAGAAGTGGAAGGGAACTGTAGATGTCATGGGAACAATTTCTTACGCATCACAAGAGCCATGGCTCTTTCCCGGTACCGTGAGACAAAACATTCTTTTCGGCGAGCGCTTTGATGGTAAAAGATACGAAATGGTGATCCAGGTGTGTGGTTTAAAAAAAGATTTTGCGTTATTTTCTAACGGCGATAATACCTATCTTACCGATCGAGGTCTCAATTTAAGCCGCGGACAAAAGACAAGAATTAATTTAGCCCGTTGTGTATATAGAAATGTGGATATATATTTGCTGGATGATTGTTTGTCATCCTTAGATCCTCGCGTAGCTAAGCACATTTTTTACGAATGCATAAAGGGATTTTTGAAAAACAGAATTTGCATTTTGGCTACTCACAACGAAAACTATATGTATGAATTTGACCACATTTATGTATTATGTGACGGAAACGTAAGTAGTGTTGCTAAAGGTGCAATTGTAGGAGAGAAACAGAATAAGCAAGCGCTAACGGCAGACTTTAATGATACGGAAAACGAAATACATGGGATAGAGAAGGACGACATCGATCCAAATCATATTAGCGAATCGACAATGCTATTAAACGGCTTAAAAGCAAACAAAAATCTGTATGAAGAATCTAATGATGAAGGAAGCGTTTCGGGAAAAGTATACTATTTCTACTTTTCATCAGGTGGAGGAATAATGGTATTTGTTATTATATTGATATTGTTAATCATATCCCAAGCAGTGGCAAGCTGGTCAGACTACTTTATTGGATTGTGGTAAGTACTGCGATAAATAGAATAAAAAAATTCTGTTACATTCTCTTTGTTTTTAATACGGAAAGCTTAATATGCAAATGGAATAGGATAAATATTAAATAGTTTATATAATTACTGTTTTTTCATAAAATATATGATTTTATCACTTACGCCAGCTATAGAATTCGCTTTCTTCAAAATTTGAAGTTAATGTTCTAAAGACATGCATTAAATTATAAAATATTGCATTTAATTAAGAATAGCTACAATTACTGATTAATTCAGCTGTCATTGAAAATCAGGTCACTAGACACTGGATTATATTATGAATAAAGGTGCATTTCCACGCACCCTTCAAATCAACTATGGGATAGAAAACACTGTAAATAATTGTGCGGCAATGGTGCTCCGTTGTGTACACATTCGTGCTGAGATAATGCTTATTTTCATTAAAAAATATTCACAAAATTGGGGAGGGGGAGCTGCGGAAATGACAGTACCCGCGAACTGTGTTTTGAATCCAAACCTAATGAATTCATTTGTCATTCGAGCTCCATTATGGACAAAATAGTGCTGATAGTGCTGCCTCTCGTTAAAAGATGTTTAAAAAATTAAATAAGGAGGACTGTGGACTCCCCCCCCCCCGTATACATATCAAATCTGCCGAAATAATTTGTGTCTCGATTGTGTTCCATTGTACACACAGCAGTACCGATACTGTTTCCTTACGTTAAAAGACATTCAAAGCAAAACACCGTTTATATACCAAACCTGCTAAAATCGTTTGTGCTTTGATAGTGCTCCATTGTGCACACATAGTGCTCACGTACATTAAAAGATATTATAAAAATTAATCAAGGGATCAGGAATCGACAGCTCCCTGTTTATATGTCAAGCTTACTGCCATAATTTGTGCTTAGATAATGTTACATCGTGCACGCATGAGTGCTAGTATTGCTTTTACCGCGATGGGATATTTATTACAACTCTGATTGGTGTTACCACAACAGAACCGGACATAGAATGAAGTGAGTCAGCAACAACCTGCATTTAAATTTATGCGAAATAAACTCTAATTCGTACTTCTTGGATGCTACACTCTTTTGGCCAGGTTATTGTTGTCTAAGAAGATACTTATAATATGAACAACCAAAGTCGTGAACGAAATATTATAGCAAAACGAGGAAGTTGACCATTCTAAATATTTTGCCAATCTCTTTCTAAGTGGAGGTATTTAAACAAATAGACAAGTGGAAGTGCAGAAAATTTGAACTCGTTGTTTACATCGGCAATAGTTCTTTAATTGTATTTCAATACTTACATTATACGTTCTTGTCACTTATAATAACCCGAATATAAATTACAATTGTGACATCGACTAAAGGAATATATTGCTTAATTTCTTGGCAGAGGGATGTACCGCATTGTGATATGTAAAACCTACCCTGGCATGCGAATTAAGAGCTTGACACTACCAAATTCAAGAAAATCGCTACGCCTGAAATTTATTACATTTACAATATAAACCTGTTATAGATTTAAGTATATCAACTGAGACGGCCGGCACTATGCATTGTGCCGCCCAGTGCCAACATATTTCTGTCCGCTTCTCTTCCATCTGAATCCAGTTATTTGTACCTCATCATCATTAGGTCTTTAGTCATGGAACTGGTTAGGTGCGTACCCTCACTGTTTCCTATTCTGAGCTAACCTACACTTTTCCTTGAAGTTCCCACAGCCTACATATTTCACAACCTGCGTGCAATAGTTTGATCTAGGCTCACCGCTACCTCTTTCTTTTCCTATCTCTGTTTGTAATATATCCCGCACAATTTCCCAAAAAAGCTTTAGAACATATGCTGTTCTTCTATTTCTCCTATTTTTTTTTGTTTTCCGCATACGCTTTCAACAATTTGTTCCTTGTTTCTGTTTGCTGTCTTCGAACATGGCCGCTGTTATTTCTTGCTAGATGATGCAGTTTGGTTTCTCTTCTATTGTTTTACAAATATATACCCCATGTCCCCGATAGTCAGTGGTATGTGACTGGGGTTAAGCCGACTGCGACTACCAAGATCCCCAACACTTGAACATTTGCCGAATTAATACTTTCCAATACATCCTTTCGAACACGGTTTATCGTCTTTAAACTGGTTGAACGAGTACTTCCACATATCTATTCTAAGCTAGCCTACGCAGTTCCCTGAAATTGTCTTACTTTTAAAAAAATTGCTGAATTAATAGTTTTTCAGTAAATGCTTTCGCATAAGCAACATTAGTTGAGATTATTGCAAAAACAATACTTGTAGTTGCTTATAATAATTATCAGGTTTAAGTATAATTATTTTTTTCGTTATAAGGTTTTCCCTCTTGGAACTGATTGAACGCGTATTTCCATTGATTTTTATTCTGAGTTAGTCTACACATTTCCCTGAAGTTCCCACAGCCTGCATTTTTAATTATTTGAATACAATAGTCCAACCTAGATCTACTTCTACCTCTCTTTTTTCTGCTTAATAAATTCCGCACTATTCCCTCATGCCTTAGTATGTGGCCTATCATTCTATCTCTCCTATTTTTTACTGTTTTCCACATATTTCTTTCTTCCCCTACTATTTATAGCACCTGTTTGTTTTCAATTGTGTCGTCTGTCCATGATATCTTCATCATACGTCTATAGCACCACATTTGAAAGGTTTCTACTTTTTTCCTATCCGCTTTTACTGCTGTCCAAGTTTCACAGCCGTGCAGCGCAGTGCTCCACACGTATGTTTTAAGCAATTTTTTCCTCGTTTCTATGTTTGTTGTTTTTGAACACAGTAGTTGCATTTTCTTGTTAAATGCCGCATGACCTTGTGCTAATCTTTGTTTTATATCTTTTGCGCTCTTCCCATTTCGCGTTATTTGGCTTCGTAGGTAGCAGAAATTCTTTTGCCTCTTGTAAGTTCTTCTTACCTATTAGTATTCTTGTTATTTGTACCTAATTTTTTATTACTTATTCGTATCAATTATTTAGAGATCCGGTTGCAACTGTGAGGAGACTCCGTGGGTTAGAACGTTTTGCGTATGACTACTTATCCTAAGGTCCCGGGTTTGATTCTCAACACGGGTATTTTTCACAAAAATACGCCCTAGTTAGGATGAGAGGTAAAATGTAGGTCTTTACATGCGATTTTTCAATGCTCCACCCGAAGGTACTACATTGGCCAGGAAGCGATTTTTTTTTACCTGGAAAATTTTGTATTTTGCCGAACCCTTGCTGTTCCAAGAAAAGTAGAGATCTTTAACGTGCGTGACAACACTCACACACGGGACCTCCATTTTACCTCTCATCCGAATGAGGGCGTATTTTTATGAAAAATGCTCGCCTAACATTTTTCAAGCGGACCGTGTCGGGATTCGAACCCGGGACCTTCGGCGTAGTAGTCATGCGTGTTAACGATTTCTATCTTATTTGGAATAACAAGGGTTCGAAAAAATTCCAAATTTTCGGTGGAGCATTTCAAATGTAGGGTTGGACAAGTAAAATATTTAAGTTTTATGCTAACTCGTAGCAGTTACGGAGCTATCTACATTGTAGTTACAGTTTTGACACTAGAATTGTACAGTTTTACACTCGAAATAACACTTTTCTCAGAAACTTGTACAGGTACCTTATAATTCAAATGTTGAGCTAGTTTGTGTTCAATACTGATTGTTGGCAAGTACACTAGTCGTTAATGGGTCGTTGTTCATCGAAAATAAGTTTTAGTTCAGAAAAACACGTTTTCCGCTAACTACTATTACTGGGGTTTACTAGGTTGCGATAACCCTAGCTAATCTGCGCGTGCAGTGTAGCTTAGATACTTCAATATGTGGAAGGTATAACGTTAATTCAGTCCTACCAGAAAAGCTCCCATAATATAGTTTTGATGTTTGCGCTAACTATTTCTTGCGGTGCGCTAGCTATTTCCTGAGGTGCGCTAGGTTCCACTAGCTCTGAGTAATTTGCCCTGGTAGAATAACTGAGTTGCTTCAACATGGGGTACTATAACAATAATTTAAACCTACAAGAAAAAAGTACCGTGATATAGCTTTGTTACCTGCGCTAGCTATTTCTCGGAGTACACTAGCTATTTCTTGGGGTCCGCTAGGTTGCGATAGCCCTAGGTAATCTATGCTAATAGTAGAACTTAGTTGTTTCAACATATGTGGAGTATAACGTTAATTCAGTCTTACACGAAGTAAGCTCCAATAGCATAGTTTTGTTGCATGTGATAGACACTTTTCGGGCTATGTCAGCTAGTTCTTGGGGTGTGCTAGGTTTCACTAGCCTTAGGTAATCTGCGCCAGTACTATAACTGAGTTGCTTCAACATGAGGTGGAGTTTAACAATAATTCAGTACTACTATAAACTAGAAGAAAAAAAACATAATATAGTTTCTGTGCCCGCACTAGCTATTTCTTAGGGTGCGCCAGGTTGCGCTAGCTCTTTGTAATCTGCGTAAATAGTAAAACTTAATTTCTTTACCATGAGAGCGTTAGTGTTAAATTAACCCTCCTAAAAAAGAAACTACCATTAGGTAGTAGCTATGCCTGCGCTAGCTATTTCTTCGAATGCGATGGGCTGCGCTAGCTTTATGTAACCCCTACGAGGAATATATCTTAGTTCCTCCACCATAGGGAGACTAGCATTAACTAGACCTCACAGAAAACAACCTACCAGTATGTAATTTCTATGCCTGCACTAGCTACTTCTTGATGCGCCAGCTGTAAGAAACTTGCGCCAGCAGTATAATCAATTTCCTCCAATATGGGGTTTAATGTTTATCTAGCCTCCTCTGCATCTTTAGTTTCGTAAATACAGTAATTTTGATGCGCTAGTTTTTGTAAAGGGTGCACTAGGTATAATTAAGCTGCGTTAGTTAAGTGAGTTATTTTTGGTAACATTGCAAGTATTCTTAAATCAGCACTAGTACTTGAATTAACACCGTAACCGTTGTTTTGTTTTGCCAAGTGGGCGCAGCCTAGTAATTCCGGGTAAAGACTGAACTCAGGTTACTTTTAAATTAAATTCTGCTTTAACCAACTTTAATTGGGACAAGATATCAATGACACTATTACGTACCATTTTGGCCCCTAAGGGTCAAGCATGTAATCCACAGAAAACTCGGTGAAGTATCCCGCTAAAAATTCTGTGAAAACCTCGACTGTACTAACAAGAATGAATGCCGACTAATTTAGTGGGGCGGGCTGTGTAAGTGTTTGAATAGGGCTCCAGATGCTGTCGTATGAAACACGTTTTAAGATGAGGATGCCAAAACCCGAGATCAGGAAAGTGCTTCAGGCCTAAAACTCACTCGTAAGTAATCAAGTAAACTAATGCTATAATCAACCTAAAACAGACGTTAATAATAGGAACACTAATATACCTATTTAGTAACTTTTAGCTAAAAAAGTTTCCAAAATTAGACGTTAAATTACCTGAACATAAATCACGTCGCTAGGTAATTGCAATATATTTAAATACAACCAGCCTGTAACTATTATCCTTACACTAGTAGTAAAAACACAAATAAAGAATTACCATTCAATTATGTTTTCATTACAAATTTTTAGGTAGTTAATTACACAAGGTAAGTTGATAAATACTAACGTAAGTTAAAGTTCGGGCCTTTGGAGCTGGTTTTTTAAAAAGCTTTGAAACTTTAACACATTTTTTATTTACTAAGTTAAACAGAAATTACATTGAAATTTGGAATAGCTGGTTCATAATAACATTAATAAAAATAATTTAATTGTACAGGTGAGTAGCTCAAACAACGAAGTATGGAGTTTGGAGACTGACTCGGTTGAGTAGCTCAAACAACGAAGTATGGAGTTTGAAGACTGACTGCCGGGCATTGAGCTCCCGGGCCTTTTATAATAACCTGCCCCTCACACGGCTGTGAGAACTTGCAGATCTCATGTCTGCGTTTCTCCTTAATTGTACACTTTAATACAATGTAACAACTTAATTCTAAGTAATTGCGGTCTGTTGACCGCTTGTGACCTGCCACCTGCAGTATCACTGCCCTCACGGATGCAAAGTTGCATGTCCGTTCACATGAACTGTCGATAACCTCTCTGGGTTATTCTTGTGTTACAATGTTGCATTGAACTTATACTTTTACTTAATAATTTCTAATAATTCATATTAGATTCAATACATCAATATATATAGGTAATTGGGGGATACATAACTCCTCCCACCGTAAATGAAAAATTAAGGTTTTTCTTAATTTTTAAATACATAAAATTCATTATTTAAATTCATTTAAAATTCATTGTTTCTAATGGTATGCTTATTGTTTCCTTTTTTTCTCTTTGTTTCCTTAAATCTAGAATTGTTTCCTTCATTCTTATATCTATGGTACATTTTGTATAATACATACATGATTACAAAAATTACTAAAATGATCAGTACAATTGTCCAAACACTTATATTATTATAATGTAACTTTGGCGTTTTGATTTCACTTAATTGTTCTTTATAACTTTCCACTAATTTCACGGCGTGGTTGAGGTAGTCTAAGTCTAGATGCTCTAGCTTTATAGGTTTCTTAATTATTTCTTTGTCTTCTTGTTGTATTTTGAATTGTAGTTCCGGTAGGTTTGCAAGTTTCTTTGTTGCTATGGGATCTTGATAAACTCTGATTACTTCATCTTTCAATTTCACATAACAATCTTCTTTGAGGGTAATTAGTTTGCTTCCGATTAATGCTTGGTTATTTTCATCTTGGTTGCAGTGGATGGTTGCTATTACTTCTGTTGGGAAAATGGCTATCCATTTGTTATCTGTAACTTTTTGAATTTTCATATTAGTTATTTGCACTTGTTTGGTTTCACAGTTTTCGTAATGATTTGAGAATTTTAATAGTTGTACTTCACAAGGGCTGTCTTCTTTAATGGTTGTTGTCGTCATCGATTGACATAATAATTGGTTTGGTGTTACTTCAGTACATTTTTCGTTTGTATAACCATATCTCAGTTCATTTAGGGATAGGAATTTGGTTTTGGGTATGATTACTTGGTATGTGCTAGTAACCTTTGTTGGAAAAGCAATTAAATGATACTAATGATAATTGTTACTTTCTACTATCTAGATTTCTAAAAAATATTATTTCGTTATTCTTAATGTTGCTAAAATTTGTTGCGTTAAAGTAAGGTTGGATATTATTTGAGTAAATATTGTATTTTGTATACTGCCTAATTTATTTGGTAGTATACCGGGGTTGTTTTTATATGTTATATTGTTACTTGGTTGTCCGTTCTACCTGGGTGGAGGTTGACGGTAAGGGTGATGATTGTCCATCTGAAATTACAGGGTGTCTTAGGTTTTTTAAATGAATGTATTTCGTTATTTTACCGTTGTCTACTACTGCTATGTTTTTATCTGATATTTTCTTAATTTTAAATGGTCCTAAATTTCTGGGTGCTGTTTTATGTCGCTTGCTTTGAAAGTTTTTCTCATATACGGTTTGTCCTATTGAAAATTTATTTGAGTCGGTATTTTGTTTCGGGTTGTGGTGATACGTTCTTTATCGTTTTCTAATTTATCTTTTACCTTGTCATAAGTTATTTTTAGTTTTGTTTGTGATCTTTCGCATATTGTTGATATACTTCTTTGTTGTAATGTATGTCATAGGGATTTCGTGAATCTGAATGTCCTAAGGTTAATTCTAAGGGTGTAAAGTTTGTTGATGAGTGAATTGTATTATTATAGGCGATTAGTGCGTATGACATTAAATTGGTTATATGTTCCTTTTTATAATTTATTCTTAATAATCGAATTTGTTCTACAGGGTTAAATGTAATCGTTCAATTAGTCCGTTGGATTCAGGGTGGTTTTCCGTTATGAAATGAATTTTTATTTTGTGAAGTTCTAAAGTGTTTTGTATTGTCTCATTTTTAAATTCGCTACCATTATCTAAAGTTATTGATTCGGGTGTTCCGTAAAATGTGAAATATTGTAAAATCCTTGGGTCACGTCAATGCTATTTTTGGATGTGATTGGTATTGCTTGGCCTATTTTGTAAACGCGTCTATAATTGTTAGATAGTTTTGCGCTTCTACTACTAGAGTATCGGCATGTAGTTTTGAAATGGTTTGTCGGGTGTTTTGGTTAACATTAAAGGTATCTTTGGGGTTTCCTTCGTATTTCGCTCTGTCACATAGTTCGCATTGGTTAATGAAATCTGTGGTCAAGTCCTTCATGTCTTTAAAATAATAACGTCTTATGAGTTGTTTTATTGTTTCGTTAATTCCACGATGGTTGGTTTTTCCTTCGTGTTGATTTTAATTACATCGTTTATTTCGTCAGGGTCGTCTAGTGTTATTAGTTTTCTAGTACATCTGATGAGTTCAGGTCCAGAGTTATTGAATAATTTAATGTATAATTCTGAAAATCTTTGGTATAAATGTTCGGTATTGAAATAGAAATAAAATCGTTTTTCTCGGGGTGTATTCTTTTAAAATTTTAATTATTTGTTCCTCGTTGTCATCTTTAGTTATTTGAATTTGATATATCTTTTGTTATCTACTTTTGTATATTTTACTGGATTGGGGTTATTTAAAACTTCGTTATTATAAATTGGTTGGTTTCATATCGATTGCTCGTTTAAAATTTTAATCGCGTTTTTGGTTCTTCGTTTTGTGTCGAATGTATTGTGTCGCTCTCGTCTGGATCTTCCCTTATTTCTGTTTCGTCTACGTTTCCTATAATGGATTCAGTTTCTAACGTTATTTTGCTTTGGTTTTATTAATTTTCCGTTTGGATTGGATAATTTCGAATTTTGTAAAATTGGGTGGTTTTGCTATTTGTAATTTTAATTTTGCTTTGATTTTATTAATTTTCCTTTTAGATTGAGTAATTTGAAATTTTGTAAAAATTGGGGTTGGTTTTGCTATTTGTGATGTTAATTTTGCTTTGGTTTTATTAATTTTCCTTTTAGATTGGGTAATTTAAAATTTTGTAAAAATTGGGGTTGATTTTTGTTATTTGAAACGGTATTTTTGGTTTAGATTTTTTTAATTTTTCATTTAGGTTGGGTAAATTCAAATTTTGTAAAAATTGAGATTAATTTTTATATTTGTAGCATTAATTTTGGTTTGGATTTGTTAATTTTAAGTTTAGACTGCGTCGGGTTATTTTTAGAATCGTAATTGCTGTTACTTGTGCTTAGTTACACAGTGCGGTGATGAATATGTGGAATTTTTACTCGATAATGTGGATTTAATTACCGTAGTCTTGAATTTGCCTGTTTTTATCTTGCGGTTTATAATTTGTCTTGAGTTTCTGTTTTCTAAAGAATCTGGAGTGAATATATTTGCTTTCACGATATTTACTTAGCTTTGTTTTAGTTTAAATCTGTTAGTTTGTAATTAATACTCTTTCCGTGGGTTTTAATTGAGTTGCATGAACGTTTAGTTCGTCGGTCTTGTATTCTAAATATAACTTGCAGGTTAATTAATTTTGCACTTTATCGTTGTAATTTAAATACTAGGAGATGTAGTCTTGGTTATTTAATCGCGTACACTTATAAACGTTGAGGTAATTAACACTTACAGGTGTTCGTTTTCAGTTTATAGGAATTAAATAACTTGCTTCTGTACTCGCTAATTGCTTTGCATAAATGTTACGTCTGTTTATTCTTAGATATTTCGGTATTCAATTATAATGCTTGTTGGTAATTGGATCTCTCCGTATTGTTGGTTTTCAGGTGCAATTATGAGCGTTTTTAATTAAAGCTTTTTACGATGACCGTTTAGCTTTTATGCCGTGTTTGTACTAATGCAATTTATTTATAGATCGCTGTGGTGTAATTTTATGCGCTTTTATTATTCCGTGATGGATTTAATAATGCAAATTGCGTTACTTTATGCAAAGGTTCTGAAAGTTATTGTTTTAATTGCGATTTCTCTGAGGTTTTTAAGTGTGTAATAAATTATGCATCTGTCGCGAACTTTGCTTATCTTAGGTGCTAGATTGCACGCTGGTTTTAAGTTACAGTATTATAGAGGTCAATGGTTTAAATAATCGTTCCGTAATTGCTTGTTTGAAGAATTACCTTTGCTTTGGAATTAATTTGCGTTCTGTGTTTTTAGTTTACCGAGTTAAACGTGCGTTTGTTTCGCGGTAGTTAATTTTTCGTATTTGGTATTAGTGGATGTGCGTCAGTTATTTTTGGTTTTATTTTTGAATTTGTTCTAATAATTGTGATAAGAATCTCTTAAATATCAAGTCTCTTTTTACTTTTAAAAGAAAAATCTCTTTTACTTTTAAAGAAAATCTCTTTTAAACATTCGTCTCATAAATTAACACTTTCTCAAAATAAAGTCTCGTTTGAAAATAATTTTCTTTGTAAACTATTTTCAAAAAAAATTGGCATAAAATAAAATTCTTAAAATACTAATAAATGGTAATCAATAAAATAATAAAACTAGCATATATCAATTATGGTTTGTGAGATCAATTGGTATAAATGGAATGAACTTACATTAATTTCTTCATCTGTTTCTTTTGTGGGCTCGATCGATGCTGTATCTTGTCCACCTTGGTTTGTTGCTGGATTTAGACTATTTTTGTTCTTCCTCCAACCTGGTTTGTTGCGGGATTTAGACGATTTTTGTTCTTTTTCCAACCTGGTTTGTTGCTGGATGTAGACGATTTTTGTTCTTCCTCCAACCTGGTTTGGGTTCTGTCAAAATTGCGAATTGAAATTCTTGGTCACCAATCTTCCGATTTTTGGATATTCAGTGCCCAAACATCCGTTACGGCTGCGCCAGTTAAGGTTCAGTTTTTTGGAGCGGTGTTTATAAAAACAACCGTACAGCGCTGTGCTTCACACATATGGTTTAAGCAATCTATTCCTTGTTTGTATGTTTGTTATTTTTGAACACAATAGTTGCATTTTCTTGTTAAATGTAGCACGACCTTGCTCTAATCTTTGTTTTATATCTTTTGTGCTCTTCCCATTTCGCGTTATTTGACTTCCTAGGTAGCAGAAATTCTTAGCCTCTTGTAAGTTTTCCTTACCTATTTGTATTCTTGTTATTTGTACCTAATTTTTTTATTACTTATTTGTATTAATTATTTAGAGATCCGGTTGGAACAATGAGGAGACTCCGTGGGTTAGATAGTTTCGCGTATGACTACTAATCCCAAGGTCCTGGGTTTGATTCCCAACACGCGCTGTTTTCCAAAATGTTGCCATGCATGTTAATGATTTCTATGTTACTTGGAATAGCAAGAGTTCGAAAAAACTCAAAATTTTCGGTTAAAAAGAAAACTCCTTTCCTTGCCAATATAGTACTTACCGGTGGAGCATTGGAAATCCAAATGTAAGGTTGGACAAGTAAAATATTTAAGTTTTATGCTAACTCGTAACAGTTACGGAACTATCCACATTGTAATTACAGTTTTGACGCTAGAATTGTACAGTTTTATACTCGAAATAACACTTGTCTCAAAAACTTGTTCAAGTACCTTATAATAATCTATAGGAACACTGTGGCACGATTTAAATAAAATTAAATAAAAACCCTTGTTACGTGTAGCTTTCCAGTTTTGAAGTTATTCTGTGTTTTGTGTAAAATCTTATCCGGTTCTCGAGGTTAATTTCCAACTCGTTTTAATTCTTTGTCTATTTATATTTCTGAATGGGTCGATTATCTTATCTAGCAGGTGTAGTGTGCATGAAGTCGATATTCATTGTTTGTTTGAAGCTTGTAAAAGAGTAAAGTGAACGCTCTTGGTTTTGTTGTGTAATTTTATAAGTGCGTATTGAGCATTTGTTTTAGCATCTCCTTGGGGAGGATCTGTAATTATACAACATAAGTTAGTGGCGTTTGTCCACTTCCGTTTGTGGAATTTATTTGCGTCTCCGACTCTTCGCTTTGCGATAAGGCCGTCCAACGTACGTAATTATTTAGGTACAGTATTTGTATTCTAATTATTTTTCTCTCATTTTAGTGGCCTTTCTTTTTTTGTACCATCTTTTAGTACTACCTGCTTTAGACTGCCGTCGGTACTACTTTTAGTAGCATCTTTTGTTTTTGCGTTCGATCACCGTTCCTGCTTGTTCCTTGCGTTTGTTTACAAATTTAAATTGGCTGTTCTGGAAGGAAGCAATAGTTGCCCCGCCGATTATCGAGCCCAGAGCTGTGTTGCTACTACCAACAGTACTCAGGACACCTGGATCTCGAAGGTCGTATACCTATTTACTTTAATACCTGTTTTTTTTTGTATCGCCTCAACAATCAAATTTAAACTACGTTATCAGCTGAATTTATTTACTCTTCAATTATTATAAAATCCAGTTTTATCACAACGAAAGTTATATTTGTACATTTTTGAAATTAGAAGTAACGTTTGATAAATTATTTTGCTTTCCCCTCGGTGTTTACATGTTTAATCACTATTAAGGCGAACTATTGTGTGTACTTTTTCTTTAGATACCGATGTTTTGTAGTAACAATTGTGACCTACAGTGTGTTTATACTTTTTTTTGTGATCTGCTTTACTATTAATTTCACCAGATTTATATGCTATGTATTTTGTCTTATTTTTCAGGTTTATTTTTATGCTACGATATTTTGTTTTGTAAAAGATCCACCAACAAACGCGATATATTTATAAATTTTAGAGATTCTTTATCTCCGCGCCTTTGTATAACGGATGAGCGGCATGCCTTTCGTCGCGTTTTAACTTGCGTTAGTTACAACTTATTCATTCGCCTATTTTGCGGTACCCCGTGTACGTACCGAACCGTTCGTGGGTCTCCACGCATCACTTTATTTTCTCTTGTTTTTCTGTTAGTACTGCACCACCTTAGGTACATTATTTCCACAATATTCTTATTTTAAGATAAGCATCATTTTCACCAGTTTTAATCAATGTTCACTCCTTTGTATACCGTACTTTATATATATATATATATATATATATATATATATATATATATATTTTTTAATATGTCCGTGGGAATTAACAATATATCCGAGGTAGCGGAGTTCTGGTTTACAAAAATTACACTTTTCCTTGCTGAGCCTTAAGCCAGCTTTTCTAATACGATCAAAAACTTCTGTTAATACTTCAACATGTTTTTCAAAAGTAGGAGTAGTTATGATGACGTCATCCAAATATGTGAACACAAAGGGTTCGAGGTCGGCACCGATGACCCTGTCAATTAATCTCTGCCACGTAGCCGGGGCATTATGTAGGCCAAAAGACATTCGGCAAAATTGGAAGAGTCCCCGGTTGGGGACGGTAAATGCCGTGTATTGACGGGATGATTCAGACATAGGGATTTGCCAGTAAGCTGATTTTATATCTAAAGTGGTCAGGAAGCGGGCATCCTTAAGTTTATCTAACGTACTACTAACGTATGGAAGTGGGTACGCATCGGGTTTACTAACTTTGTTCAATTTTCTAAAGTCTACACAGAATCGGTAGGATTGGTCTTTTTTTTTAATCATTACAATAGGGCTAGCCCAAGCAGATGATGATGGTTCTACGATACCATCACTTAACATTTTATCGAGTTCAATATCGACATGGCGTTGAAGTGCGGGGGAAATGGGATAATACCGCTGTTTAATAGGTGGGGAGTTGGTATTTATTTCGTGTTCGACTAGGTGCGTGCAACCTATTGTCTCATCCCTACTAGCAAAATTGTTTTTAATTAATTCGTCAAGTTCGATTTCTTGTTCCCGAGTAAGATGGTCAACCGTTTGTAAACTTGCAATTGAAGGACACAAATCATTTTCAGAAGTCGCAAAAATCCAACTTCCGTCACGAAGATTAGGCACGATTTCCATTCTTTTCCAAAAATCGGTTCCTAATATTAACGAATTGGATAGCGAGGGAATTACCAAAATATCAAATATTTTTACGCGGTCTTTAAGTACAATCGGGACACAAATGGACCCAATGCTGTTACAGGTTTTGCCATTTGCCACAGTACATGGTTGGGCATTTTTTCTATTAAGTTTACAAATTTCTTTTAACTGTTTCCAGGCACGATCGCCTATTACCGTTCTGGAAGCACCAGAATCAAGAAGGCCTTTAAATTCAATCCCAAGTATATTGACCAACAGATAAGGTCGTTCGTCTTTATTAGCTTGACACAAAATATAATCTAGCAAAGCTTGTTGTTGGAGATTTTTCGTAGTAGTTTCAAATACATTTGACCGTTGATTCTCAGACGAGGCCGCTACACAGTCCGTTAGCGCCGCGAAAGCAAGTTTTTTTGAACACGATGGGCAGTTGCGGCGAATAACATCGGCTTTTCCGCAACCAAAACAATGAATCTTACGAGGTGCTGGACAATTAATCGACAAGTGATTTTCCTGTCGACAGTTCCAACAAATAATAGGTCGAGAAGTGCCAAGAGCACCAACGTTAATTTCTTCAGTTTGTGGTATGTCTATCGGCTCAATAGTTGCTAGCTGAGACGGGATTTTTGTACGATGATATGCCAATTCAGGTTCTACAGATTGGCTTATGCTGGGGGGAGGTCTGAATTGGGAGATACGACAACGAACATCCTCAACTGACCGGCAGATGCGAGTTAATTCCGAGATCGAAAAAATGGATTGCAAAGACAAATGTTCTTGCAAATATGGTTGTAGATTTCTCATAATCATAGCTACACGGGTAGGTTCCACAGGTTTATTTTCAAGACGGTTAAACAAATTTTCCATAGCCGATATATACACGACTACTTGTTCATCCGTACCTTGGGTACGACGTCTGAGTTCTTCCTGTATAGAAAGTTCGTAATCACATGGTAGAAATGTTTGTTTAAGACTATGAACTAACATTTCCCAATTAGTAATAGTATGTTTGATTGAACGATACCATAGTAATGCGTTACCCTTAAAAAGTTCAGTAGCGGCATTAAATAGCTGAGTTTTAGTTACACCGCGACATTCGCGTAGTTCCTCAACACGTTCAAGGAAATTTGGTAAACTGGAGTCTCCATCATAACATATGCCCCATTTATATATTTGAGCACATGGTTTAGAGTTGGGACTCGTAATAGGACATGGTGGTGAAATTCTTAAATCAGGGGAAAATTTTATATTTCGTAAATTCTTTTCAAAATTTAACGCGGTATTACCTATAACACCGATAGAAGGCGGGTTATTAATCATTGAAGCAGCACCGGTAGTCGGGGGTATTTCATCTTCAAAATCAATTAGACTATCTACTTGTGGGTGAAATATTTTCTAAGTTGTTTTCAGGGTTACTATAATGTACCTGAACAGTATTATCAACAGTCGCATAGCGGGCGTCTAATAGAAATTTTAATTCTTCAACAAACCTGTCTAATTCGGACACAGTATGGGATAACTCGAGGTGGTAAGTGTTTAATAATTGAACACGTCGACTCAAATGAATTAAACGAGAATTAATGCGCGCAAAATCATTGTCTTTATTCGCGGCGCTAAAATTTTCTTATCACCGCTGATGGTAAACCAGAAATAGAACGATAGGTAATTGGTCCCTATTGTAACGATGGCAGAAGGGAAGGGTGGCTTGCTCAGCCAGGAGGTCGTGGGCTGACGGCTTCGACTAAGGACCAGAATGGCGAAGCTCGAAGAGTAAGGGCGCCAGAGTCTTGCCACAAAGAAAATATAGAACCGTGACTCAAAGGTTCCAACTCATACACAAGTTTCCAAATACCATATCCAAGCAGCACAAAGCGGCACAATCGTCACGCGCTAACTCAAAACAATAATAAAATAATAATCAAGGAACACGTATAATATTTACTTGGCACAAATACAGGTGACACAATGCACAAAAAAAATATATATATAAAGTACGGTATACAAAAGGGGAGTGAATATTGATCAAAACTGGTGAAAATGATGCTTATCTTAAAATAAGAATATTGTGGAAATAATGTACCTAAGGTGGTGCAGTACTAACAGAAAAACAAGAGAAAATAAAGTGATGCGTGGAGACCCACGAACGGTTCGGTACATACACGGGGTACCGCAAAATAGGCGAATGAATAAGTTGTAACTAACGCAAGTTAAAACGCGACGAAAGGCATGCCGCTCATCCGTTATACAAAGGCGCGGAGATAAAGAATCTCTAAAATTTATAAATATATCGCGTTTGTTGGTGGATCTTTTACAAAACAAAATATCGTAGCATAAAAATAAACCTGAAAAATAAGACAAAATACATAGCATATAAATCTGGTGAAATTAATAGTAAAGCAGATCACAAAAAAGTATAAACACACTGTAGATCACAATTGTTACTACAAAACATCGGTATCTAAAGAAAAGTACACACAATAGTTCGCCTTAATAGTGATTAAACATGTAAACACCGAGGGGAAAGCAAAATAATTTATCAAACGTTACTTCTAATTTCAAAAATGTACAAATATAACTTTCGTTGTGATAAAACTGGATTTTATAATAATTGAAGAGTAAATAAATTTAGCTGATAACGTAGTTTAAATTTGATTGTTGAGGCGATACCAAAAAAAACAGGTATTAAAGTAAATAGGTATACGACCTTCGAGATCCAGGTGTCCTGAGTACTGTTGGTAGTAGCAACACAGCTCTGGGCTCGATAATCGGCGGCAACTATTGCTTCCTTCCAGAACAGCCAATTTAAATTTGTAAACAAACGCAAGGAACAAGCAGGAACGGTGATCGAACGCAAAAACAAAAGATGCTACTAAAAGTAGTACCGACGGCAGTCTAAAGCAGGTAGTACTAAAAGATGGTACAAAAAAAGAAAGGCCACTAAAATGAGAGAAAAATAATTAGAATACAAATACTGTACCTAAATAATTACGTACGTTGGACGGCCTTATCGCAAAGCGAAGAGTCGGAGACGCAAATAAATTCCACAAACGGAAGTGGACAAACGTCACTAACTTATGTTGTATAATTACAGATCCTCCCCAAGGAGATGCTAAAACAAATGCTCAATACGCACTTATAAAATATATATATATATATATATATATATATATATTGCTATAATTGTAAGGTAATTTAAGGTCATATAAGATCACAAAGGAAGAAACCTCATGTAAATATCATAAAACCACAAAACCAAACATTAAAACCCAAAAATGTACATAATTCATTCATTATAGAAAACCAAATACAAATCACCCGTATAAAATCAATAACAAGCTACAATTAATTAGAGGAAGCTCATTCCGTAATAACTTCACTACATTCATTAAAGTAAATAATTGCGATAGCAATTCAATCATCTTAGAACATTTGAAAACATTCTTAAGCTCCAAAACAAATACAAATTCAACATATTCGAAGAACAATCATGAAATGAAATTTCTTTCAATCTAAACACGTTTGCATAAAGCAGTTAATAAACACGTGATATTTATAACTTATATAAAATGCAACATTTAGTAAAACCAGCATATTTAAATGAAGTATGGATATTAGAGACGACGGTGATACGTGCAATTTGGTACGTACATAAAATATCATTTGTTAATCAAGTCTCGCTATAAAGTTCCGATGTACGTGCAATTTAGAACGTATATAAATTGTACCATTTAATAAAACCAGCGTATTTAAATAAAGCATGGATATTAGAGGCGACGGAAATACGTGCAATCCGGAACGTAATAATAAATCATCCAAAACTCAACAGGTTGCAGATATAACCCATAATTGAAACGCTTTTTCCACGTACGAACAACTGATAGCATTCAGTCAACCAATGAGAACGCCTAAAATATTCGAAAAAAAATTGATTCTATAAAACAAACGAAGCAAATAAAGGAGGTTCATTTTATAATTCACGCTCCGACTGTGCTATTTTGAAAGAAAAATTGTTACGTGAATAGAATTTAGCAAAAGTTAATAATTTTAAAAGTTGAAACTTAACAGAAATTGATAAATTCAAGTGATATATACAGTAGAGCGCGTGTGGTAATAAAGTCATATAGAATTTTGCCGTTGATTTAAACATAAGTATAGAAATAATTAATTTAAATAAAAATATTTGCAGTTTATTGATTTAGAGCTTTAAGTCACTGATAAACTACTCTAAGTTGCTGTTTAATATTCTAAATTATTGGAAAGGTTTAAAATTACTGGATTAGCTCTCCAAGGTAGTGACAAACGATTCTAAATAAATGTTTAATACTCTAAGCAAATGGGTAATACTCCAAGTTGCTGACTACTGAATAAACGACTGTTATTCGAATAAGAGTATTTTCTAAGCCGAATTGGTGGAAGTTCCAAAACAAGCGGGAATTAGGGTCAGCAATCTCCAGCAAGAGACAAACTGGATAACTATAAGGTTTGAACTATTTATTCAATTTATAGCACGTTGCATTAACAATCTTACATAATTTATGTATTCGGAAGTGAGACCAAGATTTGCATGTGATTAAGATATAGTGTGTAAAAGGTCAACAAAAGTTTAATTGCTACGTAAAATTATGCTTAAAAAGGGGATATTTCTTTGAACGTTCAACGAAACTATTCGTGGTAAGTTACATTTTTTTTGCTGGCTTTAATTGCTTTAAAAAGGTGTAAAAATTTATAATCTTCGTAAAGAGCTAATTCGATAGGAATATTTATTTTAATTTTGACTTAAAGGTTCTTTAAAAAGTAAATGATATTAAAAAGGGCGTAGATTTGTAAATTACAATATGACAAAAATTTTATTTAGTTCATTATACAATTTTTAGTGAGTTTCGTGTGTCTTATTCAGGTGAATTGAGCGTTGGAAAGGAGTGAGTACAAATTCCCTGCTATCATATGCTCATTCACTCTGTGCGTAGTATCACTGAGCTAGTCAAGGCATAAATTTGATCGTATTAATTTTAATTTATTTTAAAAGCACAGAGAAGTGACGATCAGCAGGTAATTGATCGTTGTACATGTAGAATATATTATATATATAGTACATATATATATATATATATATATATATATAATATATAAAATTTTAAATAAAAGTTAATAATCAAATATATTTAAAATTACTTAGTTTAATGAAAACCGTTTTCGGCAAACATAATTACTATCTAATTTACTGATCTAATAACAAAAACTTACTTTAGGTACGTTTATAAATTTATACAGCTACATGAAAAAGTGTTCATTCATCTACAGTTACTGTTGGTTATAACTTCATATATTGAATCATAAGTACCTGATGAATGATTTTTGACTTTATTTGACTTGGACACGACTAAAAACCGTTATCTGTTAGACTTAATTCGTTTTGACCAAATCCTACCGGAACTTTAAAAATCTAGCCGTTCTAAGTCACGTGTTTTATCCAACAGAAGATGTCTATTCAATGGGATCTAAGGTGTTCCTGAAATTAAAAGCAACCTACTTGGAAGGGTATTATGCAAATTGCATTGACTGTTGCAATCAGTTCGGTACCTGTTCTTCAAGTTTAGCTAACTTACTCAAGTTACATGTTAACTATTTGGATAGTAGAATTCGGAGAAATAAATTAAGACCACAAATTGAAATTGCTTAAGTCGTTTTTCGTTTTCTAGCATATGTAAGATTATCTTACTTGAAACCTATAACTAATCCCAAAAAAGGGGCTTTTAACTTTTTACATCGGCATAAATTTCAGTGTGAACTTTCTTCATTCCAAGACAATGAGGTCATAGGCTCCAACGTTATGCATAGTTAAGTAAAACAAATGAATCATAAAATGTCAATAATTTAGAATATCAAGTTACGATGCTGTTATTATTAGCCTTCAAACTACCATAAAGAATTTGTTAACCTTTGAACATGAACAATATTAAGATCACAAAAATAATCATTCCTTAGATCAATAATGTGTTACTTTAAAATTATATTTTTAGGAGATGTAGTCAAACCTTATTGATGAGATTTATCAATACAGAAACTATTAAAATGAAATATGACTAAAAACATTTCGAGAGATTGTAACAACGTTCTCACCCTTGTTTCTAGTTAGAGGTACATTGTTGTTGTAATATGTCTGACAATCTATCGCCAAATTTCTGTTTTGGTATTTCTTTTATTTCTGGCTAAGTTGTCAAATCAAGTCCGCACAAAATAAAATTTCCAGTTTCATCTGCTGTCTTAGAACATATTGAAAGTAATACGAACTATGACTATAATGTCGTTTTACTATATCTATTAAAGTGTTTATGTACTTCATTAATAAAAGATTCTAAATATGTTCTACCTCGTGGAAAACGTGTGATGACTTGTTATTGGGTTTAAATTTATATTTCTAAATCTACTTAGTTGTCAACTGACAAAATTACTGAACTACAAAGATGAGAGTTTATTGAAATCATTAATCAAAATTAATTATTTTTATTATAGAAGAAACAGTTTATTAATAATACTAAAAACTATTACGTTTTAGGGTTGATGACACTCAGAAGATGTCGAACTTTACATTGGAGCAACAAAATTCAACTGAGTATATAGAATTAGCAGACTCAACCTCCAACAGGTTGCACCAATATTCAGCAATAGTTGCAGGAGGTGTAGCTATTGGACTCTTAAGTTACATAGGATTCGTGTGTTTTAGTTATGTAGCTTCTACAAAAATTCATCGTTTGGTGTTATCAAAAATTTTCAACGCAGCTTTAGTCTTTTTTGATAAAAATTTATCTGGAAACGTCTTAAATAGATTTTCTAGAGACTTCATGATATTAGATGAACTGCTACCCACCAATTTCCTCCACTTTTTAATGGTAAGTATTGTAGACGCCGAATCAAATTTTTTTAATAGTTTTTCAGATAGCTTTGTATACAGTGGCAGCGTTATTCGTAATATCGTCAGTGAAGCCTATTTTGGCAATACCCTCTGTACTGCTTTTGGTCATTTTATATTTTGCGCGCCGCTTTTATTTACGAACAGGTCGTAGTATTCGAAGATTGGAAGGATCAAGTGAGATAAAGTATGAGGCATTCTACGATACTAATTTTTTTCTAGCACGCAGTCCAGTTGTTGGTCATTTAAACGCTACCATCGATGGATTGTCCACAATTAGATCCTGTGTAATGACTCCCGTTGTAACGTAGGGAGTTTGAACGGCATTTGGATTTGTATAACTCTGTTATTTTTATGGATCTCTCTACGACCAGAGCATTTGCATTACTACTGGAAATGTTGTGTATTCTATACGCTACTGTAGTAATATTTGTAATGATGCTCTTTAGAAATAGTTTGTAAAATGCAACGTTCGGCAAGCAAGCATTTTAGCTTTTGTTTTAGGTTTATTTTCTGGTCAAGTTGGTGTAGCAATAACTCAATCGCTTACTATATCTGGGTGTTACTTCAATATGGCGTTCGTCTATGGGCTGATGTTGAAAATCACATGACTTCGACAGAAAGGATTATGGCATACTCGAAAATAGACGCCGAAAAGAGAGAAGGGCAGGAATTGTCTGATTGGCCAAATAAAGGAAAAATTGTATATAATGATGTAAGTTTAAGATATCCGCTAACCGGTGATTTGGTGTTAAAGCGAATTAGTATTTCCGTTATTTCCAAGGAGAAAATAGGTGTTGTTGGTAGAACAGGAGCTGGAAAAACCTCGCTGATATCAGTATTGTACAGACTTTATGATTATGATGGAGATATTGTCATTGACGGAATTAATACCAAGCATATTAGCTTAAAGAGTGCACGTTCTAGAATATCTATAATACCTCAAGAGCCGTTCCTTTTTACTGGAACATTGAGGGATAACCTCGATCCTTACAACGAATATTCCGATAAGCAGATTTGGGACGCTCTAAGGGATGTCGAATTGATGTCGCTAGCATATAAATTATATGAACAGGTATCTGAAGGAGGAAACAATTATAGTATAGGGCAAAAGCAATTAATTTGCATGGCGAGAGCAATTTTGCATAAAAATTTAATTCTAGTGTTAGACGAAGTTACTGCAAATATTGACCAAAGTACTGAAGCTTTAATTCAAAGAAGTATTAGTAGAAATTTTGCTAACTGTACTGTGATAACAATTGCACACCGAATTCACACAATTATAAATAGTGATAGAATATTGGTGTTGGATGCGGGAGAAGTCGTTGAGTATGATACTCCTGAAATACTCCTAACGAATAAGAGAGGTATTTTTTATGCAATGGCGAAAGATGCTGGATTATTGCATTAAGTAAGCTAGAATAAAAAATCTTTTGTGAACGTTGTTAAAGACTTACATTATATATAAGTAGAATACATATTAGTTTTATTCAATTGGTTAAACGTAACGTTTTAAAGTCAAAGCACTCGAATTTGAAATACAGAGTATCTCAGCGAAAAGCAACAACCAGCATATAAATTTATAACGCGATTTCACTGATACTTCTTATCTTGCCACAAGCTTTATTAGTGATACTAAAATAGCGTACTACTTATACAGGGTGTTGTGATAAAAATGCGCTCCTTCAATTCCAAAAATCCAGTTTTTCAAACGAAAAGCCCTGTATACTTTGAAGTCACCTAAGAATACACGATTCTGCATACTAAAAATTATAATAATGTAAGTTTTGTTCCAAACAGAAAAGTTGGTTGGGTTTGAAAAACATACTATACAGCGTGGCATTAGCTTTACGTCATTAATTTAAAGAGGGCGTAGAGACCGATTAAATAAACAAAAATTGGTAATAAATCTGTAGTCTAAAACAAATGGGTTAAGCTACAAACGGACACAAAAAAATTATCAAAAATGTTTTAAAACCACCGCTATGTTAACTAGGTCATGAATAAATACATAATAACATCATCCTTTAGAGTCGACTAACCAAGTTGTGACCTTCTGTAAACTTAGTGAAGTAGAGTCCATTTTAGCTGCCAAACGAAATAACTCAAAGTATTTTAAAATTTTTTTTAACATACGGGTATTACAAAAATAATATTTCACGATGCTGATTTGGTCGACTGTATTGGGTTTCTGAGAACTTAGCCTTAAGTTTTTTGCAATTCAGCTGTTTACAATTTTACAGTATATTGATAACTTACTTTAAGTTGGATGTACTTTTTCATTAAAAGCTTGTAATTGGAGTTAGATGATTTGAAGGTGTATCATCTCGCCTATTTGATTTTATTACTTGTATTCCACTACCTGTTTAGGTAATTCACTTAAACGCATGCAATGTTGTGACAATAGTAATTGATTGTGGGTAATTAGAAGTATTTTTATCCCGTAGTAGTTTAGTGAATTCTGATTTAAAAGTATGATGAAGGGAAGTTATACAAACTACAAACTTGCAGATTCGGTGTCATATTGAACACTATTGTGAAATCATTCATGTGCTTGTATGATTCGGGATAACACTAGCATAGGTAAGTAATTTCTTATAAACATATAACAAAACAGAGGTCCTAAAATTTTTAATTAAGTTGACCTAGGTCGGACATTTATAAAGTGGTCCAAGAGTAATATGTTGTATAGGTTTGTTGTTTAGCAAATCAATCTCTATCACCTCCTCAATTTAAAGACATAAAACTAATGCCACCCTGTATATGTTCAATGCCCAATTTCAATAAAACAATGTTTCAACAAACTTTTTTTTCATTTAGATACATTCACGGCCCCAACTTATTGTTAAATGTAAATTTAGTTCAGTTATACATTAAAAACCATACAGAATTCAGTTACTGCAAGAAAAATAAGCAGATTTCCAAAAGCAGTAACACAATAAAAAGTAAAATATCCCGCAATTCTCAATTTCTTAATAAATTTTTAATGCCCTATGAGGCTTCGTTTAACTCTAATACCCAAATTAATAAACACAATCGCAGAATTAAAGCACAAGAGAACCCTAGAAAATTTAAAGAATTTATGAGTGATTTGTACAAAGTTCCTGTATAGTTTGAAGGTGTGCGTGATAAAATTTATAGACCTTGTTTCTTCAACACTTTTACTGCAACTTCTGTAGATTATTTATAATGCTGAAGATATTTCTTTAACCACAACAAGATGGTATACTAAACGAAGTTATTTCAAGAATGATAGGTCATTTCCCTATTATGTGGTAATTACCAAAGGTGTTCTCAGTGAAAGCTTTCCAGAGAGTTGAACACTAAGTCATGGTCCTATACCTCCAAAGTGCCCCGATTTAACAATTTTAGATTTTTTTGGGGGGTTACCCTAAAAAGAAATTTTACTATCTATTACCTGAAAAACTAGACTAGGGGTTGTCAAGTTACAACCCACGGGTCACCTAGTCACCAATTCAAAGATTTCAGGTATTCTCTTGAGTTCCTCAAATAAACTATAATATACGAAAATAAATTATAAAACACAAATTTGAAACGTGCACTTTGAGAAGATATAAAAATACGATTCACATTGCAGTCTGATTAAAAATATTTAATCAAAATCTTCTCAATAAAATATACTTTATTATTTACTAAATTTTAAATGATACTGATCTGTGTGCTCTTAATGAACATATTTTCTGCGATTTTGACCCGCAACCAATAAAGGTCGCTGATATCTGATTTATATCAACTAGAAGAAACATTCAAAACGCTTTAAGAATATTTCTATGGACTTCGTTAGAAACGGATTTAATCACGTCTCCAATCCAAGTGGCTTGATCAAAGTATAACTAAAAATCGTGAACACCTTAAACAATTATCGAATTAATTAATTTTGTGTATCACTATTCGATTTCCAAATTAAAACTTAGGGTAAAGGTTTGAATAAATAGTTTATAATCTTAAACCCCGCATTCAAAGGTAAAACACCAGAGGTATATAGCAGGCACAAATGTCACTTACCCCAGTAGCCTTCTACTGATGCGTAGGTCCCGGTTCTAGGAGAGGGCTCCGTCGTTGCTTCCTGCTGCTTCGTGCTGCTCGCTGATGCTGCTCGTTGGTGCTGCTGTACTGGTCGATACGATATAAGTATCGGCAGGAAGAGGGAACCACTAGAGCAAAAGTATCGAAACACTAAAAATACGTCGGTACTCCACTGAAGTCGGTAAGTAAGTCTGAAGGTATGTTACTTATTTCCCACGTAAATGACTACTCCCTCCAGCAGAGGTTGAAGCACTCTAAAGCATGTTAGTAGGAACAATACCGTAACAACCGTGAGAATTGTCATCTTAGCATAATCCCAGACCACAAAGATAAGCAAAATAACCTCAATACCCGTATGAAATACAACTTGATGTGATTTTCACTGGCGTTGGTTTAACGATAGTTATCTCTTGGGAATTTTCCCATGAAGAGTTCTGAAAAAGTTCCTGAACTTAAATTTAATATTCTGCTTGGTGTAGCTTTACAAAAGAAAGCGTAACAAGTTTACTCCAAAGAGGTTTAACAATCATTTAAAACTGCTCTAGTTTCTGTACTGTATAAAAAGCCACCATAGGTGCTACCGTTCTAGAAAGAGGAGGAATACATATTATGAACAGCAACAAATGTACTGGGTAATTCATATGAAGTAACAAAATTACCTTATATCTGAAAAAGTAATTCTTCTGTTGTAAATAGGCGGTGTATTACAAAAGTAACATATGTCAAAAAATTAATAATTTTTAAAGACAGCCAGTGAAATACTTTGTGAGATATTCGTGTTTGAAATGGGTTCAAATATACTTGAGTACGAGGTACAAAGAAGTTAAACGGACACAGTGTTTTAGTCGACAAATAATAAAATGAAACAGATTTTGGGTTCGGACCAAATGTTACACATATTTTGCATATATTTATCGAATTTGGAAAATTTTAATACCAGTCATTATATTTAGATAACATTGTAATACATTGCCAAAACAACTGTGTAAATACATGTAGATACACGATCCAGATTCGAAATGGGCATAATTTTTTTGACTGCTATCGACTAAAATTTTTTTCAAAACCCCCAAACAAATCTTAACTAAAAGTAAACCTTGTAGGAATTGATACGCAACAAAAATATTTAAGAACTCAAAATTGCTCTAACGGATCAAAAGGGAGAGGATGAACGATAATTTTTATACAGAACGTACTCTAACTTGAGGCAAAATTAGAACTGTTCAATATGCAGCAAGTACGTCAATGTAATTGTCCTATCATCATCGTTGGTTTCAAGTCCTGGAACCGGTTGGACGTGTACCTTCATTGTTTCATATACTGAGCTAATCTACACATTTCCATGAAATTCACATATTTTGCATCTTTTAATATCTGTGTGTAATAGTCTTATCTAGGTCTACCTCAACCTTTCTTTTTTCTATCTCTGCTTGTAATATATCCCGCACTATTTCCTCATGCCTTAATATATGGCATATCATCCTATCTCTCCTATTTTTTACTGATTTCCACATCTTTCTGTCTTCGTTTCCCATTTGTATTCTTGTTTTTAATTAATTTTCATCTGCAATAGTTATATTTCTGTTGTTTTTCTTACCTTATTTCTGTGTCAGTACTGTTTACATTTTATTAACAGCTGGTTCCTTGCTATGTGCTAATATCGCTATATCGTATGCGAATCTGAGCGTAATACTAAATGCTCGGATAACCATCACGTGTGTTCTAGTAGGTTTTCGTTTCTTGGATAAAAATCGACAACTATTGTCATCTGGTCGATTTGGAGATTTTTATATACGTTTTTCCCCTTTGTTTGCAGGTGTAGTTGTTGGGATCGGGGCAAAATAAACTACAATCATCTGTGCTTTTATGACCGTAAACAAGTTTTTTAGCGTCTGGTAACAAACTCAAGGTAGTATTAGGGCTAAATATTGATCATATGTTTGAAGTTCCGGATAAAGTAAAATCTTCAAAAAAAGTTTCTAAATGGAGTGAAAAAACGAAAGGGTTTTTTTGAAAATAAGAAAGTTGTACCGAATAGTACAAAACTGAAGTCACATCTGCAAGGGGGAGGGCAAATAATTTGATTTGAACCTAATCATATATGGCGTGTGGTACGTAGTTAACGACGATAAGTTTTTCGTCAAAAATGGCGCGCGTGATGTTATAATAGTGACATATCTGACGCAAATACAGATGATATGTAATATTCTGAAAATTATATTTTTAAGGATTATATTTAAGGTTATAATTTACGCAATATTGCGCAATAGCGAAATTGAAATAGCATAAAGGTAAAACGAAAACTAAACGTTCATTTTTTAGATAGTGACAATACACCTTATAATATTACGACAAAGGTGTACAGGAATTATTTACATCAGTAATCAGTTTTTCTTTAAGATAACCTCAGGTGGGCTATGGTTAAATCTATCCAAATTCTGCAGCAAGACCACCTGTAGAAAAGATCTGGAAAAGATAATGGGCAGTTACAAGTATCCTTTTTACTATAAGTGAATTTATACCATTCCCTTTGCGTAGCAAAAATCAACTCTTATTGTATTGTGATGGTCATGCAATTGCCGAAGCCTACCGTAGCCTTTTTAACGGTAAACTGTGTAAAAGCTGTAAAAGGCGTTTAATTTATACATAAAATTATGATGATGTTACACTATTAGAAATTAAGTACTAAAAAAGACTTATACGGGTCAGAATGACACGTAACAGATGAGAATGAAGTAATTAAGGGTGTCGCGCTGGTCTAATTTTGACGTGTGTGACGTTGGTATAAATTGAGCACGTAACGTATTTAGAAATGGCTCGCGTGGCCTTGTTTAAGGGTCTAGAACTACTACCAATTAAATCAGTTGTATAAGTATAAAGGGAGAACAAAAACTGAGACGAAAGGCCTAAACTCCATGCAAATGCTCTACTAACACTTCTTTAATAAATGTATGAATTAAAATTTAGGCGTTTATTAAAAAAGATTTGTCCTAATGTTTTACAATATTTAACGATTTAACAACTCTGTTTCCTTATTACGTACTTCCATTTTTATGCTGGCATGAAGGAGTGTACACAGATTTACTATGCCATTTCAGTTATTAACTCTAATGGTAATATTGAGATTAAAAGGAGCAACGTTTTAAATAGGTTTGTAAGTGGATGTCTGTCTATATGGGCACCCTAATTTTGATACCACATATCTATTTTTATTGACTGGCATAGACTATATCCTTCAATACTCACAAGTGATTTGAAAACTTTTTCAAAGAATTAAACGCTTTTTTCACAGGTTAGTGATGGAACAAAACATTTAAATGCTGACAAAGTACGAGTACGACAATTTGCACTTAAACATTTGGTGTTACAAAACTAGTGCGGTTTAAGTTCATTAAAATTTAGCACGCACTTGAATATTTAGGGAAAAGTTTGTTGTAGATTATAATCTATGTTACCTACTAATAATCTGCCTACACAATACAGAAATACTGAAACAGAACAAAATCCAATTATTTTACTTTCAGCTGAAGCTTACCTGCAATTTATGAACGCGTCTGTATATTTATACTAGGGGCACCCTCATGCTAAATGAAATCAAGAAGGCGGTTTTGATTTCCTTTGACATCAAAAACACAAAAGGACGTACTTAAATATTTAGCATCTCAAAGAATTCTGCTAATAGAAAGTCAGTAACTTGATGCATGAAAGCCTTTGTTATTCTATCCCTTCTCAAACAAAATGAAATGCTGACAGAATACATGCAAAGTGTTTCAAAACCACATGTCGCTATTTAAGGGAGTATGTGAAATATATATATATATATATATATATATATATATATATATATTGCTGTGAAACCTCACCATTATTCGTGAACTAAGGTTTTCGAATCGAGCTCCAGCGTTGGGCCGTCAAGAATTTGCTGTGAAACCTACAAAAAGCCTCACCAGAGTAAAAAAAATATTCGAGCCTCTCGAATTGGGCACCAAGAGTTGCTGTGATTCTCGTCCTGTTGAATCTCTTCTGATGGTCGCCTTTTTACTCTTTCCGCCTCGGCTGCTCACCTAGTTAAAACTTTCATCTTCATTCATAAAAAAAGCAAACACATTCCTACCACAAACATCAACGTTAACTCTATTTACATCAATATTCATAATACATTAAAATTTCAAAATTAAATTTCAGCATATATTTCAGTATCATATAATTTCAAGTTTAAATTTGTCATCATTTTAATTTGCATCCAGAATTAAAGTCCTTGTAGGATGCATACTAATTAAGTTACAATATGTGCAGACCTAAGTCTGAATAAAAAGGAACATCTTCCACCCCTTTACGTTAATTAAACAGGTTAGTCTAATTGAGCTCAAAGACAGACTCAAATTTTTATCATAATCAAAACATAAACTGCTAAATACTCCTTTCTACTTAAACAAGAAAATTTTACCTTAAAATTCAAAATTTGTTGTTTATACAAATTCACCACTGTTCATTTTTTTTATCAAACAAATTATAAAGATATCCAACACACACCAAAACATCAAAGTTCGAACAAAATTGTATAATTTACCTGAAGGTTACTGCACTCGTGGCTTCAATGTACATCGTCCTTGCTAATTTCACCATTCCAACTGGGTTATGTTTACGTCCTCAGATTCCTGGTCGCCTTTTAAAATTCATCTACAACACCATTCGTTTAAAAAGTTTCAGGGCTTCTCAGGAACGCATCTATGTATATCTAAATCTTGTTTGTAGATCCAATCACGTTTACTAATAACATTTGATTACTCACTCCCGAACAAAATAGCAAAGCAATTCATAATTCGTTCACACTATACTAAAAACTGCATACTTCAATGTATTTATTTATCGCTACTAATTGGGATAATTGGTACAGTAATACCCGCAAATATAACTAGACTTTATTACCTTATCTATATTCTGTAAGTGCACTAAAGCATAATAACTTGTATCGTAGCACGTATTCTGTTTGAAGTATGTTATAACAGCAAAAAAATTGAGAGCAAAACTGTTTAAAGTATTGAATAAAAATCAAAAATCTAAAAGCCAAACTGTTTAAAGTATCGAATAATCAAAAAATATAAGAGAGCGAAACACCTATAATCACGGGTTTATATAATAGCTTGCCTGCACGTCGATTTTGTCCCGCAACGGACAATTTTCAGAATTTCGCATTCTCTGTTCCCTTTTCGACAGTCCGGCACGCGGTTCTACAAAATTTGCACACGTCTAAGTTGAAAATCTAAGAATGTTCACACGGCTCGCAAACACGTCCGAGAACAACTAATTAATTTTGTATAGAAATTGTTGTGTTTTCACCTCTCATATCTGCAACTTATTTCACCCAATCGCAAACCCAGTGACGTTGCTCAAATGACGCCTTTTATTATCCGTGTCTCTGCCTTGCGCATTTTATCCGTCTTTTTCTAACCTGGCCTTAGTGGTGCAAATTGATATTCTTTATTATGGGCTATTTGAATCCACGTGGACTCGCGACGTGACTTACTTGAGTTAAATAACCCCTCAACTAACCTTCCCGTTAATATAAGCTCCGGTTTATCCGACCGTTTCCAATATACGTAGAAGCTGCATGTTTATCAGCTCGAATTTATTAGAACTTGACATTTAAAAATACGCAGGTGTTCAATCGTAACATTTTAACCTTCTAGATATATTTGTATGCTAGCAACGCGTCTCATATTTGGTATTATTGGGTTTTTAAAAGCTTTTATGCATATAATACCTTAATAATCGTTCAATTAACTCCAATTAAAATAATGATAAATGGCATTGACTTCTACCCTTTAATTTTTAGTGAATACAAATTAAATATTAACTATTATTTGTACACTTTGTTTAATACCCGAGTTATGTATCCCCCAATTACCTATATATATATATATATATATATATATATATAGAATGCTGTGAAACCTTTTAAATCACCTGGTCCGTTGATTCCTTCTGTTAATCGCCTCGGCTGCTCTTCTAGATAACTTCCATTCTCAATCATAAAAATTAAACAACACATTCCTACCACAAACATCAACGTTAACTCTATTTACATCAATATTCAGAATACATTAAATTTTCAAATTAAATTTGAACATAAAATTCAGTTTTAAAAAGAATTTCCGGATTAATTTTATTATCATTTTACTGTGCATCCAAAATTAAAGTCCTTGTTGGATGCCTACTAATTAATATAACAAGATAAGCAGACCGGAGTCTGAGTATAAAGGGAGCATCTACCACCCCTTTACGTTAATTAACCAGGTTTGTCTAATTGAGCTCAAAGACCTACCCAAAGTTTCATCCTATTCCCGAACATCAAAACAAAATACCCCTTTTACTTAAACAAGCAAATTTCATCTTAAAATTAAATTTTTATGGTTAGAAAAATTCCACTAATGTCCATTTAAAGTAAATCAATTATAAAGTCATTCAATACACACAAAATGTCAAACAAAATAGTACAATTTACCTGAAGGTTATTGTCCTCGTAGCTTCAGTGTAATCGTCCCTTTGTAAATCACACCATTCCAACCGGATTCTATTTACAGCTTCAAGTTGTCAACGCTTTAAAAATGTTCTCCATCACCATTAATTTAAAGTTGTTTCTAGGCTTTTCCGGAACTCATCTGTGTATATCTGCCTCTGGTTCAGTGGATGCAGACACATTTACGAACCATTTAGTCATTAACACCCCGCAAAATAGCAAAGAAATTCATACTTCCTTTTACCAATATTACCAATATACGCCAAAACTGCCTACTTTTGGGTATACATTTGTCGTTGTAAATTTTACTAATTGGTACCGTGATAATAAACTTTATTACCTTGTATCTAAGTGCACTGAAGTACATTCATGTTAGCACGTAAAATAACCAACTATTTTGAGTCACTAAAATATACTAGCACACTTTAAATTATTTAATCAAACTAAAATGCACTGTTTAATATCAAGTCGCGGATGCACGAGCTTTTAACGCATCGAATCGTCGAAAGTCTAAGAGTCTAAGAGAGAGAAACACATATTCCGCCTGTATATATAGCGAATAGCCGACACGTCGCTTTGTTCCCTAAAACGGATAATTCCAACGAATTCCTCATTCTACGTTCCCAGTCTGTAGCCTGCACGTCGATTTTTATGAATTTAGTACTCACCCCATTGAGATCTCAGAAAATTTCAACACGGCCCGCAAAGTTGTCCGAGAAAAACTAATTACTTTTATACAGAAATTGTTGTTCTACCTCTGATATATGCATCCTATTTTTAACCAATCGCAACCCCTTGACGTTGCTTAAATCCCGCCCTTTTACAATATGTGTCTTTGCTTGACGCATTTTCTCTTTCCTTTTCTAACCTGTTCGTATTGGTGCAAATTTATATTCTTTATTATCGATTATATTTTAGTCCACGCGGACTGTTATCTGGGTTTAATAAACCCGTATCGCACATTCTCGTGAATACTAAGTCCCGGTTTCTCCAAGATTCTTTGAAACATTAATTATTTGCCAAATTTACGCAGAATGAGCTTTTTTAAAAATACGCAGGTGTTCTGTATTTCCTGCTAAAGCATCTGATCGTTTCCAATATCCTTAGAATCAACATGTTTATCCAAACAAATTAACTTGAAATTGCCTTTTAAAAACACGCAGGGGTGTTCAAACGTAACATTTTAAATAACCTTCCTACGATTTGACTATTATTGGGTTTTCACAAGCTTTTATGCTTATTATATGTTATTAACGGTTTAATTAACTCCAATTAAAATTGATTTCATCCTTTTCATTTTTAGCGAATACAACTTAAATATTAATTATTATATGTACACTTTGTTTTACTACCGGTTACTTAAAATAGGGTTAATTAATATAAACTTTGCACGTAATTTCCATTTGTTTAGGAATAATTAAATTATCCACTGCGCTTTTCAATACTGCTTCTTTTGATGTAAAGCGTCTTATAGATAATTTAAATTTCTTATTTTACTGAAACGACCGAGTTTATTTATGCTTCAAGGTTTTAATAAAGCGTATTATTTAATGAAATTCCTTATACACGGTAATTAAAATTATTTGATTTGATTATTTAATTTTCTACCCTGGTCTAAATATGAGTATTTTCCCCCTATTTGAATACAAATAATCCCACTTATTTGAATGCAAATATCAAATATTTAGACTGCCAAAAAATCTTTACAAAATTTTGCCTATCTCTCTCTATCCTTATCTATCTAACTTACCTACTTTGTCTCCAATCCAAAAAAATATTTACACCTATCCTATATCCCTATCCTATTCCTAACTCTCACCTACTTCTATAAACTGAAATTATCCCTAACTTCATCCTACTTATCCATCTAATCCTATATACATCCTATATACCTATCCTATTCCTAACTTTTAACTACTCTTCACTATACTTTACTTCCCCCTACCTAATCCTATATGCCTATCCTACTCTTACTCTATTCCTAACTCTCCACTAATCTTATATAAAATATCTATACTTAACCTATCTTATTTTCTTCCTACATTTACTCTTTATCCTCATCCTAAACCTATTCCTAATTATCTCCCATATGTGTCCTATATCTAGCTTTATTTTCTATAACCACTTACTTCTACTCTTTATATACACCTATGCTATCCCTATCCTATTTAAATCTAACTCTCTTCTTGACCCTCCAAGTCTTTCGTCTAACTATCCTATTCCTAATTCTCCTGTGGTGCTGGTTCTCCGGTATAAGGGAATAGTAGGTTGACGTGAAACCGTCCCTCTCATTTCCCGTACCTACTTCCCTTAATAAATATGTGCACTCCTACTACTTCACCTATCTCAAAAGGTCCCTCATATGGCAAGTGTAGTTTAGCACATGTCATCTTATTCTCTTCCTACTCTCAAGCTTTTTACTACTACCTGGTCTCCCACTTTAAATTTTACCCTCTTTCTAATTCTTGCGTTCATCTTCCTTGTATATTTTTCAGCTCTCTTCCTTAACCTCTCCTCACATCTACCAAAAGTTGTTGAATTCATCATCCCTAGGCACAATTTGCCATGGTCTATCGGGATACTGTTGCATCAGCATGATGGGACTGGTTTCTGTCACGGTACTAGGGTTTCATTGATAAAAGATTCAACCTTGGACAAATTGTCCTCCCATAAACGATGATTCCTATGTGAAGCTAAACGCAAAAACTTAACCGTCTCTTGAATATATCGCTCAGCTGGATTCGCTTGAGGATGCCTTATGCTACAAAACACCACTTTAATGTTTTGCCTCTCCCAATAATCTCTAAATCTTTGATTATTAAAATAAGTAGCATTGTCTGCTAATAACCGTTTAAAAGTTCCTACTTCCTACAAAATTGTTCCAATTTCTTGTTTGTTCCGACTGTGTTACAATCCCGAGTGGGATATAATTTGGTAAATTTCGAAAACACATCAGTCACAATCAGCACATGTTTGTGTCCTTTTGTACTTCGGACTAGATTGCTCAAATAATCAATAGCAACTAAGTCCAGGGATTTTGTACGTGTATACTTTGTACCACATCCTGACTCGTACTATTTTTGTACTTTCCTAAAGTACATAAGTGACAAGTGTTGATGACTGACTTTACTAATCCTAAGTCTTTAGTTGAAAAAACGTTTCCCTAAAATTAACCATGTCTTTCGGATTCCTATGTGACCATATCTTAAGTGCAGATCTTTGATAATTAATTTTGCTTGTACCCTATCCACTACATACACTTCTAATTCTTGAATTTTTACACAAAAGCCGTTTCTCATATGGAAATTTTTAAATCCCGGTTCGTTTTCTAACTTCGTTCTAACAATCTGTAGCTCCTCACTCTGCCTCTGGTTCATCAAGATCTCCTCTTCTCCATATACTGAATCATTTTGTAGTAGACTGTTCATGGCAATCATGATGTCACACGGTCTTTGTTATCCATGTCCCTGTTTCTACTAAACGCGTCTGCTATAAAATTATTTTCTCCCTTAATATATTTAATCTCAAAGTCAAACTCCTGTAGTAACAACCCCCATCGATATACTCGATTGTTGGAAAATCTCGTATTCATCAACGCACACAACGCCGAATGATCCGTTTCGATTACAAAATGTCTTCCTATCAAAAAAAATTTTAACTTCGTAACACCAAACACCACTGCAGCCATCTCCTTTTCACTAATCGTGTAATTTACTTCATGCGGCTTCAGTGTGCGTGAAACAAAAGATATGGGCACCTCTTCCCCCTCTTGTACTTGATACAACTCTGCTGCTAACGCACTATCCGATGCATCCGTCCTCAGTACGAAACCTACATCAAATCTGGGATGCCTCAAAATTAGTTGGTCGTGAAATTGTTCCAACAGTGTTAGATATGCTGCCTCTTGACTTTCCGTCCAACTCCATCTTACTCCCTTCTTCAGAAGTTTAAACAATGGACCCGCTTTTCAGCAAATCCCGGTACAAACTTTTATAAAAGTTAAGGACCCCAAAAAGCTCTTAATTTCCTAATGTTATTAGGTCTCGGATATGTCAAAAGTTCGGACAATCTTTCTTTATCGATACACATACCTTGAGTGTTCACCACATACCCCAGAAATTTAACGGTTTTGAAAAAATTCACATTTTCTATATTCAGCCTCAATCCTGCTAATTTAAGCTCTAATAATATCCGTTCTAAATGAGAGTAATGTTGTTCCTCAGTTTCACTAAAAATTAAAATATCATCCACATAGTGTATGCAGAATTGCTCATATGCTCCTAAAATTGCTTGCATTGCCTTAATTAATGCTGCACTTGACGTTGACAAACCATACGGTACTACCTTAAAATTATAGATTTTTCCTCTACGGAAAATCCTGTGTACCTTCTAGAATCTTTGTGTAATGGAATCAGCCAGAATGAATTCCTTAAATCTAATTTACTAAAAATAAACTTGCCACTTAATCTCGTCAAAAGTGTGTCCATGGATGGTGGACAATGGAATTGCAGTTTGGTCCGTTGGTTAATTTTTCGTGCATCTAAACATAAACGAATGCTATCATCCTTTTCTTAACTACCACCAACGGATTTATGAAATGAGTGTTTGATACCTCTATTATGCCATCTTCCAACATTTTATTTAATTCTGCCTTTACCTGCTCCCGATATGCTGCTGGAATTGGATAAACCTTTGCGTTGAACGGTTCTGAATTATCCACTTCCAATCTGTGCTCATAGCCCTAACGCTGTGCTTGCTTCTACCCCACTAATTCTGCATGTTTTCGTAATAAAGCTTGAACCTCTACTCTCCTATCCTCTGGACATCTTATCGTGTTGATCTGTTTACCTTCATCATCCTCTACCTCTACTACATTAATACTAAACCCCGTGTCATCCTCTGTGACTTCATAACTGCCTTCCATGGCACTACCCTATCCTTAATCTTATTACCTTCCTTTCCATATCTATCAAAACCCTAACTTCATCATACAGTCAACACCTAAAATGCTCTGAAACTTCAGTCCAGGTACAATTACAAACTCCTGTTCACAGCTTAAACCTCCTATATCTATCCTAAGCACCACAACACTATTTACTACAGCAAACTTCTTTTATTTGGAGCTACTAAATGGCTACGTTTATAGGCATAATTCTATCACAAACCTTATCCCTAATTTTGCTGACGAATTCCTCCGATATTAAACTCGCCTCTGCCCCTGTATCAAGTAATACTTCTACATTATTCTCAAAAATTTCTAAATTAATAATTGGCAAACATAATTTTTCCTCAGTTTCTGGCTCTACTTCCTCCTCAATTTTGAAAAATTCACGTGGATGTTCGTATACATTTACACAGAAATCTAGTGGTCTGTCGCGTTCTAAAAATCCTGTCTCATCCTGTTTTCCGTGCTTGGTCCTGGTTGTCCTTCTACAACCTGTGCGTACGTCCTCCTCGTGTTAATATCCGTGTCCCTATCTCTATTCGGCGTGCTGGTCACAGTCCTGTTTACTTCCGGTAAACTGTTCTGTCTCGTGTAACTAGGTCTTGGCGTCGGTCCCCTAGTCGCACTATTGCTCCTGTATTCCTGTCCTCGTCGTTCCCAATTCGGTCGAAAATTTCTGTTGTAGTCAGGCCGTCTCGGATAATTCGGTGTCCTGTTGTCAAACCTAACTGTGTTAACGTTTCGTTCTCGTATCTCTCTTGTCCGTCCAACACATACATCGTCATATCTCTGTAAATACTCTAAAATGTCTCCGTTCTGTGATGTTTTGTAAGGCCACGTGTTGTCTAATTTCCAGTTCAAAATGTCGTGATAGGTACTTGATTATCTGTCTGTCCGTCAATGGTGGATTCAGTTGTTTGGCCACACTGTACTTGCGGATGGCATATTGCTCCCTAGATCCTGCAAACTCTCCCTTAAATTTTCCTGTAATTAAGTCGTCTCGTACCTGGTCTTGTCTGTGGTCACTCCAGTAGTGTTTTAAAAATTTGTTTTCAAAGTCCTGATACGTGTCTATGTCCTGTCCTACTAAATTGTACCATGCTTCCGCGTTGTCCTTTAATAAAGCCTTTATCGTATTCAGTTTAGTCTGTTCGTCAAATAAATTTCCCACTAGATTTCTTACACTATTAATAAAAATTTGTGGATTTACCCTGTTATCACCATAAAACTTCATGTGTTGGTCCAATGATACTCCACCTGTATAAAATCTGGGACCTTCCCCCGTTAAATTTGATATGTTGTATTTAATACTACTAACTTCGCGTTCTACCCTGCCTAACTGATCCCTACATGAGTCCGTTACTTCAGTCATTTTACGTTTATTTCTTCTTCACAGAAAATGCGTACTTCGGACCTTAAATGTCCCATTTCCTGTCGAAGACCTGTAATGTCACGCTCATTTTTATCTACCCTATTTTCAACTTCCCCCATCTTTACAGTAAGACTATTTTTAAATTCTACAACTTCTTGATTCGTCTTATCTATTTTCTGACTAATCTCTTCTAACTTCCTGTTCGATTCATCGCTTAGCTGTTCTAATTTTCTGTTGGATTCTTCCTAGCTCTATTAGATTCATCGTTCATTCTCTCTAACATTCTCAATATCATCTCGTTTCCTTGATCCCCGATTCCGTCCTCGACTGATCTCTACTGCCTCCTGCTTCTTCCATTTTCGAATTTTTCCCACACAATGCACTATCGTCACTTCCAATTTCCACTCCTTGACTCCTTAACCACTCCTTTCTCTGCATACGTTCTAATCACTCTCACACACTCTAAAATACTTTTAAATTTATCCACAAACAGAAACTCTCTCTCAGATCGCCAGTTTCCTGGAATAAAATAACAAAAATTTTATTTGGAACTCGAGCCTCACTTTTGGGTCGCCAAGAATGCTGTGAAACCTTTAAATCACCTGGTCCGTTGATTCCTTCTGTTAATCGCCTCGGCTGCTCTTCTAGATAACTTCCATTCTCAATCATAAAAATTAAACAACACATTCCTACCACAAACATCAACGTTAACTCTATTTACATCAATATTCAGAATACATTAAATTTTCAAATTAAATTTGAACATAAAATTCAGTTTTAAAAAGAATTTCCGGATTAATTTTATTATCATTTTACTGTGCATCCAAAATTAAAGTCCTTGTTGGATGCCTACTAATTAATATAACAAGATAAGCAGACCGGAGTCTGAGTATAAAGGAGCATCTACCACCCTTTACGTTAATTAACCAGGTTTGTCTAATTGAGCTCAAAGACCTACCCAAAGTTTCATCCTATTCCCGAACATCAAAACAAAATACCCTTTTACTTAAACAAGCAAATTTCATCTTAAAATTAAATTTTTATGGTTAGAAAATTCCACTAATGTCCATTTAAAGTAAATCAATTATAAAGTCATTCAATACACACAAAAATGTCAAACAAAATAGTACAATTTACCTGAAGGTTATTGTCCTCGTAGCTTCAGTGTAATCGTCCCTTTTGTAAATCACACCATTCCAACCGGATTCTATTTACAGCTTCAAGTTGTCAACGCTTTAAAAATGTTCTCCATCACCATTAATTTAAAGTTGTTTCTAGGCTTTTCCGGAACTCATCTGTGTATATCTGCCTCTGGTTCAGTGGATGCAGACACATTTACGAACCATTTAGTCATTAACACCCCGCAAAATAGCAAAGAAATTCATACTTCCTTTTACCAATATTACCAATATACGCCAAAACTGCCTACTTTTGGGTATACATTTGTCGTTGTAAATTTTACTAATTGGTACCGTGATAATAAACTTTTATTACCTTGTATCTAAGTGCACTGAAGTACATTCATGTTAGCACGTAAAATAACCAACTATTTTGAGTCACTAAAATATACTAGCACACTTTAAATTATTTAATCAAACTAAAATGCACTGTTTAATATCAAGTCGCGGATGCACGAGCTTTTAACGCATCGAATCGTCGAAAGTCTAAGAGTCTAAGAGAGAAACACATATTCCCGCCTGTATATATAGCGAATAGCCGACACGTCGCTTTGTTCCCTAAAACGGGTAATTCCAACGAATTCCTCATTCTACGTTCCCAGTCTGTAGCCTGCACGTCGATTTTTATGAATTTAGTACTCACCCCATTGAGATCTCAGAAAATTTCAACACGGCCCGCAAAGTTGTCCGAGAAAAACTAATTACTTTTATACAGAAATTGTTGTTCTACCTCTGATATATGCATCCTATTTTTAACCAATCGCAACCCCTTGACGTTGCTTAAATCCCGCCCTTTACAATATGTGTCTTTGCTTGACGCATTTTCTCTTTCCTTTTCTAACCTGTTCGTATTGGTGCAAATTTATATTCTTTATTATCGATTATATTTTAGTCCACGCGGACTGTTATCTGGGTTTAATAAACCCGTATCGCACATTCTCGTGAATACTAAGTCCCGGTTTCTCCAAGATTCTTTGAAACATTAATTATTTGCCAAATTTACGCAGAATGAGCTTTTTTAAAAATACGCAGGTGTTCTGTATTTCCTGCTAAAGCATCTGATCGTTTCCAATATCCTTAGAATCAACATGTTTATCCAAACAAATTAACTTGAAATTGCCTTTTAAAAACACGCAGGGGTGTTCAAACGTAACATTTTAAATAACCTTCCTACGATTTGACTATTATTGGGTTTTCACAAGCTTTTATGCTTATTATATGTTATTAACGGTTTAATTAACTCCAATTAAAATTGATTTCCATCCTTTTCATTTTTTAGCGAATACAACTTAAATATTAATTATTATATGTACACTTTGTTTTACTACCGGTTACTTAAAATAGGGTTAATTAATATAAACTTTGCACGTAATTTCCATTTGTTTAGGAATAATTAAATTATCCACTGCGCTTTTCAATACTGCTTCTTTTGATGTAAAGCGTCTTATAGATAATTTAAATTTCTTATTTTTACTGAAACGACCGAGTTTATTTATGCTTCAAGGTTTTAATAAAGCGTATTATTTAATGAAATTCCTTATACACGGTAATTAAAATTATTTGATTTGATTATTTAATTTTCTACCCTGGTCTAAATATGAGTAATATATATTGATATATTGAATCTAATAGGAATTATTAGAAATTGTTAAATAAAGTATAAGTTCAATGCAACATTGTAACACAAGGATAAGCCAGAGAGGTTATCGACAGTTCATGAGAACGGACATGCAACTTTGCATCCGTGAGGGCAGTGATACTGCAGGTGGCAGGTCACAGGCGGTCAACATACCGCAATTACTTAGAATTAAGTTGTTACATTGTAATAAAGTGTACAATTAAGAGAAACGCAGACATGAGATCTGCAAGTTCCCACAGCCGTGTGAGGGGCAGGTTATTATAAAAAGCCCGGGAGCTCAATGCCCGGCAGTCAGTCTTCGAACTCCATACTTCGTTGTTCAAGCTACTCACTAGTACAATAATTATTTTTTAGTATATGTACAAGTTAATCTAAATTTCATCAAATAAAAATTGTTAAGTGTTTGAAGTTGTTTTTTAAAAACACAGCTAAATCTAAATTAATCTAAATTTCATCAAATAAAAATTGTTAAGTGTTTGAAGTTGTTTTTTAAAAACACAGCTCCAAAGGCCCGAACCTTAACTCCCGTTACTTAAAACTTGAATTAATTAATATAAATTTCGCACGTAATTTCTATTTGTTTCTTTATACTTGGAACAATTAAATTACATACAAGTTGAGCATTTTAATTCTGCTTCTTTTTATAGAAAGCGTCTAGTGAATAATTTAAATCCCTTATTTTTAATGAAACGAATAAATTGTTATGCTCCACGGTTTTAATAACGCGTATTATCTAATAAAATTCTATACAAACCCTACATTCTAATTAAATGATTTAAATCTTTACACTAGGCACTTAATTACGCGTACTTTTTCCCAAAGCTTCCTTATACACGGTGATTAAAATTATTTGATGTCGTTAATTAATTTTCTACCCTGGTTTAAATTTGAGTATTATATATATATATATATATATATATATATATATTAGGTAGTTAATTACACAAGGTAAGTAGATAAATACTATCGTATTATAGTGAATAAGATGAAATAATAACTTAGAGGTCTTGGTAAACGCATGGTTCCAGCAAAACCAGGATACAGGTTCAAGTCCTGTCCAAGACCTTATAATTTCCATCTTTCAATTACTAGCTCAATTTGAAATGATCATTTGGGCTTTGCATCAAAGTCTAAGTTATTATTTCATCTTATTCACTATATATATTGCTGTGATATACTCCTTTGAATGCGGGAACTGGGTTCTTTCAACAAAAAAATTCTAGTCCCACCGATTGGGCGTCATAAACTGCTGTGATCCTGGTTTCGCTTCAGCTGCTCACCTAATTTTATAAACCTCCTCATTCATAAAATTAAACAACACATTCCTACCACAAACATCAACGTTAACTCTATTTACATCAATATTCAGAATACATTAAATTTTCAAATTAAATTTCAGCATAAAATTCAGTTTTAAAAAGAATTTCAAGATTAATTTTATTATCACTTTAACGTGCATCCAGAATTAAAGTCCTTGTTGGATGCCTACTACTTAATATAACAATATAAGCAGACCGGAGTCTGAGTATAAAGGAGCATCTACCACCCTTTACGTTAATTAACCAGGTTCGTCTAATTGAGCTCAAAGACATACCCAAAGTTTCATCATAATTCAGAACATCAATACTAAATACCCTTTCTACTTCAACAAGCAAATTTCATCTTAAAATTAAAATTTTATGGTTAGTACAATTTCACTAATGTCCATTTAAAGTAAATCAATTATAAAGTTATTCAACACACACAAAATGTCAAACAAAATAGTATAATTTACCTGAAGGTTACTGTCCTCGTAGCTTCAATGTACATCGTCCCTTTAGTTAATCACACCATTCCAACAGGATTATATTTACGGCTTCTAATTCTCAACGCTTTTAAAATTTTCTCCATCACCATTTATTTAAAGTTGTTTCTGGGCTTTTCCGGAACTCATCTGTGTATATCTGACCCTGGTTTTGTGAATCCAGACACGTATTTGAACCATTTAATTATTAACACCCCCGAAAAATAACAAAGCAATTCATACTTCTTTCACCAATATACGCCAAAACTGCCTACTTTTGTGTATACATTTGTCGTTGTAAATTTTGCTAATTGGTACAGTGATACTAAATTTTATTACCTTGTATCTAAGTGCACTGAAGTACATTCATGTTAGCACGTAAATAACAAACTATTTTGAATCACTAAAATATACGAGCAAAATTTTAAATTATTTTATCAAACTAAAATGCACTGTTTAACATCTTGAATCAAGTCGCGGATGTAAGAGCTTTTAACGCATCGAATAGTCAAAAGTCTAAGAGGCCTTGTTTATATTCACCTCGGTATATATAGCAAAAAGCCTGTCTGTCGGTCTGTTCCCCAAAACGGGTAATTCTAAAGAATTTCTCATTCTATGTTCCCAGTCCGTCGCTCGCGCGTCGGTTTTACAATTTTCACTCGCCCCATTTAAATCTCAGAAATTCACACGGCACGCAAACATGTCCGAGAAAAACTAATTAATTTTGTACAGAAATTGTTGTTTCTACCTCTGATATTTGCATCCTATTTTCAACCAATTGTGACCCTCGTGACGTTGCTTAAATCACGCCTTTTACTATATGTGTCTCGGTCTCGCGCATATTATCTGTCTCTATCTAACCTGTTCTTAGTGGTGCAAATTGATATTCCTTACGATCGATTATTTCAGTCCACATGGACTGTTATCTGGGTTTAATAACCCCGTATCGCACCTTCTCGTGAATATTAAGCCTCGGTTTCCCCAAGATTCTTTGAAACCATTTGTTATCTACACAATTTTCGCCGTACGTGATATTTAAACTACGCAGGTGTTCTAAATAATATTAATTCTCAGAGCTTTATTTTCTGGTATTATAATCTTGGATTTTCACAGACTTTTATGCTTATTATTAATAATGGTTTAATTAACTCCAATTAAAATTGACTTCTATCCTTTCATTTTAGCGAATACAAGTTAAATATTAATTATTATGTGTACACTCTGTTTAATACCGGTTACTTATAATAGGGTTAATTAATATAAATTTTGCACGTAATTTCCATTTGTTTAGGAATAATTAAATTACACGCAGAGCTTTTTTAATACTGTTTCTTTTGATATAAAGCGTCTTGTACATGATTTAAATTTCTTATTTTTACTGAAACGACCGAATTTATTTATGCTTCATGGTTTTAATAAAGCGTATTATTTAATAAAATTCCTTATACACGGTGATTAAAATTATTTGATGTGATTATTTAATTTTCTACCCTGGTCTAAATATGAGTAATATATATATATATATATATATATATATATATATATATATATAATAATAAGCAATAACGGGTTTATTGGTCCAATTTTTTAAATCAAATTCTTTGAGATGATCCCACCTTTGCTATCCAAAAAAACAATAATGTTTTGGTCAAAAGGCATTATAATAATAATTGTTTTGAAACTGAAACAAAAAAGGAACTAATTATAAATAATTCAGTAGCACCAAAATTTTATGGTTTACCTATGCTGCACAAAAACCACGTACCCTTAAGACCAATTGTATGGTCCTCTGGACATCTTATTGTGTTGATCTTTTTAACTCCATTATCCTCTACCTCTACTACATTAATACTCAACCCCGTGTCATCCTCTGTGATTTCATAACTGCCCTTCCATGGCACTACCCTATCCTTAATCCTTACTACCTTCCTTTCCATATCTATCAAAATCCCTAACTGCATCATACAGTCAACACCTAAAATGCTCTGAAACTTCAGTCCAGGTACAATTACAAACTCCTGTTCACAGCTTAAACCTCCTATATCTATCCTAAGCACCACTACACTATTTACTACAGCAAACTTCTTTTTATTTGGAGCTACTAAATGGCTACGCTTTATAGGTATAATTCTATCACAAACCTTATCCCTAATTTTGCTGACGAATTCCTCCGATATTAAACTCGCCTCTGCCCCTGTATCAAGTAATACTTCTACATTATTCTCAAAAATTCCTATATTAATAATTGGCAAACATAATTTTTCCTCAGTTTCTGGCTCTATTTTCTCCTCAATTTTGAAAAATTCACGTGGATGTTCATACACATTTACACAGAAATCTAGTGGTCTGTCGCGTTCTAAAAATCCTATCTCGTCCTGTTTTCCGTGCTTGGTCCTGGCTGTCCTTCTACAACCTGTGCGTACGTCCTCCTCGTATTAATATCCGTGTCCCTGTCTCTATTCGGCGTGCTCGTCACAGTCCTGTTTACTTCCGGTAAACTGTTCTGTCCCCTGTAACTAGGTCTTGGCGTCGGTCCCCTGGTCGCACTATTGCTTCTGTATTCCTGTCCTCGTCGTTCTCAATTCGGTCAAAAATTCCTATTGTAGTTAGGCCGTCTCGGAAAATTCTGTGCCCTGTTGTCAAACCTAACCGTGTTAATGTTTCGTTCACGTATCTCTCTTGTCCGTCCTACACGTACATCGTCATATCTCTGTAAATATTCCAAAAATGCCTCACGTTCTGTAATGTTTTGTAAGGCCACGTGTTGTCTGATTTCGAGTTCAAAATGTGGTGATAAGTATTTGTCTGTCCGTCAATGGTGGATTAAGTTGTTTGGCCACACTGTATTTGCGAATGGCATATTGTTCCCTAGAACCTGCAAACTCTCCCTTAAATTTTCCTGTCATCAAGTCGTCCCTAATCTGATCCTGTTTGTGATCACTCTAGTAATGTTGTAAAAATTTGTTTTCAAAGTCTTGATACGTGTCTATGTCCTGTCCTACTAAATTATACCATGCTTCCGCATTGTCCTTCAATAAAGCCTTTATCGTATTTATTTTAGTCTGTTCGTCGAATAAATTTCCCACTAGATTTCTTACGCTATTAATAAAAATTTGTGGATTTGCCCTGTTATCGCCATAAAATTTCATATGTTGGTCCAATGATACGCCACCTGTATAAAATCTGGGACCATCCCCCGTTAAACTTGACATGTTATATTTAATACTACTAACTTCGCGTTCTACCCTGCCTAACTGATCCCTACATGAGTCCGTTATTTCAGTCATTTTTATATTTATCTCTTCTTCACAAAAAATGCGTACTTCGGACCTTAAATGTCCTATCTCCTGTCGAAGACCTGTAATGTTTTTCTCATTTCTATCAACCCTACTTTCTACTTCCCCATTTTCACGGTAAGACTATTTTTAAATTCTGTAATTCTTTAGTAGATTGCTCAATTTTCCCGCTTATCTGCTCTAATTTTTGGTTGGACTCCTCCCTCGCTCTATGCGATTCATCGCTTAGCTGTTCTAATTTTCGGTTGGACTCCTCTCTCGCTCTATTCGATTCATCGCTTAGATGTTCTAATTTTCGGTTGGACTCCTCCCTCGCTCTATTCGATTCATCGCTTAGCTGTTCTAATTTTCTATTGGATTTCTCCCTAGCTAATCGCATTTCCTCTAACTTTCTCATCATTAACTCATATCCTGTTTCTCCTGACTCCGTCTTAGACTGATCCCTACTACATCCTGCTTCTTCCTCCATTTCTGCTTCAGTCGTCTTAAATAAAGTACTATCACTGCTTCCTATTTCCACCCCTTGACTTCGAAACCACTCTTTTCTCTGCATACGTCACACTTTTTATCCCCACACACGCACTACACACTTCTTTAACACACCTACAAAAAATATTCACACTCAGCTCTTAATTTCAGGGTCGTCAGTTTCCTGAAACACTTACACACTATCTGAAATTCAAGCCCTCCGCGTTCGGGTCGCCAAGATTTGCTGTGTTATAAGAATCGAGCCTCACGAATTGGGCGTCAAGATTTGCTGTGATTCTCGTTACTACGGTGAAATCTCCTCTGATATTCGATTTCTTACCTGAATATCGCCTCTTGAATCCTTCCGCCTCGGCTGCTCACCTAGTTAAAACTTTCATCCTCATTCATAAAAAAATACACATTCCTACCACAAACATCAACGTTAACTCTATTTACACCAATATTCACAATACATTAAAATTTCAAAATTAAATTTCAGCATAAATTTCAGCATCATAAAATTTCAAGTTCATATTTGTCATCATTTTAATTTGCATCCGGAATTAGAGTCCTTGTAGGATGCATACTAATTAAGTTAACAATATTTGCAGACCTGAGTCTGAATAAAAGGGAGCATCTTCCACACCTTTACGTTAATTTAACAGGCTAGTCTAATTGAGCTCAAAGACAGACCCAAATTTTTATCATAATCCAAAACATAAACCTGATAAATACTCCTTTCTACTTATACAAGAAAATTTTGCCTTAAAATTCAAAATTTGTTGTTTATACAAATTTACTACTGTCCATCTTTATCAAACAAATTATAAAGATATTCAACACACCAAAACATCTAAGATCGAACAACAATGCATAAGTTACCTGAAGGTTAATGCACTCGTGGCTCCAATGTACATCGTCCTTGCTAATCCCACCATTCCAGCTGGTTTATGTTTACGTCTTTAGATTTCTGACCGCCTTTAAAATTTTTCTACACCACCATTCGTCTAAAAAGGTTTCAGGGCTTCTCAGGACTTCATCTATGTATATCTAAATCTTGTTCTGTGGATCCAATCACGTTTACGAATAACATTTGATTACTAACATTCCCGAAAAATAGCACTGAAATTCATAATTCTTTCACGCTATACCCAAAACTGCATACTTCTATTTATTTATTTATCGTTATTAATTTGGATAATTGGTACAGTAATACCTGCAAATATAAATAGACTTTATTACCTTTATTTTATCTTCTCTAAGTGCACTAATGCATAATAACTGTTATAGTAGCACGTAATCACCATCTATTCTGCTGGACGTATCGAATAAAATCAAAAAATAAAAGAGCAAAACTGTTTGAAGTATCGCATAAAATCAAAAATAAAAGAGAGCTAAACTCCTATCAGCACGGGTTTATATAATGGCTCGCTGGCAAGTCGAATTTGTCCCGCGACGGACGATTTTAAGAAATTCGCATTCCATTTTCCCTTCCGATGGCTCGGCACAATGATTCTACTGAAATTTGCACTCGTCTCGCAACACGTCCGAGAACAACTAATTAATTTTACATAGAAATTGTTATGTTTCCACCTCTCCTGTTTGCATCTTATTTCAACCTTAACCGCCAATCAAGTCTGTTCGTTGTATCTACAACCTGTGCTCTTGTTTTACAAATTTCCCCTCATTTAACTACCAATGCATTCCCTCTCGCTTGTCTTTATACCACAAACTCGCTTTCTTACTTGCACTCATATAGCTTGGAGTTTATCGACTATCATATACATCGTTATCTTTGCAGGTGTTCCTTGTTCTAATACGCTGAAGGTTTTTGCGTGATTTCCCCACGTCTTTTATAATTTCTCGATAGTTTTAGTACATGGAAAGATTAAATTATATACAAGTTGAACATTTTAATTTGGCTTCTTTTTATAGACAGCGTCCAGTGAATAATTTAAATCCCTTATTTTTAATGAAATGAATAAATTTTTATGCTCCATGGTTTGAATAATGCTTATTATCTAATGAAATTCTACATTACTTCCTTCTACACGTTGATTATGATTACATACAAACCCTACATTCTAATTGAATGATTTAAATCTACACAGTAGGCCTTTAATTAAGCGTTCTGTTTTCCACTGCTTTAATATACACGGCGATTAAAATTATTTGCTGTCGTTAATTAATTTTCTACCCTGGTCTAAATTTGAGTAATATATATATATATATATATATATATATATATATATATATATATTATATATATTTATAAAAACTGATTGCGGTTACTGAGGACTGGAGTATAAAATTTAAAAATTAAAAACTTGGATATGCGACGTTTCGTCTTGTCACGCTTGGAAGAGCAAGGGTTCGGCAAAATTCAAAATTGACTAGGTAAAAAAAACTCGCTTTCTGGCCAATGTAGTACCTTCTGGCGGAGCATCGAACAATCAAATGTATCTTACCTGTCTCATACATAGAGCTTACAAGTTGAAAGAAACATTCTGTTACTGCTTGTTTAGCGGCTTTTAGAGTTTTTGCTTGCATCTTATCTATACCCGGTGCCTTACTATATTTCAGGCCTTTTAATGCTAATTCAAACTCATCTCTAAGTATAGGATATCCAATGTCTGATACCTGTTCTAGTGCTGTTACTTTCCCTCCTTAATATAAATTTTGTATGTATTCTTGCCTCTAACCACTTTCTCTACATTTTTTATAATGGTGTCTTTTTCTGTGCCCTTTATATTTTTGCCTTACGATTTTATATCTCTAAAATTCATTCTAATTAGGTTGTATGCTTTGGTTGTCTTTCTTATTTCCATCTTAGTTTGTACCTTTTTGCACTTTTCATCAATCCATTGCTCTTTAGCTTTCTTGCATTTTAGGGCTTTCTATCTCTGTTTTCAGCTTCGTCATGTCTGTTTTTGTATTTTCGTCTTTCTTCTATTAAATTCAGTATATCCTTTGTTATGCATGGTTTCTTATTTTCTTTTTGTGTATACCCCAGAATATCTCGGGCTGCCATGTTTGAACTGGATTTAATGTTATTTCATGCTGTTTTTACTTCTTTAGTATCCGAAATTTGACCAATATATTACAGCAATTCATTTGACTTTTTTTCAAATCTTTTGTGGATAACTTTATCTTTTAGTTTCTCAAAGTCAAAATGCATTTTTCCGTTCCTTTCTTTCGAATTTTTAAATTTAAGAGCGGCCTTAATAATTATGATGTTATGGTCAGTGTCTATATCTGCTTCAGGGTAGCTTCTACAATCTATTACTTAATTTCTAAACCGTTGTCGAACAAGAATGTAAGCTAGTTGATATTTTCCTATATCTCCTGGCACCTTCCATGTGCATCGTCTTGTAGCATATTGTTGAAATATTGTGTTTGCGATGGTTAAAGTATACCAAACTATTTCCCCTGTCGTTTTTCGTACCTAAACCAAATAAACCTACCACCGCTTTTTCTCTACTCTCGCCTACCACTGCATTAAAATCTCCCGTAGTTATTAAATTTTCATGTCCTTTTACGCATTTTAGTGTGTCATCAATTTCAAACTTCTCACTGTAGCTAGAGGTGGGTATGTATACTTGTATTGTTACCAGTGTGGATTCTAATCTAACCATGAGTACTCGTTCGTTTTTTTGAAGGTAGTTTTTTACACAGTGTCCTATCTTTTTTCTCATAACTATCCCCACAACCAAATTTCCCTCTTCTGATCCTGTATAAATTACCCTAGGGTTTTGACTCCAAAAATCCCCCGCATCTGGCCACCAAACTTCGCTACTATGTCTAATGCTAACCTATACATTTTAATTTTCAGGTTCTCTAGCTTACCTACTTGCTTTATACTTCTGACATTCCACGCTCTGATTGGCAAAAAGTTCACATCTTCCGAAGTAGTCCCCTCCCGGAGATCCAAATGGGGGACTGTTTTAGCTCCGGAATTTTCTACCCCAGAGGATGTTACCATCTTAAGTAATAATTTAAATACCCTGTGTACTTGGTAGGTAATGCGGTGGTTTCCCGTTGCCTTCCACATCGCAGTAGTGTCTTAGAATGCCATACCTACCTCTATGGTCTCTGCCACTCTAAGTACCGAAAGAGCTGCTGCCCTCTTTTGGGGACCTGTCTTAGTCTGGTGCCTCACTAAAAACCCCATTAATTTGGTTGCACCTATAGTTCGACTCTTTAGATCATAGGTTCCCAACGGGGGCGGTACCGCCCCCCAGTGGGCGCTGTAGCTTTCAAAGGGGGCGGTAGCGAGTACAGGGGCAAAAGGGGGGCGTTAAGAGGATCAAGGAGGGCGTTCGTGACGTACTTACCTTTTTAGAAAATAAATATATTAAAATACTTTGAAAATACCTAGTTGGCATGAATAGACAGTTTATTTAGCTATCTAAAATGTCTATCTCATTAATTTTTTCTTCTTAATCTTTTTTTCTGTTCATTATGTATTCATATTTAAGTTTTTAATAAACAAGTTTGTACTACATTTGATAGTCGTTTTAATTAAGGTTTACTTTTGCGATTTTTAATATATATACCTTGTCCAACGCTTTAGTGAACGCTTGTAATAGCAGTCAAAAGTGCAACGTTCGTATATGAGTATCTATGTGTATATATATTGCTGTGATACCACCAAAATCCGGGTACTCCGCTTTTCGAATCGAGCCCCTACGAATTGAATGTCAAGAATGCTGTGAATCCTACAAAAAGCTATTCATTACCTTAACTGTGTTGGTCCATTGACTTTCTTCTGTTAATCGCCTCGGCTGCTCCTCTAGATAGCTTTCATCCTCATACATAAAAAAACAAACACATTCCTACCACAAACATCAACGTCAACTCTATTTACATCAATATTCACAATACATTAAAATTTCAAAATTAATATTCAGCATAAATTTTAATATCAGAAAATTTCAAAATTAAATTTATTATCATTTTAATGTGCATCTAGAATTAAAGTCCTTGTAGGATGCCTACTAATTACTATAACAATATATGCAGAGTACAAAGGAGCATCTACCACCCCTTTACGTTAATTAACCAGGTTCGTCTAATTGAGCTCAAAGACATACCCTAAATTTTCATCATAATCCAGAACATCAATACTAAATACCCTTTCTACTTAAACAAGCAAATTTCACCTTAAAATTAAAATATTATTGTTAGTACCATTTCACTACTGTCCATTTTGAGTAAATCAATTATAAAGTTATTCAACACACACAACAATATCAAAGTTCAAACAAAATAGTATAATTTACCTGAAGGTTACTTGCACTCGTAGCTTCAATGTACATCGTCCCTTTTGTTAATCACACCATTCCAACTGGGTTATATTTACGGCTTCTGATTCTCAACGCTTTAAAAATTTTCTCCATCACCATTTATTTAAAGTTGTTTCAGGGTTTTTCCGGAACTAATCTGTGTATATCTGACCCTAGTCTTGCGGATCCAGACACGTTTATGCACCATTTAATTATTAATACCCCGAAAATAACAAAGAAATTCATACTTCTTTCACCAATATACGCCAAAACTGCCTACTTTTGTGTATATATTTGTCGTTGTAAATTTTTACCAATTGGTACAGTGATCCTAAATTTTATTACCTTGTATCTAAGTGCACTAAAGTACATTCATGTTAGCACGTAAATAACAAACTGTTTTAAATCACATAATATTCGAGCAAACTGTTTAAATTATTTAATATTAAAACCGGAAAACTAAAATGCACTGTTTAACATCTTGAATCAAGTCGCGGATGTAAGAGAGCTTGTTCATATTAACCTCCGTATATATAGCGGTTAGCCTGTCTGTCGGTCTGTTCCCCAAAACGGCCAGTTTCTAGAATTTCGTCATTCTATGTTCCCATTCCGTAGCCTGGCATGCGAATTTTACGAATTTTGCACTCGCCCCTAGTTAAATCTCAGAAAATTTCCACACGGCACGCAACGTCTGAGAATACCTAATTAAATTTTATACAGAAATGTTATTTCTACCTCTCAATTTTGCCTTTTACTTTCAACCAATCGCAACCCCATGACGTTGCTCTACTCACGCCTTTTTACTATATGTGTCTCGGTCTTGCGCCTATTATCTGTCTCTATCTACCCTGTTCTTATTAGTGCAAATTGATATTCCTTATTATCGATTATTTCAGTCCATGTGGACTATCTGGGTTAAATAACCCCGTATCGCACCTTCTCGTGAATATTAAGCCACGGTTTCTCCAAGATTCTTTGTAACCATTAATTATCTGTAGAATCGACATGTTTATCTAAACAAATTAAACTGAAATTGCCTTTTAAAAATACGCAGGTGTGTTCAAATGTAACATTTTAAATACCCTTCTACGATTTGCATTTTATTGGGTTTTTACAAGTTTTATGCTTATTATTAATAATGGTTCAATTAACTCCAACTAAAATTGACTTCTACCCTTTCATTTTTAGCGAATACAAATTAAATATTAATTATTATGTGTACACTTTGTTTACTACTTGTTACCCAGAAATTAAATCAATTAATGTAAATTTTGCACGTAATTTGTCTTTGTTTCTTTACTTAGAGCTTTTTAATACTGCTTCTTTTGATATAAAGCGTCTTATAAATAATTTAAATCTCTTATTTTTAATAAAACGAATGAATTTTTATGCTTCACGGTTTTTTTTAATAAAGCGTATTATCTAATAAAATTCCTTATACACGGTGATTAAAATTATTTGATGTGATTATTTAATTTTCTACCCTGGTCTAAATATGAGTATTATATATATATATATATTGCTGTGATATACTCCTGTGAATGCGGGAACTGGGTCCTTTCAACAAAAAAATTCTAGTCCCACCGATTGGGCGTCATAAACTGCTGTGATCCTGTTTTCGCCTCGGCTGCTCACCTAATTTTATAAACCTCCTCATTCATAAAATTAAACAACACATTCCTACCACAAACATCAACGTTAACTCTATTTACCTCAATATTCAGAATACATTAAATTTTCAAATTAAATTTCAGCATAAAATTCAGTTTTAAAAAGAATTTCAAGATTAATTTTATTATCACTTTAACGTGCATCCAGAATTAAAGTCCTTGTTGGATGCCTACTAATTAATATAACAATATAAGCAGACCGGAGTCTGAGTATAAAGGAGCATCTACCACCCTTTACGTTAATTAACCAGGTTCGTCTAATTGAGCTCAAAGACATACCCAAAGTTTCATCATATTCCCGAACATCAATACTAAATACCCTTTCTACTTAAACAAGCAAATTTCATCTTAAAATTAAAATTTTATGGTTAGTACAATTTCACTAATGTCCATTTAAAGTAAATCAATTATAAAGTTATTCAACACACACAAAATGTCAAACAAAATAGTATAATTTACCTGAAGGTTACTGTCCTCGTAGCTTCAATGTACATCGTCCCTTTAGTTAATCACACCATTCCAACAGGATTATATTTACGGCTTCTAATTCTCAACGCTTTTAAAATTTTCTCCATCACCATTTATTTAAAGTTGTTTCTGGGCTTTTCCGGAACTCATCTGTGTATATCTGACCCTTGTTTCGTGGATCCAGACACGTATTTGAACCATTTAATTATTAACACCCCGAAAAATAGCAGAGAAATTCATGCGTCTTTCACCAATATACGCCAAAACTGCCTACTTTTGTGTATACATTTGTCGTTGTAAATTTTGCTAATTGGTACAGTGATACGAAATTTTATTACCTTGTATCTAAGTGCACTGAAGTACATTCATGTTAGCACGTAAATAACAAACTATTTTGAATCACTAAAATATACGAGCAAACTTTAAATTATTTTATCAAACTAAAATACACTGTTTAACATCTTCAATCAAGTTGCGGATGTAAGAGCTTTTAACGCATCGAATAGTCAAAAGTCTAAGAGGCCGAAATTCATATTACCACCGGTATATATAGCAAAAGCCTGTCTGTCGGTCTGTTCCCCAAAACGGGTAATTCTAAAGAATTTCTCATTCTATGTTCCCAGTCCGTCGCTCGCGCGTCGGTTTTTACGAATTTTTCACTCGCCCCATTTAAATCTCAGAAATTCACACGGCACGCAAACATGTCCGAGAAAAACTAATTAATTTTGTACAGAAATTGTTGTTTCTACCTCTGATATTTGCATCCTATTTTCAACCAATTGTGACCCTCGTGACGTTGCTTAAATCACGCCTTTTACTATATGTGTCTTTGCTTGACGCATTTTCTCTTTCCTTTTCTAACCTGTTCGTATTGGTGCAAATTGATATTCTTTATTATCGATTATATTTTAGTCCATGTGGACTATCTGGGTTAAATAACCCCGTATCGCACATTCTCGTGAATATTAAGCCCCGGTTTCTCCAAGATTCTTTGAAACCATTTGTTATCTACACAATTTTCGCCGTACGTGATATTTAAACTACGCAGGTGTTCAAAATAATATTAATTCTCAGAGCTTTTTAAATAAACCCTGTTTTGTATTTCGTGCTAAAGCTTCTGACCGTTTCCAATATCCTTAGAATCGACATGTTTATCTAAACAAATTAAACTGAAATTGCCTTTTAAAATACGCAGGTGTGTTCAAACATCCTACTTCTAACTAACACTTCTAGGATTTGCTTTTTATTGGGTTTTTACAAGTTTCTATAGATATTATCTGTTACTAACGATTCAATTAACTTTAATTAAAATTGACTTCTATCCTTTCATTTTTAGCGAGTACCAGTTAAATATTAATTATTATGTGTACACTTTGTATTACTACCGGTTACTTAAAATAGGGTTAATTAATATAAATTTTGCACGTAATTTCCATTTGTTTAGGAATAATTACATTACCCGTAGAGCTTTTTAATACTGCTTCTTTTGATATAAAGCGTCTTGTACATGATTTAAATCTCTTATGTTTAATGAAACTAATAAATTTTTATGCTTCACGGTTTTAATAACGCGTATTATCTAATAATATTCATTATACACGGTGATTAAAATTATTTGATGTGATTATTTAATTTTCTACCCTGGTCTAAATATGAGTAATATATATATATATATATATATATATATATATATATATAGATAGATACTATGCAACAATATTTTAATATTCGTTATAATGCACTATGATGAGGAGGGGGGCGTTGGAAGTTTTTTTCCAGTAGAGGGGGCGGTGGTTCAGAAAAGGTTGGGAACCTTATGCTTTAGATCATTGGAACTCTCAAGCCGTTCCACAAGTTCTAATAATCTAGAACTTCTTCAAGGTGCAGGTCCATTCAGAACGGTATTTTTGTTAGCTCAGTTTAAATAAAACCACTCGAATCATGCATTATACTTATGATGATACGAAATATTAATTAACAAACAATCTTTCAAGTAGCAATTACTATATGCACAAGAGCTTTTTCTTAACAAGCAATATCTTACATCTACCTCAAAAAATTAAGTAGACAAGTTAAAGTGTAAAAAGTATGTAAAGTTACTTCTGAACTAGCAGACTCACCAGCCCGTTTAAGCCAATAGGTGTTTTGTGGCAAAGTAACCGGGACACCGAATGACAGTTACGTCACTACGACCTTTGTAGAATATAAATAAATAACTAACGTTAAGTAAATTGAGCGCGTAAGAATATTTCTTTATACACAGCAAGCAAGCAAAATTTATACTAATTTATAGCTTTTAGAAATTTTACTTAATACAAATCCACTGGAAGATAAGTTTACATACTCCATTCCCAAATTAGACACACTTTCGTCCTGCAAACATACTTATCTCCTCAAAGCATAAATTTTGCTCTGTATTCATGTTTATTAACTTATTCATGTATACTTCTCTTAACTAATCCATCTTTATTGTTTCTAAGCTTTTCAATAAACTAAAATACCTGCAAACCTTTTTGTGTATGGCGAAAATATTTTTGTATTGCGCATGCATATACGATGAGCATTCGGACATGACGCTGAACACTTTTAAACATTTTAGCTCGCTTCTCGGAACCGCGCATCTTTGTTTAAATTTTAAATGCGATATAAAAATTGCTTGGTGCTAGAGAATATTTTGGAATGCTTAGATGCATCTCGGATACCCTGTATATTACACGAAATAATACTCTAGGCTCCTTCTTTATACGCAGCTTAAATATTCATTTGAAATTAAAAGAAGAAAAATCTAAGATCACTTACAGGATTGGAACCGTAACCTTACGATAACTAGCAGCTCCATCTGAAATAAACATTGATTAATATCGTGGTATTTAAAATCATATTTTAACTAAAGCTCTTGGTTATTTGAATGTTTCCACGTATAACCAGTAAACAAACCCTTATCGAATACAAAATAATTTGTTTGTATATATATCAAAGTAGATTCTGTTTCTGAAAGATTGAAATATGTTTTCACAAGAATACGAATTTGCAATTCAAAGTTCTCGTGTTAAAAATAAGCTGACCATGTTTCTATTATGTATTCACTCAGCAGCGGATAACCAAATTTATTCCGGAAAAAATGAATGATGGACAACGGAGTAATTGTGCTGCTAGTAAAGAGGGTAAATGCATTAACTCACTCGGAATATAAGAGAGTATGAAAAAATGTCTAAACATTCCTTGAAATTCCCCAGATGGTCTTTATTACATAAATTATGTAGCTAGTCTGCAATAACGTTATCCTGCGCTGAATAGACCTTTATATGATGAAATTCGATGTGACATATTGAGGTATAAGAACAATCCTTTTTTTTTTAGAAAAAGTTTAATCATACGTAAGTTTCATTTACCAATGTTTGATTTCTGTCACTAGATAATAAAAACGAAATAAATTCATTTTTTAAGAACATTTTTGAGATACTCTTTACTAAAACGTTTAATGCAAATAGTTGTAAATTTCTCTTCTTGACCATTGAAGTTTCTTGGGAAAATTTATCAGATGTAATTAATACTTGTAAATTCAGCATAAATTAGGTTAGTAGTAAAAGATTTGGTAAAGGCCAGGGGTGGCAAACCCGCGGCACGCGGGCCGTATGTCTTGAACGTTTTTCCGACCCGCGAGATTAAATATACTTTTACACATATATTTATTTTATAATGGCCAAGGTAGTGAGTGAAAACCAATGCATTAAAAAATACATTATCTATGCGTCCATATGTTCAAAAATTAACTATCGAAATTGTGAGAAAAAATTAACTGTTGTTTTAAAATAATATTCTTGCAGTTGGTCGTTTGTATATGTCGAGACACAAGGCATCATTTTGCACCTCACACAAAACGGAGAATCTTCCGGGTGGACTTCGTCGTCGTAGCGCCATCCACTCAGCTAACCTAGGTTAGCTCTACTGTATTTCAAATCATTTTTACCCTCGTCCATAAAAATCGGTAACCCAACCCCTAGAATTTTCGAAATTCTTCTCGGCGTCTATCGACTTCGCACGACTTTTATATTATTACTTCCTTAAGTTTTTTACCTTAAGCCCAATTTTATACCTTTTTTATTTATAAGCATTTTCTGAGCGTATAAAATATTGGATATGCTGATATTTTCTTGGAAGTCCAAACCCGACATTACTTTTAATCTAGGACCAACCCTGACAACCCCCAAACGCCAATTTTATAACTTTTTTATTTATAAACATTTCTTTGGATGGTCTAAAATTTTTTGGAAGTTCAAACCTCACATTCGATTTATTCTAGGACCAACCCCTAGTCAAGTTAAAACCCCTGAACCCCAATTTTATACCATTTTATTTATACACTTTCTAAACGCGCATAACATCGGGTATGCTTGAATTTTCTTGGATGTCCCTATCCGACAGCACTTTTAATTTAAAATCCACCCTTACATTACAACTTCCGAACCCAAATTGTATAACTTTTTATTTATAAACAGTTTCTAATCGTGTATGGTAATACCAATACCATTTAATTTTTGTTGGAAGTCTGACCATTAATTTAACCTTGACCAACTCAATTAGAAAAATTGATATAAGCATAAAAGTAGTACTCGTTCTTTTAAAACAATTTTATTTAATTATAAATACGCAGTGTACGCTTATCATCTATTTTAATATATATAAATTTTTACAGACAAAAATTTTCTGACGTAATTTAAGTATAAAACTTATATTTTCCTTTTGGTACTGCAGGATTCTTTTCTTTATTCCACTGGACCCTTACAACGGGTTGTACTTATTAATGTTAACTTTCAAGTAAAGCATTTTCTCCAAAGACCATTCCGACCCGAGGTACCCAAATTCTTCTGATTTTTGTCGCATAACCTCGTACAAGTTTTCGTACTCGTTTCGAAAATTGCTGCCAGGTGTTATGATCAAATTTTTTGGGTTAAACGATTTTACATCGCTAGTTTCCAAACCAATACTCATTTTGGTGCACGCACCATAAAGTTCGCAATTAATTTTTACAGCCGTATGGTCCTTCCGATTATTCAAATTTTTAAAATTCCAGCATTTCTTTTGGTCGACCGTAGAATTTGGACAACATTCAGCGTTTCTATTGATGGCTCTCACAAAATGGACGACGCGAGTCGGGCGAACCCAATGGTGCTAGCAGTTTTAAATACAAAGTAAATATACTTGACGATTCAAAGTATAAAGAATATTATGTACTGAACGCGCCTATAGACATTTTGTGACCTATTTAAAACGATGGCGTTAATGACGCAGCACCAAAAATTAGAGACATGCTTTAAATGGCGTTTTGATAGAAAAAACTATGGCAATTAACAAAATCCATTAGAAATATTCTGGTATATCTGAAGATTTCTACTACATAGTTCCCGTATCCACCGCTTCGATTAAAATCTCGCCGTGCGATTGATTTATAGCACCATCGACCACTGCTCTTTTCGAATTTTTAAAATCTTGTTACGCCATTTGTCTACAGCACCATCCGCTATCGTTACCGTTCTTTTGGGATTTTTAAAATTTTCGCTACGCAATTGGTGGGCAGCTAAAAGGCCAAATGTATGTAATCGGTGCATCATTTAACTAGATATAGTGGATGGATGGGTTTATTGATCAACGGACGGATGGACTGATGGACGTATCTGTGTATGTGCAATTTTGTTTGTATGGAAGTAAATATGTCTGGTAATATGTATGTATGAATGAGTGTATTTATACCGTCAACCACAACTGTAGCTAGTTTGGTAATTTAAGTTTTTAAAATACTGCGATACCATTGGCCTACAATACCGTCGGTCAGAGCTACCGATCTTTCTGATTTTTAAATGCACCCGACGCGATCGGTGACCTGTAGAACATGGAAGACGTTTTCGGTGTTTCTGTCGATTGCACGACTCGAACAGGGCGCATCCATTGGTGCTAAATGTACTGAACGAATGGCAAGGATCGGAGAAAGATGACACCGTTTAGTTTCCACGCTGAATCCTTAACTTTGTTCGGGCGTCTTCGGAAACCTACGGTTCGCATTCTGTAAGGTATATAAAGCAAGCACACAAGAGTAAACTCTTTAATTATAATTTAATTCACTTACAAGCTTCACCAAAGTCCTGTAGTGCGGATTTTGTTCTGTACTAAAATGGTAACTGAAAATGTTTTTAAATGCGAGCCCTGTCACATCTACTTTACCAAAAGGGAATCCTTCAAGCGGCACCAGATAAAGCAGCATGGTACAAGCCCATCGCGGGTTAAGCGTTCAGTCAAACCAGCAAGGGAAAGCTTAAACTGCGAGTCGTGCGGCATTACCTTTACCAGAGTGGACAATTTATAGAGGCATCATGTTAAACAGCATTGGGTTAAACGTCCACCTTCACCGGCAGTTAAAAACCCTTCGATCAAACAACAACGAGCTAGTGTTCGATGCAATGTGTGCAATATAGAAGTACACAAAATCTGCATACACTGCTCATATACCGAGCAACCCGCATAAGAATGCAGTAGCTACTGCTACCGAAAGAGACCATGCAGTGGAAATAATTAGCACGGCGTTTAAAACCGTATGGCCAGCTATCGCATAAAGAACGTCGCCACTGTTGATGGGGGTATCCGAATTTCTGCTCTTATTCGTTTAGTCGGCGAAAAATAAAAAGACCACACGGCTGTAAAGGTTAATTGCGAACTTTCTGGTGCGTACACCAAAATGAGTATTGGTCAGGAGATTGCCGATATAAAATCGTTTGACAAAAAAAATGTGATCATAATACCTTGCAGCAATCTTCGAAACGAGTACGAGAATTTGTTGAAGGTTATGCGGCAAAAGTCAGAAGAATTTGAGCACCTCGGGTCGGAATGGTTCTTAGAGAAAATGCTTTACTTGGAAGTTAACATTAATAAGTACAACACCCTGTAAGGGCCCAATGGAATAAAGAAAAGAACCCTGCAATAACAAAATGAAAAATTTACATTTTATACTCAAACTACGTTAGAAAATTTCTGTCTGTAAAAATATATATGTATTAAAATAGATGGTAAGCGTACACTGTATATTTATAGTTAAATAAAATTGTTAAAAAGAATGTGTACTACCTTTTTGCTTACATTAATGTTTTAAATGAAGTTGGTCTAAGGTTAAATTAATGGTAGATTCAGACTTCAAAGAAAAATAAAATCGGTGTTACCATGCACGATTAGAAACTGTTTATAAATAAAAAAGTTATAAAATTTGGAATTGTGGGTTGTAAGGGTTGGTTCTAAATTAAAATTGATGTCGGATAAGGACATCCAAGAAAATTTAAGCATATCCGATGTTTTGTGTGTTTAGAAATTGTTTAAAAATATAAAATTATAAAATTGGAGTTTGAGGAATGTAAGTCTTGGTCTTAGATTAAAAGTAATGTCGGATTTGAACTTCCAAGAAAATATGAGTATGATAAATATCTTATACTCTAAGAAAATGTTTATAAGTAAAAAGTTATAAAATTGGGGTTTAGGGGTTGTAACTCGATGGTCCTAAGATAAAAAAATTAAGAAAGTGAGAATATAAAACTCGCGCGGAGTCAATAGGCGCCGAGGAGCATCTCGAAAATTTTAGGGGTTAGGTTAGTGATTCTTAGGGGTGGGGTGAGGAATGATTTAAACTACAGTAGAGCTATCCTAGGTTAGCTCGGTGGTGCTGCGACGACGAAGTCCACCCGGAGGCTCCTCCTGGTGGAGTTCCACCTCTTCTTATGACGTTTAGTGTGAGGTGCAAAAGTTTAGCCTTGCGCCTCAACATACACAAACGATCTACTTCTTGCGTATATATGCTAGCTATTGCCTGGTTTATTTACGGGTTTATGAATTATGAGTTTGCAGAATAATTAAATTATATTCTGCAAACTCATGATGCGCGCGCATCTTGGTACATCTAATATAACTAGTTCTACGCTTCATTCTTAAGTAGCCGCAGTGACACAGTAACCAACGCTAGATACGCACGGTTGATTCTTGATAGCAGAGCAGACTCTCAATTTCATGTGAAAATTTGCTTTTTGGTATCGTTTTGGATGCTGTGATTGTTAGATAATCATTTTAGTATACCTGTACTTCAACAACAAACTTAAAACAACAACGTCAGGTAACAACTTTTACTAAATTAGAAATGACTTTTAATTTAACAATTTAAAATAGACATATCTAATATCTCTTTTATTTTCAGTATGGCTTTAAAAAAAAAGAATAATAGTGCACGAAAATAGAGAATATAGCGGGGAATGGGAAGAAAAGAACTTCTTCATAGTTCAAAATACAAAATTATTACGTTTAATTTACCGAGAGGTCATTACTGAATTTAAGAAATATATGTTAAAAGGCACTACAAAACAAAATATAAGGATTGACCGAAATTCGATAAAGAAGTGGACCAATCGAAGCTCAAGAAGTTTAAGTCGTAATCAAAGGCTCAGCCAAAAAATGTTTGGTGCATTATTATAGCAACCTTCCAATATTGGTAATGCAAGCTATTCTGTTTCATTTTTGATTGCAAAGAAATTGAAAACATTTTCGGATGGATAATTTGTGAAAGAATGTGTTTAAATTGTTATTAAGGGTATTTTGCCAGATAAAAGTAAACTGTTTTCAAACCTAACCCTATCTCGGCAAATACTGTGTCGCCGAACTAATGACATTTAAAATGAAATTATTTTAAAGTTGTGTTACACAATTCGAATTTTCAAATATTTTTCCTTGGCACTGATGAAAGCACATACATTTCAGACTCAGCTTAGCTTGTAGTGCTCCTACTTGAAGTAAGTGAATCATTTCAAGTAACTGAAGAAATGCTAAATTTGATAAGTTTAAGAGTACAACAACAGGAGAAGATATTTTCCATGCTGTTGAAAACTGTTTATGCGAAAACAACTTGGATCTGGAAATACTTACTGAAATATCTGCTAATTCAGCACCTGCTATGATAGGTAAAGAAAATGAAACTAATAAATCACTAACCGATAAAATACAATCCAACAACCAAACTAGTAACCGCTCCAAAAGAAAGGATTTAATTATAATTCCCTGTTTGATTCATCAACAAAATATACGTGCCCAAGTATTATCGGTGGATCATTTTATGAAAGTAGTTATAAAAACAGTAAATTGCATTCGATCACATGCACTTCCGTATTGACAATTTAAGGAGTTTCTGCAAGAAATATTCTGAATATCGCAAAGTTGTGTACTTCAGTAAAGTCGTGGAAGACATTTACAACGGTTTTATGAATGACGAGAACAAATTCATTTGTTTATGAAGAACAAGCAAAGACCTGTACCAAAATTAAGAAATTATGAGCAGCTTTTGGATTTATGCATTTTAGTGGATATGTATCATTGCAAGGAAAAGATAACCTTATAGTCGATAAATTTAATGACGTCAAAGCATTTCAGAAGAAATTGTTGTTATTTGAATCGCAATTGAATAGTAATAACGCTCACCATTTTCCGACTAATTTAGTGGGATGGGCGATGTAAGTGTTTGAAAAGGGTTCCAAAATGCTATGGGGTATAAAATATGTCTTAATCGGGAAGTATCTTTGACGCCCCCTGATCTCGCAGGGTTTCTGCGGATAAATCTTAAAAAGAAAAACATGGGGTGTCAAAACCTGAGACCAAAATAGCGAATCTGGCTTAACATACCTGAGAAGTACACTACTGCATAAACATAAAACTAACTTTAACCATATGGACACTAATAGACTTTCTAGAACGTCTAGCTGAAGGAAAGGTTTCTAAAATCAAATATTAAATGACCTGGGTTTTCAATCACTACAAAACTGTAACTATACCTTCACATTAATTGAAAAAAAGATTAAATATAAACATGTCAATACCCTATTATAAATGATTGAATTTGAACGGTATTACACACACGTGTTCGTTACAATTACATGATGGACATTCTTAAAGCAATTAGTAAAATCAAATATGTCACAAATTTCTTAAACAAGTTCTTAACCTAATCACACAGACGTACTATAGGTACGTTTTATCAATTCATACAATGAAGTCAAAATGTTCAGTTATTTACAAAGTTCCAGATGGTTTTCATAAACACCTGATGAGCGATTACTGACTATGGCTAGGGTGGGAACCTTTAAGTGTCCCCATAACTAAGACAGCCCACTTGGTAGGTTACTATCCAAACGTGGTTGACTATTTTGTTTGTTCGATAACTTATTCTCAAAGATTGATGACCTATTCAAGTTGCATGTTGATTTGGGTGGTAGATACGAAGCGTACTAGAAATGGATCTTCTCTTCATAAAATGATTTGAGATATCTTCGGACAGATTAATTAAAACTGCAAATTAAAGTTATGTTTGTGCAGTTTTCTTTATCTAACAAATATGTACAATTAACTTATGGAATACGTTAACTAGACTCAGAAACCGCGACTTTTTATTTATTCGAGTCAGAACAATTTGCATGTCACTGGTATACGCGCTCAGAAGATGAGATCAGCGTGCCAGCGTATTACACTGAACCGCCACACAAAAAAATTTTCTTTCTGATCCGCGGGTCCATGTTTGCTATATGTTTTTGGAGTCACTTAAAACCAATACGAAGTCCATTTAACCAATCACGTTAGGTTTTTGACATAACTTCAAAAAATCTGACGCATTTTGTGTGACAAACGCACTTTTATAAATATTGACAGATTGCTTCAAACTTAGTATGTAAGAGTTTTTGGAGTCGCAGATTTTTAAAATTCAAAATGGCGTATTAAATATAACGGTCGGCTTTTGAAAAAATTACTACATTTTTATGAAACTTGGTGTCTAGGGGTTTTTTGGTACCGGTGATTATGAATTGAAAATGGGCTTTAGTAACGGTACGAATTTAAGCCGTTAAAGGGTTATAATCCGATCAATTTTGTTATATAATTTGAATTCCTCTGTAATAAGAAAATTCTTATACAAAACTAAACGTTGTTTTATATATTAATATTATAGATAATTACGTTCAAAAAATTGTAAACATCTAGTAAAAGGATTATTAAAATCATTGAGATGTGAATAATATTAGAGTAAATTATACAAAAACTGTAAAATTCTTGTACAGAAAGAGAAATGTGTAGGATTTTCAATAGTAGTCTGCGCGGGCAGCTTTAGAAAATTTGTACCTGCTAGGTATGGTGTAAAAGCTAAAACATGTGGATATCAATAGGTTATTGGATAGAATGGATGGGGAATATTAACGAGACGTATACACATTCCATATGTGCTTCGTATAAGGCGCGATTAACTGACGGTAATTATTGTATTTGTTAGAGGAACTATCGAAAATGCACAGCTCAAATTAATAAAACACGTATAAAGTGTTTTAAATACGATATTTTATGTATTCGTGTGTTTACGTGCAAATTTGTATATCGATTTTAATTTTTCTCACACCATTCAACCTCCAGCTGCGATCGAAGTGTCCTTCGATAGCTATTGCTCGATTCTAATCTGTACAAGACTATATTTTTGCCGTGCTTGCGCACTGGTAAATTTACCCACCCTCGTTCACAATATAATCTTTGACTTTGTTTGCACGCCTTTGATATTTTTCAGTTCTTGCTCTATAGACTATAGATAACATTTTTTCTTTGTAACTTAGTATTTGACAATAGTAGAGACAGACTAAATACGTTTGTTATTGAAGAATTAAAAAATTGTTTAACGTAGTAAATACAAATACCTACCACGAATAAACGAAGATTAAATTGCAGAGCTAAAGGTTTTGAATTCTAATCGGAATATTTAACTAGACAGAAATGACATAAAGCTTAATATATAACTACCAAATAGATAGGAAATCATATAGCGGATTTAATCAGCTCTTTGAATGCTCAACTAGGCAAGGGCTTTAGATCTAATTTGGCTAAAAGGGATGGTACTACAAAACTTGAGGCATCAACTCTTGTATATAGAATAATGCAAATAATTCCTTAATAAGACTGGCTATAACTTTTCGTGACTGATGGAAAACTGGCTTTTAAAATTTGTGTACGTACTCGGTAAAACTTGCTAGATTACAGTTTAAGTTTCGGGTAGAATATTAAAAATAGAGCAAGGAGAGTAAATTGCATAATTTTCGCTTGCAATTTTAGCTGTTAATCGACTAATAGTGTAGTAATTGTGGTGAATAGGTCAAACATAGACGTCTAGTAATTAAGCAGATGGGTAAAATGTTTTATTAGTAGCATGATTTTGACCTAAGTTGCATTATTATTTGATCCAAAGCATCATTAAAAATTATTTTTAGGTGGCGAGTTATAAGTTAGCGAAAGCGCTTCCATAACAATTTAGTCGCGTACGGTGTTGATCTAATCCGTATAAGAATAAAGCGATATTCTGTCGTGCTAGTATGTTTACATGCAAAACTCGTCTATTACTATCGTTTTATCCAACCGAACTCCCGACTTTGTTCGGATGTCTTTCACATCCTTTGTTGTATTGTATGTTTTACATACACCGAGCCCTCAGTAGTGTACATCTTTAGTTATGATCCACTTTTGGACGTTTTTACTAAAGTCTAGTGTTAGGGTTCCTTTTCTGTTGTGCATAAAATAGGTATAGCAAAATTTTTAAAATGCGAACAATTTTTATGCCTATTTTACAAGGAAGAGTAGCTTACGGATGCATTGGGTTAAACAGCATGACTCCGGCTTATTTACATCGGGGTTTAAACGCTCTCAGTGCAAAAGAACAAATCTTGAGGTGTCGCCTTTACCAGAAGATATAACTTACGAAGGTACTGGAGCAGCACGGTGTAACTTCGACTACATCGAGGGACAAACGTTCGATGTGTCGAAAGTCGCAGTATTTAGTCCCAAACGACAATGGAACGATAGTACCTGATGCAATGCGTGCGATGTAGATGTGGTTAAGCCTGCGTATGATGATGACCTACGAAGCAAAGAATGCCGTTATATTTGCCCCGGAGAAAATAAATTATATTATGTGTCGATGTGCAATTATCAGTAACTAAAATGCTGATCAATAGATTATATTCAGTATCAATATAAAATTATCAGTAACGATTATTACCATTAAATGTTGCATTTTGTACGCCACATATAAGTTAAATTGTTTTTATTAAACTATCCGAAAGGTCGCAAGTAACGGACGACTTTAGATTTTAGTATCTATATGCGAATATTAGAAGGGAATAAATTTCGTGTATACTATTTAATATTTAAAATTAATTTATTATGCAACTGTCCTAGTACTGTACTCTAATGATCCGATAGATAATTTTTATAATATTTAAACATTGCAATCAAGTTTTGTTGTTTAATTAAAATAACATATCCAGTCCTGTTATTATTATGTGCGCTCAGTAGAGTAGTATTTAGGCTCAAGGCTAGCATTCTTGAGTCCTGGGTTCAAAATCCAGTACTTGCCTGCCTTTATCGTCTACTAAAATTGTGTGACGTAATCTATATGACATTGACAGTAGGGTTAAATAATTGGAATGGAGACGTCCTTGCATCCTGATTAGATCCCGTAAACCGGGAAGGCATACACTACCATGTTTCTGCATTACGATTGTCTTTCGGGTGAAGTATGATGTATTGGGCGTGTTCTAAAGTGGCGGGAGGAAATAATTAGAGATTTCTTCAGCGAGTTTATGAGAAGAGGCGAATTCTATTTACACGAGTCTTTATGAAAAAAAAATTAGTAGACGGAGGTAATTGTGGTTGTATACTTGTGTGTATGTGTGTGCGATTATAAAAATTGTAGCATAATTACGATGATGTAACCGACTTAAGTGGTATTTACACGAAGGGTTAAATATTGATTCGTCATAAAATATGGACGACATACACTGACAAAATGGTCGACGTACTAATGCAGTCAAATAGTTTGGGTTGTCGGATATATGGAATAGGTAATTAGATGCGCGGGAATCGCCTTTAAATATCTTACGTAGAGAAGGTGCATCAGGCTCGCTCACAAACACCCACTAGCATAATCCTTTATAATAGATCTGTCACGTTTTCTTATACTGGTGACAAAACAAAAATGATATTATTTTTCATATCAAAGGAGGCTGGTTAGTTCTAAAAATTTTAATAATTCGTATGGAACATTTTTATTTTATAGATTCAATTTTCAGTCTGTTAAAGGTAGTCAGTTACCTCCAGTATATAAATAAACCTTCGATACATTATTATTTACACAAAATTCACATACTTAAGCAATGGTTGTAATATTGTCAGGCAGTATTTGTTTCATTTCAGGTGGTAAATTTTCTTTTGCTTTCGCATCGTTTTTAATGCTGCTTAAAGATCAGAGACCGCTGTGTTGTTCCGTTTGACTGTATTGTTCGACAGTACACAGACTATAAACTTGTCAAACGCTAAAACCACCAATTAGCTTACGCCACCTACAATTAACGAAGGTACTTTAGTGAGATATAAAACAGACACCCATTTACAAAGTGAATTCAAGGAGACGGTTTTGCCATCGAGAACACAAAAGGCTATGGTTCTATAATTAGAGCATCAAAGAAGTTTGCTTAATAAGGTTGCGGTCGCTAGGTATCAAAGCCTTTGTTATTTTAAGCTTTCTTAGTGAAAATGATATGGCAATTAAGAACATACGCAAATCTCATTCTAATTGGAGCTTTTGTCTAATTGAACATTTTACATTTAACCTTTAGCTACTTTTTGAATTAATACCATTTATTTACGGTGAAAGTCAAACCAGATGTTGTTTCTGAAATAAGTATGTTGCCCTGGGGATAGAAATTTGTGATTCTAAACCTTTGTATCAAAAAAAAACAACCCACCATTTATTTTTCAAGTATGCAGACAGCACTGAATGAGAATATTTATTCACAAAATAAGATGATTAGTAGCGGACGGAATGAACAGTTCGCTATTAACTTTTGTCAAAATGTAAAACCCAGTTGGAACGTGGTAAGAGATATGAAGTGATTAAATTTCAAAGGTTTGTTAAAAATTCACAAACATTCTCTGCTACAAATAGAGTCTGCTAAAGCTATATTAATTGCCTCACAGAAAAAAAGATTGTAGTTAAACTACACACAATAGTCAATATCATAACTGGAAGGTGTGTGCGTAGTGGGACTAATTGTTGCATTGCAGTTAAGTGTGTATGCTAATCCTATAGCATGGAAATGGTCGTGGACCTTCCTAACAGAAGTATATATATTATTATGTATGGTCGGCTGTGTTCCTTATGTCTCCACACTCACCTGTGTTTTGCGTCAAATAATATTGTGTATGGTGATATTAAATAAAATTATGCTTCAAAAATACGAGTTAAAGTTTAATAAGTGCAACCTTAATGTGGTGTTGGCCTTTAAAATGATTTAAATAAAACAAATTTTCAATTTTAATTATGCCACGGCTTTTAAGACTCGCTCAGGGAAAATTGAATGTATTATTTATGCTCTGTAAGAAGACGTGAGTTCTTTGTCCCCTTACAGGTATATAAAACACAGGCGCATAAAGCGTTGTTTAATCAAATCCACTTAACCTCTTTTTGGTGCTTGCGTCTCGTGATTATTCAAAGATTGATAAATAGACCCAACAATATTTAACTTAGGTAAGCGTTTGAAATTCAAATTATTCACAAATTACTTTAAATGATGTGTATATAAAGATAACTTCAAATACCTGCAACTCCTCTGAATGTGCCTGGGTTGTACATGGACCTTGATACAGGATACAACAAGATCGCCTTGAATGCTTGCAGTGAATACCTGTTAAAAGTACGTTTTAGTTTTATGTTCAAAATGGACTTGACTTTAGTTTTAGGTTCTACAAATAAACTACTACTTCATCATCTGTATACTTAATCGGCTCTATTACTAAGAACACTTTCAATACGTCACCAATGGGATCGTAATCCTAAAAGGCTGGACCCTGCTGCAAAATATCTCACTTTCACTGGTGCAACTCTTCAATAACACAAGAGATGACCCGATGTTTGGTTTAATTGGAAATCCTCCTCTGGAATTTTCTTGGTTGTATAACCTCATCACTTATTTTCAGAGACACCTTTTTATAAGCAAGAAACTCAGTGGAGTATTATTTTGTTAATAATTCAAACAAAATACATGCACTTTAAACACGTATGTTAATTTTTATAAATTTAATTACAGGCTCCTCAAGCCAAAAACATCTATCAGTATACAAATTTTTAAATCAACTTCCTTTTTTTTCTCAACAATTATCACCTAGGAAATCTAAAACATTTACATCTAGCCTACTAAATAATAATTACAAGGGATGCATTCATTATTTCATCCTTAACTGTCTTTAATTGCTATTTTGGAACAGATTTGGTATTATTAAATTTCATTTTGACATTTCATACATTTTCCTCACTTTATAATTAAAATATATTAAACTACTTTCATTTCAGGTACATAAAAATTATATCGAATAGAGTATCCTGACCAATTACAAATAACATTTCTATCAACAAAACCTATACACATTCAGTTGAAGTTACATTAGATATCCTTCGTATTGAAGAACAGTGAAAAATGCTTTTTTAAACCTCAAACGCTGCATCACTAGTACATAACATTCTATATCTGCGTTTAACAAATAATTATTTATCAATCTTTGTTTACCGTAGTGTTTTTAAATTTTAGAATAGCTTGATAAAAGTGGTAAATTAATGTTTTTATCCTTAGTACTAACAACTACCTTTCTAAACCCTTTGATAATGTCAAATACTAATATATATATATATATATATATATATATATATATATATACATATAGCTATGATACTCCGCACGCCGATGTGATTACCGTTCAGTTTCCTGCTAAAAGCCACCGCTCTGTCTCTAAATAACCTCAACTTTAAATTTTAAATATACCTTCTTTTATATGCTTCGACTAGCTCAGTTTAATCCACACAGAGTTCACAACGATACGATAACAAAGAAAGTTTAACCCCTCTTTACTCTAGCACCTTTTTATTTAAATGATATATACGAAACAAACCAAAATTTGTATAATGACCAAAAATACAAACACTTTACAGTTTAATAATTTTGAGAATTTGATTTGCTATTCATAAATTAACCCCAGATTCAAAATAATAATATCAATCTGATTATGCTCAAATTATAACTCCCTTAAAGCCAGCAAAAATAACACTGTATACTACTATAAGCACTGTTGAACGTTCAAACGGCCTTCTTTCTTTCTACGTAAATTATTTTTAAAGACCCTTCACAAATTGAATGCTATAATATATTGAAATAAAGTGTTAAAAAATTAAATAAAGCCTTTTGCTAATAAAGAATATTCTTATTTCTGACCAGCTTTTTCCTTGCTCGTTTCCAAGATTTACATAGATTTACTTAGATTTACTTTGATTTACTTAGATTTACTTAGATTTACTTAGATTTACTTAGATTTACTTAGATTTACTTAGATTTACTTAGATTTACTTAGATTTACTTAGATTTACTTAGATTTACTTAGATTTACTTAGATTTACTTAGATTTACTTAGATTTACTTAGATTTACTTAGATTTACTTAGATTTACTTAGATTTACTTAGATTTACTTAGATTTACTTAGATTTACTTAGATTTACTTAGATTTACTTAGATTTACTTAGATTTACTTAGATTTACTTAGATTTACTTAGATTTACTTAGATTTACTTAGATTTACTTAGATTTACTTAGATTTACTTAGATTTACTTAGATTTACTTAGATTTACTTAGATTTACTTAGATTTACTTAGATTTACTTAGATTTACTTAGATTTACTTAGATTTACTTAGATTTACTTAGATTTACTTAGATTTACTTAGATTTACTTAGATTTACTTAGATTTACTTAGATTTACTTAGATTTACTTAGATTTACTTAGATTTACTTAGATTTACTTAGATTTACTTAGATTTAGTTAGAGTTTTAAAAAATTAATTGTGTTCCATATTTATGCAGGGTTTTGGTTTAAGAATTACTTCTTTATTCATACTTACATGTTAAATATTAAATACTGTATGCATGAAGCATACTTAATAAATGACTTTTCTCAATGCAACATGTTGGCCGTCTTAAAGTCAGTAGCGAATTTATGAAAGAATCTTGCATTTTCTAGGTTTATGAAGAAATGATTCTAATGTCGATTGCTTCTGTTTATATATAAAATTATATCAATTCAAAATTTTCTATTCTGTTGGGAAACATTAGTCACCGCAGATGTAAAAATTTACAAGAATGTCGGCATTTAACGATGAATTTGTGTCAAGCTACGTGATTGACGAGAATATAAATGCGCTGTCGATCGTTGTCTAATGCATGGAGTTGATCAGCAGTGTCCTTCTTTCATATTAAAATTCGTAACCCTATAGTCATTCTTATCTACTTTACTACATTTTTAATAGCCACGCGAGTTGCTTGAATAAATGTTTATTTATTAATTAGTATTTAAGTAGTTCTCAGTACAGATGACGCAACATTCTCTATTCCTCCTAAAGATTTTAGAATATGTTTTATTAAAATTCCCAAAATGAATCTGAATATTACATTAATACACATATATAATAAGAATTTGTTTGTCAAAATGCAATAAGAATTGCCATGTTTTTACGTGAATATTTTACACACAGAAAATTTATTTAGTATTTTACGCTTTAAATGATTGATTTGCATAAGGTTTATAGTTTATACACATGGGGAAATGTTTTGTAGTAACACGGTTGTTTTATACACGGGATAATCACAAAAATAACCAAAGCTTTAATTGCATTCTTTGTCGAGATTTATATACTAATAAGGTTAGTATTTTAATTAATGAGGGGCAATAAATTGATAGTGTTCTTGTGCGAATTAAATGGCTTTATGTATATGTATCTATATCTTAATAATTATTTGTACACACAGCTGTATTATAAATTTAAAATCGATACTTTTAAATACACAGAATGTATGTTTTGCTTTGCATTTCAATAATTTTGTGTTTATCTTTTAGAATGATTATTTACACACGCCCATATATGTTTTGTAATAACGGGAATGACTTTAATGGATTTATGCATGTAATACGCTTATGTTATACAGAGTGGACTAATTATATATTTAGAAGATTCGATTTTTTCCGTTTTCTTCTATTTGGGTGGGCTCTATTTATAGGATTTGGTTTCCATGACCTCTTTATCACGTCAACCGAGATAGCTTGGTTGAAATCCTGTCTGGGAGCTTATATTTTCCATCTTTCAATTACTAGCTCGATTTCAAATGATCATGTGGGCTTTGCATAGAAGTCTAAGTTATTATTTCATCTTATTAAATATAATACGTTCTTTAGAAAAATTATCATCAAACCTAGCGATAGAATATCAGAACAAGCTGCATTCGACAATAATTCGATATCGTTTATGGGTTATTGGTCCTTCAAGTCGACCTGATTATGCCGATTTTGTATATTGCGCCACTTTTCTTCATCAGACTCCAGCGGATATTCAACTGTGCGTGCATTCACAAACACAAGCAACATCGCACAGCCTATTGAGCATTATTCTCAAATCCGTCTCTCTCATATTTAACTAAATATGGAGTAGATACCGACGACTTTACTTCTGCCATATCAGTATCCACAGCAGCTTCATAACGTGCAAATTGTTACTTTAAGTTGCTTTAAGACCATAATGTATGTACCTTTATGCATGTGTAGTTCTGTAGGTTTATATTTATTGTTATAATTTCTGTGTGTTTCAAAATGACCCATGAATGCAAATATGATAACACTTCATAAATTAATTAATTTTATGTACCTTGATAAATTCCTTCAGCAATTGGAAGATGGCGTCATACGCTTCCGGCATGACCTTTATCTTTTATCATGAACCAACTGCATTTTGATTTCAATATTGATTTCTTGAATTAAATAATGATGGAAAGGCAGCGCTGTGTTTTTGAGACTATTTTCAAGAAATCTGCGGGAAGTATGGCTATGAAATTGATTCACCCTTTCACTCATAGTCACAACTGGTACTGGTTAGTTAGAAAATATTTTTCGTATAAACACTTATTTGTTCTGAGTTAGCTACCCTTTCAAGTAACTGGTAAAAGTAACCAACCTATATACTATGCCAATGTAAACAATGCTTAAGGATTAAAACCTGCATAATTTATCACGCGACGTCACCTTTCAGAGGAACTGAAAGTTTCTTACACCTCTACTGATGATAATAAAATTAAAAAGGTGAATTCAGGTGGGTTTTGATTATAATGCAAATTTGTCACAATTCATTATTAATTAAATAAGCGTTAGAAAATTCTTTTACAGTAACGTCAAATGCAATTCTACATGTACGATATACTAATAGAATTTACAGGTTTGTATAAGAGAAAAAGTTAACCAAGAGCGAATCGAGCTCGCACTATTAGGGTTCCGTACCAATACTACAGTGAGTAATCAATAAACCAAATTAAGCTGTTTTTATTTTTTATATGTATTTAAATCTTATCCAAATTTCATTGTGATAACTGAAAAATGAATATATTGTCCCACATTGTACATGTACATTACTAAATACGAAATCTATTTTTTCCCAGCAACTATTACACTGTCAAAAAACCTGCAATTTTCCGATAATCTATGACTCAATAGCTACTGCCCCTATTAAAATCAAAATTTTAGCTTTGGAAATGTAGGAGAACAGGGGGGAAGGTTATTTTTGGCACATTTTGAGCTATATCATGAAGACTAATGGACCGAAAATTATAAAAGAAATATTTTTAGAAGCCTTTTAGAATACTCTTTCAAATGATACCTCACACGCGATATTTATTAAAACTTTTTTTCTTTTGACCGAATTAACCCCCAATATTTTAATCTAAAAATATTTTTTCTATTTTCCGACTGTCGATATATGTGCGCACCATAAGGACCTAGTATTGTGCCAAATTTCAAATTCCTACGTTACATAGTTTTTGAGTTCAACCTCTGTGACAGACGGACGGACGGACACGAGAATGATCGTATAAAGATTCCGTTATATCTTATAAGGTACGAAATCCTAAAAACGCAGTTAAAAACGAAAAAAGCATGGCGATTGCAAGCGGTCGAATTTTCTTCGCTGTGCAATTCATAAAGGAATGCGTGTCTTCACAATCTAACGTCTAAAACAATTTGCTTATAAATGAGTTTTCTACCCTCAAATACAGGAGCTGTGTTACAATCAACTTTCTTAGGAACAACTGCCAATGAAAACGATAAGTAAATTATTGGTTTTGTAATACAACGTTATCCCTTATATTTCTTTAATTTTTTATTTTTGTTTTATTGCATATTGAAAGATACTGATATAAGATATAAAATTATGAAATTACAGCCCACGTAATAAAAAGTTTTTATACGAACCTCTATACTGCTAGAAACGAATCCCCTTACTTTCAGAATATGTTTTTCAACAAAAAATGAGAAAATTTATTCATGAAAAAAATAAATCGTGGTCATCAGAACAAATAGAGACGTTCTTTTTAGGATAAAGTATTAAACACCGTGAGAATGCTACAGAGGATAATGGAATCGAAATATCAAAGCTTCTTGGAAAGTCTGCACGCATCGCCTATTACAAAGAATGTTGTACAACCACGACGCTACATTTATTACTCTCAGAAGATTGCGGTATTTGTATTTCCTTGTTCCGAGGAATTTAGAAAATTTTTCATGCGCCTTTCAGTGTAATTTTTGTATCTACCTTAATTTCAGTTTATCTATAAATACAAACCTGTGCTAATTTAAGAATGTAAACGAAATAGAGTATATTAAGTTAAGGTTATAAAGCGAATTGTCGAATAGGACTGATTACTTAAATTAGCAATGTCCTGCAGTAGCTGGACCCGACGTTCTCAGCGTCGGTGTATGCCTTGTAACTTGTGGTGAGTTTTTGGCTTGTTGATAATTTTTCTCTGATGAGTTGTTGTGGTGTTAGTTGATGAACAATTGTTGGTCTAAATTCCTCGAGGCCTGCTCTTGGAATCCCCTTGTTTTGATGCAGTGAGCAGTTTCCCGGATCTTCACCTTGGCTGCCCTCCAACAACACGATATCCGATTCCTGGGGTCCACTGGCCTGTGGTTTTCGACCGACAGGATGGCTATTCGCCACACGCCGCTCCATCGTCAGGTAGCTCGTCTAACAGGACTGACGTATGTGCATCCCCAACGACTTCACTTGTGTACCCACTTCTCGGCGCCCCGCATAGCTGGAGAACGCCCTCAAGTCGTCACCGTTCCGCTGCTCACTTTTGTTCGCCCGGAGGCGGTGGTAGATAACTGTTGCTGCTTCGGAATCTAGGCAGCAACTTAGTAATGTGCACTTTATGTGGTTTTTATATAGGAAAACAAGCTGCGATGAGAGGGGTGAAATTTAAAACAAACGTAGAAACAAGAACGACTTGGTGTACTCTTCACTTGAGCAGTGGACTTGCAGTAATTACAGACTAGACAGTAGAAAATACTTTGTGACACGAAGACTGAGAGATAATAAGAACACTGAAACACTAGTGTTCAATAAAAACGGTAAGTTGAAATTGTTTTGACTTTAATGAGTAACTAATTAACTATTAGCGACAATATACAAATTCAAAAGGAAACCTTCCGGCATTTAAAAATGTGTAAACATAATTATTACAAATACTTTAGTAAGCCTAGTTCCCTAACTTTTTGAACTAGAGTAAGAAGGACATTTATAGTACCAGACAAATACACTAATTTGCCCTGATGCCGAAAGTTGTAGAATGTGATCAACAAATAATAATTACGATCTGAATAGACCTGCACCTTGAAGAAGTTCAAGATTACAAGAACGGGTAGAACGGCTTCAGAGTTCCAGCGATCTAAAGAGCCGAACTATAGGTTTAACTAAATTAGTGGGGTCTTTAGTGAGAAATCAGACTAAGACAGGTGCCCGAAACAGGGCAGCAGTTTTTTAGGTACTTGGAGTGGCAGAGATTATAGGGGTTGGAATGGCATTCTAAGACACATTACTGCGATGTGGAAGGCAACGGGAAACCACCACATTACCTCCCAAGTACACAACGTACTTAAATTGATATTTAAGATGATGACATCCTCTGGGGTAAAAATTCCTGAGTTGAATCCCCCATTCGGATCTCCGGGAGGACACTACTTCGGAGGATGTAATCGGAAAGTATAAAAAAGAATCGTGAACATTCTACGAGTTGAAGCGTGGAATGTCAGAAGTATGAAGCAAGGTGGTAAGCTAGAGAACTTAAAAATTTAAATGGAGAGGTTAGCATTGTACATAGTAGGGACCAGCGAAATTCCGTGGCTAGAGGCGGGGGATTTTTGGAGCTAAGACTTTAGAGTAATTCACACAGAATGCGAAGAAGAAAATTCAGATGTGGGATAGTTATGAGAAAAAAAATAGGACACTGTGTAGAAAATAACCTAAAAAAGAATGAAGGAATTAATACTCATGGTTAGATTTGAATCCAAACTGGTGAATACAGTAATAATACAAGTATACATGCCCACCTCTAGCTACAGTGACGAAGAGGTAGAAGCGATCTACAAAGATATCGAAGACATATTAACATACGTAAAAGGACATGAAAATTTAATAATTACAGGAGATTTTAATGCAGTGGTATGTGAGGATAGGGAAGGAGCGGTAGGTTTATTTTCTTTAGGTACGAGAAACGACAGTGGAAAAGGCGGGTAGAATTTTGCAACCAAAACAATTTAACCATCGCAAACACATTATTTCAAGATCATGCTAGAAGGCGATACACGTGGAAGATGCCAGGAGATTATTGGAAGATATCAAATAGATTACAATCTTGTTAGACAACGGCTTAAGAATCAATCGACTCAATCCTCCTATACGACGGAAATCAATCACTATTAGGTATCCTCATCACTGCTTGCGAGATATTCTTAAAATTTTTTTATAAACCAGGCCACAACAAACGCAACATTTTACTTTTACGCTTATTAATCAGCAAACTGACCGGCAGAGCAATAACATTGATTGCCAACCCCAATGACGTCGTCGAATGGGGCGACTTTAAGCGCATATTGATAGCATATTTCGGAGATCAAAGGAATATCAAATGTTTTGTCCGAGACTTAATAAATTTACGAATGGAAACTAGCCAATTACCCTATCAATTCGGTATGAAATGTCAGGACGTACAAAGTTTAATTTTGACTAAACTAAAAATTGAAGAACCCGACCAAAACATAACGTTTACTAAAAACGACATGTATGACGAAATGACTTTAGGCACATACATCAATGCACTACCCTAACGCTTATTGGACAAAATAAGATTCCAACATCCCCAAAATTTAGAAGAAGCAATGAACATGATTGTAGAGAAAGAAAACGTTATGTATTTCGGAAATAGACTATATAATCTTAACGCGAATAAAAATTACTAGCCAATAAAAACGATACAAGCCGTGACACAAATGCCAACATAACCAAAATTTACAACACCATTTAACGCACCAACGAATCAACCTTGAATGAACAATTCAGACTTTAATAGCACAAATTTCCATAACCAATTTAGACAATCTCCAAAGCAAACATTTAACTCAAACCTTACAAAATTTACATTTACACCAAGGTTTAATCAAAACGTAAATCAACCAAGGCAAACATTCGGCGCAAACCCCAACAGCAACACACCGATGACGACTAACAACTACAACCTTAACAATTATTACAAACCAACTCCTATAGACACTTCATCTGGTAACACCAGACAAAATACTAAAATATCTCAAATTAGACCTGATTACACCCAAAAACGAAACTTCACTTCCAATGAACCGAATTCAAAATTACAGAGATGGAAGATTAGATTAGAAGAATACGACTATAAAATTATATATAAAAAAGGAATGCATAACAACAGCGCGGACGCACTAAGCAAAATACAAATCAACGCCATAGAAACAGAGTCAATTATAGGCAACGTAGACGAAACAAATTAGAAAAGACGCAGAAGAAATAGAAACCATATACTCAACGCAAAACGACGAACCGAAAATTGCAATTAAAATTTTAAACTAAGGGATAGACACAAAACCAAATCAATTCATGGTTACCGAAGTTTTAGCCAACCCCAATCAAGTAAAATATACAAAAACAGATAATAAGATAATATATCAAATTCAAATAACGACAGATGATAACGAAGAGCAGATAATTAAAATTTTGAAAGAATATACCCCAGAGGAAAAAGGTTTTTACTTTTATTTCACCACAGAACATTTATACAAAAGATTTTCAGAATTATATATTAGATTATTTAATAATTCAGGACCCAAGATTATTAGATGTACACGCAAATTAATAACTTTAGATGACCCATACGAAATAAATGACGTAATTAGAAACTAACAATCGTGGAATCAACAAAATATTAAAACAACTCGTAAGAATATATTACTTCACGGACATGAAAGAATTAACCCCAGCTTTTATCAACCAATGTGAATTATGCGACAAAGCAAAATACGACAGATCACCCCCAAAAGTACCTTTAATGCCAATCAAAACACCCGATAAACCTTTTCAAAAATTACAGGCAGACACTCTAGCAGTAGAAGCTCAAAACTTTTTAACAATCGTAGACGTATTCACTAAAGTAAACTCAAACGATTACCTCATCGAGGTATCATTAACAGAATCAATAGACGTAGAAAAAGTAAACTTTAGCGAAGTTGAAATCGACGAAGACTCAGAAAACAATTCCAACCCAACAGAACACGATAGAATGTTAAAAGAAAATTTAATTAACATTCGTTTCAATAACGACATTAATAACGAAGAGGAAAGAACAATTAAAGACTTATGTTTTGAATACCGAGATATATTCCATTGTGAAGGAATACCTTTAACTTTCACCAACACAGTGAAACATAATATTGAACTAACAGATAACAAACCAATTTTCATCAAAGCAAATAAACTACCTTAAGCAAATCAAGAAGAAGCAGATAGACAAGTAGCAGACCTATTGAAGCAAGATATCATCCAACATTCAAATTCAACTTGGAGCAGCCCCTTATTAATAGTACCAAAGAAATTAGACGCCTCAGGCAAACGCAAATATCGAATGGTGATCAATTACAGAAAACTAAACGAGAAGACGGTAGACGATAAATACCCACTACCCAATATCACCGAGATTCTAGACAAATTAGGAAAGTGTCAATATTTTTCGACATTAGACCTGGCCTCAGGATATCACCAAGTGGGGGATAGACGAGAAATACACAATTAAAACAGCATTCAGTACACCTAGAGGGCACTATGAATACAAACGCATGCCGTTTGGATTAAAGAACGCACCCGCCAATTTTAAGAGTTATGGATATCGTTTTAAGAGGATAAACAACGAAAAGTGTCTTGTGTACTTGGACGATATAATCCTCAATTCGATATCACTCGTAGAACCCATCGAAGGACTAAGGGAAGTTTTGAACGATCACGAAAAGCTCATTTTAAGGTTCAATTAGATAAAAGCGAATTTCTATAAAAAAAAGTATCATTTTTAGGACACATAATAACCCCACAAGGCGTTATGCCAAACCCAGATAAAACAAATGCACTATTAAATTACTTTCTACCGAAAACTAATAAAGAAATTAAAGAATTTTTGCGACTCAGTGGTATTACCGAAAATCCATCAAAGATTACGCACAAATAACCACACCATTGACAAATTGTTTAAAGAAAGGTAATAAGATCGAACACACCCCAGAATTTATTAAAGCAGTACAAAAAATTAAATGCATGCTTACAAATCACCCCATATTAGAATACCCCGATTTTTCAAAACCATTTATATTAACAACTGACGCATATAACGTTGCAGTAGGCGCAGTATTGAGCCAAGGAAAAGTAGGTAACGATAAACCAATCAGCTCCGCATCTAGGACACTAAATGAAACGGAACAAAGGTAGAGCACAATTGAGAAAGAACTATTAGCAATAATTTGGGCAACAAAATATTTCAGGTCTTATCTTTAAGGAAGGAAATTCTACATATACACCGACCATAGACCATTAGTATGGTTATGCAAACTCAAGGACAAACCGTGTACGAAAGAAATTTTAAAGGTAAGAGACACAAAACGGCCCCCAAAAATTTAGGTCCGTTTAAGATCAAAAACATATCGGATAAAGATGTAGCCGTAGTAGATAACGGAAAAATCGTAAAATACATTCACTTAAAAAATTTAACACACTCTTTCATTTCAGATGGACAGTCATCACCCTTGCCGTCAATCTCTATCCAGGTAGAACGGACGACAACGACATAGTAGTGGAAGACATTAAAAACAACCCCGGTATACTACTAGTAAAATTGGGAAGTATGCAAAACACAATAGATTATTGGACGTTCGCACAGAAATTTGACCTAACAGAATTAAAACAAGAATTTTATATAATTGGAGACAATTACTACAGACTGCAACAATCAATGGACACAGCCAAATTCTGAAAGAATACGCGATAGAAATGCTTAACTTCAACAGTATAATGGAAAATATCTTAAACAACACAGACGATAAAGTTAATACATTAATAACAACAGACCGAATCGCAAGGCGAAAAGAAGATTTATTACTGATTAGGTGATATAATAAAAGCTATCACAGACAATTTAGACAACCAAGATGCTGAACGATACCGCAACGCAATACAACATTTAATTGAAAATCAGAATGACATAAAACCATTGTTAGATCTCAAATATCTTTAACTCAATTCACCATAATAAAATTTAATGATACATTAAGAAAGCTAGTAAAGAACCAAGCCAGCATAACAAACAGAATATTAACTCTTGAAAGTAACATGCAAACCACGATGCTAGGAATGCGAGATTTAATCAGATTTAAAACGATATTCAATCAAATGATATCAACCCTTACTGTAATTCAACAAATTTTAGCCACATTAGAAAACGCTGTAACATTGGCTAAACTAAATACATTACATGCTAGTATTATAAAGCCAAATGGTTTATTAAACGAATTACTGCAAATTAGATCACATATAACTAATAGTAAACTACCTTTTGAAGTAACAGAAACTAAGATATTTATAATTGCAAAAATAGCCATAGTAAAAGGTTATGTAAAGAATCATGAAATTACGTTGTTAATAGAAATCCCCATTGTAAAGATTAACAATTATAATTATTATCATATATTTGCTTTCTCCATGAGAGTTCTAGCAAGTATCAAGTCATTATCCCTAAAACCAAGTTCTTTTCTCTGAATGAGCTTATGTATGGCTTCACGGATGAAAAATGCAAAGTAGTAGCACTCAGTCAATATTTATGTCAATCAGTAACGACAACAGCTATTCAAACAGATAGGCCTTGTGAAGTACCTTTATTAAGATTCTCTAATCACTATGAGAATTGTGAGCCAAAACCAGTACAAATTACCAATATGAAAATTCAAAAAGTTACGGACAACAAATGGATTACTGTATTTCCGCAAGAAGTAATAGCAACCGCCCGTTACAACCAAAATGAAAACAGTGTAGCATTAATGGGAAGTAAAGTAATCACCCTAAAAGAAGATTGCTATTTAAAATTAAAAAACGAAAATATTCGAGTACAACAAACACTCTGTATAGAGGAAACAACCGAAATTTACGTAAAAAATTTATTTCATTTAGTTAATTTAAAGTAACAAGCATTACCATAATTTTACAATTAGTGATTAAAATTTAGTTAGGTTCGTAAAAAAAATAAATGGTATAAGCCAATGGAAATTATTAATTAATTTAATTGAGTTTAATTGAAAGGGTTATAACGTCTAATACGCATAAGAGCATGAAAAATCGATAATACCAAGGCGAAACGCTTTACTAACAAACAAACACGTCGAATATATGAAATATCTTGAAACGAAAACTCCTAGAAATGTTATTTCAAAACGTTCGTTAATTGAACACCTGCATGTTTTGGAAAGGTCCACTTCTCCTTGTTTGTGTAGATAAAAGACAAAAATCGAGGTGTATTGTGCAAACGGTCGGACGGTTCGCATGTACGCTAACCAAAAGCTTCCTTAAAGCGCAGAAGGGATGGACAATCAATGATATGCTTCGAAATGAGACGGGCATAATAGCAGTTTACTTTGAAACGCACGTATTCAGTCCACGTGGGTTAGATAGCACGCGGACAGTAATATCGATTTACTACCACTCAAACAAGGTTAGAACGAAACATCTAATATGCATAAGAGAAGAATAGAGTTAATATAGGCGGGGTTTTAAAGACGTCACTGAATATATTATTGGTCTAAATAGTTAGTTGTATAATAGACAAACACGGGAAAATTGAATGCGGGTTTTTCGGAAAATATCGTATCAACGAGCTAAATTTCAAAGATTTTGAAAACGGTAAACTAAAATTTGAAGAAGTATTATTTTAAATGGGGTATTTCGCGTGAAGAATGGCCGAGAGGTGGCATTTTGAATTGTATAAATACTCTAAAAAAATTAATAGGGCTCTCTTTGATTTTTCATCGCTTTAGACTACGTACAGAAATCCACCACGAGCTTGTAAGTATTTATAAATTTTTAAATTAAATAGTACAGTGTTGGCCTCATAGTTTAAAACGCGGATAGGGTCGAGTTTAATTTTATTGAGGTGCAACGGATATTTTAACAAGCTCGTGAAGTAGAGTAAAGTAAAGTGACGTAAATTAAATTATGCAATTATGAAAAAGTGTAATATACTTGGATTTGGATTTGGATGGATCTTGAATGAATAGCATGCAGCACAACATAGGCGATGTTCATCTATAAATAGCTGGAGGCGGCAAGCGGAGCAGAACTACGAGACCGAGGGTGCAGGAACTTAACTTCATCGTCAACGGAGCAAGGATCTTCAAGAAATTCCAGGTAACGCATTAGAATTTGCTGTTTTTTATAAACTATGAAAATTATTGTGGTGTGTGAGAGTGAACTATGATGATATTTTGCATTATTTTGCGTATTGAAAATAATACGTATAACTAACTTTGATTATGGTATTTGAATATAAATCTAAAGGTGTATCTAAAGCTGATTAACATTCCTCGTAAATTTAAAATTTTTTTGTTAAGAGTACATGGGTTTTTTTGTGTTTGTAGTAAGAGTATGCAAAGTAAAAAGCATACATTAATAAAATAAACTGGGTTATCATGAGCTCACCATACTCCAGAGTGTACTAATTAGAAATAATTATAAATAAAAAAGAAAAATAAGGTATTATTCAGGGCCCATTTACTCCTGTTACATTCAATGTGTTTGAAATTTCAATTTAAAATTTAGACTTTACAAAGATAGCATTTATTGAGGTGTAACTTGAGCACAAAAATGTAAATAATCTTGAAGTTTTATTTGTAAATAGTGGTCAATAAATATTGTATGATTGTTGTATTATTTTGTGGTTTTATTGAGAGTGTGCGTGAACGATAAAGAGGATGATAGTAAATCTAGGTATCCAAGAGAAGGCCCAACTGAGCTAGCCGGGGAGCTGTTAAAGAAATCATTTAAAGTGATGGAGCAGAAATCTGGGTAAGAATTTTTTTTTTTTGGAAATTCTCCTTTTTGTGAAATTTATGACGATTTTTGGTAAATTAATAAAATGCTCGAATGTTTTTTTGAAAAAGTACTGATACATATAGGGGTTACACGGCAATTTATGGCGCCCAATTCGTGGGGCACGATTCATACAGGGTTACACGGCAATACATATATATATATATATATATATATATATATATATATATATTGCTGTGATATACTCCTTTGAATGCGGGAACTGGGTCCTTTCAACAAAAAAATTCTAGTCCCACCGATTGGGCGTCATAAACTGCTATGATCCTGGTTTCGCTTCAGCTGCTCACCTAATTTTATAAACCTCCTCATTCATAAAATTAAACAACACATTCCTACCACAAACATCAACGTCAACTCTATTTACGACAATATTCACAATACATTAAAATTTCAAGATTAAAATTCAGCATAAATTTCAGTTTTAAAAAGAATTTCAAGATTAATTTTATTATCATTTTAACGTGCATCCAGAATTAAAGTCCTTGTAGGATGCCTACTAATTAATATAACAATATATGCAGAGTAAACAGGGAGCATCTACCACCCCTTTACGTTAATTAACCAGGTTCGTCTAATTGAGCTCAAAGACATACCTAAAATTTCATCATAATCCAGAACATCAATACTAAATACCCCTTTCTACTTAAACAAGCAAATTTCATCTTAACATTAAAATTTTATGGTTAGTACAATTTCACTAATGTCCATTTAAAGTAAATCAATTATCAAGTAATTCAACACACACAAAAATGTCAAACAAAATAGTATAATTTACCTGAAGGTTACTGTCCTCGTAGCTTTAATGTACATCGTCCCTTTAGTTAATCACACCATTCCAACAGGATTATATTTACGGCTTCTAATTCTCAACGCTTTTAAAATTTTCTCCATCACCATTTATTTAAAGTTGTTTCGGGGCTCTTCCGGAACTCATCTGTGTATATCTGACCCTTGTTTCGTGGATCCAGACACGTATTTGAACCATTTAATTATTAACACCCCCGAAAAATAGCAAAGAAATTCATGCTTCTTTCACCAAGATACGCCAAAACTGCCTACTTTTGTGTATACATTTGTCGTTGTAAATTTTGCTAATTGGTACCGTGATACTAAATTTTATTACCTTGTATCTAAGTGCACTGAAGTACATTCATGTTAGCACGTAAATAACAAACTATTTTGAATCACTAAAATATACGAGCAAACTTTAAATTATTTTATCAAACTAAAATGCACTGTTTAACATCTTCAATCAAGTCGCGGATGTAAGAGCTTTTAACGCATCGAATAGTCAAAAGTCTAAGAGAGAGCTTGTTTATATTCACCTCGGTATATATAGCAAAAGCCTGTCTGTCGGTCTGTTCCCCAAAACGGGTAATTCTAAAGAATTTCTCATGCCATGTTCCCAGTCCGTCGCTCGCGCGTCGGTTTTTACGAATTTTCACTCGCCCCATTTAAAACTCAGAAATTCTCACACGGCACGCAAACATGTCCGAGAAAAGCTAATTAATTTTGTACAGAAATCGTTGTTTCTACCTCTGATATTTGCATCCTATTTTCAACCAATTGTGACCCTCGTGACGTTGCTTAAATCACGTCTTTTACTATATGTGTCTTTGCTTGACGCATTTTCTCTTTTCTTTTCTAACCTGTTCGCATTGGTGCAAATTGATATTCTTTATTATCGATTTTATTTTAGTCCATGTGGACTATCTGGGTTAAATAACCCCGTATCGCACCTTCTCGTGAATATTAAGCCACGGTTTCTTCAAGATTCTTTGAAACCATTTGTTATCTACACAATTTTCGCCGTACGTGATATTTAAACTACGCAGGTGTTCAAAATAATATTAATTCTCAGAGCTTTATTTTCTGGTATTATAATCTTGGATTTTCACAGACTTTTATGCTTATTATTGATAATGGTTTAATTAACTCCAATTAAAATTGACTTCTATCCTTTCATTTTTAGCAAATACAAGTTAAATATTAATTATTATGTGTACACTTTGTTTTACTACCGGTTACTTAAAATAGGGTTAATTAATATAAATTTTGCACGTAATTTCCATTTGTTTAGGAATAATTACATTACCCGTAGAGCTTGTTAATACTGTTTCTTTTGATATAAAGCGTCTTGTACATGATTTTAAATTTCTTATTTTTACTGAAACGACCGAATTTATTTATGCTTCATGGTTTTAATAAAGCGTATTATCTAATAATATTCATTATACACGGTGATTAAAATTATTTCATGTGATTATTTAATTTTCTACCCTGGTCTAAATATGAGTAATATATATAAAATAAATAAGATGAAATAATAACTTAGACTTTTTAATGATCATTTCAAATCGAGCTAGTAATTGAAAGAAGGAAAATATAAGGCCTTGGACAGGATTTGAACCTGCATCTCTGTTTTGCCGGAACTGTGCGGTTACCAATTACGCTACCGAGGCCGATGGCTATAATTGGGAAATTTACAAATCTAAATCGTGTACAGTACCATATATAAACCTAACTTTCAATTACGTTTAGCATTTTTGTCAATCACATCTGAAATTGTCAAGTTTTTGACTTATGCCAGATATAGACAGGAAGCAACGCTCAAAATCACAGCTATAAGCCAAGTATTAATATATAAATATTATAAGTAGTTTTTTACACAAGGTAAGTTGATAAATACTAACGTATTGAAATTAATAAGATGAAATAATAACTTAGACTTTTTAAGTAAAGCCCAATTTCAGATACGATTGCCAAATTTCCTAAACGTAATTGAAAGTTAGGTTTATATATGGTACTGTACACGATTTAGATTTGTAAATTTCCCAATTATAGCCATCGGCCTCGGTAGCGTAATTGGTAAACGCACAGTTCCGGCAAAACTGAGATGCAGGTTCAAATCCTGTCCAAGGCCTTATATTTTCCTTCTTTCAATTACTAGCTCGATTTGAAATGATCATTTGGGCTTTACTTAAAAAGTCTAAGTTATTATTTCATCTTATTAATTTCAATACGTGAGTATTTATCAACTTACCTTGTGTAAAAAACTACTTATAATATTATATATATATATATATATATATATATATATATATAGATAGCGAATAAGATGAAATAATAACTTAGACTTTTATGCAAAGCCCAAATGAGCATTTCACATCGAGCTAGTAATTGAAAGATGGAAAATATAAGGTCTTGGACAGGTTTTGAACCTGTATCCTGGTTTTGCCGGAACCATGCGTTTACCATTTACGCCACCGAGACCGATGACACAATTGGGAAATTTACAAATTTAAATCGTGTACACGACGATACATCAACCTAACTTTCAATTACTTTCCGTCTTTCAATTACAAGCTCGATTTGAAATGATCATTTGGGCTTTGCATAAAAGTCTAAGTTATTATTACATCTTATTCACTATAATACGATAGTATTTATCAACTTACATTGTGTAATTAACTACCTAAAATATTTATATATTTAATACTTGGCTTATAGCCATAATTTTGAGCGTAGCTTCGTGTCTATAACTGACATAAGTCAAAAATTGACAATGTCAGATATGATTGACAAAAATGCCGAACGTAATTGAAAGGTAGGTTGATGTATCTTCGTGTAGACGATTTAAATTTGTAAATTTTTAATTGTGTCATCGGTCTCGGTGGCGTAATTGGTAAACGCATGGTTCCGGCAAAACCAGGATACAGGTTCAAGTCCTGTCCAAGACCTTGTATTTTCTATCTTTCAATTACTAGCTCGATTTGAAATGATCATTTGGGCTTTGCATAAAAGTCTAAGTTATTATTACATCTTATTCACTATAATACGATAGTATTTATCAACTTACCTTGTGTAATTAACTACCTAATATATATATATATATATATATATATATATATATATATGTATATTTAAATGAAATTATTAAGACTTAAGAATTATTGTTACATTGTATAATTGATGGACATAATAAAAGGTTACTGGAGGTTCACAAACCAGACATGAGAACGGAAACAGTTACTTTGTATTCCAGACGTAATATGACACGCCAGGTGCAGATCACAGTAGACAATAAGACAGTAATTATTGGAATTAGATTATTAAAATGTAATACTTTGTATTGTGTCAAGAAATAGCAGACATGAGATCTGCATTTCCCACAAAGTGATGTAAGAACAGGGAGTCCAAGATGGTCAGTCAGGCTCGAGCTTCACAACTTTAACATTGTTGGTTGTTCAAGCTACTCACTCTAGTTGTAATTAAATAAATTAGTGAAAAGTAACTTTTATTATTTTCTATATTTAAACGTTAATGAACATAACGTAACCATTTGTTGAAATCATTTGTATTTTCTGTATAAATTAAAATACACTTGATTGGAGTGTAAATTTGGATAAAAAGTCTTTTTAAAAATAAGCTCCCAAAGGCCCAAAACCTATCTCGCGTTACCCCTAACACGAGTGGGTCAGGAAGAAAAACAAGAAATTAGTAATATGGAGTGAACTTTCCCTAATTACAGGGTATCAAAAAGCAAAGAAGAAAAAGAAAGTAAACGAATTTCGCGCTAGCACAAATGATGGGTTGGGGTGGGGGGTATAAAAAATGAAACGACGGTACGCACGAACCAATTCGCTTTCATTGGAACATCTGTACCTAAATGATAAATAAACGCAAAGCACGTGTAAATAACTCTAGTAACTAACTTGCACGAATGAAATAATAAACATGAGCGATCCCGTGTATTCAAATAAGGAGAAACTGAATTGGTCTTTAATTCAAAGAGGTGGTAAATTACCAAGTACTAAATGAAACGTAGCATACATGGCGGTTCGGGCCCCGCAACGGACCATTTTTTTTTCTTCTAGGAGGTAAATGTGTGGAGAACGATAAAACATGGTATTCGTGACAAGCACCGCGTAAATAAAAAAATGTATTAAAAAGCCGTATCGAATCAAAAGCGGATGCCACGACGGTAAAGGTTATATGTGACGTAGACTTATGACATTATAGGTTGAGGTAGTAACATGACGTCATTGATCGATGTAATAACGTGGCGAAAAGGTTTAGTGACCCCAGCCACCAACTCACTTGAGATTGGAGTTTGGTGGCGTAGCAACCACCTCAACCACCTCAAGTGACATCAGCAACTTGACATTTGGTTCTTCAATGCTTCATCTGATGGTACTTAATTGGTCAGAAAATACGTTCCTTTATCTGGAAATTTTGAACTTTGTCAAACATTTGCTATTCCAAGCAAAGTGGGGATCTTTAACGCGTGTGACAACACACACACACGGGATCTACATTTTACCTCTCGTCCAAACGTGGGCGTATTTTTGTGAAAAATGCTCGCTTAACATTTGTAAGCGATTCGTGTCGAGAATCAAACCCGGGACCTTGGGTTTAGTAGTCACACTCGAATCAGCTAAGGAGCTGCTTGACATCAGCAACCACCGTCATCACTGCCATCACCACTTTACGTGACGTTAGAGGCGAGTGACACCCTAACTAAATCAAAAAGTAGCTAGTGGCGTATTTATTCTTAGTATCCATTTCATAATAAAAACAGCAACATTATACTTTTTGTAACAAATACCGTAATAACTGGTTCTTTCACAACAGGTAAAGTATGGATTCCTTCTCCTCCTCTATCGCGCGTGAACTTCCTTGTAGCCCACCAACCGCATGAACTGAACTCTTCTTGAATGAATTTCCCATCAGAAAACCCCTGATTTCTACAAATCCGCGGCACTAGCACACTTACACTACCAACCCCAACCCCACGCCAACTCCTACATACCCTCACAGGTATACACTGAAACGAAACTTCAACTCAGTGATCTACATTCGTACCTTAAGTATTTAACATGAATTTAACCAGTCTGGCCGTGACGGGGGAAGGGACAGAAAGTTTTACTACCAGTCCATCGCCAATCTTCATGTATACCTTATTTTACATATTTAAAAATTTTAATTATTTTATATACTTTTTTAACAGTACTGCTAGTATGGGTCAAAGGCCTAGACATAGCACCAAGATAAAATAAATAGAAAAAATAAAAAAAAGAAGGTAAACCTACCTCGGCCTCCACAATGAAAGCCGCCTGAAAACACAAGCACACCTATCCACTCTCCGCGCCAAAACAAAAACCATTTTTAACAGACTTTCAAGATGCCTTTTTCAACTCTGTCCAAGTCACAAAATCTACGTGCAGACCTATCCTAAATCAAATTCCAAATCCAATAATTCGGTACCGTGTAAACTTCTGCCTCACCCTTCACCCTCCTTTTTTGGTTTAGACGTACTTTAAGCACAATTGTTCCTCTATACCTCAAGAGCATGCAGAAATACTTTAAATCCAACAACCCATTATCCTACAAAACCAGCCAAAGATCAAAATTAAATTCCACATCATAATTCCCTGATCCACTCCTGGCACGAACTTTGCTCCTGTTCCTCCACCAACAGGTACACTTACGCAAAATTCCCGATCATAACAGACATCCTACCTACTTCACATCCCACTGTTCAGCAAACGCGCTACCCTTTTCTCAACTGGACAGAACAATTTTCGCCCAACCTCCTTCTGCAAAAATAACCATCAACCCAAACTAGAGGTCCCAACTCATCTTATATACTCCTGCTTTCTTTTGTCCCATCTCTAAAATATATTTAGCAATTCAATGTGCAGATGCACAACTACGATTTATTAATATTGTAGCTCGTTGGCCAGAATCTGTTCACGATAGTAGAATTTTTAATAACAGCACCGGTGTTTGGTATGGTGCGACTCTCTCAGAGTCAACGACGATCAGTGTTAACTTTTAGTTTTTACTGATGTGTGATATTGTGTTCGTGTTTTATGTTATATTTGTTTGTGAGGGGTTATTATGTATGGTTGAATGTGATTATTATTGTTGGTATTGGTATAGATATTTTTATGTGTGGGTGTGTGGTGTGTTTTGTGTTTGTGAAATACAAGCTATGAGAGTATGTTATAAAATGATTATGAAAGATGATTGGTGGTGTTTTTTTTAAATAGTACAAGTACAAAAAGAACGCTAATAATACATGAATACAGTAGTATGAGTACAGAGAATACAAAAATACATTAAATACAAGATATAGTAGCGAACATGTGTACGTGTGTTTTTTTTCCAATAGTATAAGTACAATAAGAATGCTAATAATACAAAAAAGTGTAAATGCAGTAGTATGAATACAGAGAGTACAAAAATACATTAAATACAAGATATAGTAGTGAACATATGTACGTGTGTTTTTTTTCAATAGTATAAGTACAATAAGAATGCTAATAATACAAAAAAGTATAAATGCAGTAGTATGAATACAGAGAATACAAAAATACATTATATACAAAAATACAAGATATAGTAGTGTACATATGTACATGTAGTTTGTTTTTTGTTTTTTTTACATTATGTTAAAAAAAATGTGTTAGTACAATATATAAATAAGTTTAAAAATGGTGTACAAGATACAAGATGTACAAGATACAGAAAGTACAAGAAGTTTTAGTTTGTCAGACCTCATCTAGGATACGTCGTGGTCGTTTTTTGCAGGCTTGTCTTGTCCTTTGTGTCGAAGCTATGCCCCTGTGCGACGGTAGTGTTGAGGTATCAAGTTTTTCGTATGTGTTGGCTGCTTGTGTTTTAATGTAGTGTGTAAGTGTGTTCATGTGGAGGTCGTGTCTTATGTTTTCATTGCGTATGAACCAAGGAACTCCTGTTATGATTCTAAGTGTAGTGTTTTTAGTGATTCTGTTTGTGTGATGTTGGTTTGACTAAGGTAAGTGTACCATGCTTCGGAGGCGTATGTTATTATTGGACGTATGTACTGCTTGTATATGGTGAGTCGTATGTTAAGTGGGATTTTGCTGTGATGTGTGAGTACTGGATGTAGGAGCCCCTTGATTTGTCTGGCTTTGTTTAGTGTGTGTGTGAGGTGTTGGTTAAAGAGTAGTTGTGTGTCTATGTAAACTCCTAAATACTTAATTGTCTGTTTCCAGTCTAGTTTGTGGTGTCTTAGTGTAAGTGAGTTGTGGGGTTTTGGTTGATGTCTGGAAAAAGGATCGCTTCGGTTTTCGTCTCGTTAGGTGCCATTCTCCATTTGTCAAACCAGTCTGGTAGTTCGTCGAGTTGCTGTTGCAGTCTTTTGACGGCCGCTGTTTTTTGTGGGGCGTGGGTCATGTACAGCGTATCGTCAGCGTATAGTGTACATGTTGTTCGTAGTCTGCACGGTACGTCGTGTATGTAGGCGTTAAAGAGCTCCGCGGAGAGACAACCTCCTTGCGGAACTCCGGCTGTGATTTCAGTGGTGGATGAGGTGGTGTCTTCTACTCTTGCTTGGAGTTGTCTTCCGTTCAGGTAGTTGTGCAACAGTTTCAAGTAGTGTATTGGTATTTGGTGTTGTATTGCAAGTTTCTACAGTAAGCCGTCGTGCCATACCTTGTCAAATGCGTTCTTGATGTCTATGGCTACTGCTGCTGTGGTGTTTGCTTTGTTGTAGTCTTCGGCAATTGTGTCAATGACTTTAATGATATGTTGTGTGGTGCTGTGGTTTTGTCTGAAACCGAATTGTTCGATTCGGACGTGTAGGTGTTGTTGTAGGTGTGGCAGCAGTAGCCTGTCGAAAACTTTGGCCATGGTGTTGAGTAATGAAATTGGTCGGTAGTTGTGTAGGTCAGTTCGTGTCTTGTGTGGTTTATGAATCATTACCACTGTTATTAGTTTCCACTGTGTGGGGTAGTGTAGTTGTCTTGTGATTGCATTGTATGTGTCGGTGATGTAGTTTAGTGTCGACCTGCTGATGTTTTGTAAGTCGTTGTTTGTTATGTTGTCTGGTTCGGGTGCTTTGTTTTTGTTTTGTGCTAGTATTGTCGTGGCTACCTCTTTGTTTGTAGAGATTGGTATTGTGTTGGGTGTGTTTCTGATTTGTAGTATGTGTTTGACTGTTTGTTCGATTATCTTTGTGAATTTGTGGTTAGTTATTGGGTTGGGTGTGAAAGTGTCTTGTAGTGTGCGTGCGAATTCCTCTGCACGTTCCTGGGAGCCGTATAGAGGAATGCCGTGAGTGTTGTGTAGGGGTGTGATGGTAGGTTTGTTGCGTGTTTTGAGTGCTTTGTTTAGTTTGTACAAATTTCCGTGTTTGTCGAGTGTTTGTTGTACGTGTGACGTCCATGCGTCTGTGTAGTGTTGGTCAAGTATCTGTTTTACAAGTCTCTGTTGTGTGTTAAGTTGTGTCTTTACTGTAGGATCTTTTGTTATTTGGTAGCGTTTTACAAGGCGTCGTTTTTCACGTATTGCGTCTTGTACGTGTGTGGGTAGTTGTTTGATGTCTTGTTTGATGTGTTTTGTGATGGTACTGTATTTTTTGGCGTCTTGTATGATTGTCGTAACCTCATTGACTGCTGTCTCTATGTCGTCAGTCGTCTGTATGGGGCGTCCGTCTGTGGGTATTCGTCTTTGTAGGTATTCGTTAAATTTGTTTTTGTCAGAGTATGTTTTTGTTGTGCGTCTGTTTGTTCTGTGGGTATTTGTGTTTAGTGTGATTAGGATAGGGAGGTGATCGGAACTAAGGTCCTGAATAACCTCGCTGGATATTGGGTAAGGAATGTTTTTGATGATGGAAATGTCTAGGATTTCTAGAGGGTGATTGGGGTTGGGCGGGATGCGTGTAGGTTCATCTGGTCCAATTACTTCCTAATTGTTGTAAGTTGCGTGTTCGTGTAGTATTTGTCCGATTTGGTTACGTGTAGTCAAGCTCCAAGTTTCGTGTTTTGCGCTGAAGTCGCCTGATATTAGTGTGGGTGTGTTTCCGTTTAGTAGGATGTCGATATCATGTGCGTCTAGTGGTCCTCTGGAGGGGCTATTGTAAATTGAGTAGATGTTCAGTAGTGTGTTGTCTGTTTTGATTTGTATTCCGTTTGCGTCCATATTTGTATGTAGTGTGTCGAGTGCTTTGTGTATGATACGTTTATGTACAAGTGTGGCGACTCCTACGTGGGCGTTTTGTCCTGGTAGTTGACGGTCAGTCCTGTATGTCTGGTATCCTGAAACGTTTAGTTGTTTGCGTGTTGTTAGTTTTGTCTCTCCTAGGAGCGCAATGTCTATGCCGTGATGTCGTAAAAAGTGCCTAAGTTCTGTCATTTTGTTCGTGACACCGTTTGCGTTCCAGGAGAGGATTGTGATGTCGTGTCCTGTGTTAGTCGTATTAGTCATCATTCTATGATAGGATGTCAGTGATAGCGGTGAGGCACAGTGTGAGTATAGATTCTCCAGCCGTGTAGCCTGAGATTAGTCGTGGTAACAAGTGGAGTACTTTGTGTAGAATTTTGGTGAGTGATGGCGTTGTTTTTTCTGTGTGTGTAGATGTAGTTGGTGTGGGTGTAGATGTGCTTTGTGTTAATATGTATGGTGTAGGTGTTGTAGTTGGTTTTTTGTTCTTGTGTTTACGTGAGGTGGTGTTTTGTGTAGTTGTTTCTGGTGCAGTTTCTGTAGGTTGTGTTTTAAGAAAGTCTTGTTTGTGTTGTTTGTTGTGTTTTTTGTGTCTCGTCCTTCTTGTCTTCTTTTTTGTGATGTGTTCGTCTTCTGAACTGATGTCGTCAGAAGATGTCTGTGTTTTAAAAAAGCGTGAGGTGGGTGGATTGGATGGGGTTTTGATCGGAAGTTCGGGTTCTGGTTCGGGTTTATTTTGTGTTTCAGGAACAGATGGTGTAGTTGTAGGTTGAGGTTGTGTGTGTTGTCCTTGTTTTGTTTCTGTCCACCCTTCTTGTGCGTCAGTGTCGGAGTCAGTGGTTGTAGGTATTTTTAGTTTTGGTGCTGATGGGGTCGGTACTGTCATGTTCTTTTTACGTAGTGCGTCCGTGTATGCTGTACAGTTTCGGTAGTTTGCGGGGTGTTGTCCGTTGCAGTTTGCGCATGTTGGGACTTCCTCAGGACTTTTCTTACAGTCGGATGATCAGTGCGACCTGCCACATTTAACGCATCGTGGTGTGTAGCCACAGTTCAAGCTTGAGTGCCCAAAGCGCTGGCAGAAATAGCACTGGGTGATTGTCTGTGGTGTCTCGTATGCTGTCACTTTTATCCGTGTGCAGTATAGTAAAGTGTCTATGTCGTATATTGAGCTTGAGATCTCTTGATTTTTTAACGTGACGAAAAATGTGTTGCAGTATTTTTTGTCTGTAGCTTGTAGTTTTGTTACGTATGTTACGGGGTAGCCTCTGTCTGTGAGTTCGTCCTTTAAGTCAGTGTCTGTGATGTAGTTGGCAAGTCCTTTAATTACTACTTTAATTTCTTTTTCTGATTTTTAGGTGTACGTGAAGTATTCAATCGTGTGTGTCTTTAAATATTCTTGTATCATTCTGTATTCGTTGACGTCTGTAGGGTAAATACGTGCGCCTAGTCCGTTAGCTCTAATGTCTGTGTTCTTTTTCGTTAGTTGGTTAATGTTTTTAGCGTGCGAAATAAAGTTCGGGAAGGTGTCGATAAATATTGGGGGTATTCGTTCAGTGTTTGTTTGTGATGGTACGTTACCTGTGGTTGCTGTCTTGGTGTGGAAGGTCCTGCAGACGTCGATGGTCTTTTAGTTGTCGCAGCAGCGGCATAGCTTGTTGTAGGTGCGTTTTGTGCTGTAGGTGTCGTCCGTTGACGTTTGCTTACTGTTGCTTCCATTTCTGGTTCAGGTGTTGGTCGTGCTGTTTTCGTTGTTTGCGTCTCCATGTCCTCGTGATCTGATATTTGAATCGTAGCTCGTGTTCGTTGCTGTTTGTTTTCTTTATTAGTGTTGGTGGTCGTGATGTTGTTGTTAGCTCTTAAAAGGGCTGTTGATGTTGGTAATGGGGGTTCCATTTTATTGGTGTTTACTACTGTGTACACCTTGGGTTGTAGGTGGCGTCACTTATTATTCAAAGCACTTTTAATTTTAATTTTCAAAGCACTTTTATTTTAAAACTAAAGTTGTCTGATTCGCAGAGCAGCACGATGCTTACTCTACGAAGTCTGGACTGAGAATAATAACAGCAAGCTCCGAATACAATTTGAAGAAGGTACATTTGGAAATAGCTTTCTTATTGGCGATTCAGGTTATGGACTAAAAAATTATTTAATGACACTAGTAAGAGCACCAATAACTAGGGCAGAAAACGTTTATAATGAATGCCATATACAAACTAGAAATGTTGTGAAACGACAATATGGTATATGGAAACGACTGTTTCCAGTTCTAGCACTTGGGTTAAGGTTAAAGCTGGACACTACATTAGTGCTTATTATGGCAACTGCTGTACTACACAATATAGCTATTAATCAAAATGATGATAAACCCATAGAAATTAATGTCGACGAAGCAGGCGATGTTGACGTCGATGATGTAGAGAATGACGACGATGGAAATTTAGTGCGTCATATTTTAATGAATGAATATTTTACTTTTCTTTAGATAAGTTAATCATAATGAGAATTTGATGTCCATTTAGTTTTAAGTTAAAAATAGATTTGTATAATTTTTAGTTTTTAATATTTAATGAATTTTTAATACTGATTTATGTATAACGTTTTAGTAAAATACTTTTACATAGAACATAATAAAAATCATTAATCTTACTTTTGCTTGATAAGTATGCAAACCATAATCTTCATATATTTACTATCGAAAATTAATTTAACTTATTGTCAATTTTATTAATTATTTAGAATGCACAAATCTTTTTTTACACGTTATTCAAGTGACGTTTTAATAATAAAACTTCTAATTGGAGTTTTTTCCATCTGGAGCTCATGTTTCTTTTGTTCGCCTTCGTCTTTGTTCGTGAATTCGGCCTGCAATAGTTACATTTTATATCTTGTTTGTTAATATCACATTGAATTTTCACCGATTCCATGTGTGCATCAAACAAGGCATTAATTTTTGTCCGACTGTCTGTTGTAAGATCGGTACGTTTCCGTTTAGTGCTTGCTGGAGTATACCTATAATAAAACGATTACCTAAAAAAATAGTCAGCAATAATTTGTATTAAAACTTACTACAAAATTTAATTCCACTGCGTGTTGGAAATTTTATTCGCAAGACCCAACTCGCAATCAGACATTGTAGTAAGTGTTTGAATATTTTTGAGCAATCAAAAGTAGGACAGCTATTGTTTAAAAAGGATTGATCTGAAACAAATGAATCATATATTTCAAACCAATTGTATATAAATATTATACAAGCAGATATAAATTACAATTACCAATTGTATATAAAACTTATAATTATAAAATTTATATAGCTTACCCAAATCGTTGAAAGTATTTTGTCCATCACCATAATTGTGATCGACTGTGATTTGAACCACTTCTTCGTCATCATTATCAAAGATATTTTCATGGCCTTCTATTTGTACCCCTAAAATATCTTTTATTTGTACATCGACATTGGTAATGTCGACTAGCTTTGGAACACCACCCCCAGTTTTATATCTCTTCGCTTTTTCGACAGCAAATTTTTGTTTTGCTGTTTTCTTCAAATTTTCACATTTGCCCCTCAGACTCTTCGCAGAACGTGGAACACCACCGACAGTATTAAAATCGGCAGCAAGTTGATCCCATGCAGAGTTCTTGTCTTTCCAGAGTCCATTGTCTTGCACACTATTATAGTCTTATATTTATTCACCAGATTCATTAGTAAATTAATTTCAATATGTACAAAATTTGGACACCTTTTATCCTCCATTGTATTATGTCAACTACTTACTATTATACTGATAAATGAAGAATTATCTAAACTTCTACTTGATTTAAAAGCAAAAATGTAAAACATAACCTAACATTTATTTAACGTTGAATAAAACGAAGTTAGCATTTTCAATTAAAATTAATACCAACATCAAGGTATGTACCGATTTCGTAAACTCAACCTTAGAATGGAGTATAAAACTCGTTTTGGTTTAAACTTAAGATTAAGGGCGCGATAGCATCCCTCTATTTTCATAACACGAACTAATTTTAAAATAGCCGCTTTTGTGGTATAGCTTTCGCATAATAGAGGGAACTACTTTATTTTAGCTTTAGTAGTTTAGGGGTTCGTTTCCAAGTTAGGCAAATAACGGTTGCTAGGATACGAAACGATGCTGGTTTATTTTCCTCCATTCCTGTAACTATTCGTCGTAAATGACCTTCAGCGAATTCAAATTTGTTGAACAGCAAGCAAAGCGTTAGATACATAGTGCATTCTAATAGTAGCCAAGGTCGTTTGCCGAAACAAATTTGTATTGTATTGTATTATTTCGTTTATGTGCATATGGTATTCGCTAATTTTTATTTTTGAATGTGTAGTTTATTGTTCATAGAGTGACATTTCGTTATTATTATAAACAAACATTTAATGCTTTATTTAGTGTGGATGTATTTACGCTTTAAGGTGAGTATATTCTAAAATTCTTATACTTTGTGGATAGACAGAGAAGTAATAGACAAAATTAATTATATATTTCATTCGATTTTGAAAATGCGTGTTCAAATATTGACATTAATTTTCGTAGATTTGATTTAGTCGAGCAACTACTGTCTTCTAGAATAAATAAATTATTTGTTTTGCATACATTATTTTATCAAAAATATTCATTATTTAATTTATAACACCGACTGGTGAAAATGACAGAAACTGCGTACACTAACTTTTTTTGTCCTATATAAATCAGTTTGAAAACGACATAAACCCTATTTATAATTTAAGCAGTCCCCTAAAAATGTCCTATCATGTTGTGATTATTTAGGGTACCAAAACTTTAAAAAATCCTTTTAAAATTTATTGAGATCCAGCCTAATAGATTTTGCAAAATCTTACTTTTAAGAAAAAACAATGTTTTGAAATTTCTGGCGAAAATATAACTATTACTAATAACATGAAAAGTCGTTAGATTTCAAATTTTTCTTACAATTATGCAACAATTTAGGAGAATTACAGTCGCTTACTTTTTTTTTCAAAACTTAAATAAGAAAAACCTATTTCTAAAAAATTTGAAATAATGTCCTTGTCATTACTAAAAGAAATAACAAAAGAAATAACAAATGAATATCAAATGCCCACAATATCTAGGTAGCATTGCAAGTTTTTCCTGGGTTTTCCTTGCAATATTAACATGAAATACAGCCTACATGCATGATTTCTATTTATACATAAAATAACTAATTACATAAAAATAAGCATATTAACAATCCTTGTAAAACAGCATTGGTATCTGACAAGTATAAATCCACAATAAGGTTACCTCAAAACCATATACAATCTCCGTTGAACAGTATTTGTATCTGACAAGTGTAAACCCGCCATAGGGTCGCCTCAGATCCATATACAATCTTCATAGAACAACATTGGTATCTGACAAGTGTAAACCCGCCATAGGGTCGCCTCAGATCCATATACAATCTTCATAGAACAACATTGGTATCTGACAAGTGTCAACCCGCCATAGGGTCGCCTCAGATCCATATACAATCTTCATAGAACAACATAGGAATCTGACAAGTGTAAACCCGCCATAGAGTCGCCTCAGAACCATGTTAAAATCTACCAAAGAGGTAACTTAAATCATAATGAATTTTCCCCCTCAAAATAAATATAAAAAAATGACTACTTAAGTCTTTCAATAATGCAATCGCACACTTCTTTAATAACCATCCTCTCAATTGTATAAATAGAAACATGTTAAAAAATGTTTTCCAATTCCAAGTTATTGAATTTATATAAAATTCACCAATAAAAATTAATCAGCTGATTTCACGTTAAGCGTATTGGCTACCTAAAAACGCCGATCCCAGGTCGCAACACAAATTGAAGGCAATCATTCTGTTAAACTTTAAAAATTTTTGCTTAGTATACTCAAACGAAATATTTCAAACATCAATAAATCAAAGTCACCTTCAATTTATGTCATAAATGTCAAACTTGAAGTTTTTATTATTATTTTGACAACGATCCTAGGTCATGGATCGAAACGTAAATAAAGTTGATTTTAAAAACTATGAGTGTTTTAATTCCCAAAGAAGATTAACCTGAATACACATGCTGTGTGAGAATTTTAGTGAACTATGTAGGCTAGCTCAAAATATAATAAGTGCAGGTACGTGTCCAAACAGTTTTGAGACGGAAAACCTAATGGCTGCGAAATACCTGCAACTAATGTTAACTGTGCGAAAAGATAAATTGGAAAATATATTAAATCGCCAAATGGTTAAGTGTTGGGAGAACTTGGCAGCCACAGACTGCTTACCTCCCTTCACAACCATTGAAGGTCGGAGAAATAGGGCATATAACTGTAAAACAATAGAAAGTGATCGAACTGCATCTAACAAGAAAGAACATCGCCTATGAGGAAAGACAACAAACAGAATAAGAAGAAAATTGTTGAAAGCATATGTGTGGAGCACAGCACAGTATGCCTATGAAATACGGACAGGCTGAAATGCAGACAGAAAAACGGTAGCAGTCTTTTGAAATGCTCCAGATGTATGAGGACGATAGCATGGACAGACAAAGATAATAACAAATAAGTTACAGAAATAGTAGGGGAAGAAGGATATCTGGGGAAAAAGAGAAATAGTAGGGCGGAATACGTTCTAAGGCATTTTTGAGGAATAGTATGTGATATATTACAAGCAGAAATAGGAAAAAAGAGGTAGATATAGACCTAGATCAGACAGTTATAGATGCAAACTGTGCATATTTCAGGGAAATCTGTAGGTTAGTTCAGAATAGGGAACAATGATGGTACGCGTCTAACCAGTTCTAGAACTGAAGACCTAATGATGATGATGATGATGAATGTCCTTGTCTTGTACAAGCCTTTCAAATTTCAAATATTTATCTGAAATACGGAAAAAGTTACAGTATACGTGTTACGTTTTTTTTTGTGGCAAGCGCGTTGGACGCCAAAGTTATGTTACGTAACACAAATAAAGTCAAAGAAATGTCCCGGCTCAGTCGGAGAGTAGGGGGGGGGGTTGTAGAAAGCAGACTGACCTATGATGTATGCGGCGGTAAGGAGTTAGTAACAGTATCTGCAATAAAAAAAATTAAGCAAACCTGAAAGAAAAAGAATAAGTCTAGAAAACCTGAAATATAGAAAAAGCAATACAAAAATTTTTAGTACTATGTAGAATGAAAAAAAAAAGAAACTGTTTAGATAATCTATATAATATATCAACTGTAAAAGCAATACAAAAAAATGTTTAGTACAAAGTGAGGTAATATTGGGGAGTAGCAGAAACGTTTCCTCACACACCAATTTAACATAAACCAGATAAAATGTTGTCTAAAGATAAATAGATAAAACACAATTGATATGAGTAATTCAGTAAGTAAATAGGTAAGACACAATTAATATGAGTAGTCCAGTGGTATTGAGTTTTCTCTTTTTTTTTCTTTTATTTAAAATAGCATGCAAGTCTATGGTAAAAGGTCTCAGAACGCCAAAGGTATGGCAAAGCAACGGACAGGTATTTAAAGTAAAAATAAGTATGAAATAGTTCAACTTACAAACAGTCCTTCAGGAACGCTTCCTTGCATCGGAAGTGTGGGATTCAGCGATGTCCTGCACTATGAAGCACTTCACCCTTGACTATGAGGGTGTTGATGGAACTAATCACACGTTACACTAATCACAAATCACTGAGGTTAGCAGCAGACATTATCACGCTGATGGAAGCAGGTAGCATTGATAAATTTCTTGTTAATTCTATTTCCTGAGACAATAATTTTGAAAGATTTTGTAGCACAAATTGTAAAGAAAAATAGTAATAAAAATTTAGAGTCACGGACTTTCAAGGCACGACGTAATGCATTAAACTAACAGTAACGTGAAGCGTTTTATTTGCTACCGATGGTAACAAAGAAAAATCTAATGTTTGTGAATAACGAAATTTGCACAAACAGTTCCAATTTAAAAAGATAAATCAACAAAAACACCATTAGTAAAGCACGTGCAAACACTAAGTAAGTCCGTCAAATGTTCCGTAAACAACATTATACAAGAATTAAACACCTAGGAATATAATTGAATAGGTTATGATTACCAATTCAAACTCCGCGCCAACCACATAGACATTTAGAACGACCTCGTAAAAATGAAGATAGGTTCACAATAAAAAGAGCGATTTTGCAGATTTCACCTTGGGTACCCCGAATGAGTAAATATTACTAATACGCAAAACCACTTTAAATCCACATTAAAAGCACGTTATAACAAATCATATACCGTTCTTTTGTATTTTATCACAGTTTATTTAGTGAAAAACGAGCTTGGGTTCAACAAACAACATCGCATTATTCCACACTATCTTCAAAGCAAAAACAAACAGTAAACAAACCACAGCATAATAAACATTATAGTAAAGACAGCGAATACCATTAAGTCACAGTTTTTCAAGGCAACAAGTAAACAGTATTTTTAACGTAAAACAATCTCTAGGAACCAAGCACGAAACTCAAATTAACAACGTCACGTAATTAACCTATCGTAACAAAAGACAAACTCGAACTCCACAGTTAATCAGAACTTGTTTCTATCACAACCGCTTATCGACCATCAACTAGACTGGTATAATAAATAACATCAGGAATATCTAAAACGTGAATGTAACAATCGTTGTTACCATAAACTCTTATCATTTTCGAGAAGTTGGAATTTATTTATTAATTGAAAATCAAATACAGAAATTATCTTCTTTTAAAGTAATACCCACGAGTTAATAAATATAAAACCTAGAGATAGTAGTTGCAGAAATGTATTTACAAACTGGGAAAACAGCGTAAAATGTTTAGCTATTAAAAAATGCCCGTTACATACGTACTTCCTGTTGTCGCCTGGTGTAAAGTTTCTTTTATTTACGTATTTACATTTTTCAGATAGGTAAATATAAGAAGGTGTATAACCAAAATCCAGGTGGTACCAGAAAACGATCGTCCAAGTCTAAAGCAGCCCGCTTAAGATGGTTGAAAATGCAACAATTACCGCTGTAAGTTATAATACATTCAGTAGTGTAGCTAGGATATCTTTATGTGGCTGTTTATTTTGGAATATAAAATCCAAAAACAATGAAAGTACACCTATTTAAATGTCGCATATCCACCCACAAGAATTATACATTCTTCAGATGCCTTGAGAATAGAAAACCACAAATTACCCGACTCTCCACTTATGACTATTTGTAATTTATACATATGATAATGCAAACTAAAAATATAAGTGTTTTCGCATTCTTCATAGAACTAAGTTAGTGTGATTACCCTGAAATTATGACGTAGAAAAAAATTACTTAGTATTTTGTCAATGAATAGTTTTAAATGTACGTCAGAATAGCACATCTGTACTGTATTAGAAATACTCGTCAAATTTGTAGGGTACATACATAACAATAACATTTACGTTTTTACCTCCTTGAATTTTGATAACTGTGTTTTACAAAATATTATTAATTTTGTTGTAAAATTATATAGGATTTTATAAGCTTTAGATTTTTTTTGACAACAATGCGAAGAATTTTTGTGCTATTTTGAACGAAGTAAGCTCTCGGATGTGTCATATGATTTTTATATAATTATTAAGTAGTGACACTAAAAATGAGTAATTTTGCCTCACCTGCAAACAATGGTTCAAACCTTCTAACTACACTGGTTATGCCCCTGTTACATTATAATTTCACAAATACACATATTAATTAGATGTCATAATAAAACCCTAACTTTTTCAGTTTGAAATCCACATCAGATAATTTAGACAAGCCTGGCCCATCAGGTTTGCAAAGATTACCTGAGGTAATTAGTAATCCAAGTACTTTATCTGAAGAAACTTCCGAGCCACAAACAATGAAGTCGCAGACTGAGACAAAGTATGCTAATTTGTATAAATAATCTAAATTATTATATCATTGTATTTCATATTTAGAGAAATGTGAAAAATCAACCGAGGAAAGGTCACATACACTTTAAGATAGTTGGTCATTAATACCAGAAGCAAACTATAATAGGTAGTACATTGTTATTTGTATTTCATATCCATGTCGGAAACTATGTATAGGTAAGAAATTTTTCTAGAGGGTGATACATTTAGTATGTCAAAATTAGCTATAATGTGTTGTCCTGTATATATGCTAAATTGTGGGTTCCTAAAAATCTAATATTTTGTTTTGTTTTCAGAATAGAGGCTCGTGAATTATGTTTCGAGATAAATCACTCTTATAAAGAACCAACTGTTAGTGGAAACCGCATTGTGAATTTGCAATATGTATTAAGTTGGTCCATAGTGCTACAATATCGACATTCCCAAATTTGTACTGGTGGAAAACTATATCTGAAAGAGGAATGTAACAGAGGATTAGGTCTAGTAAGCTGCCTTATGTTTGCATGTACAATGTGTGATAAGATATACAAGCATTACACTGAAGATATTTCGCAAAAATCAAAAATTAATTATGGATTTGTTTGGGGTACTCTGGCAACTGCCAGTACACATGGCCATTCTCAGGAACTATTTTCAGTTATGGATATACCTCCCATGATACTCTACCAATTTAAAAAAATTGAAGCTGAATTAGGCGCTGTAAGAAAATCTAATTGTTTAATATCTTACTTGACAATTTGTTTAGGTTTGGTACAATTCTCTATCTGAACATAATTTTTTCATGATATATTTCTAAATTGGGAAAATTGGTACTTGTGGAGTAGCGATCAGGTGGGGTGTCTATTGTACTTCAAAATTGAATCACGCCTATGAAAAAGAAGGTATATTGGCCCCTTTACAAGGAGCAAACCAAATATGATCAAACGTTGAAAGACGATAAGGAATATAATGAATCCACTTGGATACTACATCCTGTGAAACGATGTATGTACGAGACCGATGCTGAATATTAATACAACTTGTAGAACATCATCAACAACGATACCATACAGTTAGTGCAAATGTAAATGCCACACTGTCTTTATTTACTGAACATTTTTTTTATTTACATTCGTACAGCATTGTAACCTCTAGTAATATAAATTCCTGTAGCATAGTTGGTAATAAGTAACAGGTATATAGTAGTTATAGTTTACTAAGCATGCAACACATTATACTTAAGTTGCTAATTCTTAGAATACGGTAATTTGTTATGTTGGAGATAGCCTCTTTTGCATTTTTCTTTTTTGCTCCATTTTTATTTAGCTACGAGTGCTTTAATTTTTTTGTATTTGTTTTGTTTAAATTAAATTAAAGTAAATTAAGTAGTTCTATTAGGCTAGTATAGTTGTTTATAAATGAAAATTGCTCATTTAAATGTGTATTTTGATTTGGTTGGTGTCTCTGAAACATGGCTTACTTCATACGTCCCCAATACCTCTGTGAATATAAATGGGTATAATTTTTTTCATAATGATAGAGTGGGTCCAGGGGGTGGGGTTGGTGTGTACGTAAGGAAGGAACTTAAATCTCAGGTTATTTTGTTTGGTTTGTAATTGACTCGTATACTTGAACATATTTTGGATAATGTTTAAATTAAATCGCAAAAATTTTACTGTAGGCACAGTATACAGATCCCCAAACTCTAATCTGCTTAGTTGTGTTGATGAACTAGATAATATATTATCTTATTTAGCACCAATGATGGATAATATAATATGTTTAGGTGATGTCAATGTGAATCTTTTCAATTTAAGTAATATTATCATACTGGTGACGCCGGCAACAACTTCTTTTTATTTTAAAATTACAATTTATTAATTCGATAAATTATTGCCAGAATAGCATTCAATTCAGGTTATTTTAATTTATAGATAAATTGAAACATATGCCAATTCTGACAATAACTAAATTAAAAACAGATAGTAACGAGCATCGGTGTGATTCGGTTCGCTAGTAAACTGTGGCATCGGTGTGCACGTCAAAATAACCCCTTGCACCCGTCTTAGCGTGGGTTCGAAAACGTTAAATTTTCTACATTGGTGATCCTTGCCTTCCTTCAATGACCATCCTAAATCTCACCCTTTAAACGACTATTTAAAGCGAGCTGCAGATCTTGGGTAAGTTCATTGCATTATTTTTGTTTGTTCATGTTTAAAAAATACAGTCCACCGTGTCTTAACCTAGCATTAATATTTTGGTTACCTTCGGGCACGGATTGTTAGTAGCGGGAATTTAGCACTCTACTAAATACCGGGTTATAAGGGTTATTTTGCTCGTTCATGCCACAGTTCATTTACAAGAATCGTTCACTATAGATAACATAAACAGGTGTATGTTAAACAGACTTTTCGCGCTCTGTTATCGCATATGCTTTTCTATTTCAAATTCGCTTATCTATCCTTGCAATAGTGAGTACATTTGAAATAGCGTAAACAATACAAATCTTTCGTTCTAAATTTACATATTTGTTATACATCTGCAATTTGTTATTAATCACCGAATTATTAATATTACAATGAGTAAAGCTGTTAATAGATTAAAATCACTTCAATCTAAAAAAGAAACCTATTTTCAAAGAATTCAAATTCTTTACGATAAAAGTAAAACCATTCAAGATTCGGTAATTTTAAAGGAATTTAAGATAAGACACGCAACCCTAGATGACACAAAATGTAAATTAGATGAAATCATAGATGAAATCAATACGATAGGGTTTGAAACGGATCCAGAATTTAAACCGAACTACAATGAATTAAACGCTATCGATGAACTTTATTGTTACATTCAGGATGTTGCTACCGGTCTAATCACTTCGAAAGTTACCGATCAATCTTCTCAAAATCAAACTATGCACGCAGCTGAAGCTACTGTTCGTCTCCCAAAAATTGATCTAATTGATTTTAACGGCGATTTTCTAAAATGGCCTCTTTTCTACGAAACATTTAAAAGCCTTATCCATAATAATTCTAATTTGGACAATACTTGCAAAATGCATTATTTATTAGGAAAATTACGGGGTAGCGCTCTAGAATTAAGCTCTGGTATGTTACCGACGGCTGAAAATTACTCTATACTATGGACCGCTTTAATTGAAAAATATGAAGATAAACGCGCTTTAGCAAACACTTATCTTTCTCAGGTTTTCGACTTTAAACCGCTTCAAACGGAAGGTATTATCAGTCTAAATTCATTCATAGAAAAGGTCGACTCTGCAATCAATGCTCTTCGTAAATTAAACATTACAAACTTGTCTGATTTTATTCTTACTTCTATTGCTTTATCAAAGCTAGACAATCATACACGACGAATTTTTGAACAATCTTTAAAGGGAGGTTCTATTCCTACTTACGATGAGCTAGTCACGTTCGTAAAAGAACAAGTTAAAATTTTAGATCGAACCAGCAGTAGCAAAACAAAGCAAAGTACTGGCCACACAAACAAGACGAAGGTCTTACATGCCTTCGCCACAAAAGAAGTAAATAATCACGACAATTTGAAATGTGCTTATTGTAAAGGCGAACATCATCGATTAGCTAGGTGTTACAAATTTCTTAATCTTTCTCCGCAAAATCGAATTTCTTTTGTTAAAGATCAAAAATTGTGTATTAACTGTCTCAGTTCTAAGCACGCTTTGTCGTTATGCCCTTCCACGTATTCATGTAGGTTGTGCAGTAACCGTCATCATTCAGTGTTACATAGTCCTAGTCCGATTGTTGACACAAATAATCAAGCGTTATCTAATCCTATAAATACAAATGAAGCAATTAATGTGAGTCTTTGTTCAACGTCGACTAAGGAAAATTCAGATAAAAATTACACGATTCTTTTAGCGACTGCGATCGTTAAAGTTGAATCAACAATGGGTACTCACCTGCGGTTGAGATTCCTAATTGATAGTGCTAGTCAATGTAACTTCATTACATCTACATGCCGTCAATTGCTTCGATTACCTGTAAATAAAACTTACACGTCTATTTCAGGGATCGGTGCGTTTTTCAAACCTGTTCGCGGTCAAACGCAAATAGCATTTACATCTCAACATGATGCAGATGTTAAATACAAAATGCAAGCGTTCGTGTTAGACAAAATCACGGATCGTTTGCCATCTTGTGCTGTCGACCCAGCAGTTTGTAAACATTTCAGCAATCTACGTTTAGCCGATGAAACTTTCTTTCGTCCTGGAGAAATTCACGGAATTATAGGTGCTGAACTTGTACCACATATTTTGGAATCATTCAAATATTCAAGTCCCGATTTACCCGTTGCCATTAATTCCACTTTAGGATTTATAATTATGGGTCAAACTCCAATTCAAAATGTCACGACCAATTTACAGGTTTATTGTTGTGTTGAAGGGTCCGAGGTCATAGAACCTTTGCTTCAGAAATTTTGGGAGCATGAAGAAGTAGGTGAAGTCGTTACTCGTAGTTCCGATGATATTAAATGTGAAGAATTGTTCTCTACTTCAACAAAACGAGATGATACTGGTCGATACATTGTTGCTTTACCTTTTACAGAATATCCGCCAAACTTAGGAAATTCCTTTTCCACAGCTTTGCGCAGATTTTATTCTCTAGAAAAAAGATTTTCTTTATCGCCGTCATACAGAGTAGCCTATAGTGCGGCGATGAAAGATTATATTGAGCAAGGTCATATAAACCTTATTCCAAATTGTACTCCTCATTTCAAAGGATATTTTATTCCTCATCACGGGGTGTTTAAGGAAGAATCGGTTTCTACCCTTTACGCATCGTTTTTGATGCATCGTCTAAAGATGCATTTAATAAATCTTTAAATGACTGCCTTTATGCCGGTCCAAAATTGCAAACCGATTTATTTTGCATATTAATTAATTTTCGATTAATGGAATTTGCCTTAATTTCTGACGTTCGTCAGATGTTTCGCCAAATAAAAATATGTTCCGAACATCAATCTTATCAACGTTTGCTTTGGCGATTCAGCATAGATGAACCATTACCAACGTATCAACTCACAAGAGTTACTTTTGGTGTCAAATCATCTCCATATTTAGCTCTACGTACTGTACTTCAGCTAGCATTAGATGAAGCAAAAAATTTTCCGCTTGCATCCGCAGTTGTACAAAGAGATATGTATGTAGATGACGTAATTTCTTCGATGGAATCTTTAGATAATGCCAAAGTCCTTTATCATGAACTGCTCGGGCTTTTCACGGCCGGAGGTTTTCAGTTAGTTAAATGGGCCACAAATTCTTCGCATTTAACAAACGGAATATCTGAAAATATTCGAATGGACAATGTTGTAAATTTCGAAAGCAATATTTTAAAGGTATTGGGTCTTCAATGGCATCCAGAGGTTGATAATTTAACATTTGCGGTTAAAGGTCCAAATGAAATCTGTACAAAGAGAAATATTTTTTCCACTGTAGCTAGAATGTGGGATCCATTAGGGCTCTTATCTCCCGTGACAATATTTGCCAAACTACTAATCAAAGAATTATGGATATTAAAGTTGTGTTGGGATGAAGAAACCCCTCCATATATTAAAGGTTTGTGGAATACCTTTCAGCAAGAAATAATTCAACTTTCCGACTTTAAAATATCCCGACACATCGGATATTTATCAGTAACGTCATTACAACTTGTGGGATTTTGCGATGCTTCCAAAAAGGCATACAGTGCCGTCGTATACGCCCGAACAGTGTCTCTGGATGGCGAAGTAAAAATTATTTTACTATGCGGTAAAGCTAAATTGGCTCCAATAAAACTGTCACTATTCCTAGTTTGGAGTTATGTGCTGCTTTATTGCTTGCAAGACTATTAAATTGCATCATTCGCACATATTCCTTACGATGCACTATCAAACAAGTTTTTGCGTTTTCTGATTCCATGGTGGTTCTTAACTGGATTCATAAATCGCCCCATTGTTGGAAAACTTTTGTAGCCAATCGAGTGGCAAAAATTCAAAATTTATTACCAGTAACTCGCTGGTTTCATGTTGATGGCATTTCAAATCCTGCCGATTGTGCGTCTCGCGGTATATCTCCAAATCAATTTCTTAACGCCGAGTTGTGGTTGCAGGGGCCATCGTGGCTTCTTTCTCAAGAAAGCGATTGGCCTATTAAAATCATTGACACGGAAGAAATTATTTTGGCTGACAATAAACTTGAACAGAAATTGGTTTCACTTCCTGTGACACAATCAGAAGTTCATCCCTTATACGCCCTGATTGATAGATGCAGTTCTTACTCTAAATTGTTAAGCATAACTGTTTATGTTTTGAGATTTGTTAAACGTTTGCCTAAAAGGAACCGCATTTCTGCGGAAGATCTTGTTGCGGCAGAAAATATTCTAATTTTAGCAGCGCAAGATAAACATTTTTTCTCCGAAAAGACTTTTCTGGAAAAGGGACAACTTTGTTCGAAACCCTTTCGACATTTGAATCCTTTTCTTTCAAATAACTTAATTAGAGTTGGCGGTCGTCTGTCAAATGCAAATATTTCATATGATCAGCAGCATCCAGTTCTTTTACCTAAGAAAGATCGGTTTACCGATTTATTAATTGATCATTTTCATGTAAAAAATTTACACACAGGGCCACATCTTCTGCTTTCTTTAATACGTCAGCATTTTTGGATTATAGCGGCTAGAAATTTGGTTCGGACTCGTGTTCAAAATTGTAATCATTGTTTCAGAAGAAAACCTCGACCTTCTTTTCCTCTTATGGCTGACTTACCGTCTCCTAGGGTTAATCAGGCCAAAGCATTTATGCATACTGGCACTGATTTTGCCGGACCTTTTAATATAACTCTTAGTAGACACCGGGGAGTTAAAACTCAAAAGGCCTATATATGCATATTTGTTTGTTTAACAACTCGTGCCGTGCATCTAGAATTAGCGTCAAGTTTGTTAACCGACATATTCCTTGCCGAATTTAAGCGTTTCCTTGCTAGAAGGGGATCATGTGCGGTTATGTATTCCGACCGCGGGACAAATTTCGTGGGCACTAAAAATTATTTAGATTCCCTTCAAGAATTTTTCCGAAATTCAAATTGCCTAAATGCCATTGGCCATGAACTTAGTCAAAGGCGCATTGATTGGAAATTCAATCCGCCTTCGGCTCCTCATTTTGGAGGAATATGGGAGGCGAATATTAAAAGCGTGAAAGGTCATTTAATGAAAGTTGTGGGAGAGCAAATACTTTCTTATGAAGAATTTTCAACGGTTTTAACACAAATCGAAGCGTTGTTAAATTTACGTCCGTTATGCTGGCTTAGTTCAGACCCTTCGGAACCTCTCGCATTAACGCCTGCTCATTTTTTAACTCTCACCCCGTTGCAGTTCTTGCCCGCTGCCGATGAAACCGGAAAGGCGCTTACGCTTGTAAATCGCAAGCAACTTTTAGATCAAATTGTTCAATCCTATTGGAAGCGATGGTCTAGGGAATACTTGTGTGAACTACAATCCCGACAGAAGTGGAATACACCTTCCTGTCCTGTTGAGCCAGGTTTAGTCGTGATAGTGATGCGCGATAATTGCCCGCCTTTGCAGTGGCCAACAGGTGTAATTGAACAAACTCACCCCGGAAAAGACGGCATTATTAGGGTTGTCACAGTACGTACAAAAGATGGGGTTTATACCCGTCCAGTAGCAAAGCTGTGTTCACTCCCCACGCAGTAAACATTTTTTTTTACATGCGCTGTATATAGTTTTTTTTTTTTTTTTTTCCATTTAATATGAATTTTTCATTTTGTTAAAATCTTATTTTAAGGCCGGAGGATATGGTGACGCCGGCAACAACTTCTTTTTATTTTAAAATTACAATTTATTAATTCGATAAATTATTGCCAGAATAGCATTCAATTCAGGTTATTTTAATTTATAGATAAATTGAAACATATGCCAATTCTGACAATAACTAAATTAAAAACAGATAGTAACGAGCATCGGTGTGATTCGGTTCGCTAGTAAACTGTGGCATCGGTGTGCACGTCTAAATAACCCCTTGCACCCGTCTTAGCGTGGGTTCGAAAACGTTAAATTTTCTACATTGGTGATCCTTGCCTTCCTTCAATGACCATCCTAAATCTCACCCTTTAAACGCCTATTTAAAGCGAGCTGCAGATCTCGGGTAAGTTCATTGCATTATTTTTGTTTGTTCATGTTTAAAAAATACAGTCCACTGTGTCTTAACCTAGCATTAATACACACGCTGCATTGATTCTTATGGATTCATCCTAGTAATAAACGAAATAACAGCAATACTCTTTATTGATTCCATATATTTATCAAATGACGAATTATTTATTCGTGCAGGTGTAATATTGATGCTGATATTGTTTCGGATCACAAATTAGTTTTTTGGGAAATAAATGTTTATTTTGATACCACAAAACCAATAAATGTAACTGTTAGAAGTTTTTCTCGATTTAATCTTGAAAGATTCTTTGCGGATTTGATTAGACTATCTTGGACTGATGTTCTATGGGAATCGAGTATTGGTAAGAAAATAAAAATATTCAACTCCTATATTATAAAATTGCTTACAGAGGATGTGAAACAGGCTATGTTCAAAAATACCTATATACACATTATTGTAAATGTTACAACAATTGAACCTATTTTTATTTTCTTAGTTACTCAATAAAAATACAACATTTGTAATATTTTTGTTTTAATAAAGCACACTTTACAGGTAACAACTCAAAGTTTTTCTGTATTGGAAATACCTTTTTCGATATTAGCATTTGATGAAAAATATTAAACCGAAGACCCCAAATATTCTATTAGTTTAAAATATTTATTGAAATATACGTTTAGTCGTTTTTGACAGAGTCAATTTAATGTAACAAAATAGCTTTTTTGACAGAATAAACCAAAAAGGAATTCTTTTATGGTTTATTTCTAATGCCTAAAGTTAGGTCTAGTTTCGTAAATTGTTTAATCCTAACTAAACTTTTACACTTTTATTTTTAATGTAGCCTAAAATATATTTCATAATTAGTGGGAGTTTTGAAGTTTATTGTATATTATAATTATTTTTTGTTAGCAGCACAATTTGAGAAAATGTTATCACATCTATTTGAAGTTACATGTGAACTTTGTATGACCAAAAAATGACGGAAGTCTGCTACGTGGGGGTAAAGAATGGGAACACTAATAAGTTGCCTATATATTTAAAGCTGATTTTGACACTTTTCAAATTGAAAATATAATTACCATTGGAGACCCCTGGTGAAGATACACAAGACAATGAACGTCCCCAAAGTGAAGTGTAAAATGAAGTAGGAAAAATTATCGTTTTTTTGAGAAAGTCCTCCCCCAGATCGTTCAAATTTGTAAATCATTTTGCTGAGTACCAAACTCGCAACCTAATTTGTAACAAAATGTATCCTATTTCTCTGCGATAGTTCCACTAAGATATTTTAATAAACCTTACTCTTGCTAACATGATGCAATATTTTGCTTATATTGAATATTGTAGAATATCTAGTTACGTTTTGGGATATAACATAGTATAAGCTTCACAAAGTAACACTGCTGTAATAATTTACTTATCGCTTGTAAACATAAACATGGAAGTTTACAAACAACCATGGATGTTGAGGTTATGTCATTTTTGGCTTCATAAATATTCGCAATTAATCCAATCATTGTTATATTACACTTATCAAAAGGTAATTCACGATATAGTATTAGTTTACTTCATTTCAATGCGACAAAAACAAAGTCCAAAATAATTCAATTTGAAATATTCTACACATCATTAACAGTGCCATCTTCGGCGAAAGTCGTGAACAACTTCTATTAAAATGGCGTACAATTAATGTAATAATTTAATAAAATCCATTCAGTACACTACGGCTATCATGATCAATATTTTTGAAATTTTTTTTAACAGAACGATTATATATGTATTCTGCTATCCAACGAATGCTTTTTTTGATATACAAATTGATTCTGTTAGATGTAGTAACTAAAATAAAGTAAGTGAATTTTAACATTACTTTTATCAGCGATTTCTTGCTTATTACTCCACTTTAGAAAAAAAAGCAAACCTTCGTTAGAAAGTACAAAGTTTTGTGAGTCTAATGGTGAAGTTACATTTTGCATATTTTCAATCCAACAAAAGTTATTTACCAAACACGATAACCTGTTTTTGATGGATTTTAGGCAGCCAACCATACATCCGATCGCGCCCTTAAAGTAAAACTGCGATTACTTAATCGAGAGTTTAAACCAAATACTATAAAACCGGGCATAAGACTCACTCACATCATTAGTAGAACACACGTACACTATCGCGCATACAATATCTTTGGATTTGCAAAGCCACACACAGCTCGACTCTTATCAGTTTATGGCGACGGGAGTCGGGCATGCAGCTCCAACACCTAGGAGTTATTTACCACATTTTGATAAATTGATTTTATTTTCTTTTATGTTAATTATGTTAATTTATTAAAATTGTCTAAGATCTGAACGACTAGAAAGGGTGTATGGCATATGCATAGTCTGAAACAATAAATAACAAAAAAACAGGTAAACTCTCATTATTTTTATGTTCACAAACAAATACTTCTTCAAAGTATACAATAGTAATTTTGAAATTCTATTTTTAAAATCAACACGTACTTCATTTGACTGACAGCGTCTTTTATGTAAAAAAAGTGGTAGTTTAATCTTTTCCAAGTAGATTATTTCTGTTTGAAAGGTTTTTGAGTACCACCTACAATGTTCAACCGATTTCAGTTTGAAATGAATGTGCCAACGTGTATAGATATTAATTTGAGTTAGTTGAACGAGTATACGCAATATTTTTCGAATTGTAAGTACTTCTATATTTAATTGCAATTCTTGTTTGCGTTAAACCACGAAAAGTTTGCTAAAGCAAGAGTCGAACACTACATAAGCTTTGCACAACTACTGGCAGGCTTTACTTATACGCAGCGTGTCAAATTAACGTTAAATATTGGCTGTGGGAGTTGTGTAATTTCCTAAGACAAGTCACTTTATTTAATTACAGTAAATTCTATTAAACTGCTACCGTATAAATCCTTAACCAATGACAAACTCACTGTCTAGTTACCGTTCAGGAATCTCGAAACTCAGAAACTGATTAATACAATTAAATGTGAAAACAAGAGTTTAGGAAGGTATTTACCGTACAATATTCTGTTAATAATCAATAATAATAAAAGCTATGATATTAATTTAAATTTGAAACCAGAACATTTTTTAGCCAAAGCAAATTCATTGTGTTACCTGATGACAGTTAATAACTATCGATTAAATTCTTTCATAATGCTGAACACTCAGGATTAAGTGTTCTGTAATGGTAAAAACTTATAGTTCGATGCATGTGACGAAAGCCGAGACTATCACGCTTGCTCAGCGAGTAGGTTAGGTGTTTATTTCTGTCTCTCAAAACATTGGTTGAACACTGGAAGCATCCTAGTAAATTAAATTTCAGCATGTAGATTTGGAAATAATTTTGTGGCAATTTCTTATTTTTTTATATTAAACAACCATGTGTAGCGTTAAGTACATAAAAGCTACTCAGAGGGAGAAAAGCGGGTGTATCACCAAACAGATAATAAACAAATGCGGTCTTCAATATTCTCACTTGATGTCCAGTTAGTGCGGTGAAAATTCTTGGATCCAGAACACTTATTACTACACTCAAAAGTTAATTAAGCGGTGAGGTAGTCGGATACGGGAACTGATCTCCGAAACAGAATCTTATTGTTCAAGCGGTGACAATGGACCGTGCTAGACTGCGTAATCACCAAACATATATGGCAACAAGATAGAACATTGAAGGTGATGGATAACGCGACCGGGTTTACCAAATTAATTTAAATAAAAGAGCAGATATTGAGATTAACAAAATAAACTTAAACTCTATAGTAATAATAATAAAAATAATAATATAAAGAAACTAAAGAAATATATACAGGATTGGACGGAACATACCGCCTACCAAAATTAAAACATTTTACTTTTCATCTAAAGGGTGGGAGTAAAGTTTAACCACAGGACGCATAAACTCATCACGCGCTGTTCTAACGGTGGCAACGCGGACAATCCCGTCGACACCAAGATGCACGGAGATAATATGCCCAAGTGACCATTAAAAAAGAGGAAGAGAATCGGCTTTAATTAGAACTAAGTCTCCCTGTTGAATACTATTTTTGGCTACATGCCATTTGGATTTTTCTTGAAAGGTATGCAAGTATTCCTGGGAGCAGCGCGCCCCAACGTCCTTTTAGATACGCTGCAATAATTGCCATCGAGACAAACGATTTAAAGGCAGTGTCGTCAGCGCGGGATCAGACGGGTCGAAAAAAGTGGAAAAAGTCAAAAAATGACCCGGCGTTAAACAACTAAGGTCGTTAGAATCATTACTAACTGGGGACAGAGGGCGCGAATTGAGGACAGCTTCAATTTGAATGAAAACGGTTGACAACTCTTCAAAGGTTAGAACCTGCTCTACTACAACACGAAATAGCAGGGTCTTGATGGTTTGACGCCAGCGTCCCAAAGACCCCAAAATGGGGCGCGGACGGTGAGTTAAAATGCCAAGTAATTAGTTCTTGGGAAACTGTGGTTTTAGCAAAAGAAACCAGTTGGCGATGGGTACTGACAAGGTTTGTACCACGCTAGCTGTACGAATGTTCACATCGACTACGACGAGCAATAAACCGACGAAACGCAGCCAAAAAAGCGTCAGCGGGTAAATCGGAAACTAGCTCCAGGTAAAGAGTCTTGATACACATACAAATAAAAATGCAGAGATAGGTTTTAAAAGTTTTGGCTCATGGTTATTGTAAACGGGTCGCAAAAGTCCACGCCGGTATGCAAATGGAAGTTTGACCATGGGGGGGGGCTGAAAAGACTTGGGATGTGTTTTCCAACAAGGAATACAAGAGCGAAATGCCCGGCGAACAGATCTTCTCGCAGAAACTATCCAAAATCTTTGACTTATAAGGAATTGTGTTGTTTGAATACCTTTGTGATAATATTTGTGAGGAATGTACTAAATATACAGATCCGTGAAACGGTTCTTTCTGGGCAATAAAGCGGGGAATCGTTTATCGTAAGAAATAGGGGCGTAACTTAACCGACCACCCACACAAAGCACGTCATTTAAATGAAAGGGGGATAATTTTTGGAACCTTTTAGCAAGTTGGGTCTCGGATTGATGGGCTCTGATCTCAACCGTAAAGGATGCTTGTTGGTATATTTAACAAGGCATTCCAAAGCGAGCTCGATCTCATAAGCGGATACAGATCCACTACGCTTAGTTAAAGGATGACTGACATTAATAATAAAGCAACAGAAAGAAAAGAAGGCTGACTTTTAAGTAAGGCATCCAATACATTGCAGGACAAAATAGTTCTTCACTTAGTACCTGTTGCGTTCCAGAGAAAATAAACGTGGAGCCGCCCACTATAACGAACATTGGAGCAACTCGACGAGTAACAAACCACGTGATCCAACGTCAGCAGGATTATCGTTAGAAGGCACGTAAAACCACGTAGCGTTAGAAGTTTTATCTTGGATATAGGCTACTCTGTTGGCCACAAAAGTCTTCCATCGTGGGGGCGGAGTGGAAATCCATGAATGTATAACCATCGAATCGGACCAATAATATATTCTATTAAAGGTCAGATGGGACGAAAACACATTTAGAACAAAATCTAGTAATTTAACAGATAAGGCAACGGCTAGCAATTTTAACCTTGGCAGAGAATGGAGTCGCAATGAAGCTACTTTAGATTTTGCACATACCCAACGAACTATAGATTCTTTGGAATCGTGAAGAAAACGAAAATAGACGATGGCGCAGCAGTCGGGTTCCGAAGCGTCCCCAAAACCATGTACCTCACACGACTCGTAGTGAGAAGGGACTAGAAGGCGCGGTAAAAAAAATCTACAAGAAGAAAAAGGCTCTCAACATATATTTCCCATAAACGATAAAACTCCTGTGGTAGACGGGCATCCCAATCTAGTTTGATAATCCAAAAACGTTGGAGAAAATGTTTTATTAAAAAGGAAAGGAGGGAGAGCATTCCCAATGGGTCAAAAATGCGGGCTAGATTAGAAAAAATATTACGTTTTGTATAAGGAGTATGTATAGGGTTGACCATGAAATCGACATTATCTGAAGATGGGTTCCACTAGAGACCTAAAACTTTCACGGTAGGGTCAGAAGAATCCTCAAAGCAATGCGGTTGCAAACACCGATGAAGGGCGAGGAGGCCGTTAAGCAAATTGGGATTATTACTAGACTACTTGTGCTGATCGAAGCCACCTCGTTTTAAAAGGGCTACAATCTGCTCTCTTAAATCCAAGGCGAATTGAAAAGTACCTTGAAATGTCACTGCGCTATCAATATAGGTATGATAATGAAAAGAGAAAGCGGCTAGAGGAAAGAGTCCAGCTTCATCATTGGCAAGTTGCAAAAGAGTACGTATGACAAGAAATGGGGCGCAGTTGACCCCATAAGTAACGGTATTAAGATGAAAATCCTGGATAGGCTCATCAGGAAAGAAACGCCACACAATACGTTGATAATCACGCAGATCGGGTGCGATTAGTACATACAATGGGATCGCTATATGTAATACAAGATAAACAATAATAATATTTGAAGATTTACAACTTACTGATTTTCAGTTGTTTTGTGCTCGATGATCAATAATAATAATACATTGCTCGTAAAGTATTTCTACTTTTCAAACTATTGATTTTTAATTTCAGATATTGATAAATAATTCTCGATGGTCCAGCTTAGATTCAAAATAATAAGCTGTGTTTATTTATATCATTTAATTGGTAACACTTCTATCAGTTTTCAGATCTAAGCACTTTAAAAAGATATTCAAAATACTTAAGATAAACCTCGAAACATTAATAAAGTATGTGTGTTAACTTTTCATTTGGTATAAACCTGGTAACAAAAATAGTCAATTCCAACATATGCAAGCCAAATAATCTTACGTATTTTTAGTTCAAATAAATATAAAATGGGACAAACAATTTAGCTACCCAAAAAACAAATTTTTCAAGAGACCATCAGTTTCACCATTACACGATGCTTTCTTCAAAAAGACATTTTCCAAGGGTTAACAAACTAATTTATTCATTACTTCTACTAAATTAAACCTGTACCAACATATTTGTAATACTTGTGATCATAAACAAGGAACTAGCAGCAATACAAGCTTGTTTACTGCATTAATCTAAATAAACAAAAAATGTCGAAACCATTTTTCCAAACAAAGATGTAAGATCCAATTGAAATCCTGTATGGTGAATAATGTTCACAACCAATTTTCGGGTTTTCATTTAATAATCGAGCTTATACTTCATATGTATTTAAAACACCATTACACGCTTCCCGAAAGAGGCATCTTCACGGTGTTTTAGAAGGGCGCACAAGAAAACAAAAAAAAAACTAAAGCACTAATATGTAAAGATGAGGTAAATAAATCAAAAACTAGAATTCAAATAGGAAATAGAACTTATCAGAGGTTAAAGATTTCTGCTACTTAGAAAGTCAAATAACACAAATTCGGAAGAGTACAAAAGATATAAAGTAAAGATTAGAGCAAGGTCGTACTGCATTTAACAAGAAAAAGTAACTACTGTGTTCAAAGATAACGAACAGAAACAAGGAAAATATGGCTGAAAACATATGTTTGGAGCACAGCACTGTACGGCTGTGAAACGTGAAGTGGGAGCAGCGGACAGGAAAAAGGTAGAACTTTTAAATATGGTACTACAGACGTGTGATGAAGATACCATGGTCATGCTGAGAAGTGTAATGCATTCGAATGAGTAATGTATTCGATATAGCTTTCATGAGTGACAGCAAAGTGCGGCAATACTGCAGGAACTTTGAAGTAGGACGTACAGACAGACTTTCATGGTACAGACGGTCAAATATTGAATCGAGTGTCAACCAGCCAATGATCTTGTTCAGTTAGTGAATCAGGCAATTCGAAAAAATCTGTGTTGGGTAATTCGTTGCGGACCAGCGTAAAAATTGGCTCAAGGCACAGACGTTGTCTTCTATCACAAGGGTATTGGAATTGGTATTACGCTACGAGAAAGTTTATGGTCAGAGCAGTGACATGCAGAAAAAGTAGCTGGAAGGTGTATCTAAATGTTCAAATAAAACAGTTTTTATTCACTGTGTATGCCATTTCGTGATAGACCAAACATTGAAAAAACCCCCGTACCTTTAAATTTAAATCATCGAGGGTAATGTGTTGAAAATGGAAAGTTTGATTTGACGCCCAATAGGTTCAGAAAGAACTATAACCAGTAGCACTAAGCTGTTAACATTAATATTCACTTGCTATACGCAAGTTGGACAATGTTATATTTATAACTAATACGTTTAGCGATTTGAAGTATAGTAAACTTAAGCATATTCAGTGGTATGATTAAAAAGAGTATTTGCTCTGCAAGTAAGAGCTTTTACTTCGTAGTATTTTCTGAAGTATAATCTTTTACATGAAGTAAATACTTCTGTTGGAAGTTTTTACTTAGGTTAGCAGTATAAACTAGTAGTGAATGTTTGGAGGTGTTTAACCTCAATCAGTTTGACAGTTGTATTATTTTCTCGTTATAGAAGCGTAATAACTATCAGTAATGAGTGAGAGTGACGATAGTGTAGAACAAAGTGCTAAGGATGCTGAAAATGTGGAGAATATATACCTTCAAATGGCATTTGTTCTTTTTTAGAAGATTTTAAAATACTACTGGACAAGTGACAAACTTCAACAATCAAAGCAGAAAAGATTGCTGGATCTGCTAGCAATTCAAGTGCTTCAACATTACCGCCGCCTCTTGTAAAAAAGAGAAAGTTACAATCAGCCCAAATGACAGAACCGGAAGAGTTTCAAGAATATTTTTTACAGCAGTTGCAAAGAATATGCTTAATTTAACAAATTCAGGTCGCTCGAGCTCAAGCAAGTACTGCAATTCAAGTGAAGGAATATTCAAGAGTAAACAAGAGAACTCATTTATACCGCATTCTGAACCTTTTAAGGATAATTGTGGAGAGAACTGAATTGTTTGTGATATTTAATTAATATATTATATGATACCTATAATAGAAATGAATATATATATTGCTGTGAAACCTTTTTAATTAGATTCGAGCCTCACGAATTGGGCGTCATGTATGCTGTGAAACCTCCTAAATTAACTGGTCCGTCGACTTTCTTCTGTTCATCGCCTCGGGTGCTCCCCTAGATAAACCTTCATCCTCATTCATAAAAAAAAACAAACACATTCCTACCACAAACATCAACGTTAACTCTATTTACATCAATATTCACAATACATTAAAATTTCAAAATTAAAAATTCAGCATAAATTTCAGTATCCGAAAATTTCAAGATTTAAATTTGTTATCATTTTAATGTGCATCCAAAATTAAAGTCCTTGTAGGATGCCTACTAATTAATGTAACAATATATGCAGACCTGAGTCTGAGTACAAAGGAGCATCTACCACCCTTTACGTTAATTAACCAGGTTCGTCTAATTGAGCTCAAAGACATACCCATATTTTCATTAAGAACATAAATACTAAATACTCCTTTCGACTTAAACAAGAAAATTTCACCTTAAAATTAAAATTTGTTGTTAGTACAACTTCATTACTGTCCATTTTAAGTAAATAAATTATAAAGTTATTCAACACACACGAAAACATCAAAGTTCAAACAAAATAGTATAATTTACCTAAAGGATACTGCACTCGTAGCTTCAATGTACATCGTCCCTTTGTTAATTACACCATTCCAACTGGGTTATATTTACGGCTTCTGATTCTCAACGCTTTTAAGATTTTCTCCATCACCATTCATCTAAAGTTGTTTCAGGGCTTTTCCGGAACTTATTTGTGTATATCTGAAGCTTGTTTTGTGGATCCAGTCATGTTTACGAACCATTTAATTATTAACACCCCCGAAAAATAACAAAGAAATTCATACTTCTTTCACCAATATACGCCAAAACTGCCTACTTTTGTGTATTCATTTGTCGTTGTAAATTTTACTAATTGGTACAGTGATATTAAACTTTATTACCTTGTATCTTCTTTTCTAAGTGCACTAAAGTACATTCATTGTAGCACGTAAAGAACAAGCTGTTTTAAATCACAAAATTATTCGAGCAAACTGTTTAAATTATTTAATCAAAACCGGAAAACTAAAAAGCACTGTTTAACGCATTGAATCAAGTCGAAGATCTAAGAGAGCTTGTTCATATTCACCTGGGTATATATAGAGGTTAGCCTGTCTGTCGGTCTTGTCCCCAAAACGGACAATTCTAAAGAATTTCGCATGCTATGTTCCCATTCCGCAGCCCGGCATGCGATTTTTACGAAATTTGCACTCGCACCAGTTAAAATCTCAGAAATTCTCACACGGCACGCAAACATGTCCGAGAATAACTAATTAAATTTTGTACAGAAATTGTTGTTTCTACCTCTCATATGTGCATCTTATTTTCAACCAATCGTGACCCTCGTGACGTTGCTCATATCACGCCTTTAATTATTAGTGTCTTTGTCTTACGCACATTATCTTTCCTTCTCTAACCTGTTCTTAGTGGTGCAAATTGATATTCCTTACTATCGATTATTTCAGTCCACATGGACTGTTATCTGGGTTAAATAACCCCGTATCCAACCTTCCCGTTAATATAAGCGACGGCTTCTCCAACATTCTCTGAAACCATTTGTTATCTGCCAAATTTACGCAGAATGAGCCTTTTAAAAATACGCAGGTGTTCAAACATAATAACACTTCTACGATTTGCATTTTATTGGGTTTTTCAAGTTTTATAGATATTATATGTTACTAATGGTTCAATTAACTTCAATTACAATTAATACCCTTTAAATTTTAGTGACCCTAATCAAATATTCAATTATTATCAGTACATTTTGTTTAATACCGGTTACTTAAAATAGAGTTAATTAATATAAATTTTGCACGTAATTTCTCTTTGTTTCTTTACTAGGAATAATTAAATTACATGTAGAGCTTTTAATACTGCTTCCTTTTTTTATAGCAAGCGTCTTGTAGATGATTTAACTCCCTCATTTTTAATAAAACGAATGAATTTTTATGCTTCACGGTTTTATAATAAAGCGTATTATCTAATAAAATTCCTTATAATACACGGTGATTAAAATTATTTAATGTGATTATTTAATTTTCTACCCTGGTCTAAATATGAGTAATATATATATATATATATATATATATATATATATATATATATATATATTAATAGAGAAGAATAATCCACATTTGGAATGCAAATGAATGCTTAATATATATTAATAGTTATTAAGATGAAATGAAAACCCAACTTTGTATTTAAAGTTGAATTACCATTTCAAATCGAACTAGTAATTGAAAACCACTAAAAGAACGGCTACAGCAGGACTTGAACCTGCAACCTCTGATTCTCCGGATCAGTGCTCTAACCAATTGAGCTATTTAGCCTAATATATCAGTAGTATTAAGTATAACATCATCTAAACAATTAGGCTAAATAGCTCAATTGGTTAGAGCACTGATCCAGAGAATCAGAGGTTGCAGGTTCAAGTCCTGCTGTAGCCGTTCTTTTAGTGGTTTTCAATTACTAGTTCGATTTGAAATGGTAATTCAACTTTAAATACAAAGTTGGGTTTTCATTTCATCTTAATAACTATTAACAAGGTAAGTTGATAAATACTAACGTATTGCAATTAATAAGATGAAATAATAACTTAGACTTTTATGCAAAGCCCAAACGATTATTTCAAATATCGAGATAGTAATTGAAAGAAGGAAAATATAAGGTCTTGGACAGGATTTGAACTTGCATCTCAGTTTTGCCGGAACTGTGCGTTTACCAATTACGCTACCAAGACCGACGAACATAATTGAGAAATTTACAAATTTAAATCGTGTACACGACGATACATCAATCTAACTTTCAATTACGTTTAGCATTATTGTCATTCATATTTGACATTGTCAAATTTTTGACTTATGTCAGATATAGGCAGAAAGCAATGCTCAAAATTACGGCCATTAGCCAAGTATAATTATATAAATGTTTTAGGTAGTATTTTACACAAGGTAAGTTGATAAATACTAACGTATTCCAATTAATAAGATGAAATAATAACTTAGACTTTTACGTAAAGCCCAAATGATCATTTCAAATCGAGCTAGTAATTGAAAGAAAGAAAATATAAGGTCTTGGACAGGATTTGAACCTGCATCTCAGTTTTGCCGGAACTGTGCGTTTACCAATTACGCTACCGAGACTGATGAACATAATTGAAAAATTTACCAATTTAAATCGTGTACACGACGATACATCAACCTAACTTTCAATTACGTTTAGCATGTTTGTCAATCATATCTGACATTGTCAAATTTTTGACTTATGTCAGATATAGACAGGAAGCAACGCTCAAAATTACGGCCATAAGCCAAGTATTGATATATAAATATTTTAGGTAGTTTTTTACACAAGGTAAGTTGATAAATACTAACGTATTCATCGTATGTTCATCGGTCTCGGTAGCGTAATTGGTAAACGCACAGTTCTAGCAAAACTGAGATGCAGGTTCAAATCTTGTCCAAGACCTTATATTTTCCTTCTTTCAATTACTAGCTCGATTTGAAATGATCATTTGGGCTTTGAATAAAAGTCTAAGTTATTTCATCTTATTAATTGCAATACGTTAGTATTTATCAACTTACCTTGTGTAAAAAACTACCTCAATATTTATATACTAATACTTGGCTTATGGCCGTAATTTTGAGCGTTGCTTCTTGTCTATATCTGACATAAGTCAAAAATTTGACAATGTCAGGTATGATTGACAAAAATTCTAAACGTAATTGAAAGTTAGGTTGATGTATCGTCGTGTACACGATTTAAATTTGTAAATTTTCCAATTATGTTCACCGGTCTTGGTAGCGTAATTGGTAAACGCAATGTTCCGGCAAAACTGAGATGCAGGTTCAAATCCTGTCCAAGACCTTATATTATATTATATTATTATATTATTATATTATTATATTATTATATTATTATATTATTATATTATTATATTATTATATTATTATATTATTATATTATTATATTATTATATTATTATATTATTATATTATTATATTATTATATTATTATATTATTATATTATTATATTATTATATTATTATATTATTATATTATTATATTATTATATTATTATATTATTATATTATTATATTATTATATTATTATATTATTATATTATTATATTATTATATTATTATATTATTATATTATTATATTATTATATTATTATATTATTATATTATTATATTATTATATTATTATATTATTATATTATTATATTATTATATTATTATATTATTATATTATTATATTATTATATTATTATATTATTATATTATTATATTATTATATTATTATATTATTATATTATTATATTATTATATTATTATATTATTATATTATTATATTATTATATTATTATATTATTATATTATTATATTATTATATTATTATATTATTATATTATTATATTATTATATTATTATATTATTATATTATTATATTATTATATTATTATATTATTATATTATTATATTATTATATTATTATATTATTATATTATTATATTATTATATTATTATATTATTATATTATTATATTATTATATTATTATATTATTATATTATTATATTATTATATTATTATATTATTATATTATTATATTATTATATTATTATATTATTATATTATTATATTATTATATTATTATATTATTATATTATTATATTATTATATTATTATATTATTATATTATTATATTATTATATTATTATATTATTATATTATTATATTATTATATTATTATATTATTATATTATTATATTATTATATTATTATATTATTATATTATTATATTATTATATTATTATATTATTATATTATTATATTATTATATTATTATATTATTATATTATTATATTATTATATTATTATATTATTATATTATTATATTATTATATTATTATATTATTATATTATTATATTATTATATTATTATATTATTATATTATTATATTATTATATTATTATATTATTATATTATTATATTATTATATTATTATATTATTATATTATTATATTATTATATTATTACATTATTATATTATTATATTATTATATTATTATATTATTATATTATTATATTACTATATTATTATATTATTATATTATTATACTATTATATTATTATATTATTATATTATTATATTATTATATTATTATATTATTATATTATTATATTATTATTATTATTATTTGAAATGATCATTTGGGCTTTGCATAAAAGTCTAAGTTATTATTTCGTTTTATTAATTGTATATATATATATATATATATATATATATATTGTAGTGGATTTAAAGGGTTAAATTTGGGATCAACAAAGCAATTTCCTAACACCCTGTATAGAGAAAGGAACCATTTATATACGCGCAAAATTAATTTTATTTATTTAATTTAAATTAACAAGTATTAACATAATTTTATAACTAGGGATTAGAAGGTAATAGAATCACAAAAAAAATCAGGTTTATAAGCCAATAGAAATTATTAATTAATTTAATTTAGTTTAATTTAACGTGTTATAACGTCAGAGAACGCATAAGAACATGAAAAATCAATAATACCAAGGCGGAAAGCTTTCTTTACAAACAGACAGACGTCCGTTATGTGGAATCCCATAAAAACAAACTCCTAGAAATGTTATTTTATCATTAATTAGGCACAGCTGCACGTTGAAAAGGTCACCTTCCGATTATTTCTGTAGATAACAGAGCGAGCTTCAAGGAAATATTGTTTAACCGTCGGTAGTTATACTGTTACTAAGCACTAAGCAAAAGAGCTTTTAAAGAGATAAAGTGAGTTGCACATATTAGACGACGTAATATGTTACAGAATAGAACGGGCATAGAAGCAATGCAATTATTAGTAGGAGTAATTCAATCACGTGGTGGTATGAATATAATAGAGCTGAGGCAGTTATAGTTCGATTTTCTACCACTCAAGCTAAGTATTAGAACGCGACATCCAATATGCATAAGTACAGGTAATAGAGATTTACAGGCGGGGTTATAAGACGTCACTGAAATGTATGATTGGTCGAAATAGGTAGTTTAAGAACAGAAGAACATGTGATAGTTATATGTCGTGAATAAGCAGTGGTATGACGCGGATTGATATTTCTAGAAGTTTAGAACGGTGACACAAAATTTGCGGAAATGTTAATTGCAATTAGGTATTTTGAGTAAAGTGTGGCTAAGAGGGGCCTGGCTTATGATATAAATAAGCTAAGGAAATTAATAGCTTTCACCTTTATTTTGCATCGCTTACGACGTACAAAAATCTAAGTATTAAAAATTAGTAAATTCAAAAGTACAGTATTAGATTGTTGTGGCCTTATAGTTAGAAATGCGAATCGTGTCGAGTTTATTTAAAATATAGCTAAGGTCCAAAGAATACTTTAACAAGCTCGTAAATTAATAATGCGATAATAAACAAGTGTAATATACATGGATTTGGATATTGAAATGGATATTGGATAGGTAGCATAAAGCGCAGCTTAGAAGGTGTTCATCTTTTGGGGCCGCACGCAGAACCACTAGACCTAGGGGTTCTGGAACATAATACATCGTCAACGGAGATAAAATCTTCAAGTTTTTCCAGGTAACGCATTAGAATTTGCTGTTTTTTTATAAACTGTTAAAATTTTTGTGATGTGTGAGAGTGAACTTTGATGGTATTTTTCGTTATTTAACGTATTGAAAAGGATACGTATAGCTGACTATTAATATGGTATTTTGAATATAAAACAAAAGGTGTACGTAAAGCTTATTGATTTGCTTGATGAATTTAAATTTAATTGTTAAGACTACATGGGTTTTTTTTTGAAGTTTGTAGTAATAGTATGCATAGTGAAAAGCATACATTGATAAACTGGGTTATCATGAGCTCACCATACTCCAGTGTGTAGCAAGAAACCAAGTTCAGGTATTATTTCGGGCGCATTTACTCCTGTTGCATTAAATGTGCTAGAAATTTTTATTTTAGAAACTTGGACTTTACAAAGATAGCATGTATTGAGGTGTAACTTGAGCACCGAACTGTAAACAACTTTGAATTATTATTTGTAAATAATGGTTAATAAATATTGTATGATTGTTGTATTATTTTGTGATTTTATTGTATGGTGTGTGAACGGTAAAGAGAATGAGAGTAAATTTATGTATACGAGAAGAAGCACAGCTGAACTAGCCAGGGAAGCTGCTGAAGAAAATAATTCGATGAAGCAAAATACGGGTAAGAAAGTTTTTGTGAAATTTTATATTTGTGAAAATTGATTTTTTTTGTAACTGGAAAGTACCAGAGCTCAGTAAGTTACACGGCAATTTATGACGGCCCAACGTTGGGCTCGAATGTTGTTTTTTTTACTCTGGCGAGGTCTTTATCAGGGTTACACGGCAATATATTTCAAGTAACCGGTATTGAACAAAACGTACAGATAATATCTACAGAAGCTTGTAAAAACCCAATAAAATGCAAATCCTAGAAGTGTTAGTTAGAAGTAGGATGTTTGAACACACCTGCGTATTTTAAAAGGCAATTTCAGTTTAATTTGTTTAGATAAACATGTCGATTCTAAGGATATTGGAAACGGTCAGATGCTTTAGCACGAAATACAAAACAGGGTTTATTTAAAAAGCTCATTCGGCGAAAAGTTTGCAGATAATTAATGTTTACAAAGAATCTTGGAGAAACCGGGGCTTAATATTCACGAGAAGGTGCGATACGGGGTTATTAAACCTAGATAGTCCACATGCACTAAAACATAATCGATAATAAAGAATATCAATTTGCACCAATACGAACAGGTTAGAAAAGGAAAGAGAAAATGCGTCAAGCAAAGACACATATAGTAAAAGGCGTGATTCAAGCAACGTCACGAGGGTCACAATTGGTTGAAAATAGGATGCAAATATCAGAGGTAGAAACAACAATTTCTGTACAAAATTAATTAGTTTTTCTCGGACATGTTTGCGTGCCGTGTGAGAATTTCTGGAATTTAAAAGGGCGAGTGAAAAATTCGTAAAACCGACGCGCGAGCGACGGACTGGGAACATAGAATGAGAAATTCTTAAGAATTGTCTGTTTTGAGGACAAAAGCGACGTGCCGGCTATTCGCTATATATACCGGTGGTAATATGAATTTCGGCCTCTTAGACTTTTGACTATTCGATGCGTTAAAAGCTCTTACATCCGCGACTTGATTCAAGATGTTAAACAGTGCATTTTAGTTTGATAAAATAATTTAAAATTTTGCTCGTATATTTTAGTGATTCAAAATAGTTTGTTATTTACGTGCTAACATGAATGTACTTCAGTGCACTTAGATACAAGGTAATAAAATTTAGTATCACTGTACCAATTAGCAAAATTTACAACGACAAATGTATACACAAAAGTAGGCAGTTTTGGCGTATATTGGTGAAAGACGCATGAATTTCTTTTCTATTTTCGGGGTGTTAATAATTAAATGGTTCAAATACGTGTCTGGATCCACGAAACAAGGGTCAGATATACACAGATGAGTTCCGGAAAAGCCCAGAAACAACTTTAAATAAATGGTGATGGAGAAAATTTTAAAAGCGTTGAGAATTAGAAGCCGTAAATATAATCCTGTTGGAATGGTGTGATTACTAAAGGGACGATGTACATTGAAGCTTTGAGGACAGTAACCTTCAGGTAAATTATACTATTTTGTTTGACATTTTTGTGTGTGTTGAATAACTTTATAATTGATTTACTTTAAATGGACATTAGTGAAATTGTACTAACCATAAAATTTTAATTTTAAGATGAAATTTGCTTGTTTAAGTAGAAAGGGGTATTTACACCTAGAGAAGATAAATAAAGGTAACAAAGTCTAGTTATATTTGCGGGTATTACTGTACCAATTATCCAAATTAATAACGATAAATAAATAAATAAAAGTAGGCAGTTTTTGGTATAGCGTGAAAGAATTATGAATTTTAGTGCTATGTATCGTGAGTGTTAGTAATCAAATGTTATTCGTAAACGTGATTGTATCCTCAAAACAAGATTTAGATATACGTAGATGAATTCCTGAGAAGCCCTGAAACCTTTTTAGACGAATGGTGGTGTACAAAAATTTTAAAAGCGGTCAGAATCTGAAGCCGTAAACATAAACCAGCTGGAATGGTGGGATGAGCAAGTCCGATGTACATTGAAGCCACGAGTGCATTAACCTTCAGGTAAATTATGCATTTTGTTCGATCTTAGATGTTTTGGTGTGCGTTGAATATCTTTATAATTTGTTTGATAAAAATGGACAGTAGTAAATTTGTATAAACAACAATTTTAAAGTAAAATTTTTTTGTATAAGTAGAAAGGAGTATTTATCAGGTTTATGTTTTTGATTATGATGAAAATTTGGGTCTGTCTTTGAGCTCAATTAGACTAACCTGTTAAATTAACGTAAAGGGGTGGGAGATGCTCCCTTTTATTCAGACTCAGGTCTGCAAATATTGTTTATTTAATTAGTATGCATCCTACAAGGACTTTAATTCTGGATGCAAATTAAAATGATGACAAATTTGAACTTGAAATTTTATGATGCTGCAATTTATGCTGAATATTAATTTTGAAATTTTAATGTATTGTGAATATTGATGTAAATAGAGTTGACGTTGATGTTTGTGGTAGGCATGTGTTGTTTAATTTTATGAATGAGGAGGTTTATAAAATTAGGTGAGCAGCCGAGGCGAAAAGCGTAGTTCACGGATTTTGGAGGTTTCACAGCATATATATATATATATATATATATATATATATATATATAAATATATATTTAGATTATATTTAGATTAAGTATCGCTATACGTTTCACATTATTCAATCTATCTACATATTACTAAAACCCACCTCTGTTTGGCAAGAATTTGTTGAGCAACGGCATCCCGATGTTGCTGACCCGCACAACGTAGCCATGGTACGCTATCAACTTGTCGCACTGACAAATTGGGACTTCATCGTCATAATAGCGTTAAAATCTTCATAAAGATCCTGCAAACATTTAGCAACATTGTGAAGTATGAATGCTGCTAATATAAAAGTATACAAGCGTTCAGTTTTCAGTCGCAGCGTATATTGAAGCATTGAGAAACATCATTTCAACTGTCCAAAGCAACATTCCATTTTTACGCGGTTGTTACAATGCCGGGTTCAAATCCCGACACAGTCCGCTTGAAAAATGTTAGGCGAGCATTTTTTATAAAAATACGCCCTCGTTTGGATGAGAGGTAAAATGGAGGTCCCGGGTGTGAGTGTTGTCACGCACGTTAAAGATCCCCACCTTGCTTGGAACAGCAAGGGTTCGGCAAAATTTAAAATTTCCAGGTAAAAAGAAACTCGCTTCCTGACCAATGTAGTACCTTTGGGTGGAGCATTGGAAAATCAAATGTACGGTTGTTACACTGCACCTTATTATACGCTCTGTGAGCTGCCGTCGAAGGATTTCTATAAGGCACCAACCATGGAGCGATACCATATCCTTCATCCCCTAGCAAGCACGGTTCATTATTATTTCCAGGAAAAACGGTGTGAATTTCCAAATTTCTCCATACTCTGGTGTCATGTACACTTCCTGGCCACGATGCATCCACAGCAGATGTAAAAATTTCTTTAGAATTGCATGTAGCTTGTGCAAAAATACTACAAAATCTTTTACGGTTAAAATATTCTTCCCTATGAATTTTTGGTTTCATAATTCTGATATAGGTACAATCTATGGCTCCTATTGCCTCAGGCATTGTCCAACCGTCTTTAGTTAAATCAATTTCGCAGGCACTTTGAGGTAAAGAAAACCATGCATTTTTCTTTAAGACAATTTTTTGTGAAACCCCTTTAACGATGTTAGAGACGGTTGTTTGATGTACCCCCACATCCACACTAACACCTTGTTGAAACACAGGATCACCTAGAGTTCTTAAAAATATCTCCATTTTCGCTACATTTGATGAAGCTGCTCCTCTCGTCTCAATAGGATTTCCTAAAAACTCGTTAGACATCCATTCTACATGGTCTACATTGAAGCTAGAAGAACTCGCCTTATAGTAAAACTCTAAAAAATTGACTAACCAAAATATTTTTCTATATAGTCCCTCCCCATATGTTCTACGTTCACATATTTCCCTCTTTTTTCTAGTATAATTCATAAAAAACACCATATTGAACATTTTTCAATTGAAGTAAAAGATGAGAAGTTGCTCTCTGAGTAGCTTCTTAAAAACTACACCAATTACTCTCAGGTGGAGAAAATAATATACAGCGCTAGTAGTTACTGTAATATTGACTCCTGTATACTGAAGTAAATAAAGCAAAACATGAAGTACTTGCTCCTGGTATTTACTTTAAGATTAATTTGGAGTAAATGCTATAATTTTTAGTATTTACTAGAAGTAAAAGCTACAACATGGAGCATTTACTTGAAGTAAAAGCAAATGCTCTTTTTAATCATATCACCGATTATTTGTATACAATTCGTAGTAACACATTTGTTTATAAAAAATAATTAAGTCATTGCAATTAATCACAACTTCCGTATGTGTATGTGACGTGACCTTGTTGATCTAAAATACGGTACAACATTTTCAATGTCTTCATATTCTGCAAAATTATAAGCTGGTGAATGAATGGGCTGTGTAAAGCGAAGGAAATTATTTAGGACGTTGCTTATTATACGACTTTGTAACACGATGAACAAAACGTGACACCTTTTTAAGAATCGAGACGTGTTTTAGGTTTGTAATTACAGTTATATGTAATTAACTTTTCTAAATAAACATTATACAATACTTAAATTTTAGATTACAAAGCAGCAATTTTTCTAATTTGTAAACTTTGCCGCAAACTTACTTTGTTTCGTATCTCGCGTTACACTTTTTGCTAATAAAGTTATATTTGAACTAATCGATGAATGATTGTCAAGGTTTTTGCCATCGTCACGCTATTAAACCATTATCCTACTTTCACACTGCAGAATTTAGCAATTTTTTAAAGGTCGTATTTCTTATTATTGCATCAAGGTTTTAGTAGTACATACTCGTATGTACTCGAGACCAAATAAAGCTGGGTGACCCTTCCTTACAAAGTTATGGATTGATAGAAAGAAAATACACACGTCATATCTGGTACATTAGATTTAACGTTTACATTTCATCAACACTGTAGCATTTGACATTGAGAGTATTTCCAATAAAAATAAATTCTTTAGGTTGAACTTATTTTATTCATTTTTATTTGAGTACTTCGTTGTGTTGTAATTCGTATGCCGCACAAGAATTAACCTTAGACAGGCAATATTAATTCACGCAAGCTTGCTCCTGCGTTAGACAATGAAGTATACAAGCAAACCTTCATCACGATTACGTTAAATAAGCGAGTTAATTACTACTACTAAAATTAAAAACAACCAACTTGGTAAGTTATTATCCAAAATGGTGGACTACTCTGTATGTTTAATAACCTTTTTTCATAGGTAAATATCTACACAAGTGGCATATTGATTGTTTGGATAGTAAGTACGACCATCCATCCATTCATAAAATAATTCGACCCATTTTCGGCAAATTTCAGGTAAATAAATTAGGACTGCAAATTGAGGTTATGTTTGTGTTGTTTACTCTGTCTAATAAATATGTACAATTAACTTATGGAAAGATTGATTAAGCACAGAAACCGTGACTTTTTATTTGTTTGAGTTAGAACAGTTTGCATGTTACTTGCCTTTGTGCTCAGACGGAAAGATCATCGGCGAGCCGGCGTGGTGCATTATTAATCAAAACAAATGAATCATAAAAGTGAAATAATTTAGAACCAAATTATGATAAGGATATCTTTTTTAATCTTTAAAGGCAACCATAGTGAATTTAATAATCTTTGAGTACGAACAGTATAAGATACAAAATTATTATACCTTAGATCAAAATGCATGTAACTGAGAAATTATATTCTTTAAAGAAAGTTGCATAAGCATAAAGATAAGATTTATTAATACAGAACTGTTTTTTACCAAATATGATTATAAACATTTCTCAAAAATGTCACAAATGTTCAACATTTGTTTAAGATCTATAAAGATGAATATCAATTGAAAATGTATTTTCTGAACCAGTCATCTCTATCAGGAGAATTCGATGGTTTTAAATCAAAATTGAAAGTTACTGCATTTCTTCTCACAGCCTTGTCTGAGGCGACTTCGTTTTTCGAAATCGATTCGATGCCGACAGTCTTTTCACCAAAACCTAAGTGTGCTAGGGCACTGCCTCTATATCTATCCTGATTAAAACTATTACTACTGTAGCGGGCTACTACTACCGCGTTTCAGCAATATAAAATAAGTAATAACAAGAGTCTTTATTACTCACTGTTCACAAGTCTAATTAACGTACATGCTTTATTTATAAATGTTTTAAATCCAATTAACAATGAAGCACTATCACACTAATTAATTTACAAGCACTAATATCTTCTTAAACTAAATTCTTAATCATAGGTCTATTAACAACACTAACACAACTATTTATTTATTACACTTCTGTCTATTTATGTATTTTACAAGCTGCATGTAAATTAGACACGTTCACATAATATAACATTTATGTTTACTCTTAGACTTCCAAAATCTCAACTATTTAACTTTACACGATATAATTTATATTCGACATTCTGATATAAACTAACTCTGTACTTCATCATCGGTCTTCTTTATACCCTGAATTAAAACGATGACTCATCCTCCAGTAATTGCTAAAAAATTTTCGATCCCTGGAGAATATACAGTGCTTACGGCGCTTGCGTGTTTGACGGGTTGCATAATAGTAGCTCGTAACACTGCCCCCTCTTTAAAACCGTTACGTCTCGTAACTGTAAATACATTTTGACGCCAATTCGATGATTGATGACGGTATCGGCAGCTATCTCCTCTGGTGCATTCACCGTGCATTCACAGTTAACACTCTTTTTTTGGTTTTGGAAGGCAACCGGTTGATAACAACAAACAAGGACCTGGACGTTGGTTCCCTGGAAAACTACTTCTAGCATATTTCGGACTATCCTTCAATCTAAGCGATCCAGTTTACAGCCTAGCTTGGGCACCGCTAGTTTCGTTACTCCATTTTCCATCATCTGAGCCTTAGGATTTAGCAGAGCCTCCCATATATGTCCATAACTAGGTCTCTGCCATGAAGAATTTTTGGTGACCAGATAGTAAACATAACGATTTTTATCCTGAAGGACCAAAGTTTTTCCTACAGTTGGCTGCTGTTATACTAATTCATCCACACATCCAAACTTTTTCTTGATAACAATAGCTATACCTCTTGACATTTGCAGGTCTCGAGCTACGCAGTGTGCAAGGGAATACTCTTTTTGTGCTCTAAACAGATCTTGGTGTTTTTCAACAACAACGCCAAATCTCGCCTTATCGGAACCACCATACGCCGCCATGAAACTCTCAAAATCTACATTTGGTTCACGATTAATAACTCTTCGCACACCATTCTCATTACTCAAGTCCCCCTGGTTGTTGCCAGCATAAGATGTTAATCTGTCAAGGTGTACCACTTTCGGTTTACCACGGGGACATCTTCGGATCCGGTACACTACATCATTAATTCTTGTTAACACTTCATACGGGCCTTCCCATTGTCTTTGTAATTTTGGCGACAACCCACGCTGTCTTTGTGGATTATACAACCACACTAAATCTCCAGGTTGAGCTCTCGTGTCATATTGTGATTTCATTCGATCGCTTGCTGCCTGGATATTCTTTCGGACGTTTTCGTGAATGCTATTTGATCTTTCACGAAGCTTACTAACGTAATGTTCACCTGTAATCCCTTCTCCAGGTTTAAACCCAAACTGAAGATCACATGGTAGCCGCAATTCACGTCCTAACATCACGCAAACGGGAGAGTCTCCTGTGCTATCATGTACCAAAGATCGGTACGCCAGTGGGAACAAATGTGAATATTGATCCCAGTCTCGTTGATGTTCAGAGACAACTTTGGCTAGGTACTTTCCTAAGGTCCTGTTCATTCTTTCAACCATTCCATCCGATTGAGGATGAGTTGGCGTGGTTCTAGTCTTCCTGATTCCAAGATGCTTGCAGACGTTTTAAAACAACGCTGATTCGAAGTTCTGACCTTGATCAAAGTGTAATTCCAACGGAACTCCAAAGGGACAAAACAACTCCCTCACTAGTACATCTGCAATCGTCTCAGCTTCTTGGTTAGGTATAGCATATGCCTCCGGCCATTTGGTAAAATAATCCATTGCAACCAAGATGTATTTATTTCCTTTCTCTGATTCAGGAAACGGACCAGCTATATCAATGGCTACCCCATCAAACACGTTATACTGTTTCATTGGGGCTTTCCGTTTTGTGACCGGGCTATTTGCAGAGGCACACAACTCACTGTTCCGGCACCACTCCTTTACATCTTATTTGCAGTTCACCCAATAGAATCTTTCTCTCACTCTTTCAAGAGTTTTTTTCACGCCAAAGTGCCCTCCGGAAATACCATCGTGCAAGTACTGCAACACTTCCGGCACTCTGCTTCTCGGCACTATCACTTGGAGTCTCTTAGTGCTATCTTCACATTCCAGGCGTCGTTTCAAGATTCTATTTTCAATCACCAAGCAGTCCCACTGTACCCAGTATGCCTTCAGGCTCCTACTTAAAATATTAATTTCTTCCCAAGCTGGTCGTTGTCCACTTTTCCACTCAATAATACGTCCCAATTCGGTGTCATTATCCTGGTCATCTCGTATTATTTCGGGTTGCCAAGTATCATCGGTTACCGTCATTCTATGGATGACACTTATTTTCTCTTCCATCTTGGAGCAACGATTGCAATCTACCGCACAAGGTCTTCTTGATAGAGCGTTTGCATTCCGATGGCTAGTTCCTACACGATGTTCTGTGTCAAAGTCATATTCCTGCAGCCGCTCTATACACCTTGCAACTTGCCTTTCAGGATTTCGAAACCGCAGTAACCATTTTAGTGCAGCATGGTTGTTCTCAACAGGAATTTACGGCCGTATAAGTACTTATAAAAGTGCTCTACGGATTTGACAACGGCCAACAGCTTTCTTCTTGTCACACAATAGTTACTTTCTGGCCGCGACAAGACCTTGATGAAATACCCAATAACTTTTTCTCGTCCGTCCTGCACTTGAGAAAGAACGCTTCCTATAGCTGTGTCACTGGCATCGGTATCCAACACAAACTTCCTTTCCATCCCTGGATAACTCAGAATTGGTTCTGTAACTAGTAGCCGTTTCAGTTGTTCAAATGCGCTGTGGCATTCGTTATTCCAATCATACTCTTGTCCATCTTCGGTTAATTTCGTCAACGGTTTGGTAATGTTTGCAAACCCAAGTACAAAACGTCGGTAATATGCACACAATCCTAGAAAACTGCGTAGTTAAAGTGATACCTGCTGGTGTAGGCCACTTTTGTACCGTTTTTATGTTTTCAGGGTCGGCTCATATTCCGGTCTCCGAAAAGACATGTCCTAGGTATTTCACCTCTTTTCCAAATAGGTGACATTTCTTATGGCTCAAAGTAAGGTTTGCCCCGCGTAATCTTTGGAATATCTCCTCTAGGTATCTAAGGTGTTCTTCAAAAGACCCGCTTAACACTATCACGTCGTCTAGGTACACCAAACATGGTTTTCAGGACAGTCCGCGCAGTATCGACTGCATCAAACGTTCAAAAGTGGCAGGGACATTGCATAATCCAAATGGCATGACCTTGAACTGCCATAATACAGTTCCAATTGTAAACGCAGTCTTTTCTTTATCGTTTGGCTCCAAACCTACCTGCCAGTATCCGCTTTTCAAGTCCAAGGTCAAAAACCATTTAGATCCGGATAGATTATCCAAGGTGTCATCAATTTTGGGCAAATCTGTCACATTGTTAAGCCACCGGTAGTCTACACAAAACCTTGTCGACCCGTACTTTTTCTTGATAAGCACTACCAGGGATGCCCATGGACTATTCGAAAGTTCAATCACTCCCTGTTCTTCCATATCGGTAATAATTTGCTCGGCTTCCTTACGTTTTGCCAAAGGAAGCCGCCTAGGATGCTGTCTTATCGGTTGCGCAGCTCCAGTATTTAACTTGTGTTGCACAACATTTGTCCTTTTTTTCTTACTATCATCCAGTGCAAACACACCTCAATATCGTCCGACCAGTTTTTCTACCTTGCCCAGTTGGTCACCGTTTAATCCTTGACACGAAGGTATCAACATATCTAGCAATTTCTGTGAGCAACCGTTGGCTGGTTTATCTTTCGTGTCGTCCAAACAACGTTTAATATGGCATACTGGAATGCAACTTCCCACAATCATGTCTTTCTTCAGGGTCACCGTATGCGGATTAATGTTCAGCCATCTTACTGGTATCATATTTCGAAACATTACCAGCGTTCTTCCAATCAGTAATTCCTCCTGACCCATTGCCGATTCAGTTGCTTCCATCATGCATATTTGTCCTTCCCGGAGCGTACCATCCGGGCGTCCCATTACTATCATTTCCGCCTTCTCGGATATTTTCATATGACAAATTATTCGGACTTGCATCGTCTGATTACTCGTCCCTTGAAATGGAATCTCATCATCATCGATCCGAAGCACATTTTCTTTCATGTTTACACGAAACCCATATTCTCTTATAAGATCCATTCCCAAGATCACTTCTTCTGTAATTTCAGTTACCAACACTCGATGATTAATTAGTTTGTCCCCAATTGCTAACGTAATGGCAGTCTCTCCGTGAGTACAAATTTTCTCACCACTTGCCGTTCGAAAACACACCGATGCAGGTAGCACTTTTCTACGACCAACCAAATCTGGTCTCACAATTGTCCTTATTACTCCTGTATTTACGAGTAATCGGACAACCCTACCATTAATTCCACCATCGATATAAATGCTGTTTAGACTTCCTATCGACGATGCAGCACGGATGATAATCTCCAGGGCACTACGTTGTGCTGTCGACGTTCGCCCCCTTACGTCGACTTGCTCTAGTTTTCCTGCTGCTCAACCGGTTGGTTTTTGGTTGAGTACAGCGTCTCTGTATATGACCTACTTAACCGCAGTTCCAGCATCGCAGACTCCCATCTCCGCGGTCGTTGTCTTTACAGCCTTTCCGCCTTTTGTTTTTCAATCACACGGTTGATTATTTCTTCTATGCTGTTCTGCGATTGCTCAGGTTCTTCTAAGGCAGACCGAACTTTGTGACTCATCCTGTGTGATGTCAGCTTAGCTGCTTCAAATTCAAGCGCATGAGTCAGTGCGTCATTTAACATTTTTGACCGTGCTAATCCTAGCGCTATCTGTATTTCGCCATCTTTAACGCCATCCACAAATGTTTGAACCGCCAGTTGTTCGAGGAAGCTATTTGGTGCCTTTGGGTATGCCAATCTAACTAATCTGGCGATGTCAGCTTCGAATTCTTGCAGATTTTCGTGTGTCTTCTGCGAGCGGTTGAAAGTTACTGCATTTCTTCTCACAGCCTTCTCTGAGAGTCGACTTCGTTTTTCGAAATCAATTCGATGCCGACAGTCTTTTCACCAAAACCTACGTGTGCTGGGGCACTGCCTCTATATCCATCCTGATTAAAACTATTATTACTGTAGCGGGCTACTACTACCGCGTTTCACTAATTTAAAACAAGTAATAACAAGAGTCTTTATTACTCACTGTTCACAAGTCTAATTAGCAGTATATGCCTTATTTATAGATGCTTTCAGTCCAATTAACAATGAAGCTCGTAATATTACCTTAGAATCTTCTGTCACAGTTACAATTTTGTCATGCACCACCCTGATTATTACTACGAGGGTTGTTTTTAAGTTTTGCATATAGGGATAGAACAAAACAGTAATGGATTTTAAAGACTTTATTGTTTTTTGGAATATTTTATAATAACATTAATGCACCTGCAAGTGCGCTCGAACTCTGAAACCAGTTATTCCACTCGTTTGTTGGTTCAGTCAAAATTAAATTCTTACGGGTACCAACTGGTTCTTTTGACGACTGAAACCTTTGACCACGCAGTCCGTCTTTACTTTTCAGAAAGGTGTAGAAATTGTTGGGACAAAGGTCGGGACTTTCCGGATTCTACATTTTGTTGCGCTAAAATTTCAACCATTTTGCGAGGTGTGCGCAAACTTGTCTTGGTGGAGAATGATTCGTCGTAAGTAGCGTATACGTATGTATATGTATCATAAGTCTAATGTAATTAAATGTGTATCGTGGATAATAAGAAATAAAAATAGAAAATCATTCATCAATGTAAAAACTATGGCCTTCAGCATGAACTTATTGAATCGATTACAAATTTTATATTTTAATTTGGTGGGAAATGATGTGATTCGAGGTTAACAAAATTTCATCTAGCATCATTTTGTAAGGATACGACGCCGCAAACCCGAGCAAATTCGGAGATTTTTCAAAAGAAGCTCAAACTATGTAAATATTAAGCTGTTTGTACAGAAAAGCGTCTTTTTAAAAATATTCATTATGTGAATTATGAATGCATAAGACCGTGATTGAAAGGAGTTTTTGTTCTTATAGAAGAAGTAGTGTTCTGAGATAAAAAATAATGGTATACACAATATTTGTTTATCAAGTACTCAATTGCATAAAGCGTAGTTATTATATAAAATTTCTTTTGAAAACAAGCGGCTTCAAAAGATTAGCTCAATTGATGTACGAGAGCATGTATAGTATTTAACTGTATTTTCCTCTTAATACCATACACTCGTGGTATTTATATGAAAGCATATTTATTTAAATATCAGTCGATATTAAAAACAAAAGAAAAGTGTATTTTAATTGAAAAAGGTGTACATTGAACTACTAGAACAATCCAGAAGATAGGTAAACGCTATCATCTAATTAAAGCAAGCAAAGCCATAAATCTTGAATATTACAAAGTAAGATAACGCATAGATAAACGGTATTAATGGTAGATTGCGAACATTACAACCACAGATATCTAAAAGTTGCATCATTAGTGAAGACTCTCGAAGCATAAGTAAAAGGCGAGCCAATTTTCTACACCCAATCTAAATATAGAAGCAATAAGCAGATATAGAGGCAGTGGTGACCCAGCGCACGTAGATTTTGATGCATCAGTTAAGACTGTAGGCACAGAGTCGATTTTAAAAAATAAAGTCGACCCCCAGAGAGGGCTGTGAGAAGAAATGCACTAACTTTTAATCTTGATTTAACATTATCGAATTATGTAGTACTCTTTACAAAGATGACTGTCAGAAAATACATTTTTAATTGCCAAAGGCACATATATTTCCATCTTTATAGATCCCAATCAAATGTTACACAGTTGTGACTATCTAGGAATGTTTATAATCGTATTTAGTTTTAACAGTCTCCACATTTATAAATCCCACCAATAGAGTTAAGCAACTTCCTTTAAGAAATATAATTTTTAAGTTACATGCGTTTTGATCTAAGGTAGAATTATTTTTGAACCTTATATTATTCGCACTCAAAGGTTGCTAAATTCAATATGGAAGTTTTTAAATACCAGAAAAGATGTAAATCATCATCGTTGGTTCCTTTTAAATTATTTCAGTTTTATGATTAATTTGTTTTGATTAGTAATGTACTACGCTGGCCCGCCGACGATCTTATCGTCTGAGCATACAGGCAGGCCACATGTAAACCGTGCTGACTAAAATAAATAAAAAGTCACGGTTTCTGAGCTTAATTAACCCATCCGTTAGTTAATTAATTGTACATATTTATTAAATAGAGAACACGACACAAACAAAGCGTCAATTTGCAGTAATAATTTATCTGTCCAAAGTTTGCAGAAGATGTGTCGAATTATTTTATGGAAAGAAGGTCAATTTGTTAGAGTTTTGCGTATTTACTATTCAAACAAGCAACATGGGACTTGTGTAGGTTAGCTACCTATGAAAATAGGTTATTAAACTGGTTCAAAATAGTTAACCATGTTCGGATAGTACCCTAACAAGTTTTTTGTTTTTAATTTTAGTGATGCTGAATAATTCGTTTATTTACCGGAATCATGAAGGTTTGTTTGTTTACTTCATTGCCTGACGTAGTAGCAGCTTGCATGAATTAATATTACCTGTCTAAGGTTAATTATTTTTGTTCGGCATACGAACTACAACACAACGATGTACTCAAATAACAATGGATAACATAAGTTTACACTAAAGATTTTATTTTTATTGGAAATACTCTCAATGTCAAATGTTACATTGATGATGAAAGATAACCGTTAAATCTAATGTACCAGATATGACGTATTTTATTTATATCAATTCATAACTCTGCGAAGAAGAGCTACCCAGCTTTATTTGGTTCTCACCATATACGAGTATGTACTAAAACCTTGCTGTAATAACAGGGGTACTCGATATGTATCGGGAATAGGTAACTTGATTTATGAAAACTTCGTTACTGTCTTTCGAAATATTCTTCACGATAATTGATACACTTTTGCATACGTTGGAACCAATTTTCATAGCATTTTTTCCATTCCGATTAAGATATTCCCGAAACATGGATTTTGAACGCATCAACTGCCTCTTCTGGTGTCCAAAATCGTTGTCCACGCAGTTTGTTCTTCACGCTTGAAAAATGTTAGACGAACATTTTCACAAAAATACGCCCACGTTCGGATAAGAAGTAAATTGGAGGTCCTGTGTGTGAGTGTTGTCACGCACGTTACTGATCCCTACCTTGCTTGAAACAGCAAGGGTTTAGCAAAATTTATAATTTTTCGGGTAAAAAAAAACTCGCTTCCTGGCTAATGTAGTACCTTCGGGTGAAACATTGGAAAATCACATGTAAGGTATGAACACATGGCAATGCTTCAAACCGATCCCCACCTCTTCTTACCATAGTGTTTTATTAGTGAGCGTTCCGTGACGTTACCAAAATAGCTTGAAAACTAAAGATGTTGTTTAAACATATTTCGTTTGTAACTACTGAAATGTACTGCAATTATTATTCAACCGGATTTAAACACTTCTTTTGTAAGTGTTTATGACATATACACACACTGTTACCATACGCCAGCTAATTAAAGCTTTCAAATACCAAACTAATTATGCTCACATATGAGTTGAATTAGTATCCTTTAATGAATTATTCAACTTGTGCGAGTCCCAAGGTAATTTAAGCCCCGCAATAATCGATATCAACTTAGCTGAGATGCAGTTGCGACTTACATAAGGTTTAATTAAGATTCCAAAAACCGATCAGGAATGCAATATTAATTAGTTGGTTATTAACTTTGCTAATAGCGTAGTAATAATTAAGTATTGTAGAAGCTTCGAAGTTGTACGTAAAGACCAGAGAGCTTTATAGCTCCTGAAATTAGAACCTTTTCAAGGAGCGTCTTCGACTCGACTGCGACATCGTTATTAAGCTCCAATAATAACTTAACAGAACCGAGAGGCTTAAAAGATTGCCTTATTTTCGCTTCAATTTATGGTATCAACGTTAATACGATACTGAAAGTATACTTGTTGGTAGAAGCTTTCAACAAAAGCTTTTAAGTTACTATTATTTTGTCGAACATTGTTGAATGAATGACTTAAAAAAGGAGAGTTGGTTTTTATCTTAAACGTTTCGAAGATTGCTTTGTTAAATTACAACCCGTCTTGCAAACTTTCCGAGCTTCCCTTTTTTAGCTAAAGTATATTTGTTTACGTGTACTAAATTTTTTAGAATATTCTGGTTTAGCTAGGAATTGTCATGCAGTCGCCTACAATTTTATGAAGTCCGAGAAATCCTAAGGTTTTTATTTTCTTTAAAATTCAGACCAACTCGATCCAAAAAATTTTCGAAATCGCAAACAAACCTGAAATAGAACCAGATATCACTTTCGGCATAATACTCAACGCTAAATATATCAAGAGAAAATTTTTTTGTGCAACATAATTAATCATTAAGCCACAGCAATCCCAAATAACGCCCATAAGCAACTTATATAATAAATACATATTAAAAAAAGGCTTCGATGACATCATTCTTCTTATTAAAGCGAATTACGTTTCGGGCCTTGGGAGCGGTGTTTTTAAAAACTGTTTCCAGGTCTTCGTAACAATTTATTGGTTTTAACTTAAACAGAAATTGTAATGGAATTTTGACAAAATGGTTAAAAACTTTAAGCTGAAAATAAATTAATTAATTAAACTAATATTAGGGCGAGTAGCCTAGGTAAACTACAATGTAAAGGCTGTAATACTTAGACTAACTGCTGTCAACTGGGGCTTCCGGGCTATTTATAATGTCCGTACCCCCTCACATAGCTGTGAGAACTTGCAGAGCTCATGTCTTTTTATTCTTAATTCTATTCATTGTTACATTGTTTCAATCTTACTTTCTAGGTAAATGCGTATCTTAACCGTCTGTGACCTGCCACCTGCAGTGTCACTATCGTCTGGAATACGTTGTATGGCATCCGTTCTCATAAACTGTTAATAACCTTTTTATATCTATCCTTGAATTACATTGTTGATTTTTTATTTCTAATAATTTCCTATTAGATTCTAGTATTTAATATATATATATATATATATATATATATATATATAAATTGGGGGGTACATAACCAGCGTATTGCTGCAAATTAGTTTCGATTAAACCTTATACTTGTCATTTTTCTTTACTTTGTTAGAGTAACTTCCTTTTGATTTTTTGACAGAATTCCGGGTTTTTGTTAACGGAAACACTTTTTTTTAACAGTAACCTGATTTGCAGTTATGTGTGCTATACCATCGACATAAAACATTAAGAAGAACTACAATTTAATTACAATAACAGATAGTATTGTTTTTAATAGAATCTTGAAACAATTTAAATTTTCCGAGTTGATTATTACATTATATGTGTATGTTAGGGTGTGCAGTTACGTTCCCCTGGCAAAGTATTTCATATTTAAATATACAAATGTAGCTTCATTAAAAAATTGCTGATATAAAGTAGTTAATTAGTAAGATTAACCCTAAAATTAGTATTTTCGTTTCGTTAATATCATTTTATTCTTTAGTAGAAAAGTACTTTTATTATATTTTACAAGCATCTAATCGGAGTGAAGGTTAAAAGGCACACATCGCAATTCGAGGTTGATGCTTTAGTAAAAAGTACAGTATTGCCCGAAATAAACAGTACCGAAATTGTAATTGTTTTGTATATTTAAAAAATACATATTATTGACACTTTATTATATGTTCTAAATGTGCACCTCCTCGTTCGAGACAGACTTCATAACGATGTTCTAAGTTTCTGGTCATGTTATTGAATAAGGGTTGTCTCAGGGCTGCGAAGAAGACTCTAACGGCATCCTTTAATTCATCGATGGTTTGTGGTGCCCGTTTGAAAACGGCATTTTTAGCCATGCCCCAAATGTATGCGTCTGGAGGTGTGAGGTCTGGAGAATGTGAAGGATAAGGAAAGTCAGTAAATCGTGATATGAATTTGCTTGGAAAATGTTCTTGAAGAAATTGACGAATTGCGGCAGCAGTATGGCAAGTTGCCCCGTCCTGCTGAAAAATTGGTTTCGAAATGCCAAGTTACGTGCACGACAGAATTGACGTAGATCAGGGATAAATCGTGTTAAAATTTGTCTGTACCTCTGTTGATTAAGTGTGACTTGCCTACCATTCTCTTCGATAAAGTACGGACCAATGATTCCGTGTCCGGAAACAGCACACCAGACACTCACTTTTCACTATGTAAAGGAACCTCTTGAACCTCATCGGGTCTGGCAAAGCCCAGAAATCGATTTGTGCGACGATTCACATAGCCTGACAAGTGAAAATGTGCTTCGTCTGAAAACCAAACATTTTTCAAAAATTCAGGATTTTCATACTGTAACGCGAGAATTCTGGCGCAATATTCCACTCTACTGCGATAATCCTGAGGATGTAGTTGTTGATGTACCTGAATCACATACGAAAATGTACCCAGCTCCTTCAGGATTCTTTGAAAGGAGGTTCTTTTAAATCAAGTTGTAACGCTGTCCTTGCCTGGCTGACTTTCGGATTTTCTAAGATTTGCTCAAAAACACGTTCATGGTTATTGTTGTTGTTAACTGTCCTGGGACGCCCTGAGTTTCCTTTTCGTTGGCACAATACACTACCTGTATTTCTAAACTTTTCAATAACCTTCAAAATTACAGCATTACTTGGAGAACGTTTATTAAACCTTTGTGTGAATTGATCAGACACGTATAGCAAACTTGCACCATTACGTCGGCCGATTCCGTATGAACGAAAATAATGCTCTACCAGAAACACTTTCTCCTCTGTACTTAACACCATTTTTAACAATTAGGCCCTACTAATTACTTGTTTGAGGTTTACTTGACAGGTCTATACTAGCTAACTTGAGTGCGACAGCGCACGCATAAAAACACCGTCAACTTAGTTTCAGTACTGTTTATTTCGGGCAATACTGTATAATGTTCTCTCAAACACAAAATTAACAGTTTGGTATAAGTTGAAGACAGACAGATGTGCTAGCCAAGCATGTTGCTTTAAATCACTGCGTAGTTCAGTAGATTGGGTATTAAAATTTGAATAAAAGCTCATTTACTTGAAGTCCACTTATAAGTTAGATTTAGTACTACTCGCTATAGGCAGGCATTGATAATCTAAGCACTATCATTTTCGTTGTCGTGGACTGGAACTGCCTTGTTCTTAATAATCAGCAGTTAGTTCGTATTTGCAATGAATTTTAACGCTAAGATGTAATCCGTTTAGTACAGCAAAAGCAAAAGTAAAGTTAAAATACATTTAGGACAAAAGTACAGCAATATTAAGTAAAGGTGGATGTAACCTTCCGGTCGACACTTCTATGTCAGCATTCTATTTATATAATATTTCTAAATTCAATTGTCTGCTGATAGCATTGTCCTGCTATCTATATCGTTGTTACCTTTGCGCTTCATTTGTGTTAACCTTCATAATTACAAGTTATTGCCGTATACTCAAATTTACGTTACTTATCTGCATTGGAAATTACAAATATGATAATAAGCTGTATTTTGCTTTTGTCCTTGTGGATAAGAGGCATTCTTATTTCGATCGTTGTTGGTGAAAGTTGGATTTTGCCGATATAAACGTATTGATTACGGATTTAGGTAGAACCGACAAATAATTATTGGAGTTTGGCAATTTTGGTTTTATGGTTCTAGAATACCTTTTGCAAGCTTCGATTTTCACTTGTAGTGGATTTAAATTCATCATCACCGTTCATAATTGGTATGAATTAAAATAGATTAAATTTTATTATTTTAATTTTTCTAGGTGCAGATGTTCGTTATTGAAATCTAAATATTGTAACGTCATGTTATCTCTAAATCAGTTAGTGCACATTTAATTGACCCACTTACGTGGTAATTAATATCTCAATTTTTGTTTGCAACTTGATTTCTAATATTAAATTTAAGGTTCACCTTCTTCTTTTTCCTCCCTACGCCTTCTCATTGTGCGTTATACGTATGCTCTTCATTCTGTTTATGCTCCTGTCTCCTTTATCTCAAGAACGTTGTCGCACTATCAACTTTATTATTTATCATTTATTGGCGTTGCCGACCAGCTGTCGTTACTCTGGGTTACCATTCCAGCAGCCTAGGAATTCGACGACCTTTGATGTGAGATAACTACGTACAGAAGCTAATCGTTGAGTAAGATTATTCCATGTATTTATTGTTCGTTGTTAGTGTTTGTGCTTATTTGGTGAATTGTGGTTTTATTATTTTCCTTTATTAGTACTTAATATTAATAATTTAAGCTATTGCTCTTCATAAGAAGTACATCTACCTCATTCAAAATTCTGTAATACTGATATACAAAATTTAATATTTAAAAATCAACATTTAGTATATTTCTAGGCACCCTTTTTACTGCCTAGGGTGATTCATTGAAATAATTGTGAAATATTTCAACAGTACGTTAAGGTATCTAATATTTACACTATTGTTAGAGATTGCTCCCACGAGGTGCTTATTTGAAATTGAGGTTAGAACACCTAGCACTTAATTTATGGTGCATTTTACGTACTACTACATGCTTTCTTGGCCAAGGGTATATGAGTACGTGAGTAATAAATAACTTTAAAGTGAGTGAGAAGTTAAAAGTTCTTCTTCCCTGATATGCACTCGTGCGGGGTTCCTATCGGTAATATTTAGTAATTTTGTATTTTCGATTTTTGTGTTAATCATAATTGATGTAATATTGAAATTCAACTGGTATTTGGAATTTTTGTTATTAATTGTTTTTGTGTTCCGATGCGATATCAAAGATAGTTATTTTGTGAAGTTGCGTGTTTTATATTTATGATCTGGAAGGAGATTCCTTCGAAGTCTGTTGGAACTAGGACTTTAGGTTTCATACGCTCCTAAATTGTTATCAGTTCCTGGCGCCTTGGCATTCACTGTCCAGGCTCTGATTTAATACTAACCCTTTTAATATAATCTGTGCAGTACATTTTCTGATCTACCCTGAATTAGAGTCTCACCCTGACTAAGCCGGAGCAAAAGTTGTCACCATCCCCAACCCAAAAGCTGCTACCTAAGGACTTGTCCAGTGGCCGTCAACTTGACTTAAATTTTCCGTGACATGGATTAGAACTTATATTTTCAATATTATGCAAATATTTAAAACTGGAAATCATGTAGCGCACGTGTTCTAATTTTGATGGCAAATCAAAAAACCAGTAAAAAAATTGGAAATAAAATAAGTTGGTAAAATTTGCGTTTTTGAGACTAAGAGATATTATATGATTTGCTGAAGTTCAAATGGTGGTCTTTTAATTATGAGTTGAGGCAGATGTTGTATTTAGGCACTTCACGTTTATGCCAAATTTAATTCAACACATGTAGTTTGAAAATCCTGGTATTTTTGTTAAGTACTGTATTATGCTAAGTATTTTTAACTTATTTTTGGTAGTTGTTTGGGCGCTGAAAAATCCTGGTATTTTTGTTAAGTACTGTATTATGCTAAGTATTTTTAACTTATTTTTGGTAGTTGTTTGGGCGCTGTTATCAATGTCTTGATTTATATGAAACAATGGAATTCGTAAATTATGGCAAATTTATTGCAAGAATATTTGTATAAAATTCGAGTAGATAGTTAACAGGTTTTGTAGTTTCGAGAATTTTTAGTACTAATAATATCATTGTTGTTGTCAAACATTTAGAGTATCTTGCGCAAAAATCAATTTATTTTACCAGTTAAATAAAATAAGGTAGTCAGATCATCATTTTCATATAGATCACCTATTTGAGATATACTTTTTTATTTGAGATATACTTTGATATATATATATATATATATATATATATATATATATATATATTTTGTAATAATATCAAAAATTAAATTGGTTACAAGTGGTTCAGATCTGAAATACTAAATTAAAAGAAAATGATTTACGCCTTAACTATAGTAATAATTTGTAACATGTTTTTAATTTGCAATTAAAACTTGCAATATCCAGGTTTTATACATCTAATTATTTATCACTACACTTTACTAAAAATAGGTCTATAAATTATCAGTACTTTATGAGACCAAACGTCATACATTAAATATTACAAACAAGATAAAGCAACAATTTCTAACGAGCTCATAACTTACAGTATATGTTTTTTCGAACTAAGAGTAAATTCATTTACAAAGGTTCTTATTTCCTTGTTGGGAATCAATTCGTCCATAACTGTTAATGTTAACGATACGTTTAATTATTACTTGGTAACACGCGAAGTACATTCGACTACCCTTTCACGTTCATCCGCACATGTAGTCTTGGGGATGGTTTGCAAATAAATAATTCTAACTTGTTCTTTGTTTACTGCCTAGCTTTCCTACGCTTCGTACGTTTGTGGTTTCAAAATAATTTATTAACCTAAGTTTCGTTCCAATATGTATTCAATAGAAATAAAGCGGTCTTTGTAGATTTTAAGTTCAATACCATTAAAACTAGAATTTGATTGAAATACTTTGCGTAATGAACACTAGTATACAGGAAATCAAAATATACAGGGTATATCAGTGTTAGTTTGTGCGTGTAAGAATAAGTTTCCTCTTTTTTGCATACGGTCTCCTTTTGACGTAATGTAGACGCGCTACAATTCTCAAAATTGAAATTCAACAATAAATAAAAGTAGTAATTGTTATTCCTAAGTTGCAAATCCTTAACAAGTTTAATCTGACCTTTGGGCATTTTCAATATCATTAAAACTTAAATAGTATTGATACTCTTTGTTGGTACCATTGCTTTAAAATCATTGGTTTCAGCTCCTTAAATAAAAAGTAATAAGTTGTCCAAAACAAAATTGTTACGTTTATTTTCGGGGTAAATCAAATACCTTTCTTTTCCCTTGTTACTTCATAAGCCGGTTTATAATAATTTTGTTAAATCGATTCCGTTGCTATTCCTAAATCCTTCATCAACATCCTATTTATTTTACCTGTTCATCATAAGCCCACTTTACAATAATTTTTAACTCAAATTTAGTTGCTTTAAAACGTAAAGTTTATGCTATAATTAAATAGTCGGTACCTTGTTTTAGGTATCCGTTAACTAGTTATACACTACGACCGTGTATAATTGATTCTTATGTGATTTTCATCTAAAGACTCGTCGAACTAAGGTTGCGTACTATCCGATAAAACCGTGTTTTTCAGTTTCTAATCGTCTGATAACACCAATATTACTTTTTGAACCCTCGTTATTTAGTTAAAGCAATTAATATTCACTTGCCTTTCCTTGTACACGACGAAAATAGTCATTATATTTTTGCTGTTTCCGTTTTCTTCGGGGGGATTTCGCGCACGCAATACAGCGTAGTAGGTAATACTGGTTTTACAAATCTATACTTTTTGACGACAATAAATTAATTTCACCTATAACCATTCTATCTTTTTCCGGTGGATAGGCCTACCTGTTACCTTCGACCTAATTGAGGAGGCGACGGCAGCCTCTTTTTATATGGCACCAATTGCGTGGTGCTAGACTCTGCTGCCCCGATGCGGCGCTAAAGAGGGTGTGATAGATCCAACATATTCGATACGTGGTTGAGTGCTTATCCACTATTTTTTTGTATAGGTTCCATGAACTGGTTGAACCAGCATATTTCCGTTTTGTTGAATGATTACACCTTGTGGTTCTAAAATGATTATCATCTGTAGGGGGTTTGACACGTATGATTGATATTGTAACTATTGTAAATACATAATTTTATATTTAAGATGACGATTTAGAGCTGCGGTTTTTAGAGTTGGGATTCCTTTTTCTTCTTTGTAAATTAATATGACGGTAGATACCTAAAAACGGCAGCTCGCTAAGTTAAGAATTGATTTCTTTTCTTGGTTTTTTCTGACATGCATAATGTGATTACTACTTATTTTTGTTTTCATTTGTTTTTGGTACTACTGTACTGATATAACATGTTCTTTTTTTTAATTATATATTTTTTTATGTTGCGTGTGGTTTTAATGAATGAGTGCGTGTATTTTTATTTCAGGCCTTTTTGAATTCTTGTATGTATTATACCTAGCCCACTCACCGAATGAGCCCGGTCAATTTCTGTATTTTTTCTTGGTCCTTTTTTTTGTTAGTCTGCGTCAATGCACGTAGCAAAATATAACCCCAGCAAGTAATATTTTTCAAATTCCTTTAGTGCTAGTAATAACAGAGAAGAAAAGACTAAGCAACAAATCATTCAAAAGAAGACTAAACAAAGGCACTGATGAATAAGAAAACAAGGGCAGTTATCTTGAAAACGGAAATAAAATACAGAAATATGGAAAGTGGAACAAGAAAAAGTTTAAATTAGACAATATGAGAAGAATATGATTAAAAGGAAACGTAGAGAAGAAGAAAGGAAAAAGGCGGATGACTGACAAAAAAAAGACGAAAAATGTCAAAAAAGTAAGTCCCTGGGAAGCAAAAGGACAATTTAGAAAAGCAGGTTTCAAAACAAATGAACTTGTAAAAACACAAAGCACCTTACCCATTACAAAAAAATTAAAAGTTGTAAACTGCAGAATAAAAATTACGCAGGTATTCTAAAACGATTTTCAATGAAGATTACGAAATAAACGTATTCAGGGAAGTAAATAAAATTTGGAAGTGGCCTGATATTTCCAACCAAATTTAATATACGAAACCCCTGCATGCTTGAAAAGTTACATTAAGGCAACTAGAATATAAATGCATATTCCAAAGAACAGCCACTCTACCTATTTGAATTGTTAATAGTTGCTTACTATCAGAAAATCAATTATTTAATGCGGATTATAAGCTACGAATAGATTTTAAATTGTTGAAGCTTTCACGTTAAACTCGAAATTGCTTATTCAATTAAATAAATTAATGCTACAAATCGCGCAAACTGGGATCGTCACAACCTATAGGTTGAAGGTTAACACTAAATAAAAGCCGGTAAGGGATTCAAAATCTACAATACCAACTCTTTTGAAATCCAAAAGAATGTTGGAAAAGTGCACTTTTTTTTTAAGAACAAAAGTTGGCACGAAAATAAAAATTCTACCGAAAATAAAATCGAAAATAAAATCTTTAAAATTCTAGCTTGAGTCTAGGTCTTAGCTGGAGAAAAAAGCTTAAAAAATTTAGCCGGGCGTACATTTCCGATTGTGTTATGGATACAAGGTTGTCCTCAGATAATGATTTTGTGAAAAATGACACCTTCAAAATTTTCTACGATGAACTACGATTTTACACGGACGAAATTCGTGGAAAATAAAAAGTTGGGATTTGAATTTGATGAAAAATTTGGATAAACGTGTAGGTGCAAAGGAAGCTAAGATGTACTTATTGGTTGCAAATTCTTTACTTAATTATTACTTTTGTAAAAAAAAACAAAAAAAAATAAAGCACATCGCCCACGGTTATCTATTAACAAAATAAAAAAAAAAAAAAATTAAATACATAATTCGGTACAAACAAGAGAACGCAATAAAATAAGCGTTATCATTTCAACGCGAACAATTATATTATACGGACAAATTGGATAGTGAATCCACGAAGTGCGCATTTCGCATCTAACATGTAATAAACTCAATAAAAAAGAAAAATTAAAACTTCGCAGCTAACATGTAATAAACTCAATAAAAAAGAAAAATTAAACTTAAAATTTTCCAATCGCGAGTATGTTAAATTTCGGTATTAAATGTAAATTTACTCTGTAGCAAGTATGTTTAATTTTAAAATATAAAAGGCAAATTTAGTTTTTAAATGTAAATTTACTCTCTAGCAAGTATGTTAAATTTTGAAGTATTAAAGGCAAATTTAGGTTTTAAATGTAGTACAGATGTCAAACTTAAGCATTAAATACAGCCCACGTTGTAGCAAGAAATAACGACGTATACTGAGAAGCATCAGCGAAACCAGCTGTTCAATAAATATGGTGGACTGTTTTTACATCATCCATCGATGATAAATGAAAATCCTTGACATATATAATAGAATACAAGGCACATACCTCTCTGCGTCAGGATACTTAACTTGCCAACTGCTGGGAGGAAGAAGTCATCATAACAACGTAGCTACCATCGTAATTACAGTAACTGGTACACGGCAGCGAACAGGTGGGCTACACCGAGAAAGAGCGCCATTGGGCCTTCAGCAAAAAAGCTAAAAATAGAATCGGGTTAGATAGGGTAAGCGCGGGCACTCACCAAATACACGCAAGACATCTCTAATTGACAGGACAACAATAAACTTGCATTGCTTTTAAAGTGAGAGAACGAGTATTGTAGAACATATTTTGTCGCACGGGCTGCAGAATTAAATTCGGAATGAATTTAAATGATTCCAATTCGAAACCCAAACATCAAAACGCGATTTTAAACTGGAAGACACGGTTTTACCAGAGAATAGTGCGCGACCTTATTTCAACAAGTCGTTACTTTGTCACAATAGAGAAAACCCATTATACGTGATTGTAAAGTTGAACAAATTGAAGGATACCTACAAACAGGCTATGAACTATTTAGTTATAGCATAATAAACTTTAAGTTTCAAAGCAAATAGATTTAAATTGAAGAATTATTCGAAAGCGTATTTATTGCAGAAAACAAAATATACAGGATGTAAACTATTTAATTTTAACCTAAACTTGTCGTTGTTAAAGAAAAAGGGATTTGAGTTGAAAATTTATTGGACAGCGTATTAATTAGTAACCGGTAAAAATATACGGGATGTTCAAATTAAACGTAACAACCCACAAGAAGCAAACTTAGTTTAGAGTTGCAACTGAATTATTAAACAATAAACCTTATTGTGCTCTTTTAAAACCTACTGTAAATTATTTTTGCTTGAAAATTTCTTAAAAATACGAACATTTATAGATTTTATTTCCATGCCATGCCATGAAAACACGATGTATAATTTTCTCACGACATTGATGAGCCTAAACAATCAAATAGATATCACATGCTCAGAGTTCAAAGAGGATTATTACAAAATTAGGTACAAATTTAGGTTGTGATTGATTAGGGATTTATAACTATAAGTATATTTGTAGACAATTTTTAAATCATTAAATGTGTAACATTTGTTCTTTCTCCAACAGCTTCTACATTTTTAATACAGTACAATTTAGCAAAATGTTATACATATTCATATCATTTCTTTAATTTTACTGAACTAAGAGCGCAAAAGGGTTTCACAACTTTTAGTCATTATTGAACAAAATCAGTATATGTAAAATTAATTTGTAATATTTACACCAGCATAAGGAGAAAAACGAAACAGCAAGATCTTTATCCATTGCTGAATATTTCAGTTCCCGGAGACTTTTCCAAGGGTTTGATGTGGTTAATCTATAATTTTCTGGAAAATCAAATTTTTTTGAATTTTAGTTGCATTTTTACATTTGTATACTTTAATTCTAAGAACAGTTTATTTTAGCTAATCTGCTTTGTTCACTACTTTGTAATTAATTACTCTATCGATGAGGAAACCTCAGCATTCTATTCGGTGCATTTTAGTGACTCTATTCCGTTCTTACTTTGTAACTGCCACACTCATAAGGAAACCTCAATCTCCTGTTTTGCACACATTTACTTTATCAAGTATCCGTTGATACAAGAAAACCTTGGATAACGTTTCGGTTTGGCGTTTCACGCGGTACACCCCATCACAAGGACTTCCTGAATTGCGGCTCTGGGATTCCACATTTTCCCCTTGAATGTCCGACCAGATGGCTATATATCAGAGAGCCAGTTTTCAATAGTAGTAGCAGTCCACCGCGCCTAGTAGTAGCAGATTAGTCAGTAAGAGACAACTCGTGCGAAAAATACATTTTTCAGGAAACCGTCTCAGAACCTATACTGAACTTCTTCTACAAGACCATACTCATTTTCCGTTTTCTCGTTTAGTACGAAAAAAGCTTGTTTCTCCCATTCGGTCATAGAGATTCTTAAAAATGTATAAATCTGGCCGACTCTATTGTGGATGCATTTTCAAAAATCTTTAATGGGCCCTTTGTCCATACAACTTTCCTATGCTTATACACATACCAAATCCCGCATTTTTTCGTTGGAAAATTCGCCACGCTTGGGCATTTCGCACTTATAAAAAATTTTTTAGAAGCTATGTAAAATACACAAAAGTCAACAAGCAACAACAAAGTTTGACATTAACTAAATGTGCAGCATTTCTATTGCATTCGATTTAGCCATAAACTGCTTAAAAAAATTACTACCTGGAATTGGAAATGTGTACTAAATAATTGATACGAAGAAATCTGGAAAACGGGGTCATTCGGAAGGACATTTACAAGGTATACCTTTTTACGTAAAAAAGAAAGAAAATACCTAATTTTTTATATTTAGGCATGACACAAAAACGTTAGGTCATTTAAAAGGAATTTAACGTACTGTAAGCGACACCCTTTATAAGTGGCATCCAAACTAAGAATGAAGTTAATTTTTTCACCTCAGAATACCCCCCAAATGCTAAATTTTGTGCTGTTATGCCGCATTGTTAATGAATCGTTAAGTGAAAACGAAATGCAAATTAAACTTTGATGCCATATACCTTGGTTGGTATTAATTTTCATCTGAGATAAATCTGGCCAAATTTCAATATTTTTTCCAAGAAATCTGTAGCTTTGCTGTATACCATTAATCTGGCGGCTCCGTGGCGTAGTTGGTATGCGTGTGACTACTATGCTCAAGGTCCCTGGTTCAAATCCCGACATGGTCTGTTTGAAAAATTTTAGGCAAGCATTTTTTCCCAAAAATACTCCTTTTTTCGGATAAAAGGTAAAATGGATGTTTCGTGTGTGCGTGTTGTCGCCCACGTTAAAGATCTCTACCTTGTTCGGAACAGTAAGGGTTCGACAAGTTTCAAAATTTTCCAGATAAAAACTTGCTTCCTGACCACTGTAATAACTTCGGATGAAGCATTAGAAAATCAAATATAGTGTGTGCCGTTAATCAGTGGATACTGTATAAATACAATAAGGTATCTTTAATAACGCTTAGGATTAATTTTTACGGGTACATCGTAGCTTATACTGTAAAGAAAGAAATGTTTTGATTTTAATGTGCGAGAACAGGCCGAATGTATCAATAACCTTCTATTTCCTACACATTTGCAGAAGCGCGCCGTGTGCGTGAATTATAAGTTCTGCCTTCCTTGTCAGCAGTTCTAAAGTGCCAATAAAAAGTTGCCAACCAGAACTATTTTAAGACATCCTAAGTTCTTTTATGCGGCTTAGAAATTCAGAGAGAGACTTCCCCAGAAATCGAAAAATTTAATTTAGAAACATGATACCATCTAGTAGCAGTCACGAGATTTTGGGCAGCGGAAGTTTCCACGTGTCGCTCAGGTTCGTCACTAGTTGTCATAGGAGCTGGAGCAGTTTGTGAACTAGAAAACAGTTGCTGGGTAATATCAGCCAAAGCGACGTTTTTCAACTCTTTCACAGTCGTGTCAACTTCCGAGCGAACATTTTCCAATGCAAACCGTTCTTTATTCTTTTTAAGGACATTTTTGTACAACTTCACCGACATTAATTTACAACTGCGCTGGATGCGAGCCCACAAGGATCACAAACGAGCAAAGTTTTTCCCTGTAATATCTCCAGTAAATTTCTTAGTGAGTTCAGTAAGTGCAGTCTTAATAGCCTCATAATCTACTTCAAAAGGTACACCATAAGGGTGCAGAGTAAAGGAATGGTTTTGCTCTATACGCAACTCACCTGGTTTTACGTAATTCTTCTATACCAAGGTCAAAGTCAAACCCCCGCAAATACAATTTACATTACAATTTTTTCAGCCCCACACTGTTGGGCCAATGCAACAGTTTTCATTTTAAATGACACGTTGTGTGATCTTACCCCTAGGGAGCAAATAGAACAACAATTCGGAATTTGAAGGGTTTAGAAGTTTTTACCCGTGCGAGGTGAAATTATGGAAATTTTCTGAACAGGAAGTTAGCTTGGTGATTATCCCATGTGAGATTATAAAAAGGGTAGGGTTCAAATATTCTTCGTGAAACGGAGAAATAAATTAAGTAAAGTTGGATGCCAATGCATCTAGCAAAAAGATGTCATTTTAGAGTTGACACAAAAACCTTATCGGAGTGTATCGTTTAAAATCTTTAATTTACCTCTTTTTAGAAAATGGAACATACTACAATCTAAAGGTATTTATTATATAACAAATAATTTTAATCCTACAATGAAAAAATTAAATACATTCACATATGTTAGTGAATAAAAAAATTACTAATTAATAAACGGTTTGTTTCTTATAATTTATATGAGAATCTGAGCCGATAATCACGTACAAACTAAAACAGAACTCTAATTAATGCAAATTATTTTACAATTGCTATTATTGAAAATTACAATGATACTAGATTTAAAGCAAATATTACTGTCTTGAAAAGGTATACTCTAAAAAATTGAATAGTTAACATAGCATCATGATTTGTGACTGTGGCGTGACGCATCTTACAGACTGGAACGACTAAAATTTTTCTTGAGGGCTTAAAACATAGCCATTGTGGAAAAAAGGGTTGCAAAAATGAATAACAGATGCTTTTGGGAACAAGCAAAAATTACTCACCCTCAACTACTGGCTGCTGGCGACTACTTTTAGGCTGGTTATGCTCAGGTTTCAGCTGAGTAACAAAGGCGATAGTCTCAGACTGAAGTAGTACGTGATGAATACGCTCAAGAATACTCAAAAGTGTTAGTCTCTTAGAGGGTACATGTCGAGTAGCAAGTATTTTCCGATTTTACTGCCTATTGTCTGGTTGTTGCATTATTGTTGTTGGCACTGTACAGTATTCGTGATTATTGACCTTACTGGGTGTTTGCGCTGTAATTAAAATTGATTAAAGCGCTTAAATTGTTGACCGAAAATCTCACCATCAACAACTTTCCAACCTACTTTACTCGAAGATGATGTGGAAGTGAGTGATTCAGAAAATTACTTGCAAAAACAGTTCAATCGGGGAAAGTCTTATCAGAACAATTGTTTAATGCTCCCGCGGTGTGTATAAAACAAGTTTATAACCGTGAGGTATTTCTTGAACAATAAGGTGTTTACAAGTACTTTTGGACGATTAAGTTGCTATCTGTGGTTTTATTTACCAGATTTTAAAACAGCTGAATTGTTTTCTACCTGATTGTGGGTATAAAATGTTGAACTTATCCCTGTAATTAAACCAAATTAGAAAATAACTCGCATGTTGTATTCCATATGGGACTAAGGATTTATTAAAAATTGTAGATCTATCTAATTTGTAAATAAATTTTTTGCAATTTTTTTTCTTTTTCTCTTGTCTATACACCTTCAAGTTGTTTCAACCAGCAATTTTTTTACAAACGAGAAAATTTTTACAAGCAGTCGATTCACGTCTAACTACCAAGTCAACAAGTGAACAACCAGGAATTTTCATAATATTAATAAGCCTAATACCAACGAAACGAAGTATCGTGTATCTCAAATAAACCCAACATGAAAAAAATTTACCCCAAAATAAGGTTCCTAGCAGCAACAGCACTACAGTAATGTATAGAAATGCAAAGAAAAATAAAATAAAATACTATTGGGCGCCAGATTTTCAAGTTTCATTGCGAAAACTAAGATTATCAGCAAAAACTCAAATTCTGACAATCTAGAAAGAAATATAAACGAAGGGTTGAGCACATAAAAAGAATCGAGTACAATGTTTAGTAGAAAAAGTTTTCGCAAATTCGAAGCTCAATGTTGGGTTTGCCAGATTTGTTGCAATCAAACGAGCGGGCCAGAAAGAAAAGGACGAGAGTCAGTTAAGAACGACTGCCCAAATTACTGCAACAAAAGAAAAAACGAAAAGAAAGAGAAGGTGACGCTAACATAGTTGAAGATTTTTGGGGAGGGTGTCAATCAAAATTAAACCCATAAACATACAACCAGACAGTAAAATATAGAAATACAAAAAAGATAAAACGACAAAGATATTTGAGATATAAGTAGTATACAAATAAGAAAAGTATTATAGCCATCCACATACATACATCTATGATGGTCTTACCCAATCTAGTTACTAACATTACAGTACAGATGAGAAGTTCACTCCTCAGGAATCTGTTTAACATAAGAAAGGGAAGAAATTTATATAATAGCATTACCATGAAATATCTACACAACTACTTTATATCAGAGGGATACGGTTAGCTTAGTTGTCCTTATAAATCAATAGTGTCCAAAGCATACTCTCATACAATGATCTTAATACCAGTAAGCCCACCATGAGGTAAGCTAGCAAAGCAATCGTTTGATAAAAATTGACACTCCTTTACTTTTTACATAATACAAATATATAAACCGTAACGTAAGTTAACAGAGCAGTCGTTTTATAGGAATTTGTACTTTTTTAATATTTTCCTCAAGCATTTTCTTCAGAATCTAGGATACTCATTCGACATACCACGGTAGCCAGCCAATGTAGAAACAAGATGTGAAATTTCCGGTCAAGAACAGCTGGAATTTACGACTCGGACTTAGCATGGGTTACTGATATACGGAAAATACGAAATCCGGAAACCGGGAACTGGGCATTCACGCAGAAAAGTAAAAGTTGTTTTCCATTACACAGAAATTTTCATAACTGTCCGTTTGACATTATGATACTTGTTATAAACAAGACAACTTGTAGTCAAAAAATGAAACGGTTTAATTATGACGTATAAACTGTTTTTTAATGGTCACGGAAAACACCTTTCTAATAATAACTCAATATGTTTTGATAGCAGTATTAAATTTGTTTTTATTCCACGCCAGAATCGTGAATGCAATGGAACGATAACGTATAGTTATTCCATTGTTCCATATATATACAACCTCACTTTCGCAATACAAAAATCAGAAGTTTAACGAACTTATAATAAAATTCGCTTTATACCAGGATTTTCGGAAAACTCGCAGTAAATTTAAATAAAATGCAAGCATGATTCGAGATAAAACGTGGTTTTATAATTACGATTTAAACGAAGTCAATTAACTATAATAAATATTGAATGTTAACAGTATTATAAGCGCGTCGTAAAATTAATTAATATTCCCGGCCGTAATAGCGAAAATCGACGAAAACGGGATATTTAATTAGAAAAATGCAAGGAATTTCTAACGTAGGGGGGTGAACGTAACAGACTATGGATTAGCGACGGATCGAGTTTTGGTTAAATTTAAGCATGGTATTATCGTGAAAAGAAGTTTTGAACATTTTAAAATATTAAGAGATATGCGTGTATTGATTTTAGCTGTAAGCTCTATTGGTGGAATTTATTGTTAGTTAAAGGATACAGATTTTGTAGTTTTGATGTACAGTAGAATATAAACAGAGAAGTTGATATTGAGCTGATTTCTATGTATTGTAATTAGAGGCTCGAGAAATGTGGTTTTGAATGTCATGTATATCAATATTGAAAACTGGAGCAATGATGTGGTAGTATGAGTTAACGATTTAATTAATGTTCTTTCCTTAGGATGTTTGAGGTTAGGAAATTTGGTTTTTATCAGGTACCTATATTTGTATTTATGTTACAGTCGCTTAATTACATAGAAGTTACGTGTAGGTTGAACTTTATTAGCATTTGTTTATGAATTAGGTAATATTAACAATTTGTGATTGAATATCTAGCCACCCCAGCCAGGGAGTCGTATTTGGGAAGGGCACTATGTTTTAAAAATTTCTTTTATATGACCAAATTTAGTGAAAATTTGTAGAACAAGGTAAAGTATGTGATAAATTTAGAAAACCAAAAGCAAAGAAGACCTACCCGTAATAACCGTCCTCCGTATAGAAAAAATATCGAAAGGGATTGCTGAGACAAAACGGTATGGCGTCTTTTAATTATGACATTAGATAAAGCTTTTAAGGGTAAGTGGATATTGTAACCTAGTTTTGTATTTTAGTCGTTTCAAATGTTTATTTTTGGTGCTTTTATTATTTGTTCCATAGGAACCCACTCTCATACCACTGTAGTCAGCCAGTGCACCTTTAAATTGCTACGAAACCTCTACACCTTCTAGGTAAATCTAAATTTATAATGTTGCGCTAACTTTACCCATAGCAATAGTACAAATGCCTTCAGACAAGAGATTTGTAGAAGAGAAATGTCTTCCTAGAATCTTAAAATTTTTGTTATTCTATCAATAAGTCCAAGATTTTTTAATACTTTCTTCATTACAGTTTCAACATGATTAGAGAATAAGAGCTTACAATCTCGTAATATATCCAAGACTTTAATGGCAGATACCCTTTTAATATTAAAGTTGCAAATAGTATAAAAGAAAATGATGCTATTATTAGGACTAGCAAAGCTAATGCTATAGCGTTTTCAGTATTGTCTCGAGTATGTCACAAATTAAGTGATTTCTGACTTTCCTCTTCAACTGGCATATGAAAAAATCATTTGAAGTCTAATGTGGAGATATGGTTGCGTCGTGTAATCTATCCAAGGCATCTTTTATTAATGACATTGGAAAGCGATCTTTTACAATAAATTTGTTCATAGGTCTCTTGTCTATACACAATTTACGTGTTCCTTTCTTTACAAATACGATTGGACTTGCATATTGGTATAAGGATGACTCCACTATGTTATACAAACCCATTCTTGCACAAGTCATAGACTAATTCTCTTTTTGAAAAAGATAGGCGCTGAGACCGGCAAAAGACCGGTTCTTTACGTCATACAGTAATCCTTATCTTATATTCGGTAGGTTTAGTTCTAACAGTGATATAGTGTAGAACTAAATTCAGAACTTCAGTTTCTGCTATTTTACTGGACTCAGTACTGACATTTGTAGAATCGTATATTATATCTTCTACCATACTACTATATCTTCTTGCGTCTCAGGTTTTACGAATTTTATTTTGCCATTTTCAATCAACATAGTGCTGATATTTAACCACTCTTGACCAATAATAATGTCGATGTCCATATCGTCTTGAATAAAGTGTGTCTTTGTCATACAGTATAATTTGTCTACTCAAACTTTAAAACTGCCCCAACCTAACGAATCTTTTTAGTACTTTTAAAGATTCGTTCAATAAAGGTTTGCCTAATTTAATATATAAAGATTTACCTGCACCATGGACCACACTGTCAGTATTTACCAAGGCGTTAGAGGAATGAGAATTCAAAGAAACATTATTATGATAAGAACGGTTTCCGTTTATATTATACTCATTGGCGCTTATGAACCTGGCTTCGTACAATCCATCGCCCTGTGGTCAAAATCTTGGTACTTATAGCTTCTAAGGCACTTAGACTTATGTTCACACTCAACTGAGCGATGGCCAAAAGTACTTCAATGGTAACATCTTATCTTTCTTATTGTTTTACTATAACTTTGTTACGGTATCCAGTGCAGACAAGAAAGAACGTAGTATTAAAGTAAGCAAAGAAAATCGCCCTCACCGAATACCGCAACAAGAAGTAGAAAGGTAGAATAGAAATAGAATTGTATTCCGGGCTGTTGGTCATACAGAAAGAAAAATTGGAAACCTCAGTAAGAAATTTTATTCTCAACCGTTAGTTAAACATAGTACAAAAAGGAATATTACAGAGACCAGAAAAACGCATATTTACGTAAGCGTCCTGTTATAGCGTGATGTAAACAAAAGCATTACTTTGCGTATAACACGATATAAATATGTACATTTAAGCAAATATGGAGTATAAAATCTTAGAAATTAAATAACATGTACATAATTCATGTTTCAAACCCTAAATATATGCAAGACAAAAATTAGATATAAAATATACAGTAATTTTACCTGCTCTATGAGGTGCACTTCGTATATTGGAAGATAAAAATTAAGCGGTCAAAGTAGGAATTAAACTCAACGGAAGAGGCAGTACACTGTTAACACAAAGCAAAAGAACATTTGTTTCAGAAAACCCAAAAAAAAAGAAAAAAAATAATTAATATCCGACTCTAAGGACCATTATAGACTAATAGGATGAACCAAAAGAACTTTCGCTTAAGAAAACTACAAAAAAAGCTCAGATACGTAAAAAAGAATTTCTATCCGGCTTGAACGACTAGTACACCGAACCAAGTCAAGAAGTGTAAAGAAAATAGGAAAAGGAAAGGTATAGGCTAGTAATCACGGAGGACAAAGATGGAATGGCTAACACTTCAAAAAGCTGTCTAAGGACGGATATCTCTAGAAGAAATAGCAAAGTTGTTACCCTGAAAAAAAGAAATTGGTTTCTCACGAAAAACAAAAAGCAAGAAAAGGAACGAGGAGAAAAACAAAGTACAAGTCAAAAAGACACAATAAATGCCAAGCCTCAAAGTAAGCAAGAGAACAACGAGAATGAAGTACTTCACACAGTAGTAACAAATAATCGTATTAAACTGGCAACTAAAAAAAAATAATAGCTAATTAGGCCGAAAGTCAATTAAGTCGTAGTTTCCAAAGAAAAGAAGAAAGGTCTAGAAATCACCTACCACAGGAAGTGGGTCGAAAAATTCAATCAAGTTAGTATGAGGACTAAAAGTAAGAAAACCAGCAGAAGGAAAGGAAAAAGAAAGTGGAACAAAAGGAACGGAGAAGTAAAACTAAAGAAAACCGAAAGAATAGCATCAAAACCGAAAGAAGAAAACAAAACTAAGGAAAAGAAAGAACCAAAAATGTGTTATGGGTGTTCGTGTGTGTTGTGTATGTGTATGGGGCCGCTTTAGTCGGCTCTTACGACAGGCAGGTTGAACCGTGACATATTTCTAACTCAGAACCAAACATGAGAATCTAAAGGAAGGCAGAGGAGGACATCCAATCAGAGCAAGAAAATTATTTAGAAAACAAGCAAACATAAAGTCCAAAAGTCAAGTCCTAAGGAAGGGCGGAGTCAGCATAGAAATGTGGGGATCCAAAGGACTAGTAATGGGGCTTAAAACGTTTGCGTCGCCGGAAAGAATACGAAGCAAGATCAAGAACATTAAAATTTCACCAACCTACATCTTGAGGTTCTGAATCGACATAGAATATATTTTGTCTCTTATTTCCTTTGTTAACCGGTTTCGTTGATTGAGTGACCGAAGCACATGTAATAATAGGTGGTCAAAACAGAATTAACGGAGGATGTGGTAGTTGTAGCACGCGGTTGAGAAGGTGGTGGCGATGGTGGAGGTGGTAGTGGTTGTTGTCGTTTAAGAAACTTATTACATGTTATGGAAGAAATCCGTGTGTTTCTAGTATTGGTCGTAAGAGTATCAATGTTAGGAAAGAAACAGCATTGGGTATCAACATTAGAATAAGGAGCAGAATCAGTCAGAACTCCATTACCATTAGATAAAGGGGCATAATCAAGAAGAATTTCATCATTTTGTCTTTCTTCTATTAAATTTAAGATATCCTTTGTTAACCAATGTTTCTTTATGTATACTTTAGGATGTCGCTAACCGCGATGTCTAAGCTGGATTGAAAGTTATTCCATTTTGTTTCTACCTCTTTCGTATAAGAAATTTTCCCGATGTCTTTCAGCAATTTATTTGACTTTTTCGAATCTTTCGTAGATATTTTTATCTTTTATTTTCTAATTTCAAATTTTTAAATTTAAGCGCGGCCTTCATAATTACGATGCTGCGGTCAGTATGTTTATCTGCTTCTGGGCAGCTTCTACAGTCTTTTACTAGATCCCTAAACCGTTGTTTAACAAGAATGTAATCTATTTGATATGTTCCTAAATATTCTGGCATCTTCCACATGTATTGCCTTCTAGCATGACGTTGAAATAATGTGTTTGTGATGGTTAAATTGTTTTTGTCGCAGAATTCTAACAGCCAATTCCCCTGTCGTTCCTCGTGTCTAACCCAAATAAACCTACTACCGCTCCTTCTCTACCCTCGCCTACCACTGAATTAAAATCTCGCGTAATTATTAAATTGTATGTCTTTTTACGCATCTTAGTAGGTCGTTTCTACTTCTTCCTCACTGTAGTTAGACGCGGACATGTATACCTGTATTGTCACTGTATTTACTGGTTTAGACTCTAATCTAACCATGAGTACTTTTTCGTTCTATTGTAAGTGATGTTCTTCACAATGCCCTATCTTTTTTCGCATAACTATTCCCTCCATCAAATTTCCTTCCTCTGGTCCTGTATGAATTACCCTAAAGTCTTCGCTCCAAAAATCCCCCGTTTCTGGCCACCGAACTTCGTAAATCCCTATGTCTAGTGCCATTTCAATTTTCAAGTTTTCTAGTTTATCTACTTGTTTCATACTTCTGGCATTACACTCTCCGACTAGTAAAAGGTTTCCGGATCATCTTTTATATTTTACAATCACATCCTTAGAAGTAGCCTCCTCCCGGAGATTCGATTGGGGGACTATTTTAACTTTGAAATCTTTGGAGTCTTTTACTCCAGAGGATGCAATCATCTTAAATTACAATTTCTGTACGCAGTGTATTTGGAAGGTAATGTAGTGGTTTCCCGTTGCCTTCCACATCACAGTAGTGTGGCTTAGAATATCCTACCGACCCCGATGGTGTCTGACACTTTATGTACCAAAAGAACTTCTGCCCTTTTTCGGGGACTCGTTTTAATTTGGTTCCTCACTAAAGACCCCATTCATTTGGTTAAACCATTAGTACGGCCCTTTAGCTCACTAGGACACCCAAGTCATTCCACCCGTTCTAGTAATCTAGAACTTTTGCAAGGTGCAGGTCCATTCGGAACAGCTATTCATGTTATGTACAATTTTTACAATCTCCCGTTTTGAGCACAAAGTTGTAACATGTTTAATTTGAGCAATAATTATTTGCATTGAATTATGGGAATAATGCGCTAAGCGTGCCTTATTCTTTATTAATCTTTTTATATTAAAATATCTGTGTGACATAAAGTTACTTCGTCAAGCTTCTCTAGCTGCTTCGTTCGTATTTCCCCACCTCTAACGTCGCTATCATTCGGTTCTCGTTTTGTCGGATGAGTCGCCCGCTAGCAACCGTCTTACCAAAATGTATTCCCGGCTAGAGGCATGCGACCTTCGGCTAAATTACTTATGTAAATGGGTCAGGTCGTGCTAGACCTGAAACCACTTTGATAACTTCTACTAACGCGCGTCAACAAAGAATTCGTCAACGAGGAATTCGCCATCGAAGAATGATAGATAAAGAACGAGTGAAGATGTTGGTTTTGTTTGCAGTCGTCCCAAGTTAGAAATGGCTTGTAACATTGTTTGGAGCTTTTGAATTTCCGTTCAGATTTGTATTGGAGAACAGAGGCAGTTCGGTTCGTTATTAGATATAAGAAATTTTCGCATGTGTTTTGAATGTCGTAAAAATTTGATAAACAGACTATCATGTAAAAAACACGAAAAGTTGCTATTATGTTTACGAACATATAATCTGTTAATTCTCAATTATTGTTGAACTGGTTTTACAAGCCGTAGAACGAAATTTTGTCAAGTTAGGTTTATATAATTACAAGCTTTGTTCCATTTAAACCTCAGATAGATTTCAAGGTATATTTTCGAAGTCAAACTTTGTTGTGTTGTAGCACAGTTGACAGATGTTGTTGTGAAAGCAGATGCTTCGTGCAGCTGTCATAAAATTTAAATTAAACATTCCTCAATCTTCTAATTAGCTCTTATTTACAGATAAATTATAAAATCTAAATATAAAAATTTAAATACACGCTGCGCAATAATTTAGAAACTGTAATCCACCTGAAAAGATCTGCCCAGGTTAGAAGCGTTAATTCAGTATATTGTGATTACAAATTATTTTAATCAAATGTTCAAAGCAAGTTTATGTTTGAAGAGCAGTCTTTTGCTTTAAAAAGCCAAATTCTTAACTTTGTTATAGATGTTATTGATGAATTTTTTTTACCTGTTAAAATGTTTTGAAATTTTAAAAGAGAGTTTTTTTTTAGTAAACAATTAGTTAAACTTTGAGACTTTTATTTTGGTCAAATGCGATCAAATCTGATAACATAAAGGTAGAATATTTGAATAATAATTTTGTGCCAATATCATATTGGATATACTTTTTTTATTTTTGATACTTTTATAGGACACAAATGGTGTTCTACATTTTTATTTATTTAATCTTTGTAATTTCTTACAGGAGTTGTGTCTTATTTTCATAAGACAGGTTTTTGTTAACGAAGGCGATCGTTTTATCTTTGGGTCTCCACGTCCGCCCTTAGAATTGTGCTTTGCTATTATCGTGAATATCTCAGGACTTGGTGGCGCCTATTTAACTTAGTTTAGCTTTGGTTTGCAAACAAAATTCGACTTACCCCCACTTCTTATTGCTCTACCCAGGAATAGACCCCTAGCTATGTCGGAAGATTTTTGTTTACTGGCGCCCATTAACAAAAATAAGTTTCACTAGCGCCCACCATAATAAAAACTACAAAATTCGTATCACTGACATCCTCGTGGGGCTAGCAAGAAAAAAAATTAAGTATCAAAGTGAGTTGTAAAAAATAGTTATTTTGGTTTGCCTATGTTGCTGCATTGAAAAGCATTTTAACTGCTCTTTGAGTCGGGTATAGGATCTTTTAGTAAATTTTATTAGTTGCTAAAGGAGAACTGATAAAGATTGTTTGTCGTTAACTAATTCCGTTACATAAGTTTGCCTACTAGATGTGGGTTTTGTAAACTATGTGCTTTGTGCGTGTGAGATGTTTTATTTTGAATGTAAAAACTAATTATTATTAGTAATTTGTTACTTGCAGTTAAATAAAGCACGCATACCTCACCTAGTAAATATTTTGTATATTTAATTTACAAATAAATTGAAAAGCGTTTCATAAATTTAATATGAAGGTTTATATTTAAAAAACGCATTATTAGCGAGCGTATTAGTCCTCCATTAGCAAATTATCTGTGGGCAAATCTATCTCAGAGGACATATTAGGTCATAATGAGTTTTACGTGCAACTAATTTCAGTATATAGAAGCCCTTTTCACCTCTTTAGCTTTTACTGCCAGAGAAGCATAATCGTATTTATTTTTATCCAAAATGTAATCTTGTTAATTGTATAGGTTTTTGTTTTATTTTTCTTCTTAAGATTATATTTGAACTAATCGATGAATGACGGCCACGGATACTACTAGGTCACGCTACAAAACCATTAACCTACTTTCAAACTGCAGCTTTTAACAGTATTTTGAAAACTGAATTATAATAAAAAGTAATTTATTATTACCAAAGTGTTTTTGCATTTATGCAAGGGTTAGTTTAGAAAACTGATATTTTAGTATTTGCCTTTGGTCATCAAGACGTCTATTCAACACCGCTGTCTTAGAGGATACCAGTCTTTTGAGTGTGTCGTCCTAAAATAAATTAAAAACAGTTTCATTACACGTGCTTTTCAATTACTGAAATATAGAGGAATTCTTACTTGGTTTCTGCATATTAAACTAACCTCCAAAAGGAGAATAACAGATTGAGCATAGGAATATGCTTTGATGTCAGATAGGAAACCTGTTATCCAAGACTTTCGTTTAAGTCAAATTACACCTTTTTTACTTCTAAGGAATTTCCCTTGTGCAAAACCAAAGTTTAAAGAAGAATTTATCGAAAATTTCAGTTTAAGAAAATTTTAACTTGGCAGTGACGAAGTAAACGCAGAATACTAAGAAAGTTTCTGAGAAAATCCTTGGATAGTTTTTGTCCAGGATCTTCTACATTTCTAGATTTTTTTTGGAATTACTTATTGATTTCAACCACCACCTTTTTTTCTAAAGCACTTCGTGGCCGGACTTCCAGTTTGGTCTGAGGACTTTCATCCCGTATTTTTTTTTATTGAATTGACATCATAACAGGATCGTCAGTTTTCTGGAATTATAAACCGGGTATCATTTTGCATTGCGCAATAGCCGCACGGCAATTATTATTATTATTATTATTCATTTATAAACTCAATACAAAATATAACATTACAAAATACATTGGTATTGGTAACTATAACTATAAGGAAACAATCCTATTTATCTTATAGCCAGGTTTGTACGAACAATCCTACAGGTATGGAGTATCACTGTCTTCATCATCAAGTGTGCAAGTCTTATAGGTATTGAAGCACGGTCTAAATATTTATTAAAATTTACACTGACTAAACCATCTACTGATATGATTATCGGAATTATATTTACACTCTTTAATTTTCAGTTATTTTTAATTTCAAAAGCGAGTTCGCGATATTTTGATATTTTATATAGTTCTGTATCGTTCAAGTTATTTGAAAGCGGTATGGACACCTCTATAATATTTGCATAGTTTTCAAGTTTATTTATTATAAGAATATCTGGTTTATTGTGTGTTACAGTTTTGTCGGTGTAGATTATCCTGTCCCAATATAAAATAAAGTTTTCGTTTTCTAAAATTTTGTCCGGTACGTATTTGTAGTATGGTGTTCGATTTACTGTTAATTTATAATTGATGGCCAAAAATTGATGTATAATATTACATACCTCGTTATGTCTTCCTAAATATGTAGTGTCAGCTAATTTTTTGCACCCGGATGTCAAATGTTCGATTGTTTCTCCATTGCATTGGCATAGTCGACATTTATCTATAATATCTTTGTTTCCTAAGATATAGTGATCATAATTATTTGTTCTTATAATTTTGTCTTGTATGGCTGTGAAAAATCCTTCAGTCTCGGTATATAAATAACCCTTTGTTAAAAAATTGACGGCCAAATTTTTATTTATATTTTCATTGAAAAGTAGATTTGCATATCTACCATGTAGTGATTTATGTTTCCATTCATTAATATTTTCTTCGTTTGTTGAAACAGGGATACTATAATTTTGATTATTTAAATTTAATGGTGTATATCCATTGTCTAAGTTAATAAGATTTTTTAAAAATGTTATATCTGTCTCTAGAAAATGTTCGCGCATATGTTGGATTTGTTTACTGCATATGTATTTAATGCTTAAAGTCCTCTTCCTCCTTGCTTGCGAGGCAAATATAGACGTTTGGTGGAGGAATTAGGATGTAGTAAACGAAATTTTGTAAGTGTTGTTCGGGTCAATCGGTCTAACTCTTCTAACTCCGTTACACTCCATTTGATGATACCGAACGAGTGTGTCATTGACGATATTGCATAGGTATTAATAGCAGTAAATAAATTTTTTGAATTTAGTTTTGTTTTAAGTAATTTGTTTATGTGTTCTTTGTATTTTAATTTCAATTCTTGCTTAATTATTTTATGATCGATACCTCTACGTTGTTTAAAGCCCAAATAGGTGTAATGTTCATCTGGTGTTATTTGTTTGATATTTATTATTTCTTCTTCAGTGTATGTAATTTTGCCTTTACAAAGTTGTAAAGTAGCACATTTATCAAGACCAAATTTCATATTAATCGAATCACTAAAAATTTTGGTTGTTTGTATTAATGATGTCAGTTGTTTTTTATTAGACGCGTATAGTTTTAGATCATCCATAAAAAGAAGATGGTTTATTATAGTTTTGTGTTTCGTGTCTACTTTATAACCAAGTTATGTCTGTTTAAGTAAGGTCGAGAGTGGATTTAGTGCTAGGCAGAACCAGAGTGGGCTTAGAGAATCACCTTGAAAAATTCCTTTTTTTATATTAATTGTATTTGTGTATGACCCTTTTACTTTTAGTATTACGTTCCATTTTGTCATAACATTTTCGAGTACGTTAATTACTGACTGGTTTATTTTATATAGTTTTAAGACATGGATTAACCAGTTATGCGGAACCGTCTCAAATGCTTTAGAATAATCTATGAAACAAGCACAAATATTTCTTTTTTTAACTTCTGCTTGTTTCATAATTATACTGTCCACAATCAGTTGTTGTTTGCATCCCAGTGATTGTTTAGTACAGCCTTTTTGCTCTTCTGCAATTATATTATTGGATTCACAATGGTCGTATATAGTTTTTGATAATAGTGATGTAAATAATTTATAAATAGTTGACAGGCATGTGATAGGTCTGTAGTTATTTGGGTTTGTGGGATCACCTTTTTTAAAAATAAAGTAAGTGTGTCCTGTAACTAACGGTTGTGGCATATTTTGAGGATTTTCGATTATTTTGTTAAATGATTCTGCTAAAATTTTGTGGGTCGATTTGAAATATTTTAACCAAAAATTTTGAATTTGGTCTGGTCCTGGTGTTTTCCAATTTTTTGTTTTTCTCAAAGTATTTTCTATATGAACTTCTGTAAATTTTTTCATTTTCATTTCTTCGAAATTTCTATCTTTTTTTAAATCTCTTATCCATGGTAAATTCAGATCGGTTGATGAAGATGCACTCCAGTTCGCTTTACAGTATCGAATAAGTTGTTTTGTATCGATGTTTATATGTGCTTCAACTTTTTCATTAAATAGAGTTCGAAAGAATTTCTTTTGGTCATTTATAAATTGGAAATTTTGTAATTTTCTTTTCGTGGTTTGATTATAGCGTCGTAGTCTGTTTCCTTTAACTTTAGCTTTCTGACGTAGCTCGTCCTTATATTCTAGTAGCTTCTGCGTTAGGTTTGGAGAATTAAATGGTGTCTTAATGATGTACAAAATTTTTTAAATTTTATTTCTCACTTTAACTGTATCAATCCCTTGCAAATATTGACTTATTAGGTCGGCTTTGCCTCGCATGTTATCAATTTCTTTTGTAATTCGTATCTTCCAGGCGGGATCTTGTTTTGGTGGTTTTCTGTAAGAAACATTTTTACTACTTTCTGGCAAATTTTGTTCGTTTATTTCTAGGACCGTCATTGCACCTGAGTATATCACCGTAGAGATCAATAATTATTATTATTATTATTATTATTATTATTATTATTATTATTATTATTATTATTATTATTATTATTATTATTATTATTATTATTCTTATTATTATTATTATTATTATTATTATTATTATTAGAATTTTTTGTCTCAGATAGTTTTATCTGGTTTTAGTAGATAGGCACGTTTACTGTTGTCAAAGTTCATTTGCGCGATATCGTTCAAATTACTGCACAGCAAGGTAGCATTAGTTTATTATATAGAAACGATTTTGATTTTAATTGCTCAATTATAAGTGATAAAATCTATACTCATTGCGTTGAAAACAAGATCATTGCAAACGAACAAAAAGGTTGTATTAAACAAGCAATGGGGTGTAAAGAACAGTTAACAATTGATTCAATTATTATGAATCACGCAAAATCAAAAAAACGAAATTTACACGTTGGTTTTATTGACTTCAGAAAGGCATACGATTCTGTACCTCATAACTGGTTACTGAAAATTCTAGAAATATATAAGGTCTCGCCAAAAATAATCGGACTTCTACATAACCTTATGAATACGTGGAATACTAAATTAACTTTAAATAATGAATGCATAGCAGACGTACAAATTAAACGTGGAATATTTCAAGGAGACTCATTTAGCCCTTTATGGTTTTGTCTAGCTATAAATCCTCTATCAGATTTTCTAAAATATACTGGTGGAGGATTTAGAATGAATTATAAACAAAATGAATTTAGGTTAACACATTTACTTTTTATAGACGATATAAAACTTTATGCAGAAACTAAAAAGATGCTACATTCAATGATATAAACCACAAAATTATTTAGTGATACTGTAAAAATGACTTTTGGGACAAATAAATGTGCTACATTTAGCATTATAAAAGGTAAAATTACAGAAGATGACCAAAATATTGAGGGAATCCCATTATTATCGGGCAAACAGTTTTACACATACCTTGGTTTTAAACAAAATAGAACTATAAATCATAAGGAAATGAAAGACATTTACACTTTAAATTATAAAAAAAGGCTTACAAAATTACTTAATACAAAACTTTCTGCAAAAAATATGTTTTTAGCAATAAATTCCTAGGCTGTTAGCTACTTGACTTATTCTTTTGGCATTTTGAAATGGAGCGAAACAGACTTAAATAATTTAGATAAACTAACAAGACACTTACTAACAAAATTTCGATGTTTACATCCAAATTCATCAGTAGACAGACTATACATTCCAAGAAAATTCGGAGGTAGAGGATTGCTTAATATTCGCGATTTATGCAGAAAACAAGAAAACATTCTTCAACAATATTTTCATGGTTTAAATAATAATGAAATATTCACAATTTTAAAATATGATCAAAATTATACACCGCTGAAACTTGAAACATTCTTTGAAACCCCTATTACCACCATAAATAACCGATGTGAAAATTGGAAAAACAAAATTCTTCACGGAAAATACCCACAATCGCTAGAAGTTGAAAATATAAATAAAGTGGATTCCTTAAATTGGATCAATTTTGGATACTTGTATCCAGAAACAGAGGGGTTTTTCTCTGCTATACAAGACGGTGTTATCAGAACAAGAAATTATGAAAAGCACATATTACAAAGCAATGTAACCGACAAATGCCGCAAATGTGACAAAATTGGTGAAACAATAGAACATATTGTTGCTAGTTGTTCTGAACTCGCTCCTACTGCGTATTTAAGTCGACATAACCAATTTGCCAAAATCATACATCAACCACTCGCTGTTAAATATAAATTAATAACAAACCACCCTCCTTATTATAAATATCAACCTAAATCCGTCTTAGAAAATGAAAATGTATTATTATATTGGGATCGACAAATACTAACAGACCGATCTATACCGTACAATAAACCGGACATATTTTTAATTGACAAAATTAATAGTAAAGGATTTCTTATCGATATTGCTGTTCCTTTAAGTCATAACCTGATAAAAACTGAAAAATACAAAATTGAAAAGTATAACGATTTGGCTATAGAAATTAAACGTATTTGGCATTTACAATCAGTAAAAACAATACCTTTGGTGATATCAACTAATGGAGTCCTCACCAAAAATATTAAAAAAAACCTAAAAATACTTGGATTATCTGAAAAGTTATACTGTATTTGTGCAAAAGCAGTGATATTACAAACATGTCATTTAGTACGTATGTTCCTAAGTTAATAAGCGTATCTGAAATGAAAACTTATTAATTACTTACCAAAGTTATGTAAATTATTATGTTTATGTAGTTTTGAGAGAAATAAAGAATAATAATAATAATAATAATAATAATAATACCTATGTGTTCTAGATCTTACTTATATTTGTCTTTAATGTGACACTATCCGAATCTTCCTTTACTTCTAACCAAAAGTTTGTGTCCTTTTTTTATTGAAGGTCATGTAAATCCATATCTATTTTCAATCTACTCATCTCTCGTTTAAATTTTCTAAACCGCCAATTTTATTTAGACTCCTAAAGTTTCACGCTTCGTATATTGTTATAAGTTTTGTTTACATTTCTTCTTATTCAACCCCTCCAAGTGATTTAAACTGAAGACAAATTTACGTTCAGAATATTTACTAACGAAGATGCTATCATTATATGTAATAGTTTGTAAACTTGCAAAACTGCATGAACCGCGGATATATTTCAAATCGTGAATGCGGTGATGTCCGGTTGCTTTTTGCATTGTCATGACGTTGATCAAATCTATGGTTTATCCGCTCGCGAATACCAGTAATAATATTTTATTTGCACTTCACGAAAGTTTTTAGCGAATAATTAATTGTAGGGTATTTTTGTATAATTAATTTGGGTATATTGCACATATTTGTATAATCTAGTTTCAGGAATTACACTTTTATGAATTACCTTTTGAGTTTGCGTAGTAACCGCTTTTAGACCATGTTAAGTGTTATTTCGTGGAACAGCAAACGAAGAGGAGTGGTGATCATACGAGCTGTTGGAAAAGCGGCCGCCATGATTCATTCCTAATGTGACTATTATTTTTTAAGTACTTGTGGAGGAGTTCATATTAAATATTTAGTGCGGTGTTTATCTGTCGATTCCATATCTATCCCGATTTAATATCGTATCTTGTTTCTGCTTTATGTTCTAGGAATTAACAACAAACTTCACTACAAGAATATAGATTATATGATTCCGCAAATCACCTGCGTGTTCAATAGCTTTTATTTAATGGCAAACTTGAATTTATAACATTACTGTTACGTGAATTACTGTGACCAGTTTGTCTGTTTGACTAGAGCGGCAAGCTTATATTCAACAATTTAACTACAAGCGCATGAAGTATTTGAATTGCCTTTTCCGTTATATGATTACGGTATCTATAACTTATTTTATTTTAGGGAAATCCCCAATTTCAACTATTCATACGGTCCGTGTGAGTTGCACTGAACTTGCGGTTAGCCTCAGGGGTTTCTTGGTACATGGGAAATATGTGCACTTGTATTTTCACACTCTCTCCATATCTGCGAGGCTAGGTCTCTACCCATTTAAATTGTTTTATTTTAAGAACTTCTGTCTAGTTGAGTAATTTATACTGATTTCGCTAACCTTGCGATGCATGGGAATATTTTCTTTCCACGCTAGTAAAATGAAATATGTTATAGCAACATCCTTATTTTTAGTTGCTGGTGGTGAAAGAATACACTATGTATATTCCTATTTATTTCGGTATTGTTTCTAATATAATGCAGTAGCCTAATTAGCAAATTGTTTGCATATTTCCTTACTACGGTTCCTAAACCTGCTAAATTTGATAAATATTTTCGTATAGATCAATCTACGCCTGATTACTGCGCGAACGCTATAGTTGTTTAAAATATAGCGTATAAATAAGCAATCTCCAGTTGAGTTTTCCTACTGATTAAAGTTTGTTTAGTTGATATTTGTTATAATATTGACTTAATTTCACTTAGTTGAATTTGTTATTTATATGCTTACTAATCTCAAAATTAAATCTTTATTAGCAAAGAAATCTTGCTAGTTACATTTAATATAGTGTAAAAAATAAGGATTATATTGTTTTCACACACGTGCACGATCTTAAAAATTATGGATCCTGCATCCGTTTACAACAGACATTATTTTTTTCAAATAGTAGTAATATTTAGTTCACAAAAATAAGATGTTAGTTTACTAAGAATTAATAAATAAAGTGCACAGACAGTATACCTAAAATCTAAAAACAAAGTCATGATAAAAAACTATAAAAACAAAAGGAATCGCGGCATTCGGCAACGATATTGTTAATCATGTTTTTCACTTTAAATTAAAAAATGCATCGTGCACTGTAGTTTGTTAGAAACCCAAGTTCAACTAAAATTCTTTAAACATTGGCGCAGCCGATAGGATATCCCAAAAGTCTCATCTTTACGAAGGTTTTTGTCTCAGCAATATATCAGGAAGAACAGGAAAAAATGTTTTTGACTCAAAGTAAACATAATTCGAAGGCATATCGAATTGGAACAGAATTGTCCAATCTGTTGTTACGTTAATTCGTGGCCCCACGTTGGGCGCCAAATTTATGTTACGTAACACAAAGAAACTCAAAGAAATGACCGGGCTCAATCGGAGATTAGGGGGGGTTGTAGAAAGCAGACTGACATATGATGTATGCGGCGGTAAGGAGTTAGTAACAGTACCTGCAATAAAAGAAATTAGAATAGCCAACCTGCAATAAAAAAGATTAGTCCTGCAAACCTGAAATAAAGAAAAAGCATAGCAGCAATGAAAAGTCTAAGTTATTCAGTACTTTGTAGAATGTAAATAAAACTGTTTAGATAAACTATATAATATAATCACGATAAAAGCATTACAAAAATTTTTATCACAAAGTGAGGTAATATTGGGGAGTAGCAGAAACGTTTCCTCACACACCAATTAAACATACATCAGACAAAATGTTAACAAAAGATAAATAGATAAGACACAATTGATATGGTAATTTAGTAGTATTGATTTTGTTTTTCTTTCTTTTTTTTTCTTAGTAGCATGCACTTCTATTGTAAAAGGTATCAGAACGACAAAGATATTGCAAAACAACGGATAGATATTTAAAGTCATATCAAGTAGGAAATAGTTCAACTTACATAAAGTCCTTCAGGAACGCTTCCTTGCATTTGAAGTGTGGGATTCACGAAATCCTGCACTAGCGAAGCACTTCACCCTTTACTGGGAGGGTGTTGATGGAACTTATCACACGTTACCCTAATCACACCTACGTATTTCACTGGTGTTAGCAACAGACATTATCACGCGACGGGACTATGTAGCATTCATAAATTTCTTGTTAGTTCTATTTCCTGAGGCAATAATTTCGAAATATGTTGTAGCACTAGTTTAATTTCACCTGGGACCAAATGTATATTATCTTCATAAACATCCAAAAAGCAGTAAGAAACTTCAACCAATACCTTTGTAAACTGGTAATCTGTTATATTTCGCAAATAACAAAATTTGAGCAAGCAAAGATCTGTTGTAGATTCTTTGGGGTTTGAAAATTCATAAACTACAGTATCAACTGTATTTGGATAATCCAAAGTATGAACTACTCTGATAAAAAGAAAAAAAAACCGCGAAACTAGATCGCACACCCAGTTCAAATAAAAAAAGGACAACGCCACAAAAAACCACAATTAGTAAAGCAACGCGTATAACTAAAACCGTCCGTGTTCCGTAAACAAGCACGTCAAACACGTTACATATCAAGCATATTTCCTTCAAATGGTAAACAGAACTACACTGCTATAGTTAATATACAACTTTTATTTCACAAGAAAAACAAATAAAAGCGTGTCGTAATTGTTCATGCACGATTCGAAATTGATTCCGCATTAATTCTCACTATTTTCAAAGCAACAAGGAAACAGTATTTTTAACGTAATTAATATCTAGGAACCAAGCACAGAACTACAACCGCTCATCTGTTTATATTCACTCGTTCCTATTACAACCGCTTATCGTCTCTTATCTAGACTGGTTAATAACATAAGGAACATCCAAAACGTGAATGCCGCAATCGTATCTAATAATTAATTACAGCGGTTTATCATATTCGATAAGTCGGAAAGTAATTTACGAATAATCCAATTTACAATTCATTCCTTGCAATTTATTTATTAATGAAAATCAATCTTCAAATTATCTACTTTTAAAGTAATACCCACGAGTTAAATTGCCTATAAATCTGAATTATTCTGAAGTATTTCCTTTATACAAACAGCGATCCCAAAGAAACGATGTATTTTTAAGTACTCTAACAGAAAGGGAGCGTAAACTGTTCAGCTATAAAAATGCCCGTTACACTGTACTCGACAAAGAAATAATAATACAAGACAAATTGGCAGGAAAAACGAAAATCGTCCAAATCGTAATGGTATTTAGGAGAAACCAGAAGAAGAAACAGAAAGCATTCCAATCTATACGCATAAAATGCATAAAATAATTCTTCTGTAAGTAAATCGTTTATTCCATTTTAATTATTCTGAATTATGTATCTTTTTAGGTATACTGTGCCTCTATTTCTAAATCCAAGATTTATTTGTCAACTTTGCATTCGAATATTATTTCACAAATTATTAATTCCATCAAAACCGCTACACATTTGTGCAGATTCTGTTTTCTACCCTAAACCAATAACTTGGAAGTTAAAAAGCAAACGTACTGGTAGTAGATAGATAGACCGTACGAACAGCCCTATGGTTGTTACAACTTTGGAGTATAGCCCTATTTTACATTAGAGTAAACTCATTTAAATACTTATCAAAGGTAACACAAAACTTCGTGGTTGCTCTTATTATAAACTTGCCTTTAGCGTTGTTTTTGCTTCGTTTCAAATTATATATTTATAATGGATATAAAGGTAGTATATTAGAATAGCAGTTCATGCGTAACCAAGAACTATTTCTCTAATTGGATATCCACAAAAGGATATTATGGAAAATAACAATCTGTAGTTAATGTAAATAAAGCATTTACTTAACTACATAAAAGTTAATTGAATGAAAGGTCGAATTATTTCGCTGCCTAAATCTATGGTGGCCATACACTCAATAAATCCTTTACAAAATAATAGTTTGGAAATTTTGTGTTATTTCTTGGCATCTAACGTTCTTTTAAAAAACTTATTCGATTAAGGACAAATATAAATTTTTACATAGTTTGGGGTACTTAAATAGCACAGCTAAACCACTAGTGGCATTAATGAATTGAATGTGCGTACTGAGTCGGGCATCATTTGTTATAATGCAAAATTATCTTTGCTGCAAAATGGTATATATTTTACATATTCAAAGTATATGGAATAATAAAATTATGTTGTAAATCTCATTAGCATATATATATATATATATATATATATATATATATATATATATTGCTGTGAAACCTACAAAAATCCTCACCAGAGTAAAAAGAAAAATATTCGAGCCTCTTGAATTGGGCACCAAGATTTGCTGTGATTCTCGCCCTGTTGAATCTCTTCTGGTAATCGCCTCTTTACTCTTTCCGCCTCGGCTGCTCACCTAGTTAAAACTTTCATCCTCATTCATAAAAAAAAAACACATTCCTACCACAAACATCAACGTTAAATCTATTTACATCAATATTCATAATACATTAAAATTTCAAAATTAAATTTCAGCATAAATTTCAGTATCATAAAATTTCAAGTTTAAATTTGTCATCAGTTTTAATTTGCATCCAGAATTAAAGTCCTGGTAGGATGCATACTAATTAAGTTACAATATGTTCAGACCTAAGTCTGAATAAAAGGGAGCATCTTCCACCCCTTTACGTTAATTAAACAGGTTAGTCTAATTGAGCTCAAAAACAGACCCAAATTTTCATCACAATTAAAACCATAAACTGCTAAATACTCCTTTCTACTTAAACAAGCAAATTTTACCTTAAAATTAAAAATTTGTTGTTTGTACAAATTCACTACTGTCCATTTTTTAGCAAACAAATTATAAAGTTATTCAACACACACCAAAACATCAAAAATCGAACAACAAAGCATAAGTTACCTGAAGGTTAATGCACTCGTGGCTCCAATGTACATCGTCCTTTGTTAATCACACCATTCCAACTGGGTTATGTTTACGGCTCCTGATTCTGAACGCTTTTAAAATTTTCTACACCACCATTCATCTTAAGTTGTTTCAGAGCTTCTCAGGACTCTTCTAAGTATATCAAAATCTTGTTTTGTGGATCCAATCACGATTACGAATAACATTTAATTATTAACACCCCCGAAAAATAGCAAAGAAATTCATGCTTCTTTCACGCTATACCCCAAAACTGCCTACTTTTGTTTATTCATTTATCGTTACTAATTTCGATAATTGGTACAGTAATACTCGCAAATATAACTAGACTTTATTACCTTGTATTTTCTTTTCTAAGTGCACTAATGCATAATAACTTGTATCGTAGCACGTAAAGAGCAAACTGTTTTAAAGTATTCAATAATCACCAAAATATAAGAGCAAACTGTTTAAAGTATTGAATCAAAATTGAAAATCTAAGAAAGCGAAACTGTTTAAAGTCCGGGTTTATATAATAGCTCGCCTGTACGTCGGTTTTGTCCCGCGACGGCCAGTTTTTAGAATTTCGCATTCTCCGTTCCATTTTCGACAGTCCGGCACAGCGATTCTAAAAATTTGCACACGCGCCAGTTGAAAATCTAAGAAATTTTGACCCGGTTCGCAAACATGTCCGAGAATAACTAATTAATTTTGTATAGAAATCGTTACGTTTACACCTCTCATATCTGCATCTTATTACAACCAATCGTAGCCCTCGTGACGCTACACAAATCACGCCTTTAATTATTAGTGTCTCTGCTTGAAGCATTTTATCCTTCCTTTTCTAACTTGCTCCTAGTGGTGCAAATCGATACTCTTTACTATCGGTTATTTCAGTCTACGTGTATTCTTATTTGAGTTAAATTACCCCGTATCTAGCATTCCCGTTAATATAAGCTACAGTTTATCCGACCGTTGCCAATATACGCAGAATTTTCATGTTTATCCAAACAAATTAAACTGAAATTGACTTTTAGAAATACGCAGGTGTGTGCTCCTAATTAACGTTTTAATATAATTCTCAGAGCTTTTATTTCATGGTATTTTAACCTTGGATTTTCACAGGCTTTTATGCTTATTATATTATTAATAATGGTTCAATTAACTCCAACTAAAATAATAATGAATGGCATTGACTTCTACCCTTTAATTTTTAGCGAATACTAATTTAAATATTAAATTATTATTTGTACCCTTTGTTTAATACCCATTACTTAAAAATTGAATTAATTATTATAAATTTTGCACGTAATTTCTATTTGTTTCTTGGAACAATTAAATTAAATACACGTTGAGCATTTTAATTCTGCTTCTTTTTATAGAAAGCGTCCTTATACACGGTGATTAAAATTATTTGATATAATTAATTAATTTTCTACCCTGGTCTAAATTTGAGTAATATATATATATATATATATATATATATATATATATATATATATAAATATTTTAGATAGTTAATTACACAAGGTAAGTTGATAAACACTGTAGTATTACAGTGAATAAGAAGAAATAATAACTTAGACTTTTATGCAAAGCCCAAATGATCATTTCAAATCGAGCTAGTAATTGAAAGATGGAAAATATAAGGTTTTGGACAGGACTTGAACCTGTATGCTGGTTTTACCGTGGAACCCCTTTTAAAATCTCGCCCACCCTTGGGCCCATATAAAATTTTCTAAAAAAAATTAAAAAACATGAATAAAAAAAAATTTCTTACACTTCCTTTTTGATCGTCTTCTTATTTCTGCTCACCCTAGCTAGCTCAACAATCGGCTTCTTCTTGAATGCCTACCATCCTAAGCACCTTCCTTTCTCACAAACACAGTCAAATGAAATTACCACTCAAATAATGCAACAAAACATACAACCTTTTATTTACACATATTAACAAGTTTTCATTATTCATAAAATATTTACACCTTGGTACAGACAGTTTGCTAAAACTGTTCCACCACAATCATTAAATACTTTAAAGTCCTTGATTTTAATATATTTCAACAAATTCTATTTAATACGAGTAGATGGGCTCCTCATGCGACCCTAGATTGATTTTATTCTGGTTTATTTTGAGCTCATTATAACCCAGTTCCTCTAAATGCTTTTAATCCTCGCATTTTTATTAAAAACAAATTTAAAGACCCATTTAATCCTTATAACAACATTTTATATCATGAATAAACATTTATATAGCATCAATAAACCCTTTAAATAATCAAGATTAATTGTCTTCTACATAGACTCCTTTAAACGAGTTTTTATGGCAATAAATACACCCTAATAAGTCAAAACACTCAAACACAAAAATTTCAACACCAATGTTTATACAAAAACAGGAAATCAAGTTTCTTTACCTGTAGTAGGCTTCGTCTCTCGCCACTTCTGGAGATGGGTACTAGAAACTCTCGTCGTTGTGTACATATACTTCGATTATGCCTGGATCCAACTGATCCCCACTATCCAAATCTTTGCCACCACCTCTAATCTTCTACCCAGATATTTGTTTTGTTCAAACTTAACATTCTATACCAAATACACTTGATGCATACAAGTTAAGCTTTAGGCTTTGCTTACGCAAGTACCGTCCCTTCATTCGATAGAGTCGTTGTAGTAACGGCACCTTTTATCTAGACCATAGCGCCCACTCGTGCAATATCACTTTCGTTACTTTTGCGGTATTATATATTTTCAAACAGGATGTTGTATGCTACTTTACCGAATACACACTAATTAATACACGTAAGAGCATGTACTATTATTACGTTGAAGATCTAAGCGCGATCTCAGATCTAAAAGGAAAGAGAGCTTTAATATCTTTGTCAGAGTATTTAAATGCTTTCACACCCCTCAATGGAACCTCTCTTTATTGAAAAGCTTATTTTTAAATTTACTTTTACAAATTTTGAACGTAACGTCTGAAAAATTCCGAGATTATTATAATGTTACACTGAATTTTGTTTACTACCTTAACGGACGCGCGCTTCTCACAACTGCTTAGCCTTAAACCAATGATATAGTTTTCCCCCGCCCTAACGCTGCACCTATCAGCTATCTTTCTCCGTTCTACTCATATTTATTGTCTCCTTTAGAAACCCCTCTCAAGCTACAGAAAATCGATGTTGTTGTTGGCCCTCATATTTTCTCGTGTATTTAGACGTGACTTGTAACCAACGCTTCCTTTATACGCTTTTCTGTCTGTTCTACATTGTAGATTTTTTATTTCACTCAGTCTTCAAGGCACTTGTTATTGTACCAGCTTATACATTGACCGTTACAAACAAACTTCTATAGAATTTTGTGCTAACGTTCGTTTAAGTTTCCAGAACTCGACATTTTACCTAACAGGTGTTCTTTGAAGCCACTTGTTATTTAAAATAACAATTCCTAGTTTCTCTCTTTCTTAGTATTTGTAAACGAACGTTTGCATTTATGTAAATGGAAAGATGCGTTTAAATCATTGATTTTCTATATATGCAACTTCCGTTTCCTATCACATGCGTTTGATTTAAAATTATTACAATTAATTTGCGTATCCTTGAGTTTTTTATGTACTCTGAAGCTTTTTCCCTTTGAGCAATTTTAACATTCTAATTTAAAATTACAAAATTTGTTAATAACTGTCCGTCTTCACTATCTAAACTGATTATTTTGGCGCGTAAATAAATTGTTCCTGTTTTCTATATACACAGTTGATAAAATTTTATTGTCTACACCTATTTAACCTATAATTCCACGACAATATAAATATATATATATATATATATATATATATATAGTTAAAACAAAGGTTGGCGAACTCTTGGGATACACTCCTTCAACAAATAATAGACTACTATGTCAAATCGTAATTTAATTATACGTTTTGGCAACAAAATTTCGTGCCTTCTTTAAAGACTAAAAAAACATATTGAGGTTAGTCACAGTTCTAAAAAGTATACACAACGTTACTTACATAACTACTAAGACATAACTCGGTGGCAATATCTACTAAAATTAGCACAACATATATAAAAGTCTATTGCAATAAAATCTAATGAAACAACACAATACTATATCCAACAGGGGTTATAAACAACGAGTCAAAATAATTAATAGAGTGAGTGAAAGGAACAACTACAATACAATACAAACTTCACTCACTTATTAAACGTTTATCTGCTAAAAATTAATTGAAAAATTGACAAACATTTGATGAACGTATATCAAACCGGTACATAATTAAATTTTTAGTGATAACCTCTTACATTTAAAACGGTAGTTAAAATTTAAAGTTCGATAATTACAACACCGGTAGCATGGTATAAGAGACACCATCACAGTTGGCAGCACCAAATCTTATACGGATTTAGGCGCGGTTCAACTACTGATGGTGTCATCAATATTACGCAATGCTACGCAAATTTAAATAATTCAAAACACAAAGGATAATGCAAGCAAATTAAGTAAAGAGTTACTCACATCAGAAATTCTGCTTCCGCCTGCAATTTCACTCGGTAGGCCTCTAACCACTCCAGTCGGGCTCCTCCCGGAGGAATTAGAGATGAACGTCGACGCTACCAAATGCGTGCAGAGCAGCTTCGGCTAGCTGAACATGTCCCTCAGGGTCGTCTCGGGTCCAGTTTCGCCTCGAGGTGGCTGCAATTTACCTATGTAGGGATTTGACAGGAAAATAAGGTATGAGGTAGACAACAAAAGATAATTAGATAGGGATTTCTACATAGGTACAGCTACGATACGTTACCCAAGACAAAAACCAGCACTTAACTCAAAGGTATTCGCGAAAAAGCCACGTTGTTGCGAGAGAAGCGGAGAACTCTCCCCCCCATTGTCTAGTATTGCCCTAACCCTCTAGGGATAAGCACACTACGCAGACTCACTACCATGACGTACGGAAGTACCGCCTAGTCCATTTAAAAGTTCCCGCGTACCGCGTATTTGAAAATTATGGCGGGAAACTTCCGTATATCAAGAAAACTAAACCTAAAAACATGTTTAAGTGCAAATTCGGTTTGCACGTAACAAACCACCAAATACTAGATAATTCAAAACTTCAAACACTATATTACCGTTAAGATAACAATACAATTTAATATGTAAACCTCATACTACGTTGAAATTATATAGGTTTGTGAAATGCTACATCCTAAATAGAAATTCACACCCTACAATCACACACTCAAAAATAACTCAATTAACCAAATATATCACACGCTATTTATATAAGATCAGTATTACATTTTCAAAAAGACCATTTCTCTATGTACACTTGTATGATCAATAATTTTATAACAATATTGAAGCAAATCGATAACCTTTTAAACACATATTTTTTATTAAAGTAAGAAGGCGTTCCTCACACCTTACGTTAACCCTTTGTCTTATTATGAGCTCATAGTAAAACTCTATAAATGTGCATACAAATCTACTGCACTAACAAATATTAGTAAGCCCTCTACACCTCTTTACAACATCCCCTGGTTATCTGTAAATTAATTAATTATCCTTGACTTTCAAAAATCAAATTCATTTTAAGTATCATAAATTTCTGTTCATAAAATATCAAATAATAGAAAACACACCAAAGCACAAATCAAAAATAATCACAAACACCTTACATGTGATTTTTCCAATGCTCCATCCGAAGGTACTGCATTGGCCAGGAAGCGAGTTTTTTACCTGAAAAATTTGGAATTTTGCCGAACCCTTACTGTTCCAAGCAAGATAGGAATCCTTAACGTGCGTGACAACACTCACACACCGGACCTCCATTTTACCTCTCATCCGAACGAGGGTGTATTTTTTGTGAAAAATGCTCGTCTAGCATTTTGCAAGCGGATCGTGTCGGGATTCGAACCCGGGACCTTGGGCGTAGTAGTCACACACATACCACTACGCCATGGAAAATATTCACCGTTCAATGTTCAATACAATGGTCTACCTGGTAGCTATTTTCTGCATGTGGTCCACCATCTAAACCCTTGAAGATGCTGCCGTCTCTTAAATCCTCAGTTCATCCAATAACTCCCCGGTCGAATCAGCATGTCTGCTATGCATGCCGCTACTCAAAATCTTTTCTTGTCCAATTTACAACCAAAAATATCTACTCTCCAAAATTTAACTTAAATACCCAAAAATCGTTTGTTCATCATCCAAATAATTTCACTCTTCATTTATTTCGTGCATTCCAAACACCACAATAACAATCTTTGTACTTACATGCAATATTAACTTGCACCAAAATTTCTTTAATTAGCTTTTACATAAATTTGGATTAAACTGCAGTAATTCAATTGTAAGTAACTGTATGTATCTCGAATGGCTGATGAAATAAAAGAGAGCGAGACCCCTCTTCAACAATGATTAAATAACCCAGGACTCACCCCACTGTTTCAAATTGCACGTACATTTGTGTACCCGTTCCGCCAATTCTTGAACTTGTTTTCTAACTGTCCTGCATTTCAGCGAAATGGCTTTAACGTATCTCTGTTTCTCGTGAATTTTAGCAACAACACACAAATACCTGGTAAACCGTGTCCAACCGTCAACTGCCACTTTTAATTCCCCGTAAATTAGCCTCCACTATTCAGTTGTTCCACGCCTTAAACTTGAACAAAACACCTTTTTTCTCGTTTGTATTTATAGCTTCATCTCACGTATATGCCTCCACCAGCTGAATATCTACCCTTCTTAATCTATATTCACCAATCATCTTGCTTGGTTCCTTTATCCCGCTTTCAATCGACGCTTGCCTGCTTATAAATTACCTTGGAGTTATTGATTTTCTGTTCCCCCGCTACAATACATTTGTTCAGGTCTCCATACTATACTAGCTCTACATTTGATCTTTGTTTCTCGTTTGTACCTTTACGTTTTTGTTCTATCTTTGTTTCTTCATGACAGTGGTCTCCGGCTCCATCCTATACTGTGGTTTTGCTTTTGTCCCTGTTACAAATTGATTACGTTAATTCCAACGGTCATCCGTGTTCCAATAAGCTATTAAAGTTTGTTTGTAGCAACGTTATCTGCAAATACATCTCCCCTTGTTATTTTGTTATGTTTTTAACCGTCTTGGGTTTTACGTTTGAAAAATAAAAGTGTTATTTTAACACATGCTCAATGTTTTTGTATTCCCGTATACTATTATACTACAAATTAAAGACGCTATAATTTTACCCCATTATTATCATTTCTTATGCCCTATGTTACATGATTTCTAGCTAAATATAGCTGTTGATCCCAAGGTTCCAGAATATTTTCAACTTACAAGTTTTAGTTCAGTATACCTTCAAGACAATCTTTAGTTGGGAGAGGGGGTGTATGTGGTTATTCAAATCTACTGCAGAAGAATGCTTGGCGCCAGATAGATAAAGGAATACGGAATTAAGGAGCAAGCCCATTTTTGTACATTTCACACTTTAAGATACGGGTAAAAGATGTCTACTTTACAGCCTATAATAGTATCCCATTGCCAGTTGTGCTCGTGGGTCAATTTTTATTAGCCAACCGTACAATTCTCAACAGAAAGTCACGTTAAATGTTGAGAAAAAAGGAATTTAATTTAAAGTTAAGTTTTGATGAGCTTACATATAAAAATTGAATACTAGAAGGGATTTGACACGCGTAAAAATGACACGTAACGGCCTTACTGGTTATAGTTTACTCTTGCATTAAATACTACAAATACGCGGAAAAAATTTTGAAGTGTTAAAGTTGTACGTATACGGTACGTTACTAGTAATATTTCACGATTTAAATTTTTTTTAGTTAGTGAAACCGTATTTCACTCTAATGTAATTCTTAAAAATAGTGCCTTTATATTCATCAGCAATTTAAACTTTCAACAGTAATATAGTTGAGGCGCCAAAACTCATAAATTGTAGAATAATCCCAAATGCAATCTGTCGTTAAAATGTCGTTTACTGCAAATTTTATTTAGATTTGAGGGCATAATGAATTGGTTATGGTGATTCACTTCATTCGTATTTCTGCAGCTTACTCATTATGAAAGGTTCTTATAATTATCCAAACGAGCTTGTTGGGATTAGGAAATAATCAAGTAGTCTTATTGTGGTCATGCTACCCTTTCCAAACAGGATTAATTCAGGTTTAATATATAATTTAAGTTTCGACTGCAAGCTAGCAATCATTGTTCAGTCTCGTTCCCTGTTGAAATGTATTACGCTTAATTGGATTATAGATTTAATATAAACGAAAATTATTGTATCTGCAGTATTCAGCCTACATACTCTACAGCTTATTTAGACAAAACTAATTATATGTAACAATCCGAATTAATGAATTACTAGTATTACCTGTTTGGACCCTAGTAGGATGAATTATCGTTATTAGGGCATAAAGTCTCTCCAGTACTAAATTTAGTTATTCGTGACATTATAAATAATTAATATAATATTTGTCGATACTAGTAACACCTACCAGATATATACTAGCCCTCGCCTAACTATTCTTAACCTTAAACCTTACTATTTAAGCTTTCAACCCTTTCACTAACTCGGTATTTCATCCAACACACTGAATACATATTGCTGTAATACGCCTATCTATGAGTAGGAGCTCCATTAATTTTGATGTAATTCAGGTACCGGGAATTGTATTAACGAGAATGCATAGAAAATATGAAATTACTATTTTCTCTTCCTCTTCCCTGCTTGGTTAGCTCAACAGAAATAATGCTGTGGAATTTACAAAAATGAAATAAAACTGAGAAATCTCAAGATACATCCATGCATTCAAAAACATTTTTCTTTCATACGCAATAATCTCTTACACTAAAAAAAAACAGTTTACGGCTTAAGTTCATACTAAAAATTATTCAGAAACGTTACCTATTCATTAAAATAATCCATACCTAATCTTTGTTAACAGGTACAAAATCTTCTTTAATGTATATGTGGATAATTTGCCTATCTTTTATTACCCCGCTCGTGAGTGTAATTAGCCAATGACGCTGCACAAATAATTTAGCAAAGGTCAAAATGCTTCGAAATCTAACCTCAAAATTTTGCTAGAAATTATCCTCTTACAAAAATAATGTATATCATACTAAGAGCTTATTCTAGGTTATGGTACAAATATTTAAATATTCTTGAGGTTACAAAGAAATCCAAAATTTATACTTTTAGTTATTGTCAAAAAGCGTTTATCCAACTCTTTTTTCTGTCGTTATTACCGGCATTAAATACTTCCTGGTTCCATCTCAAATTGACGTTAAATACCAGTTTACAAAAGTGCATTTATTGTTAATTGAATAAAATCATAAATTCTGATCTTCTACCAAGATTATTTATATTATTATGATAAAGCTCATTTATACTTTATTATGCTTGGTAACTTTATGTTGCTTGTGGAACGCTAATGAAATGGATTTCAGACAACTCATAGCGTATAAGATTCATGTCGTAAAATAATCTAAGTCATGGAACCTTGCTTTGAATCTTACATGTTCTATTTAGTTTGTCACGTTTATCGTGGCAGCCACGTTGGGAGCCAAATCTATGCTACGTTGGCTCGTAGCCGTGCGTAACACGAAGAAAATCAAAGAAATGACCGGGCTCAATCGGAGATTAGGGGGGGTTGTAGAAAGCAGACCCACATATAATGTATGCGGCTGTAAGGAGTTAGTAACAATACCTGCAATAAAAAAATTAGAATAGCAAACCAGCAATAAAAAAAAATTAGTCCGGCAAACCTGAAATAAAGAAAAAGCATAGCATGCTGATCGAGCATAGATTGTTCAGTACTTTGTAGAATGTAAAAAAAAACTGTTTGGATAATCTATATTATATAACAACGGTAAAAGCAATACAAAAATTTTTAGTACAAAGTGAGGTAATATTGGGGAGTAGCAGAAACGTTTCCTCACACACCAATTAAACATAAATAAGACAAAATTTTAACAAAAAAATAAATAGGTAAGCACAATTGATATGAGTCATCCAGTATTGTCGATTCTTCTTTTTTTTTTTAAATAGCATGCAAGTCTATGGTAAAAGGTATCACAACGACAAAGATATGGCAAAACAACGGATAGATATTTAAAGTAAGAATAAGTAGGAAATAGTTCAACTTACAAAAAGTCCTTCAGTAACGCTTCCTTGCAATTGAAGTGTGGGATTCACGATGTCCGGCACTAACGCAGCACTTCACTCTTGACTGGGAGGGTGTTGATGGAACTTATCACACGTTACCCTAATCACACCTACGTATTTCACTGGTGTTAGCAGCAGACATTATCACGCGACGGAACTATGTAGCATTGATAAATTTCTTGTTAATTCTATTTCCTGAGACAATAATTTCGAAATATTTTGTAGCACTAGTTTAATTTCAACTGGGAACAAATGTATATTATTTTCATAAACATCCAAAAAGCAGTGAGAAACTTCAACCAATACCTTTGTAAACCGGTCATCTGTTATATTTCGCAAATAACGAAATTTGCGCAAACAATGATCTGTTTTAGATTCTTTGGGGTTAGAAAATTCAGAAACTACAGTATCAACTGTATTTGGATAATCCAAAGTATGCACTACTCTGATAAAAAAAAGGACCGCGAAACTAGATCGCACACACAGTTTAAGTATCAAAAGACAAAAGCACCAAAAAACCACAATGAGTAAAGCACGTGTATCACTAAAGTAAGTCCGTAAAATGTTCCGTAAAACACGTGCGTCGACCAAACACGTTCGCCTATCAACCATACTACTTCAATCGGAATTAGCACTACACTTTCTACAGTTAATATACAACTTTTATTTCACAAGAAAAACAACTAAAATCGTGCCGTGCTTGTTCATGAACAATTCGAAAATTGATCCCGCATTAATTCTCACTATTGTCAAAGCAAAGAAGAAGCAGTATTTTTAACGTAATTAATATATAGGAACTAAGAACAAACTACAACTACTCATCTGTTTATTCAACTCGTTCTATTACAACCTCTTATCGTCTATTATCTAGACTTGTATATCCACATAAGGAACAAAATCTATACGAACGGCAAGACAAGAACGATGCAATCCACTCATTATAATACGATGCATTCGCCTAAGGAGTTAATAAATATAAAATATAGAAATAGTAGTTACAGAAATGTATTTACTAATTGGAAAAAGCGTAGAATGTTAAGCTATAAAAATGCACGTTACAACTTTAGAAAGAATTAATTTTAAATTTCGAATACTAAATGTCGAATACAAAATGAATCTTGCATGTTGTTTGCCTTAAGGAAGAATGAATAATCCGTTGTATTTCAGTACCTGTTTATATACAAAAAGTTTAACTACGTCCCTTTTCTCCAATCGATTTCAGATTTATTTCCAAGGATTAATCACCCTGAATGATGTAATATATACGCCGTTTTCGGAATTTATGATCTAATTAGTGTAAAGCTGTCGCGGTTGTTGAGATTTATGCCTGCCGTAAAGCGCCATCTATCCTTTTTTAATGCAAGAAGTTGATTTTCGCGTTTTCCTTCTTTCTTATTGTAATTGATAGAGCAATTAAATTGATCTTATATTACTTTATATAGCTTTTTAATTGCCGAGTGTTCCTTGAATCAGAACATTTGTTTATTGATTGAAAATAATTGATTTTTAAAACAGTACTAATAAAATCTTATTAAGTAACCAAAAATTCTAGAAATAAAATATTTTGTTTAAAACTCATAGTGTTATTTTTTGACTAAAATAAATATTTTATTTCTGGTTTTACACAATCTATCTACACTCGAAATTTATCTAGTATTTTTTAAAAGTGTATGCAAGTCACCTGTGTTCTACAAGATTATATTCTTTATAAGTGCAATAAGATTTGCTTCCACGGCAATTTAAACATGTTCTAGGGAATATTTTATACACGAAAAATAAATTACATAATTAATTAGGCTCGCAATTACATTAATTATTGTAAATGCAATTTACCTTTCAGTAATGCAGTGCATTACGTTTTCAATAAATAACGCACATATCTTAAATGAGACCCGTTTTACTAAGTATGACTGTTTACACAAGCTTGAAATGGATTAACTATGTTAGGAAATGATATTAAGAAGATATTAAGAAGATTATTGATTTACATTTTAACAGGGTACGGTTTTTAGTTTCGCATATCTTTTCATACTCTGCAATAAATGCAGTACACAGGTTCTTATTATACATTTAATAAAGGCTTCATTTTATGTGCTAATAAAATATGCTTATTTTTATACAGAGTAGAACAATTAAATATTGAAAAATTCTAATTTTTCGCGTTTTCTTCTCTTTGGGTGGTAATTTTTCATAGAATTTGGCGTTCAATGACATCTCTTGACCCTCTTATCACCTCAGTATATAATATATCATGTTGGAAAAATCGAGTTCCTTAAACATATTTTACTAAAACTTTTTTTTTAAGTTTTACCCATTATACAGATAAGACAAGAAATACTGTAAATACATATATTGTATAATCATTTGCTTGTTTTCTCGTGTAACTGCTATGCCATATTTTTTGCTTATAACTTTATAACCAACGAATGATAATACTCATACATTTATTTTGAATACTAAAAATACGTTATTAGCACAAATTGTTGTATATTTTCAAATTATCACATCCTGAATACAGTGCAAATGCAGTGCAAGTTACACGCATAAGAAAACATTAAAAAATTAAAATCACATAGTAGTTGTGTAAGTATCCTCTGATCTTATTAGAAAACCTTAAGGCAGGATTGTTTGCGGTGCATGAATTCTAAATTGTTAGAAATACATTAAACAAAGATGTGTACACTGTTCTACATCACTTTTAGTTAATATAACGGGAGCGTCCTTTTACGCAGGAGTCGCTCGAGTTACCATTGCAATGGCATCCAATAGTTACGTCATTGTTATTATAGAGTTAGATCGACAAATATGTTATATACACACGTCTTTATTGTTTAATTGGTATCCATAATTCATTTAAACAAAATGTGAACACATAACTTTCTTATTACGTTTACCATGTCAACACCAAGCCCTAATGAGTAATTTTGCTTTTATGTCTAAGGTATTCAGAACATACGTAAAATAGTTAAAGGTTCATGTCAAGAGAGCAAAGGCAGTACACTTATTATAATAGCAATAATTCGATAATTAATATAATAAACATTGTAGAAGATGTATGTACATACTGTAATAATAACTAGTGCTACGTACCTAGACGTAGCCGGAAAAAAGTATATACCAGGCTAACTACCAACCGCGGAGAGTGGAGGGATTCGCCTACATACCAAAAGAACAAAAAAAAGAAAGTACATCGCCCACGATTATCTATTAACAAAATAAAAACAAATAAAGGATTCTGTACAAACAAGCAAAAGAAATAAATTTAAAATTACTATTTTACAGCAAACAATTATATTACACGGACAATTTAGGAATCTAGATACGAAGTGCGCATCTCGTATTTACACAAAATAAAATTAATCAGTAGTTAATCAATCTGTGAGAGCTCTTGTCAAGCGTTTTTGAAATTTCACCTAATACTTTTTGTAAAATAACTAATTAGTAGGAAAGAATTAACGTGTGGGGGCTTTTGGCAAACATTATTTTTAAATTGTACAGGTTACCGTCTGTAAAATAAACCAATCAGTAGCAAAGAATAAGTGTGTGTCTGTCACACATTTTTAACAATGGCACGTCACTCCTGTAAAGCGAAAATATCGATTCGCAGCAACAAACAACAGTTTTACAGTGTCAATGTTACTTGTTACCTAACTACACCCAAACGTTGATACGGAATATGCCATTGACACACACAAATGAAAATAAGTTACATACTTGTCGGTGTCCGGATACTTAGCTCGCAAGCCGTCGGGGGTTAGTCAGCATAGAAACACCGCGGTATTCAGGATTCATGCACCCTGCCATCGTAACTACAGCTGGGATCTACGGACAAAAGCAGTTGGTCTACAGACAAAAGTAGTTGGCCTACATAAAGAAAGAACCCATTTGGCCTCCAGCTGAAGAAAAGCGCATACACGCAAGACACCTCCTAGTTGTCGAACAGAAAAACGTGAATCGCTTTTGAAATACGGTGACGAATAAATGTAGAAAATATTTCGGCGTACAAGCTGTAGAATCACATTCAACAATGGTTCAACTAACAGGAATTCGAACGGCAAATCCTCGCTTGTCAAAACGCGATTCAAACTCGGAAAACCCGGGTTATATCGGATAGTGCGCGACCTCATTTCAACAAGTCGCTACATTGGAACAATAAAGAAAACCATTATACGGCGGTCGTAAGGTATACCAAAATAACTGGTACCTAAAAACATGATATAACTATTTAATTGTAGCATAAACTTGTCGTTTTAAAGCAACCAGATTTAAATTGAGAAATTTATTTGAGAGCGGGTATTAAATTAACCAAGGAAATTTTAAAAACAAAATTGGAACAGTAGATAATACGTAAAGGTAAAATCAAATTATAATTTTCTTCTTTTCCAATGCTGCGGATGGGTTGCCATTTGGGGCAAGCAGTTAAACATATAAATAATAAATTTATTTAAAAGGTTAAATACAAGAACTGTATACAATTAAAATCATATAAAGTTGTTTTATGCCTACTGCTGACCATTTGAACCATGGTAATTGATGTGGAGGAAAATCTATACTACACACTGCGGTGCAAACAACTGTAGCATCTACCTTCCTTACCGACAGAAACATACGATAAAAACTTCACATATTCAAAGTCAGCTCCTGAGGCGACGGTAGTCGTCTTATAGAGCATCCATTTTTGCAATGTGTGGAATATACGACATGTTACGGGAGGTGGACATCTTCACTGACAAACAGGCAGCACGCAGTTTACGTACTCACCATATTGTACATATTCACTTAAATAGCGTCTTCTCGTAGATAGGGTTTCAAAGTGGCTGTGGTATTTGCATCATCCCAGTGTATGGAACCAAAGGGAACAATCCCAAGAGCAACTATCTCGATGTAACCATCGCAGTAGGTGACCTTCAGTTTTGATCCTAAAATAAAAAATTATAGATTGAGTAATTATTATAATATAATTATGCTTCTCGTATGTGATTTTGGGAAGAATTTTTAGTTGACCATGAACTTATTACATAATATATTATTCCTTTAGTAATTAATATTTTCAAAATACTACTAAGAAAATGATAGTAACTTATACTGTTTAAACACTTTGACTACTTTGCTACGTGCAGCGACGTAGTCAACAAAAAAAGACAACAAAGAAGAAAGAAAGAAAAATTGACCGGGCTCAGTTGGTGAGTGGGCTTGAAATAAAAATAAATTATTAATCGCTCCGTACAACCCTGTAGGAGAAATCCCCGCCTGCAGTTATACCTAAATAAAAAACACAAAGGAAATGACACATTAACAAAAGAATTCTAATTAGCATAAAAAGGAAAAGAAACATTACAATGGGCATTAACCAGGTTTAAGTAAGTGAGAATAAACCATATGTATTAGTATTTGCTAGCTAGTGTATTTTTATGCCAGATTTCTCAAAATTTCGTTTAGTAATCAGAATATTATGATACCTCACATAGGCTCTGATAATGCTAACATATAACCTACAATTACAAAGACAATGGCAATAACGTCTTCCAATGTGTCACCAAGTTTTTATCCCATTCCCGCATTAATAGATAGTAGTTAAAGTTAAGCATAATATAGTAATCCCATGGCAATCGATCCCAGTATCATAAATCAGTTTTGTACATACAATTAATTCAAGACTTGTATGAGCCCCAAACAGTAAAGTTTAAGTGGACAGGGTCTCAACACAAGCAGGAAAGAAACACTCACCCACGTCTCTACGGTGTTGGATCTCTCGTTCGCTCTTCGAACCGGAGCGGGCCAGATGGACCTGAGATCACGTAACGAGTGCAGCCTTCTATACCCCAAGGAGCGACAATTCAAGGGACTATCGTGTCCCCTGCAGGAAGCACGCTGTAAGACGTGAGCGAAATTTTCATAAACAAAAACGGAACGAAGAATATAGCAATTGCGGCGAATGTTTTTTAACATTTTGAAAAGTGAACATAAATTCGTTGAATTAAACAACCAGAGCTCCAAATCATATTGTGGTTATCAAAAAGCGTGATTAGGAAACTTGGAAACACGCTTTAATCGAATAGTACGCGACTTAGTGTGACGAGTCCTTTGATTCCAACCATAGAGAAAACAATTATACGTTATCGGAATGTTTAACAAATTAAAGAATACCTAAAACAATGTATTGACTTATTTAAATTTTATCATAAACTTGTCGTTTCCAATCAAATAGATTTGAGTTAAGCAATTATTGTAAAGCGGGCTTATGATGAACAGGTAAAATATACAGGATGTTGATGAAGGATTTAAGAATAGCAACGGAATTGATTTAACTGAAAATCTTTATCTTGCCTAAATGCGTTCTAACAACCAAGGCATTTATTGACAACAGTTCTTATCTTAAGTTATCATCTTGCACACGGACGTAAGCAATATCTCCATCGGAAATAAACTATCCCAGATACAAAACGAGCAAGAGGGGGGTAATTGAGTACTTTAGTCAGATACTCTTGAAACCATTACAGTGTAAACTCACTATCTATTATTTATCACAAGATTTGTCAAACAAATTTAAGCAATTTCGTAGTTTGTACAAAACTCTTTACAGATAAAGGTATTGCGTCATTAGTACACTTCTTCCGTCAGACAACAGGTAACAATTTTCTTACTATAATGCACACATAGCTTCGTACATAAGTAAGCTTTTCCACGACAAACAGATTGCAGTTTGATGTACGAAAATATCAAGTATTGTCGAAATCAGGAAAGAGTGAATGCACGTCATCAACCGTATTCGTATGCATCAAGATTAATCAATTGACTTTAATAAAGATTTCAAGAAATATTCCCATTGGAGGATTAACTAGTTTCCGATACTGTTTAATAATATAATGAAAACAACAAAATATAAAAGCAAACCCAAATATAAAGGCGCAGTTATAAGTTATGGTTATGTTATGTATGTTGTATTAAAAATGACGTGTTAAAAAACCGCACAAATCAACTTAAAGACTTCATTAATATAAGTGTAATATAGTTAAGACATGCGACAGTTTACTGTTCCCATTCTTTACGTATTATAAACTCCACAGCGTAAGTCGTTACTAAGCTACTTTGCTCGAAACACGTGCAACGTGTATTCTTTCTTTCTCTTACATGTTAAATACGGCCATTGTAATGCGGAAGTATATCTTGAATTGAATCAGAAGTTAATGACTTGCATTCATTCTTTACTGATTTCAACTGTAGACAATGTGTTTAAAGATTATAAGTTATTATAATTAGCTTATTAGTATTTTGAAAATATTAATAACCAAAGGAATAATATATTATGTAATAAATTCATGGTCAACTAAAAATTCCTCCCAAAATCACACACGAGGAGCATAATCACATACTAATAATTACCCAGTTTATTATTTTTTATATATATTTGTATTTATTTATACATTTTTTATTTCTTTAATTAAAACGCGATCCTTTTGTTATTAAACAATCTAATAATCATGGTTTTCGTTAAACTAAGTAATACTTTTATGCAAAACATTTCGCGAATATTTTCTATACAAATAAGTACCTAAGCAATTTGGCTCTTCTCGAATTTTCTTTAATTTTCTCGAAGGCAGATATTTATCATATAAAGTAATACGATCTTGCTATGATCTTTAATCGCATCAATATATATATATATATATATATGTTGCGTAGTATATTCATGGACGTATTAATATGAAAATAAAAATATTTAGAAATCTTGTGGGGTTTATTTCGTCCAAATATAATATTTATATAAATGTCATTTTAACTGACGTTTCGGAAAATATGTTTCCTTAAACTTAGTTCTGAAAATAATTTAAAGGTTACAACATTTAGAGAATTTCTTATATCTAAACTTACATTTACTTGACATATGATTGTTGATGTTATAGTTTATGAAATTTGTACATTATTTTGTTTTCATAGAAAATGCTATACTAACTAGGTTCTAATACTAAATTTCTAACAGATAATTATAATTAGAAGTTTAAAATATAAAAAAATTGAAAGCATTGTAAAAGAAAAAATTGTTGTTAAATAATAATAATCTACTATAAACATTAATAATACTTTTAATTATATCTAATTCTTAATTTAACTTCGATGTATATGTGTGGGCGTTACTACTGTCTGAGTGTGGTGGATAATAAATATGTCTTTTTAGTGTATGTAATGGTTTTATGATTATTTTAGTTAGGGTAAGTGGTAGTGTTATTATAAATTATTAAAAGAGAATAGAAATGCGTAACTTTTGTTTAGGTTATCTATATCGTTTTTAAAATTAATAGTGTTGGGTTGTTTTTGTATATGGTAGCTATCTAGAAATAGTCTATTTTTATATGTTTTCTATATCCAATATTTTTGTATTGACAAAGTCTGCTTGGTGGTGATAATCATTTAAATGAATAGATAAAGCACAAAAGCGTTTATTTAGTTTTCGGTCACTTTTATGTTGTGTAATTCTATTTCTTAACCACTGTTTGGACTGACCTATATATTGTTTGTTGCAACTGCAGGGGATATTATATATGATGTTGCTTTGTAGTGCTTTTGGAGTTTTGTCTTTGATTTTTGTAAAACTGCGTTTGATGTTATTTTCATATTTAGTTGAAATTTTAATTTTTGAAGTTTGTAACATTTATATTAAAGATGGTGTTAGTTGTTGTATGTACGGTAGTGTTTTATATTTGATAGGTTGAGATTGTATATTTTTAGGCTGTGACTGTTTTGTTTGGTAAATCAATTTATTGGTTAATTCTTTAGGGTATCCATTGTTTAATAGCGTCTGTTGTAGATGTTTAAGATTTACTTCAAGGAAAATCGGATTACAAATTTTTGTAATTCTATCTTTTAATGTTAAGGCAGCATTAATTTTGTGATTGAAGGAGTGGTTTGATTTGAAATTTAGATATCGGCCTGAATTTGTAGGTTTCTTGTATATATCAAATATAAGTTTATTATCAGAATCTCTAATAACCATTGTATCTAAAAAATTTATTTTTCTATTATTTTCAATGTCAATGGTAAACTGAAGTTTTGGATGAAATTTGTTAAATACCGTAAAAGTTTCTTCAATTTTGTCTTTTGGAACAGAACAAATTATGTCATCTACGTACTTTACAATAAATTCTAGTTGAAAGGATAACTGTGGTTTTATAGTATCGATCAATTTGTCCATAACTATTTGAGCAAGAATTGGTGAGATCGGGGAACCCATGGGATGTACCAGATATTTGTTGATAAAATTGATTTTGGAATGTAAAGTGTGTATTATTGATCACTAAATATATACTACTAATAAATAGGTTAAGTGAAAACTTACAATGTTGTTTAATTACATCCCACTTTTCTTTCAAAATACTAATAATTAATTCTGTCGGTATGTTGGTAAATAAGGATTTGACGTCTAATGATATTAAAATATAATCGTTAAGAATAGCATAATTTGTATAGAGCTTGACAAATGTGTAAGAATCTTTGATGTTATAACTGGACTCAAATGGAAATGCTGTGCTTAAGATTGTGGATAGAAATGACGCTAAGTTGTACGTTGGGGTCATACATAATAGGTCTGAGTGATAGTTCGGGTTTGTGAATTTTTGGGAGTCCGTAGTATTTGCCTGGAATGGAGTTATTTTGAGTAAGTTCATTCTTTTGTTGTTTTGTGATACTATTCTTAGATTCTAATAATTTAAGGTGTTCATTAACTTTCTTTTGTATCGTATAAGTTGGATGTTTGTTTATCAGTTATAACATCAAAGATTCTTTCACATTTGTCAAACTCTATACAAATTATGCTATTCTTAACGATTATATTTTAATATCATTAGACGTCAAATCCTTATTTACCAACATACCGACAAAATTAATTATTAGTATTTTGAAAGAAAAGTGGGATGTAATTAAACAACATTGTAAGTTTTCACTTAACCTATTTATTAGTAGTATATATTTAGTGATCAATAATACACACTTTACATTCCAAAATCAATTTTATCAACAAATATCTGGTACATCCCATGGGTTCCCCGATCTCACCAATTCTTGCTCAAATAGTTATGGACAAATTGATCGATACTATAAAACCACAGTTATCCTTTCAACTAGAATTTATTGTAAAGTACGTAGATGACATAATTTGTTCTGTTCCAAAAGACAAAATTGAAGAAACTTTTACGGTATTTAACAAATTTCATCCAAAACTTCAGTTTACCATTGACATTGAAAATAATAGAAAAATAAATTTTTTAGATACAATGGTTATTAGAGATTCTGATAATAAACTTATATTTGATATATACAAGAAATCCACAAATTCAGGCCGATATCTAAATTTCAAATCAAACCACTCCTTCAATCACAAAATTAATGCTGCCTTAACATTAAAAGATAGAATTACAAAAATTTGTAATCCGATTTTCCTTGAAGTAAATCTTAAACATCTACAACAGACGCTATTAAACAATGGATACCCTAAAGAATTAACCAATAAATTGATTTACCAAACAAAACAGTCACAGCCTAAAAATATACAATCTCAACCTATCAAATATAAAACACTACCGTACATACAACAACTAACACCATCTTTAATATAAATGTTACAAACTTCAAAATTAAAATTTCAACTAAATATGAAAATAACATCAAACGCAGTTTTACAAAATCAAAGACAAAACTCCAAAAGCACTACAAAGCAACATCATATATAATATCCCCTGCAGTTGCAACAAACAATATATAGGTCAGTCCATACAGTGGTTAAGAAATAGAATTACACAACATAAAAGTGACCGAAAACTAAATAAACGCTCTTGTGCTTTATCTATTCATTTAAATGATTATCATCACCAAGCAGACTTTGACAATACAAAAATATTGGATATAGAAGAAACATATAAAAATAGACTATTTCTAGAAAGCTACCATATACAAAAACAACCCAACACTATTAATTTTAAAAACGATATAGATAACCTAAACAAAAGTTACGCATTTCTATTCTCTTTTAATAATTTATAATAACACTACCACTTACCCTAACTAAAATAATCATAAAACCATTACATACACTAAAAAGACATATTTATTATCAACCACACTCAGACAGTAGTAACGCCCACACATATACATCGAAGTTAAATTAAGAATTAGATATAATTAAAAGTATTATTAATGTTTATAGTAGATTATTATTCATCATCATTAGGTCTTCAGTCCTGGAACTGGTTAGACACGTACCCTCATTGTTTCCTATTCAGAAGTAATCTACACATTTCCCTGAAATTTGCAGTCTGCATCTATCACTATCTGATCTAGGTCTACATCTACCTCCGTTTTCCTATCTCTGCTTGTAATATATCCCACACTATTGCCCAAAAATGCCTTAGAACGTATTCTGTCCTTGTATTTCTTCTATTTTTTTTTCCACAGATATCCTTGTTCCCCTACATTTCTGTAACCTATTTGTTATTAACTTTGTCTGTACATACTATCATCTTCATACATCTGAAGCACAGCAGTCCAAAAGGCTGCCACCGTTTTTCTGTCGGCTTTTCCTACTGCCCGTTATTTCATAGGCATACTGTGCTGTGCTCCACACATATGCTTTCAACAATTTTCTTCTTGTTTCTATGTTTGTTGTCTTTCATCATAGGCGCTGTTCTTTCTTGTTCGATGTAGTTCGGTCCCCTTCTAGAATTTTACAATTATATACCCTATTTCTCCGACACTGAGTGGTTGTGAAGGGGGGTATGCAGCCTGTGGCTGCCAAGTTCCCCCAGCACTTAAACATTTACCGATTTAATATTTTTTCCAATATATCTTTTCGCACATTCACCATTAGTTGCAGATATTTCACAACCAACACCTGTAATTGTTTATAATAATCATCAGATTTATCTGCGCTTATTTTTTTGTCATTAGATTTTCTGTCTTAAAACTGGTTGGACACGTACCTGCACTTATTTATATTCTGAGCTAGCCTACACAGTTCCCTGAAATTCTCACACAGCCTGTATACAGCTCTGTTCTCCTTCTATTGTTTTCTAATTTTGTGCCCTATTTCACAGAGATTCATTGAAGGGGGTTAAGCAGCCTCTAGCTGCCAAGATCCTCCAACACTTAGACATTTGCTGAATTAATAGTTTTCCAGTAAATCCTTTCACACAATTAAACATTATTCGAGAATATTGCCCAACCAATACTTGTAGTTGCTTATGATAATCATCATGCTTAAGTACAGTTGTTTTTTTCGTCATTAATTTATCCATCTTGGAACTGGTTGGATGCGTAACTCCATTGATTTCTACTCTGAGCTAGCCTACACATTTCCCTGAAGTTCCTACAGCCTACATCTTTCAGTATCTGTGTGCAGTAGTCTAGCCTAGGTCTACCTCTATTTCTATTTTTCCTATCTCTGCTTCTAATATATTCCGCACTATTCCCTCAAGCCGTAGTATGTGGCCTATCATCCTATCTCTTCTATTTTTTATCGTTTTCCACATATTTCTTTCTACCCCTACCATTTTTAGTACCTCTTCATTCTTAACTTTGTCTGTCCATGATATCTTCATCATACGTCTGTAGCACCACATTTCAAATGCTTCTACCTTTTTCTTGTCCGCTTCTCCTACTGTCCAGGCTTCACAGCCGTACAGTGCTGTGCTTCACATATATATTATAAGCAATCTTTTCCTTGTTTCTATGTTTGTTGTCTTTGAACACAGTGGCTTTTTCTTGTTAAATGGAGCAAAACCTTGTGCTAATCTTTTTTTTATATCTTTTGCACTATTCCCATTTTGCATTATTTGGCTTCTTAGGTAGCAGACATCCTTAACCTCTTGTATTTTCCCCTCCTTTGCATACTAGTACTTTAGTTTTAGTTTTGTTAATTTTCATACCATATCTCTGTTAGAACCGTTTTGATTTCATTAAGAGCAGCTTCTAACTCTTCCTTTTAGAGATGCTAATACCGCTATATCATCTGCAAATCTAAGCATAGTATTTCCAAATGTCTTCCTGCAATTGACAGTATTCATTGCCTCTTCAATGTACAAGTTAAAAATGAATGGGGATAGATCACATCCCTGTTTCACCGCCTTCCTAATGTTTACTTCTTTATGTTCCTGCTATAATTTTATTAATGCTGTTTGCTATATATATATATATATTACTCATATTTAGACCAGGGTAGAAAATTAAATAATCACATCAAATAATTTTAATCACCGTGTATAAGGAATTTCATTAAATAATACGCGTTATTAAAACCATGAAGCATAAATAAACTCGGTTGTTTCAGTAAAATAAGAAATTTAAATTATTTATAAGACGCTTTATATCAAAAGAAGCAGTATTGAAAAGCTCTGCGTGTAATGTAATTATTCCTAAACAAAGAGAAATTACGTGCAAAGTTTATATTAATTAACTCTATTTAAGTAACCGGTAGTAAAACAAAGTGTACCTATAATAATTAATATTTAAGTTGTATTCGCTAAAAATGAAAAGGATAGAAATCAATTGGAGTTAATTAAACCGTTAATAACATATAATACCTATAGAAACTTGTAAAAAACCCAAGATTAAAATACCACGGAATAAGGCTCTGAGAATTAATAGTATGTTTAAACACCTGGGTTTATTTAAAAAGCTCATTCGGCGTAAATTTTGCAGATAATTAATGTTTCAAAGAATCTTGGGGAAAACGTCGCATAATAGTTACGAGAATTGCTAAAGCTGGGTATTTCACACTCCATGTGGACTAAAATAATCGATAATAAAGAATATCAAGTTGCACCAATAAGAACACGGTAGAGAAGGAAAGAGAAAATGCGTCAAGCAAAGACACATATTGTAAAAGGCGGGATTTAAGCAACGTCACGGGGGTCACAATTGGTTAAAAATAGGATGCAAATATCAGAGGTAGAACAACAATTTCTGTACAAAATCAATTAGTTTTTCTCGGACATGCTTGCGTGCCGTGTGAAAATTTTCTGAGATTTGAATGGGGCGAGTGAAAATTCGTAAAAATCGACGCGTGAGCGGCAGACTGGGAACATGGCATGAGAAATTCTTTAGAATTACCCGTTTTGGGGAACAGACCGACAGACAGGCTTTTTTGCTATATATACCGAGATGAAGATAAACAAGCTCTCTTAGACTCTTAGACTTTTGACGATTCGATGCGTTAAAAGCTCGTACATACGCGAATTGATTGAAGATATTAAACCGTGCATTTTAGTTTGATTAAATAATTTAAAGTTTGCTAGTATATTTTAGTGATTCAAAATAGCTTGTTATTTACGTGCTAACATGAATGTACTTCAGTGCACTTAGATGCAAGGTAATAAAATTTAGTTTCACTGTACCAATTAGAAAAATTTACAACGACGAATGTATACACAAAAGTAGGCAGTTTTGGCGTATATATTGGTGACAGAAGCATGAATTTCTTTGCTATTTTTCGGGGGTGTTAATAATTAAATGGTTCAAATACGTGTCTGGATCCATGAATCAAGGGTCAGATAAACACAGATGAGTTCCGGAAAGGCCCAGAAACGACTTTGAATGGATGGTGATGGAGCAAATTTTAAAAGCGTAGAGAATCAGAAGCCGTAAATATAATCCTGTTGAATGGTGTGATTAACTAAAGAAACGATACTTTGAAGCTACGAGGACAGTAACCTTCAGGTAAATTATACTATTTTGTTTGACATTTTTGTGTGTATTGAATGAATTTATAATTGATTTACTTTAAATGGACATTAGTGAAATTGTTCTAACCATAAAAGTTTAATTTTAAGATGAAATTTGCTTGTTTAAGTAAAAGGGTATTTTGTTTTGATGTTCGGGAATATGATGAAAATTTGGGTATGTCTTTGAGCTCAATTAGACGAACCTGGTTAATTAACGTAAAGGGTGGTAGATGCTCCTTTATACTCAGACTCCGGTCTGCTTATATTGTTATATTAATTAGTAGGCATCCAACAAGGACTTTAATTGTGGATGCACAGTAAAATGATAATAAAATTAATCTTGAAATTCTTTTAAAACTGAAATTTATGCTGAGTTTTAAATTTGAAATTTTAATGTATTCTGAATATTGATGTAAATAGAGTTAACGTTGATGTTTTTGGTAGGAATGTGTTTGTTTTTTATGAATGAGGAGGTTTATAACATTAGGTGAGCAGCCGAGGCGAAAAGCGTAGTTCACGGATTTTAAAGGTATCACAGCATTTCTTGACGCCCAAACTGTGGGGCTCGAATGTTTTTTTGGAAGGGCCAGTACCTGCAGATATGAGAAGATTCACAGCATTTCTTGGCGACCACAACGTGAGGGCTCGAGTTCCAAATAAAATTTTGATATTTTATTCCAGGAAACTGGCGATCTGAGAGAGAGAGTTTCTGGTTGTGTATAAATTTAAGAGTATTTTAGAGTGTGTGAGTGATTTGAACGTATGCAGAGAAAGGAGTGGTTAAGGAGTCAAGGAGTGAAATTGGAAGTGACGATAGTGCATTGTGTGAGAAAATTTCGAAAATGGAAGAAGCTGGAGGCAGTAGAGATCAGTCGAGGACGGAATCAGGGATCAAGGAAACGAGATGATAATGAGAATGCTAGAGAGGATGAATGAAGAATCGAATAGAGCGAGGGAGGAGTCTAACAGAAAATTAGAACAGCTAAGCGATGAATCGAATAGAGCGAGAGGACTCAAATCGAAAATTTGACCGAATGAGTGAAGAATCGAACAGGAAGTTAGAGGAGATTAGTCAGAAAATAGATAAGACGAATCAAGAAGTTTCAGAATTTAAAATAGTCTTACCGTAAAGATGGGGAAGTTAAAATAGGGTTGATAAAATGAGCGTGATATTACAGGTCTTCGACAGGAAATGGGACATTTAAGGTCCGAAGTACGCATTTTTGTGAAGAAGAGATTAATGTAAAATGACTGAAATGACGGACTCATGTAGGGATCAGTTAGGCAGGGTAGAACGCGAAGTTAGTAGTATTAAATACAACATGTCAAATTTAACGGGGATGGTCCCAGATTTTCTACAGGTGGAGTATCATTGGACCAACACATGAAGTTTTATGGCGATAACAGGGTAAATCCACAAATTTTTATTAATAGTGTAAGAAATCTAGTGGGAAATTTATTTGACGAACAGACTAAACTAAATACGATAAAGGCTTTATTAAAGGACAACGCGGAAGCATGGTACAATTTAGTAGGACAGGACATAGACACGTATCAGGACTTTGAAGACAAATTTTACAACATTACTGGAGTGATCACAAACAGGATCAGATTAGGGACGACTTGATTACAGGAAAATTTAAGGGAGAGTTTGCAGGTTCTAGGAGCAATATGCCATCCGCAAGTACAGTGTGGCCAAACAACTGAATCCACCATTGACGGACAGACAGATTATTAAGTACTTATCACGACATTTTGAACTGGAAATTAGACAACACGTGGCCTTACAAAACATCACAGAACGGGAGACATTTTAGAGTATTTGCAGAGATATGACGATGTATGTGTAGGACGGACAAGAGAGATACGAGAACGAAACGTTAACACAGTTAGGTTTGACAACAGGACACCGAATTATCCGAGACGGCCTGACTACAACAGAAATTTTCGACCGAATTGGGAACGACGAGGACAGGAATACAGGAGCAATAGTGCGACTAGGGGACCGACGCCAAGACCTAGTTACACGCGACAGAACAGTTTACCGGAAGTAAACAGGACTGTGACCAGCACGCCGAATAGAGACAGGGACACGGATATTAACACGAGGAGGACGTACGCACAGGTTGTAGAAGGACAACCAGGACCAAGCACGGAAAACAGGATGAGACAGGATTTTAGAACGTGACAGACCACTAGATTTCTGTGTAAATGTATACGAACATCCACGTAAATTTTTCAAAATTGAGGAGGAAGTAGAGCCAGAAACTGAGGAAAAATTATGTTTGCCAATTGTTAATTTAGAAATTTTGAGAATAATGTAGAAGTATTACTTGATACAGGGGCAGAGGCGAGTTTAATATCGGAGGAATTCGTCAGCAAAATTAGGGATAAGGTTTGTGATAGAATTATGCCTATAAAACGTAGCCATTTAGTAGCTCCAAATAAAAAGAAGTTTGCTGTAGTAAATAGTGTTGTGGTGCTTAGGATAGATATAGGAGATTTAAGCTGTGAACAGGAGTTTGTAATTGTACCTGGACTGAAGTTTCAGAGCATTTTAGGTGTTGACTGTATGATGAAGTTAGGGGTTTTGATAGATATGGAAAGGAAGGTAATAAGGATTAAGGATAGGGTAGTGCCATGGAAGGGCAGTTATGAAGTCACAGAGGATGACACTGGGTTTAGTATTAATGTAGTAGAGGTGGAGGATGATGAAGTTAAACAGATCAACACAATAAGATGTCCAGAGGATAGGAGAGTAGAGGTTCAAGCTTTAGTACAAAACATGCAGAAGTAGTGGGGGTAGAAGCAACAGCAGCATATCGGGAGCAGGTGAAGGCAGAATTAAATAAATTTTGATGAGGTTAAGTGGCAAGTTTATTTTTAATAAGGTAGATTTAAGGAATTCATTCTGGCGGATTCCGTTACACAAAAATTCTAGAAGGTACATAGGATTTTCCGTAGAGAAAAATCGATAATGTTAAGGTAGTATCGTTTGGTTTGTCGGCAGAAAGGAAACAATAATAAATGAGAAACAGACAAGTGTAGGGCATGAAAAGAAGCAATATGTAAGAGTCAGGATAATAGGGATGATAAGTTTATGGTATGTGAGATAACAAGGATGTTAAGTGTAGATATAGAAGGGGGAGAGATAGGGATGAAGAGTATTAGGATGGTAAGAAGAAAGACATGGAGGGTCAAGAAGAGAGTTAGATTTAAATAGGATAGGGAGAGAATAGGTGTATATAGAAAAGTAGAAGTAAGTGTTTATAGAAAATAAAGCTAGGTATAGGATAAATATGGGAGATAATTAGAAATAGGTTTAGGATGAGAATAAAGAGTAAATGTAGGAAGAAAATAAGATAGGTTAAGTATAGATATTTCTTATAAGATTAGTGGAGAGTTAGGAATAGAGTAAGAGTAGGATAGGCATATAGGATTAGGTAGGGGGAAGTAAAGTATGGTGAAGATTAGTTAAAAGTTAGGAATAGGATAGGTATATAGGATGTATATAAGATTAGATGGATAAGTAGGATGAAGTTAGGGATAATTTCAGTTTATAGAAGTAGGTGAGAGTTAGGAATAGGATAGGGATATAGGATAGATGTAAATATTTTTTGGATTGGAGACAAAGTAGGTAAGTTAGATAGATAAGGGTAGAGAGTGATAGGCAATTTTTTTTTGTAATTTTTTTTGTCTAAATGTTTTATATTTGAAGTCAAATAAGTGGGATTATTTGTATTCAAATAGGGGGAAAATACTCATATTTAGACCAGGGTAGAAAATTAAATAATCACATCAAATAATTTTAATCACCGTGTATAAGGAATTTCATTAAATAATACGCGTTATTAAAACCATGAAGCATAAATAAACTCGGTTGTTTCAGTAAAAATAAGAAATTTAAATTATTTATAAGACGCTTTATATCAAAAGAAGCAGTATTGAAAAGCTCTGCGTGTAATGTAATTATTCCTAAACAAAGAGAAATTACGTGCAAAGTTTATATTAATTAACTCTATTTAAGTAACCGGTAGTAAAACAAAGTGTACCTATAATAATTAATATTTAAGTTGTATTCGCTAAAATGAAAAGGATAGAAATCAATTGGAGTTAATTAAACCGTTAATAACATATAATACCTATAGAAACTTGTAAAACCCAAGATTAAAATACCACGGAATAAGGCTCTGAGAATTAATAGTATGTTTAAACACCTGGGTTTATTTAAAAGCTCATTCGGCGTAAATTTTGCAGATAATTAATGTTTCAAAGAATCTTGGGAAAACGTCGCATAATAGTTACGAGAATTGCTAAAGCTGGGTATTTCACACTCCATGTGGACTAAAATAATCGATAATAAAGAATATCAAGTTGCACCAATAAGAACACGGTAGAGAAGGAAAGAGAAAATGCGTCAAGCAAAGACACATATTGTAAAAGGCGGGATTTAAGCAACGTCACGGGGGTCACAATTGGTTAAAAATAGGATGCAAATATCAGAGGTAGAACAACAATTTCTGTACAAAATCAATTAGTTTTTCTCGGACATGCTTGCGTGCCGTGTGGAAATTTTCTGAGATTTGAATGGGGCGAGTGAAAATTCGTAAAATCGACGCGTGAGCTGCAGACTGGGAATATGGCATGAGAAATTCTTTAGAATTACCCGTTTTGGGGAACCGACCGACAGACAGGCTTTTTGCTATATATACCGAGATGAAGATAAACAAGCTCTCTTAGACTCTTAGACTTTTGACGATTCGATGCGTTAAAAGCTCGTACATACGCGACTTGATTGAAGATATTAAACCGTGCATTTTAGTTTGATTAAATAATTTAAAGTTTGCTAGTATATTTTAGTGATTCAAAATAGCTTGTTATTTACGTGCTAACATGAATGTACTTCAGTGCACTTAGATGCAAGGTAATAAAATTTAGTTTCACTGTACCAATTAGAAAATTTACAACGACGAATGTATACACAAAAGTAGGCAGTTTTGGCGTATATATTGGTGACAGAAGCATGAATTTCTTTGCTATTTTTCGGGGTGTTAATAATTAAATGGTTCAAATACGTGTCTGGATCCATGAATCAAGGGTCAGATAAACACAGATGAGTTCCGGAAAGGCCCAGAAACGACTTTGAATGGATGGTGATGGAGCAAATTTTAAAAGCGTAGAGAATCAGAAGCCGTAAATATAATCCTGTTGAATGGTGTGATTAACTAAAGAAACGATACTTTGAAGCTACGAGGACAGTAACCTTCAGGTAAATTATACTATTTTGTTTGACATTTTGTGTGTATTGAATGACTTTATAATTGATTTACTTTAAATGGACATTAGTGAAATTGTTCTAACCATAAAAGTTTAATTTTAAGATGAAATTTGCTTGTTTAAGTAAAAGGGTATTTTGTTTTGATGTTCGGGAATATGATGAAAATTTGGGTATGTCTTTGAGCTCAATTAGACGAACCTGGTTAATTAACGTAAAGGGTGGTAGATGCTCCTTTATACTCAGACTCCGGTCTGCTTATATTGTTATATTAATTAGTAGGCATCCAACAAGGACTTTAATTGTGGATGCACAGTAAAATGATAATAAAATTAATCTTGAAATTCTTTTAAAACTGAAATTTATGCTGAGTTTTAAATTTGAAATTTTAATGTATTCTGAATATTGATGTAAATAGAGTTAACGTTGATGTTTTTGGTAGGAATGTGTTTGTTTCTTTTATGAATGAGGAGGTTTATAACATTAGGTGAGCAGCCGAGGCGAAAAGCGTAGTTCACGGATTTTAAAGGTATCACAGCATTTCTTGACGCCCAAACTGTGGGGCTCGAATGTTTTTGAAAGGGCCAGTACCTGCAGATATGAGAAGATTCACAGCAATATATATATATATATATATATATATATTACTCATATTTAGACCAGGGTAGAAAATTAAATAATCACATCAAATAATTTTAATCACCGTGTATAAGGAATTTTATTAAATAATACGCTTTATTAAAACCATGAAGCATAAATAAATTCGGTCGTTTCAGTAAAAATAAGAGATTTAAAATCATGTACAAGACGCTTTATATCAAAAGAAGCAGTATTAACAAGCTCTACGGGTAATGTAATTATTCCTAAACAAATGGAAATTACGTGCAAAATTTATATTAATTAACCCTATTTTAAGTAACCAGTAGTAAAACAAAGTGTACACATAATAATTAATAGTTAACTTGTATTCGCTAAAATGAAAGGATAGAAGTCAATTTTAATTGGAGTTAATTAAACCATTATTAATAATAAGCATAAAAGTGTGAAAATCCAAGATTATAATACCAGAAAATAAAGCTCTGAGAATTAATATTATTTTGAACACCTGCGTAGTTTAAATATCACGTACGGCGAAAATTGGGTAGATAACAAATGGTTTCAAAGAATCTTGAAGAAACCGTGGCTTAATATTCACGAGAAGGTGCGATACGAGGTTATTTAACCCAGATAGTCCACATGGACTAAAATTTAATCGATAATAAAGAATATCAATTTGCACCAATACGAACAGGTTAGAAAAAGAAAGAGAAAATGCGTCTTCAAGCAAAGACACATATAGTAAAAGGCGTGATTTAAGCAACGTCACGAGGGTCACAATTGGTTGAAAATAGGATGCAAATATCAGAGGTAGAAACAACAATTTCTGTACAAAATTAATTAGTTTTCTCGGACATGTTTTCGTGCCGTGAGAAGTTCTGATATTTAAATGGGGCGAGTGAAAATTCGTAAAACCGACGCGCGAGCGACGGACTGGGAACATGGCATGAGAAATTCTTTAGAATTACCCGTTTTGGGGAACAGACCGACAGACAGGCTTTTTGCTATATATACCGAGGTGAATATAAACAAGGCCTCTTAGACTTTTGACTATTCGAAGCGTTAAAAGCTCTTACATCCGCGACTTGATTGAAGATGTTAAACAGTGCATTTTAGTTTGATAAAATAATTTAAAGTTTGCTCGTATATTTTAGTGATTCAAAATAGTTTGTTATTTACGTGCTAACATGAATGTACTTCAGTGCACTTAGATACAAGGTAATAAAATTTAGTATCACTGTACCAATTAGCAAAATTTACTAGGACAAATGTATACACAAAAGTAGGCAGTTTTGGCGTATATTGGTGAAAGACGCATGAATTTCTTTGCTATTTTTCGGGGGTGTTAATAATTAAATGGTTCAAATACGTGTCTGGATCCACGAAACAAGGGTCAGATATACACAGATGAGTTCCGGAAAAGCCCAGAAACAACTTTAAATAAATGGTGATGGAGAAAATTTTAAAAGCGTTGAGAATTAGAAGCCGTAAATATAATCCTGTTGGAATGGTGTGATTAACTAAAGGGACGATGTACATTAAAGCTACGAGGACAGTAACCTTCAGGTAAATTATACTATTTTGTTTGACATTTTGGTGTGTGTTGAATTACTTGATAATTGATTTACTTTAAATGGACATTAGTGAAATTGTACTAACCATAAAATTTTAATGTTAATGTTAAGTGAGGTGGGAAGACAGATTAAAGCGTGCAGTTTATTCATTCGATCCGTTTTCGTCTAGTGACAGCTTAAAACTTTTTGCAGTCTTTGATAAAATCCCCTTGTATCTGACGGTAAAAACTTTTGTATAGTCGAACCATGAAAGAAGTCGTCTGCGCCATCACTTGTATTCGTACGAATTAAGATGGAAATTTTAAGTCAATGTTGCATCTAGTTAATAAATACCTAGTACATATTCCGATTCGGAAGTTTCCGTCAAAACTTTTAAAACTTTAAAAAGTATATTCCATTTACAAAAAAACTAAGTAAGATATTCTATTTTAAAGAAAATGCATAATTTTACCAAATGTTAGCCTGCTAAGTATAAAGTTCAAAAATACAACACATACTCTTCTGTGTCGTTTTCCCAGATGAACGTGTTCACGTAGGTTTTTATTTAAAACACGTACAAATCGTATTACCATCTTTATCATATACATTCGTTAAGCTTTTAACTAATCTTAAACGTATGTTTTGAATTGAGTTAGACACCTATGACGTAGAGGACTTCTTTCGTGGTTTCTACTATAGTTGTGTATTTTAGATAAATATTTGTTAGAAATAGATCGTTTAAAATTTTGAACAAAAGTTTATACTATCACTTTTCTCCTTGACATTAAAAATCGATACCTAGGAGCCACATAACTTAACTAATCAATTAGTTCAACGTCTTATATGTTCCAAAATTGTATTGCTACTAATTGTATCTTGAAAGTAGTTTATGACCCTATTGGTAGGTACGTTGCACAGTTATTAATTTCCCTATACCTGAAACGCCGATTAAATTATTTCTATCTGAATTAATATTACAATAAACCAAATAATTGTTGTATGTGCTATAAATTACTAAGCTATAAATTCGCTTACCCATCATTTTTCAATAATACCGGAGTGATAGAAAGCGTGACCTCAAGGAACTCATTAGAGCCATACAAAACATAATAATATAAATCCCAGCAACGACTGTTATTTCACTTGAAAGGTATCGTTCGCTTCAACTTTTATCTAGATTTGAAAGCACAATAAGACCGTAATATTTGATTCACGTCGTTTCTATCCCAAGAGGTTGCTTATTACGAACGGCTTTTAAAGTAATCCAAGCAATCCCGCTGGGATTGGAAACCAATCATGCGGACGCGTTTTGGCTGTGCTTACCTTTGCCGAAACAAAATTAGTTCCGACCTAATCTATAATTTCGGTTTTGATTTAAAGCTAACATTAGAAGTTGTTAGTTTTGTTTGTATTAAACTTCGGCAGAATTAGTTACAATTAAAATCGAATTTTTGCAAATTGTGAAAATTTAATTAAATCTTTGTAAGCAAACGCGCTTGTCAAATTATGGGTATACTTGTTACTGACCGTGTTAAAGTGCCCAAAATATTACTTTTCTTAAAACTAGCTTACTTAATAGCAAGAAACGTCGGAAAAACCATACAAATTAAAACTTATATAAATACTTTTATTGATTCTCAAAATATTCCCCTTACATAGCTATACGAGGGTCGCCCTTTATATTTCTTGATTTTACCTCAAAAACAATTATTTATCAGCAAAAGTAGTTTATAGTTGTTGAAAAAGTTAATATAAAGTTCAATACACTTTTACATGCGTTGGAACCAATATTCGAGGCACTTTTTCCACCGTGATTAAAGCTATTTTAAAATATGACTTTTAAACGCATTAATAGCTTCTTTAGATGCCAAAAAACGTTGCCCTCGCCATTTATCCTTAATATGCGGGAATAAAAGGAAGTTATTGTGTGCCATATTAGGAGTATACGGTTGATAAACGATCAAATAGATGTTTTGAATGTTCAAAAGTTGACATACTTGAACCTATTTGTGGTAGATAGCATTGTAGTAGTAGAAAATAATCCGTCTTAAGCGGATGGTTTTCGTAATTTCTTCAAAGACTACTAATAAACAAATTCAGAATTGTGCGTTCTAGGTTTATCTGAAGGAACGCTTACGGCATGTCCAGTTTTTCTGAAAAAACGGCGACCATTTTCTACGAAGTGCTTCATGGACGAGCAACTTTTGTTAGGTTAGCCTCATTTTGAAAGACCCATACAGCTCATTGCTGTTTATTTTCGGATTTTTACGCGTAGATTTACGATTCTTCACCCGCTGAGATGTCGTAGTGTAACTCTAGCGCGTTGCTTAAGGAAAAATTAGATTATGGAAAAAAGTTTGTTAAATTTAGTTAGTTAAATAAGCTTTTAGCACAAAGGTAGCCTGCAAAATTTTAAAAATTGGTAGTTTACATTAAACAACGTTGCTAATTCAATATATTACTAACTTAGGATGAAATGTTTAAAAAGTAGGACACTCAGTTTATTAAATACAAGCGGTTATAGATATCAGAACTTTACACACTTTTGTACTAAATTTAGAAAATTACAGATAGACATCATCATATTAAAGCTATTTGTACAAATTAGTATGAGTTTAGGAACCATCGACTATGGATGATACATTCCAATAACCATATAAATACAGACATAAAGTTAATGCGTTGTAGACGAGGAGTGACGCAGTTTTAAGTTTTTGATGTACAATTGAAGTAACAAGATAACGGTATACATGGGTAAAACGACATCGACCGCGGAATTAATAGTTTGGACCCACAATCGGCGAAAACGAAAAATAGTATGGAATGATCCTAGGACAAAAAACATACAAACTCACCGATAGTAAAAGAGGGATCAAATCATTATTAGACAGCAGTCACAAAACTCTCGAAATCGATCGCAGCGCAGATGACGTTGGAAATGCAGGTATGCGAAGTTAAAGTAACGGTATCCAAACCCTGAAACTGTTAGTGTGGAAACACTCATTTGGATGCAAAACGCGAATATAATTACCGGTGTCGTTGAAAAGTCACAAGCATTAGACGCTTTTATCAACTAAACACGTAGAATTTTTTCCTGTAACAAGTTGTGCTCGGAATAGCGATGAGGTCTCTGAGAAAGAAAAACATAAACTTTAAATTAGTTGAATTTCTTGTTATCCAAATTGTAAAGAGGATGGGTAGCCATACAAAGTATGCTGTACTGGAAACGTAAATTTTTATGGTACAATGAAGTGACCCGAGTTTTAAAAATCAAAAATGTTCTGTATAAATTGGGAGTTCAAAAAATCTAAGCATTTTAAGTAAAAATTCGGCTTAGTCCTAAGAGCCAAAGAATTTGAAGTACAAATTGGGCTTTAAAATGTTAACGATGTTATTAAGGAATCACACCCTGAAAGTACTTACCAGTCACGTAAAAAAGCGAAAGCACTTTTTCATGATAAAAATTTAGAACTGCCCAATTTAGCATAGAAGAAACAGGTGTTTATCTTGTCAAGATTTCACAGCAGCTTTAAGTAAATACCGTTAAATTAGTAATATTCAAGAAAATCCTAGATAACAAAGATTTCAGGTCTAGATAAGATTAAAAATATAGACAAACGAACTTGTTAACTTAATGAAGGATGAGCAAAGTTGGCTGTCTATCTACGCGGGCTTGTAGTTATAGAGTAATGGAACAGTAAATTTCAAATATGAAATGAGACGTAATAAGCTGTCCCACTATGGACTAGGCACGTATGGAACAAACAGATTAGTTGCTTTTATGGCCTCTTGAAGCGATGAGATACGCTCACCATGCGTTTTATTTTTAAAATATTGGAATAAGAAGAATGTCATTTAATCAATAAATTAGGCGAATATGGCCACTGAGTAATTTCTTCGCTGTTGCTACTAGTACCAATAAAGCCACATCATATTATTTTTTTACTCATCTGACATTATCGATGCTATACGTGCTCAGAACGAATCGACGTACGGACGCTATTTGTGCTTGAAAAAATATGTCTCGCCTAAAAACGAAATTAAATCGTGAACATTCTCGAGCGTTTACTTTTTACAACTTTAGATGCGGATTAACTCAATAACAGTGCATCCATGAGCTCCATTCTACTTTGGACGATAAAGTACCATCAAGAACTACCGTTTATCAATAGTTTGCTGACTTTATTCGTCGCTGTAGTTCTGTTAAGCACAAGTTTTGTAAAGATCGTGTAAAATCTGTTGTTGTTCCGGGAAATATTGATGCTCTTCGTGTACTGATACTGCGAGATCGTCATGTGATGGATCCCGCAAGAATGAAGATCCAAATTCTTTCTCATATTTTATTTTGCAATGAAACTACATTTTTCAGAGATAGGTTACTAATTTACATAATGCACACCATTTTACGCAAGTTGGTAAAAATCTTCATGCCGTACAAGAGGCAAAAAACCAGCAAGCGTTTGGCATAAATGTCTGCACAGCTATAATTGGTAATAAACTACTGGACTCTGTAAAGTTGCAGACCATTTAATAGGACATAGCAATCCAAATTTAAAAAAATGACTTCGTAGAACTTTATGGACGACGTTCCTCTGATAGTTTAGTATTATTCGTGGTCTTTCCACAAAAATTTATGTGTTCATTTTAATACAATCTGGCATCAACTTTATGACAAATTTGCGAAAACCAGTCGCAAGATGTTCTGTATTCAAAGCTACTTAAAGTCGTTGGTTTATACTATTCCAATACTCGTAATTAACTTTGACAAGAACTAAAAACGGTTGTAATAAAATCAGAATTGTTCAAATAGTTTTGCAAAACTTAGGCAGTCAATTTATGCCCTGTAACAGATGATCATTGAATTGAGCTGTTAAATGTATATTGCTCTTTTGTATAATAATTAGAAAATAAAACTTTTGTTGTTTTAGATTTTTGGTTTAAAGTAATTTGAGTTAAGCCGCAATAAAATCACATTTAGTCTTTGTCTGAACGTTTTGGAAATGCCCCGATACTCAATAAGGCTTCTGACGTTAATCTCGTGATTCTTGTCAATTTTCGACAAAATATGGACTGCGTATTGAGCTGGAACATCAGGGTGTATACCAATTTCAGCAATCTTAGAAAATACCGATTCAGTTTTTTTCAGTTTTTAATAAAGAGCCACAAATGCTACACGATTGGGATGTTTTCTGTAACGAAACCTTTACGCGTATCATTGTACCCCTGCACGAGTGTTAAATAAAACTTCGCCATATAAATTATAGGCATACAAGGTTACTTCTAAAATTTTGCCATAGAAAAAAATATTTAAAGTTAATAAATAACTGTACTGTTTTTTGCCATTCTCCCTTCTACTACCTATGTATCTTTTATGCGAATAATACTATCAGACGAGGGGATAAAAATATATTTTTACCACACTTATAACCCCATGCGATATCCTAACAATAATTTGGATTGATAGGAAGATTAATATTTAATGAATTAACTTGTTATTAAAGCATAATGTATAATTTTAATGTTATGTAGAATAGTGTTTAAAAATAAGACTTGCAATGACATTTGTATTTGTATTCAAATCATAAACTAAAAACTACAAAGATAATGGTTTTATTTATGTTAAATACAGGTTGCAACTTATATAAAACGTTGTAAATTATTATAAAATATAAGAACGTAAACAAGTCAATTATAACTATTATCTCTTACAGCGGAAGCTTGTCATGTTTTAAAAGCTTTCAGAATTGTTATGAAAATAATAGTAAACCCATTGATGTGCACCCCAAATATAATCTTTAGGAAGTTGGTTCAATAAATTCCATGCAATATGACATAGTCGTTAATAAACAGTTTCAATTATCATAAAGGAAATCACAATGTACTTCCATACAAAGTAATAAAACAAACGCTTGAGTAGTCAATGCAGAAGTGCAGGGTTACGCAGGTTTTATGTAATAGACTGCAAGTGTAGATAAAGTGGGCATAAAGTAAATTTGTAGCATTGTATTAATCAGTTGCTGACCGTAATAGAATATGATTTACAGCGGGAGTAAAATATGTTTATTGAATGCAACGGAAGTAGAAATAATGTCAGTGGTATAGCACTAGGTTACCTGAAAATATGAAAAATGTAGAGATACGCGTGAATAGATTAGGGGGTGGAGCATGGCGGTGACAGCGATAAATTTTTAAATGGGGATTTGATAGATTATACAGATCTCCTAAAAAAAATTGTTTGGCATTGTAGAAGGGAGATAATGCGACAAGCGACATGTAATAAAATAAAATACCTCTGCAGGTAGCAGAGTATTTTCATAAACGCGTGCGTGCGAATATAATGTCAGATAACCGTTTTGAAACAAAGGGGCAGTACCTGGTTGGCCATCCCTCTATTCAATTGGAACTATGTGGCATGTTTTGAGTCAGGGAGCTGCTGTTTTTGGATGTAAATAATATAATGAGAGGGGCAACACTGAGGCTTGATGAAAATCCTGCAGATAATTTGACAATAAGGCAATTGTGTTAGGCTGAAGACCAATGTGCTGACAGATAAATAATAGCGTTTCGTGGTTAATTGCATTTAATGCTTTGAATAATTTAATAAAACTTGAACCGTAACCTTGCCGGCTTCTGTTGTCGCAAATCGACAATATTCAGTAATGCAGTGACATAAAAATACCTTTTTCTGAAGCCAGATTGCCTATCCAGAAGGATATTATTTAGCTTCAACAGCTGGTAACTGCAATTCCATCACTTTTTCAACGATCTTATATATATATATTGGCTAGAACACTAATACGTCTTAAGTCCTTCACGGTTTTGGAGGATTTTATTTTGGGAATTGGAGTAACTATTATCTTTTTCCATAACTGCGGAAACACTGAGTTAGTAATGCAAAAGTTGATGAGGCGGGTTAGTATTGGTAAAAGACGGGACACGCCAAGTTAAAAACGATAATACCGTCATTACAAACTGCATTCAGTTTTATATTCAATATGATTTTTAATATTTGAATTTCATGTTACATTAAATTCAAAGTGTGAGACTACAGAGTACTTACCTTTACTGTTGTACTATATATTAATAGATCGCGAATTTTCTGTTAGTTTTGGTATAGAGTAAACGAAATAATTAACATTATTGTAATCAACCATATTAGTAGAAATTTGAATTTGACCTGATTTTCTGGAACCCATTGTTTTTTAACGCAGGCTTGAATTATTCACAAATAAAATATTACAATAGGCTATTTTCTCACGCCTATCAGTGCTCGCAACTTGATTTTTGATTTGTTTGTAGTAATTATAATGGATTAAAGTTTTCGTTTCCTTATAACCACTCAAGGACGTTATCTCTCAACTTCATCATATTGCCAACGGTACCAGTTTGTAATGCGGGCGCGTCACTCTAGATATAAAGATTAAATGGTTAAGGAATAGTTAATTTTAAAAGGACAAACTTATTATCCAGACACCCTGTATAATTTTGATTTCGTGTATACTAGTGCTTAAAAGCATGGCATTGCAATGAAATTGTGGTTCTATGCAAATTATAATCTTAAATACCACAAAAAGAATTCTTTTATCTTTGACAAATACATATTCAAATCGAACTTATCGTCATAAATTATTTTAAACTACGAAAAATAAACAAAATATCGATAACGATACAGTTTGGTAGTGGAACTATGTCACTTTATAAAGAAAGGAAAAAACAATGAATTTATTAATGTTCATCTCAAATATAGGGGGTGTAACAAAATATTATTTACTTCATTCACCTTGTATATATACGGCTATAGTGTGGCAAGCCCGTGACGCTACACCTGTTGAACGTATACACACAAGATAAGAATGCCAACAGTCTACTTCGAATTTCGGTTATGAATAGACGTGCAAACGAATCTTGCGTTCTAATTTAAATTAATGTATTTTTCGTTCAATTAATATTACAGTTCGCTTTGTTTTATGTTAACCTGTTATACGTATTTAATAATTTCAATAACTAACGTTATTGCTTTCGGTGATTGTAAACAATCTCCGTATTTCGTTTATACACTAACCTTGTTAACAAACCACATGAACACTATTAAACGTTTAGCATGGCTTTACATTCTTTATTGATTGATTCAAGCCCGTACCCCACGACCCTAATTGAATTTAAATAAATAAAAATAATATTAAGGCTTCCAAATAACTCAATACAGCCGTGCAATAATATTATAAATTGACTCCCAACGTGCCGCTTTATGTTTTATAGTGGTTGTTGCAACAAAAAAGTTGAACACGAACATGATTTTTGTTTTGTTTATTAGTGTTTCGCTACGAAAATGCTCGCATCAATGTAAAGTAACTAAAGTTATTATACATCTGCTAATTTCGAGTTCTAATCGCGTTTGTTTTGTTTTGATATGAAACAACACGTTGTATTTTGTTTTGATTAAAAAGAAAACAGTAATAACAGTCAACACGGATAACGCTCAAGGATTTCGTTATAATTTACGTTCGCGTCCGGAAAGTGTAAGTGTTGTGCCTAATTGTGCTAATTCTACAATGGCGACTCAGCCCATTATGATGACTCAAGAGCATCTACAAACACTGTTAGATGGAGTAAGGAGAATAGCGGAGGAATCCCGAGGACCTGCTCCAGAACCTAACCAAGTCCATTATGCTGTTAATAGGCTAACTTCTCTAATTGTCAATCTTGCTTTTCTGGATCGAAAACAGAAAATGTCGAGGCATTTATTAACGCTATTGAAACTTTCCGCGGGTGTGTGGGAATTTCCGATGAACAATCGTTAAAGGGATTAGCCATGCTTTTAGACGGTAATGCCAGTATGTGGTGGCAAGGTGTAAAATCGTCGATGGACACATGGAAGTCCGCTATAGACGAATTACGGCATGCATTCGGATGTGCAAAGCCGCCTTATAAAATTTTTAAAGAACTTTATTCAAAAGAACAAAATGACTTTAAGCTTACGGATATTTTTGTAAGCAAGTGCCGCGCTTTATTATCACACTTACTGAAAAATCCTATTTTACCTGAACAATATCAAATGATTTAGTTTACGGTCAGTTAAACAAACGCATTAGACATCGTTTGTCACGTGATGATTTTGAAACATTTGATCAGCTCATTTTAAAGGTTAGATCACTAGAAGAAGCTTACGATGAATTAGATCAAAAACGCGCCAAGTCGAATATTCAAATTTTGCAATCCGGTCACACCGAAAGAAAAGCAAAATATCGTGAAAAATGCAAATATTGCCATAATTTTGGTCATGTACAAGCTGACTGTCGAAAATATGCATTCGCTGTTGGACAATCTGTAAATAGTCTGGTGAAACAAAACATTGTCGTTAAAGTTGAACCTTTAACAGCCGTAAAAAATGTTAGTAGAAATTCAAATATTTTTTGCTATGGTTGTAATCTGCCTGGTTATATTAAATCGCAATGCCCGAATTGTGCACCATCAAGTAAGGTTACGACACAACATGTTGCATCATTTCAAGTCTTAGCAACTGTTGTAAATATGGATGACGTGAATCGTCCGTTACTTTGTGTATCCATTAACGGCTTAACTGGTCTCGCTTATGTAGACACTGAAGCTAAGTGTAGCATAGTTGGACGCCGCTTGTATGAATATTTTTTATCTCAAAATATGCCTTCGATTCCGATGGTAATGAACGCGGATGGCAAACCCATCACAGTTAATACGGAAAAATTTGAAACGTATATCGATTTAATGAATCGCCAAATACCCATGTCGTTTATCGCTGTGCCAGAGTTTATTCACTCTAAAACGCTGCTAGGTATGGACTTTCTTACCAGAGCGAATATTGTGATGAGTATTCCCAAAATGTGTTGGTTTTTCGAAGATTCGCCTTCGCCTGTATTCCAGTTTTGTACTGAACCCGTTGTTCTTGCAGAAACTGCTGTAAATAGTGTAGGACTTCATTCGCTTCGTATCGATGAAGGCGTTGAATTAGATGCTAACGAAAAAGCATGAATTAATTGTTTGATTTCTAGCAACTTTGATTTGTTTAGTGAACAAATTGGTGGTGAGGCTACGCCTTACGCAGAACATGTTATAAAACTCACAGATGATACCCCAATATCTGTGCCACCATATAGATTATCACCTCAAAAGAAAGAAATTCTTAAGCGTGAAATCGAGCAAATGTTAGAAAATGACATAATCGAAGCATGTGATTCACCATATGCTGCACCGGTTGTGCTCGTAGCTAAAAAAGACAATACGTTCCGCGTGTGTATAGACTATCGTCGGTTAAATGAGGTTACGGTACCTGATCGTTATCTATTACCGCGCATTGATGATACTTTGCATATGGCAAAATCAAGTGTAGTTATGACGTCCTTAGATTTAAAGGTAGGATACTGGCATGTTCCTGTTAAAAAGGAAGATCGTGATAAAACTGCTTTTATTACGCCGTTCAGAATATATCGCTTCAATCGGCTACCTTCGGTTTAAGGAATTCTCCTGCGACATTTCAGAGACTGATTGATCGTTTTCGAACCAAACTGCCTAACATTGAGATCCTTGGATATCTTGATGATTTAGTAATTATTTCGTCTAGTGTTGATGAACATGTACGTGATTTGGAGTTAGTTTTCCAAGAATTACGCAATTTTAAATTACGTATAAATCGCAAAAGTGTCAATTTGCTAGTTCTATTATAAAGTATTTAGGATATATCATTTCTGGTTCTGGACTTAGCCCAGATCTTGATAAAGTTTCTGTGATCGTGGATTGGCTCGCGCCAAAAAATGTCAAAGAAATATTATCATTTTTACAAACGTGCAATTGGTTTAGACGTTTCATACCAAATTTCGCAAGTATTTTAGCCACGTTAAGTATGTCAACGCGAAAAAATACTCCTTGGAAATGGGAGCATAAACAAGAAACTGCTTTTAATAAATTAAAGTATGCGCTTGGTAGTTCACTAATACTACGTCAAGCTGATCCTAGTGTACCGTATGTTTTAAAGGCTGATGCCAGCTCGTACGCATTAGGTGCATGTTTACTCCAGGGGGAGGGCCCCGATGAAAGACCCGTGGAATATGCAAGCAGATTGCTTACTTCCGCAGAATGTAATTATACTACAATAGAAAGAGAAGCACTAGCTGTTGTCTACGCATTAGCAAAATTTCGAGGATATTTAGGATGTTCCAAAGTTGTGGTCGCTACCGATCATCAACCCTTGAAGTGGATTATGTCACTCCGATCACCTGCTGGTCGCTTAGCCAGATGGGCGCTACAGTTACAATGTTACGACTTGGAAATAAAATATATACCGGGTCGCACAAATGTGGTCGCGGATACTTTATCCTGTCCTCCCAAAATTAACTGTTGTGGAGAATCAATCGAGGTTACCCCGATTAGTGTAACACTTCCTTCAGTTCCGATGCACGAAATGCGAGAAAAACAACTTGCAGATCCTGATGTAAAAATTATCGACTGTTTTGAAAATAAAAGGTCGCCTGACAACGATTTTTGTAAATGGGCCGATAAAGGTTATATCATGATGAGTGGTATTCTTTATCGGTACACTCCGGAAGAAGATTCCGAAGATGCACAATTAGTAGTCCCTAGTGCTGAAATCGGGAATGTCTTACATGAATTCCACGATTCTCCGCTAGCTGGTCATTATGGTGTCGAGAAAACCTTGCAACGGGTCGCCAGTAAATATTTTTGGTGCACTATGCGTAAGGATATCACGACCCACGTTCAAAATGTATTGAATATCAGTAATTTGAAGCCTGCAGGATTATTGCAAACCCCTGCAATGTCACGCTGATTTGAAGCATTGGCCGTTGATTTATTTGGACCGCTACCCGAAACAGAAAGTGGTGAAAAATGGATTTTTTGCTGTGGAGGATACGGCAACTCGTTGGATAGAATTATTCCCTTTAGTACAAGCAACTGCAGAAGCTTGTGCCAGGTGTCTTATTGATGAAATCATTCTTCGCTATGGCACGCCGCATCGTATCGTTAGTGACAATGGTACACAGTTTGTTAGTAATGTAATGCAAAAAGTAGCTTTTTGTTTGGGTTTTAAACAGAGCCTAATACCGGTTTATCACCCTGAGTCTAATCCTGAAGAGAGAAGAAACCGTGATTTAAAAACACAATTGTCTATTTTTGTTAACCAGAATCACACTCAATGGAAAGATGCTTTACCGAGCATTCGTTTTGCAATGAATAGTGCTAAAAATGTTAGTACCGGTTTTACTCCTAGTTATTTGAACTTTTCGCGAGAAATGCGTACTCCGTTTGATGTACACCATGATTTCCGCGCTGTCGTAGAAAATGATACAATTGTAGCAGAAATTACGCCTTACCTGAAACTCGTAAGTTCTAACCTGCAACGTGCAAGGTAAAAATTGGAATCCCGCCAGATGATTATAAAACAATATTCTGATCGTCATCGGAGAGACGCTGACGAATATGCTATCGGCGATAAAGTTTTAGTAGATGTGGATGCTGCCAGCAAAGCAAGCAACACCTATACTGCTAAATTCGCGCTGCGTCGCAATGGTCCCTATTTAGTAAAGAAGAGGATATCTCCTACCTCTTACCAAATTAGTCACATCGATGATCCTACCAAACCTTTAGGTAATTATCATGTTTCGGCTCTACGTCGCTTTATAGCCGATGAGGATAACTCGTCGCCTCAACCTGTTGGTCCATACGTAGAAGAGGTCGACCGAGAAAACGGAAAACCCGCACTCTACAAGGAACGTCTAAAAATCTTCACTCTGATGGTTTACCTGAAGTGACAGATAGTGCGAATGTTAATGTTACGAAAAGTGCCGCCGCAAATAGTGGTTTGCGCCGAAGTAATCGTTTGCATAATCAGCGCCAAATCAATAGTGCTGCTATGTCCGTCAATAAGTTTCACTTTTGGATCCCACCTGGGACGGCAGTGTGATCCAAAGAGGGAGATTGTAACAAAAATATTATTTACTTCATTCACCTTGTATATATACGGCTATAGTGTGGCAAGCCCGTGACGCTACACCTGTTGAACGTATACACACAAGATAAGAATTCCAACAGTCTACTTCGAGTTTCGGTTATGAATAGACGTGCAAACGAATCTCGCGTTCTAATTTAAATTAATGTATTATTCATTCTTGTAATTAATATTACAGTTCGCTTTGTTTTATGTTAACCTGTTATACGTATTTAATAATTTCAATAACTAACGTTTTTGCTTTTGGTGATTGTAAAAAAATCTCTGCTATTTCGTTTATACACTAACCTTGTAAACAAACTACATGAACACTATTAAACGTTTAGCATGGCTTTACATTCTTTATTGATTGATTCAAGCCCGTACCCCACGACCCTAATTGAGTTTAAATAAATAAAAATAATATTAAGGCGCCTAAATAACTCAATACAGCCGTGCAATAATATTATAGGAGCTTATTTTACAAATTTTAGTTAATTAAATTAAATGCAATGTTACATAGTTTAAATATGCATTGTATCGTAAGAATTTAGGACGATAACATTATAAAACCGCAAATATAAACATATCTGCCTATACAGTTCAATAGATAAATACATTGTGATGTACTGGTGCGTGACAACCGGCGTATTAAGAAAATACTAAACTTGATAAATTGTATTAACCATGTGCTGACCGTAATTAATATGATTTACAGTAGAAGGAATTAGATTCATCAGATTCGACGGAAGAGAAATTTAATCAATTAGCTGCGAACTGTTAATTAGAAAACATCAAAATAAAGTTATACGAGGCAAGGGTGGAAGTGACCGCGTGTGGGGTTGCTATAAGGAGTTAAAAGCTAAAGCTTTAAGATGTGACTGATTTTTTCCACATAGAAATAACACGGCAAGCGACATGAAAGTGAAATGTGCTGGCAAATTGCGGGGTCAGATTCACATACGCGCTTGGTGTGGATATAATGTCGGGCTGACCATTTGAACACAGAGGTTTGGAACCGAAATAGTTCATCTTTACAATAATTGGGATTTGATGGTAGGTTGGTTCAGGAACTTGCTGAGGTTGGATTTCAAAAGGTGGTTCAAAGGAGAAATAGTGCGGTTGTTGAAAATCCTAGAATTAAAGGTGAGCAATATTATGAGCTTTTATGTTTCTTTCAAAAGACAACGTGATGTGGTGACTTTTATATGTATTTCGGTAATAAGGAATTAAAGTGATATTAAAGTAATTGTTTGGTTGAACTAACTAGCGACAGAAAAAGTGTATATTGATTTTAAATACCAAATCTGTTGGTAAAATTTGGATTAGTTAACGCATGAAAATTCATTATTTTTTGAATGGATAATAAAAGAATAGAACTAAAATGTGGTTTTCTATGTGTTAATAAGTGTAATTCCAACCACATTGGGATTTATAATGTCATAATTTTTATGGGAAGCGGGAAAAGTTTAGAATGCATTATTATTGTTGGATGTAATTTAATGTTTTCTTTAGGATTAATTTTAGCAATACCTGGCTAGAAGTGATGTTGGGAGATTAAGTTTTTTAAGGATATTTGTATGCAGACAGCGATTGTTTTAAGTTAATAGAAATTATGTTTATGTGGAATTTTATTTTTAATCTGTTTAACCACTAGGTAAACAGACTTTTGTAAAGGATATTCAGCTATCCCAGTGAGGATATCCTATTTGAAAAAGGCATTCCATTTTGAGAAATTTCTTTAGTTATAATAGAAATCACATGTGTTTAAAGTTATTTTTGAGAAGGGTCAGATATATAGTTATAAAATTCTTCACATCCTGAAAATGCGATTCCTGTGTATAAACTTTATTAATTTTTACAACTAATTGTTACACGTTATACAAGCGGGTCCGGAGGAAAAAGCAAAATCAGTAACGGAGTATTCGTTCCAATTACGGTAACAAAATAGAAAGAAAGAAACTGAATGCCACACTAACACAATCAGAGGGAAGTCTAACGAACGAAACAAGAAACACACCACCCAATTCGCCCTGAAAGAAATGATTACGTACAACATATGTATACGAACAGAACACTAGTCCATCCAATGCAATAAAATACAACACTCAATTATTAACACAGAAAAATAAGCATAGTCATTATGGGGTTTATTCCGGCATGTTTATACATATTTATACCCCATATCACATATAAATAAGAAAATTTTACATATAAATATAAATATAAATCTAAAAATGTGACAAAAATATTACCTAGTTATTTATTACATTCGCAATGACGAGTTCGTCTCCAATAGAATTTACTAGATCTAAGAAACAATATTTACAATAGTGACTTTATGCGCAATCAACACCAATAGTTAATTGAATACAACTGATGGATAATTATCAAGTATGTCTATAATTTCGAAACTAATTCGCTCGGTTATCCATGAATATAAAAACAATATCACACAAAACTTACTATTCTAATAATAACAGCATTAAACAACTAACAAAGATTTGTCCACCCATTTTTTAATATTTCCATGATACAAGTAAGACCCATGCAGCATAAGTAGGCAAACCCATCGTTACGTGTTAAGCGTGATAATATTCTCTCACGTGGACTTTAAAGTGTTATTGTTAACTGCAGTGAACCCATCTCATCATAATCCAATATAGCCAGCGACAAAATGAAATATCTGTGTAAACGTCAAGTAAAGTATTTGATACGTTCAAAACTATACAAGCGATTTTTTCTGCGTAAATATATTCAAACTACTTTTATTTGAAACGCTCTAAAATTTCTAAACAAATCATAAAAACTATCGATCAACAAGCTCGATTTCCTTCCACTTGAAATTAGTGCTATTTTATAATATTTCATTTAGTATTTACTTTATAATATTTTCCCTTATAAAATCAAACAGCTGCTTAGCAACTTTACGTTACAAAGTCGCTACATATGAATTCTACACTTGCAATGAGTACGTTTCAACCACAGCTGCAAATAAATTCAAGGGTTTTTTTTATAAAGATAAGGCCGCTTAACCATCTGTCTAGTAAATAAACGCTTGGAATGGGTTTAATATCTATGCCACGTTTATACTTCCATCAAGCGGTGTTTTTTAATGCAGCTATGCAGGTGTCCAAACCAATAAGATTCTCCCCTTTTGTTAACAGTTCTTGGTAGCATTTATCTCTTGTTTGCAAGCTGTTTCAGCTGGTATTTTTACAGCTGCTGTTTGAGAATTTTTCATACTTGATCCTTCGATAATATTTTTAAAGAGCAAACTCTTTACCTTTTGTGGTTCTTTCCTTTATAATACAGACTGTCCTTTGAAAGCAGTACAGTCAATACAGCATCCTTGTAGTGAAAAAAGGTGTTGTGAGTAGTTAGGTTAAAATGCTTTCTGTGCTAGTATAAGTTAGTCGTTCCAGCACTAAGCCGTAGACAAATGCAGACGCATTTGCTCATTTTGAGATGGTACCAGAAAAAAGCCGATAACTCAAGGTACAGAAAATTTTGTGTTTACGTTATTTGTGTTGCTGTTTTGGAAGATAGAAACTTCTTTTTGAGTCGATCCCGCACTAAATTGCAGACTATACGTTAGCAAATGCACGTTCACAACAAGAACAATTATGTATCTTATTCTTAAAGCTTGCGTTAGAGCACTTTTTACTGTTTACATTTCTGTGTAAATTAATGTTAACGTCAACAACTTGCTAGTTACTATTTGATTAAGCTGTTTAAAAGTTAATGTTACGTTATTTCTTGAATTTTACGAGGTGTACTCGCTAAAGCAGATGTTACTATATTATTTTTTTATTTCTTGTACAAATTTAGGGCTGAACATGTAAGTATTCTTGTATTTAGATAACAAAGTTTTATTCTCGATATTTTAAATTGTGTTACGTTCTAATTTTGTTTTTAAAATTTTTTCCTTGTTAATTCATTACTCGTTCGAATAAATTTCGTTTCAATTCTTAAATTCTTCAACAACCCCTATATAGTTTACTTGTTAGCTCATAAGCCCGTTTTACCATAAATCTGTTAAATCTTTCATCCTAATTCATAATAAACACGCTCCCGAATAAACTCCTCAACTCAAACTTCTTTGTGCTTTTAAAACGAAAATTTATTCTATAAAGTAAATAGTTATATCCTGTTTTTAGGTACCCGCTATCTTGGTATATCTTACGATCGCCGTATAATGGTTTTCTCTATTGTTCCAAGGTAACGACTTGTTGAGATAAGATCGCACACGATCCGATATAAACCCGGGTTTTCCAGTTTTAACGCGATAGGCTAAGCAAGAATTTGGCAGTTCGAATTCGTGTTGTTTGAACCATTGTTGAGTTTGATTGTGCAGCGTGTGCGTCGAAGGGTCTTTTACATTTTATTCGTCACTGTATTTCAAAAAGCGATGCACGTCTTTCTGTTCAACCACTAGGAGGTGTCCTGCGTGTATTCGGTGAGTTTTCCCCGTGCGTACCCATTCTAATCAGATGCTCTTTTTAGTTTTTTAAGCTGGAGGCCAAATGGGTTCTTTTGTTATGTAAAACAACTTCGTTCGTTATACTGCTGCTGCAATTATGGTAGCAGAGTAAATGTAGGCTGTTGACCATGGCGTTTCTATGCTGACTCAATCCCGACGGCTTGCGAGCTAAGTGTCAGGATACCTACAAGTAGGCAACTTGTTCTCTTTTGTGTACGTCATGTAGTGAGGTGACAAGAAACGTCACATTGTAGAACCATTATTTGTTGCTGCAATCCGATATTATCACTCTACAGGTGCTTTGTACTATTTTTAAAGATGCGCGACAAAAGAACGCACATGTTTATTCACTTTAATAATTAGTTACTTTAGAAAAATTATTAGGTAAAAATTTAAAAACACTTGACAAAAGCTCTCACAGTTTTTATTCGATACTGATTAATTTTATTTTGTGTAAATACCAGATGTGCACTTTGTTGCTAAATTTTTAAATTGTCCGTGGAATATAATTGTTGGCTGTAAAATAGTAACTCTTAATTTATTTTCCTTTTGCTTGTTTGTACAGAATCCTTTATTTATTTTTATGTGTTAATAGATAACCGTGGACAACGTACTGTATTTTTTTTGTTTTCTTGGTATGCAGTCGAATTCCCCTACTCTCCACATCTAGTGGTTAGTCTGCTATATACTTCTCTTCCGGCTACGTTTAGGTACGTAGCAATTGTTTAGGTTTATACTTAGGTTTATACTGTACTATATGTAAATTGATGCTCTGTATACATCACTCTATATCGAAATATTACGTAAATGTGTTTTTGACTTTTGTAAATAGTCTTTCGGGACTGTATGTTGGTAAAATTGTTTTTACTGAGGTTTACAATTTGTTCTTTCTGTATCACCCACCCCACACTATGGCGTTTTGAGATAACCCGAAATCTAATTCTTTTAGATTTCAATTCTATCATTCTGTCCATGTTTTGTGGCGGTATTCGGTGTAGGCGATTTCTTTTACTTACTTTACTGTTATCTTTCTTGTCTGCACGGAATACCGAAACACATTCGTTTAAACAAACCTAAGAATGTAAGTTGAAATCTAAAGAATGTTAGATAAAATCCGGGCTGACAATATTAAAGTTTCTATTAAAAAAACATCCCCCTTCAATTACCTACCAGCCACATAAAAAAGCAAGTTTTCACCATAAACATTTTGTAACTGCCTAGATGAATTTTGGATATTTATTACAAAATAACCCACACAATCAACACTCGAAAACTATTGAACTCTATCAACGAATGTACTTAATATTACTTTCTGAAGAATAATCACGGAAAGCCTATTATAGAATGTTACAGGTTATTTTTAACTTAAATTATATCATTTCAAACGATGCAATTATTTGCATTAGTAATTTAATGCAAAGTCCTTGAGGTTAACAATGAGTTGATAAATCGAGTAATACAACAAACTTTGTGCCTTATTTGTTGGTCGTCGTGAATTAAATTGGTGGTCATTTCTTAAAATGTTAGCTAGTAGTATTTTTGTTTTTTCGTGGTGTATTCCGTATAATCGCGGTTGTTATTGGATTTGAGTGACCTGCCTAGAAGCGTGTTAATTTTTAATTGGTTATTTTGAATTTCCTGTTCGTGTATCTATAACCAGCCAACCTGTTGCTATCGTGGATGGTTGGTGGTGTCCATTTAACAGTTCGTTGTTGTACAAGCAGGTCGTAGTAGAAACGTGGTTTCAGGTATATTTGAGAGCTGTTTTTGAGCTTTTCCGATTTGGGATTTTTTTATACTTGCAATTTTACACGAGTTTCCGTTTAGTGTATCAAGATATCGTCTGGCTTGTGGTTTAGCCATGGAAAACTTGGAACACCCGTTTATTGGATATTCTACGAATCTACTTGTGACCGTCATTCTTGGCAGCGACTGGATCCCGTTATATAAAACCTTTTCTGCAGAGATATTAATGCCCACACTTTTCTGTCCATTGGTACAATCCAGAAAAGGTAAATAATTAAATAAATAACTAATTAATTTATTAATCATGAAATTGTGAAATTGTGAAATACATTGTTTATCTTCCTAATAATTAATTGTGTAAGTTGCATTAAAGAACTATGGCTGTTTACTTTTTATATCTAAAAATTTAACAATAGCACAAAGGGGTGTGTTACACCCAAACTTAGTCAGCTGTTTTAACAAATTGTTTTTGCAGGTTTCGAGAAAAGATATCGAGTACAGATTTCAAGTTCAGGGCTCAAGTAAAAGTAAGCTTTGCAATTGCAATCCATGCGTGGAGCCTGGTGGTGTCTACAAAAATCCAGAGCTCCCGTTGTAAATGATTGATTGCAATTTCATTCAGTGCATTCGTATCTACCTAAGTATATTCAGGTCGTCAAGCTGAGCAAATTCTTTAGGCAAAGTAAGGCATACTACGTAATTATTATAAAAAGTCTTTGATCATCTTGGTAAGATTGTTTTACTGTGTTGCATTTTATAATATTTGCAAATGCGTATCTTGAATGTAAATACTGCAGGTACTTATTAGGTAAGTTCATGCGTACACCAGCAGGTTATTAGTAGATAAGGTAAGAAAATAACAAGTTTGTTTTCTCCTAGTGTTATACTGATTAGATATACATTCTTTAAAGCTGTAAGTGATGTAAAACTTTTCTTGCGTCAACCCACTAACTTATCTCCCTTTTGTGTAGCGTTTTGTGCTGCCCCCCATATGAGCTAGCCAAGCATACAATTTTTAACAGTAACTACCAGGATTCTCCCCTCCCAGTTATTACTACATTGAAGGCAACTTACAAGTCAAAAGTAGTCATAACATTAATAGAAGTACCTTTGAGCATTTTCTTAGCACTCAAAGATAACACGGCGGCTTTATCTAATTACAATTAAACTAGGTAGTTTAAGTACAAGAAATATCAAACACTATCGCATCATAGGCAATTTTCCAAACGTAAAAACAAACATTTATTACAACAGGGTATACAGGATAAAATGCACAAAAAAATATTTAAACTGTGAAATTGAACGTATAATAATTTTTAAAACTTTTATTTCATTCTAGATGTTTAATTTTCTTTAACTTTTTGGTAACTTTAGCTAAAGTTAAATACCTACTTTACCGATCTTTCTTTTTTAAATAAAGTTTAGCTAGTGTAACATGTCACTTTGCTGAGGCATATTGCCATGTTCCAGCTAAATAACCTTTCAGTTTCACTACGGTTATTTAATTCTGATTTGAGTTTATTTTATTACATACATTTGTAATGGTTTAAAATAAATAAGTTTTATTTTTCTGAAATAATTTCTTTTTTATTCAACAATCCTGAATAATTTCTTGTCTCTTTAAAATACATAAAACGCATATAAATACGTATTTATAAAGTGTTAATTTTATTCATTAACGGTTACGTTACTACATGCATAACTTGGGTGGATTCGAATTCTGTCATTTCAATTTATAACTCCAGTCTTATTTATCGCTGCTAGCCTTATCTTTGCGTTCACCTGTTTGTTGACCGGCTGTTAAATTGTCCACTTGATTCTCTGATTTTCAATGATCCAGCAGTAATTTTGTCAGCCGTAAATTTCCAATTACGGACCAATTTAAAGTATGTTTTCTAAAATGTATTTAATAGTATCTTACAAAATAAGTTAATAGGATTTATCTATGAAACATGTTATTCTCCGCAACCCATGAGGGTCGATGTAAGCAGAGACAGAGTGTGTTCCACATTCTGCGTGTTCGTATTTTTTCGCCCACCAGAAAAAAACTTTACACTGGCGCCCAACGTCTTTTTTTATCTCTCAAAACATTCAATTTTTTTAATATTTGTTTACGCCACGATATACTGTCGCCTAACTCTCCTTTTTTTCTTTTAACATTTTCCTACAGTTCAAAGTTACACTGCCGTCCAACCCCTTCTTTTTTATAATTCACTACGACGCCATGTTACCTTGGTGCCCATTCGTGTTTCTTTTTTTTTAAATAGTCCATTAACCAAAATCCCTTTCTTTTGTACAATATATCTGCGCGCCACGTTACACTGGCAACTCAACACAACGTACCTTCCTTATTTTTCTTTATCATTCAAGTAATTTCGAATTATTTTCTTTATCTACATTAATTGTTTTATTTTTATTAAAATTGAACAGGAGTGTAAAAATATTTCTGGATATTTTGAAATCACATTTAAAATTAAAAAAAAATGGATGAAATGTTTCAAGTAGTATATTTGTTAAAGTATGAGCTGGAATACGAATTAATGATACGTACTGTCTATTCTGTAACGCCTATACAAGATAAACGAAAAATTTTAGCGCGCTTATTATCTAAAGAAATTACAAAACCTGGTTTAATGATAGACCTCACAACATACGATAAAAATTTTGAAGAGAAAAAAGATACTATTACTTCCACGCTTAATTCCATTGCTGCTTTATTGGGTGAGTTTGAGGGTAATAGTAATGATTCAGTCTTTAAAAGATTACAATTAAGATTAATTCATGTATGTGGTAGAATAAATCGTTTAATCATTCCTAAAGACAATAATGATTTGGGCACCGTTTTTAAAAATGAAAGTTTTGCAACTGCACTTCAATTGGAGGCAGATCTTTATGAAAAAGTTAACAAAAACGAGTCTTCTTCTTCTATTACAGATACTTCTTAACTTACTACAAATCCTACAATTAATGAACATGCTCCTACAGTAACTTACATATCTAATAGTTCTTCAATATTTAATTGACCTATTAAATTTGATGGTAATCCTAAATCAGTATATGAATTTTTAGAATGAGTTTCAGAACTTGCTCCGTCAAGCAAAGTAACAGAAGAAGAGTTGTTCAATAGCGCAATAGAATTATTTACTAATAATGGAAATATCTGGTTTAGAGGAATAAAAAACACTATTACCGATTAGAATTCCGTTGTCGCAAGACTTAAAACTGATATTTTACCGTCTAATACCGAAGCTTTGTTGTGGGATAAAATAAAAAAACCGTAAACAAAAACCAAAAGAAACGGTAACTATATTTATCTCACTCATGGAAAATTTATTTAATAATTTTACTAAAAAACCATTGGAATCAACCAGAATAAATATAATTAGACAAAATTTACTTTCTGAATTTGTTACCCCCTTGCTCTCGCTAATATAAACGCAATTTATGATTTACTATCTACTACAAGAAAAATAGAAAAAGCTATATTTTTAAAAAATAAGTTACTATCTCTAAATACCAAAACAAAAACAAATAATTCTATCTATATACAATATAAAAACACATTATCTAATTCTAGTTATAAAAAAAAATTTCTCAAAATGTTCAGCCAACTAATAAATTTAATTATTCACAATAAAATAAATTTAACAATCAAAATTTACCTGCGGGACAATCTCACATAAATTCAATTCACTGCAATTCTAGTAATAACAAACCTCCACAAAAATATTGTTGAATTGTCTTCAAAAAGAGACCATACCTATCCTACCAGTAAATTAAAACGAAAAATTTTTTGTTACAGGTGCGGTTTCCGTAAAGCAAAAATTTTTTCTTGCCCAACTTGTTCAAAAAACGGATCATAGAGTATAGGAAACGCGGTGGCCATCCTAGTACTCGTTTATATAGGACTACAAGAAAAATATTTCCTAAACCAAATTATTTTAGTACAGAAGATTGGTCAAAATGGTTAACTACAGTTAAAAACTTTTATAAATCTGTTACTTTAACTAAAGAATCTTATCATTTTAATTCTAAAAAGTTTGACAATAGACCAGTTAAATTATTAGATGTAGAAGTAACTGCTTTACTAGACTCTGGTAGTAATGTTTCAGTAATCAGCTCACAAGTCATCTCTATAATTATAAATTTGGGCATTAAACCTTTTAAATTATCTACTCAGAAACTTTTTAGTGCTGATGCAAAAAATTACTGGTACCGCAGATTTACCAATTTTTATTGGCAACATTTGTCGTTTCATAACTTGTCTAATTGTTCCTTCTCTGCCTCATTCATTTATTTTCGGAACTTACTTTGCGAAAAGGCTTGAACTTAAAATAAACTTTCAAAATAATTCCTGGACAGCTCACACTTCTTCAAATAATACAGTACCATTACTAAATCACTTTACTGTTAAACCCAATCTAAATAACTCAAATATTTGTACCTTAGATGAATTATCTCCGTCAGAATTATCTCAAGCAAAAGCATTAATAGACTATTTTGATGCAATTGCCAGTACTCCAAATACCTTAGGTAGCACAGATAAAATATATATGAATTTGATACCAGTGATCATAAACCTTTTCGTCAACGCCCTTATCCAATGTCTCCGTATATGTCTAATATTCTAAATGAAAAGTTAGATGAAATGTTAGCCTTAGGAGTAATCGAAAAATGTACGAGTCCCTGGTGTTCAAACATTCTTCTAGTAAAGAAACCTTCAGGTGATTATCGAGTTTGCTTTGATGGTAGATCACTTAATGAAATAACTATTCATGACGCGTACCCCATGCAAAATATTGATTGCATACTAAATTTACTAAGAAATGCTACCTATATCTCTAGCCTTGACTTACATCACAGTTTTTGGCAACTTCCTTTAACAGAAGAGTCAAAACAAAACACAGCTTTTAGTGTTATCTCTAGAGGGCAATATCAATTTACTACTTGTCCGTTCGCATTAAGGAATGCAGCGCAAACGCAACAACGTTTGGTAGATACTATCTTTGGTCCAGAACTTGAATCCCTTATTTTCTATTATCTGTACGATATCGTAGTTATTTCTCCAACATTTTCAGAACATATTAAACTTTTAGAGACCGTACGCGAACGTTTAAAAAACGCCAATCTTACTATTAACTTAGAAAAATGCGAATTCTTCAAAAAAATCTTTAAAATTTCTTGAATATATTGTGGGATCCAATTCCTTACGTACAGATACTGACCAAATTTCTGCAATGGTTAACTACCCTAGGCCAAAAACCACCACTGACATTAAGCGTTTTGCAGGCTTATGTAGTTGGTACAGGACATTAATAAAATCTTTTTTTTACTTATGTCCCTCTCTTAAAAGGTAAAAAGAAAAAGCAACCTATAGTATGGACACCTGAGGCAGAGACCTCTTTTCTTCAAATAAAACAACTTTTAGTTTCTGAGCCTGTGTTATGTCAACCTAATTTCTCTCAATCATTTATTATCGAATCTGATGCTTTGAATACAAGTCTAGGTGGAGTTCTTCTTCAACAGATACATGGTGCTGAACGAAATATCTCATATGCTAGTAGATCTCTTACTCGCTATGAACGAAAATACTCTGTTACAGAACGTGAATGCGTTGCTGTTATTTTCTGTATAGAACGTTTTCGTCTTTAGATTGATGGAACTAAATTCACAGTTTTCACTGATCATCACAGCCTTCTATGGTTAAACAATATACAAAACCCTTCTGGAAAACTTGCTATATGGCAACTCGTTTACGTCAACATACCTTTAATTTAGTTCACAGAAAAGGAAAATTTCATATAGTAACTGATTCTCTTAGCCGTTTTACACAAGAAAACTTACCTAATTTAAACCTATTAGATATTAATTTAAGCAACATCGATAGCTACTATTCTTTACTTAAAAACAAAATAATGCAATCCTCGAATACCTATCCTCAATGGAAAATTGAAAATAATTTGCTTTATAAATTTTTACTTTCAAATATACCTCTCTCTTCAAATATCGCACCCTGGAAATTATTAGTTCCTCTTAACCAACGCAAACAAGTTATAGCAGACTGCCACGATTTACCCACTGCAGGTCATTTTGGTTTATTTAAAACTTTAGCCAGAGTTCAAGAATTATACTATTGGGCAAAAATGAAACTTGATGTCCTAAATTACTGTAAAAACTGCCTTACATGTGGAGCATAAAAAGCGTCAAATATGGCACCCTTAGGTTTGTTTGGAAAAGAAAATTAGATTTCTATTTCACACTCTCGCGTTAGATCTTATGGGTCCATTTCCTCGTTTTACACATCGGCATAAATGGTTGCTAGTAGTTAGCGACTGATTTTATAAATTTACCTTATTTTGCCCGTTGCGTAGTGCTAAAGCACATCAAGTTGAAAAATATGTAGAGGAAAAAGTGATTTTAGCTTATGGTATTCCTATAGTTACATAATTTGTGTCAATGGCTCACAACCTGTTGGAGGTGTTTTTAAGAAAATGTGTGATAAATATGAAATAAATAAAATTTTGTGTACTGCAGTATACTCTCCACAATGCAATTTTGTCGAGAGAATAGCAGAACAATAGATACAGCAACTAGATCATATGTTGAGTCATATAATACCTGGGATGTTAATTTACCAAAAATACAATGTGGCATAAATTCTTCAAAACCTGAAATCACAGGTTTTACACCAAATTCTCATATTTGGTCGGCATGTCCCTATCTCAGGTAAATTTAACAATTCACCTTACAAACTTTCTGAAGATGTTGATATAATGGATGCTAATAAAATGTCATACAGCACAAATCGTCAGAGTCTCTTCGATCTTTTTAAAAAAATTTGTGAAAGACTTCGCTTAGCCTATACAAATTGTCACATCGATATAATCTTCGAAGAAGAGAACTTTTGTTTAATGTTGGTGACACTGTATGGAGAACCAACAAAGTTTTGTCTAGTGCAGGTGATGTATTTACTGCTAAGCTAGCACCAAAATATATCTTATGTACCGTCCATAAAAATTATCTAATTTGGTTTATAATCTTACTAATCCTGATGGGTCAAAAGCAAATAATTGGCACATTAAAGACTTAAAGCCTTATACAGGCGTAAATTTGAGTAAACTTAGTTTTGTTAAAATACCTACCCTCACTTAACCTATTCCCGGATCCCCTGCTCCTATCTTTACTTTCTCTTTCATGCTTGTAAGGATCCCTAAAAAGCAATTCCAAAAACATTATCTAGTCAAATGATAAACCCAATCCAAAACCCCAACCCACTTATAACTGTATGCGCAGCAATTATAATTAAATAAATAATTTTTGTGTTTCTTAATTACCCTTATTGAGTGGTTTAGAGTCTATGGATTACGATTTTCCTGAATTTGACTTTCCCGATTTCGTCTCCTTTTAGGACGTTCTGATACGCGTTAGTTAACCCACCACTCAACTGTTTTTGTTTTTTTTTGCTTCCCACAAATGTTTTGTTTTCATAATATTTTCCTTTTATCATTCGCCATAACTATTTAAAAAATTTTTTTAAAAATATATGGTCATATATTTTTTTTTCTTTTGTCCCGGCGGCAGTGTAACATGTCACTTTGCTGTGGCATATTGCCACGTTCCAGCTAAATAACCGTTCAGTTTCACTACGGTTATTCACTTCTGATTTGAGTTTATTTTATTACATACAATTGTAATGGTTTAAAATAAATAAGTTTTATTTTTCTGAAACAATTTCTGTTTTATTCAACAATCCTGAACAATTTCCTGTCTATTTAAAATACATAAAACGCATATATATATACATATATATATATATATATATATATATATATATATATTATAATATTATATAATGGTTTAAAAGATAGTTGTTAGTACTGAGGGTAAACACATTAATTTACCACGCCTATCAAGGTATTCTAAATTTAAAACACTACAATAAACTAAGGATTGATAAATAATTACTTGGTAAACTAGGATAAAATGTTATTTACTCGTGGTGAAGCGTTTGAGATTTGAAAGAAGGATTTTGGTTAGCTGTTCTTCAATAAAGCGTTTATCTAATGAAATTCCAACTGAAGGTAGTTCGGTTTGCAAAAAATATCATGTTTGTAACTGTTTGATAGATACTCTATTTTATTAATTAATTAATGTACCATAAAACCTGTAAAAAAATTTATTTTACATGTTTAGTTATCATAAAGTGATGGTAAGATTTGTGGAATGTCAACCAATGATAAGTTGTATAAGTGACACAAGCATCTGTTCCAAAATAGTAATTAGGCATAAATAATATTGTATCAATAAATGTACCTCTTAGACTTTTATATATAGTAGGCAAGATATAATTTTAGAGACTATTTCCTAGGTGATTAGTGTTTATAATTAGTTAGTTGATTTTGAATTTTTGTAAGGAATATATGTTTTGGCTTAGGAGCTTGTAATTGAATTTTGAAAAAATCAATATATGTGTTTGAAATTTACTCCTTTTATTTGAACGTCGTGTAACTGGAGCAATACTACAAAGAATTTGATGTTTGTGGAGAATAAGTGTATCATATAATAATTAATAAGGTTTTATACAACCAAGTATAGTACAGAAGAGTGATTCCAGTTAAAGCGAACAAATGGTCATCTTTAGTGTTGGTGAAGAGTAGCACCAGTGAGCTTTGAATATTTTGCAGCGGTTTCTCAGTCGTACAGGACTACGTTTTATCATATGTGTTGAAGTATTGCAAGAGTTCATATTAATAGAGCCGTATCTAAATATACTGTTGCTGAATTATTATTTTATTAGTTGTAGAACATGAAAAAGAGTGAATGTAATTAGAACATAAAACTAAAACCTACTTTCAACAGGTATTAACTGCAAGCGTTCGCTAGACGATTTTCTTCGAGGTCCATGTACAACTCAAGCATCTTTGGAGGAATTACAGGTATTTGAAATTTACCCTTGTATATATGCATCATTTAAAGATGTTTGATAGCAATTTGAATCTCAAACGTTTATCTAAATAATATTTCACACTCTCGCGTTAGATCTTATGGGTCCATTTCCTCGTTTTACACATCGGCATAAATGGTTGCTAGTAGTTAGCGACTGATTTTATAAATTTACCTTATTTTGCCCGTTGCGTAGTGCTAAAGCACATCAAGTTGAAAAATATGTAGAGGAAAAAGTGATTTTAGCTTATGGTATTCCTATAGTTACATAATTTGTGTCAATGGCTCACAACCTGTTGGAGGTGTTTTTAAGAAAATGTGTGATAAATATGAAATAAATAAAATTTTGTGTACTGCAGTATACTCTCCACAATGCAATTTTGTCGAGAGAATAGCAGAACAATAGATACAGCAACTAGATCATATGTTGAGTCATATAATACCTGGGATGTTAATTTACCAAAAATACAATGTGGCATAAATTCTTCAAAACCTGAAATCACAGGTTTTACACCAAATTCTCATATTTGGTCGGCATGTCCCTATCTCAGGTAAATTTAACAATTCACCTTACAAACTTTCTGAAGATGTTGATATAATGGATGCTAATAAAATGTCATACAGCACAAATCGTCAGAGTCTCTTCGATCTTTTTAAAAAAATTTGTGAAAGACTTCGCTTAGCCTATAAAAATGTCACATCGATATAATCTTCGAAGAAGAGAACTTTTGTTTAATGTTGGTGACACTGTATGGAGAACCAACAAAGTTTTGTCTAGTGCAGGTGATGTATTTACTGCTAAGCTAGCACCAAAATATATCTTATGTACCGTCCATAAAAAATTATCTAATTTGGTTTATAATCTTACTAATCCTGATGGGTCAAAAGCAAATAATTGGCACATTAAAGACTTAAAGCCTTATACAGGCGTAAATTTGAGTAAACTTAGTTTTGTTAAAATACCTACCCTCACTTAACCTATTCTCGGATCCCCTGCTCCTATCTTTACTTTCTCTTTCATGCTTGTAAGGATCCCTAAAAAGCAATTCCAAAAACATTATCTAGTCAAATGATAAACCCAATCCAAAACCCCAACCCACTTATAACTGTATGCGCAGCAATTATAATTAAATAAATAATTTTTGTGTTTCTTAATTACCCTTATTGAGTGGTTTAGACTCTATGGATTACGATTTTCCTGAATTTGACTTTCCCGATTTCGTCTCCTTTTAGGACGTTCTGATACGCGTTAGTTAACCCACCACTCAACTGTTTTTGTTTTTTTTTGCTTCCCACAAATGTTTTGTTTTCATAATATTTTCCTTTTATCATTCGCCATAACTATTTAAAAAATTTTTTTAAAAATATATGGTCATTTATTTTTTTTCTTTTGTCACGGGGGAGTGTAACATGTCACATTGCTGAGGCATATTGCCATGTTCCAGCTAAATAGCCTTTCAGTTTCACTACGGTTATTTATTTCCGATTTGAGTTTATTTTATTACATACATTTTAATGGTTTAAAATAAATAAGTTTTATTTTTCTGAAACAATTTCTGTTTTATTTAACAATCCTGAATAATTTCTTGTCTCTTTAAAATACATAAAACGCATATAAATACGTATTTATAAAGTGTTAATTTTGTTCATTAGCGGTTACGTTACTACTTGCATAACTTGGATGGATTCGAATTCTGTCATTTCAATTTATAACTTCAGTCTTATTTATCGCTGCTAGCTTTATCTTTGCGTTCACCTGTTTGTTGACCGGCTGTTAAATTGTCCATTTGATTCTCTGATTTTCATCGATACAGCAGTAATTTTGTCTGTCGTAAATTTCCAATTATGGACCAATTCAAAGTATGTTTTCTAAAATGTATTTAATAGTTTCTTACAAAATAAGTTTATAGAATTTATTTATGAAGCATTCTCTTCACTCTGTACGGCAAAACACATTTTAATTGAAAAGATGGTGAAATGCAAACACATTTAATTTATGTTTGTCGTTGAAGCACACCGCCATTATATATCTAAAACTAATTATTTTAGGGTCGATCTTCGGGATCCTGATTTAATAATTAAATTAAGTATTATACAATTTAAGGTGCCGTAATTATCTAAATTCATAAATCTAATTTCACTTCCTACCTAAATTTTCTTGGATCAAATACCTGCAAAGTTTTATATCTATAATTTGGAATGCAATCTTGGTGTACGTTTCTTTACTTTCAGGCAAATGACGATATTGGTCATAAGTTTGTTTCCTGAAGGAGAAGAAGAGAAGAAGTAAGAAAATATAACATATGTTAGTAAATCGTTATCTTACACACACAGATATGTTCTATTTCTGCTCTAATTTGACACACTTGTCAAAGAAGCTAAAATATTCTTTTTAAATTATAGTTTGCTTTATTAGACTGCTAATAAAAAAAATATAATTAAAAATGCAAAATTTTATAACGTCATTATCTAACTACATTTATTGTGATCTCTTTAATGTTAGTAAAATTTAAAACACAAGGTTAAGCTTTGTCAGGCAAAAATTTCATGAAATTTTTCGTCGTATATTACCTTATCTATTGAATGTTTTATTTAAACAATGAATTGATACATACAAATATTTTGTTAATTGTTGTTTTATGTATCTTTAGAGTGTTAGAGCATTTTATTACAAAATTGAAAATTGTTGTAGCGACAGCTTAAACTTTAAATTTTTTTTTGCAATAGTTTCAATAATTATCAAATGTTTAAAATTAGCATTGTATAGCGAGTTATGAATTTGTTTTAAGTTACAAAATGGAATCCAGAATTTATTTACAGTTTTGTACATTTTTTCTATAGTAGCAATTGTACTGCATTTGAACTAAAATATCGTATAATCATTATACGTTGGTACCTTGTTTCTTTCAAGTGTTTTATTTGTTTTACAGTGTATCTTTATCTTTCTTTTCAGCCGTGTTTTCAAATAGTTTATTTAACAACCCTGATAATTGTAAGTCTCATGTTATTCTCCGCAATCCATGAGGGTCGATGTTAGCAGAGTCAGAGTGTGTCCACATTCTGCGTGTTCGTATTTTTTCGCCCACCAGAAAAAAACGATACACTATGACTTGATTTATGTTATTTATTGATTTGTCATCTTACACACCACGTCTCGTCATAAGTGGAGGATGCTGACGAAATTGGTTTTTCTGGGGGGGATTTTTGTGTGATACTTCAAAAGGGAATACAGCATTTCAATTTTTTATTGAATATAAAGGTTAAGAGATACTCTCCTGTAAATTTGAGTGTCGTAAAACGCTTACTAACGTAAGAAAAAAATATTTCAAGCTAAAGTTCATCCTCTTGCCCCATCTTTCTCTATTTCAGTTTTTATAATATAGTTTTTATGAAAACTCAAATAAAAGTCCCAAACACATAATTGGATCTTTACAAGAAGCGCTCACTATTAAGTTAAGTAATGTCTGCTAATTAGAGGTAATCAAATTATCATATAGGATACATTTCCAGAAAAAGCGTTTATCTTGTCTTTTCTATCACGTCTTTTCCAGATAAGTTTTATTGTCAGATCAAGGTCGATTTGATGTTATGGTACCAATCTGCAGATGTATTGTCAAAGCAGAAGTCAGCTTTTTCAAGGGGCGAAAGCAATGATTAAAAATGCTTTTATCAACCTCCCGAATAACCTTTTTACATGTTTATTCAAGATCTGGTGAGATATAACGATTGCATTTTAAAATATCGTTCTGCTTATACTTCTGGTATGCATCATTTCGTAAACGGCCAGAAGCCAAGTTATTTCAACCATAGAAATTTTCTTAATTATACACAAACATACGAAACCAACAAGAGGCGAAACAATAAACGCGTATCAAACTCATCGCAACGTTCCAACAAATAAACATAGTGTTTGCATATTGGATCCCTTATAATAGATAATTAAAGTCGTTTGTGTCATGTATACTGTGCTTGCTTAGTTATTTATCATGAGCGTGTTCAATTAATTTTCGTAAACACGGTCGCTGATGATACTTCAAACTCAATTTTATAATACCCAACATGTAACACATTATAGCTTTCCTTGCTTCTAGCGCAAGCGTTACTACAAGGCACGTAAAAGCTTCTGGTAGAACGCCGTGGTTTCAGTAGCACCGCGACGCCGTTGTTAATATCTAACAACGCATGACGCTTGGACGTCCAGTACTGTAGCGTGTAATAAATGTTACGCATGTTTTGAAACTGCAACATTGTTTTTGCTATAAAAAGGTATGAACTTGTTTTCTGATATTTTTGGTATAGGTACTTGTATGATGAACTGAGCAATGTAACGGACTAAGGGAACAACGCAATTTTAATAACAATTTATGTTGTTCTAACTTTTCTTAAGTTTTAAAAAGTTGTTCAAAATTCTAGTTTAAAATTTATTTTAAAAGTCCATCGAGCGGAATTAGTAATGCAAAAGATTTCAACTTAAATAGATTAACTCGTACTTATCTATAAATTGGAGGCACCAATCAAATTTCTTAAGTATAGGGATTGCTCAAGCTTACAAAATTAAAAATTAATAAAAAAATTCAAAGTTGGAACACTTTTTAAAGTTTTTGTGACTATTAAAAACTAGAACGCGTTTAAAAGTTTCACAATTAATTTTGCGTTACATTTTAATATAAAAATAATCTTCCTATAGTTTTGCTACATGAGCGGCGTAATATAAGAAAACTTTCAGAATATTAACATAATTTACGAGATATAAACGACGGGAAAATTTAAGTTAAGGTTGCCATACTTCACTAGCGTATTGGAGTTGAATACAACATGCAAATTTTACAGTACTTATTACTACAGAAGTATGGATACCGCCGCTAATTACAAATTTTTACCATTCTTAGTTGTTACACCGAAGTTTAGATTTATATTTTTTGTTAATGCAACGTAGATGCAATTTCCTTCAGCCTAAATAACATCAGGGAAGTAATTTTTGGTATCCAGTCACGATTGTTAGACCAAAAGGTTCCAACAACACAGCAGCAATCGAATAATCCCGAAGAGATGGCCTTCTGCGTAATATCTCGGGCTAAAATAGCCCGACCGCCAGTAATCCACTAGTAAGATCAGGGATTGTGGGCAGCTATCTAGAAGCTGCCCAAAAGGGGTGGAAAAGTTCAACTTCAGTACAAAATTTAGCAGGCCCAGCGTTTGTTGGCAATCTAGAAGCTGCTCGAAAGGGTTGGACACGTGTCAAACAGTAGAACAGTGTTAGATGTCATGATGACTTCGGGTCGGACAGGGCCCGGTTTTTTGAGAAGCCCGGGCCGGCCCGACATTTCCTAACACTAGCCCGGCTCGATGAAAAATATTCAACCCGGCCCAAAATGAGAAATATTAATTTCATTTATAGAAAACGGGTCTATTTAAGTACACCACATTTAATTGCGTCTTGCACAATCCCCACCACTAAAGGAATAAGTTACAGGAACTAGCGAAATTATTATCTGCCTTATGATTATGAGGCCGGAAATTTCTGCGTGGAATAGAGAGGGAGAAGGGGATACGTATATCCGTAGAATTTTATATAACAGATGATTATAAATAATTTATTACTGTACACTGTCTCAAATTGAATGCTCTTATATGGAAAACTTATATTTAGAGCTAGAACAAAACTGATTGCACGTATACACACCAACCTTTCGAAACCAATTCAATGACAAAAATCAAAAATGAGCATTCTTCAATTGTTTTCAAGTTATAAACCAAATGTTAATAGTTTTATAAATTCTATTAATTCATGTATGTATAACTCCATTATTTTTAAAAATATTCAAAAATACTGCTCGTGTTCTTGATACAATTGTAGAACTGCAGCCGACTTACACATTAATTAAAAGCTGTTTTAAAGACTTTTCTTTAAAACAAAAATTTATTAATAACAATTTACAATTTTCATAAAAACATGTTACGTTTATTTTCAACCTAAATTAAAAATATACTTTTGCTGGTAACTCATCATTCATGCAAATAGAGTCCGCTTAAATCTTTCGAACTGTATTTTTACCTTTCTCTAACAGTACGCTTTCTAATAATTTTCAATTGAAATCTAGTTGCTTTGAAACGAAACGTTTATCCTATAAATTAAAGAGTTTATATCTTGTTTTAGGTATCCGTGAACTTGCTATACATTGCGATAACGTATAATTACTTTGTACTGTGTCAAACTTTCATGGCCCGTTTTAATAAATTCTTAACCGTGGTAAAAATAAATACTCAGTGGAAAACGACACAAGTATAAGATATAAGCGTTACCGATATTGTAACTAGATTATTCCCCACGTACCCAGGAAGTAACACGTAGATAGAAGCTCATTTTTGAAGAGTAACTTGACAGATGTAGTCGGATAAAATAAAAACTTCGTGCCACAAAAGCACGATGATGTTGTTTTGGAGGTGGGCGATCAGAATCGTCATAAAAGGAAGCCTGGTGATGTATTGAAAGATTTGTTTAATAGTTATTCAACGTGCTTAATAGTTTAGTATTGCGAATTAATTTAGTGATTAGTTTTTAATGGTTGAATAGATTAATTGTCTTTCGATTGATGGCTTATACAATATGGTTTTGTTATGGTTCGTCAGTTGATCGGAATGTAGATGCACATGATGATGTTGAAATTTATGCTAGAAGATTATTTGCGAAGTGCAGAAAATCTTTCGTTTTGTTGAAGCATTCTACTATTTGGTAAATTCCACTACAATAAGAAGCACATGTTTGGATATAATAACATAAAACAGGTCAAGGTCGATTTTTAATACGACGTAAGTAAAGTGCTGACATCTGTTAGGCTTGCACATGTTGAAACCATGGTGAGTAGAAAACTATTTTTGGAATGAACGTTTCGTAGTGACATACTAGAGGGCAGAAGTATTAATCGTGTTTCGGAATTGTATTGTTTGAAAACTAAAATTTTGAAATTTAATTATGTAGAGCATATATTGATAATGCATACGGTTCGCACTTTTTATCAAAATTGTTAAAAAACTAAAGTAATAAATTCAAAAACGATTTCAATAATTATTCAATCAAAATTTGTTAGTTTGTAACTTGAACCACACATGATGTGTAAGTAACCTGTTTAAGAACAGCTTTGACAATACACTGTACATTTAATTAGTTGTGTGAATCTTCATCAAAGATCTTTGGTAAGATAGGGCTGTTGATGGCTAATACATTAATGGTAGACTTTTAAAAAGCATTAAGTAAGTTGCGTTAAAGGATTAGAAATTATTATATTCAACTCTGTAAATTTTTGTGTAAACATCTAAGATAAAGAAGCTATTAACAATAATCACAGAGAACATTTAAGTAAAATAATAAGTTATTATATAAAATACGTAAAGGGAATCATTTCAGTAAGAGAGGAACTAATTCTAACTGTAAATAAATTAATGTAAATCACGAGTAATTGTAAATATTCTTAATGTTAATAGAGGAACCTCAAGCTTGCATGTTTATTTTTCAAAACACTTACGTTGATATTAGGGATCAAAGTCTACTGATTTGCTTGTGAAAAGATTCTCGATTAGGGTTGGATGTATTATTTGAGAGCACAAAAAGTGTTCTAATTGTTTGTTTTATAAATAATTATAATCATGCATTTAATACAGGTCCTGTAATAACACCAGTAGCGTAACATAGGTTGAAGTCTAAAGTTGTGTCTTAAAAGAAATGCTTAAGGGTTTTCTGCGTTCTCCCTTAAATTATCTAAATTTTGCTGAAATCAGACGCAGTGGCGCCTTTTTAGTTTTGAGTCAGTTAGGTCAGCGGTATTTTTGCTTTGTATAATTTAGACCCCGCCCTGCATGTTTCATGCCTCTGCAGGAATAGACCCCGAGTTAGTCCGGAAGAAACCTCTTTTTAGTGACCTTCAGTCAAAAGAAGAGGCCAGTGTTTGTTTTTTTAACCCAGGGTTACCGTCCCATAGGGAAGAAAACAGTTGAACTTTCTCTATTGTTTCAATTTAAAACTCGTTGAAATACCGTATTGAACTATTTGATAAAGCTGGTTTCGCGTTTCTAATCACATTTTGTATGTTTGATAACAGATTATTGCATTGAATTCGTGTTATTAAACGATTCCATTTTACTTGATTCTTCTTGTAACTATACAATCAAGAATAGTTTTCGTTTTTGTTGTTTTCTAAAAAGCTTTACGTGCACACGCTGCTGTGTGGTAAATACTTTAATGGTTAAAAACATGTACTTTTCTTTTGTAAAAGGGGTCTAATTTTTACCAGTACCTTTTATAGCACCTTCCGGTGGATAAAATCGTTTGTTGCTTGGGCCCTGGTTAATTAGGCTCTTGCCCCTTTCTTTTATGGAGGGAATACACGGGGTACGTGAAGCCAACTCCATCTGGTCCGCCCTACCGTTACGGAGGGTGTAATCCGTCCTACGCTGCGAACTCGGGGGGTGAATGTTTGCTCAATACTTCCTTATATAGGTACCATGTAATTGTTGAAACAACAAATGTCCACGGTTCTATAGATGAATGTCCTTGTTAGTTGTAAAAGAACTGATTTTTTATGTGCGAGGATATGTGTGGTGAATATTATATTATTTACTGATTTATTTATGGTAATAATCTTATGTATTTAAGTATGTACTTACGATGCAGATTTAGAGCTGTCGTTTTAGAGGGGTAATTTTGTTTCCTTTTTTGTTTGAAAATTAATATAGGGTAGTGACTTAAAAACGGCAGCTCGTCATTTTGAGAAATGAATTGTTTTTGTGTTCTCACGGATATATGTAGAATAGAGATAGTAGTGTATTATGGGCGTAATCAGCACCACATTTCCTCCAGAATCCCACATTTCCTCACACATCTGGACCAAAAAGTTTTCTTCGACTAACCATTTTTCATCTTTCGAGATAAATATATCTTAAATTTTTTATCTTTCGAGATAAATGAGCATCCACATTTCCTCCCACGAGATAAACCTATTTTTAAGATTTTTTACCGCTAACATTCTGGACCAAAAAGTTTTCTTCGACTAGCCATTTTTTTATCTTTCGAGATAAACCTACCTTGTTTGGTATCAATTAATATTAGATTTTCTCAGGTACCCGAATCTTTAAGAATTTTTAGATTGCATCACCCCCAAGGAGCTACCCCATTTTAAGATTTTTACCTATAGCGACTTTTGAGCGTTCTTATAAATTTTCTTAGTCATGCAATACATCTTGTTAGCTTAGAATTTTATTGCAGAATCTGTAAACAGATTTAAAATCGGACTACTCCTTACAAAGTTACACTTTAAGCTCTCAAACCTCTAAATTTCGCCTTTGCTTTATAAGCAAAACTAACAAATAGTTTTCCTCGTCTAGCCAATGCATCTTTCGAGATAAACCTATCTTGTTGGTATCAATTAATATTAGATTTTTCTCAGCTACCCGAATCTTTTATTTCTAATTTTCAGATCTCCGCGGCTAGCTCTTTTCAACGTCTTAAAACCGGTTGTAGAAATTGTTTTGTGAACCTTAGAATTTTGGTGTTGAAAATAAAAACTAAACATATTAAATAAAATTTATTGATAAAATAGCCGCCACTGAACACCTTATCCATCTAACGTATTGATTTTTAAATAATATTAACAAAAACGCTAGTTCGCAGGATCTGAAATTTGTGTAAACAAGGATGAACTCCATTCAACGGTACATCAACTACTTATTTTCTCTTTAGGAATATACACCAGAAACTTGTATGCTTTAATTAATTAAAAGCAGAAAGTTTTGTCCGAAACGCTACTGTAAAATATATAGAGCAAATAAATTATTCCCTGAATGTGTTTTCAATTGCAATAACTGACTATACAATCACAATTTAAATTACACTTTATTTAACTAAGTTACTTTAAACAAGAAATTACCGCATCCAAAAATTCCAATGCATGCTTAACAATAATGTAGAAATGGCAAGGTCGACTTTGATGTCCAATGTAATGTGTTTTAAATATCTAAAAGAAAGCGCATTTTGCTGGTATGAAATCTATGGAATTTCTCCTGTAATGAAAGAAGAATGCATTCGTAATTGAAAATGCGTGCTACAACTTTCGCTAGATACCAGCCATGTATGTTAATTAGAAATTTTGTGTATGACATCATTAACTACCTAAATTCCAGAATTAACAAAAATGTAATAAACCAGATTAAGTACTGTTCAATAATAATCAGAGTGAAAGTAAATGGGTCTTATTACCTAAATTACCTTACGTGATGCGGTAGAAGCATTATAACGCAAATTCCGGAAACTTCCAATGTAGTATTAATAAAATTGTAACTCGTAATCCAACAAATATTCTAGATTTCTTAACGAACATTTGAATGCTGTTTTATAATTTCTTTTCTTGGACTTTCTATTAATTATGTTGAGAATATGTTTCAATGACGCGCATTTCAAATCGAGATATAATTGTTTGTAGATTACCAATAACACGAGGCGCTGAAAAGTGCGTATTTACGGAAAATACAAACCTCATTTAGTAGTATAATTAACGGAGCTTAACAGTGGACGATGTTACACCACGACATTAAATGGCGTGCTTGAATATTTTCTTTGGAAACAATCGAAGATTGCCGAAGACACTCGAAGAGTGCACAAACGCGGTCACTAAACCACAATTAATAATCGCCTTTATAGGTTTAACATTTTACCATTACCAATGACTTTAATTTCTTATTGGAGAGATCCTTATTCTCCCACGCACTGTTGCGTAGCTGGATGCCCACCCTTTTGGGAATATATGCTCGTTATAGGTTGTAAGACCCTCGGTTTTACTTAACTACACTTTGTGAGATCCTTTAATCTTTTTAATCGTGTCCTTCTCGCGCACAATACAGTAGGACTTAGCCTTACTACCTACAGATTCTAACACCAAGTCACCGTAAAACTCGTCTTTAAATTTCCCCCACAACTTTTTGTTAACATGCGGTATATTGTGTTTATTATTTCCGCGTACACCACTTTAAACCTAAAAAATAAAAACAGGATAGTTTAATACGTCTATTAATAATTTATGGTAATGTTGGCGATACAAATATGTAAAAACAAACTTTATCAAGAAATATGTTTTAATAGAATACATACATGTATTGATAACATCTATAAACCGCTGTGGTAACCAGAGTCTGGCGAATCTGGGATAGCCAAATCTCTAAACATTTGCGCAAGCGATTGCCTTGCAGTTGCATCTTTTAAGTACTGAATGGGAAACATTTAATAAGTTCCAACACTGTCAAGTAATTTAAATTGCTGCAATCATTAGACAGAGAAATACTGGCACTGCTCTCTCCCTGTGGTCATATGGTCATATGGTCATATGGTCATGTGGTCATGTGGTCATATGGTCATGTGGTCATGTGGTCATATGGTCATATGGTCATGTGGTTATGTGAGCAGGGAGATTAAATTTGGTATATAAGGAAGTAGTTTTGGGTAGAGCTTAGTTATAGTAAGACATTTTTTCGAAAGATGTCGCATTCAAGCAATCAGTGGTGCTCCAAACAATCTATTACAAAAGCAGCAGAGGATATCCTGGATGGCTCGAGTCTCTACGCTGCTAGTAAAAATATAATATACCTAGAACAACGTTATGCAGCTATGTTAAAAGGTTGCAGAACGTGAAGAAATTACATAATTCCAACGATGCATCCAGAGATGTTATACCAGAAGTTAAAATACCTATACAGAATTATGATAACTTTGCTATTGCTAATGCAAAAGAGGATGGTAAACATGGTCCTTTGTTCCCGTCTAACATACGAGCTATATTCGTGGGACCATCGAGTTGTGGGAAGACCAACGCTTTAATATCTCTGATCTTGCACGAGAACGGTCTTAGATTTCAAAATGTCTATGTATTTTCGAAGAGTTTGTATCAACCGAAATACGAATTGTTAAGAAACGTTTTTACACCATTAAAAGAAGAAATTGGTTACCATGAGTTTGAAAATTGCGATGATTTGATCGAACCCGGAGATACCAAAGAAGATTCAATTATGGTTTTCGATGATATACCTGCAAACGAGCAAAGTAAAATCACTCAGTTTTTCTCGTTCGGTCGACATAAAGCAATAGATTCGTTCTATCTATGTCAAACTTACGCTAGTGCCTTAAAACATAGACTCAGAGATAACGCCAATGTAATCGCATTATGGAAACAGGATGAAACCAATCTCGGACATATCTTTTCGGATCATATAAGTGGTGACATGATATATCCGAAATTTAAAGAAATGTGTTTACAGTGTTGGGGCGACTCAAAACATAATTTTATAACTGTTGTTAAAGATTTTGATTTGGATAATGGTCGATATAGGAAGAATTTCGACGAGTATATAAATATTTGATATTATTCAAAAAGTTAGTTCCCATCCAAAGTTTCATGATGACGGACGTTAACAATTTTATTGCAAATAAACGCAGTCTTCATCTTATGCAGGATGCTGTACGAAAAAAGTTTGTAGCGTACAAAAAGGGAGATGCTACATCTCAGCAAAAATTCAAAGAGGTGCACAAACAATTGATCGATCCACTGCAAATAACCGCTTCCCAGTTGCAATCGAGCACCGAAAAATCCCCATACCTACAACAAAGGTTAAAGTCGAAAACATGGACGTACCTATAAAGAAAATTAAGCAACTCGTTCCAGAAGAACCGTTCCATCTTTACTATGCGGATGTGTTAGCTAGAGACGAAGACGAAAATATATACAAGTCGGTTATGGAGTAAAGTATAACCGTCAATTGATACGCATAGTTTAGGAAAAGTATGTAGGAAATTGATTTAGAAAACAGTGACACAACCTAAAATAATAACGTTTATCTAGAGACTAGAGGTCTAACAAGAGTTATAATTATTTTAAAGTCCTTAGCATTTTTCTTAAGAAATGTAATGATTTTGTTCATAGAATACATTCCATACCGGTTGCTTCGTGCGTGCACACAAATCGGGTGCAATCGGTACATATCCGAATAGGAGTAGCTCATATAAAAGGACTGTTCGCGTAGAAGTTATTATTTGTTGATTGTACGGTTTAAAGAGACAATATAATAAATATGTATAAAACTTTGGAGAGGTTATTCGAAGATTTCGCAATGCTCTACGAGTAAAAAAGCAGAATGTGGGCAACGCTTTTCGATAGATGGAGAAAATGTCTTATGTGTCAGTCATACGAGGAAGCAATACAGCACTGTACTGCAGTGTTATCATTGCCCGAGGATCTGGATGATTTTATGGAAATAATCGAGGAGATGGGGTTTATAAAACTGTTGGCAGATATTCAAATGGAATATATACTAAATTGTAAGTTTTAAAATAAAAATTTAACCACCACAACTGTTATCATAAGAAATGAATGATGTGATTTTATAAATTATTTTTGTATATATTAGCTTGTTTATGTTTTAAAATATAAAGCATACATTGGTATTGTTTAATTTTTCAAATGTCCACGTAACTGAAATGGATATCTAAGTAATTATGAAAAGAATTATAACAAAGAGCGCTACATTTAATTTTAATAGAAATGACTACAACTACGTGTTTCAAACATACCTTTTAGTTTTTTTTTTTCAACTTCTATGATATTACATAAACCAAAATTCTGCTACTGCTTCCGAGTAATTGTATCCTAACAATACCATTATATATAAATAAAACCAAAACGTTTGAAACAATATTTATATTACAATTCAAATACTTAACATGTACACTTCACATAGAAATATATTTTATTCATTAAAACTAATACACACACACACACACACACACACAAAAGTCACTTTTTCCTCCTTTTAATTGGCAAATGTGTAGTATACATATCCAAATTTTGCACACGATTTTCGTTTGATCTGAGTTTCGTATAGAGTGTAGCTTTTGGAACATTGTAGATTTCGGATGCTTCTGAACCAGTAATCCATCCTTTGTTTATTTCGTCAAGGGCTTTATTTAAATCCTCTTTAGTATACGATTTAAGTTGTCTCTTTCTTTTCTGTCAGAAACGTCTGACTTGGAGTCTATGTTCTGATCTTTCGCATCAACATTATCATGTGTAGGTTTATCTTGCACTATTTTAGTATTTACCAGAGATTCATTAGACATACCATTCAAATGTTGGCTAGTTGAATTGTTTGATAAACTTGTTTTCATCTCCTTGACAACTTCTTCTAAAATTTTTATAGCATCTAAGGATATAATTCTTTCCCCGCTCATTTTTATTACGATGTTTACTTATCAAAATGCAAATGCAGACTATTCCAATTTCACAATTTCGAAAAATATGTATAAATATTTACCCCGTCTAACTTTGTTCTCGTTTGATACATCCGATAATTATAGATGTAGCGCGTAAGCAAGAAGTTAATTGATTTTCACCGACGTGAATAGACTGGTATGAAATGTTACTCAAGGTTAAACGACGCTGGGTTTCTCCTAATTTAAAAGTAAACTACCTAATTAGTGGCTACATTAAGATGGACAGTGTAGAGGATGTTAAATCTTTCAACACTCGAAATGTTGTGCTCACCTCCTCCAGTAACCTAGGGGAGATCTACAATTCCTTTGTGGAGAGGATGTCAGCTAAGTCAGAGGAGTTCCAAGAACGAGATTCTGGTTAGTTTCTACAATAATTTATTTTTCTAATTTTTAAATTTTAGGATGGACTCTGAAACAGGCGTTGTACTTGGAGATTAATGTAAACAAGTACAACCCTTTGCGTGGATCCTCATACATCGAGCTCCCCAAATGGGTTCGAAACACCAGAGCTGTTATTAATATACAAAATGACGACAACGCATGCTTTGCCTGGTGCGTGATAGCTGCGCTCTACTCAGTGCTCACAATCCGCAAAGGGTCGGTAGCTACCCCATTACAGCACCATTCTCAATTTGACAGGACTGCAGTTCCCGATATCCATAAAGGATATACCCCGGTTCGAGGAATTAAACAACATCAGTGTCAACGTGTTTGGGGTGGAAAGGAAGTCGATTGTGGGACACACCAGGATTTATCTCAAAAGACAGAGCGATACGGTTTAGAAATAGATTAAAGATGAATTATATACGGTGCTTGCAAAAGGTTATTCTGCAAATCAGTAAGGTGTCATTCGATTTGGAAAAAATTCCGAGGGATTTGAAAACCTGAGGAAAAACATAATAATAATTGAAATCTTACACGATGGTATATTAAAAATACTGCTAAGAGTAATTTTGTTTAATAATTCTAAAAATGGCGTTGGTGGTTAAATACATACAGGTAAAACCCACTATAAAACAATTATAGACGTCACTTTTCCAGTCAAGACTTGCATATAACGCCAACTAATATAATAAGGAGCTGCGCACGCTCGACCATCGGCATAAAAGGCGAGAGCCATGTTCCAGTGCATTAGTCGTCAAAGTATCGTCGAGTTTGATTAAAATTATAAATAAAAGATGGATTTTTCTTGTGTTGACGTTACAAGTGATGTGCGAGTACCACAATTAAATATCAACCAACTAGTTGGTAAGTCAACCTATAGGTTAGGCGAATTTCCTCCAAATTATCACCACCATATATTAGAAGTTGGTTTTGATTTATATGGTGGTCTTCAACCTGCCATCCAAGTGATTTGCTGTAGTGGTATGTGTGCTGATTCTACGATAACATTCTCTTACTTCGATTGGAAGAAATTGTGTACTTTTCAAGTGGAATTTCAAATTCACCAATTTGCTCAAGACTCAAAACAAGTACGATTAAATGGTCTGACTACTGGAAACGATGTTGTTGAGATACAATTGGATCAAGATTTCAAATTGCAGCTGAGCACAGCCTTTAATAGAAGTATATGGTTTTTGAACAATTTTGAAAAAGAGAATTTATATAATATGGAGATTACGAAAGATGGGAATGTTATTGTGCTACCTGCGTACGAGTGCATCAAGCTATTAAATTTGCGAGAATTGATCTGTTTTAAAATGGCCGAGTTAAGGTGTAGAAACTTTCCAGAATTTTACGAAAATTTGTTGGTGATATAAAAAGTATGTGGAAATACGACGGAGGAAGAAAGGGTTCAAACGTTATTAGAGGAGAGAGCAGTGCCAGTATTTCTCTGTCTAATGATTGCAGCAATTTAAATTACTTGACAGTGTTGGAACTTATTAAATGTTTCCCCATTCAGTACTTAAAAGATGCAACTGCAAGGCAATCGCTTGCGCAAATGTTTAGAGATTTGGCTATCCCAGATTCGCCAGACTCTGGTTACCACAGCGGTTTATAGATGTTATCAATACATGTATGTATTCTATTAAAACATATTTCTTGATAAAGTTTGTTTTACATATTTGTATCGCCAACATTACCATAAATTATTAATAGACGTATTAAACTATCCTGTTTTTATTTTTAGGTTTAAAGTGGTGTACGCGAAATAATAAACACAATATACCGCATGTTAACAAAAAGTTGTGGGGAAATTTAAAGACGAGTTTTACGGTGACTTGGTGTTAGAATCTGTAGGTAGTAAGGCTAAGTCCTACTGTATTGTGCGCGAGAAGGACACGATTAAAAAGATTAAAGGGATCTCACAAAGTGTAGTTAAGTAAAACCGAGGGTCTTACAACCTATAACGAGCATATATTCCCAAAAGGGGTGGGCATCCAGCTACGCAACAGTGCGTGGGAGAATAAGGATTCTCCAATAAGAAATTAAAGTCATTGGTAATGGTAAAATGTTAAACCTATAAAGGCGATTATTAATTGTGGTTTAGTGACCGCGTTTGTGCACTCTTCGAGTGTCTTCGGCAATCTTCGATTGTTTCCAAAGAAAATATTCAAGCACGCCATTTAATGTCGTGGTGTAACATCGTCCACTGTTAAGCTCCGTTAATTATACTACTAAATGAGGTTTGTATTTTCCGTAAATACGCACTTTTCAGCGCCTCGTGTTATTGGTAATCTACAAACAATTATATCTCGATTTGAAATGCGCGTCATTGAAACATATTCTCAACATAATTAATAGAAAGTCCAAGAAAAGAAATTATAAAACAGCATTCAAATGTTCGTTAAGAAATCTAGAATATTTGTTGGATTACGAGTTACAATTTTATTAATACTACATTGAAGTTTCCGGAATTTGCGTTATAATGCTTCTACCGCATCACGTAAGGTAATTTAGGTAATAAGACCCATTTACTTTCACTCTGATTATTATTGAACAGTACTTAATCTGGTTTATTACATTTTGTTAATTCTGGAATTTAGGTAGTTAATGATGTCATACACAAAATTTCTAATTAACATACATGGCTGGTATCTAGCGAAAGTTGTAGCACGCATTTTCAATTACGAATGCATTCTTCTTTCATTACAGGAGAAATTCCATAGATTTCATACCAGCAAAATGCGCTTTCTTTTAGATATTTAAAACACATTACATTGGACATCAAAAGTCGACCTTGCCATTTCTACATTATTGTTAAGCATGCATTGGAATTTTGGATGCGGTAATTTCTTGTTTAAAGTAACTTAGTTAAATAAAGTGTAATTTAAATTGTGATTGTATAGTCAGTTATTGCAATTGAAAACACATTCAGGAATAATTTATTTGCTCTATATATTTTACAGTAGCGTTTCCGGACAAAACTTTCTGCTTTTAATTAATTAAAGCATACAAGTTTCTGGTGTATATTCCTAAAGAGAAAATAAGTAGTTGATGTACCGTTGAATGGAGTTCATCCTTGTTTACACAAATTTCAGATCCTGCGAACTAGCGTTTTTGTTAATATTATTTAAAAAAATCAATACGTTAGATGGATAAGGTGTTCAGTGGCGGCTATTTTATCAATAAATTTTATTTAATATGTTTAGTTTTTTATTTTCAACACCAAAATTCTAAGGTTCACAAAACAATTTCTACAACCGGTTTTAAGACGTTGAAAAAGAGCTAGCCGCGGAGATCTGAAAATTAGAAATAAAAAGATTCGGGTAGCTGAGAAAAATCTAATATTAATTGATACCAACAAGATAGGTTTATCTCGAAAGATGCATTGGCTAGACGAGGAAAACTATTTGTTAGTTTTGCTTATAAAGCAAAGGCGAAATTTAGAGGTTTGAGAGCTTAAAGTGTAACTTTGTAAGGAGTAGTCCGATTTTAAATCTGTTTACAGATTCTGCAATAAAATTCTAAGCTAACAAGATGTATTGCATGACTAAGAAAATTTATAAGAACGCTCAAAAGTCGCTATAGGTAAAAATCTTAAAATGGGGTAGCTCCTTGGGGTGATGCAATCTAAAAATTCTTAAAGATTCGGGTACCTGAGAAAAATCTAATATTAATTGATACCAAACAAGGTAGGTTTATCTCGAAAGATAAAAAAATGGCTAGTCGAAGAAAACTTTTTGGTCCAGAATGTTAGCGGTAAAAAATCTTAAAAATAGGTTTATCTCGTGGGAGGAAATGTGGATGCTCATTTATCTCGAAAGATAAAAAATTTAAGATATATTTATCTCGAAAGATGAAAAATGGTTAGTCGAAGAAAACTTTTTGGTCCAGATGTGTGAGGAAATGTGGGATTCTGGAGGAAATGTGGTGCTGATTACGCCCATAATACACTACTAGAGATAAGTATTGATGCTTTTTGTTTTCAATTTTGGTACTAATATGCTTTGTAATAAATTTTTTTTAATTAGAGGTTTTTTTATGTTTTGTTGGGAGTTATGAATGTGTGCGTGTATTTTTATTTCAGGCTTTCCTTTATTTTTGTATTTGAAAGACCCCGCCTACTCACCAACTGAGCCGGTCATTTTCTCTCCTTGTTTTTTTTCTGCTAGCTACGTCAATGTACGTAGCAAACATTAGTTTTATATAGTTATTTGTTCAAATGGCCCCATTGTGTCAGGGGTTTTGTTTTAAAATATGTGCAATGTTTGTATGACCAAATTTTGGCTTAAATGGATCATTTAAAAATTTTTAAATATTAAAGGATGTGTTTTCGAAAAGCTCTTTAAAGTAGTTATGAATTAATGTGACAATTAGCTGCGGATTCTATATAAGGAAATGCAAGTTTATATTATAACTTCAAATTTTTTATAAATACTGAATATTTACGCATTCCACTGTAAACCACGCAAAATATTGTATAAGAAATTCAAGTAGCACTTTCGGATATTTTTTTACAAACAAGCGAGTTACACGAATTCATAGAATTTGTAAAAATATCATCCTTGGGTAGTCACTTACAAAAATAAGAAGTTGGCCGATATATGTGTAATCAGTTTTGTTCTAGCCTCGAAAGATAACATAGGTCCCCTAGATAACATGTCCTGCGGAAGAAAGCAATCTTTCCGCCGGGACAGAAATGGCAGGTATGCTCATGAGATCTTTGGCTATACGGAATAACGTAGGATATCTAGAAGCATTGTGCTTCCCAAGGACAAGAGCTCAGTTTTACTGCCTGCTAAGGATTTTTCCAGATATTCCTGCAGTTCATTTTTCACTGCTTTGTTTTTCTTAAAAACGGAATTTATATTCAGTTTTCCTTTTCTTCTTTAATATCCGAGTAACCGTTACAACTTGCTTGGGCATTCTCTATGTTTTGAATTTCGTATTGCTTAGAAATTTTCTCAAATTTTTTTAAAGCTCCAGATTCTAGTTTTGTACCCCATTCAGCCTCTTGAAAAGTTTGGAGCCGGTGGCGTGGATCTAATATTAAAACTTCCCCGTACATCCAGTTAGTTTTCCTATAATGTTTGAGAATTATGTCTCTTGCAGATTGATATGACAAAATTAGTATCTCGTCTGTCTGGTTTCTATCAGGTTTTACGTCCAGTATTTTTTGCTTTCATCTCAATACGATCAAGCAGGAGATTTATTCCCAGGATAACGGATGGCAAGATTACGTATGTATCGCCTCCTAAAAGAGTAAATAGTGTTTTGAACATTTGCAGCAACTTTGAAACCGATGTTATCAAATCCCATTGAACCTCGCCAAGAGCAAGTGATGAAAGTGCTGAGCCGCCTATGCACAGACAATTAATGCATTGTTTGTGTTGCACTGCGGCTTCCATCATACCCTTGTCAAATTCCATCGGGTAGGTACATCTATGGGTATTTTTGTTGGAGACATAATCTTTACAGTATGGCAAGCGCTGACAAATCGGTTGTATAATTGTTCTGATTTGGCTAATTGTTTGGTTAGGGTCCTTAATTTAGTTATGGGCGTTTTTATTTCATCGCCATCTTCACCTTCTGTAGCACCATCAACCTCCCATTTGTCAGTCTTGGTTTTCGTGCGAGGTGTCGAAATTTAATTGTTTAAGCAGGTCTTGCACGGCAAGGTTTAAAACGTGAGCAAGGTAGCGAAAATATTATCAGAGTCAAAATTTGGGAGAATGTTTTTTAGCTCTTGCATAAGCTGTGTGTTTGCAGATGAATTATCCACCGTAATTTCTTGAATTTTGTTTTCAAGACCAAATGCTTTTATTGTGTCTGCAAAAATTCTAGCAATATCCTTTCCAGTGTGTATCCCGTGAGAGGGGACAAAATCAACAACAACTGATTGCATATTACATTCAGTATTGATGAAGTGTGCTATTATTCCGTAAAAGGATTAACCACCATTCATGGATGTCCATCCGTCAATGGTGAATAAATTTTTTGACTGATTACCTTTTAGAGTTTCGGTGACTGGTACTCGAACTTCAGAAAACCTATCAGCAACCATGGTTTTAAGTACTTTAATAGAGGGAAAAATTATATATGAACGAATGTGAGCAAAGAATTTTTTCGAAGATTCGCCCTCAAAAAGGTTGTACGGTAAATATTTTTCTGCTACGAAGTCTGCAAAAGTATAATGTTCGATTTATGATCTTGCAGATGATGCATGTTCCGTTTTAGGTTGTTGAAAAAAAGAAATAATGTAACTGGTTATATAAGCATCTTAAAAGAGCAATGCGATAATGCGGATGCAAAAATAGGTATCACAAAATCAGAGGTCTAATAGTGTAACGTGTAAGTGAAATTAAATTGTTTAATTTTTTTTCAAGAGTGTGAAGAATTGACAAATGTATTTATAATTTTAAGTAAAATAATTTATTAAGACAGCATCCAATATTAATTTATTAAAGTAGTGAAGTACTGGAAAGTAGATCACTCGATTTGCCTGGAACCTGATCGGCAATCTGATTTTTCTACTGGTCAATGCAGGTTAAAGGTAATCAAATTTACATTGGATAAAAAAGTTTTGATATTTCCATTTTCGCTGGGCTTCGTATTGCTCCATCACCTTAGACATCTACGGCTAGTTTAGGATGCTTGTCTGTTAAGTGCCTCTTTAATGTGTGGTATTGCCATCCTTTACTTTGTAGGCCACCCTACTAATGCACCGCTTACATACCGCTTCTTTTATTGCTTTATTAATTACAGAAAACTTAAAAAAGCATCTAATTTGCTTCTTGATTCGTTTCCCTACGGCAAAACATGTACACCCGTTGATGCTATAGCACAAGGAGTCATCTGCTGTATCAGCCTCTTCAATCTGGGTGTTTCTAAGGCTATCGGCGTTTTCCTTCGCTTCTCTGGAATGGCGATCCCTTCATTGCTAGATTCAGGTTCATAAGTAGGATCTGCAACAATAATAAAAAAATATAATATAAATTAGTTGTAGTTCTGTTGTGAACTGCTTAACATCACCATATAAAAATACATTCTATACGTAACAGTCATACAATGTCATATAGTAATATTTAAAACATTTAAAATATTAAGCCTCTTTGCTGATTACGTTTCTAAAGCAAATCTACTTCTGTTTTCACCGATAGGAGGTAGAAGAATTAACAATCAAATAATTACATTTTTATTAAAGAATACTTGCCGTTTTTATTTATTGAGGAACGAGGAGACAACAACAATTTTAAAACAAATACGAGTAATGTATTTTAAAATAAAAAGTATACCTACCTTCGTCACAGCTGAAATCTGACATTTTGCTTATCTCCACACTTTTAGACACGGTACCACACACTCCCACACACTATGCTTAGTTATGGTTTAACAGCTCCTAACACTTTTACCAGTTTCAAATCATTACACAATACATCAGTGGTGGGATTTTAGAAGAGACCGGATGCGTCATGCCCCGAGTATTGCTTAATAGACAGTATAGTTTCTTGACCAATGTTTTGTTTAAATACATAAGAAACCAGAGTTTTACAAACAGTGGGGCACGACCCCTAGCCTTATAATGGCGCTTTGCTTTTTAAGGAGAAGGGGGAGAGTTACTTAACAAAGTCATTGCTGGGTTACCGCGGTTTCTACACAATGCGTGTTTCGGTATTAAATAAAAATTTTTTAGATAATTGTTTGCTTTAAGGGATACTGTCATTTTTGAAAGTCGGCGTCGAGGAAACTTAAATACTGTTCAGTTAGTTTTGGTGTTAATCCTAAACTTTTAAGACGAGTGAGATTGTATTGGGTATATGATATTTAATTTTTTTTTGTACTAATTATCGGAATATCACTTGCTATAAATTAAAATTTTCGGAAAAAGGGCGCCTCTATTTTATCAACTAAAAGTGAGGCGCAAACAAGTAAAGTTTGGAAACCACTATCTTAAACCAATTTAGTTGCATGGTTTAGCTTCGTAAATCTATACAATTTGTAACAAAGGATTAGCGGTTCTTATAACTTCCGGCAGCATATCAGGTACAGAATTGTTATCAGACAGAAAAACGGTAACAGACTTTTGGAATGCTGTGCGTCAAATGTATGAGGATGATAACATGGACAGACAAATTTAATAACAAATAGGTTACAGAAGTAGTAAGGGAAGAAGGATATCTGTGGGAAAAAATAGTAGACATAGAATGGCAGAATTTGTTCTGAGGCATTTTTCGGAAATAGTATGAAATATATTACAAACAGAGATAGGAAAAAAGAGGTAGATGTAGACCTAGATCAGATAGTGATAGCTGCAGACCGTGCAAATTTCAGGGAAATGTGTAGGTTAGTTCAGAATAGGAAACAATGATGGTACGCGTTTAACCAGTTCCAGGACTGAAGACCTAATGATGATGATACAGGAAACCAACATACACAAACAGATACTTAAACTTCGATCAAACCATCCACACTGTGTAAAACTACGAATTATCAAAACCATGTATAATAGAGCAAAAATTAATATTATCAAACGAAGAAATTTCAAAGAAAGAGAAAGACTTAATCAAATGTACACTAATAAAAAACAAATATCCTAAAGGAATAATAGAAAAAGAAATGAATAAAATCCCAAAAAATAGAAAAGGCGAAAACAGAAACAACGATACGCATCAAAAAATGCTCTCAATACCACACATAAAAGCATTCTCCGAAAAAATACAAAGAATAGGAAACAAATTCAAAATCAAAACAGTATTGAGAACCTACAATACACTAGGAACACAACAACAAAAAAACCCAAAAACGCAATATAAAGTTCAAAAAACTGCATCGAGAAAATACCGTGCGAATGTAACAAGTTCCAGACCATTTGAGGTTTGATTAAAAGGACATAAATCAAATATAAAAAATAGAAAATTTAAAAAATCCACGATTTGCCAACATGCATGGGACTCCAGTCATAAAATAAAATGGTAGGACGCAAAAATTATTGACAAAGGGGAAAACCACCAATAACGCAAAATCAAAGCTGCTTATATAACCCTACATAAAAATAACTGCGTAGCAAACGAATACGTGACTTTCAGTAAACAATGGATTCCATTACTAAAAGAAATAACAAAAGAAATAAAAATCAAATGCCCCCAATATCTAGGTAGTATTGCAAGTTGTTCCTGGGTTTTCCTTGCGATATTAACATGAAATACAGCTTACATACATGATTTTTATTTATACATACAATGTTTGAGTGTAGAGGATCTTGGTAGTCGCAAGGCTGCGTAACCCTTTTGACATATCATTAAATATCGTGGTAATAGAGTAGTTTCCCTCTCAAGGTAAATATAAAAAAAAACCGCTACTTAGGACTTACAGTAACGTAATCGCACACTCCTTTAATAACCATCCCCTCAACCGTATAAATAGAAACATGTTAAAAAATGTTTTCCAATCCTCAAGTTAATGAATTTATATGAAATTTAACTATATAAAAATTAATCTCCTGATTTCACGTTGAGCGTATTGGCTACCTTAAAGTCGCTCCCAGGGCGCAACACAAAGTGAATGCACTAATTCTTTTCATCTTTATAATTTTCTTCTAATGTATTCAAATCAAACATTAATAAATCAAAGTCACCTTCAACTTATGTCATAAATGTCACACTTGAAATTTTTATTATTTTGACAACGATCCTAGGTGATGGATCGTAACGTAAATAAAAACGATTTTAACAACTCCGAGTGGTTTAATTTCCAAAGAGGATTAAGAAAAATACAAAACAAACCACAACAAACATTCACGGAATATCTTGGACTTTTAGTCTGAAGTACCGTGCTCTCGCGAGCTATACCTTCTCTTTTGTTTTACTGGCAAATGTAATCAACCTTTAAAATAGAATTAGAATTATTTGCTTTGCTGCAAGTAGATGATTAAACTAATAAGTAGAACGCAGTAGTAGAGTGGCACGACGTGTTAAATAATTAGCAACATCCAGAAGTGCAAATCACTAACATTCAATTGTATTCGATTTCGATGATTGTTGATTTTTAATCTTGCTACGTTTTATCAAAACTTAGCTATCTACTTTGTTTTCCATACGAAATACAAAAAACTGGAGTAAACCCTCCCGTAACACGGAAAACGATTTTCATATTAATTCGCAACCCGCTAATGCTACTGTGACATCAATATGCGCAAGCTTTCTTTTTAAAGCATAATAAATTCTACAAAGGAAAAATGTTCGGAAAATCAACAAAGAAAAATGCCGACGGACTTTAATATATTGCCACCTGAATAAATTTAGCCAATGAAAGCCTGAACACGTAACTGTAGTCCTCTGTTGACATTAATTAGCATGTAAGCTTGAAAAATCTGTTCTCTTAATATTAGGCTGCTTCTTTTGTGAAATCTGATAAAGTGTATTTGCATCAGGGCCCTTTTACGTTGATGGATGTGTTTTTGTCGTTTTAGTAATCGAAATCCTGACAGTGACAAGGATGCGTTCAAACGTGCACCGTAGATAACAGTTTATCAATACATACATGAAATGCAGCTAACCCTGAAAAATCGATGTTGCATAAATTATTTGCTATGACGATCCTGAAATAATCTCACAAAAAAATGTTCGAAGAGAGGAACGGGTAAAGAGATAGTGAGAAATTGAATGCGCACATGAATGCAAGGAAACCGGCCGACTCTTTTCCACATTTCAATTTAATTAATACGTTATTATTTTGTTTTATTATATTAATCACTTTATTATTTCCGTTGCATTACTAACTGTTCTTGTAAGTATTCATTAGCTGCTTTTTAGATCCAATGTATCCTGATTGTGTAGGTGAAATTGCTGAATGAAATATTAAAATTAAAAGCAGTTCTTTCACATGTTATAGCTATTTATGCACCAAGTGTGTTATTAATATGACAACGCCCGGAAGGCGACTCATCCAGCCCAAGGGTATATGGCCCGAAAGATGGATTGAGTCGTCCAATGGGCGTTATCATCTAGTAACACAAGTGGTGCATACAAGATTTTATATATCCCCTCGTATCTAAAATGAAAAATAGGTGATAGGTGAGTTTTCTATTTTAGAATTTACCTCGGATTTTACTATATAACTAATAAACACACCTACATCATGTTTTTCATACTGACAATAAATAGCTTGACGTTCCTATGTTTTGAACATTTGTCACATTTATTTAATATTAATAGTGCAAAATGGTCGATCAAGAGTTGCCAGCAATAATTGCAAAGCAAGCTCTAAAAACAACTGAAAGTTTGCTAGCCATTAAATCTAAAAAGAGCTATGAGAAAGTTAGATAACACACTTGGTGCATAAATAGCTAAAAAATTGATTTGTTTCTGCCCTCCATTACGTCCCGGGTGTTATGAATATGTTTACATATCTTGTATCCTAGGTGTTATGACCAAATTACAACGAGGGAAATATAAATATGTTAGTGTAGTGCCCAACGTGTATATATAACACTGACGCGTGATTAAAATTTGTAAACCGTAATAATGATCTAATTTCTTTAAATGATTATAATGTGACCTGGATACTAACAATTTACAAATTATTTAACATCTCAACAATGTAGGTTACATAGGATAATCTGGATGAATATAGACATCTCTCAAATAGGATTTATGCGATGTCCAAAGTACCTTAACGGGAACTATACTATCCATTCATCGCATTTGATATACTTTCATAACTCATGCTGGTATCTACTAAACCGCTGGGAAACAAAAATACTAAACTAGATGCCCCAAAATGTTTACAAATCTGAACTGAAGAGAGCGTGGAGCAAAATTTCGTTATAATCTATAATTGTTGTAAATTTGACATTTGTCTTACACAAATGTTCTGGTCTGAAAATTAGAATGCAACAATATTTTATTCGTCGTACAATTCTAAATAATTAGTATCTGCTTTTCTAATTAAATTTTACACTAAAGTTTTAAATTTACTATGCACGCAGTTTTCTTGAAGAACGAACGGTGTTAATTTAGGAATTTCTAGATATCGATAGCGAAGAATATACTCAAGAGGTCTTACTACCGCTTTCTCTTTTTAAACTATTAACTACTCATTCATCTTTAGCCAATAAAATGCATTGAAGCTGCCTACTTGACGAACCAGGTTGACTCACTATATCAGCGTATGTCCTACTAATATCATTGTTATTGTTCGCGCCATCTCTTTGTAAATTTGTGACATTTGCCTTCCTTGGATTACGGTTCTATTCTCGATGGCACGGGATTCATTGTTCTCCCTTCCCTGTCTTTCCCGATAGCATTTCCTCGGCCACAATTAATTCTTTGGATATTCCTCCTTTCAAATGCTCTGCTCGGATACCGGTCCAGGCCAGTATTTCTTGGGGATCTAAAAGAATTTATGGGCTGGCCTCTTGGTTTGGTCTCGATCCTCCTTGGTTGACCCATCTCAGATCTCATCATACCGTTGATAATTGATAATTTGCTTGTCCTCTAAAGGAGGATCAAGTTGTTAAGCAATGCTTAATTTCTTGATCGCATACAACTCCTTTGCCAGAATCTTTGCTATACTTGCCCATAGGCAAATTATCTCTAACCTTAAACTGTTGGTTGTCCTTCCAGAAATGGTTCAAAAATTTAATTTTAAAATCTCTAAAAGAGTCTAACTCACTTTCAATCAGTCCAAACCAAATCTCTGCACTACCTTTTAACATAGACCTCACAATATTCAACTTGGGTTGTTCATCCCACTTCCCTATATTAAAGTTTTTACGTTATTTAAAAATATCTTACCGTTATGTTTATTATTCACATAAAATTTCAAATGTTATTCCAAAAGAAACTTTTTAGACTCCATCGCATAAGTTATCCAACATGAATATTTTTAACCCTATCTTCTAGATTTTCAAAACTTATTGCCCAAGTCTGTTTTAAGATTTCCCAAATCATTTCTAAATGTTATGAAACCCGCCTGGTAGATTCCCTCTATTTCGTTTACTGTTGAATCTAATTTTCCATGAGTCTTTTTCTTACATGCGTCCTGACTTACTTTTATTCAACAATTTCCTCTTTAACGTCATCCTTGTCTTATAAATTTGTACCACCTTTCTTCTGATTTCAAATTTCATTTCCTCTATGGCGTTATTAGTTTCGTTTAAGCCCAACGTTAGTTTCTTACTTATCCCAAATTTCTTTTCATTCTTGTCACTTTCTAATCTTGAACTTTACCCTAATTTTGCTATTTTCTCTCCAAATTCCGTTCGTAACTCCTGAGCATTTTTATCAACTTTTTTACCCATATTATTTATACTTCTTTCATTCTTTTCATGTTTGTCATTCATTTCTTTGATAAATTTCTCACCCATTTCTTTTATACTTCTCTTATAGTTTTCAGTTTTCAATCATTCCTTGCATATTTTTATTTAAATTTAATAAAAGAGCCAGCATTTTAAATTCCTGAGTCTTCCCACACTATGTTCTTTCTTTACATCAGGATTCTCCTGTATCGGATCTTTCACATAAACACCTTCCTAAGAACCAATTTCCACTCTTTAAGCTCTTAAACCCTCTCAAATTTCTTTCATCTATCAGTCTTACTGGAGACGAATCAGATATAGTACAAAGAGAAAACTTCCACAAAATCTTAAGAAACAAGAAACTTTCATTTTCAGATGATTTAACTTGCCTTTAAGTTGAGATGCCGCAAATTACGTTGTGAATCGGAAACCGGCAAACTCATTAGAATAACGCTGACTTAAAATTTCTTAAATATTGAACTTAAAAACAGCAGAACAGTTCTTTCGCAAACGTGTCAGCGACGGTTGCAACTTCTTAGTTTGGTATAGTATACGCTTAATTCACTTTTTAATATAGTCCATAGCGACCATGATGTACTTATTTTTAGAGTCCGTCTCAGGAAATCGACTGGCAATATAGATTGCCACTCTCTAAATAAGATATTCCACGTTATATTGCCTCTTAAGAACCTTTCGGTTTCCCAATGGTGCACACAGCTGACACTTACGGAACCACTTTTTGACATCGTAAGTAAAATCTTGTTTACAACTTCTCCAGTGTATTCTTAACGCTGCAGCTTCTTGTACCATTATGTAGATGTCCAACGACACCCGGCTTTTAGAAATCACCACCTGAAGCGTACTCACGGATCCATCTCCATTCTCCAAGATTCTCATCAAGATCCCTTTATCTACTTCCGAGTAATCCCATTATGCCCAGTACGAGTGCTACTCAACGGATAATATCTTGTCAGGATGGATGCTCTCCTCTAACTCTTGGTTGCAACTGCAGCGGCTGCCAATCGTTATTGATCACAGCAGTCCGTTACGGTAATTCATCGTGAGCGATGGCTACAGTCTTCGGGGCAAGATCGTCTTAAAAACACATACTTATTACGTTGACTTGTACCAGGGCGGTATTTCTGGTCGAAGTCATAACCTTGAAGCATTTCTATCCATCAGGCGATTTGCCAATCGGGATTTCTAAACTGAAATCTCCACTTTAGGGTTGAATGGTAGCTCTCAGGTGAAATTCTTTACCGTACATGTACTTATAAAAGTCTCTACAGATATCACCCAACAGTTTTCTTCCTCTTTAGTTGGTGTTTGCGAAGTAGCTTTCGAACCACCTCCTCTACGCTTTATAGGACCTGCTTTTCTACGAAGTATCGTACTTTGTCGCTACCACGATGTAAAGCTTACTTTGCCACCTCAAACTCTAAAGTATGAGGAAACCCATCATCTGTTGGTCGGGTCAGTCGTTGCGCTTGCCGGATCTTCCCGTCGTGTATCCCGTTGCTGTTGGGTAGGCTAGTCTCAGCAAGCGAGCAATATTTACTTCAAGCTCTTGCAAATTATTGTTGACGTTTTGTTAACAGTTCTTCACTTGAACGTGGTACACTTCTTGCAGATGAAAGTTACCGTACCTCTTCTTCAGCTTTGACGTTATGACCACGTAGCTTTTTTGGTTACGTTCTGGTATAGTTTGCAGATTATTTAACACCTGTCCATAAAGCGACAATCAATGCGGTCGCCTAATCATAGCCATTCCAGCCCTTAGCTCTTGCCGTCAAATGTGGTCGATTTTACTCTGAATCTTGATATCAGTGCGCTTTTACAAACATTCTTGGGTTCTGTGACGTGCTGTTGTATCATGGGAATTAAATTCTCCGGCGCTTGTACTGTCAGGGACTGCTCTTCTATCGTTAGTACCTCCTCCCCCTATTTTTCGAGAGTTTTCTAATAGACCCTCCGATACCTCCACTTTAAGTTTCTATAAATCTCCGAAAATTTTGGCTTTCAGGTTTTCAAAGGATTTAATTTTATTGTTAGGAATCCCTCTTTTAATTATTGAACTACATTTGTGATTTTTATAGCTTCATGTATAAACTCCTCTTTCAATTATTCAACGGTTTTTGCATTTTGATTTAATTTTTCCGTAAGATTTGATTTGCGGCGGTATCTTATAATTATTCTGTAAAGTCCGAGTTGCTTTCTTCAAGTTTTGCTGTGGACTGGTTTAATTTTTTTGCATTTTCACCCGATTTTGTTTTTTCAGATTTCAATATAATTCTGCTACTCATGCATGCACCAAGATATGCATCGAAATACGGTGAAGTCTGTGGTTCCAATTACATATGAAATTTTAACATCCAATAGTTTATTTACTAATGCTAAAACTTTGGATATTGGGTTTTATTTAGACATCAGAGGCAGCGCATTACATATGTTTTACTTACAAATCCTTGGACCCCACCTAACACTTTTGTATATCCGTTTTCTAAAAGGATAATAAAGGGAAAGGAGAAAAAGAGGTATATGAGAAAAGATCATATTGATAAATATCCAATACTAACTTTCTCAAACCGTATACAAGGCTTTTATGCTTAGAATGTGTGTCTTTTGTACTACCGCAGAAATCTCAGTGGGAACATCAACAATTCAGGAAAGTGATAACAGAGCCAATGGACAAATATGCACGGACGTTTGGTAAAGATGGCTGTGTTTCTACCCACATGGAAAGACACCACCACAAAGGAGCTTGTTTTAGAACTGAAGAATTCGTAAAACGAATGGATAATCCATTCGTTTCTTGCATTGATTTGGTTGATTTAGCAAGACTTCAACGAGTGAGGTTCATAACATTCTTTGTTATTTGGGCATAATTTTATTTGTCACAATTTATCATAGAAGAATGTAGAAAATAAGTCTACTTACTTATTAACAATATCATTCTATAAATAAAAAGTTAAAATTTCTACTCCAATAAATTTTAAACAGTAGTGCTACTTTCATGTCAAACTCTTTTCTTTTACTTTTATAGGCCCCTACTATAAAAAACTAGAATTTTTGTGGACGCCAGGGTATATCCCTCAGAGGCCGTTGAGATGATAGTAACATAGTATTGGATAATTAAGGCAGAGTTGTGGCTATACGCGAGGGTAATTTTATGGCTCCTCTAAATTTCAGAATAGATGCTGCTGACGATTCTGTAAAAAAGCATCTACAGACTATATCTAAGCGTGCAACGTATATAAATAAAACTATTCAAGATGAACTGGTTGCAGTTTATGACGATGTGATTTTATCTGAATTTGTTAGCCAAATCAAACCAGCAAAGGCGTACTCTCTTATAGCAAATGAGATTATAGAAGTGTCTCAAGAAGAACAGTTTTGGATATGTGAGTAATATATGGCAGAAAATAAAGAAATTGTGGAATGCTTTCTCAAATTAGTGCATGTTGTGGATCTTATAGGAGATGGCACAGTAAAAACTTTGCTAAACGAATTGGAAGCCTTGCGATTAGATAGTGATACAGTAGCTGTGCAAGGATATGATGCGGCTGCAGCCAGGAGTGATTATTTTTCAAGGTGGCAAGCGGAAATACGAAACGTGGCACCTTGTGCTGTTTATGTTCACTGTGCAGCGCACTGCTAGAATTTTACCATTGCAAGTTCATGTTCTATTCAAGATATTAAAAATTATTTTAGTGACACGAATGAAGTAGAAATCCTGTCAAGATTCTGAAATTTTTTCTAATGCAAGAAGATTTCTTAACAGTATTTCAACGTCTCACTTTGTCATATCACTTGTTGTACTGAAGAAATTACTATGTTTAATTCTTTCTCTATCAAAAGCAAAACTTTAATCTTTTTTCTAGTATCCAAAAAATTCAGAGTACACTTAACTCTTAACTGTGTAAATCAATGGAAAGAAAGCTTGGATAGGGTATTTTTGGAACTGTATGAAGACGTATAAATTCTATTTGGCGAACCCCTATGTGTAACTTGTAACTTTGATCATAAGACCCTTCGCAACAACCACCCATATTCTATAGCTCAAGAATATTATCAAAGATTCCTCTTTATTTCAGCCTTAGACAACAAGATAATGCAGTTTTTAGAATGAGTTGGCGTTCATCAGTTAACTGTCGCAAAGCTTATATTTTTAATTCTGATACAGTTATCAAAATACAGAACAATCAGGTAATTTGACGTTATTAGCCTCTACAAAAGTTTTATATCGGGTAGAGAAATTGTTTATGCAGAATTCGAAAGATGCAAACAGATGAGGAGCAACGAAAGTATTACGTCATCAACAGTATGGAGCTTTCCAGTCTTAATATCCTAAAATACACATGCTTATAAATGTGTGTCATCAATGTAAACTTACCTAAGTATAGATCAATTATTTTAATATCGCTTTATGTAAATTTGTTTAAGATTTTTGCGACATTACCAGTATCCACTGCGACGCTAAGAGATTCTTTTCATCCTTAAAATTTTTATAAACGAATGCCGAAGTATAGTGCTACAGAAGAGCTTTGATGTTTATTTGCAAAAAAATCCCAGTTCCCGTAGCAGAAGTTGTCCCTATATTTAGTAGAAAAAGTAGTAGGCGATTGGATTATGAATTATAGATTACCCACCCTGCTCAGGTGTATACTCTGTAGATTAAGCATATTAACAAAATGACGTTACCAGTGTAATATTTTGCTGTTAACTTCCCCTAACCATGAGTGAGATTGTACTGCCTGAATAGAGTAACATAAGTTAGGATAGTTTTAACCCATTACCTCCCAAGAGTAGTAATTTTATAATATTCAAAATGTTACTCTATATTAAGAACAAAAATACATGTAAATAGAAGATTATAGTAAAAAAAATTAAAAACTATTAGACAAAAATAGCACAACAAAACGTTGCGTTCATGCAACTTTGGGACTACCAAAGTATAAATACATTAAGTTAAGGCGTATGAAAGTTATTGAAGCAGTCTGGATGAACATGCACTTGACACTTTTTACACACGTATATAGTGGTACCTTTGCATTCTCGTCATCTTCTTCTTGCTTTATTATCTTGCTCAACAATAACGTGCCCAATATTGTCAAATCTTACCTCTGTAGGCAATGATCTTTTCGACGGGCGTCCATAATTTGGTTTTGGAAAAATAGCATGTATACTCGAACCTGCCATTTCTATGTTTTCCTCGATTTTTATCTCTTCTTTTTTTATAAGAGAAACAGTTACATAAGATATGAACTGCAATCGAGTGATTTTTTTTTTAATTTCCCATATTATATATTTTCCAAGCATTTACAATTACACTGTCTATCAGATTTATAAACAGAGGCCACCACCATTTCTTTCCTCTAACCCTAATTCTATAATTTGCAATTCTATTATCATGGAGATCAATCACGCCCATGTGCCGATTGTACTTGGCAATAACATTTGGTTGAGGAACACCCGCCATTTTTTTTCTTTTCTGTTGTACCTTTTAGCAGATACTAGAGGATCAATGCTGCAATTATTTGTATCAATGGTCACGACAGAATTATCGTTCCACCCTATCAACAGTATTTCATGTTCTCTATTAAAAGAAAAATCATAATAGCTTCTTTATTTTTTCTTCACACTCTTTACTGTTTCCAAAGTATTGTTGCAAGTACGGTTTTCACGTATAGTTCCTGTCGCATAAAATCCTTTACTTTTAAGTATACAAAATAAATTGTAAGAAGAAAAAAAGTAGTCAAAATAAATACGATACTTAGATGGATCCGGTACAACAGACAAAAGATCCAAAACAACTTTCTCTCCTACTCCCAAGTCTTTTGTTTCTATGTCTATAACTTTTCCACCATATGGTATAAAATTATACAAATATCCACTGGAGCTACAAAGACACCATAGCTTGAACCCAAACCTCACCGGCTTTCCTTTTATAAACATTTTACAGGAATGGCAACCAAAATAAGGCACCGTTTTTTCATCAATGGACAAGTTATGAGAAAATACTCCAAATTGTAGATTTTTCTCATTCGTTATATCAAAAATAGGTCTCACCTTTAAATATTTATCATTTTTATCTAACTTGTCATTATCCGACAAATGTATATTTTGCTTGATAGAATGAAATCTATTTCTACTCATGCAATTTCTAACTAACGACACACCTTTATCTTCATCTTTTGACCAGTACATTTTTGTAGCTGGTAAGCTATGGTAACCAGTGAACATCAGTATGCCACAAAAACGTTTTATGCTAGCTAGGCTCAGTTGAAAATTATGTCTGTTATGATCATTTGCATATTTTTTTGAATAACCAATCATTTTTTCCCACACATCGTCACTAAAATACAAAGAAAACACTTCATACGGAATTTTCCCACTAATCTTGTTTTCAATTTTCTCAATCATACTCCGTTCTTCTTCTTGAGGAATTAGTGTGTAGACAGGATTTTCTTTCCTCCACGTAGGAAGAACTTTCCTAGATTTACCCTTTTTACGTTTTTTAGTAGAAACTTCCACCATTTTGGAATTTGACTCTAAAAGTAGTTGTTCTCCAATTTCTTGAACATCATCGGGTACACTTGCATGAACTTCGTAAGTTCCAGTTACGTAACTCATTTTCGCTATCACACATATCATTACTAATATTTTCTTCATCTGTAAGCACATCAACTGGCGGTGGAATGTAAACTGCGTCAATATTATCCGCTTTCTGCACATGCTCATCTTCTTCTAAAAATGCCATTATCTCGGCAGTTGACAAAGGTCTTTTTTCTTGCCACCACTGTGCATAAAACCTAATCAACACACAACGTTAAGAAATGGACAATGAGAATGGGTATATATAATTTCTTACTTCAATTATTATTACTTGCAGCAATGTGACCACAGCACACAGTTTACTAAATATGTATAGAAGCTTGCTAAGAACACAGCTACCTTACAACAACAGCAGAAATACACTGAGCAATTCAGAAGTAGCCAGTGAAATTGCAAGAACAGACTTGTCTGGCCGATTCATTGAATTCATGCATTCATAGTACAAATGTAAAGTAATCCCAATGTAACGTAAACGCAACATTATGGTTAATGATATAAGGTGCATAAACTAAATAAATTTTAACTATAGGGATGATAAGGTATATTAAGTAAAACAAATATAAGATTATTTTTATGAATATGCTGGTCATTCGATGTGTTTTGATATATAGGTATTATTCATCTGTCAAATTTCAAATGTGTAGGTGGGTTCTTTGGTTATACTTTGAATACAAATCAAAATCAGAGTTTTATTTTATATAACTAATTTGTTACTTCAAAACACAAATAAGGATGCATTCTAGAATACAGAGTGCTTAAAATTGTATTTTTAAATTGATAGTCATTATTTTACTACTATTTTCTAAAATGTTGTAACATGTTTAATTTGAGCAATAATTATTCGCATTGAATTACGAGGATAATGCGCTAAGCGTGCCTTATTCTTTATTAATCTTCTTATATTAAAATATCTGTGTGACATAGAGTTACTTCGTCAAGCATCTCTAGCTGTTTATTTCGTGTTTCCCCGCCTTTAACGTCGCTATCATTTGGTTCTCGCTTTGTCGAGTTAGTCGCCCGCTAGCAACCGCCTTATCAAGATGTATTCCCGGCTAGAGGCATGCGACCTTCGGCTAAATTACTTATGTAAGCGGGTCAGGTCGTGCTAGACCTGAAACCACTTTGATAACTTCTACTAACGGTTGGTAAATTATACATTTTACAAACTAATTTAATTTTGTTTCATTTATTTAGCGCGTCAACGAAGAATTCGCCATCGAAGAATGATAGATAAAGTACGAGTGAAGATGTTGGTTTTGATTGCAGTCGTCCCAAATTAGAAATGGCTAGTAACATTGTTTGGAGATTATGAATTTCCGTCCAGATTTGTCTTGGAGCAACAGAGGCAGTTCGGTTCGTTATTACATATAAAAAATTTCTTGCATGTGTTTTGAATGTCGTAAAAATTTGATAAACAGACTATCATATAAAAAGCACGAAAAGTTGCTATTATGTTTACGAACATATAATCTGTTTAATTCTCAATTATTGTTGAACTGGTTTTACAAGCCGTAGAACAAAATTTTGTCAAGTTAGGTTTATATAATTACAAGCTTTGTTCCATTTGATCCTCAGATAGATTTCAAGGTATATTTTCGACGTCATATTTTTTTGTGTTGTTGCACAGTTGACAGATGTTGCCGTGAAAGCAGATGCTTTGTGCAGCTGTCATAAAATTTAAATTAAACATTCCTATTCTTGTAATTAGCTTTTATTTACAAATAAATTATAAAATCTAAATATGAAAATTTAAATACACGCTGCGTAATAATTTAGAAACTGTAATCTACCTGAAAAGATCTGCCCAGGTTAGAAGCGTTAATTCAGCGTATTGTGGTTACAAACTATTTTAATCAAATGTTTAAAGCAAGTTTATGTTTGAAAAGCAGTCGTTTGCTTTAAAAAGCCTAAACCTTGACTTTGTTATAGATGTTAATGATGAAATTTTTTTTACTTGTTAAAAAGTTTTGAAATTTTAAAAGAGAGTTTTTTTAGTAAACAATTAGTTAAACTTAGAAACTTTTATTTTGGTCAAATGCGATCAAATCTGATAACATAAAGGTAGAATTTTTGAGTAATAATTTTGTGCCAATATCATATTGGATATACGTTTTTTTAATTTTTGATACTTTTATAGGACACAAATGGTGTTCTACATTTTTATTTATTTAATCTTTGTAATTTCTTACAGGAGCTGTCTTATTTTCATAAAACGGGTTTTTGTTAACGAAGGCGATCGTTTTATCTTTGGGTTTCCACGTCCGCCCTTAGAATTGTGCATTGCTATTATGGTGATTATCTCAGGACTTGGTGGCGCCTATTTAATTTAGTTTAGCTTTGGTTTGCAAACAAAATTCGACTTACCCCATCACTTCTTATTGCTCTACCCAGGAATAGACCGCTAGCTATGTCGAAAGATTTTTGTTCACTGGCGTCCAACCCATCATCATAAAAAAAAACAACAAAAAAAGTTACAATGTTGCGTTTACGCAACGTTGGGTATTAATGGGTTAATAAGCAACCTTTATAAACAATCTCCTATTATTTATAAAAAAAGGTTTATTCTTTTTTGAAAATATTAAAGCTTATAGCTTACAACTTCTGAATCAATTCTACGATACCCCTTGCACTTTTAGTTTTGGAACCTCTAATGGAATATTCATGACACCCCCCGCTTCTGAAAATAAGTTCTTAATCCGCGCCTATTCGTTTAACCCTATCTCTAATGGTATCCAAGATCGCAATGCATATATCATGAATAAAAACACCATATATATTGTAAATTGTATTCATTTGTGCACGTTCAAGCCCAACTGAATCATTGTTAGGATTCCTATCACTAGGCCTACAAAAACACTTGTGTATTATCTGGAGGGTAGCAATGAAAAACATTTTTTGTAATATAGATTACACAAAGGAAACCACCGTGTACTAACATTCAAATTAAAATCAACAACGAACTACAGTTACCTGCTCGCGCTTTCATTAGCCGAATTTATTTAGGTGGAAACATTAAAATACGCCGGCACCTCTCTTTGTGGGTTTTTCCCTCGTACCTTTTTGTATTATTTCATACGCTTTATAAAAGGAAAACTCTATGTTTACTTAAAACGCCACTGGCGGCATATAAGTAAATATCAAAAACAAGCTTTTCGAACGTAGGAGGCGGTAAGCTTTTCTTTCATTATTTTGTAGTTTAAAACTAAAACCAAAACCTAATATATATATATATATATATATATATATATATAAAATTAAAAAAAACAATACTACAATCTAAATTAAACACAAATTATTATTACAGCCTGTTCTACCTTCGAAATTTACTGCATTTCTTTCCACGATGCTTCTTTTTTACAGCGATCAACGTATTGCCTTAACGTTTTAATTACCGAAAGCATGTACTTACTCGTTATTTTAATTGCAAGTATCTCATACATTATATTGAAGCGATAGTAATAATAATTCGAGAACTGACGTTGCTTTAATTTGTAACTTGGTAAAACCTTGAATAACTTCGAATAAAGCGCAGATTCACTATTAGTCTTGTATGTATAAATGTACGGGGTCAATTTAAAATATGACACAGAGAAGCAACTTGGAAATTCTTTATTAAGGTGAGTTATGTATCCCCCAATTTATGTATATATAACGAAATAGAAATAATTAGGAATTATTAGAAATTGTTAAAGGAATTATAAAGTATACGCAACAATGTAAATTCAAGGATAATTAAATAAAGGTTAACAGTTCATGAGAACGGATGCAATACAATGTATTCTAGACGATAGTGATACTGCAGGTGGCAGGTCACAGACGGTAAAGATATCGCAATTACCTAGAAAGTAAGATTGTAACAATGTAACAAAGTATAGAATTAAGAATAAGCAGATATAAGCTCTGCAAGTTCCCACAGAATTGTGAGAGGCAGGGACATTATAAATAGTCCGGGAGCCCCAAGATCCGGGAGTCAGTCAAAGTATTCAGCTTTAGCATTGCAGTTTGCTTAGGCGACTCATAATAATTTATTTAAATCAATTTATTTCGACTTAGAGTAATTAATTCTACATTAATTTTTGTTTAAGTTGAACCAATCAAATAAATTTGTTAAGAAGTTTTGGAAGTGTTTTTTAAAAACGCAGCTCCCGAGGCCCGAACCGTAACTGGTGTTAGTCTATAGTATTCAATATGAATGTGTAAATCGGACAGGACAGATTTCCCAAGGCGATGAATTTTGTTTTTTCGGATGTGGAATTACTCCGGATAGAGGTAGTAATTGTAATTCAATGTACAAAGTTGCACCAGAAAAAAATATTTCACCATTATAATTTTTCTCTCTTTTTCATAAATTCAAAATAGATTGAACACAGCTCTTCAATGTTTCTTACACAGAGATAACTATTTTAGAGCCATATAATTTTTGTCAACCTGGACTGTCTACTAGAAGTTCTATTTTTTCCTATATATTTTACGTTTTGTTCTGTTCTCTGCCTCTGCATAAATATTCAAAATGGAACAAACTATTACCCGTCATCCTATCACGCTTTCGTTTAGTTACATATGGAATAATTTAATTTGTCTATTTGTTCTAAAGTATTCTTCTGTAGTTCAATATCTCAAACATTTCTTAGTTTCTAACTTTATCTTAAATGTCAATGTATCGCAATCGGGTAGTTCTTCACTCTTAACACAGACGTTCATACTGTCTTCTCGACAACTAAAGCTATCCTAGATTATAGTGCAAGTTACATATCAACCAAATTAGTATATAGGTATAATCAAATGGAACCATTGAATCTAAAGAATATATTGTTGTAATGTATAATTGAAGGACATATTACAAAAGATTAATGGAAGTTCACAAACCAGACACGAGAACAGATGAAACTACTTCGTATTCCAGACGTAACATGACACTGCAGGTGCAAGTCACAATAGATTATAAGAAACTTATTGTTAGAATTAAGATTACTAACAAGTAATACTTTGTATTGAATAAACAAACATCAGACATGAGATCTACGCTTCCCACAAGTGATGTAAGAGCAGGGATAGCATAAATACCCTGAGAACCCCAGAAGTGTCAGTCAGTGTCGAGCTTCACAACTTTAACATTGTTGGATGTTCAAGCTACTCATCCTAATTTTAGTTAAATTAAATAGTAATTGTCAACTTAGAATATTTTTGATTTCGATACGTTACTGAACATAACGTACCTGTTATTAAATTCATACTGTAATTTCTGTTTAAATAAAACTTGACAGAGTGTTTTGGAAGAAAGCCTTTTTAACAAGACGCCCCAAGGGGCCCAAAACCTATCTCGCATTGCAGTTCAAAAACTCCTTCCTCAAGCTATCCTACTTTTTATTCCCCGTTTCTTCTGTTGTTATTTAGAATCACAATGTACTACCTATGGGTGGAGCATTGGGGGCGTGGCCGCAAGTATAGCGGCCGTTATTCAAATTATAATGTTATTTAGAATCCAACTTTGTAAATAACAAAGCTTTTTTATTTCTTTTAATCTTTCTCGCATCTCTAGCTACCCGGTATATCTCATTCTGCCATTTTTTCGGTATTATTGATTTTCTTGCTAAAATATATATATAAAATTTCTTTTACTTTATTTAGATTTATTTTAGTTCCTTTTGTTAATATAACTGAATTATATAAATACCTTATCATTTGAATATCTAATGTTGAATTGTGACACCCATTGTTCTCCTTTTTTGTATCTGTTTATTTCCTTACTTCATGTTAAATAGTGTTATTTATAAAACCATGATTCACACTTCTTATTGATTTTTTAATTAGTTTCCTAGTTATATGTATTCTGCAATGCTAAAATAGCATTATTTTCCTATATATATATATATATATATATATATATATATATATTGCTGTGATAAGGGGTTGTTTAAGGGTGCACATTATAGTAAAGTTCGTTCAGGAATGAGTAATTAGAATAGGCAGCAGAAAACTGCACTTATTTAAGGAAATAATTAAGAAATAGACATAGTTTGTAGATAGTAAGTAGTCAACACCTTGTATATAAAGTAGAAATAGGTTTTGGGCGACGCAGGTAAACATAGGAAGACGCATAGTTGGCGTATGAATGAGAAATACATGTATTAAGTAGATAGTAAATATTAAATACCCTGTAGATAAAGTTTAGTTAATTTAGGTAAAACAAATAAGGATATTTTTCAGTGGAAGCACGCGTATATTTAGAAATAAATGATAAAGTGTAATTAGACACGCATTAAAAAAAGAGTTCCAGACGACTAAATTAATACGGATATAGAAATAGAGTTTCAGGTAGTTAATATAAAGGCGTACAAATATCTAACCATTTTTGATAAGAGAAATGATTAAAAATTGCGTGAATCGCATGTAAACATGAAAATTTAAAGTCGAGTTGCATCAGTTGTTTATGGAAAAGCAAATAATCTATCAAAATACAGCATGTTGATAACGAAAGACAGCTGCGGGCAGGTTGTGAATATGGGGAATCGTGGAGCATTACATCAGAAACTGCTCTAAATGAAATTATTTGATTGGTCAGAAACAAGCGACGAGTTCTAGACCATACCCACGGATAGAGTGGGAATTCGAGAATATATTAGCAAGCACCTTGATAAGAAAGTCAGTTTTGAACTCAACGAAGGCCGAAATACGTTGCCATTAAAACAAAGTAATACGTAATAATTATAATAGTGAAATAAAATGAGTGCGAATATGAAGATTATAATTGCCGTTTAAACGTAAGTACGTTTTTAATGAATTTATTGTAAACTAAGACATGAAAATAATAGGGCTTCGAGGTCTGAGGGAAATAGACTATGATTCTGATGTTAAGGGAAAAATACAGTAATACAATTTAGATGTCCAGGTGAAAAGAAGAATAATACAATTTTGAAGTACAGGGGTGAAACAAACTACAATTTTAAGTCTGGGGCAAGAATGATAAGAGTCTAAGTTTGAAGAATTGAGATAAATTGGGGTGTATAATTTAATAATGGTGGTCCATAGCGTAATGGCAATAATTAGAATGGAATCCAGAATTGGGGAAGATCATTTTTAATTGGAAGCGTCGATGTTAAAAAAGATAAAACCAGGTCAGATTTTTAGATATAAGACATTTGTTTTCTATATAAATTTTTATTTTATTTTGAATTTGCTAAATATGATATGCTTGTGAAAAAGTCAACAAAAGAGGTAGCATACGTATAGAATGAGTAATATAATAACAGGTTTAGAATATTCTACACTTTGTTGGTTTCATTATATAAAATCGAAATTTACTGAATTTTATAATTACAAATAAATGCTAGCCGAGGTCATAAGATTTAAATAGTACAAGGGCGGAGCCACAAGTTGAATAGGAAATTGATAACCCGCAAGGCGGTAACGTATCGAATTTTGCCATTGGTAGATAAAGTTGTTTAAAGATAAAGTCCAGTTGATAGCAATATTAAGAAGACAGCTGGAGGAGGAGATAATTACAATTAATAGTGAATATTAAAATGGTGGTCCAATAATTTAGAGTACGTAGAAAATTAATAAGGCGCACAACGAAAGGGATCAAGAATTCCAGTTCATAGTAATAAAAATAACAGCCCAAAGTAGGGGCAAGAAAATTCCGCGAATAGTATAGCAATAAATATGTCGCACCAACGTTAGGGCACGAATTAGAGCACGATTTTACCACGGTAAAATAACCTGAGATTAAGAGGCACGAATTAAATTAAATTAAATTTTAAAATACGACCGTAAGAGTAAAAAAAAAATAAATTAATTAAACTAAACAGGGGATTTGAAAAGTTTAAATTAAAGGAAAAATAGAGAAATTTGTACAGTAATTAAAGTTAGGTAGATTTATTTAGTATTTAAAAGTTTAGAGTAAAAATTGTAATTTCAAAATGGAGAAAGGATCCCAAGAAAACATAACGTTGGAGAGAAGTTTGAGTGAAGAAAGGCGAACTTCACAAGAAACCAAAATGTTGGATACCTTAATGACATTAAATGATAAAATGGATAAGAGTAAACAAGCCATAAATACAGTTAAAACAAAAATGGAGGAATACAGCGAGAAATTGGAGAGTGAAATTAAGATTCTTAGTAATGGTCTGCAAGAAACGAACTACACTATCGCTGAGATTAAAGCACAAATGAATGTAAAAATTGGGAGAGTTTCTGAGGAAATAGGCGGTTTATGGGATCATATTTCTTTAGTTAAAACAAAACAAGAAGAGTACGAAAGCGAGTCCAACAATAAAATTACGAATTTAAATATTAAATTAGGAAAAATTGAAGAAAATTGCGAAACGGAATTCAGAACAATAAATCAAGAAATAAATAATTTAAAAGGTAATCCAATAAATTTTAATAGAGAATCAAATAGGTTAACTCAAACGAATCTTTCAATTGAACAGTTTACAAAATTTTACGGGGACAGAAAATTAAATCCTAAGATATTTCTGAAAAATTTTAAAATGTTGATACAGGGATCTACAGATGAGTTATTCAAATTAAATTTAATCAGGGCAATATTAAGAGGGAATGCTGAAAGATGGTACAATTTAGTTGAGAGTGAAATAGAAACATTTGAACAGTTTGAAAGCAAATTTTTACGTCAATTCTGGAATGACAATCAGCAAAATCGAATTCGAAGTAACTTAATTATGGGAAGATACGATTCGGCGAAAGGGATAACGCGAGAATCATATGCGATTGAGAAATTTACTGAAGCGAAGCAATTGGATCCTCCTTTAGAAGATAAAATTATTATAAGGTATTTAGCAAGTCATTTTAACGCTGAAGTAAAGCGATACATAACGACGCAAAATATAGTGGATAGAGATACGTTTATTGATTATTTGCAGAGATATGATGATTTGGAAAATGATTATGAAATTGAAAATAATGTTAGGGATCGATGCACTAATTTTATAAGGAATACGGAGTCTCGGAATAGTTATCGAAGGAACAATTATAATTATGATAGCGGAAGAAATTTTAATAGGGGAACTATGGCAACTTTAATAATGATTTTAGGCAAAACAGGAATACTGGTCAGATACCAAGGCAACGAATGGAGAGAACGAATCATGAGGGAAATAATAGAGTAATAAATAGACAGGAAAATGATGATCGACGGACGCAAGCTAGAAATATTAATAGTATGGAAATAAGAAATACGAATTGCACAGATACAGGAATAATGAGTCAGGCAGGACCTTCGACGCGAAATCAGGATTTTTGAGTACGGACGAACCAAGGAAAATTCTAGGAATTAACGGATATGAACACCAGCGCGAGTTTATTAAATATGAAATGGATAATGAATTAGGAAGATTTGAAAGGAACTTATTACCAATAATTAATTTAAAGGTGGAAGATAGAATAGTTAAAGTGTTAATTGATACTGGAGCAGAAGCATCACTTGTTGCGGAAAAGTTTGTTAAACGAGAAAAATTGGGGGATAAAGCGATACCTATAGCGAGGTGTAATTTAGTGGCACCAAATAATAAGAGATTTAGTGTAATAAATGAAATGGTAATTCTGAGATGTGAAATGGGGATGAAATATGGGAAAATGATTTTATGGTAGTACCTGGACTGAAGATAGATGTTATATTTGGGATGAATATGATAGATAAGTTGGGGTTGAAGATAAATGCGGAATGCAAAGAGATTGAGTGTAATGGGAAATATATTAAATGGTATGAAGAGGGGAATATTGTAATAGAAGACGACTGCATAAATATTAATCAGTTTAGTGAAGAGATAAATAATGGGGGTAATGAAAATGAAGATATTAAGTGTCCAGATGATTTAGGAAATAGGTTGAATATATTATTGAATAAGCATTCAGAATTAATTGGGTCGAAGTCGAGAATTGCCACGGGTTATGTGCACAAGTTGGAAGTAACAAATACAGAGCCGTTTAACACTAAAATATATCCTATTCCAGTAGCATATAGGAATAGAGTGAAGGAAGAAATTGAGGAAATGTTACGTGAAGGTATTATAGAAAACTCCAGTACACATTTTGTGAATCCATTAGTCGTCGTGAAGAAAAATGATGATAGCATTAGGTTATGTTTGGATGCAAGAAAGATAAATAAGCGAACGAAGCCGCAATACAATTGTCCACCAACGATGGAGAGCATATTAACAAGAATAGGTAATAAGAAAATCTATAGCAAATTAGACTTAAAGAATTCATTTTGGTTGATTCCATTAGCGCGAGAATCAAAGAAATATACGGGTTTTTCTGTAGAAGGAAGAATATATCAATTTAGGGTGGTCCCGTTTGGTTTGTCCTCGAGTACGGCTGCATTGGTGAAGGCGATGCAGAATATTTTGGGACCGTATGAGGAATTTTGTATCCACTACGTGGATGACGTGTTGATATTTAGTGATAGCGTGGAACAACACTTTGTTCATTTAGAAAGAATATTATTAGAATTAAATATAGCAGGTTTAAGGTTAAATTTAAAGAAGTGCGAATTCTTTCAAGATAAAGTTAAATTTCTGGGATATCAAATCAGCACGGAGGGCATATTTATAGATAAAAATATGATTGAGAAATATAGATTAAAAAGACCCAGATTTAAGAATAGAAAGGGGGAGGTTAGAAATAAATAAGCTTAATTGACCCATGCAAAGACAAATGAATAGATAAAAGGAAATGTAAAATAAATTATGAATAGGTATACATAGAAAAATAGAATAGGATTTGAATATAAGAATAGGTATAGGTATGAATAGTATAGGACATAGGTATGAGATAAATAAAATGTAAATATGAGTTTAATAAAGAAAAAGTTGAATTTCAAAATGGAAATAAAAATATAATAATTTCATACCAATGTGAGTTTAAGTTCACGTTAGGCGCCAAAAAGGACATTGATATAAAATTCTATATTTTAATTTGGGGGAATTATGCTGTGATAAGGGGTTGTTTAAGGGTGCACGTTATAGTAAAGGTCGTTCAGGAATGAGTAATTAGAATAGGCAGCAGAAAACTGTACTTATTTAAGGAAATAATTAAGAAATAGACATAGTTTGTAGATAGTAAGTAGTCAACACCCTGTATATAAAGTAGAAATAGTTTTTGGGCGACGCAGGTAAACATAGGAAGACGCATAGTTGGCGTAGGAATGAGAAATACATGTATTAAGTAATAATCTATAGGAACACTGTGGCACGATTTAAATAAAATTAAATAAAAACCCTTAACCTTAAGGGTTTTTATTTAATTTTATTTTATGTATTAAGTAGATAGTAAATATTAAATACCCTGTAGATAAAGTTTAGTTAATTTAGGTAAAACAAATAAGGATATTTTTCAGTGGAAGCACGCATATATTTAGAAATAAATGATAAAGTGTAATTAGACACGCATTAAAAAAAGAGTTCCAGACGACTAAATTAATACGGATATAGAAATAGAGTTTCTGGTAGTTAATATAAAGGCGTACAAATATCTAACCATTTTTGATAAGAGAAATGATTAAAAATTGCGTGAATCGCATGTAAACATGAAAATTTAAAGTCGAGTTGCATCAGTTGTTTATGGAAAAGCAAATAATCTATCAAAATACAGCATGTTGATAACGAAAGACAGCTGCGGGCAGGTTGTGACTATGGGGAATCGTGGAGCATTACATCAGAAACTGCTCTAAATGAAATTATTTGATTCGTCAGAAACAAGCGACGAGTTCTAGACCATACCCACGGATGGAGTGGGAATTCGAGAATATATTAGCAAGCACCTTGATAAGAAAGTCAGTTTTGAACTCAACGAAGGCTGAAATGCGTTGCCATTAAAACAAAGTAATACGTAATAATTATAAAAGTGAAATAAAATGAGTGCGAATATGAAGATTATAATTGCCGTTTAAACGTAAGTACGTTTTTAATGAATTTATTGTAAACTAAGACATAAAAATAATAGGGCTTCGAGGTCTGAGGGAAATAGACTATGATTCTGATGTTAAGGGAAAAATACAGTAATACAATTTAGATGTCCAGGAGAAAAGAAGAATAATACAATTTTGAAGTACAGGGGTGAAACAAACTACAATTTTAAGTCTGGGGCAAGAATGATAAAAGTCTAAGTTTGAAGAATTGAAATAAATTGGGGTGTATAATTTAATAATGGTGGTCCATAGCGTAATGGCAATAATTAGAATGGAATCCAGAATTGGGGAAGATCATTTTTAATTAGAAGCGTCGATGTTAAAAAAGATAAAACCAGGTCAGATTTTTAGTTATAAGACATTTGTTTTTCTATATAAATTTTTATTTTATTTTGAATTTGCTAAATATGATATGCTTGTGAAAAAGTCAACAAAAGAGGTAGCATACGTATAGAATGAGTAATATAATAACAGGTTTAGAATATTCTACACTTTGTTGGTAAAGATAATAAGTTTTTTTGGTGACTTTGGGTTTTTGAGTACATACTAGATGGTTGTTAATAAATGAAATTTATAAGGTTAACTTATTGAAAATGTATTACAAATAATTTCAAAAGCTGTACATAACATATTGGTTTCATTATATAAAATCGAAATTTACTGAATTTTATACTTACAAATAAATGCTAGCCGAGGTCATAAGATTTAAATAGTACAAGGGCGGAGCCACAAGTTGAATAGGAAATTGATAACCTGCAAGGCGGTAACGTATCGAATTTTGCCATTGGTAGATAAAGTTGTTTAAAGATAAAGTCCAGTTGATAGCAATATTAAGAAGACAGCTGGAGGAGGAGATAATTACAATTAATAGTGAATATTAAAATGGTGATCCAATAATTTAGAGTACGTAGAAAATTAATAAGGCGCACAACGAAGGGGATCAAGAATTCCAGTTCATAGTAATAAAAATAACAGCCCAAAGTAGGGGCAAGAAAATTCCGCGAATAGTATAGAAATATATATATATATATATATATATATATATGTATATATATATATATATATATATATATTTGATGTGACAACGCTGCACGTTGAAGTACCGCTAAAAGAGTGTTGTAATAACGCAGTGCTTTGGGGCGTTACTAATTAGATGCGCGCTGTGCTACATATACAGCAATTTGTAAATCTTGAAATTGTTGACCTACCTTCCTATTTAACTTTGCCTGGCTAGCTCAACGCAATTGACGGAGCTTTTTCTATCACAAAGCATTTATACAGTATGAAATATTTTCTCTCATACAAAAGCATATAGGACATTTACAAAGTCGTTCCTTTAAAACGTAAAATAATTTCTAAGATGTATTTATTACAAAAAAATAGTTCCTTACCTTATTTTAAATTTACAGGATTCAACTTCTTCTTTTGAGGATGGTCTACCTGTTTATAATTATTTCCACGCTTGTAAAATTTGTTTGGCCAAAAAATCCTTGATAGATAATCTATTAAAAGGTCAGAGTATTTTGAACTCTAATTACAAATTTTCCTGGTAAAACTCCTGTACAAAAAAAAATTATATGGTTAACACTTATTATTTTACTTTAAATTAGATATAAATATTCCAATATCCGTTAAAATTAAATCTAAAAGTGATACCTGCAGAATCCACTAAAACTCTCCTCGTAATAAAATATCTTCTCATTTGAAATTGATGTGGAATCAGCTTACAAGATTTTCCATATTTAAATCCTAAATTCAAACAGAAATAACAAAAGTACGTATCTGGTTAAATCTTCCTTTTGATTATTTAATAAAATTTTTAAAATGGCGTTATCTTGAACAATTTTCTCCCTTGTAATTAATAATTTTCATTTTTATTTGTAAGTTACGTTTAAAACAGCTTCTTTATTCATTACAATCGTGCAACTACTAAATTACAATATGCTTACTGCAAACTTAAATACTATCTCCGCATAGCAACAATTCACGGCTTAAATCAAAAAATAACATTTTGTAATCAAATTTCAGAATCGAGTAAATCCATGAATGAATAAACAAATCCTTATATACACTAAATTATCTACATCCAGAAGGTTGTAGAATGGTATAGAACATTATGATGCAAGGTGTATCAGAAAAATTCATTAGCGTCTCGTTTTATTACTTTGTTATCTGGTTTCAGTTATTCGTGACGCGTGCTGTCTCTTCTTTTTTAACATATATACTATTATTGTGGCGTCGCATACTAATACTAAAGATAATCAATTTTATCTGATATTTCTTGGATTTTTGTGGGTTTTCCCGGTTCTGGTCGCTTTCTTGGTATAAACGAATATTTAGTAATTAGTTTATTCTCCTAGTTCTAAATAGCAACGACTCACCCTTTTACATTCTAGAAAATTCTCTACTTAAAATAAGTTGCTGTAATCCACGGAGTAATTAATTTAAACCTTAATTGCTTTCTAATGTAAAAGGGGATTGCATTTGATAGAAAATATTTGTTTTCATGTTTCAGTACACAAAATTAAGACTAGAATTGGTTTTTTAAATACACGAAATTATTTACTTTTTATGATAAATGCCTAAAGCGAGTACTATTCTATGCTATTTACATCAAATAAAAAATATTTTTATATGCATCGATTTGCGATTGCATTGAAATGCGTTTTACGGTATCTTACAATTAATTATTTTTACATATACAACTTACATTACTTGCTACCTATTTTTAATATGCTTATATCATACAGGGTAATTATTTATACACGCGCAATTTGCGTGTTAGCATGGCACTTTAATGAATAAAAGTACGCTTGTATTTTACAGGGTGTAACCATGAATTTACGGAAATTTGTATTTTTCCTGATTCCTTTATACCTTAATGTGATTTATCTGTAGAATTTGGGTTTCAGTGATATATATTGACGCGACAAGGGGTTAGGAGAGGTCACTGGAACCCAAATTCTAATAGTAAATTTCACTAAAATATAATAGAATCCGAAAAAAGAGAATTTTCCGTAAATTCATGGTTACGCCCTGTATAATACGAACGCCTTTTTATTCATTAAAGTGCCATGCAACAACGCAGACTGCGCGTGTATAAATAGCCGCCCTGTATGATATAGGCATATTGTAAATAAACAGCAAGTAACGTATGTCGTGTATGTAAGAATAATTAATAGTAAGATACCGTAAAACGCATTTAAATGCGAACTTAAAAATCGATCATTTTAAGATAAATTTTTGATAAAAATGCATTTGATTTGCATAAAAAAGTACCAACTTTTAGTTTAAGAAACTACAATCAACGTGAATTTAAAACCCCTTTTGCATTAAAAAGCAATTAAAATTTAAATCAATTACCCCGTGAATAACAGCAATTAATTTTTTAATGGAGAATTTTCTAGAATATAAAAGATACGTTATTGATATATAGAAATACGTCAAATTCGTATAAACTTATTAATGAATAAACATTTTATTCTTCGAAGCGGCCGAAACGCAAAACCTGCAAAATCCCGAGAATATCTGATAAGAAATATTTAAAGCACAGATCAATAAAGAATAAGATGACAAAATTCCATACAATGAATCAAATCTTAGATGACAGCGCCATCTGTTTGGATTAAATCAGCAATAACGGAATTCATATTACAGTTTATTCAGCACTGTTAGCTCGTCATCTAGAGTCGATAACAGACTTTGTACAAAAAGGGTTAGAAACCTAGCTTTCTTCTTCAAATCCCAAAGCCTTAATTTTTCAATTCTCCAAAGATTGAAAGCAACAACATAAACTAGACATCAAATTCGTTTCTATTGCTTTAATTAGAAGATATTAGGTATCAATTAGTGTTCCCAAATGAAAAAAACTCTCAATTTTTAAGTTAGCAATTTTTAATTATACAATATATATGTGCAGATCGGTTATTTAAGTCAAGTTACCATTTTACGATTTTTAATTATTTGCAAATTTGCAGGAAGTCTAATAATTGAGTTAAACATAATGCAAACTCAGTCTATGGTTACATCAATTAGCCATTTTGCCAACAGCTTATAAAATTAGCCTTTATTAAATATGCAATAAAAAATTTCCGGTACAAACTCGAATAGAAGAATATTAATTTATACAAAATACTTCAAAAATGGGGAAACAATAACAATATACATATAGAAAAGACCGTTTTGTGGCACAAAGTAGTACTACATAAGTAATTTCTCCTTATCAATTTTAACCAACTACAAACAACAAATGTATACTACGTTTAATTGAAAGTTTTGAGTATGTGCAAAGTAAAGTATAACATCCGGTTCAGTAAATGTCAAAGAAATATGTTACAGTGGTACGTGCAAAACAAATAAATATACAATAATTACTGTGGATTGTGATTAATTAAAATAAACAAATTTACTTTCACAATAATTAATATGTTGGATACGAATGAATCAGGACTAGAGAAGAGAAACCGTAGGAATCCTGATAAAATAAACACATTAAAACTACTATAGTGTTCACAAAATGGTTTACACATACTTAAAACGTTCAACACAGACCCCGTTTTTATAAAAACAGCAAAGAACTTAAACAGACGCCACAAATCAATGACAGACGTCACAGACCATTAAAGATAACAACTATGTCACAAAGGCTAAGGCATTGTTCTCCAAACACGGCGTTACTTCGAACTAGGGATCTGTTAAAAAAAATCATAAACTTTGAAATAAGTACTGGTTCGAAGTATCGAAGTACATGTGTTTTGAACTCTCAATAAAAGAGAATACGCCCTGTATTAAAGAACACAGTTTAGTGAACTGATGTTTCTGCACTTCAAACAATTTACAAATTGTTCCCTGCTCCATGGCACTCTTATTTTTGCAATAACATTATTATTGTCTATTGACTGCATAAAAACGTTAAAAAATTTTCAATGAAATTTTGTATGTAGGGAAATTAAATAATTAGGAACAACTTTCCTTAATGCCTGTTTTTCTATCTAAATCGCTACTATGACTTTACCTGAAACTTTTCTATTATTTTAATCGTAGTTGGCTGGATTCATCGAAACCAAATTTATACCAAAAGAATGTATTGTTGTGGCCTACACAACTGCTAAATATTACATATAGTGTAACATCTCATATATAGGCAATAATTTTTTTATGAATATATAGGCAATTATTAAACTCCTATATGTTCGAAGCATTGCCGTGATTCAGGCGCGAAAATGTAGTCGACCCGTTTACCGATCCGTGCTGTCATGCGCGTGAGCGTGGAAGCAGCTGCCTGACGTACTTGATCGACCATTATTGTAGCAGATGTAGTCCGGATAACATAATTTAGAAGTGGTAGGAAGGTCCCTACCAAGATAAAGGATCCAAAGATGGATTCGTGGCAGAGGCATGTCGCCTGGAGTATGGAAAACAGGGAAGTTGAATGAATTGAAGACAATCCGCAGCAAGAAAATCGAGATAAAACGGTTCGTAAGCATGTCAATATGGCGTTTTTGTAGGTAATAATTCCTTTGAATTTACAGCAAGCAGTTCCGCATACAGTCCTACATGTATTTCCAGCTATAAACTTCATCTTTAATTCGTATGGAAGTCAATAAACTTTTAACATGATGTGTTCCTTTGTATGGTGGTTGTGTTGTACGTGCCTGTAATCTGCAGGGGTAGTAAGTGTTTGAACTCTTTCTTTGGTGAGTACATTATAATTTGTTATATCAAACACTGACTCGAACAAGAATTAAGCTTACTTGGAAGATAGATAATTCTCTAAATGATTTGTTTTGAGAAAATTCAATAAATTTCTAAATTTTAAATGTATAAAGGTTTCCTGAAAAACGATCTTAAAGTTGTAGCATAGTTTCATACCCAAACGTGTAAAAGCTTTTCTATTAATATAAATTATGTGCCACAGAAAATAAGTAAAACAATTGGCTTGACGATTCCTGAATAGTTTTAGTGTTTTGAATACAAGAATAGAAGTTTTGGTAAATATAAAATCACTTTATTTAAAATATGTTAAAGAGTTTGGCTAAATTTTTTGTATTATTTGTTAAATTTATATAGAGTCAATTAAGGCACATGTTGGTTTAACATCTGTCAGGTAAACACCTGGACTTTCATGTTTACTTAAACAAGTACATGTATGTAGCACAAATGAGTTCTATGATAAGCTAATCTTAAACTTATCCTTGTGAGCCGAGAACAAAGATCTTTGCTTAAAGCATTTGTGTAATGTTATAAAATATTGATTTTATGATGGGCTTCACCCACTAGTAACTGCCTTTTTTCTAAATGCAACATCGATACTATCTTTTTACTTCATGTCTGGTCATTTTGATTGTCTTTGATTTATTTGATTAATTTATTTAAAGAATTTGTTTGATTAATTTATTTGATTATTTTATTAGATGACTTTGTTTGACTAATTTATTTGACTAATTTTCTGTATATACAAGAGCTTGAAATACCGTTATTACATATCTGCAAACAAGGTAATAGTTTTATTTCTGAAAATTCTAGCTACAAGGTTTAAGTGCATAAGAAACACTGTTGTTCAGTATCTATCTTCAGGTATAAGTTGATTCCCTTAAGGTTTATCTACGTCTTTCCTTAAGAAGATTATTTATGGTGTTTGTGTCTGTGACGTGGTGGCGCCCTAAAATTGTATAAAGACAAGTTAATTAATAAAAGACCTCCCCCCCCCATCTCATGCCTCTGCAGGAATAAACCCCGAGACTAGTCCGTGTGCTTATATAATTCTTTTTGGTAACACTGTTTGGCTCTATATCACCTTAACTGAAGCCACCCTCTGCATAATTAACCAGAAAGTAGAAATTCTATAAAACAATAGATTGCTGTGAAAATAAAAAAGCTACTTAGAGGTTCTTTCTTTTGAAAAATTTACAATATTTTCCTCTTGAACAAATATTATATGTTCGCGGGGTTGTACGTTTATAGCTGTAATGCCACGTGAATTGTTTTATAAGCACTATTCTAGAGTTTTTGTTAGTAATTAATAGGTTAGTTAATAGGTTTGTTTATCACATATGGTATCCTGCTTATAAGGTATTCCACACCTTTCATTCATAATGACTAAGACTGTGATTTTACTAGCTCAGTAGTTTTAATGTTGGTACACTGTTGCGTTTGGTAGCAGAGTACCCACATGTCTACGTAAATTACGAACCTGTTATATATCTGCCTTATACAATTGCTACTTACATGTGATTTTCCAATGCTTTACCCGAAGGTACTACATTGGCCAGGGAGCGAGTTTTTTTACCTGGAAAATTTGGAATTTTGCACAACCCTTGCTGTTCCAAGCAAGGTAGGGATCTTTAACGTGCGTGACAACACTCCCACACGGAACCTCCATTTTACCTCTCATCCGAACAAGAGTTTATTTTTGTGAAAAATGCTCGCCTAACATTTTTCAAGGGGACCGTTTCGGGATTCGAACCCGGGACCTTGGGCGTAGTAGTCACCACATACCACTACGCCACGGAGCCGCCTGTACCATTGCTATTACTACATATTGTAATGCCGAAAAATTTATCGTCCAAATGCCTTAATTAAAGGAATCTACGAAAGAAGGTCTTCTTATTTCAGCGGGACAAATTGTTTGATTGAGTTTTCTGGGGTTCTCTACAAACAACCTACGATTGTTGCTAGCTAAAGCATACTAGTGTTGTACTGTTGTGTTTGTATGTGATAGTGTGTTGACAATCGGTTCTAATACTTGATCTATATTAAGAGAAAAAGAAGTTATTCTTTTGTAATATTTGGCGTCATGCATCACCTTCACTCAAGGTGGTTTTCAGATTGGTTAAAGATTTTTATATGATAGGCTTTAGGCACTTTTTTTTGTGAATCAGTGCAACGGTTACTAAATCAATCAAGTTATATGATCACACACATCTTGGAATGTCGAACTATAATAACAGATTGTTCAAAATATACAGCTTCCAATTTTAGAACACCTATTTTGAGCAAAGCTTTTGTTTTAACTAAGAACAAGCAAAAAGAATACAGCTCATTAAAGTGACAGGCAACGGAACCTCTTGAAACCCCATTCTGCTAATCAGGCCCGTCGTTTATAAGCGAGACTATTTTAATTCAACAAACATCACAATATAATGACTAGGGTCAAAGAAATCTTTTCAATCCGAAGAGCAAAGCGATTACAGGTATTTAAGTTAGATACTCTCGAAGGAAATATCCCGAAAGAACGAAAATGACCGCATTCATAATTCATGTGGTCGTATCTTGCAGATATACTGAAGCGAGGCTTTTTTTGTGCATGTTAAAGAATCCTGCTTTGGTTTGTTTTATAGTTCGTAATTGGTCTTAACGGAGGTAATAGCAACTTTGTAATTGGAATTCTTTTGTGTGATTTATAAGACACGTAAATAAATGTCACATCAGGCTAGCATGCAATTCTAACCTCTGGCTGCATTTGAACACGCAATTGAAGGTTAGAGCAAAGAGGCACGATACTTTGCATTATATAATAGTGTTAAAACGTACACTATTTTCCCTTTCTATTTTATTTTGTAACTGTGGTCTCCGTATATCTGAAACCGTGTTGTAAATAACGGCTTTTTATTTCAATGAAATACTATTAGAAGAAGCTGAGGCAGTGTGAAAAATATAGAAATAAAAATTAACTCCAAATATGCATATAACTATTATAACAATTCAATTTTAGAAGTAATGGATAATATTTTTAATTAACATACTAAAAATTATTAGTTTTTTCTAAATTAAACATTAATACCTACACATTGCTACGTGTGAAATATTTACTGTTACGGGTAAAATAATTATGCGTTTTAAAGCAATTTAAATTTTGAATTGCCCTTAAGGGGTAAGGACTCAGAAACAATAAAAAGATGCTTCGACTAACTGCAGTCGTGCGGGAGCGAGTTCCTATGGGTAATTGCGAAAAAAATATAAAGAACAATCAAGGAATTAGAAAAATGAAAATTAACAAGGTTTCCAATTAAAAATTCTACATTACATTAACACTTACCCTGAAAGGTTTTGTTTCTGTCTATATTGAAAGACACCAAACAGTCGGTCATAGCAAACTGAGTAATGTCTTTTTTATGTGGAAGACTTATTTCTCACGAACTACGCTTGCTTTAGTTTTCTAGTTGTTAGTCCTAATTAAATTACTCAAAATAAAAACTTCTCTCAAATATGACTAACTCCCGATCAGCTGAATCACCCTTATAAATTACCAGTTATACGCTTATTTCCTTAAATTATTAAAACAACAATTTACCTAAAGCTTAAACTCTATTAATGCAAAAACATAATTTCAAATACACATGCACATATAAATATATTTTTCTAAAAATAACTTATCTTCAATCTGGCCAGGTAACACTAAAGAAAATCTTAAACAAAAATCTAACCTAATATAGCAACAAAACCATTCGAAATCTACATTTCCCAGCTTTCCTATTTAATTGTTACATTAATAAATCCCAAATTCCTGGTAATGTTGTTTATCAAACATGAAAACCGCCCACGTCGCACTATCACCTCGTCTTTTTTAAAATAAGTAACAATTACACATCTCTTAATAGTTTACTTCTAAAGAATTTATTCTTTGATTGTCGAAGAAAATGTCAAAACATATTTATGTCCGCGTTCACATAAATTATACCGAGTCCTATATAGGTATATACTATTACTTACAGTTTACTTCCTCATATTCAGATAACGTCCAGACCACAACAGTTTTCCTTATTTTTCAAAACAACAGCTACAGTATTACTTAAAAATTCCCAAATTAATAACGGGATGGACAAATCCAGTTTCACTCCCTAAACACGGCCAGAACGAGCAAATTCCGCCCGCAGGCGAACTTTACCTATCACTAAGCGTAAAAACTTTTCATATGTCGCGTATTCTCTAGTTTAGCTGTGTTTTGTTCCACGTTCTAACATATCCTAATCTCGCCACGTTTTTGAAATTTTACACTAACGTCCTTTTCAACGAGTTCATTCATATATATTAATTTTCAAATCACCCCTAAATTAAACCCTCTGGCCAACCTCGTATTAATACTCCCACCTGCTCTTATTGAATTTCTACATCTTTGATGTGATCAGGTGACTGGCCAGCATCTATGTTACTACAATGTATATTGCTTTTTCATCAACCCCACTCTTCTAGTTTATTATTCTGACACGAAGAGCTTATCCATGCAATTCTATCTTCTGTATTCTGCTTATCTAATGTCTAGTTAATACAAAGTGCATGATTTTCCTTTCATGATAATTGGAACAATGACTATTAAAATTGTGTCATATGGCATGGAATTTATTCTATTAAAACTTCAAAGGTTCTTATTTAGGTTGCGTAAACAAACCAATCATAACCACAGAGTTGCATAGTAAAGAATGTCATTTTTACTAAACTCGAGATCTATAAATATTCGTGAATTTGTTAATACAAATTCACGGTTTTTCAAGACCTAACGCGTAGTAAAAAATGGCAGTCCTTTACTATGCAAATTTGTGGTTATGAATGGTTTATTTGTATTCTTGTGGATTTAAAATAATTTAGAACTCCTTTCTTAAGTATGCCTATGTATTTATAAAAATAAAACGATTACCTTTGCGGTTTTCAGTTTATTTGGAATAAAAATGCGGATTTAATTGCAAGTCATAGATTTTAAGAATTATTTTATATGAAACTAAGATTCTACAGGGTGTTTCCATAACAAATTAGTCCATTCAGGATTAATTAATTGTTTCTCGTCTAATTCAAGTCTTGCGCAACGCATCCTTCTTACAAACGGGGATTTTTTCTAAAAAGTTACTACCATACCTCCTTCACGTAAGTCCTGTGCCCATCCTACATCGGCAGTCATTTGTCAAATTGTCAAATAGAAAAAATAATTAAAAAATAAAACACTAAACGTAAAAAGGCAAAATTAAAAGCAAAAGGTCTAAACCCTTTAACCCCAAACTAAACGCTGCGAGTGCTGCTGGAGGCAGTAGGTCATGAAGCGTCGTTCTCTACTACCTAAGGAATAAAACACTCACTGGGGTCAAGATATTCAACCTTGGAGTTGATGTGCTAGAATAATAACACCTGATAAACGAAGTCTGCTTCAACCCTAGACAAGTATTTCCCTATCACTTTGGGTATAATTTTCGATTGGATAATTTGGCCAAAAAATCCATTCGGAAATCGAACCCATCAACCACTCTCTCTTATCAAAACGAATAAAAAATGTTCCTCAAATTTAGCCCACAAAATAAGATAATTATCCCTAACGTGTATTTGTCAAAGTTCAGTTCAAAATCTAAACATTTATTAATGAAATAAAAAACTAGCTAAAATTGTTCTACTACATTGACTAATAAAACTAATGTTCCCAAAATAAAAATTAAAATTGACCAAGTACCCTATTGTGCTAATCTGTATTTTGTCTCAAAATATTTTTAATCTCAGCCTTTGTCTTCAACTTTTTATTATAAGTCTCATTCTGTTAAGAAAATTTATTCTCATACCAAATTCCTCAGGATTGACGTATATCACCATTACTTCACATATTTTTATTAAAACTTTATCAATTATCAAAAATAAATCTAAAAATTCGAATATTCATCCACCACTCAAGAAGTTCTTCGCGACCGAGAGTGCAATATTTTCCCCCAAACATTAGGAATATAAGGAACATAAGAAACGCAGAAGACAAATTCGATCGATGAATACCAATAGACCAAACCACAAAACAGAAAAAAGGAATTATTAACGGATTAGGTAAGATCATAAAAGCTATCACACGTGATTTGGACAACCAAGATGCTGAACGATACGACAAAGTAATACAAGGATTGATTGACAACCAGAATGACAAAAACTGTTGTTAAAAACCAAATTTCCTTAACTCAATCAACTATAATAAAAATTAACGATACGCTCTAAAAATTAGTTAAGAACCAGGATAGTGTAACAAATAGAATACTAACTTTTGAAAGTAGCATGCAAAATCACAATGTTAGAAATGCCAGATTTTATAAGAATTAACACGATATTTAATCAAATAATACCAACCCTTACTGTAATTCAACAAATTTTAGCTACATTAGAGAATGCTGTAACATTTGCTGAATTAAATACTTTACATGCTAGTATTATCGAAACGCTTAATTTACTAAACGAATTATTAGGATTCAAATTACTTATAACTCATAGTAAACGAGCTTTTGAAGCAACTGAATTTAACATACTTGCATTTGAAAAAATAGTCATAGTGAAAGGTTTATGTAAAGGATCATGAAAGTACATTTTTAATAGAAATTGCAATTGTAGAAATTAACACTTACAATTATTATCATTTATTTGCTTTTCCTATGAAAATTAATAGTCAATATCACGTTATTATCCGTAAGACCAACTTCCTTTCCCTAAATTAACTTAGTTACGGATTCACAAATGAGAAATGCAAAGAAGTGGCACCCGACCAATACTTATGCCAATTGATAACGACAACAGCTATTCAAACAGATAGCCCTTGTAAAATTCAATTATTACGATTCTCTAATCATTATGAGAATTGTGTGTCAAAACCAGTACAAATTACGGACATAAAAATTCAGAGAGTTACGGACAACAAATGGATTACTGTATTTCCTCAAGAAGTGATAGCAACCGCCAACTGCAACACAGACAAAAACAGTTTAACCCTAATTGGAAGCAAAGTAATCACCATAAAAGAAGATTGTTATTTGAAATGTATATTAGATATAAGATCAAAGAAACAAAAACAAACAAAGAAACCACAAACGGAACTTTAGGAACAATGAGTTTTAAAAATTAAGTATCAACCCTTAATTTTCATCTAGGTTGGGAGGGACTACAAATGCCCCAAGTTAAAATACATATAAAAGTAAATGTAATTATTATATCCTAGTAATAGAATGTTACATTGTATTATATGAACTTTATAATTAAACGTTAATCAGATTTCATGTCAGAAATGGAAAGAAAACGACTACTTTGTACTCCAGGCGCAACTGATACTGCAAGTGCAGAAACAATCAACTGCAATAAAGCAGTTTTAATTGAAATTACGTTGTTACATGCCAAACCTGACGTTACGATGATGGGGGGAGGCTTGAACAAACACGGTAAGCTCAAAGGAACGAACTGAAAGGCGGCTCGGCTGGCTGCAGTCGTGACAGGCTTGGATAAAATGGCGAGGAGAGTTGAGAGTAGTAATCGTTATCTTGACTAAGCCGATGAATTCTGGGCACCACCCTTATTTTAGTAGAGTTCTGCCTAAAGTGGCATGGATTTCCTGCCTTTTATAGGAGAACGGCAAAATGAGGGAAAACTTATTCTTTTCGGACAAGAAACCCATATGACAAAATATGGGAATGACACTATTTCAAGTTATTAGCCAAGTTGTTGTACACCTCCCGGCTGTTTACAAATGATCAACAATAATAATGCAAGTTGAACACTAACTTGTACCTGTAATAGGGTTATCAGTTAAGGTATTCTGAACTAGCTGGATTGAGTCTTTAAATGAAATATACTTGATCTGAATCCCTGTTCACAGTATTACTTAAACGGTTTATAAAATTATAATTTTAGAACAACGGAATTTGTTCTAATATAACCATATAGTAGTTTTAAACTGAACACTAAATCAACATTACTCACACCTTTAAATTATACACAACCTCTATAACACGTTTCTATTAATTATAACCAACATTAATGTGTTGAGCAACAAACAATTCATGTACATTTAGTTGTCATTAAATCCTTATACCAACCCTAATAGATCCTCCTATCTCTGTATCAACAATGATTGAATTTACTAATTAAGTCAGCATAAAATAAATATTTTAAAATAGTTTTATACGTACAAAATTGAACATTATACAGAATTGTTAAAAAGTTCAGTTTATAAAATAATATGACAATAATAACTTACAGTACGGATGGTGAAACTCCCGCAGGAATTCAGTTTTCAGTCTTCAGTTTACTTTAATTAATTTCGGGCAATGTTGTACACCAGGACGGTACATCAACCAATGACTTAGAAAGAAGATGAATTTTGAATAAGCACCAAGAATCACGTGAGGCGGTCATTGAATAATAGGCGGCAAATATTGGAATTTCCCGGATTAATAATTATCACTCGACACAACATTAAGTTCTCTGATAAGCATTAAACTTATTATTAATCTTACAACGATAACAGTTTCCTATATTAACGTAAAACTAACTACGCGGCTCCGTTGGGCGAGGGTTTTATTTCTTCACACAAAAAAACAATCTCAATGCAAAACGCCTCCGACGCACTTTAAATATATCGTTACTTAATGACAACTAGTAACGTGCAGGCTTTACAACCACTTTATTCAACGTGTTTAAAATCCTCGTTAAAAAAAATTGGGAGCAACTACTTCGTCCAAAGAAACCATTTGACTTTTGACACGACTGAACCAATTAATTATGCACGTGAATGTTTATTGCACTTTGCGCCTAAAAACGCTCCACAACTACATACTCTCAACCTTTCAAATACCGAACGTGAACTGAACTTAAACCTACGACGAATAACCTTCTTCCCCTGTCCTCGCAAATTACCGGTAAGTGACACGAAACCCTCCAACTATTGTATTCAAGGGAGATAGCAAACGCTAAACTATTTGAAACTAACATGCACGTGCTGCGTGTTTTCTTGGAACCCAATCGACCACCTGCCTTACAATCAGCTATTTTCCAAGTCTTAACAGGTTTTAGAATGTTACCTAAAAATACTATTATGAAGAATATGAATTTTAGCATAAAAATATGTAGGGTAGTTGATGAGTATTTATAATATAAAACCGAAGGTTACAACTTAGAATAGGACATTGTATGAGTATCGAGAAACTGCAGACAGCAAGATCTGCACTTTCCCACAAGGTGAAGTGAGGTCAGAGGCTTTATGAATACTGTAGGGAGCCCCTGCTCGCTAGTCAATCTTCGAACTTCATAACTTTAACATTGTAGGTAGTTCAAGCTACTCATTGGTAATTATTGATTGTTAAAATGTTAACTTTGATTAATTTTTTCGTCAACTAAATTAAGTCACGTTAACGAATATAACAAGTTGTTATAAAAGAAATAAACCAATTTTGTAATTACTGTATTAAAATAAAATTTGATAGGAATGTTTTTGAAAATAAATGTTTTCTGAAAGAAACTCCCAAAGACCCAAAACTATCTAGTCCCATTACAGAATCAAATAACTTTCAGCATATTTCTAGTACTCAAAGAAAATGCAACGACTTTATGTAATTACAATTAAACTGATTCATTTAAATAATATTGGATACTAAAGTATTATAGACGGCTAATATACCTTAGCAATTTTTCAAACATGAAAGCTAACATTTTCTAAAACAAGGTATCAAGTGTAAAATGCAGAAAATATTTAAACTACAAAATGGAACGTGACGGTATCTTTAAAAAGATGGTATACAGCTTCATTATTCTAATTGGAAAGTGGGAGTTAGGTCGTCATGTTTGTGATAGGAGATATAGTTTCGATCGAAATATGGGGCGTTGTTTGTTTACATAACGTTAAAGCCTTGTTTAATATAAAAATCGGAGAAATTTCGAGGACCGCTTCCTTTTCTTTTTTTGCATTCATATGCTTTCTTTAATTATGGGCAAAGAATTAGTTTCAAAGTCCATACCTGCAAGAATTAGTATTATATAATAAAATTATAAAAATGTGCTCAGCCAGTTGGAAGAAATACTGAAACTGTACTATGATTGTCTGAAGAAACGAAATTCGAAGTTAGATATTAATTCGAAAATGTCGTTGAGAGTAATATTAAATATGAGAATTTTAGAATATAACGTAGACCAATGCTACAACATGAATGCCGTGTCTTTGCCAGCTACAATAAGGTACTTTGCAAATAATTTTTAAGTGGATTGTGAAAATTGTGAGAATTCATTTAAAAATTTCGAAAGAATTAGATGGCGCGAATTGATTTGACGTAACAATTTATTTGTTTGAATAAAGAGGATTAGATATTAATATTTGTTGTGACATAGATTGATATTCATGGTTATATTTCTAATAAAGGTTAATTAAAAGTGTCAAATTTTTATTATGCTGGTGTTATTCTATTAATCGATCAATTATAAAATAAGGTACGGAATTTAGGACAGGGGTACCTTGAGGTATGTGTCTTTGGGATTAAAATGTATGACTATTATTAACCGTGTTTGAAAGGTATACATTTTTATTTCTAAGTTTTGTTTAATTAAATATATACATTGCAATTGTATTTTTGTAAAGAATTGTACATTATTGTAATTGCGTTTTTACTTTAATGCTCGGAGTCTGTACGGAAAAATCTTGGTTGACTTAAAAAGTGATATATTGGATTTACTACTTAAGAGCTCCAGACAATACTTGAAATAAATCGTTTATTTAAAAGAGTTGTATTTTTTGCGCGAAATGTGCAAAAAAGCTTTATACTGACTAGAATAATATATTTTATAGCGTAAACTGCTTTGGCAATTAACCATTCAAATTGCTAACAATCTCACATCCAATCGATTTTTTACAGTTATCACTCAACCGCTTTAAATAATTTAAAGCGTTCATAATATATGGAAATTAAGATAATCTTGACACGATGGTTTGCGATATGTCGTATCTATTAAGGGTGTTTAAAAATCGAAGCGCTTTACGCTACACAGATTGTCTAAGCAATTCCTAATCGGATTGTACTATTTCAGAGTAAGAATAGACCTGTGAATTGTATTAAATGTCTTACACAAAACTTTTCCTCCATTAATCTATAGTTTGCACTTCCACAAACCTGAAAAAAGTTTCTGTCAATACACAACGGATGGTATTTGAATACACAATTGTACTAATATAAGCCTAATATAAGCAGAAAAAATTAATTATTTTGTAGTAATAACTCAACCGCTATGAATCAGTATAGGACTAAAATATTTGCAGACAAAAGTGCGTACCTATATTGCACGAAGTAAAATAAATGCCTTCTAGGCAATTTTGTAACGCTTGAAAACACTTTTAATGCGCCAAAAAAGTTGTACCGACTTCACTGAAGAGAAGTTAGTTCCTTTGATCAACTTTTTATAGAGTGTAATTTGTTGAACATACAAATTTTTAGGCTGCAGGGCAAAATCATAAGAAACATGCAAGATAATATTTTAAGAATAAAGTCGGGCACAAATCCAAAGGCATAGACTAGTCGATTTGCTTAAATCACAGAATCTATGCAGCAGAGTAGTGTATTTGACATTTAAACTAAATTCAACATCATTCTAGTATAACGGACCGGACAGATTCGAATAACAACGTCACCCTGATATTCGATTTCCATTGTAAAATCACTGCAGAAGCTTGGTGGTCCGTATAGCTTTTGCAGCAGTAAATTTTAAAAAATGTATTCTTGCTTAATGTTAGGCAATGTTGTAGTACTACGTATAGCTTTCTCGTTTAGATAGCGGACGGTATTTATGTTACAAAACTACTGAAATGATATATGTTCTGGGGACATCGCAATTCACTAGCCAATTACGATCATTTACTAAGACTTCAATGTTTCGGTTTAATTCAACCCTTCATCAAGGATTACTAACATAATGTCAAAAACAGTCATGAAAATTAAATGCTAGGAACTTTCATCACCATGATTACAATATAAATTAAGCCTTAAACATGAAGGAATTAAAGGTTACATTTTACAACAACGCGAGATAGGTTTTGTGTCTTTGGGAGCTTCTTTTTAAAAACATTCATTTCCCAAAAAAACTCTTCTATCGATTTTATTCTCAATTATACAATTACAGAAAATGACTTCTTTCTGTTACAATTAACTTAAACGATTATGTTCACTAAACTAATTAAAATTGCTAAATACTTGAAGTTATTAATCAATAATTAATAATTAAAAATTATGGTGAGTAGCTTGAACCACCAACAAAGTTTTGAAGTTCAAGACTGACTGGCCATCAGGGGCTTCTCAGGGTATTTATGTAATCCCTGCTCTCACATCATTTTGTGGGAAATGCAGATCTCACCGTCTGCAATTTCTTGATAACATACAATGACTTATTTCTTAGACATCTTAATTAAGACTGCTTTTATTGCAGTTTATTGTGTTCTGCACCTGCAGTATCAGGTTGCGTCTAGAATACAAAGTAGTTGCTTCCGTTCTCATGTCTGATATGAAGTTTCGTTAACTATTTATATTATTACCTTCAATTATGCAATGTAACATTTTATTTCTTAAGACATAGTAAGTGTATTTAATTTTATATACATATTAATTGGGGGATATGTAACTCGCGTAGTAAAATTATTTTGTTTGAATAACAATAAGAAAAGAGTTTGTTAAAGTTTGGCTACCACTTGTAGAATAAACAAATTTTAATTTTGACGGAAAGCTTAAAAGAAGAGCAGGGAACATTTTACGCGCCGGAGCATGAAGCAAGTAAGTAAGCTAAAAATCTGACAATTGAAATTGATAGGTTAGAATTAGACATATTAGGGATTAGCAAAGTTCGGTGGCCAAGGGTGGGGGATTTTTAGAGAGAAAACTTTAGAGTAACTCATACAGGATCAGAAAGGACATTTTGGTGTAGGGCTATTGTAACGCGCCCTAAGGTAGTTCTATACAAATTTAATGTTATCTTAGTTAGTTTATGTATAGGTATTTGCTTAGTGCAGAAAACCAGTATTTAAGGGGTGTTGTTATAATAGATATGCATGACCCTATCCGCGGGTGCGGGAGATTCCAACCAGAGATCTAACGCGTGAGTTGTAGGTAAACGCGAGAGCGGTAGTAGGGTCTTGACCATCAAGTTTAGTGGATATATAGGTTAATTCGGAAGTAAATCTCGTAATTAAATTCATCTATTATATAATTAAGGATACACAGGAAAGTGTATGTGTATATTCAGTGACCGGTAGTAATATAGTTGTTTGTGCTAGCATTATTAAATCTATCGTGGCATGTTTAATATGTTCACATAAGGTGGCTGCGACTACGCTGTTATTTTGTGTCAGCAAGTGAAGTCCGAGATCTGCAACAAGAGACGGGCGCGCCTGTAACTACAGTGAGTAATATTTTATAATGTAATTGGTGCTTTCTGTATTGGGTGTGGTTCCACCAACATAACCGTATTTTTTTTGTATTTAGCATAAGGTTAGTTTGATATTTTATGCAGCACTATTTGTGTTTAAATAAATTTGTGTTATTTATGATGCGGTTGCTGTAATTGTTATTCACACCCCGGCCCGTAACGAGATTATAAGAGTCATCATTGTACTAGTTACACGGAGAAAAATTGAATGCTGTAGAAAGCTACTTAAAAAAGAGGGAAAGAGTACACATGCTTAGATTAAAATCTAAACCGGTAAATTCAGTAATAACACAAGTTTATATGTCCACCTCTAACTACAGTGAAGAAGAGTTACACGCCATCTACAAAGATATCGAAGACATACTAAAATTATAAAAGGACACAAAATATTAGTAATTTCGGGGGATTTTACTGCATTGGTATGTGAGGGTAGGGAAGGAGCGATAGTTGGTTTATTTGGTTTAGGAATGAGAAACGACAGGAGAAATAGACTGGTAGAATTTTGCGACAAAAACAATATAACCATCACAAACACATTATTCCAACATTATGTTAGAAGTCGGTATACGTGGAAGATGCAGGGGACATAGGAAGGTATCAAATATCTTACACTCTTGTTAGACAACGGTTTAGGAAGCAAGTAAAGGACTGTAGAAGCTACCCAGAAGCAGATGTAGACACTTACCACAACATTCTTATTATAAAGACTGCGTTTAAATATAAAATTTGAATGAAACGAATGGAAAAAGCACTTTGACTTTGAAAATCTAAAAGATAAAAATACACATATAAAATTTGAAGAGAAATGCAAATGAATTGCTGAAAAATATCCAGCTTAGACACGGCAACCAGAGGTATTCTGGGGTATACACAAGCAGAAAATAAAAAACCATGAAGAACAAAGGATATCCTGAATTTAATAGAAGAAAAACAAAAATACAAAAACAGATGAACGCTGCATAAAATGCAAAATTATTCGCAATTGACCCATGGATTGATGGAAAGTGCAGAGAATTAGAAACTAAGGTGGAAATAGGAAAGACAGGCAAAGCATACAAACTAACTAGCAAGAATTTTAAGGATATTAAACCGTATAGCAAAAATATCAGGGATGCGGAAGGAGACCTCATTATAGAAAATGTAGATGGCAAGACTATATAGGGAATTTACATGCAGGACCGGCACCAGAAGCACTAGAACAGCAATTGGGAATTGAAAAGGATGACTTGGGATATCCTATACTTAGAGATAATCTTGAATTAGCATTAAAAAGTCTGAAAATAATAAGACATCGTGTATAGATAACGTGAAAGCAGACACTCTTAAAGCTGCTAGACAAGCAGTAACAGAATGTTTGTTCCAACTTGTAAGCTAGATGTATGAGAGGGCGAAATACCCAAAAATTTAGCACCTACCAAAAAAGAAATGCCAATAGATGTGAAAATTTTTGAACAATAAGTTATAAGCACAGGGGTCGAAAATACAAACTAGAATTGTACAAACACGGTTGGAAAAACGGGCTGCAAAAATACTAGCAGAAGCAATTTGGGCTTAGGCAAAACCGGAGAATAATGGAGGCTATTTGGCTCTGGGGGTGATTATGCAGAAAGGAATAGAAAAAGGCGAAAGTGTGTATACAGCGTTTGTGGGTGTGGAAAAAGCATTGGACAATGTAAAAAGGAAAAGAAAAGCTCCAAATACTTAAAAAAATTGAAATGAGATTTAGGGATAGACGGATAGTACACAGCTTATACAAAGAGCGAACAGCTGTAATAGAATTAAAGCAGAAACGTAGAGAAGTAAATATTAGGAAAAGCATGAGAAGGGGATGTGCTCTATCACTGTTAAATTTTAACTTTTACACCGAAGAGGCAACACATAGTGTCAAATGCACGAAAACAATTACAAATATAAATACAAATAAGAAACGAGAAAATATTTCAAAAAAAAATTTTAAGTATAAGCTGTCACTAAAACAATTTTTATTTTGGAATAAAATACTATTACACTCTAAAGGTACATAAAACAAGAATTAGCAAAATATTCGTATGCATCTATTAATTGTTTAAATATCCAATAGATAAGGTAATACACGATGAAAAAGTTTATGAAATTTTAGTCTTATAAAGCTTTACCTTGTATTTTAAATTTTATGGACATTTAAGAGATTCAAAATTGTATATTTATTTTCTAATAAATACAAGTCTAATAATTATTCTTCACAATCACTTGTTAACACTTGCTTAATCTCTATATGTAGGCGCCAATTTAATCTTCTGAGTACGACAAATTAAACACACATCAAACGTTTAGAAAAACCGACTTTAAACTAATACTAAACTATCGCAAGAAGCCTCGCGCTTATATACAATAATGTTTTGTTCAGGAAAAGTATAGTGAAATTTAGAATATTAGTCATCAAAGTTTAGAAGACTATTGTATCACAATACTAATCACAATTTTTATCGTGAGATAGATGTGACTGTAATGTGATTCCTATAAATCATCTCTTCTTATCGCTAAACAGATACAATGTCGCTCTAATGAAAACCGAATATGCGTAGTTTCGAAAATGTTCTATATCCTTGATAATTATTGTTGCACTGCTCGTATCTTAAAACTATTCTGTCTCAGAACATTTTGCAAGTCGGAAGCTGGATGTACCTGTCACAATAAGAGCTACGAAGCCATTCTTACATTTGCCATGTTGATGGAGTACCAATTTACACTCTTAATAATATGTGCCTTCCCATTTGACTTAAAACCCCATACGAAGATTGGGACTCCGGTTTTTTGGAATAGTACCTCCAGGATGTTTAGTACTATCTTTCACTCCAGTTTATCAAGCTCACAACAAATCCTAGATATACTCTAGTTCTAATCTCCAAACTCCATCATCTGGTCTTTGAGATGCATTAATGCCCTCCACAAGCTCTGTAACTGGGTTTACTAAAAGACAATTGCTTTGTCACTTGGTACTAAATACGACGACGTACATCTTTAAGGTGTATGGTTTTGCCCATCTCTGGTTGTTAGCAAAACTGGTCCAGGGCACCAAATTTACTTTTGAACACAATAGCAATCCTACGGGTCATATCGACATCCGCAGCTACACAATGTGCAAGAGAGTATTTCGACGGAGCATCAAATAGATCGCTGTTGGTCTCTCCTCCTTTTGTCGGTACCGCTGTACATGAACATGAACCATTCATAATTTGCACTATGTCGTGGTTTGTCTTCTTGGCTTCCTGCGCACCTTACTTTATCATTGTCGTAGTCGTCACTGTCGTAAGGTGCTAGTCTGTTAATGTACACCACTATTGTTCTGCCTTTTGAGAGATTAAGAATCGTATATACCACATCGTTGATTCGTTTTAGAACTTCGTAAGGACAGTCCAATTTCTTTGTAACTTTGGCGAGAATCTGCGCCTCCGTCTGGGATTGTACAACCACTTGTTTGAAAATTTGCGTCCGTATCAAATACGAATTTGCCTTCCCATCGAGGGCGGCCTAAGATCGGAGCTGCCGCTAATAATTGTCTTAGCTGCGGGAACATATTCTAAAAACCTTCGTCTCATACATAATCACAACTTCATTTGTTAATTTAGTAAAACGCAATATTCGCAAATCCACGAACAAATTTTCTATAATATGTGCATAATAAAAGAAGAATGCCTCCTTGGCGCCTGTCTTTGAAGGTCGGTTACTGTTGTACTGTCCTAATCTTTTCCGGATTTGGTCTAACATGATCCTGGTATTTTACTTTCTTGCCGATATAATGGCAGTTTTTGGCGCAGCTTGAAATTCACTTCTCTCAATTTTAGACGTACTTCTTCCAAATGGGTCAAGTTTTCTTTAAATGTCTTCCCAATCACAAGTCAGTCATCCAAATATACGAAGCATATTCTCTAAAACAGCCCACGTAGGATGTTATCCAATAAACGCTCAGAGACAGCAGGAGCATCGCTATGTCCAAATGGCGTTATTGTAAATTTGTCATAGCTCAGTGCCAATAGCAGGAGTAGTTTTCCCCTCGATCTTTGAGATCCATATTTATTTGCCAGTATCCGCTTTGCAAGTCCAAGGTGGAAAACCACCGCGACTCTGAGATTGTATCTAGGGTGTCGTAATTCCTTGTTAATAAGTAACTGCCCTTATTCGTAACGTTATTCAATTAGCGATAGTAAACAAGGAGTTTTGTCGACCCGTCCTTCTTCTTCACAAGCAAAACAGGTCATGCCCAAGCGCTGTCAGAGCGTTTGCTCTCACCTTACTCCTTTATTTCTCCAATCATTCTCTCAGCCTGTTTACGTTCGGCCAATTGTAACCTTCTCAGCTGTCGTCATATTGGCCGGGCGTTCCCGGTATCAATTTTGTGCTTGACTACCGCGGTAATTCCTAACTGACTCCCGTCAATCCCAAACACATTTGAGTATCGTCCAATCAGGTTTTTAAGTTCAGCCAGCTGTTGATGTTTGAGATTCCGGCATGGTTTTATTAACTAGTCCAATACCTTCAAGGGACACTCACTGCTGGGCGTCTCCTTAACAATGCTGGTACTGACCGTCAGGTAAACAACCGGAGAGTACACCCCACTGGGGGTTTCAATTTTAATGCGATGTCAAAATTGTTGGCGTTTAGGATCCTAACACGTACACTTTTGTCAACGCTCTTCCTATGTATACGCCCTCTCCAATACATTAATCATAGACCTGTTTGATAGCGCACACAAAACCCTTTCTAAACTCCCGATGGGAAAAGATTGTTCCTCCAAGAAATTCGCACAAATCCGCTGTTTACCTCGCAAAACGAAATTTTTTCGTTTCCTACTCTCAGGACATCCTCTTTCATGTCTAAGCGAAAAACTAAACTTTTCAAAATGTCCATTCTCAAAGTAGCTTTCTCGGTAGTGTCCTATATTAACACTTTACGGTATGATATTTTGCTACCAATCCAGTTTTTTACGTTTGTAATTCCGTGCGTCCAACTGCCGTCGTTGGTCACTTTTCTATAACGCGCCGTCACAGGCGTTATTTGATCATGGTTACCCATGGCAGCAGCGTTCGTAATTATCCTAGTGGCACCAATATCAACTAAAGGTACAATTGTCTTACCGTTATACTGTTCTTACACGTAAATACTGTTATTACAGCTAGTTCGCTGGATGCAAATTATGCTTTTCGGTGCTAAATTCGCGCAGGTCGATTTTTGTCCCTCATCGTCGACATCTTCTAGTTTTCGCGCTTATCTTGTTCTATTTTTGGGTACCTTGCACTGCCACTGGATATGTCTAAATTCTTCACGATCCCAGCATTTGTCCTTTGGTGGCTGGTCACGGAGAACCCATCAAATTATTTCTTCCATGCTATCTTGTTCCTCTTTTTCCACAGAGCATCTAACTTTATCAATACTACAACGCAATGCCCGATTTACTGCTTCAAACTCAAAAACATGCGCCAGTGCATTGTCCAGGGTCTTAGGTCGGGCTAGTCCTGGTACTTTTTGAACTGCTCCACCACGTATTTCATCGACTAAGTTCTATACTGCTAGCTGTTCCGATAAACTGTCCGTTGTTGTTGGATACGCAAGTCTTACCATGCGAGGAATATCTGCTTGAAACTCATGTGAATTTTTGTTGGTTTTCTGACAAAATTTCTTTACTTGAGCGTGGTACACTTGTTGCAGCTGAATCTCGCTGTATCACATTTCTAACCTTGACGTTAGGGCCCCGTAGTTTCTTTGATCATAGTCGAGTATAGCTTGTAGAATACTCAAAGCTTTGCCCCGTAGTGTGACTATCGATGCAATTGCCTTCACACAGTCATTTAAACCACTAGTTGAAGCGGCAACCTCAAATTGTTTAAAATACGTCGCCCAAGGTGACTTTTCATCAATAGTAGGTGTTTGTTCTTTAAACTTCAATGACGACGATTTGCTATCCTGAGCATTCTTAAATTGTTGTATAACCTGAGCTGAAAGCTATAATGCTTGTAGTACTAGCGAATTAATTCGTTCTTCCATCGCCACCACCTTTTCTTCCATTTTTCTCGAGTTTTCCAACCTTTTTGATAACTCTGCTTTAACTTTTTGTAAACCGTCGAAAAATTTTGTTTTCAGGATCTCCGTGGATTTCGTAATTTATTGTATAAGTTCCTCTATGAGTTAATTTTCAATTAGTTTTTGTTCAACCGATTTAAGTTCTGTTCTAGATATTTCGCGATTTTTATAACGTTCTGATCTAATTTTCTGTAAGTCTAGCAGAGATTCGTTCTTGTTTCTCCATTTTCTTTTAATTTCGTAATATATTTTTCTAATTTTTCTGCCAGGGTATCAGAGTTTAGTTCCTGTTTTCCTACGTGCTTTCAAAAACAAAAAATTTCGCTGTCCATTTCTGTTGCAGGTATTTAAAAATAAAATCTTAAATGTCCTTTTCAACAGATCCCACACACTTGTCACCATTTTGACGATTTACTAATCGTCCTTTTTAGTCTCTGTTTCCAATAAATACAGGTCTAATAATTATTATTCACAAAACAATTATTATTTACAGGGTCTTGTTTACATTAATATCAGCTTAATCGCTATTTGTAAACACCAACTTTGTCTTCTAAATAGTACGAATTAAGCACTATTATAGCACTAATTTTGCTAGTGATTTATTTATTTAACGCATTTATATCACGAAAGAAAATTTATCTTCGCTAATTTATGTACATTAAGCGTTTATTAGGACAGAGTTCAAACTGATAATGCCCTATCGCGACAACGTTTGCGTTTCTATATATAATAATCGTTTGTTCCGAAAGAACACTGAAATGTAGAATGTTAGATCAACCATACTGCATAACAATAATAATCATCATTCCTATCGCTAAACAGGCATGATTCTAATATGATATCTATAAATGATCCTTTCTTAACGCTAAACAGATATACTGCCGCTTTAATAAAAACCAAATAAGCGTGCTTTCGCAAATGTTCCATATTCTTCTTAATTACTGTTCCTTGTATGAACTTATTTGTATACTTCTTCGTTAATTTACTGGGGGTATATACACACTATTACATCCCAATATCAGGGACATATCGGTTAATACTCGGGCCACCAGGTCAACTACTTGACCCACTCAAGTAACCTGGCAATAAAATTGACCAAAAATAGTCCGGTGATTCGGTGATTCGGTTCAACTCAACACGATAATCAACTTGAAACTCCGATTTTTTAACCACTGAAATCCAAAATACTATCAAACACACGAATCACACAGCTTTCGTCCATGCTTTTCCCTGTAGTGTAGAATAATATTACAGTAAGTAATTTCTTTACGTTCCTTCAATTAGCAGCTTAGGAAAATTTTACGAAGACTAACTATACCGATAGTGAAAAATTGCCACTGTGTAATAAATAAAAGTGTAGGAATTGCGTATCTAAAACCAATTGAAATTTACGTATCGTGCTACAACTCTGCACAAGAGAACTTTCATGCACGACTACATCGGTTCAGAAAAGGTAAAAAAGTCTGCCTATAGCATTCCTACGTTATCTCATAGTTCAATGCGCTTTTTCGTCAATTGCATTTTCGTAGATAGCTTTAAAGTTTTATTGCCATAGCGTCGTCCGTGAAACAAAATCCCATACGAATCTTTCTTTTATTATAATTAAATATAACGCAAATAATTGCAAAACTTGCAGACACTTTTCAAGCTTCATTAAAGTTCACAAGAAGCATTTATAAAGAATTTCAATTCCAACTTTTTTTATTTAATTTTAAATTTTGTACGGTTCAATAATCGGAATAATTCGAAAATTGAATAAATGCTGAGAATTTATGTGAAAATGAGTTCCTTTAAACTTATTTTAAACGAATTTATTTGCATTTCTAATTGTGCTTAATTAAGGAGTAGGATATACCTTTAAAAGTTAAATTCATACTGAAAACTTGCAAAACTCTTCAAACTTATGAAAAGTTTGGGGACATACTGATTGTTAAGGAAATTGCTATAATCAAACATCGATCTTTATATACAACTGTATCTTTTATAAGGTTCTCCATCCGTTTCATCTTCAAAATGTACACATAATAGAGTTCTTGCTACGTAGATACAATTTTCGTTAAACCAGAAGCAAGTTGCATATTAAGCGAATTTGTTTGCTTACCATTTATGAACCTCTAGTTTCTCAGGGATACTCTGTTTGGCTTTATAGAAAAATTATATTCTGACATTGTTACGCCTCAATTAGCTTCACAACAATTCTATGTAATAATTAATCGTAATGGACTTTTTTAATAATTACGTAGGGTATTACCCATTAAATAAATGAGGTTTTGAATTTACAGCAATGTTTGGGGGATTTTAGAATCAATTTTATAATTATGTATTTTGCGGTGTATACGTTGCCCCACGATTCGAAATAAATGTATTTCGTTGTCCCTATCAATCAGAACGCTTAACGAAGAAGGGTAGTTGCTTGTACAGGTGACAAAGTCAGCCGCCATGAGCGTTCCATACGTAACTATCATATGTTAAGGATTAGAGTTAGTGCTTCAAAATGCAGTAAAGTATATGTTGTCAATTCCCTATAATCATCCCTTACCGTGCCTGTTTGTCCCAGTATATTGTAAGAAATATTAGCGAATTCCATAGCTTCGCTTGCATAAACAACGCTCTTGAAAGTGTTAAATATAAAATCATTATTTCCCTTGAAATGTTTTAAAAAATATTTGTGTTTAGTGGCTTCTTTCATATATCGGCTTTGAGTAAATTTTAAATTGTTTAAGAGGTGCAATAAAATTATTATCTTGTACATTAAATAATATCGTTATTTATTTTTGCAAGTAGTTTGACTTAGGCTGGTTTCATGTTCATTTCTCTGATTAACCGATAACACATATTAATTTCAAATGTGCGGCTAAACGTTGGACTTTATTAAAATGGAATATAATTTTATACGTATTTTGGCTAACTGCATGGCTACTAGTTATATGTAACGACGTATTTTGATTTGCCTTATATCAGTTAATTTGACACTCGATACAGCATCAGCAGTGAAGTAGAACTCAAAAGTCTGTCAAACGCAAAAGCTATTAAGCAATTTTTAATCTAAAATAAGCTAACTGCTGAAATAAATTGAAAATTTTAGTCAGTTGCTGAAAAATTTGGTAGTGTTGAATCCAAACTTCGTCATCCTCAATAAGAAATTAAAGAAGTTGGTCAGGTGTAAAAAAGCTAATACGGTAGGCCTGATGCTAGGATTTTATTAAAACGTGCAATGCAACTGATGGGTATAAAATGCTTATCATTATTAGGCTTTTAGCCTGGAAACTAGTTAAACGTTAACTCCATGGTTTCCTATCCTGAACCAACTTACACACTTTCCTAAAATTCCCACAGTCCACATCTTTCACTATGCGTGTGATAGTCTTTCATCGGTCAACCTCTATCCATCATTTTCTCACTTTTTTGTCTCTGATAAATCCGCGCTATTCCCTGATGCCTTACAAAGTGTCCTGCCATCCTATGTCTCCTCATTTTTTCTACTGTTTTTCCGCAGATGTCTATCTTCCTTACTATTTCTAAAAAACCTGTAAGTTCTCGTTTCTTATTTGTATTCTGGTTTTTGACCTTTTTCTCTCGCCTTTACATACTAGTACTGTCCGATTCTATCAAAGTATCAACATTTAGCATATTGCAGTAGTTAGTATCCCATTAATGTACGTTCTATCAAGAAACAAAAAATTTGGGAATTGAAATCAGCCTTGGAATACAGTAAATCGTTTCTATATCCATAAAAATCCATTTCGAATGGACCTGCACCTTGCCGAAGTTCTAAATTACTAGAACAGGTGAAATGGCTTGCGTGTTCTAATGAGCTAAAGAGCCAAACTACAGGTCCAACCAAAGTAGTAGGGTCGTTAGTGAGGAACCAGACTAAGACAGGTCCCCGAAAGAGGGCAGCGGCTCTTTCGGTACTTAGATTGGCAGAGACCATAGGGGTCGGTATGGCAGTCTAAGACACACTACCGCGATGTGGAAGGCAACGGGAAACCACCACATTATCTCCCAAGTACACATTACATGTGATTTTCCAATGCTCCACCCGAAGATACTACATTGGCCAGGAAGCGAGTTTTTTTTACCTGGAAATTTTAGAATTTTGCCGAACCCTTGCTGTTCCAAACAAGGTAGGGATCTTTAACGTGCGTGACAACACTCACACACGGGACCTCCATTTTACCTCTCATCCGAACGAGGGTGTATTTCTGTGAAAAATGCTCGCCTAACATTTTTCAAGCGGACCGTGTCGGGATTCGAACCCGGGACCTTGGGCGTAGTAGTCACACACATACCACTACGCCACGGAGCCGCCTCCCAAGTACACAGCGTACTTAAATTGTAACAAACATGATGGCATTCTCTGGGGTAAAAGATTCCGGAGTTAAAATAGTCCCCCATTCGGATCTCCGGGAGGGGACTACTTCGGAGGATGCGATCGGAAAGTTAAAACTAAGAGTCGGGAACATTCTGCGAGTCGGAGCGTGGAATGTTAGAAGTATGAAGCAAGTAGGTAAGCTAGAGAACCTAAAAATCGAAATGAATAGGTTATCACTAGACATAGTAGGGATTAGCGAAGTTCGGTGGCCAGAGGCGAGGGATTTTTGGAGTGGAGACTTCAGGGTAATTCATACAGGAGCAGAGGACGGAAATTTGGGTGTGGGGATAGTTATGCGGAAAAAGATAGGATACTGTGTAGAAAATTACTTACAAAAGTACGAAAGAGTACTCATGGTTAGATTAGAATCTAAACCGGTAAACACAGTAATAATACAAGTATACATGCCCACCTCTAGCTACAGTGACGAAGAGGTAGAAGTCATCTACAAAGATATCGAAGACATATTAAGATACGTAAAAGGACATGAAAATTTAATAATTACGGGGGATTTTAATGCTGTGGTAGGTGAGGGTCGGGAAGGAGCGGTAGTAGGTTTATTTGGTTTAGGCACGAGAAACGACAGGGGAAATAGGCTGGTAGAATTTTGCGACAAGAACAATTTAATCATCACAAACACATTATTCAACATCATGCTAGAAAACGATATACGTGGAAGATGCCAGGAGATATAGGACGATATCAAATAGATTACATTCTTGTTAGACAACGGTTTAGGAATCAAGTAAAAGACTGTAGAAGCTACCCAGAAGCAGATATAGATACTGACCACAACATCGTAATTATGAAAGCCGCACTTAAATTTAAAAATCTGAAAAAAATGGACAAAAAAAGGCACTTGGACTTAGAGAAACTAAAAGATAAAGATATTCAAGTAAGATTCGAAAAAAAGTCAAATGAATTGCTGAATGATATCGGGAAAATATCTGCAACTAAGGAAGTAGAAACAGAATGGAATAACATTAAATCCAGCCTAGATATGGCGGCCAGAGATATTTTGGGGTATACACAAAAAGAAAATAAGAAACCATGGATAACAAAGGATATCGTGAATTTAATAGAAAAAAAAACGAAAATACAAAAATAAATCAGACGAAACAGGAAAACAGAGATACAAAGCCATAAAATGGGAAATTATTCGAAAATGCAGGAAAGCTAAAGAACAATGGATTGATGAAAAGTGCAAAGAGGTACAAACTAAGATGGAAATAGGAAAGACAGACGAAGCATACAAATTAATTAGAATGAATTTTAGGGATATAAAACCGTATAGCAAAAATATAAGGGATGCACAAGGAAACGTCATTATAGAAAACGTAGAGAAAGTGAGTAGATGGCAAGAATATATAGGGAATCTATATGCAGGAGAGGAATTAACTGCATTAGAACAATAATCAGACATTGAAAATGATGACTTGGGATATCCTATACTTCGAGACGAGTTTGAATTAGCATTAAAGAGTCTGAAAAAGAGTAAGGCGCCGGGTACAGATAAGGTGCAAGCAGAAACTCTAAAAGCCGCTGGACAAGCAGTAACAGAACATCTCTTCCAACTTGTAAGCTATATGTACGAGACAGGCGAGATACCTAAAGATTTCAAACGTAGCATCATAATAACTATACCAAAAAAGAAAGGCGCTGATAGATGTGAAAATTTTCGAACAATAAGTTTGACAGCACACGTGTCAAAAATATTAACTAGAATTGTGCAAAGACAAATGGAAAAACGAGCTGAAGAAATACTAGGAGAAGACCAATTTGGGTTTAGGCGAAACAGGGGAACACGGGAGGCTATTTTAGCTCTGAGAGTGATAATGGAGAAAACAATAGAAAAAGGGGAAAGCATGTATGTAGGGTTTGTAGATCTGGAAAAAGCATTCGACAATGTAAATTGGAAAAAAAATTTTGAAATACTCAAAAAGATTGGAATGAGTTGTAGGGATAGACGAATAGTACATAGCTTATACAAAGAGCAAACAGCAGTAATAGAATTAGAGCAGGAACGTAGAGAAGTAAACATTAGGAAAGGGGTGAGACAGGGATGTGCCCTATCCCCATTGATTTTTAACTTGTACATAGAAGAGGCAATGAATACTGTCAAATGCAGGAAGACATTTGGAATTACTATGCAGGGACAAAAAATTGATATGCTTAGATTTGCAGATGATATAGCGGTATTAGCGTCTAGCAAGGAAGAGTTAGAAGCTGCTCTTAATGAAATGGAAACGGTTCTAACAGAGAGATACGGTATGAAAATTAACAAAACTAAAACTAAAGTTCTAGTTTGCAAAGGTGGGGAAAATAAATCAAAAACAAGAATACAAGTATTTAACACGAACTTACAAGATGTTAAGGATTTCTGCTACCTAGGAAGCCAAATAACGCAAGATGGGAAAAGCACAAAAGATATAAAACGAAGATTAGCACAAGGTCGTGCTACATTTAACAAGAAAAAGCAACTACTGTGCTCAAAGACCACAAACATAGAAACAAGGAAAATATTGCTTAAAACATATGTGTGGAGCACAGCACTGTACGGCTGTGAAGCCTGGACAAGAAAAGCGGACAAGAAAAAGGTAGAAGCCTTTGAAATGTGGTGTTACAGGTGTATGATGAAGATATCATGGACAGACAAAGTTAAGAACGAAGAGGTACTAAAAATGGTAGGGGAAGAAAGAAATATGCGGAAAACGGTAAAAAATAGGAGAGATAGGATGATAGGCCACATACTACGGCATGGGGTAATAGTGCGAAATATATTAGAAGCAGAGATAGGAAGAAAGAGAAGAAGAGGCAGACCTAGGTTAGACTACTGCACACAGATAGTAAAAGATTTAGGCTGCGGGAATTTCAGGGAGATGTGTAGGCTAGCCCAGAATAGAAATCAATGGAGGTACGCATCCAACCAATCCCAAGATGGATAAACTAATGACAAAAAGATAACGGTGCCTAAACATGATGATTATTATAAGTAACTACAAGAATTGGTTGGGCAATATTCTCGAATAATGTTAAGTATGTGAAAGGATTTACTGGAAAACCATTATTTCGGCAAATGTCTAAGTGTTGGGGGATCTTGGTAGCCACAGGTTGCTTAACCTCCTTCACTGAATCTCGGTAAAATAGGGTATAAAATTAGAAAACAATAGAAAGGGAACGAGCTGAATACACATGCTCCCTGAAAAGAAGAAAAGAAGAAAACCACCAAAAACGCAAAATCAAAGTAGCTGCTTATATAACCCTACTACATAAAAATAACTGAGTTGCAAACGAATCCGTGACTTTCAGTAAACAATGGATTCCATTACTAAAAGAAATAACAAATGAAAATCAAATGCCCACAATATCTAGGTAGCATTGCAAGTTTTTCCTGTGTTTTCCTTGCAATATTAACATGAAATACAGTCTACATACATGATTTCTATTTATACATAAAATAACTAATTACATAAAAATAAGCATATTAACAATCCTTGTAAAACAGCATTAGTATCTGACAAGTATAAATTCACAATAAGGTTACCTCAAAACCATATACAATCTCCGTTGAACAGTATTGGTATCTGACAAGTGTAAACCCGCCATAGGGTCGCCTCAGATCCATATACAATCTTCATAGAACAACATTGGTATCTGACAAGTGTAAACCCGCCATAGAGTCGCCTCGGAACCATGTTAAAATCTACCAAAGAGGTAACTTAAATCATAATGAATTTTCCCCCTCAAAATAAATATAAAAAAACGACTACTTAAGCCTTTCAATAATGCAATCGCACACTTCTTTAATAACCATCCTCTCAATTGTATAAATAGAAACATGTTAAAAAATGTTTTCCAATTCCAAGTTATTGAATTTATATAAAATTCACCAATAAAAATTAATCAGCTGATTTCACGTTAAGCGTATTGGCTACCTAAAGAAAGCCGATCCCAGGTCGCAACACAAATTCAACACAAATTGAAGGCAATCATTCTGCTAAACTTTAAAAATTTTTGCTTAGTATACTCAAACCAAATATTTCAAACATCATTAAATCAAAGTCATAAATGTCAAACTTGAAGTTTTTATTATTATTTTGACAACGATCCTAGGTCATGGATCGAAACGTAAATAAAGTTGATTTTAAAAACTATGAGTGGTTTAATTCCCAAAGAAAATTAACCTGAATACACATGCTGTGTGAGAATTTCAGGGAACTATGTAGGCTAGCTCAGAATATAAATAAGTGCAAATACGTGTCCAACCAGTTTTGAGACGGAAAACCTAATGGCTGCGAAATACCTGCAACTAATGTTGACTGTGTGAAAAGATAAATTGGAAAATATATTAAATCGCCAAATGGTTAAGTGTTGGGAGAACTTGGCAGCCACAGACTGCTTACCTCCCTTCACAACCATTGAAGGTCGGAGAAATAGGGCATATAACTGTAAAACAATAGAAAGTGATCGAACTGCATCTAACAAGAAAGAACATCGCCTATGAGGAAAGACAACAAACAGAATAAGAAGAAAATTGTTGAAAGCATATGTGTGGAGCACAGCACAGTATGTCTATGAAATATGGGAAGTCTGAAACGCAGACAGAAAAACGGTAGCAGCCTTTTGAAATGATGTGCTTCAGATGTATGAGGACGATAGCATGGACAGACAAAGATAATAACAAATAAGTTACAGAAATAGTAGGGGAACAAGGATATCTGGGTAAAAAGAGAAATAGTAGGGCGGAATACGTTCTAAGGCATTTTTGGGGAATAGTATGTGATATATTATAAGCAGAGATAGGAAAAAAGAGGTAGATTTAGACCTAGATCAGACAGTTATAGATGCAAACTGTGCATATTTCAGGGAAATCTGTAGGTTAGTTCAGAATAGGGAACAATGATGGTACGCGTCTAACCAGTTCTAGGACTGAAGACCTAATGATGATGATTCATAAAAATATAATCCATAACTCATTATGTCAAGTTATCAACCAAGTGGAAGTACAAGACTAACTCTTTTACTTCGGTCAACGTTTCTGGAAAAAGTTTTATCTATTAAAAGCTCAACGTGATTTGAAAAATATCACACACTATGCAAACCGCTTCTGCCACTAAATTCTGCCGCACTGTCCGATTTGATCAAAGAACCAAGTTTGCGTATTTTGTACTAGTGAAAAAAAAGTTAGTATCCCTCTACGATGTGCGTTTTAGTGAGAAATAAAGCTTCTGAAGTAATATAACATTTCATAAGATTCTAGAACTGAAAACAACCTTTGGAAATAGTAAATCGCGACTCTAGCTCTGAAAAGACAATTCATAATTCAGTATTTCAAGTTTTCAACCAAGTGAACGTGCAAGGGTAATATTGTTTCACTTCGAGCAACGCTTCTAATGAAAGGTTCATCTATCAGAAGCTCAACGTGATTTAAAAAATATAAACCGCATAATAACACTGCTAGATTCTCCCTGTATGTTTGTTGTGGTTTGTTTTGTATTTTTTTTATCTTCTTTGAGAATTAACCACTCATAGTTATTAAAACCGTCTTTATTGACGTTTCGATCCCTGACCCAGGATAGTCATCATAATTAGGTCTTCAGTTCTGGAACTGGTAAGAAGCGTACCCTCATTGTTTCCTATTCTGAACTAACCTACACATTTCCCTGAAATTTATAGAGTCTGTATCTACTACTATCTGCGTGCGATAGTCCTCCACCTCTTTTTTCCTATCTCTGCTTGTACTATTCCACAAAACTACCTTAGAGCGTATCCTGGCCTCCTATTTCTCCTATTTTTTTTGTTTTCCACAGATATCTTTATTGCCCTACTATTTCTATAACCTATTTGTTATTAACTTTGTCTATCTATGCTATCATCTTCATACATCTAAAGCACAACATTCCAAACAGCTTCTATTTTTTTCTGTCTGCTTTTCCTACTGCCACTATTTCATAGACGTACTGTGCTGTGCTCCACACATATGCTTTCAACAATTTTCTTCTTGTTTCTATGTTTGTTATCTTTCAACCTAGCCGCTGTTCTTTCTTGTTAAATGCAGTTCGGTCTTCCTGAATTTGATAGTACCCATTGCCTCTTCAATGTACAAGCTAAAAATTAATTGGAATAGGGCACATCCCTGTCTCACCCCTTTCCTAATATTTACTTGTCTACGTTTCTGCTCTAACTCTATTACCGCTGTTTGCTTTTTGTATAAGCTATGTACTATCCGTATATCACTAAAACTCATTCCAATCTTTTTCTATTTAACATTGTTAAATACTTTTTCCAAATCTACAAACCCTGTATACACGCATTCCTTTTTTTCTATTGTTTTCTCCATCATGACCCTCAGAACTATAATAACCTCCTGTGTTCCTGTTTCGCCTAAACCCAAATTGATCTTCTCCTAGTATTTCTTCAGCTCGTTTTTCCATTCGTCTTTGTACAATTCTAGTTAATATTTTGGGCACCTGTGCTACCAAATTTATTGTGCAAAAATTCTCACATCTATCCGCGCCTTTCTTTTTGGTACAGTTACTATGATGTTACGTTTGAAATCTTTGGGTATCTCGCCTATTTCATTAATATGGCTTACAAGTTGGAAGAGACGTTCTGTTGCTGCTTGTCCAGCCCGTTTTAGAGTTTCTGCTTGCACCTTATATGTACCTTATCTGTACCATTTTTGAGATCCCGCTAATGCTAATTTAAAGTCATCTTTAAGTATAGGATATCCTAGGTCATCATTTTCAATGTCTGATTACTGTTATAATGCTGTTAGTTCCTCTCCTGCATATTAATTCCTTATATATTCTTGCCATCTAACCACTTTCTTAACATTTTCTAATGCATGTTGGCAAATCATGCATTTTTCAAATTTTTAATTTTTTATATATGATTTACGTCCTTTTAATCGAACTTCAGATGGTATGGAACTTTCTTCTATATAGAACTTGTTACATTCCCACGGTATTTTGTAGATGCAGTTTTTTGAACTTTGTATTGCGTTTTTGGGTTTTGCTTTTGTTAATTGTGTTCTTAGTGTATTGTTAGCTTTGTTTCTTATTGTTTATATTTTTTTTGAGAGTCCTTTTATGTATGATGTTGAGAGTATTTTTTGATACGTATCGTTGTTTCTGTTTTTTTGTTCTTATTTTTTGGGACTTTATTCATTTTCTTTTCTATTATTTTTTTAGGATACTAGTTTTTTATTAGTATACATATCATTCGGCCTTTCTCTTTTTTTAAAACTTCTTCGTTTGATGATATTAATTTTGCTTTATCATATATGGTTTTGACAATTCCTCGATTGACACAGTGTGGGTGGTTTGAATCGAAGTTTAGGTATATGTGTGTGTGTGTGTGTGTGTGTGTGTTGGTTTTCTGTATACTGATGTATTATTTGTTGTACAGTTTTTGCTAACTAGAATATCTAAAAATGGAAGTTTTCCAAGTTGCTTTAATTCATATGTGAATTTAATAGTTGGTTCTATTTTGTTAATTGAATCTACAAAGTTTTTAATTAGTCTGTAATATGAGGCCAAATAGCATAAACATCATCTACGCATCTCCTCCAGATTAACGGTTTCAATTCCTGAATGAAAATCTTACCTCTTTTTCGAATTCCTCCATGAAGATATTACTAAAGATTGGTGATAGTGAACTTCTTATCGTCATTCCGAAACTCTGTTTGTATAATTGGTCATTTATTTGAAAATATGTCGTATTGACGCATACATCAAATAACTCCATAAACGATTATGAACTTACTTTTGTTCTTTCTTTAAAGCTGTCATCTTTTTGTAGTTTGTTTTTTGTAATATTAAGCGTTTTGTTTAGAGGGACATTTGTGAAGACACCCAAATAAAAGGAAACCGGAAAAGATTAAGATTTCCAAATATTTAATGGTTCCACCCTGTATAAAATAAGTGTACTTCTTTGCCATTATTTGGTTAAATTTCTATGTATAACTTTAGTGACGAACTGTAAAAAGATCGTAAAACGAATATAAAACTTTAAACCTTGTGCAAATTAATCGTTGAGATACCGTAAAAAGTAGTCTTCCTTACTAAGAGATAAAACGCAAGGCAATTTAGTACATCCGCGTGAGAATAGTATCTATTTATTGCATTTAACAACAAAGCCCTCATCAATTAAAATACTAAATAAATTTTGTGTGTGTAAAATATGCGTTAGGACACGTCTCAGTTGCCGTTTCCAAAACCATATAGAAAACAATCGTGTGTGTGTGTGTGTGTGTGTTGTGTGTGTGTGTGTACAATATCAATAACAAAATATCCATTTTATGGGTTTTAAATATTAATCTAGAATTTTCTTGATTCAGAAACGAAAACGTCAAATACTAGCAAATGCTTTTAAAACCATTAAACAGACAATTATGAATAAACACCGGTTCGAGGAACTAGGACGGACATTATAAAACCAATAAAATCGATAAGAATTATTTAGCATTTCTATAAGATAGTATGAGACGCGTCCATTAACTCCGTATGTTGAAACAGGATAAACGGCACGTTTTGCGATAAAACTTACATAATAAAATTGACACTAGTTAGATGGTAAAATTGCGAAGTTGGTGTAAATTCTTATTAATTTTACATCACATACGTGACAAATTTTCTAGGTGTATACGGAAAATCTCAAACGGTGACGTAGAAAGATATTTTTTATATATAAACTGAAACTTTATTAGAGGTATTGATTTACTAATTCGCGATATTCATTCGGTCCTAAACCAAGTAATATGCAACGTTGAGTAAAAAATTTAATTTACGAGATCGACCATTCAGAGTTGCAATAATACGAATATGATTGAGCAGGTTTAAAATATAGAAGTTATCAAATGCAGTTATTTAATGAAGCTGCATTTGTTTTGTAAAAAAAATAATGAATATTGATCATTCTTGGATACATGAGCTACTCCAAAGTTAATTAATTAAAAATAGAAGATGCACTTTGAAAATTAATGTTCTAAATGGAGATTTAAAAGAATATTGATAATCTTGTACACTCAGATCTTAACGACAATGTAAAATGGAATCAGGAAATATTTAATATCGTTAGTTATCTTGGAGATGAGATTATGATAAGCGCTCTTTGACAATTGCCATAAGTATAAAATTTTGGATTTCATTTGTTTGTTAATTGCTAAGAGTATTTGAGTATTTTGAACTTATAGTAGAATAAGTTCTCATTTTATTTTTTTGTAAGATAATTTACAGCAAATTTTGAAGTCGGAGTTCTAGGTATTTCGACCTTTACTAAATAGATTATTTGTCAATGAGTATTGGCCAATCAACCTTACAAACGTGGCAATAAAGGATGGGTAAATTATCCACCTATTAATTAAAAATGATTGTATATCTGTTCGCAAAGATTATCTAAGAATTTTAATTATTTTCTGTATGAACTGGAACTGTGAATTGTTTTATAAACTGTTTTGTACGAAACAAAGATGTTTTTGAATGTATAGTTGTTCTCTTGAAGTTGCTGTTTCATTTTATTTTGTAAATTCCGTAGTATAACATTCATTGAGCTAGCCAGGCAAAGACAAGGAAAAAAAGGTAAAATAATAATTTCAAATTTCCCATTGCTGTAGTGTTGTCACAGTACTGTTTTAGCTTCCACTCCAAAGATAGGACGTGACAGCACTCTTTTAATGGCGCCCAATGTGCATTTTATTGTGACTTATGTATATATATTATCGTGTAAATTATATGAAGAGAGGGATAGATAAGTAAAAAGAGAAATTATGTAAGGACCTTGTATATAGAAAACAGACATAGATTATTTACGCTTCAAATTAATTAGTTTTGACCTTAAAACCAATGGATAATAGCATACATTTGTATTCATAAATCGTAATTTTAAAGTTGCATAGTGTGGAAGCTTTGTAGTACGTAAAAACTCAAGGAGAATGCGAGTATAATTAGCTTTAATATTCGAAGGTTGTAAATCGAGCATATCAAGTAATAAAGGAGAGCTTTTGTCTATATAAAATTGATAATGTAAACGCATATGCTCATTTAACTAACAAAGCGTTCGTTAAAAACAAATCCTAGGAAATCTACAGGTTAAGCAACATGGAAAAGTACAATTTCAAACTGGCAATCGGTTCATAGAATGGACTGACAGACAAATAAACAATTCAAGAAACCAGAATGTACGTTGAAACACAATTCCTTAAAAATTTAAGTTAACGGTCGAAGCAAAGGCTGAGAAATAGCAAGTGGTTTGAAAACAAAATAGAGACGGTATATAAATAGCATAGGATAAAACGAGGATGACAGATAACAAACGGTGGATAAACAACCGTTTAGAACACGCGATATAACAGCTATTTAGAACACGCAATAAAACAGTCATTTAAAGCGCGCGATAATTTGTAGAGACTAAGCGTAATATCGATTTTATGTTGCTATAGTGGGACTTTAACAAAGGCAGCAAATATGAGTTAGACAAGGATAACATAGTTGGATGATAGACCTACGACAGGGGAAATGGTCTGGATTGGCTGATTGCGAGTGGAGTGAGAAACTTTTCTAGGTGCATTGCGACCGTTGTGTATGAGAACTAGTATTTTAGGACTAAAGCTAAATGGAATGAGGAATTTCTGAGTTTGAAAAGATCGTTGCATTGTGGATTTTCAGAATCGGTTACAGTGGTGGTGTTTTTCGATGGAAACAGGGTACAGGAGGTAGGTTTCAACGTTTATAAATACACTAGGAGACGTAGTGGGGCTCTGTAACTTCTGTTTGTTTCAGACCTATACGGTGTAACATCTAAGGTAAAATTTTGTAAATCGGTGATAGTGCAGTCCGTTTAATTTAAATAAAAAGTGTTTGAAAGCACGAGTAGGTGCTATGTGATAAACGGTGCTGTAAGTAAATACGAATAATGAACAAAAGGTGTTACTAAGGTAAACGAGACTAGTTAATTTTTCGGAACGAGGGTGCTGGGTGTATGGTAGATTCAGAAGCCGATAAACTTATTTGGACCATTATATGGGTAGATGTATTGAAGGCGTCTGCATAGAATTGGATAACGTGGAAATAAGTTTGATATTTATATGGCGGAGAGAAGTTGGATGGAATGCAACGACGACGTTTTGGTGGACGACATCTTCAGAGGGAATGGTGCAAGAGCTTACATTATAATTTGAATAAGGGGCCGCTATACTTGCGGCCACGTCCCCAATGCTCCACCCGGAGGTACTACATTGGGTTTAAACGCGAAAATAGCGTGCTTCTAATTTATACTAACTTCATAGTTGATCCACCCTAAATAAAAACTAAATAAAAATCTAACAAACCTAACAAACTCTAACAATCTAACAAACCTAAAAATCTGACAAAACTGAAACAAAAACAAAACAAAAACTAAAAACGGGGTTGTAAATAATGGTATCCCTAGCGCTGACTTTCGAATGTACCCGATCAACAAGACACAAGCAAAAATGAGAGGGGGAGGGATCCGTAATACCGGATAGCAGACGCCGGCTCTGCTTACCAGTGCGACCTGAAGGGTCGTCTTAGAACTATCCAAATCTAGCTAACTAATTTAAATCCAACCCTAGCTTTCCCTATCATTCCCTAACTGATTTATATTATGATTACAATCTTTGCAATTCTACTCTTCCTTCCCAAATATATACTGCAACCAAAATGGCGACAGAACGTCAAACAAAACAAATAAGCCACAATACTACAATACATGCTAATAAATAAATAAATATAGTGTAAATATAAAATATAAATAAATATAATAATGTAAATATATAAATAAATGTTTAATAAGCGTTAAGCATATAGCAGTGCACAAAATAGCAAAAGCATCACCCTATTTATCAGGTGCACTCGCACAAGCATTACGTCGGCTAGCGCCTTTACACACCAAACGTGCTTGTTAAATTATTTCGAAAACTACTAATTAATGTAAATCAATGCTTGTGCGAGTACAGCCGCCACAATTTAAGTCTTACCTCGATAATAAAATTCTCCAGCATCCGAAGATCTGGTCGTCTGCCTACATCTAACTGTAACTTACTTCTAAGGGGGGGATGGGGTGCACTGCTAAAGTCCTGGTGGGTATGCACTAAATGTTTTTGGGGGGGATCACAATCACTATCACTATTACTTCACTTCCAAGTCCTGGTGGGATGCGCGGTTTCACTCTATTTTATTATCTTTGTTTATTTTATTGATTTAATTTAATGAGGGTTTCTGATTTATTTGTTAATGTTTATTTGTTATTATTTATTCCCGATTTCCCGATTTTCCGCGCATAATTATGAAGATAGGTAGTGACTGTATTAATGGTGCGGGGGTTTCTCGTGCATATTGGACATTTGGGTATAATTATCATTTTTTTTTTTTTTAAATATCAGGTTTTGGTTAATCTATACTCGTATCCTTACTCACGCCAAGTCAATCTAGAATTATTTTCCAATCCCCCCACCAACCCCACCGAATTTTACACGCGGTTGTCATTGATTGTCTAATCTCGCGACCCTTCCTGCAAATTCTTTTAAGGCTGTCCAGAACGCCTTCTGGTTAACCACTTCCCCGACTTCCTCTAGGCTCTTTGGCCATGCCAGACCTAGGATAGCTAATTTGCTATCAGCCAACCCTCGATTTCCCGCCTCAAGCGGGCAGTTGAAGAGCACGTGCTCGGCGCTCTCCGCTCCTTCGCCGCATTCGCAGCGGTCGCTGTTGGTTAAACCGAACCTTTGTAAATACGCCTTCAAAGCGCCGTGCCCTGTTATCAACTGCACCATTTTGTGATCGAGCTTAACCTCGATTTTACTTTTAGCTTCTATGCTCGGTATGAATTTGTGGGTCAACCTGCCTGTGGCAGCGTTGTTCCACCTCTCTTCCCATTGTCAAATTGATTTTTCGCGCAGCTTTCTTTTGATTAAAGACCTCGGTATCGACGAATGTGATATTCGAAAGTCGCCCGTCGCGGCCTCTTTAGCTAATTCGTCAGCCCTATCGTTTCCTACGTTACCATTGTGCGACCTGACCCAACAGAACTTTAAACGTCGAAACTCGAGCGCCGTACGCGCTATCCTCCAGACGTCCGCTTGGAGATCTGTCGAGGTGTTCATGTTTGTTAAAGCCGTTAGCGCCGATTTACTATCACTGATTATATAATACTCGTCTCTGCCTGTATGGTTTATTGCAAGAGCTTACACCAGGTAATAACTAAATTTGTTTCCTTTTGTTATTGCTTGAACATTTTGTGCTGTTATTTTGTGCTAGAGTGATTTGACATATTGGGTGTATATTTTATGAACATAAAATCTAATTTAAAGGTTATATGGAAAAGACAATTTGAATTTATTATTTGAAGATATAAATACATGACGTATTATTTTGATGTAAAGAGTGAACGGGTCTTTAGAGCTGTTGAAAACAAAGATACGATTTATTTATGCATTTAGAGTAACAGGGTTTATACTGAGCTCAACATAGACCAGGGTAGATTTCAATTTAGGGTTTCAAGATAGGCCCATCTACTTGAACTATATATAAAAAAATTGTTGAAATAAATTAAATTCATTAAGTTTAAAAGGATTTAATGGTTGATATTGTAAAATTTTATAAAGATGTCTATATCCGATTTTGTAAATATTGAGCTGATGACGTAAATTTTTTGATTTGTATGAATAAAAAGGTTGTATGTTTCGTTGAATTATTTGAGTGGTAATTTTTATTGATAGTCTAAGTGAGAGAGAGTAAGCATAGGATAGGTAAGTATCTCTGAAGAAGATGGAAGCAGAGCTAGCCGTAGTATGCTGATTTAGAAAAGCTTTTTCCAGAGATATTGTAATGAAAAATTTTCTTATAACTTTCGTAGGTGTTAACTTTATTTTACAATAGGTACACTGCAAATATATGCAGCTCGATTTTAGGGCTTCTTTCCCGAAAACCACAGCATTTTTATGGTGCCCGATTCAGAATTAAAAGGGTAATACACTGTAATACATATATATATATATATATATATATATATATATATATATAAGTGAAAAGGAATTATTGGCAAGTGACTCAAATTCAGCCACGAGGGAATCCTGTCGACGCGTTTCGCCCTAATTGGGGCTCATCAGGACAGGAGTAGCAAAGTTGTAACATTTAACACAGACACCTTATGGGAAGTACAGCATCACCTAGCTCACAATGCTCGATGTCATTTCACCTGACATCGCAGTTTTAACAACAGTCGACACGGAGGAGATCCGGCTCAACTGCCTTTTCCATAGCCAAAGTTATATTTAAGAGAAAGTAGGTTTAATGAGTCTTAAATTAAACAGTAAGATTATTGTGCCAAATTCAGCCACGAGGATCCTGTCGACGCGTTTCGCCTAATTGGGGCTCATCAGGACAGGAGTAGCAAAGTTGTAACATTTAACACAGACACCTGATGAGCCCCAATTAGGGCGAAACGCGTCGACAGGATGCCCTCGTGGCTGAATTTGAGTCACTTGCCAATAATTCCTTTTTACTTTGTTTAATTTAAGACTCATTAAACCTACTTTTCTTAAATATAACTTTTGGCTATGGAAAAGGCAGTTGAGCCGGATCTCCTCCGTGTCGACTGTTGTTAAACTTGCGATGTCAGGTGAAATGACACGAAGACACAAATTGTGAGCTAGGTGATGCTGTACTTCCCATAAGGTGTCTGTGTTAAATGTTACAACTTCGCTACTCCTGTCCTGATGAGCCCCAATTAGGGCGAAACGCGTCGACAGGATGCCCTCGTGGCTGAATTTGAGTCACTTGCCAATAATTCCTTTTTACTTTATATATATATATATATATATATATATATATATATATATATTACTCATATTTAGACCAGGGTAGAAAATTAATTAATTAATTTTCTATAATTTTAATCACCGTGTATAAGGACGCTTTCTATAAAAAGAAGCAGAATTAAAATGCTCAAAAGTAACCGGTATTAAACAAAATGTACAAATAATAATTAATATTTAATTAGGATTCACTAAAAATTAAAGGGTAGAAGTCAATGCCATTCATTATTATTTTAATTGGAGTTAATTGAACGATTATTAAGGTATAATAAGCATAAAAGCCTGTTGAAAGTCCAAAGTTGATAAACAAATCGCTAATAGGAAGGTTAAAATAAGTAGAATATCCCAAATCGTAGAAGTGTTATTTAGAAGTATTACGATTGAACACCTGCGTATTTTTAAAAGTCACGTTCTGCTTAAATTTTGTAGATAACAAATGGTTACAGAGAATGTTGGAGAAACCGTCGCTTAATATTCACGGGAAATGCTAATAAAGTGGGTTATTTAACAGTCCACGTGGATTGTACACAGCCGATAGTAAAGATTATTGATCTGCACCACTAACGCCAAGTTAGACAAGGAAAGAGAAAATGCGTCAAGCAGAGACACTAATAATTAAAGGCGTGATTTGAGCAACGTCACGAGAGCTGCGATTGGTTGTAATCAGATGCAGATATGAGAGGTGTAAACGTAACGATTTCGATACAAAATTAATTAGTTATTCTCGGACATGGTTGCATGCCGTGTGGAAAATTTCTCAGATTTTCAACTGGCGCGTGTGCAAAGTTAATAGAATCGCGTGCCCGACTGTCGAGAAGGGAACCGAGAATGCGAAATTCTGCAAAATGTCCGTTGAGGGAAAAAAGCGATGTGCAGGCAAGGCGGTTATATAAACCCGGACTTTAAACAGTTTCGCTCTTAGATTTTCGATTTTGATTCAATACTTTAAACAGTTTGCTCGTATATTTTGGTGATTATTGAATACTTTAAAACAGTTTGCTCTTTAGTGCATTTAGAAAAGAAGATACAAGGTATTAAAGTCTAGTTATATTTGCGAGTATTACTGTACCAACTATCGAAATTAGTAACGATAAATGAATAAACAAAAGTAGGCAGTTTTGGGTATAGCGTGAAAGAATTATGAATTTCAGTGCTATTTTTCGGGGTGTTAATAATTAAATGATTAGTAAACGTGATTGGATCCACAAAACAAGATTCAGATATACATAGATGAGTTCCTGAAAAGCCCTGAAACAACTTTAGATGAATGGTGGTGTAGAAAATTTTTTAAAGGCGACCAGTAATCCGAGGACCTAAACATAACCCAGTTGGAATGGTGTGATTAACAAAGGACGATGTACATTGGAGCCACGAGTGCATTAACCTTCAGGTAACTTATGCTTTGTTGTTCGATTTTTGATGTTTTGGTGTGTGTTGAATAACTTTATAATTTGTTTACTTAAAATGGACAGTAGTGAATTTGTACGAATAACAAATTTTTAATTTTAAGGTGAAATCTTCTTGTTTAAGTAGAAAGGAGTATTTAGCATTTATGTTTTGATTATGATGAAAATTTGGGTCTGTCTTTGGTTCAATTAGACTAACCTGTTTGATTAACGTAAAGGGGTGGGAGATGCTCCCTTTGTACTCAGACTCAGGTCTGCAAATATTGTTAAATTAATTAGTAGGCATCATACAAGAACTTTAATTCTGGATGCAGATTAAAATGATGACAAATTTAATCTTGATATTTTATGATACTGAAATTTATGCTGAAATTTAATTTTGAAATTTTAATGTATTATGAATATTGATGTAAATAGAGTTAACGTTGATGTTTGTGGTAGGAATGTGTTTGTTTTTTTTATGAATGAGGATGAAAGCTTTATCTAGGTGAGCAGCCGAGGCGGAAAGAGTAAAGAGGCGATTATCAGAAGAGATTCAACAGGGCGAGAATCACTGCAAATCGAGAGGTGCCCAATTCAAGAGGCGCGAATATTCCTTTTTACTCAGGTGAGGCTTTTTGTAGGTTTCACAGCAATATATATATATATATATATATATATAATATATATATATATATATATAAAGTTGACCTTGCTTTTAATATGATACATATACACTATTCTGATTTATGATTCCTCAATCAATTGGCGAACTGCAAATTGCCAATAAAACAATAACTATTTTGTCTTATTTACGTAACAATATAATTGTACGTTGACAATCTGTATCAAAAAGTACTTCATTATCAGGTTCTTCAAATCACAAACTGCACCGTACCAAATATCCAATAAATCAGAAATTTCTTGGCTTTTGATAAATAAATAAGAATGGTTAAAGGATTAAAAACCTTCAAAACTAATTGGAATAGATATTCTGACGCTATTGTCTATAACATTTAAATTAATACTAAGGAATGCGAATTACTAAAATATCATTTTCACATGACTGCCAAACTTAGGATTCGATTTAAATTCGCATTATTAAAGCACAGACCAAGATAATTCCTTAAGGTTGTATTTAAAAGTCGCACCTGTATCACATCACAATGTTTGTATATAGTTAACAATTAATTATCAAACGTCGAGTACTTGTATCGATTAGAAACTAATGATTACCAGAAACAACTCTGTTTTTGAATCTAGAAATATGTTGTGAAATCGGTATAGAAGATGCACATCCATCAAAAACGTGACCATGTAAATCCTGTTAGTGCTTTTTTCTAGAGATGACATATCTAGAATGTTTGCAGAGTGTTTTAGCGCTACATTTTAGAATAAACTAGTTGATAATCCATCTTGATTTATGTCACTTCGTTGTAGCAGAAAACCGAATGAAGTAAAACAAAGGAGAAGCATTAAGCAAAGGGCTATTTTATGATTGCGCTCTGCGAAACTAAACCTGTGTTGTGGTTCATATAATGACGCTTTCAGAACCACTCATGCAGTGCTAATTCCTTTCCGTAACACTGAAAGTTCATTCAAAAAAAGTACATAATTATGTGGCGCCGTTTGTGTCTATAATAAATACTGAAATATATATATTTTTTCTAATATATATGTAAAATATTTTGTAATATATATATATATATATATATATATATATTTAAAATATATATACATATATATATATATATATATATATTTAAAAAATATATATATTTAAAAATATGTATATTTAAAATATATATATATATATATATATATATATATATATTATAAGTAGTTTTTTACACAAGGTAAGTTGATAAATAATACTAACGTATTGCAATTAATAAGATGAAATAATAACCTAGACTTTTTAAGTAAAGCCCAAATGATCATTTCAAATCGAGCTAGTAATTGAAAGAAGGAAAATATAAGGCCTTGGACAGGATTTGAACCTGCATCTCAGTTTTGCCGGAACTGTGCGTTATCCAATTATGCTACCGAGGCCGATGGCTATAATTGGAAAATTTACAAATCTAAATCGTGTACAGTACCATATATAAACCTAACTTTCAATTACGTTTAGCATTTTTGTCAATCATATCTGAAATTGTCAAGTTTTTGACTTATGTCAGATATAGACAGGAAGCAACGCTCCAAATCACGGCTATAAGCCAAGTATTAATATATAAATATTATAAGTAGTTTTTACACTATGTAAGTTGATAAATACTAACGTATTGCAATTAATAAGATGAAATAATAACCTAGACTTTTTAAGTAAAGCCCAAATGATATATATATATATATATATATATATATATATATATAATATATATATATTTAAAAATATATATATTGAATTAAGTAACAATGATATATATATATATATATATATATATATATATATATATATATATAATTTTGCATTGACTACCGTCCGATAGGGGCGCTGTTCTTATTCTGAACGCGTGCATCTATTAAAGATCGCACGTTTTCAGAGTTAAGCACCCTCGCTATGGTCAGTACTTGGGTGGGTGGACACTGTTTTTTTTTAGGAGCGTACATATACATATAGCAATTGTAGGACCGTGTAGCACATCTCGACATGGACATAAATAATTATTTAACAATTCCGTGCACGAGTTCAATGCAAGTTTCGGTGCTGCATGTGATTTTCGCTTGACATACATTTTATTTATTATACCTGTTGATGTTTGCAAGACGCCGACACAAAAGGAGGGTTACTTACATTCGCAGAAGAGAGTGCTTGCTATTATGTAATGTTTATATGACTAATTGCTCGTCTTTCAGTCTACTTTTCGGCTGTCGTTTATTAAATTTTTGAGCAGTATTAAGAAAACTCGGAGTTTGAATATTCGCTAGATGGATTAGCATAAGTACTCGGAACGCAACATTTCCATATAAAGTTGGGGTTGTGTAATTTAATAAAAATTACAAAGTCAGGGAAAACTACGGAAACATCCACTGACCAATGGTTTCGGCTTGTAAGCCTCATCAGAGTGGAATAGTTCCCAAGAACCCTATGAAGTAATCGAAGCTATTATAAAGATATAGTTTCGAAACAACCAGCCCGATTTGTATTTGTTAATGGCTCTTATTATTTTCATAAAAGTTTGTTTACAGATACATCTTACTTCATATACAATTTTCTTATTGCGGACTGCAAATAACTTGTCTTTTATATATATATATATATATATATATATATATATACAGGGTGAGTTTTTAGTGGGGCGACGGTCGATAACTCCGTTATTATAAAAGCTACGTAAACCAAATTTGGAGGCATATTAGGCATGCCTAAAGTGCACATTTTAAAAATATTTGGAAGCATACAGGGTGTTTCTTACTTCCAGGGCATATTAAACTTATAGTTTTTTTAATGGAACACCCTATATATTATTACATTTTTGAAAATCCCATAAAAAGAGCTCTAATTTGATATCAAATTGTATTTGTCTATTCCTTTTAGTTTTTGAGATATTCAACTGTTTTTAGATAAATGACCCTGATTAGATACATTGCCACTGCACTAATACACAACTTATGTTAATTTTCAAGATGCAGAAAATTTTACTATATACCATAGTATATTTGTAATTATCACATTTTTGAAATTTCTTCACAGTATACAGGGTGTGTCAGATTTCGCAAAATGCAATTTTAAAATTTTTTTTTAAATGGCACTCCACCAATTTTATTGCTACAATGGATAGCTCATTGAGTGTCCTTTCATTTTTGTTAAGCATTTCCTATACCTAAATCCATTGCTTTCTGAGATATTTTTGATTTTCTTCAAATTTTAAGAATGTTTTTAATTTACATAACTAAAAATAACCTACTATTGAAGAATATTATAAAACACTTAATACATAATGATTAACAATTAACTACACTTATCCAATAACAATTTTCACTAAAGATATATCAACCTACAATAATGCGCTATCAACAGAATTCTGCCAGATCAACAATATACATTTCATAGAAAATGTTGATACAGGAAATCAGACAGGCTTTGAAAAAAAATAACAATTACAATCAAAATGTTATTTAAGTTTATTAATTGTAGTGCGTTGTCATTTAACAGGATATCCCTCTTGGTATATTCTTGATGCAAGTAGGAAATTTCTTAAAGTTTCTCCCAATACCCAAATCATATTTATTTGTTCTTCCACTGTAAAATTCATTTTGAAAACTCCTTCAAAGATTACATTCAAAACAGAACTGATAATGTGTTAAATGACAACACACTACAATTAATAAACCTAATGACATTTTGATTGTAGTTGTTATTTTTTTCAAAGCCTGCCTGATTTCCTGTTTGAACATTTTCTATGAAATGTATATTGTTGATCTGGCAGAATTCTGTTGATAGCGCATTATTGTAGGTTGTTATATACTGTTCGCGCCATTTCGCTTTCCCAACGTGGTATTCTTTATCAAGCCAGGCGAGATAAGGAATACCATAATTTAAGAGAGTCGATTAACAACCATCCGCGAACGCGAACGTGTTCATTCAATTTCTCAATATTACTCTCTAATCTCTTTCCTAAAACAACCATTTCCTGACTCCGTTCCTATTTACCTCTGGCCAGAAACAGTACGGAAAGGTGCCGCGTTAGTGCTCCAGATGTCTGTGCTTCGGTAAGTGCTTTAAGTATTTATGTGACTTGTATTCAAATTCTATGTTTATTTCCTTCTAATCTATACAGTCCACTGTCTACCTTACAAACCCTGGTTTACTGCCTACTGCACTCCAGGCAATTTCTAATTGTGCCCCTTGACGTTCCAAGAGGCGCATAAATAACTTTTTGATCCGTACGAGCCGAATTAAGAACTACGTTATATCTCGTTCTTCGTTTCACATCCTCAATTCAAGCACATAAACACGTATGTCCAACATTAATTGTAATTTCGAATAATCATAACACTTTAATTCTAAAGATAATTAAATTGCTATAAAACTTTCCAGTTTAAATTGCACGTGTGTACTTTTAAAAATACTGCATTTATACTTTAGTCAGATAACTTCGTTATCGCGTTGCCATTCAACACGTTTAAAACAATGACCTTTGTATTTGTATACAAACAATAAACTCTGCTTCGGAAGTAATCTTAATCTCAGATTCGTGAAAGTATTATTTGTGCGTAACGAACGTTTAATCATGACTACCAGAAACATTCTACAAAAGAATTTAGAGGATTATTTTTCTCGTTTAACGGAAATCCAAGACTATATCAAAACGGCAACGCGCTTTTCAGCAGTTGAAGCGAGATATGTTCGAATGGAAAGTATTGAGCAACAACTTGATACTCTATACGATAAAATTTTAAGTTATAATTCCACTGTAGAAGAAAAGGATGAGATCAATTCTCAAAGATCTTCCTTCGACAATTTAATAGATGTTATTCGTTCTCGGTTTTTCGATATGAAGCAAAAGGCTTCTACTTCTGCCGGCGATACAGCAGTTATCGCAAGTGCATCTCAACCTGTTATCAGTTACTTAAAACCTCTTAGTATAAATCCGTTTGATGGTTGTTTAGACAATTGGCAAAATTTCATTACGTTATACAAAAGTTTAGTCCATGAGAACGATCACATTCCCGTAATCCAGAAGTATCATTACATGCGCATGCTTCTTCGGGGAGAAGCATTGGCTTTAATTTCGGATTTAGCTCTAGATGCCAATTTATATGAACAAGCGTTTACGAAACTTCAGGATCGCTACAATTCACCTCGTAGAATTACGAGCTACTACTTAAATAAAATACTTCAATTTAAAACTCTGGATCGCTCTCAAACTTTATTAATATTCATGTTAATGCTGTTAACACGTTAAAGGTAGCGAATAAAGTTGAAGATTTGGCTGATTTTTTATTGTTTTCTTTATGCTATCGCAACCTAGAATTCAAAACTCAAAACGCATTTGATTCAAACATAGGTTCGGCAGTTCCTACTTGTACTCAACTGTTCGATTTCTTAACTTTGCAAAGCAAAACATCAGAGCTTTATGAAGATATTAAAAGGAAAGAGCGCCAAGGCCAGGTGCACCCTTCGCTTTAAATCTAGTTTAAACCAATCTTTCTTGGTTAAAACTCGCAGACTTCAGTGGCGACTAAAACCGCTAGTATAATTTGTCCTTATTGTGGGAAGTCCATAAAATCTATGGATGTTTGGCATTTAGAAAGCTTAGCGTTGACGATCGTCAGGTTGCTATTAAATCTTTAAATCAACTCCTCGTGATTATAATTCTGATGGTAAATGTAAGTTGTGCCATTCCTCTTTTCATCATACTCTGTTGCATAAACCACTTGCTAGGGAACACATTAATGAATCTAACAATTCGAAAGCCGCACTCACAACTGAAGTTGTTTCGACATGCAACGTCACAAATTCACTAGAAAATTACACTGTTTTATTAGGTACTGTAGAAGCTCGTGTTTTAGATATAAACAATAAATTACAATCTGTGAGATGCATTTTAGATTCCGGATCTCAAATCAACGCAATTTCAAATTCTTGTGTCCAACGCTTAGGGTTGGAGCGTCAACATGATTTTCGCCAAGTGGGTGGCATTTCAGGTTCTGCAATTAAATCCAAAGGAGCTGTAATATGCACTTTGTTTTCTAATCACTCGAAGCATCAATTTCAATTTTGTGCTTCAATCTTTCCTAAAATAACGGGAAACGTTCCCGGTTGCTCACTGCCTTCTAGTATTTACCAGAAATTTAAATGTTTGCAGCTTGCTGATGAAAATTTTCATAAATCATTGCCCGTAGATATACTACTGGGTGCTGAAATATGTTCCGAAGTGCTATTTTCTGATCGCACTAGAATCATTCCTGGCCAACCAGTAGCAATTGAAACAATATTCGGTTACGTGCTATTGGGACAGGTTCCTAATGTTAACACCGCAGTTAATACAACTTCTCTTTTTATTTCTGATTCAGTAGATAATGATATAAGGAATTTCTGGGAATTAGAAGAAGTCAAAATGCCCAAAGTTCCCTCTCAAGAAGATGTTATTTGTGAATCTCATTTTCTAGAAAATTATTCTCGAAACGCCTCTGGTCGTTTTACTGTCGCTCTCCTTTCAATAACAATATTAAACCTCTCGGTAGCAATCGACATGTTGCTTATAAATGTTATCTAAATTTAGAAAAACGTCTTTCATGTTCTCTTGAAAACAAAATTCTTATAATATGTTTTACAAGAATATTTTGATCTTGGTCATATGATTTTAGCCGAAAATCCATCCGATTATATTTTACCACATCATGCCATCTCGAAAATAACAAGTAGTACTACCAAACTACGCGTTGTTTTTAATGGATCTGCCGTGGATTCAGTAGGTCTTTCTCTCAACAATAGATTATATGCTGGTCCCAAATTACAGTGCAATTTACCAGATATAATAAATACATTTAGATCGCATAAAATTGCTGTTTGTGCGGACATTCGCATGATGTACCGGCAGATCTTACTTCGTAAGCAAGATTGTCAATTTCAGCATATATTTTGGAGACCAACTCCACAAGACAACATTTCTGTGTACGAGCTTAGAACTCTTACATATGGTTTAGCTCCTTCCGCTTTCTTAGCTCAAAGAGTTCTTCGGCAATTAGTTATAGACGAAGGAAACTCTTACCCCCCTGGCTTCTGAAGCTATTATGTATCATACCTATATGGATGACGTAATTAGCGGTGCTGAAAGTATTGCTGAAGCGAAGCAACTACAGCACGAGCTAGTAAAACTTCTTTCTCTAGGCCAGTTTGATTTGCGCAAATGGTCTAGTAACTCTGAGGAATTGTTACAGGATTTCGAACAAACTGAATTAGAAACTCTAATTCCTTTCTCTGATGACGTTAGTGGTATAAAGATACTAGGTTTAGTCTGGAACCCTGGAATAGACGTGTTCACTTATAACGTGATACCCTTTAAAGGTGAATTTACAAAACGCTCTGTACTTTCTTATATGGCCCGCATATTCGACCCTTTAGGGTGGTTAACTCCCGTAATATTTGTAGTAAAGCATATGTTACAACGACTGTGGGTTCAACAAATTGATTGGGATGATACCCCCTGATCATAAGTGGTGTCAGGAATGGCAAGGCTTTTGTAACCAAATTACTATGTTATCCCAGCTAAAAATTCCTCGTATCTTGTCTCATTTTCACGGCACTTATCGATTGCTAGGATTTTGCGATGCAAGCGAAAGGGGATACGGCGCTTGTGTCTACTTGTATGTTGTTAATGATAAATCTGTAGATTGTAATCTTTTACAAGCCAAGAGTAAGGTTGCTCCTCTAAAGCATCTTACTATCCCACGCTTAGAACTTTCTGGAGCTCTTTTATTAGCCAAATTAATTCATTCTATGCGTTCAAATAAATTTCCATACCCTATTTTGGAAACTAAACTTTATTCAGACTCTCAAGTCGTACTTACATGGTTGCGTACGCCTACATATTTGTTAAAGCCTTTTGTGGGAAATCGAGTAAGCCAAATTCTAGAATATACCTCCATTGATCAATGGAGCCATGTTTCCGGAGATCTTAACCCCGCTGACGTCGCTTCTCGTGGACTCACCCCTTTTCAATTATTACGCCACGATTTGTGGTGGAAAGGTGCATCTAATTTAAATGATGTTTGTTTTAACCTCAACTATTCTTTTGTTCCTTTGAGTGAAGTACCTGAATTAAAATCAATTACTACACTACTGGTTGCATTAGAACAGTGCGATTTTGCTGAATTCATGGGAAATTTTTCTTCTTTAAGTCGCTTGCAATATGCAATGGCATATATTATTCGTTTTATTTATAATTGCCGTCACCCCATGGGAAAAATTCTAGGTCCTATTTCTCGTGATGAATTACATAATGCATCACAAACATGCGTGAAACTTGTTCAACAACAATTTTTTGCAGTAGAATTGTTGCAAATAAAAAATAAAAAACCTCTCTCCGCCTCTTTTAGAAAATTATCGCCGTTTATCGATGCTCTAGGCTTGCTTAGGGTGGGCGGTCGCTTACAGCATTCACAATTGAGCTATGATAGCAAACATCCTCTGTTATTGCCTAAAAGGGCAGCTTTATCTAAACTTATTTGCGACCACTATCATGCGTTATCTTTGCATTCCGGACCTCTTACCACACAAGCTCTTATTCTAAGAAAATACTGGATTTTAGGATCACGATCGTTAATACGACAACGAATACATCAATGCATACCATGTTTCCGATTTAATTCCAAGCCTTCTCAACCCATTATGTCTAATTTGCCTCCGTCCCGTGTACAATTAACTCGTGCCTTTACTCATGTTGGAGTTGACTTTGCAGGACCGTTGCTCGTTAAGTCTTCCATTCGGCGTAATGCTTCTTCTTTCAAATCATATCTTTGTGTTTTCGTGTGCATGTGCACGAGAGCAGTTCACTTGGAATTAGTTTCCGAACTTACTACTAATGCTTTTATGGCGTGTTTTGATCGATTTGCTTCTCGGAGAGGTGCTCCTGACACTATCTATTCAGATTGTGGAAAGAATTTTATTGGTGCAGCCCGTATGTTAAAGGAAGCTAGTGCGTTTCTTCATCAAAACCAAGATGAAATATTTTCCGCATTGGTTTCCGCCAAGTTAAATGGCAGTTTAATCCGCCATATGCTCCTAATTTTGGAGGTATGTGGGAAGCATCGGTAAAATCTGCAAAATCTCTATTGCTACGCACTCTTGGCAAACAACCTCTTACTTTTGAAGAGTTGTCTACTGTTTTCACTCGCATAGAGGCCGTATTGAATAGCCGACCTTTGTGTTTCTTTTCCTTGGACACTAAAGACAACCCCGATTATTTGACTCCCGGTCATTTCCTTATTGGAGGCCCTATATTAAGTATGCCAGAGATAACTCTGCCAGAAAATATAAACTTGCATTCGCGCTGGCTACGACTGCGCCAAATTACCCAGTCGTTCTGGCGGCGATGGTCCAATGAATATTTGCTCACTTTATCTCAACGACCCAAATGGAATCGTTCCTCCGATGTACCCAAAGTGGGTCAAGTTGTTTTTCTTCCCGGCATTAAAACTTCTCCTCTATCGTGGCCGTTAGGACGAATCGAGAAATTATTTCCCGGTAGCGATGGTGTTGTTCGCGTGGTGTCGGTAAAAACTATCCACGGTTCCCTCACTCGGCCGGTAAATAAAATAATACCCCTTCCTTTAGAAAACTAATTTTTTTTCTTGTTTCTTTCTCAAACTTAGATTTAGTTTTTTTTTTTTTAAAAAAAAAATCGCGTTTTATTTTGCTTTTTTTTCTATCCCGAGCATCGGCGGGCAAACCGTAGTCCACTACTGGGAGGAAATGCCCAGTTGTAATACAATTTTCTTTTCAAGTTTCTAATATATCTCTTTTCAAAAAATGTTCATTTTTGGTGGGCGGTTATGTTCGCGCCATTTCGCTTTCCCAACGTGGTATTCTTTATCAAGCCAGGCGAGATAAGGAATACCATAATTTAAGAGAGTCGATTAACAACCATCCGCGAACGCGAACGTGTTCATTCAATTTCTCAATATTACTCTCTAATCTCTTTCCTAAAACAACCATTTCCTGACTCCGTTCCTATTTACCTCTGGCCAGAAACAGTACTGAAAGGTGCCGCGTTAGTGCTCCAGATGTCTGTGCTTCGGTAAGTGCTTTAAGTATTTATGTGACTTGTATTCAAATTCTATGTTTATTTCCTTCTAATCTATACAGTCCACTGTCTACCTTACAAACCCTGGTTTACTGCCTACTGCACTCCAGGCAATTTCTAATTGTGCCCCTTGACGTTCCAAGAGGCGCATACATATATTTAGTGAAAATTGTTATTGGATAAGTGTAGTTAATTGTTAATCATTATGTATTAAATGTTTTATAATATTCTTCAATAGTAGGTTATTTTTAGTTATGTAAATTAAAAACATTCTTAAAATTTGAAGAAAATCAAATATATCTCAGAAAGTAATGGATTTAGGTATAGGGAATGCTTAACAAAAATGAAAGGACACTTAATGAACTATCCATTATAGCAATAAAATTGGTAGAATGCCTTTTAAAAAAATTTTAAAAATTGCATTTTGCGAAACCTGACACACCTTGTATACTGTGAAGAAATTTCAAAAATGTGATAATTACAAATATACTATGGTATATAGTAAAATTTTCTGCATCTTGAAAATTAACATAAGTTGTGTATTAGTGCAGTGGCAATGTATCTAATCAGGATCATTTTTTCTAAAAACAGTTGAATATCTCAAAAACTAAAAGGATTAGACAGATACAATTTAATATCAAATTAAAGCTCTTTTTGTGGGCTTTTCAAAAATGTAATAATATATAGGGTGTTCTATTAAAAAAAATATAAGTTTAATATGCCCTGGAATTATGAAACACCCTGTATGCTTCCAAATATTTTTAAAATGTGCAATTTTGGCATGCCTAATATGCTTCCAAATTTGGTTTACGTAGCTTTTATAATAACGGAGTTATCGACCGCTGCCACACTAAAAACTCACCCTGTGTGTGTATATATATATATATATATATATATATATATATATATATTTTAAATATATTGCTGTGATTCCCTATAAGAATCGAGCCTCACGAATTGGGCGCCAAAATTGCTGTGATTCTCGTTACTACGGTGAAATCCCCTCTGATATTCGATTTCTTACCTGAATATCGCCTCTTGAATCCTTCCGTCTCGGCTGCTCACCTAGTTAAAAGTTCATCCTCATTCATAAAAAAAAAACACTTTCCTACCACAAACATCAACGTTAACTTTATTTACACCAATATTCACAATACATTAAAATTTCAAAATTAAATTTTAGCATAAATTGCAGCATCATAAGATTTCAAGTTCAAATTTGTCGTCATTTTAATTTGCATCCGGAATTAGAGTCCTTGTAGGATGCATACTAATTAAATAAACAATATTTGCAGACCTGAGTCTGAATAAAAGGGAGCATCTCCCACCCCTTTACGTTAATTTAACAGGTTACTCTAATTGAGCTCAAAGACAGACCCAAATTTTCATCATAATCAAAAACATAAACCTGATAAATACTGCTTTCTACAAGAAAATTTTACCTTAAAATTCAAAATTTGTTGTTTATACAAATTTACTACTGTCCATTTTTATCAAACAAATTATAGACATATTGAACACACACCAAAACATCTAAGATCGAACAAAATGCATAATTTACCTGAAAGTTAATGCACTCGTGACTTCAATGTACATCGGACTTGCTAATCCCACCATTCCAGCTGGTTTATGTTTACTTCTTCGGATTTCTGGCCACCTTTAAAATATTTTCTCCACCACCATTTGTCTAAAAGGTTTCAGGGTTTCTCAGGAACTCATCTAAGTATATCAAAATCTTGTTTTGTGGATCCAATCACGTTTACGAATAACATTTGATTACTAACACTCCCGATGAATAGCAATGAAATTCATAATTCTTTCACGTTATACCAAAAACTGCATACTTCTATTTATTTATTTATCGTTATTAATTTGGATAATTGGTACGGTAATACCCGCAAATATAACTAGACTTTGTTACCTTCATTTATCTTCTCTAAGTGTACTAATAACTTTTATTGTAGCACGTAATCACCACGTATTCTACCTAAAGTATCGAATAATCAAAAAATAAAGAGCAAAACTGTTTAAAGTATCGAATAAAATCAAAAATATAAGAGAGCGAAACACCTATAAGCACGGGTTTATATAATAACCCGCTTGCAAGTCGAATTTGTCCCGCAACGGACAATTTTTAGAATTTCGCATTCTATTTTCCCTTCCGACGTCTCGGCACAGCGATTCTACTAAAAATTTGCACACGTCCAAGTTGAAATCTAAGAATTTTCCACACGCCTCGCAACACGTCCGAGAACAACTAATTAATTTTACACACCAACTGATAAGCTTCCCCTCTCATGTTTGCATCTTATTTCAACCTTAAACGCCAATCTAGTCTGTTCGTTCTATCTAAAATCTGTGCGCTTGTTTCACATTTTTCCCCTCATTTAACTGCTAATGCATTCCATCTCGCTTGTCTTTATACCACAAACTCGCTTTCTTACTTGCACTCATATAGCTTGAAGCTTATCGACTAACATATACATCGTTATTCTTGCAAGTGTTCTGAGTTCTAATACACCAAAGGCTCTTACTTGACTTTCCCATGTCTTTTATAATTTCTCGTTAGCTTTAGTACTTGGAACGATTAAATTAACTACAAATTGAACAATTTCACTCTGCTTCTTTTTATAGAAAGCGTCTAGTGAATAATTTAAATCCCTTATTTTTAACGAAACGAATAAATTTTTATGTTCCACGGTTTTAATAATGCTTATTATCTAATGAAATTCTATACAAACCCTACCTTCTAATTGAATGATTTAAATCTACACAGTAGGCCTTTAATTAAGCGTACTATTTTCCACTGCTCTGATATAGACGGTGTTTCACATTATCTAAACAATATAAACCCTATGTTTAGAAGTAAATGACGAATTTATTCAATATACCTTTAAATGAAGCGTATTATTGCCCAAAGTTTTCTTATACACGGTGATTAAAATTATTTGATGTCGTTTATTAATTTTTCTACCCTGGTCTAAATTTGAGTATTTTCCCCCTATTTGAATACAAATAATCCCACTTGTTTGAATTCAAATATGAAACATCTAGACTGCAATAAAAATTACAAAAAAGAATTGGCTATCTCACTATACACTTCTCTTTCTAAGTTACCTAACTTATATCCAATCCTAAAAATATTTACACATATCCTATATACCTATCCTATTCCTAACTCTCACCTAATTTTATAAACTAAAATTATCCCTAACTTCATCCATCCATCTAATCCTATATACATCCTATATGCCTATCATAGTCGTAACCTTTAACTAATTTTTACTATACTCACTTCCCCCTACCTAATCCTATATACCTATCCCATTCTTATTCTATTCCTAATTCTCTACTAATCTTATAAGAAATATCTACACTTAACCTATCTTATTTTCTTCCTACATTTAATTTTCCTTCTCATCCTATATACCTATTTCTAACTATCTCCCCTATTTATCCTATACCTAGCTTTATTTTCTATAAACACTTGCTTCTACTCTTCTATATACACCTATTTCTATTGTTTATTTCATCTTCATTTCTTAATTTAAATCTGACTCTCTTCTTGATCCTCCAAGTCTTTCTTCTCACCATCCTAATCCTCTTCATCCCTATTTCTCCTCCTTCTTTATCTATACTTATCATTCCCTGTTATCTCACATAAAATAAACTCATCTCTATTATCCTGACTCTTAAATATTGCTTCTTCTTCAGTCCCTACACTTGTCTGTTTCTCATTTATTATTATTTCCTTTTCTGCGGACAAACTAAACGATACTACCTTAAAATTATAGATTTTTCCCTCTACGGAAAATCCTGTGTACCTTCTAGAATCCTTGTGTAATGGAATCAGCCAGAATGAATTCCTTAAATCTAATTTACTAAAAACAAACTTGCCACTTAACCTCGTCGAAAGTGTGTCCATGGATGGTGGACAATGGAATTGCGGTTTGGTCCGTTGATTAATTTTTCGTGCATCTAAACATAAACGAATACTATCATCCTTTTTCTTAACTACCACCAACGGATTTATGAAATGAGTGTATGAGACCTCTATTATGCCATCTTCCAACATTTTATTTAATTCTGCCTTCACCTGCTCCCGATATGCTGCTGGAATAGGATAAACCTTTGCGTTGAACGGTTTTGAATTATTTACTTCTAACACGTGCTCATAGCCTAACGCTGTGCTTGCTTCTACTCCCACTAATTCTGCATGTTTTTGTAATAAAGCTTGAACCTCTACTATCCTATCCTCTAGACATCTTATTGTGTTGATATGTTTAACTCCATCATCCTCTACCTCTACTACATTAATACTCAACCCCGTGTCATCCTCTGTGACTTCATAACTGCTCTTCCATTGCACTACCCTATCTTTAATCCTTACTACCTCCCTTTCCTTATCTATCAAACCCCTAACTGCATCATACAGTCAACACCTAAAATGCTCTGAAACTTCAATCCAGGTACAATTACAAACTCCTGTTCACAGCTTAAACCTCCTATATTTATCCTAAGCACCACAACACTATTTACTACAGCAAACTTCTTTTTATTTGGAGCTACTAAATGGCTACGCTTTATAGGCATAATTCTATCACAAACCTTATCCCTAATTTTGCTGACGAATTCCTCCGATATTAAACTCGCCTCTGCCCCTGTATCAAGTAATACTTCTACATTATTCTCAATAATTCCTATATTAATAATTGGCAAACATAATTTTTCCTCAGTTTCTGGCTCTATTTCCTCCTCAATTTTGAAACATTCACGTGGATGTTCATACACATTTACACAGAAATCTAGTGGTCTGTCGCGTTCTAAAAATCCTGTCTCGTCCTGTTTTCCGTGCTTGGTCCTGCTTGTCTTTCTACAACCTGTGCGTACGTCCTCCTCGTATTAATATCCGTGTCCCTGTCTCTATTCGGCGTGCTCGTCACAGTCCTGTTTACTTCCGGTAAACTGTTCTGTCTCGTGTAACTAGGTCTTGGCGTTGGTCCCCTAGTCGCACTATTACTTCTGTATTCCTGTCCTCGTCGTTCCCAATTCGGTCGAAAATTCCTATTGTAGTCAGGCCGTCTCGGAAAATTCTATGTACTGTTGTCAAACCTAACCGTGTTAATGTTTCGTTCACGTATTTCTCTTGTCCGTCCAACACATACATCGTCATATCTCTGTAAATACTCTAAAAATGTCTCACGTTCTGTAATGTTTTGTAAGGCCACGTGTTGTCTGATTTCCAGTTCAAAATGTCGTGATAAGTACTTGATTATTTGTCTGTCCGTCAATGGTGGATTAAGTTGTTTGGATACACTGTATTTTCGGATGGCATATTCTTCCCTAGAACCTGCAATCTCTCCCCTTAAATTTTCCTGTAATCAAGTCGTCCCTAATCTGATCCTGTTTGTGGTCACTCCAGTAATGCTGTAAAATTTTGTTTTCAAAGTCCTGATATGTGTCTATGTCCTGTCCTACTAAATTATACCATGCTTCCGCATTGTCTTTCAATAAAGCCTTTATCGTATTTAGTTTAGTCGGTTCGTCGAATAAATTTCCCACTAGATTTCTTACGCTATTAATAAAAATTTGTGGATTTACCCTGTTATCTCCATAAAATTTCATGTGTTGGTCCAATGATACGCCACCTGTATAAAATCTGGGACCATCCCCCGTTAAACTTGCCATGTTGTATTTAATACTACCAACTTCGCGTTCTACCCTGCCTAACTGATCCCTACATGAGTCCGTTACTTCAGTCATTTTCATATTTATCTCTTCTTCACAAAAAATGCGTACTTCGGACCTTAAATTTCCCATTTCCTGTCGAAGACCTGTAATGTTTTTCTTATTTCTATCAACCCTACTTTCTACTTCCCCCATTTTCACGGTAAGACTATTTTTAAATTCTGTAAATTCTTTAGTAGATTGCTCAATTTTCCCGCTTATCTGCTCTAATTTTCGGTTGGACTCCTCCCTCGCTCTATTAGATTCATCGCTTAGCTGTTCTAATTTTCGGTTGGACTCCTCCCTAGCTAATCGCATTTCTTCTAACATTCTCATCATTAACTCATTTCCTGTTTCTCCTGACTCTGTCTTAGACTGATCCTTACTACCTCCTGCTTCTTCCTCCATTTCTGCTTCTGTCGTCTTAAATAAAGCACTATCACTGCTTTCTATTTCCACCCCTTGACTTCGAAGCCACTTTTTTCTCTGCATACGTCAAACTTTTCACCCCCACACACGCCTACACACTTCTTTCACACTCCTACAAAAATATTCACACTCAGCTCTTAATTTCAAGGTCGTCAGTTTCCTGAAACAGTTACACACTATCTGAAATTTGAGTCATCACATTCGGGTCGCCAAGATTATGCTGTGATTCCCTATAAGAATCCAGCCTCACGAATTGGGCGCCAAGATTGCTGTGATTCTCGTTACTACGGTGAAATCTCCTCTGATATTCGATTTCTTACCTGAATAACGCCTCTTGAATCCTTCCGTCTCGGCTGCTCACCTAGTTAAAACGTTCATCCTCATTCATAAAAAAAACACATTCCTACCACAAACATCAACGTTAACTCTATTTACACCAATATTCACAATACATTAAAATTTCAAAATTAAATTTCAGCATAAATTGCAGCATCATAAAATTTCAAGTTCAAATTTGACGTCATTTTAATTTGCATCCGGAATTAGAGTCCTTGTAGGATGCATACTAATTAAAAAAACAATATTTGCAGACCTGAGTCTGAATAAAAGGGAGCATCTCCCACCCATTTACGTTAATTTAACAGGTTAGTCTAATTGAGCTCAAAGACAGACCCAAATTTTCATCATAATCAAAACATAAACCTGATAAATACTCTTTCTACTTATACAAGAAAATTTTACCTTAAAATTAAAATTTGTTGTTTATACAAATTTACTACTGTCCATTTTATCAAACAAATTATAAAGATATTCAACACACACCAAAACATCTAAGATCGAACAAAATGCATAATTTATCTGAAGGTTAATGCACTCGCGGCTTCAGTGTACATCGGACTTGCTAATCCCACCATTCCAGCTGGTTTATGTTTACTTCTTCGTATTTCTGGCCGCCTTTAAAGTTTTTCTCCACCACCATTCGTCTAAAAGGTTTCAGGGTTTCTCAGGAACTCATCTAAGTATATCAAAATCTTGTTTTGTGGATCCAATCACGTTTACGAATAACATTTGATTACTAACACTCCCGATGGATAGCAATGAAATTCATAATTCTTTCGCGCTATACCAAAAACTGCATACTTCTATTTATTTATTTATCGATATTAATTTGGATAATTGGTACGGTAATACCTGCAAATATAACTAGACTTTGTTACCTTTATTTATCTTCTCTAAGTGTACTAATAACTTTTATTGTAGCACGTAATCACCACGTATTCTACTTAAAGTATCGAATAATCAAAAAATAAAGAGCAAAACTGTTTAAAGTATCGAATAAAATCAAAAATATAAGAGAGCGAAACTCCTATTGGCCCGGGTTTATATAATGACCCGCTTGCAAGTCGAATTTGTCCCGCGACGGACAATTTTTAGAATTTCGCATTCTATTTTCCCTTCCGACGGCTCGGCACAGCGATTCTACTAAAAATTTGCACACGTCCAAGTTGAAATCTAAGAATTTTCCACACGCCTCGCAACACGTCCGAGAACAACTAATTAATTTTACACACCAACTGATATGCTTCCCCTCTCATGTTTGCATCTTATTTCAACTTTAATCGCCAATCTAGTGTGATCGTTCTATCAAAAACCTGTGCGTTTGTTTCACATTTTTCCCCTCATTTAACTGCTAATGCATTCCATCTCGCTTGTCTTTATACCACAAACTCGCTTTCTTACTTGCACTCATATAGCTTGAAGCTTATAGGCTAACATATACATCGTTATTCTTGCAAGTGTTCTGAGTTCTAATACGCCGAAGGCTCTTACTTGACTTTCCAATGTCTTTATAATTTCTCGCTAGCTTTAGTACTTGGAACGATTAAATTAACTACAAATTGAACAATTTCACTCTGCTTCTTTTTATAGAAAGCGTCTAGTGAATAATTTAAATCCCTTATTTTTAACAAAACGAATAAATTTTTATGCTCCGCGGTTTTAATAATGCTTATTATCTAATGAAATTCTATACAAACCCTACCTTCTAATTGAATGATTTAAATCTACACAGTAGGCCTTTAATTAAGCGTACTATTTTCCACTGCTTTAATATACACGGTGTTTAACATTATCTAAACAATATAAACCCTAGGTTTAGAAGTAAATGACAAATTTATCCAATATGCCTTTAAATGAAGCGTATTATTGCCCAAAGCTTTCTTATACACGGTGATTAAAATTATTTGATGTCGTTTATTAATTTTTCTGCCCTGGTCTAAATTTGAGTAATATATATATATATATATATATATATATATATAATTTAAATATATATATATATATATATATATATATATATATATATATATTTGAAAAAAATATATATTACAAAATATTTTACATATATATTAGAAAAAATATATATATTTCAGTATTTATTATAGACACAAACGGCGCCTCATACATTATGCTACTTAAAACAGTTTTGTATAAAATATGTTTTAGAGAACTTGAGAACATTGTCTGAAGTAAAAAATACTAATTAACTTATAATAAAAATTAGTTCCATATACCAATCGGGAAAAGTTTAGCGGATATTTATTTGATCTAATTGAGTTTATTAAATGAAAAGGAAAACTGGTTTAGTGATATTAATGTGTCATTATGTTCTGCGCTGCAACCTCTATACAATATTTAAGTTGATTCCCTGCTGTAACTGAAAGTGGTCATTTTGTGTTTTAAAGTATGCTGTATTAAGGTGTCACAACCTGCACAAAATTACTGTTACGTTACTGATACACAGTAAGTTCACGACAAACCCCTAGATTACTACCAACGCTGACCTTTTTACGAGTGGAGTGTTAATGGTTGTAATAGGTCATATTTGAATAAGCGTTACAATTCCAGCTTGTATCTATTTTAAGCGCTTTGTCAGCACGTTGGTGCATGTTTGTGGGTGTCTTTTGTACATGTCATTTAAGTGGGTGCATAAACATCAGTGTACACTGATAGCGTTCGTGTAGAACGTACAGCACAAGTAATCCCAGCGTATTCAGATTGATAAGTATCGTATAACCGAACAATTTGCTTTAAAGCAGCTAGTTCGTTGTACATTATGGCAAAGCGTGTGTTGCTGTGTATATTCAGCGGTTAAGAGGCAAATACGGGTTATTAAATACAATAATTTAACGGTTAATTGAATTATTTGAACATCACTTCCTGTCATAGATACAGTTTTAAGTAACATACACAAAGTAAAACCTAAAAACTGCGAAATTTAAAAAATAGACGAGCCTACCCTAATGGGTTTTTCTGTGAGTGGTTTTGCTCAGCTTTTGTTTTGTAGCTGTTTACCTCGGAATGGTCTACTGACGAGCAAACTTTTATTACTCGTACCTGTGTATTTTTCTTAGTGATAGAGGTCAGCTGATCCACGAGAATGCTCTTCCTGTCAAACAGAAACCTCAGAAGCAAGACTACTAGGAAAGTATCATATTCCGTCTTCACACTTTTAACATTTGGTACTGTAGTTGCATTGCATTCAGATAGCGGAAAAGAATTCAACACTTGTGTGATTTGTATGATGTGCTACTGGAGAAATGTTAAATTGTTAAACACAAAGCTTGGTGACAAGAGCCAATCAGGAGGTCCAGAGTATATTAACCCGTGGACGAACGATTACTATACAATAAGTGGTGGTCATGTTCATGTTTGATAAGACCGCATATTTCCATTAACGAATAAAACAATCGGCATATGAAGACGCATTTGAGGCAACACCACAAAAAAACGCTTAGCACAATCATGTCTTTTAGGCAAACAATTTGCAAATATTAAGACTTATGAACTGCTCTGGGAAATTCTATTATTTTTGTAGATCACAGACTCACCAGTGAAGTTGACGAAAGTATAGAGAATAATCTAAATACGGACAACTAAAATACCGTTGAAAACGACAACTCAGCCCTTTCTCATTCCAAACATTTTGGCATCACGTGGCCCAATTTATATTAAAATACATCAACAAAAGAAAAATTGTTTTCCACGTAACAAAAAGTTTGAAGTGTGCAATATTTTCACCAGACGAATTAAAAAAGATATGAGAATTAAAATTTTTTTACAGTGGTTTTTATTAAAATCTCTTTGTGTCGAGAATATTTACTTATCCAACGTTTTAATATGTAATATAATGCTTTTATTTCGTTTAATGACCATAAATATTTTAAAGAAAGTAGTGTTTCAATTGAACAATTTTCTGCTCTTTGGAGTAAAAGGGTAGAGTGCGTCTATTGTTTTCCACGAGTGAAGGTCAAGGGAAAACGACATTCCAACTAGAATCGGGGTTTATTCTTGTAGTAGGAAATGAGAATGCAGAGAGTAAATCTATACTCAAAAATACTTTACGTAAAAATAAAAAACACTTCACAATAACTTGGCGCCAGAGCGTCTAATTTAAACAATGAAATAGATTAATAATTTGTACTATTGAATCAGGGAAGTAGATCGACACCCCCTACGGCAACAATGATCCTAAAACCGGCCATAAAATTCGATGCGCTCCATGCGAGCCGTTGGAGGAATTAAGAATTCACACGGATAGAATGATATTGAACTTACCAATAGGACAGTTTTAGTCGCGCCATTCCCGAGAACAAGGACATGAAGTAATATCCTTGGATTAGTAAAACAAAACCAACAGACTGTTAAGGAGAAGAAATTTATCTTTAGTTATTCAATACCAGACAGCTCGAAGTAGTATGAGACGCAACCAACGCCGTGCAAAATAAGTTTTAAGTCCAGTAGTTAAAGATACGGTGTTTAAAACCTTCAAACTAGATGTAAACTGGCGTCCAATCGTAACAGAGGATAGATAAAACTACTATTATTCGTGAAAGCAGCCTGCGTAGAGAGCTTTTATTCAGCCTTGAGTTGGAATAGATAATCTATCTGAAACCATTCCTGCACCTGGAAGGTTGACGCAGCCTTGTTGAGGACAAGCGAAAACTGTCTTTTGAATTTCTGTTTTCCATCTTATTTATCTAATTATTTTGTTATTTATTTACAGAAAATATATCCTACAAACAAGCCAATTACAGGATGTATACCAAAAAAAATAACAAAATGAGGTACATTTTACATACAGTTTTGTGTACAGCAATACTAAAACAAAATAACTGTAATAAAACTATACTATAGTATTATACTACACTGTTGTAATACGCTGTAACAGAACAAAGAACCTGTTTCGGATTAAAAAACAAATCATACACCGACCATCCATGAGGAAAATGTGGTTATAAAAGACACTATACTAATTAATTAATAACTACACAATACCAGTTTTTAATTGTTGTAATGAGTTGCTAAATAGATTAAAACAGTCCTGAATATCAGAGTAATTAAGAACCATAACATGAATAGGGGAAAATTTTAATATATTAGCGCTAACGGTTTTACATAAAATAAAAACGCTAAGCGAGTTTTATCGTTGGGTGCATGAAAGTAGAGTTGACATAATAAATTGGTACAATTAATCAAACTATTAAGTAACATATACAACATACTGACTGAGTAGAATTTTTTACGTTCACGTAGCTTAATTAATTAAACCAATTTAGAAGAACAGTCTGAGATAGGTTTCGCTGAGGATAAATACCGTCAAACTTAAACCAAAGAAACTTAACGTACCGTCTCTGAATTTTGTCTAATCCGACAACTGTATATTTCATATCCTGGACTACAAACAACAAAAGCATATTCCAACTTACTGCGCACAAATGCATTATACAGGATAAAGACCGTTGTCAATTCAGAAAGATGATGCCCAGTTATAAAGACAAATCCCAAATTTAGGTACGCTTCTTTTTGAATGGTTGTAATGTGTTCGACAAAGGTGAGTCTTGAGTCAAATGTTACACCAAGTTCTTTTATGACACTGCATTTATTAATTGAAACATTCAGAATGATATATGTAAGAAATGGGGTTAACCTTACGTGTGTAACTAACTGTATAGCACTTCGAAGTATTTAACGGTAGATTGCTGTTATTACACCAATAATATACGCTAACTAGATCATTTTGTAATTTTTGCAGTCATCTATTACTAATATAGATGCAAACAATTTTAAATTATCTGCACAGAAAAACAAGACAATTGTCGAACGAATTCATTCATAAAAAGTATAAATGACAAAGCGCAAGAACAGAACCCTGAGGTACACCGGATGAAGCTACAAACAAACGACTGATGGCCATGATATTCCACACGCGTGGATTTAAAATTTAAAGGTAAAGTGAGCCCAATTTTTGAAAGCTTAGTGATTAAAATTTCGTGGTCAATTCTATTAAAGCCCTTATAAACATTACATGCTGCTTCGTATCACATAATTGTGATTGGTGGTAATAATAACAATGTGAAAAACTCATTATTTAGAATGACAATTACGTTGGTGCGCCCTAATTTGAAGCGGATTTTAGACACATAAATTTACATATGGATAAACCCACTATTGTAGAGGAGAAATAGCTGTAACGTGCATTTTTAGAGCTTAACATCTTACGCTTTTCTGTAACTACTATTTCTATATTTTATATTTATTAACTCGTTGGCGAATGCGTCGTATTAGAATAAGTGTATCGCTGTTTGTATAAAGTAAATACTTTTGAATAGTTTTCATATTGTATGCAATTTAACTCGCGTGTATTAATTAAAGATAGATAAATTGAAGCTTGATTCTCATTAATAAATAAATTCCAACTTATCGGAAACGATAAACAGCCTGTAATTAATAATTAGATACGATTGTTACATTCACGTTTTAGATGTTCCTTATGTTATTAGCGAGGTAGATAATAGTCGATAAGCGGTTATAATAGCGACGAGTTGTGAAGTTCTGTTCTGTGTTCCGATATGTGAAGTACGTTGAAAATACTGCTTTCTGTTGCTTTGATAATAGTGAAAAATTAATGCGGTATTAATTTTTCGAATTGTACATGAAAAACACGGCACGATTTTAGTTGTACTTTAACTGTAGAATGTGTTTACTCGACCGCACGTGCTTGTTTTACGGAACAGTATTTTAGTGATACACGTTGCTTTACTAATTGTGTTTTGATGGCGTTGCCCTTTTCTTATTGGAGTAGTTCATACTTTGGATTATCCCAAATACTGTGGATACTGTAATTTCTGAATTTTCTAACCCCAAAGAATCTACAACAGATCTTTGCTTGTGCAAGTTTCGTGTTTGCGAAATATAACAGATTACCGGTTTACTAAGGTATTGTTTGAAGTTTCTCACTGCTTATTGGGATGTTTATGAAAATAATATACCTTTGGTCCCAGTTGAAATTAAACTAGTGCTACAGAATATTCCGAAATTATTGTCTTAGGAAATAGAATTACCAAGAAATTTATCAACTACATAGTTACGACGCGTGATATTGTCTGCTGCTAACCCCAGTGAAATACGTAGGTGTGATTAGTGTAACGTGTGATAAGTTCCATCAACACCCTCACAGTCAAGGGTGAAGTGCTTTGTTAGTGCAGGACATCGTTGAATCCCACACTTCAGTTGCAAGGAGGCGTTGCTGAAGGACTTTTGTAAGTTGAACTATTTCCTACTGATTATTACTTTAAATATCTATCCGTTGCTTTACCATATCTTTGTGTTTCTGATACCTTTTACAATAGACTTGCATGCTATTTTAAAACATAAAAAAAAAGAAAGAAAGAAAAATCAATACTACTGAATTACTCATACCAATTGTGTTTTATCTATTTATCTTTTGTCAACATTTTATCTGATTTATGTTTAATTGGTGTGTGAGGAAACGTTTCTGCTACTCCCCAATATTACCTCACTTTGTACTAAAAATTGTTGTAAGGCTTTTATCGTGATTATATTATATAGTTTATTTAAACAGTTTTATTTACATTCTACCAAGTACTGAATAACTTAGACTATGCATTGCTGCGATGCTTTTTCTTTATTTCAGGTTTGCAGGACTAAAATTTGTTTTTCTTTCAGGTTTGATATTCTAATTTCTTTTATTACAGGTACTGTTACTAACTCCTTACCGCCGCATACATCATAGGTCAGTTTGTTTTCTACAACCCCCCCTACTCTCCGATTGAGCCCGGTCATTTCTTTGGCTTTCTTTGTGTTACGTAGCATAAATTTGGCGCCCAACGTGGCTGCCACGAAAAAAACGTAACATAGTACGTAAAAATTAAATTGGTCGAAGGTCAATTGTTGATAGATTTAAGTTGTTCTATTTTAGCTACACGCATATTTGGCCAGTTAGGGGTAGATCTTAGTATGTTTCCTTATTTTATTTACAGTGATAAACATGTTTCATAATAAAGGTTAGGAGAACAAGACCTGGAGTTTTTTATTTGTGTCCATAGTAGATTGGTAGACAAAAGTCGAAAGGGCGTAAGCAAGGCTCCATCAATTGCTAACTGCAGTGAAAACCGCTGAACCGTTTCTTGGAACATCCCATCTTACGGGCAAGCTTGATTTGGGATTATCTTCAGGTGGGTTGGCGCCCAAAAACGTTATTAGACAAAAACAGTTCAAAGACCTTTCAAGGTAGGTGTAAAAGTATTTAGTAAAAGTGATAGAATTTGTATATCCCTAAAAGTAACTTGCTTGTATTGCACTCACCCCGCACCACTGAAAGCTGGGCGGTGTACTAGTTAACTTGAACATCACTTTGTTCTCGGTAGAGTAAAACTAATTCAGGCACTTAACGTTAGTCCACCACGCAACATATTAGCAATACCTAATCTTCTTATTATTTCAACGCGTTCCTGTTCTAATTCCTGACAGGAATTACTGTTGGCGACTGGTAAAATTCCTGTTAACTTTGGAACACTAACCTTCCTATGGATAACATTGCTAATAGGCGTTACTTCCGTCAACACAAGTTCATATAACTTCATAAATTGAACTATTAATTGTTATTAAAATTATCTGTTTAGAATATCTGGTATAAAAATTTCGGCTGTTCATGAAATATGAATTACTACCGTTTTAAATACTAACCTATTTTATGTTTAAAGTAATTTAATAATTTTGTAACAAAGCTCTTTTGAAATAACAACAGTTCTTTGTTATGAATTAATTAAACAGGATTTCTAACTTGTAGCTACATTTAAATTCTGAAGTAATCAGCTAATCGCTACAGTGCAAGTACCAACTTCTTAAAGCTACAATGCTAGTTTTATTGATTATTATCAAAGCACTATATTTAAATATTCAAGCACTAAGTGTTAATCTGTATCGATTGCAACTACAGTTTGTATCACATACAGCTATTTATTTTAAATCTGTATTAAAATAATTAATTTCTCGAATAGAAACTAGTACTATAATCAAAGCTTGAATTGAAACTAAAGTGATATTCATGACGGCAATTTATATACATTATCTATAATAATGCTGAATCATTCCAAGGACGTACTTCTGCAAATACCATTTAGAAAATTTTTATTGTAAGTCTAATAAAGTTTTTAAATGCAGCCTCTTGTAAATCAAGTCCATCTGAAGGTGTTTGCCACACAGTGGCCATCAATTATCTTTTGTGTACAGGTGTCTAGATTACGTTCGGCTGTATTATTCCGGTCAAGGGTAGACTAAGTTATGTTTCGTTAAAATACATAAATTTGTTCTACGTGAATATACCACACAAAGGTTATGAATCTTTACTTTCACCATCAAACCTAGCCACTCAGAAAATAATGTATGTCATTCCTCAACCCATAACTTTTTAAATGTGAATAAAACCAAATAATGACACATTTTGAAAGTGACAGGCTTCACTATTGAGCTATGTCAATAAGACCATATCACTAGCATCTATTAAACAAGTGACGGCAAAAGCATGTTTTGCAGCACGATGACCGTCAATAATAAGAGCTTGAAAAGCTTGCAGTGAAGAAATTATAATTATTCGGTAGAAGCTATTGTTAAAATTCAAACTCCAGCTTGTTAGAATACAGTATGCATATGCTCCATAACTCAAAATACCGAAAGAACTGCATACTTTACAGCTACAAAATCATAATTAAACGTGTTAATTCTTGTGTCAATGTATGTGTAAGATTAATTTTGCAGTAGTGTAAATTTTAACGTAGAACACATACAAGAATTAAGTGTAGGGTAGAAAGATAAATTATACTTAAACTCGCTCAGTGTTTGCCTCTGACTGGGCTTTACTGTTGGATAATAAGAAGGTAATTTATTAGTAAAAACTTTCAGTTATAATAGATTTCAATTCAAAAGACTACGTTTGAAATAGGCTTTTTTTCATATACAATAATCTCGTGCACACTGAGGGCATCTAATATAGTAATAAACTTTCATTAGAAGCAGTCGTGGAAGAAAACTTTGGTATTATTGTTTTTTTTTGTTTCAGTGAAGCTTGGCACTAGTACTGGAAAATAAACTGTTATTATCATGGAAACATTCTACACAGCAAGATTGCATGGTTTTCCAAACTTAAACCGCACAGCACTGGAGACAAATATAAATGAAGAAAGTGTACTGTCTCTTCTAATTGTCCTTGGAAGCAGTATATCTCTTGTGGGATTAGTGTTTGCTTTTATTACGTACAGGTAGGTTTATTTTATTAATTCATCTTTAGTATCATTAAGTTTTTCGGAAACATTCGTAGCAAACTGTTCATATATATTGCTATGAATTGAATGCCTAAACCTTGGAAGGCACAAATTAATACAGTGACTCGGGTACGGACGAATTGTATTGATGTAAGAATGCAATAGAAAACATGAAGTTTTACCTTACCGAGCCACTTTTCTTCCTGTCTAGCTAAACGCAAAATAATCTGTGGAATTGAAAAAAAAGAAAATGAAATACAGAAATCTCGAGAATCATCTTTGAACAATCTTTCTATACACTCAAATACGTCTTTCTTTTATACACGTACACAGATATAAATCACCCTTTTATGCAATTTACAGCTTAAGTTTAGATAGAAAATTTACCTCATGAGTACTTAGGTATTAATACATTCTTCACTTAATCTCTGCTAATATTTACAGAAACCCCAAAACATTTAATATTTGAGTCACAAAATTTACTTTAAGTTTTGTTGGATGATTTAAATATACTTATATTACCTCGTCTCTTTCGGCGTAGTTGATCAACGACTCTGAGCAAAAGTTTTGCAAGAGTCAAAACGCTTCGAGTTCTGACCTCAAAATTGCTGAAATTAACTATCCAATAACAAATAATTTTATACGCAAAATAAAACTTCTTCTTGTTTAATCTATTTAGTGATATTTATATGTCCTGTTAGGTTACAAAACAAAGCAATATTTGCTGTTTGAATAGTCAAATTCTTCTTTAAAATTATCTGTCTTTGCTTAGAAAAAATATCGTTCCCTTCGGACTCAACTGCACTGAAAACTGCCTAGTTCCATTTCAAACTTTAATCGATTTTTCCATCGGTCAAAGTATACATAGTTGAATGCACTTTTACTTTTAGTAGATTAAAAATTAATGCTTAACCTCGCGTTACGGTAACTTTCTGAAATATAAAGATTCTGCATTAAATTACAACGATCTTAATTTACATTGCTAATCTATACCCCTTCCTATGTTTTTCTCCCAAATAATAAAATTTTACAAATATTCAAGTATTAAAAACCGTCCTACATAAAAATGTTCCTCAATACGTGAAATATATCCCGCAGTCCTTTATCAATTCATTAAAAACCAAACACGCCGTTGCTTCTTCTAAAAACTTTAAATTCTTTGAAATGATAGCTGCTCAAACGACTTTAAATAAACCTTCTTCCTTAAAATACGTGCTAGTTAGTTTATTATTTCAAATAGTTATTCGTCAAAATATTTTCTATCGTAAAACCACTACTAAATAGCAACTAGTCATAGCAATTCTTCGTAAAATATTAAAACCCCTGCTCCTTATATTTGCTGGTGGTTAAAACTACTTTTAAATAGCCTCTATGAAAGGATTAAATGCTTAAATGTGTTTGTTATTTGCTCGTATTTCTTGAAATTCCGTTTTATTATATATGCACGTGTTCGTTGCTCAAGTTTTATCGGTAGCAACGTCCCTCCTCATTAAATAAATACGAGAATATTTATAGCGTGGATTGATAACCATACAAAGCCCTATCCTTTTCTAAAAAACCAGACAACTCAACTTTCTGTGTTGTTATTTGTCTATATTGCTTTTCTTTGCCCCTACGAAATGCAATGGAATTAATTATGGTATTTTGTTTTCTGAATTCTACGAAGGTTTTACCGTTGTATATATTTTTTCCTGCCTTCTCAGAATATTCTACACCAATATCAGTGGGAAAGGTTTTATATTTTCCCTTCCATGATTTTCAAAGATGTATGTATAAATACGACTACAACATTGGAAAAGCTCTCTTACTAATTCGGCTCATCTCTTATTATTTTGACTCCTCTTTACTGATTTGACTGCTCTTTGAGCGCTGTAAAGTCCTGCACTTAAAATGCATTTGCGCTAGTGCAGTACCGTTAAGTTGTTCCAGCCCCCAACTGCATTTCATGAGATGGAACCAGAAAGAAGATAGCTTCAGGTACAATATGTTTTTCTGTTTACTTTATTTTGTGTTGCTGTTTTGGAAGATGAACACTTGCTTTTGATTAATTCTACAATACATTGCAGACCGATGTTTACCTACGCTTAAAAAATGTATAAATTACTGCAAGAATTTTAATGCGTTTAGAACGTTTTTATACTGTTTGCTTTTTTAATTGTTTAAATTAATTTGTACGTCAATAATGAACTGTTTAAAATTTTAATGATACGAGAGGCATTTCCTACAAATTTTTTTACTGACTATATTAATATTTGTTTATTTCTTGTACATATTTCGGGTTGAAACATATTGTAGGTATGCTTGTAATTAGATAGTAAGATTTTGTAATGATGTTTTTCTTTGTATACTGTATATTATGTAATTTTACGCTTTATGTTGTAAGGAACGATTACGCAACCAGGTAATTTTCGACGTTTGTAAATATTCTTTTTGGTATTGTATGTTTTTCTTCATGTACGTAATATAGATTTTTTGTCACTGCGGTTTCCAGTTTAATTTTCTTTCTAGATCATTCACCCCACTCTCTAACAATTTTGAGCTATCCCGAATTCTGATTCTTTTGGAGTTTGATTCTGTCCCTGTGTTTTGTTGCGGTATTCGGTGAAGGCAATTTTCTACTACTTACTGTGCTGCGTCCTTTATTGTCTGCACAGAATACCGTAACACGTAACACTCGTACCAAGATTATTTATATTGAAGCAATAGATTTTCGTTGTATTGTTTAAAATAGTTTGGATTCCAAGTTCTATGTTACATATTGCATGCCGTAAAGTGAATGAATTATAAATTACTCGAAACTTACATGTTCGGTGTCGAAGAAATGAATGACCCCGTTCTAATTCATTTCCGTCTTATATAACACGTAATTTTAATGCGTCATTTTTTCATTACTTTTAGGAAGTTCTTGTAATATTATTTACGTCTGATGTAAGAATCTACTGCGATCTTGCTCTTTATCTGTTATTTGTTATGGACTTCTGTAATACGTAGAGGCATAAAAAAAGTACCTCTATCAGTTTTATTGTCTTTCAAGTAGTAGCGCATTCTTTGAATGGACGTATATTTATTTACGGAAGTATTTAGCTGTTTCTTGGGTATTTGCAGATGATTTATAACTTTATCTAATACTCTCGAAAGTGTAGTTTATTTAGGCAAACAAATATGGTATTTTCGTTTTGGATTAAATGATATAAATATATGTAGCCCATTTTCAATAAGAACTATTAATATTAGTGCACGCTCCAGTATATTTAAAACGTATTGTATCAAACTTTTATGAATGAAAACTATTAATTTAAGAAAAATTAACAAGTAAAAATTACTTTGATTAAATTTTGACAAGGTATATAATCGATAATCTTAGGTTTTGTAGCTAAATGCGAATTTGATCAAGTCAACAGTGTGGCACATACAACACAAGGTATTGAATACAAATCGCGGTAAAACTATAGATTGTACTTTCTATACGACGAAGGGAAATTGACCTACAAGCTACATCTTATGATAGAATTAAAAGTTACTTGAAACAATAACTTATAAACGGAACAGGTTAGTTGCACGCAAAATGTAGTTTCTTTTTGTATATTTTATATTAGTAGGAGATAATAAAGGTGTATTCAAAGCTTTATCGACTTTTAATTGCAGTGGAAATCGTTAAACCGTCTCTCAGAACACCTATCTTCCTCGTAGACCCTATTTGGGGGTTCCTTTAGAGCACTGAAGCTCAAAGGCTTTGTTAGGCATTTTAAGTTAAGTATAAAAGTATTTAGTAGAAGTAGTATTTTTAGTTTCATAGAATCCACTCCACTTCACTGAAACCTTGCCGACACTATTTACTGATTCGTCACTCCATTCATTTAGAGTAAAATTAATTCAGAAGCGTAGCCTCAATTCAGCACGTCACGGATATAATTTTAATAATTTATTTTAACGTAAATATAATTTTTTTTTGTTTCAAAGCGTGGTTCGCTAGATAATTCAAATGCATACAAACAGATTGCAGTGGCTTTATTAAATTTTCAAATATCATATGCACCAAATACATTATTGTCTGATAAGTAATTACACTTACAATTTCTCTTGTCGAACAAAACCGAACAAGGCAAAAAGCAAATTTGTTTCTTTTAATCTTGCGATATGCCTGAAATTCTTAAAAATTGTATATCACTTTCTGGCGTTTCCTCAATAATCATGTCGGATTTAATAACTTCATACTTGTTATAATTCTTAAAATCTAAAGCGAATACTCTCTCTTGGTCACATCTTATAATTTTTCCTCTTCACTACCTAGTGCCATATTTTGACTTTAATATTTTGTTACGTTCCGTCCTTGCATCAAATTAGTTTGAGTCATACTTATTTTAAAATTTCACATTTCTTAGTGCACCTATGGTTATGTGTAAAGTTGTTAAGCGTTTCTGAATTCCTTTAAATTAAAATAACTGCTTATTGAACACACTGTAGGTTTTATTAGTACATACATTTATAATTTAAATATAGCAAATTTAAACTTCCAAAATAGTATTTAATCTTGTATTTTCGTTAAAGATTATAATACGTTTAAAACCTGAGTTTCGATTGTTAAAACATTTGTTTTCGGAAATATTACAATCGTCTACCAATGAGTTCTGTAAAATGGGTTTTGTAAGTATATGATTAGCAAGTGCGATCAAAATCGAATTTGCCGGGCGCTTTATTTATATATGGATGTTTCTTGAAAACTAATATAGATTGCAATGGAATAGAAATTATCAAATAGGTTTCTCGTTATCAGTTGCTGTTGGCTTTGAGTTTTCTAATGTGTCGTCGAGTTTTTATTTTAGATCTATTTATTGACTTATAACTGTTCGAAACACAAGTCATTCATGTATATCCTAAGTCAGATAATGATTTACTATTAATGATTGATTAAGGAGAGTAAAGAATTACCTTTTTCAGCGTTACTTCTTTTAAATTTGACTCGCCTGGTTTCCATGAAAAGAATTTGGTGTGATGTGCCACGTGATCCCGCATATGTCATTTATAACCAGTTGCAGGGCCGCATCGGAACGTAAGAATTTCTATTTCTTTTCAGCACCGCTTTGAGGCCCTACGGTTTTAAATACATCAAGTTTTATCAAAATAAACACGTAATCGGTAAAGATAAACAAACTGGCATACTAGCTATTTAACAATATCAACGCATAAATAAGCAATACGCATTCAAATACGTCATTATTAGATAGATGGGTACGTGACTGGAATATCATATTTATATGAAAATCCAACATATTTGAAATAACAAGCAATAAATAACAGACGGTTCGCTATACGATAAGCTTTGAACTATAAACGGCACAAGTATAAAATACGTAACAAAATTGCAATAAGTATTTGAAAATTCTAAGAATATACTGTGATATACATAACGCTTACGTGATCTGCAAGGCATTTCATCGAGAATTAAACAAGGGAATTTTTAAAAATACCGGGTTCTACAGAAATAGGCGCAAAGTACAAGCCTTGATCAACAAACACGCCAATTAAAACGTTGAAAGCTGGGGCTTATAAATACCATAGGAAACTCAAAAATAAACAGTATATCTCCAACAAGGCACGAAGTACGTCGATTTAAAGTGGAAAATTTCGTACCAGTAACAATTAGTGAAAGTCAATAATTTATTAAAAGTGAAAAATTGAAAGTGCCAATATGTGCAACGAAAAATAGCCGTTCTACGCGTAAACGTAAGATAAACCATTAATTGAATGTTATTGTAATATTTAACCATTTAGGGCTCCGAATAAAGATCTAAATGTAGATCAAAAAGTATATCTAAAGATCTAAATGTACCTATAAATGAAAATCCAAAGATACTTCGAAAATACTTACAAGGAAATAAACGTAAAGATACTGAAAGTTACTCCAGAAATTCGAGGGAAAAAATACAAGCAACCATTAAACCATCGTTCTGGCCAACAAGTGAATCTAGTCGAACTGTAACAATCAAGGGGTGTTGACCACCGATATTCAGAGGCAATTCCAGTAACAAGCAAGGAAAACGCAGGTTATATATCTTAAGTTTTTCATTAATTAAAGACTGTTTCAATTTTAATATTTGCTATATATTATATATCTGTAATGATGAACAAAAAAGTCAATTAAAAATTTGAAAATAGAGAGATCATCTTGGAACGTTCGAAAGGTACTTAAGAGTAATTACCAAGATATTTTTGCTGGCTTTCAAGAAATTAACTTTGGTAAATGTGAATAATTTATTCAGGAGCTAATTTTTGAATTGACATAAAACTGCACATATTATCAATCATTATACTGTGTAATTTTGGATTGTTTCATTTAAATTATTCTAACAGTTAGGTAGTAGAAAGAAAAGGAGGTGAAACAATTTTTATTGTCATGAAGTAGGGCATTCAGTGTTTGAAAGATTGAGCTAGCCGTGGAAAAACAAATTCAAGAAATCATAGGATTTTAAAAGGGGTTAATATTCACACCAATAAAAATAGATACACCAATCATAAAAGGGTTTATCACTAAAATATTAATAAAACACCAACGTGGGGCTTGAAATGGGTTCACAGCAATATTAAGGACACACTAACGTAGGGGCTATATCACAGCAAAATATTAATGACACCCAACGTAGGGGCTTAAATTAATAAAGGGGTATATCACAGCAATATATATTGCTATGCTACTGGAATTCTCGAGCCCCTACGTTGGGCTGTTATATTTATTTGCTATGCACTCTAAATTATCGAACCCCTATGTTGTGCGCCTTATTAATTTTGCTATGTACTCTAAATTATTCGCGTTCCATCATTTGGACGACCATTTTAATATTACTATGAATAAACAAGATTGTAATTATCTCCTCCTCCGGCTGTCTTATTAATATTGCTATCAACTTAACTGGATTTTATCTTGAAGCAACCTTGTCTGCCAATAGCAAAATTCGATATGTTACCGCCTTGCGTGTTATCAATTTCCTATTCAACTTGTAGCTCCTCCTTGAACTATTTAAATATGACCTCGGCTACCATTTATTTGGAATTATAAAATTCAGTTAATTTCGATTTTATATAATGAAACCAATATATTATGTACAGCTTTTGTAAATTATTTGTAATACACTTTTCAATTAGTTAATGTTGTAAATTTCATTTATTAAACATCATATCCTATTTACTCAAAACCCAAAGTCACAAAAAAAAACCTATATCTTTATCAACGAAGTGTAGAATATTCTAAACCTGTTATCATATTACTCACTTTATACATATGCAACTTCTTTTGTTGACTTTTTCACAAGCATATTATATTAAGCAAATTCAATATTCAAAATAAAAAAATATATAGAAAAACAAAATGTCTTATAACTAAAAAATCTGACCTGGTCTATTTCTTCACATCGACGCTTCCATTTAAAATAAAAATTATCTTCCCCAATTCTGGATTACATTTAAATTATTGCCATTACACTATGGACTACCATTATTAATTTATGCACCCCCAATTTATTGTCGTTTCATATCAAACTTATTACTTCTTATCAATCAATTTCCTCAAACTTAAAATTGTATTATTCTTCCTCCAGACTTAGAAATTGTAGTTTGTTTCACCCGGACATAGAATTGTAGTTTATTTTCCCCCGTACATAGAATTGTATCACTGGATTTTCCCCCGGACTTCAGAAGCCCTATTATTTTTATGTTTTAGTTTAAAATAAATTCACGAAAAATGTACTTACGTTTAATCGGCAATTATAATCTTCATCTTGGCACTTATTGTATCTTTCACTTTTAAAATTTACGTATTACTTTCTTTCATAACGGCGCACTTCGGCCTTTGTCGAGTTCAAAAAACTAACTTCGTTACCACGGTGCTTGCTAATATATTCTTCATTTTCCACTCCGTCAGTGGGTATGGTCTAGAACTCGTCGCTTATTTGTGACCAATCAAATAATTACATTTAAAGCAGTTTCTGATGTAATTCACCACGATTCCCAATAATCGTAACCTGCTTGCAGCTGTCTTTCGTTATCAACATGCTGTGTTTTGATAGATCTAATTGCTATTCCATAAACAACTGATGCAATTCTACTTTTAGTTTTCATAATTACACGCAATTTGTAATCTGCTTTCTTATCAAGAATGGTTAGCTATTTGCACGCATTTACCTATGCTACCTAAAGCTCTATTTCCATCTCCGTATTAATCTAATCGTTTGGTACTCTTTTGAATGCGTGTCTAATTACACTTTATCGTTTACTTATAAATATACGCGTGCTTCCTCTGAAAAATATTATTACTTGCTATACCTAAATTAACCAAAACTTTATCTACAGGGTATTAAATATTTTCTATTTACCTAATGAATGTGTTCCTGATTTCTACGCTAACTATGCGTCTTTCTATGTGTATCTGCGTCGCTTAAAACTATTTATACTTTATATACAGGGTGTTGACTGCTTACTATTTACAAACTATGTGCATTTCTCAATTCTTTCCTAAATAAATGCAGTTTTCTGCTGCCTATGGTAATTACTCATTTCTAAATGACCTTTACTATAACGTGCACCCTTAAACAACCCCTTATCACAGCAATATATATATATATATATATATTATTTATTCTGCATTATGTGCTGGTGCGCCGTCATGCTGCCACCACAAATGTCTATGGTGATTTAACGGAATGTCATCAAAATACTCAGATATTTGTGCGCAAAGCAGATTTAAATATCTTTCTCCATTTAATGATTTTTCATACTTGAATGGTCCAATTAAGCGGTCATTTAAAATACGCATACAAACATTTATGCCAAAATGCTGCTGTGGTCTTCTTTCCCGATTTTATCTTGGATTTTCTACTGCCAGTAATGTTTAGTATCACGATTAAAAAACCAACGTTTGTGAATTAAGATTCGTCAGACCAAATGATTTTCTGCAAAAAAATCGTCATTATTTAGCATTCCTAACAGCCAATTGCAAAATACTAGCCGTCTGATTGTATCTCCAGCTTGTACTGTATGGCTTATATGAATTCTGTATAGTTTATACTTCTTCGCACGTAAAGTTCTCCAATCTTGTGTCTGCCGTATGTTTAATTTAACAGTTACTTTACATGTGAATGTTGAAGGAACACTATTTATTTCAATAACAAAATTGTTAGCTACATCAGTAAAAACTATTTTAGATATATGATTAACCATTCGTAAAATATCATGCTGGTTATTTGTCAAAAGTCTGTTGTCATAAGCATTGCGAGGTATAGTAGATGATCTGTATTTGGCTAAGTTAGTATCACGCTTTAAAAACATAGTACTACTTGGTTGTTGTCCTTCTGGATACAATCTTAAATTCGTTTCGGCACTTATTGTTGAATTTCGACGAGAGGAATAAAAAACACGCAACATATTTCGTTTCTCGATATGACTAAAACACATATTTACTGCTAATAGAAATAATGTGTTATTTAAATGGTGCATAATCACATGAGTTAGTAGCATTCGTTAGCAGATGTTTCAGGGCCTGCTTATATTAACAGTAGTTCTAAAATATCAATATTGACAAGAAAATCATTGTTATAGAAGCTTTTTGTTACTTAACACACATAATTGTAATCAGAATAATAGCTTTATGAGTATGTACCAAAACACAAAACGGCACGTATAAGAAATAAAGAAAGTTGATGATGGTCAGTTATTGTTCCTTTGCTACATCGCTTAAGTTACATAAGGTTGGTTTAGGATTACCATTTTTAAGTATTAAAATACTATTATCTACGACTAAGTCATTGTTTAAAAAGCTTTTTTCTACCTGTCATACACTATAAATGCTGTGACTTCGATGCTTATGCGTTGGGAACCACAAAAGGTGCCGTGACGTGGCTATAGTCGAATTGTATTAATGAGAACACAACAGAAAATATGAGATTTCTATCTTACCGTGTCATTTTCCTTGCATGGCTAGCGCAGCGGAAAGTATGTTGTGGATTTTATCAAAAAGAAATAAAACCCAGAAATTTCAAGAAACTCATATGAATTCCTATGAATTCAATAACAACTTTCTTTTATATACATTATCTGAAGAATCTCTTTTGTACAAAAATATAAATAACGCCTATAAAAACAATTTACAACTTATGCTTAGACAGAAAATTTCCCTAATGACAACTTGAGTATTGAAATGATCTTCACCTAATTCTTGTTAACAATTACAGAACCCCAAAACATTTTAGATGAGAGTCACAACATTCTCTTCAAAATTCTTTGGATAATCTACCTATCCTTGTATTACACCATTTGTCAGTGTAGTTGGCCAACGATGTTGGGCAGAAAATTTTGTAAAAATTAAAAAAGCTTCAAGCTCTGACTTCAAAATTACTAGAATAAATCATTTTGTGACAAATAATTTTTATAAAAGTAAAATCGTATTCTAGCTTAATTTACTGTATGTACTCAAATATCTTATTAGGATACAATAAACAAGAATATACTTGCAGTTGGTATTGTCAAATGGCGCTTATAAAAATATATTCCCATTGTAATTAACAGCATTGTGCACTTTCTGGTTTAACTTGAAATCTTCATTCATAATCAAGCTTGACGTAGAAATATCAGTTTCCAAAAATTGGGCTTCACTTTCATGGTTTATTTAAAATGAAAATTAGCTTTAGGGTAGCTCTTAGGAGTAATTATTTACAAACGGCTGAAATGAATTAACAGAATCAGTAAATTTAAAATTGGGCTTCGTTCTTACATGGAATGTCTTCTTAAAGAGTGTTATTTTACATAGGAATATTTATCTTGCTCAGGGAATGCGCTTATGTGTTTATACAGAGTGAAATTTAAATATTGAGAAATTTTACTTTCTTCCGTTTTGGGTGGCGTATTCTTTTTCTCGTGACTCACTATCATATCTATATATACCAAGTGATTCAGACCACCTGTACATCCCCTTTATTTTAGAAATAGAACATTTTAGAGAAATACATGTTTACCAAAGCTGTATGACTTGCTTAGAAGGAAGCACGAGACAGTATATTGGTTTGACGTTGAAAAATTACTCGATCGTTGCATGAAGATCATGTTCTATTGCTTAAATAAAACCTACCATATTTCATTACATGTTCCTTTAGCTTATCTCAAGCGCTTTCCAAAACACTAATAAAATATTATTTATTGAGTACTTTTCGAGTTATGGGGCTTTAAAGCTGCACTTTGACATAAAGTACAAAATATGTTGTATGTTGATATCATGGTGACAAGTAAATCCTTAGGCAATATTTTAATGTCAAATTACTTTTTCACTCAAATTCGAAATTATTGGTCACACGATAATCCTCACTAGTTAAGAGAAGTTGAAGAATAATACAAGAATGTAGTGTAGTCGGGAAGAAGACAACGGAATATATAGAGAGAAAGTCACAAGTCAGTTTGTGTAATGATACGTATATATATATATATATATATATATATATATATATATACGAGGCTTGTTCAATTGAAACCCATCTTTGGTACAGGAAAAATTTATTGACAACTAAATTTACAAATAATCACCACTACGATTAAGGCACATATCCCATTGTTTCGTCAACCTATGTATACCCTGCCTAAAGAAATCTTGTGGCTGCTGCTCGAAGAATTCTTTCACGACGTTTTGTACTTCTTCGTCCGACTGAAAACGGTTACCTTTTAACGCTTTTTTCAGTGGGCCAAAGATGTGAAAATCGCAAGGCGGTAAATCGGGACTATAAGGTGAATGCTCTAATATCCTCCATTTCTTTCGCTGTAGATTTTCTTTCATTACGTTAGCAACATGAGGTCGAGCATTGTCGTGAAGCAGAATGACACACATGTAAGCTTCCCTAGACGTTTTCGTCTTATTGCTTGATGGAGCTTGTTCAAAGTTTCATTATTCAGGTTTGCGTTGATATGCACCCGAGGTTCTGTAAATTCTATCAACATGGGTCCTTCATGGTGGAAAAAAATGTCAACATGGTCTTACCGGCAGAAGGTTGAACTTTCAACTTCTTTGGTGGCGGAGAATTTGCGTCTTTCCATTGCATCGATGATAGCTTACTGGATGGTTCAAAATAATGACACCAAAATTCGTCACCAACAATTATTGATGAGAGAAAATTGTTACCATTTTGTCTGTATTCCGTGAGGTGTTGCAAAGATAAGCCCATTTGCAAGCTTTTTTGGTTCTCTGACAAAAGGCGAGGAACCCATTGCGCACAAACTTTGTTGTATCCTAGTTTGTGTACGATGCTATGAACAGATCCGATACTCACACCAACATTTTCTGAAATTATTCTGACTGAAACTCGACGATTTTCTCTAATCAGGCTTTCCACACATGCGATATTCCTGTCTGTCGAAGCAGTTTTATTCAAATAAAGAAGCATGTGAGATGCTGCTAATTTTTGGGGAAGTGTCCAGGTGTATTCGCTGTAGCAGCAAGCTTGTGTCAAGAGCGTTTCCCTAATCGTAATCCTCACTCACGCAATTTTATACACGATTGGCTAATCAAATCAGAACCGAAGGAGTCTTCTTCTACAACAATATATGTTGTTTCTGTTAAAATACCTACTGAAAAAATATACATCAAATCAACCAATCAAAATTGCTTGAATAGAGCTAATTATTTTTATTGACTCAAATTATGTACTTTTCCCATCAGATTTATTTAAATTGCATTTCTTCAAAACTCTAAATTTTAAATTATGGGGTTGTTATGCGGTGGGGGCGACATGTCAACGTCAAACACGGTATTAGTAAAGATGGCATTGTCTCTACTGATGATATCTACTAACAGTTGCGTAAACTTTATGTTAGCTTTACCTAAGTTTAACTGTCAGTGTATAAACTTGAGACAGTGATTTGTATTCTAAAGCAATGCTATCTACCTACCGTAACGACCTTATCGTGCTTTTCAAAGTAAAAGTCGTAATTAGATTTAGACCAGAATCTTAGGATTTACAGTTAATTTAAAGTGTTTAGCAAATAATGACTCACAATACTGTCTTGCTTTACTAAGATTTATTACTCAGAAATCGTATTTCAAACTATGTCCTTACATAAGGTCCTCAAATTGAACACCTTCGATTTAGTTCATAAATAGAAGGGGTTGTAGTTACCTGTATTCTAATAAAAAGAATTAAGTGGTCAGTTGTATTGAGTTTCAAGGCGGCTCCGTGGCGTAGTGGTATGTGTGTGACTACTACGCCCTAGGTCCCGGGTTCGAATCCCGACACGGTCCGCTTGAAAAATGTTAGGCGAGCATTTTTCGCAAAAATACACCCTCGTTCGGATGAGAGGTAAAATGGAGGTCCCGTGTGTGAGTGTTGTCACGCACGTTAAAGATCCCTACCTTGCTTGGAACAGCAAGGATTCGGCAAAATTCAAAATTTTCCAGGTAAAAAAAACTCGCTTCCTGGCCAATGTAGTACCTTCGGGTGGAGCATTGGAAAATCACATGTAATGTATTGAGTTTCACACAGCTTTGAAGATCAGTAACTAAATACCAAAAATTCGTTGAGCGCCTTTATACCGTGGGTTGCTTTATCTACTATATATAACTTCAGTTACTTCATGCGCGTATCCCGCATTGATTGAAACACGTAAACGCCTAATCCTTTCTTACATTATTTAATTAATATTTCTTAATTGTATCTACTTCGTAATAGTAATAATTTCCTGCATATTTATTAGATTGACTTGGGTTTAATATTACTTTCTATAACTTGAAACCAATAACACTTGTTAAGTAAAATCGTTGCAAAATAATTTTGGCATTCCACTTTTTTAAATTTTATAGATATATAATGCGTTTAGTGTTAAATGCTGTGCTAATTAATTGATAATATTTAATCATGGATATTATTTTTGAGCATTTGTGTTACGGACAGAATGAGCATTAAGTGAATAAATTTTGATCTGCCCTGAAGGGGCCTTTTTCCTGTTTTCAATATTTAATTACATGACACTAATAAATCTCAATTAGTAGAAATGCCTTTAATAATAAACAAAAAATGGTTAAATACCAACTTTTGGTTACACAATTTGATTGCGTATTCCAACCTACTTTTCATATTAATTTTTTATTTCAGACTTAATATATACAATTCAGTCACTAGTTAGTGCAACCAAAAATTTTTATTTTCATTTAATTAATTTTTATTACGCTAATAAAAGCAGTAGTATGTTGGTAACGGAACCAGAACAGTTTTGCACATTGAAAATGTTCTGTATTCCTGGGGGCTTTTCCCAGGATGTAAGAATTTTCCAAAGAATCTGAATTTTTTTAAATTTTTCAAATACAACCACCACTTACAAAGTTACAATCCTCGGTAAGAATTTTCTTCAGCTATACAAGAAAAACTTTCAGAACATGCACAACAGAAGTTTTTTTTGAATAGCCAATTTCTCCTACGTTCTAGTGGTATCGCATATCAAATTGGTCTAGAATTTCCACAGCTATACGAATCTCTTAAATTTTTTTAAATCGGAGCCTTCAGGGAATTAACTCTACTTGTAGATTTTTTACCAATACCAATTGTTAGCTGTATTTTTAATATAAATCTGTCGTGCATGGCATAAGATTGGTTTAGTTTTTCTAAGGAATACCAATTTTATTTCAGAACCAACCTTTCCTAGAGTTAACACCACTAAAACCGATTTTTCTCGGATGCCTTAAAGATTTCAAACAGAAACCTAATAAAACATTAAACATAATAATAACACATAGTAGGGATCAGCAAATTTCGGTGGCCAGAGGCGGGGAATTTTTGGAGTGGAGACTTTAGAGTAATTCATATTGGACCAGAGGAAGGAAATTCGGGTGTGGAGATAATTATGGGGAAAAAGATAGGACGACATGTAGAAAACTACTTACAAAAGAACGAATGCCTAGATTAGAATCTAAACCGGTAAACACAGTAATAATACAAGTATACATGCCCATCTCTAGCTACAGTGACGAAGAGGTAGAAGCGAGCTACAAAGATATCGAAGACATATTAAGACACGTAAAAGGACATGAAACTTTAATCATTACGGGGGATTTTAATGCAGCGGTAGGTGAGGGTATAGAAGGAGCAGTAGTAGGTTTATTTGGTTTAGGCACGAGAAACGACAGTGAAAATAGGCTAGTAGAATTTTGCGAAAAGAACAATTTAATCATTACAAACACATTATTTCAACATCATGCTAGAAGACGATATACACGGAAGATGCCAGGAGATATAGGAATATATCAAATAGATTACATTCTTGTTAGACAACGGTTTAAGAATCAAGTAAAAAACTGTAGAAGCTACCCAGAAGCAGATATAGACACAGACGTAACATCGTAATTATGAAGGCCGCACTTAAATTTAAGAATTTGAAAAAGGAAACCATCAGCTACGCATCCAGAACCCGAAATGAAACCGAACAGAAATATAGCACCATAGAAAAAGAATTATTAGCCATAATTTGGGCAACAAAATATTTTAGAACTTACTTATACGGAAGAAACTTTGACATATACACCGATCATAGACCACTAGTATGGCTATGCAAACTTAAAGACCCAAATTCAATATTACAACGCTGGCAAACCAGACTAGAAGAATATGATTACGAAATTATATATAAAAAAGGAATTTATAACAACAACGCAGACGCTTTAAGAAAAATTCAACTCAATGCATTAGAAACGGAGTCCATTGTAGAAAACGTAGACGAAGCAGAAATAAGGGAAAATCCAGACGAGATCGACACGATACATTCAACACAAAACGAAGAACCTAAAAACGCAATTAAAATTTTAAACGAAGCAATCGATATGAAACCCGATCAATTTATAATTACCGAAGTTTTAAATAACCCCAATCCCGTAAAATATACAAAAGTAGATAACAAAAAGATATACCAAATTCAAATAGCCAAAGATGACAACGAGGAGCAAATAATTAAAATTCTAAAAGAATACACCCCGAGAAAAAACGATTTTATTTATATTTCAACACCGAACATTTATACCAAAGATTTTCAGAATTATACGTTAAAGTACTCAATAACTCTGGCCCTGAACTCATCAGATGTACGAGCAAATTAATAACACTAGACGACCCTGATAAAATAAATGATGTAGTTAGGAATCAACACGAAGGAAAAACCAACCATCGTGGAATTAACGAAACAATCAAGCAACTCATAAGACGATATTATTTCAAAGACATGAAAAAATTGACCTCGGATTTCATTAACCAATGTGAATTATGCGACAAAGCGAAATACGACAGAAAATCCCAAAGATACTCTCAATGTTAGCCAAAACACCCAACAAACCATTTCAAAAACTACATGCCGATACTCTAGTAGTAGAAGCGCAAAACTATTTAACAATTGTAGACGCATTCACAAAAATAGGCCAAGCAATACCAATCATCCAAAAATAGCATTGACGTGACTCAAGGATTTTTACAGTATTTCACATTTTATGGAACACCCGAATCAATAACTCTAGATAATGGTAGCGAATTTAAAAATGAGACAATACAAAACACTTTAGAACTTCACAAAATAAAAATTTATTTCATAACGGAAAACTACCCCGAATCAAACGGACTAATTGAACGACTACATTTAACCCTGTTAGAACAAATTCGATTATTAAGAATAAATTATAAAAAGGAACATATAACCAATTTAATGTCATACGCACTAATCGCCTATAATAATACAATTCACTCATCAACAAATTTTACACCCTTAGAATTAACCTTAGGACATTCAGATTCACGAAATCCCTATAACATACACTACAACAAGGAAGTATATCAACAATATGCGAAAGATCACAAAGAAAAACTAAAAATAACTTACGACAAGGTAAAAAATAAATTAGATAACGATAAGGAACGTATCACCACAACCCGTAATAAAAATGCCGACGCAAATAAATTTTCAATAGGACAAACCGTATACGAGAAAAATTTTCAAAGCAAGCGGCATAAAACGGCGCCCAAAAATTTAGGACCATTTAAAATTAAGAGAATATCAGACAAAAATGTAGCAGTAGTAGACAACGGCAAAATAACAAAGTACATTCACTTGAAAAACTTAAGACACCCTGTAATTTCAGATTCACACTTATCACCCTTACCGTCAACCTCTACCCAGGTAGAACGGACAACCAAATAATAATAGAAGATATAAAAAACAACCCCGGTATACTACCAATAAATTAGGCAGTATGCAAAATACAATATTTACTCAAATATTATCAACCCTTACTTTAATTCAACAAATTTTAGCAACGTTAGAAAATATAGTAGCATTTGCCAAATTAAATACCCTACACTCTAGTATTATTGAACCAACTGATTTATTAAAAGAATTAATAAGAATTAGATCACTTACCTTTTGATGTAACACAATCAAACATTCTAATATTTGAAAAAATAGCTATAGTCAAAGGCTACATTAAGAATAACGAAATAATATTTTTAATAGAGATCCCGATAGTAGAAAGTAACAATTATAATTATTATCATTTATTTGCTTTTCCAACGAAAGTTACTAGCACATACCAAGTTATCATATCCAAAACCAAATTCCTATCTTTAAATGAACTGAGATATGGTTATACAAACGAAAAATCGACTAAAGTAACACCAAACCAAATACTTATGCCAATCGATGACGACAACAACCATTCAAGAAGACAGCCCTTGTAAAGTACAACTATTGAAATTTTCAAATCATTACGAAAACTGTGAAGCCAAACAAGTGCAAATAACCAACATAAAAACTCAAAAAGTTACAGAAAACAAATGAATAGCCATTTTCCCTACGGAAGTAGTAGCAACCATCCACTGCAATCAGAATGTAAATAACCAAGCATTAATCGGAAGCAAATTAATTACCCTTAAAGAAGACTGTTATGTAAAATTGAAAGACGAAGTAATCAGAGTTTATCTTGATCCCATCGCAACAAAGAAACTTGCAAATCTACCGGAACTACAGTTCAAGATAGAACAACAAGAAGACGAAGAAATAGTCAAGAAACCCATGAAGCTAGAGCATCTAGACTTAAACGACCTCAACCACGCCATGAAATTAATGGAAAGTTACAAAGAACATTTAAGTGAACTTAAAACGCCAAAGTTACATTATGACAGTATAAGCGTTTGGACAATTGTGTTAATCATTTTAATAATTTTTCTAATTATATATGTATTTTACAAAATGTATCTTAGATATAAGAATGAAGGAAACAGTTTTAGATTTAAGGAAACAAAGAGGACTAAAGAAACAATAAGTGTACCCTTAGAAACAATGAATTTTAAATAATGAAATTGAATAATGAATTTTATGTATTTAAAAATTAAGTAACGCCTTAATTTTTTATTTACGGTGGGAGGAGTTATGTATCCCCCAATTTACCTATATATATTGAATAATAGAATCTAATAGGAATTATTAGAAATTGTTAAATAAATTAATTGCAACAATGTAACACAAAGATAACCCAGACAGGTTACTAACAGTTCATGAGAACGGATATGCAATTTTATACCCGAGAGGGCAGTGATACTGCAGGTAACAGGTCACAGACGGTTAACATACCGCAATTATCTAGAAATAAGGTTGTTACAATGTAATAAAGTGTAGAATTAAGAGTAAAGCAGACGTGAGATCTGCAAGTTCCCACAGCCATGTGAGGGGGCAGGTATTATAAAAAGCCCGGGAGCTCAAGGCCCGGGAATCAGTCTTCGAACTCCATACTTCGTTGTTCAAGCTACTCAATTGAGTTAGTCTGAGTATTACAACTTTTGCATTGTTGTTTACCTAGGCTACTCGCCCCAATATTAGTAAATAAATTTGTTAAGATTTGGAAACGTTTTTTAAAAACATCGCTCCAAAGGCCCGAACCTTAACTCACCTTAGGCGTGAAAAATCTGTTACGTTCTGAATGAATGCTACGTGCCTGAATTATTCTTACTGTACCTAAGACGAAGTGACGTAACAGATAATTAGTGCACCTGCTAGATTTCAGTGGTGCGGAATGGTTCCATGAATGCAAATAATTTATAGGGGTATTAAAATTCCATCATTTTTACTAAATACTCCTCCGCTTACTTTGAAAAGTCGTTTAACTACTATGTTTGTAAAAAGCCTTAGAGCGCCAACCCTTCTGGATATCCTCAAATAATGCTTGTTCGGAAGATGGGTATTTCAAGATACGATTTCAGACGTTTTCAGTGCCGTTAGAGGTTGTGCACACAAATAACAAAATTTCATTCTTGTACACTTAATCTATATTATCAAACGTGATTTTCAGAATAAAAAACAATAGAGAAAATTAGTAAAAACGTACCCCTACTATGACCAAATATGAGTGTAACTAAAAAAGAGAGGTCTTAAATTTTTCAATGATAGATAATCAACAAGTTAATTTTTAATTACTATTTTGCCTCTACTACAATAAGTTTTTACCTATGAAAGTCTATGTTGTTATCATCCACTTTAAATAAGCGTCCATCAACGTAATCGTCTTTCCTAATAATGAGTTCTACGCATTCGAATTATAATTCTTAGATACAAAACCGCTTGCAATGTTTATAAAATAAAAAACACAAATTGAATAGACATACAGTTGTGTTAGTGTACCCTCTACAAAGCTCGAATGCTCCTCTAGTGGAGAAAATGGATGCAGGTAAATTAATTATTTCAAATTCAGAATGAATAACAAAACACAAAATAACAACTCAGATTTCTTTTACAATTAATAACATTTTTGAGTTTAGCGACCTTACTCGCGTTTAAACACCTGTTTACTAACAGTTCCGGGGTTTTTCAATACGCAACTTTACTTCCTGATTTGCAATCATATTTGTACGGCGATGGTTGCGTGTTAAATTCGAAGCTCTGCTCTAATCTCGAATAACTATAAATGGACATTATTCACCATAGTTGTGATTTATTTGAATTTGTGTAAGCTCTTGATTCCTACCACGGTTTGTATGTAACGCATTAACTTTTAAGGCTGGTTTTATGATTATTGAGGTTGCAGGGTGTGTCGACCCAATTCCATTATTTAAAGGATTACTGTTGTACTTGTGTGAATGTGTACAAAAACTTTTCTATGCCGGTTATTTGCCAAGAGTATATCTGTTTCTTTCTAAATTTAATATGAAGTACGTATAATCCGACCGTTGTTGCTGGTTGTATAAAAATATATTAGGTACATTACTATTTTTATTATTTATCCTAATTTAATATCATTGGATTTCCCACGTTATTAAATGTAAAGTACTAAAGTTTCTATATTTTACAAGCTGACGTTACACGTTATAATACAAATTTCGTTAATCGTAAGTACATAAGGAAAAAATTCAAATGTACCGTTCACTTAACGTTTTATTCGGATAAAATGTGTATAGATGCAAAAGCTAGAAATTAATAGATCAATTAGTTATTACTGAACGTTGCTACTAGTACTTACTAAACTTTTATTGTAGTAATGGTATACACGAATTGTAATGTCAGTTCCATTTTTGAAAACAGATACTTTTTTAAAGAAGAATTAACTTCAAAATAATAAATCGTGTTAGTAATTACGGTTAATGGCATTCCTAGCTCTCTGCGCCCAGCTTGTGATTATTCACTAACCGCTAAATGCGCCGCCTACGATATGCAGCACGTAATATTGAACCAGTACTAATGACCAGAACCTAAATTACTTGCCAAAATTAAACTTCGTGATAGAAACACGGATTTCTACACCAACATGGAAACATCTCTAGCGCTTTATACTCTACAAATTATCAAAGCTCTGCTAATGTCGCTTGCGTTAGCCTTTCTATTTAGTTTTCATCCATACTCTTGTTTGAATTATTGACGGTATAGTATATAAAGGGGAGTGTGGGAATTCCGGTCCCTTAAGCAATTACTCATACTCTGGTTTTATTTGCAGCTTAAAAATGTTAATCGAATCTTTGAAATAAAGTTAAAAAATATAATTACAATAAACTTTTATTTGAACCCATGGCTAATAAGCTTAAAAACTAGAATAACAAAAAGATTGTTCTAGCATCCGGTATTTCTCGCCCTTGTGTGGTAATCAAGTTAAAGATGCCACGTTTTCTTCAAAAGCGTCAGTAATACTAAAAGATATAGTAGAACAAATTTCATTTATAAAGGTCGCAAACAAACCTTTTTATTCTACCTAAACGCATGCTTTACGTGCCCATCCAATTTCTTTTTTCAAAATCCCTTTTTCGTCGTTATCGGCTCGATGATAAATGTTTTAGAAGCAGTTTGTTGATACTGTAATAGGGAACTCGATTTTTATTAACAGCATTTGCTCTTTCACTAATTGGGTTACTATTTGTTTGCCTTTTTCAACAAAAAAATTGTGGTTTTGTTCCTCCTACATCTTTTCTATTTCCTATTCTCTTATTCTTCCAAAATATATACGCTCTATATGAAAAAATTAGTTCTTTTTATCCCGTGCTTCTTTAGTGGAGTAGTTTTGTCGAACACCCTTGGCAAATTAGCGTTTGCAATAGTTTTTGCTAGAACTCGTTCTTTTTATTTTCCAAAAATATTTACCAGTAAGTTTTTGATAGCACGCCAATTCTTTTCAGTAAAAATTTTCGCACTTACAGGATAAGTCGCTCGATGTACTTTAAAATATTTTTGTTAGGACACAGAAATAGAACAAGCAACTGCAATCAGAATGAAGTATGCCGTGACAGTGTTACAATGAGTATGATTTTCTCAAAATTGTAAGCCTTCAGTGAGCAGTGGTTGGAATTGCTGAATAAAAATAATAAAACGTTGTGGTAGAAGAGCAAGTGCTTAAAGTTTTCAATAAACAGGTGTTCTTTAAACTTGTTCAATTCTATTCCCAATAGCTGTATTGGCTTACAGTTCCTAAGTCAGTAACCCAGACTGGCAATTAACTTACATAATTCCAGACAGATAAATGAATATACAAAATAATAAAGTAACAAAGTAATTCATATTATAAATAATCAATTAACTGAATAATAATAAATAAATAAATCAATATTCGAAACCAAATAACAATACTAAACAAAGTAAGAGGGTGAACAAAATTTAAAAAAAATCAATTCTGAAAATAAATAATAACAAAATTAATTGGAATGTAATTATGTACAGAAATAAGTTGATGGAATGGTGATTGTTTTCTCAACTCTTTTACCGCCGCTTCGGAATCTGTAAAGCAATAAAGAGAGCGATGAGTATTTTGTTCGGCGAGAATCTTACTGTTGAGATGAGGGTGTAGATTGTCTGTTCGGCGCTGTGTCCTTGTCAAAATCTGTGTTGATGTGGGGATAAGAGAGAATGTTAGCTTATGTGGGAATTTAGTTTCGTATGGACTAGTTGTTTTCCGAGTTTGCCAATTGCAGAGGAGGGCTGTTGGTATGTAGGAGTTAGGACCTACATACGGCTTGTTCGGTTTTAAGATGAGGGTAATGGAGGCTGTTTTTAATGGGTTGGTAAAAATTCTGTTTGTTAAGCATTTCTTGAAAAGAGCGTGGGTGTTTTTGAATGAGGGGCCAGGATTTTTGGACGATGAGATTCGTTACTTGGTCAGGACCGGGTGCTTTGTACGGGTTCAATTTAATTATCATGAAGTCTAGTGCTTGAATGGGTAGTTCAGTATCTGGGATACTTTCTGGGGGAGTACAGAAACTTTATTCAAAAATGTGTTGCTGGTGCTTGGTGGGGACGTCCGCGTAAGATGCAGGGACTGCTGCGTCAAGAACAACGGTCAAAGTGTTCTGTAAGGATGGCAAATGATGATCTGTAAGGGAAGTATGAATAGGTGGGTGTAGGTGTTTGACAAGCGTGCAGTATGTCTTCTAAGGGTCAGTTATGTATAATACTTACGGGGGTTATCAATGTTGCAGCCGTGGTTATGTTTCCAGTGATTGTTGAGGCCGAAGCGTGTTAGTCCATGTGTTTGTAGGCTTCCTTCGGGTTGTTTGTGGTGTACTGGAAAGGGATTCTAGGTAGGAATCCCGACACGGTCCGCTTGAAAAATGTTAGGCGAGCATTTTTCACAAAAATACGCCCTCGTTCGGATGAGAGATAAAATGGAGGTCCCGTGCGTGAGTGTTGCTACGCACGTTAAAGATCCCTACCTTGCTTGGAACAGCAAGGGTTCGGCAAAATTCAAAATTTTCCATGTAAAAAGAACTCGCTTCCTGGCCAATGTAGTACCTTCGGGTGGAGCATTGGAAAATCACATGTAAGGTTTCTAGGTGGGAGGTCGACTGGAATTTTAAGAGTAATATGGTTGTGGTCGCTGAATAGTAAAATGTGGTATACCATCTAAGAGATGATGATGTTGTGTGTTTGTGGGATGGCCAGTAATATGTCAATGTTAGTGTTGTATTCTGTGGAGGGAGGCGTGAGGGAGAGTTCAAATTGCGTAAGTGGTGGTAATTTATGAAGTCTTCAAGTATGTGGTCGTTATGGTCTGTAGCGTGTACCATAATATCAAATTTGCAATTGCCACTATTCAAATTATTAGTGATCTATCTAGTAGTGTTGTAGGTAAATTTTCTACGTTCCGTAAATATAAGTTATTGTCATGTCTGAACTGGAAGTAGGATGCTATTAGAAAAAGGGTGCCGGTTTTCAAATGGATTTTTACGGTGGTAATTTGGAGGTGGAGAGAAAGGCAATGTAGGGCCAACACCTATAAATGCTTATAATAATCATCAGGTTAAGTGCAATTATTTTTTCGTCATTAGGTTTCCGCCTTAGAACTGGTTGGATGTGTACCTTCACTGATTTCTATTCTGAGCTAGCCTAAGATTGCCGCTGCCTGGATACAGCTCAATTCCACTTCTATTGTTTTGTAAATACATACCCTATTTCACCGATATTCAGTAGTATGTGAATGGAGTTAAGCAGCCTGTGGCTACCAAGATATCCAATTTTTGAACAATTGCCAAATGAATAGTTTTCTAATAAATCTTTTCGTACATTAGGATTAGTTGAAAATATTGCAAAACGAACAACTGTGTTTGTTTCTAGTGCTCATCAGGTTTAAGTGCAGTTAGTTTTTCGTCATTAGGTTTTTCGTCTTGAAACAGGTTGGTCGCGTATCTCCATTGATTTGTATTCTGAGCTAGCCTACACAGTTCCCTGACATTCCTACAGCCTTCTATTGTTTTCTAAATATATGCCCTATTTCTCTGATATTCAGTGGTATGTGAAGAAGGTTATGCAACCTGCGGCTACCAAGATACCTCAACACAGACATTTGCCGAATTAATAGTTTTCCAGTAAATTCTTTCACACAATTAACATTAGTTGAGGATATTACAAAACCAACATCTGTAGTTGCTTATACTAATCATCAGGATTAAGAACAATTATTTTTTTCGTCATAAGGTTTTCCGTATTGGAATTGGTTGGACGCGTACCTCCATTGTTTCTATTCTGAGTCAGCCTACACATTTCTCTGAAATTCCCACAGCCTACATCTTTAACTATCTGTTTGCAATAGTTTAACCTAGGTCTACTTCTACCTCTCTTGTTCCTTTCCTGCTTCTAATATATTCCGTACTATTCCCTTAGGCCTTAGTACGTGACCTATTATCCTATCTCTCCTACTTTTTACTGTTTTCCACATATTTCTTTCTTTCCCTACCATTTCTAGAACCTTTTTGTTCTTAACTTTGTCTGTCTATGATATCTTCATCATATGTCTGTATCACCACATTTCAAAGGTTTTTACTTTTTTCTGTGCGCCTCTTCTACTGTCCAAATTCCACTTCCACACTGTGCTGTGCTTCATACATATGCTGCGCGTGTTTTTATCGACGAACAGCACTTTAAAACAGTTAATTAATAATACACTAACCTGTAATGGTTGCCAATTGTGTTGGTATGAAATGTAATCTGCATGACCGCCGTTAACTGCATAAACAGAAGTTCACTATTCCTTAAGCGTCTTCATTCACCATTCAAGGCCATATGTTCAAAGCACAGCGAAGTAATTCGTACAGTCACTCCCGTTGTTAAGTTGTCTAATACTTGTCTGATGCTGTCGACACGAAACCAAAAGGTACTCGCCCGCACTCCTACCAATATTCAAATTTGTATGTATAAGGTATAGGATAGGCGATAACAGGGAAGGAGCTTTGATAATGTGATAAGTAACCAAAAATGCTATAAAATGTATAACATATGCTTTCAGCAATCTTTTGTTTGTTTCTATGTTTGTTGTCTTTGAACTCAGTAATTGCTTTTTCTTGTTAAATGCAACACCACCTTGTGCTAATACTTGTTTTATATCTTTTGCGCTTTTCCCATCTTGTATTGCTTGGCTTCTTAGGCAGCAAAATCCTTAACCTCTTGTAAGTTCTCGTTTCCGATCTGTATTCTAGTTTTTGATTTATTTTCTCCTCTTTTGCATACTAGTACTTTAGTTATTATTTTTGTTAATTTTCCTACCCTATCTCTCTGTTAGAACGGTTTCCATTTCATTAAGAGCTGCTTCTAACTCTTCCTTACTAGATGCTAATACTGCTATATCATCTACAAACCTAAGCATATCAATATCTTGTCCCTGCATAGTAATTCCAAAAGTCTTCCAGCATTTGAGAGTATTCACTGCCTTTTCGAAGTACAAGTTAAAAATTAACGGGAATAGGGCAGATCCTTGTCTCACTCCTTTCCTAATATCTTCTTCTCTACGTTCCTACTCTAATTCGATTACAGCTGTTTGCTTTTTGTGTAAGCTTTGTACTATCCGTATATCCCTAAAACTCATTCCAATCTTTTTGAGTATTTCAAACATTTCTTTTTCATTTTACACTGTCGAATGCTTTTTTCATATTTACAAACCTTATACAAACGCTGTCTCCTTTTTTTATAATCTTCTCCATTTTTACCATCAAAGCTAAAATAACCTCGTGCCCCGTTTTGCCTAAACCCAAATTCATCTTCTCCCAGTATTTCTTCAGCCCATTTTTCCTTCTGTCTTTGTACAATTCTAGTTAATATTTTTGACACGTGGGTTGTCAAACTTATTGTTCGAAAATTTTCACATTTTTCCGCGCCTCCCTTTTTGGTATAGTTGCAATGATGTTATGTTTGAAATCTTTGGGTATCTCCTTTCTCGTACATACAGCTTACAAGTATGAAGAGACGCTCTGTTACTGAATCTAAATATAAGAAAAAGGAAATTAAGAACCTTCATATAAATTATTACATTGTATGGACCAGGAAGGAAAGAGCAGAAGAATTTAAGATTTCGAAACCTAGAGCTTAAGTAAAATATTTAAAATCAATTGCACATCAAGGACAATTAAGAAAAGGTACTAGAATGATCGATTTGTGGAATTGTACTAAATATATTGGATCGACTGATAGACTAACGCCTATGTCATCCAGGAATGGTATAACCGATAATTGAAAGACACCCGGATGGGTAAATTGCGTATGTGGACCACGATTTGAGTTTATTACACAAATTATGTTATTTCGGGTATGTTGACATGAAAGAATTTGGTTAGATGAGGTTGGATTTGGGTTTAAACTTTGTTCGGTGCGACAAGTATCGAGTCCGACCAACAAAATTCTTTTTGCAGAGATTCTATTCAAGTTGTATCGGGCCGGGCTTGGCAATTCTTAAGCTACACTTTTCAAGTATTTATTGTTATTTTGGTCATACTGTAACGAATAAGATTTCCTCCCCAGATAATTTACGCCTTTTCATAATTGTCGTTTATAAATATTCCTTACAGTATTGAAAGTATAAATTTCTATTTAATTAGAATAATAACTTTATTTATTCGTTATCTTGTAGAACCCCATCTGCGTTGATCAATTGAATTTAGCGTTTCTGTTCTCCTGATACTTGCGAATGTGGTAATGCAAGAATTCGATTTTACTGTGCTTACTCGCGTAAGAATATACTCTAGTTTACTTTGATTTGAGGATGTAATTGGAAAAACTGGTTCGGACGCTTGGTCGAGTAGATTGTTTGAAGTCATGGAGTCTAACAGGCACGTATCTTGAAAGAGAAGGAGAAGGATCCCTTTATATTTTAATGTAAAAACCGTCACTAGTGTAGGTGTTGGAGAGTCGCAAAGGAAATTTTTGGTTCGTGTTCTTCTTTGGTTAGTCGACTTTTGAAATGATTTATATGGTTTTGATGCGAGGTCATCATGGTATGTAGTTTTTATATTTTAAATTTAAATTAATGCTTCTTGATTTTTGTAGTGCAAGTTTTTTTTAAATATTTTATGTTGAAATATTAAGGTGCACACGCTGTGAACAATTAAAAATTTAAGCGTTCAATTTTGAATGAAAATCATGCTAGTCTAGGCATATTTAAAGGACATACATCTGTTGTTGTTGTTGGACATGAAGGTCATTGGGTGAAGTTGGTAGATGGCTGCTGCCGAATCTAGATAGAAGTCATGCAAACTTTTAGTGGAGAGTGATTTCTTTATTCAGTTCTCGTCAAATAAAAAACTTCCTGAAATATCGCGGTCATATTTTTTTGTAAATTCATATAGAAGACTAAATGTGAGTGAATATTTTTGTTCAATATTTAAAATCTTGAACTTGTACAAAGGTTAATATGAGCGTTTGAAAGTTAAGAAATTTCAGGGTATAGAAATGTTAAACAAGAATTTGTTTGTAACTTAACAGGTGACTTTCTAGCACTTGCTTATCAAATTTAAGATTCCAGTTTTTACTTGAAAGTATAATAATACACATTTTACTTAGTACCCATAAGATTATTTAAAATTTCGTTCATGATTTAAATTTTTAAAATATTTAAACTCAATTTAATATCATAGGCTCAAAACATTTATGCACTCGTTTGTAAACCAAAACAGGATTCTTTTTAGATGATCAAAAAAAATTGCTACTTATAATTAAAGCTCAATATATTCCTTACTGAACTTTAGTAAATACTTAAAACTTATAAAATGCACTTCTATAATAACAGATAACGAATAAATACTGCGATAGTTTGATTGCTGAAACGATAGTGTATATATAAAGTTGCATAAAAGTTGTAAATATTTTTTAACAAAATAGAAAATGGGTAATATTATTCTAAATTAATTTTTATATTGAAGCAGATCATAGTTTCTCATCGTTGGTTCAAACAGACTTGCAAGATTTATGTGTACAGTGAGAAAGGCAACAAGCATTTTTCACGGTAATATATTTTAGAATTATATACTTGAATTGTTCCCTTTTGAAATTTTTTTGTGATAAGTATACTAGGCTCTAGCGAAGCCCAAGTTCAATGTATTCTTTGAGGTGATTATAATTTTAGATAGTACGTCGTTCCAATTTAAGCTTACAGTGTTAAAGATAAGTAAGTATTATGTTTTGACGTTCAGATTGTTCAGTAGACAATTTTTTCCAGAGGCTTCCGTATCTGTTCTTCGGATTGTTAAAACTATGGCTATTATTAAGATACAGTGGCGTCCATAATATTCTCTTTTTTATCGTATGCCAACCTACGATCCTAGCTCATACCTCTGCCCTAAGTTGAAGAAACTTAGCTGGCTAGAAGATCTTATTAGAGGGTCCTTTTGAACGAAAAGCCGCTTTCCATACATTTTACCCTGGGCTTGAATTTTAGACAGGAACCCCCCACTTTGTTGTGTGGTGACTCTGCCGCCTATAAGGTAGAGAGAAGAAAGTAGATGTTATAATACTGCAAAATTTTGATCTCGCTAAAACTCAATAGAGTTTCAGTTTTTGGGTAAAAAATAATTTTTATATTTATAAGTGTTGCTTGATACGTGAATTGACTCGTAATATGCGCTTTCATGTACTGGATATCCAAGTTTCGTTTATGATATCTATTGAATATATTGTATTTTGTATAGAAGAGAGGGAATTTCTTTTGTTTCTTAAATTCTGCCCTGGATATTTTTTAAATTATTGTTTATATTGTAAGTATAAAATGGTTTTGACAGCATAAAAACGTTTAGTTAGCACCCGGAATTTTTATCGCTCTTTGAGGAAATGATGTGAACACGCGTTTTTAAGTGACAACGTTCTCTACTCTAATTGGATGAAAGGCATCAGCCGGTTTAAATAACCCAATCTTATAAGTAAAAAGATTAAGACCATGGATCATTAGGTGGACACCTAGTGCGGGACTTCCCAGACGTAACCGTGTTTTTCCTAAAGTGCTGTTGCCGCGTGCTTCGTATGTTGTGTTCGAATTTCCTGTACTTACCTTTCTACCTCTTTCTTAGGGCACTATAACGATTATTGGCTAGACAACAATACTATAAAACTAAGACACGACCCTGAGGAATTTTCTATCATAGGCAGTCATGAACCGTAAGTGTTTCTAACTTTATAACTTGTAACAATTTTATTTCTTGGTTATTAAATCCATCCATAAAAGTGCAAAGTTATAAAACGCTTTTATTAAAATTATAAGTAAAATACATTTAACAAGTTTAGTAATACGCTAAAGTTGTATCTATATGTAGTTTTCTATGTATAGTCAGATATCTGTGCCTTCGATAACTGTTCGCAGGCGCGTTTTGGTTGAAGGCCTCCACCGGGAACACGCCGTCGTTCGGGCGAGGTGATAACCAGTCGGCCATGCGAGCTTGTTGAATCAAAATGTACGATTGGAAGCAGGCCGCCAATTTGCGGATACAATTTAAGCAGTCGAGATCCATCTTTAAATAGCGGTTGGTATCCTACGAACGTTATTTAATTTGTTTAATTGAGGTATTTTATTTAGCGCGCAAATAACCACGATAAAATCAACTTTAGAAACAACTATTCCAACCACTGATGTAAAACCACTTTGTAGGAAGTAACTTTGATGATGGAAAATTTGAATAATTTGTAGAAGATCATATTACTACAAAACGTAAAGATGTTATTTGATGAGACAGCAGGGTTCAGCATATTGCAGCAGCTGATGGAAGTATGGTGATGACGTTTGATATTACAACACCTCTTCACAGCCACAAAACGCAGCTTTGGTTCGTAGATAACTTTAAGAAATTTTCCGTGTTTCAAATTAGAAACACGCTATTTTGTTTAGTGCATAAAAGCACGAAAATAATAAAATTTCAATTATTTGTTAAACTGGAATTTTCCAGTGTTAAAAATTATAATGCACAATTTTTAAAGTTTTAAGAAACCATACACGTGGTTCATTTTGTTCTGTTGGTAACAGCGACAGGTGTTTTTGACGTCACTTGTTTGTCAGCAATATACTGCTGACACCTGTGTTCTAGTAAACATATGCTTTGAACAGTGTTTGCCTAAGTTGAGTAAACAAGGATATTTTTGTGATCTTTTTTTATTAGAAATTGAAACTAACACAAATAATTTAGATAAGGAAACTTGAGTAACTATGTTCTAATTTGTAACCCGCTCGAACAGATCTGCACGGGTCGGACCTTTGTTTTTGTAACAAGTTTACACTAAGTTTTAAAATGTTTGGTTATCAACTATTTTGATAAACCTTAATTTAAAACCCATGAACTCATTTAATTATTTATGAAATTTTGTTGCATTGAATTTTGTTTTAAAAGAGAATCTTTTGAGTAAATTATTGGTTCAAGATTAAAGTTTTTTATTTTGATCAAATATGGTCAAAACTAACTACAAGAAACTATTATCCTTAAGAGTGGAATTTTGATGTCAACTTATATAGGAGATATTTTTTTTATTATTTCTTTAGGTATGTTTGTGGTACACAAATAGTGTTCCACCCTTCTATTAAGCTAATTATTACTATTTCTTACAGGAGCAGCGTCTTATTCAGTTAAGACGGGTTTCTGTCATCGAAGGCGATTTTTTTCTTTGGGTTTCCACGTCAGCCCCTAGAAATTTACCACGCTATTATCATAAATAAGTCAGGACTTGGTGGCGCCTATTTGTTTTGGATTAAGTTCAACTTACAATCAGAATTCGACTTTCCTCCCCCCCCCCCATTTTCATAGCTCTACCCAAGGAATAAACCCCTAGTTATGTCGGAAGACTTCGTTACACTTGCTCATAACGTGAGGCCAGCTATATATAAGAAAAATTCGTTTCACTGGCTTTCTATAAACGTAGGGCAGGTGCCTCAAAAAACAATATTTGTTTCACTGGTGCCGGCAACGGCTAGGCACTCTGAAATAAAAGAAAAAACGTTTCACTAGCGCCCATGCGAGAGGCTAGCTGATCCCAGTTAGAAAATACGTTACAAACTTGCTAGAAAGTACCAAAATTTGCACGAATAAACCTTAATAATTAATTAAGAGGGTCGACCGGTTAAATGTAACTCACTTTGTGACATAAATAAAGAGAAAATATACCAGAAAAGGCATACTACACTAGTAATGAATTCATTTCTATACGATATAGCATTACTCCTTAGAGAATGAGATATTTACCAAAGATAGAAGTAGGTACCGATTTTCGGATCATGGTATTCGTTAATAGTGTAGTTCGTTACTACAAAATTTAAAACGAATTCTCAAATATGAAAACTATTATTGTATTTTTTCTTTTTTATTGTAATTGCACTTAAACTACTCCCTCCTTTGACTCAAAATCATTATGGCCATAATAAGACAAAACATTCAAGCTGGTTAAAATGATTCTGAAATAGGAATAGACAAACTTAAGTATAATCCAAAATATATACATGGCACCACTTTTCTCCATAAGTCCAGTACTAAACTTGGGTGGAACAGGCTACAGATTACATATTTTTATTGAGTTAAACAGCTCAAACGTGAAATTAATACACAAAAAAAATCTAATTTGGGGATATTTTTAAGAGAGAATGATGAGGAACGTAAAACCTATTAAGTTTATTTCGTGCTTTATATTACGGTCACATAAATATGTTTAATAATAGGTTTGATGATGCATGTGGTGTGTTGCTCCGACTCACCATCGGACCACGAAGCAAATGTTGAAAAAGTGTAAAGGCATGTATTTTATGTGGCGCAAGTTACCACACTTTGCTAAATTTAATTCGCAATTGTCATTTCTTAAAAATTCCACTGTGGACAAAAGCTCAACACACCCGCAAACATTGAGTAATAAACTTTTCTATTAGTAGGTAGCACAGACTGTTTAAATTTCTTACATATGCGCAGAACATCAGCATACGCTGTCGATATATAAAAATTGGCAAAGTTTTGTAGTGGGGAGTCCTCTGATCCATTTAACAGGATTATACCCTCTTAGATTTTGGTATATCCAGAAAGCAACTATATTAAGGTTAGAAGATTGATTCGTTCAGCTCAAAGTCCGGCTCAAATTCAAATCGAGATTTGAAGCGTGTTGACAATTTATTTTGAGTCGAAATTTGAGACGAGCTCAACTTTAACGTTTTGAACCAAGCCGAACTTCCTAAAACTCAATCGACTCGGCTTATATCCATCCCTAGGCGCAAAATAGGTACGTTTGAAAAGTTGCATTAAACATATCAAGTGACACATGGCAAAAAATAGGTATCTTAAGGCCTATCCGTTTAAGAAATTACGCACAATTGAGATTTCAAAGACCAGCATTAATCCAGGGCGGAAATCTCGCGCCTCCCAAATGAATACTTCTACGTGGCTGCTATGATGCCTTTTAAATTGGGCAGTTGCCTTAGGGAACCGTGATTCGCAACTGCAATTTTTTGTTAGGGTTAGATACAGCAAACTCTATAAAGGGCTGACTAGATTGTTAATACACTGTTTGCAGATGTTTGCAATAAGATGATACGAATTGTTAATTCAGGGAAACTTATTGCTACATTAAAATTTTCAAATCTAAACGAAATTCATCAAACATCCGAATATGAGCACGACTCTTAAGAGGATCTTCAATTATATTTTGCGTTTTCTATCAGAAGCTAAAAGCATTGTGATGTCAATCCTTTATAAGAAGTTATATGAATTCGCCTTACAAGCTTCTATGACGCACAGCTTACGCAATACGTTCGGGTTTGACTTTTGCATATCATCTATTAGCTAGCAATTTATATAATGGTAGACAAAATTGACGTAAAGTCTATAGCTCTCTACCTGATTTGAGATTTCCGTTAAGTTTTTATTTGGAATGAGATGAATCTTAGTGACTTCAGTATCATTTAGCGAAATGAAGTATAAGTGCGCAAAGTACATTTGAAGCTGTAAACCGCTTACCATTAAAATCTCATGGATACTGTATATAAACCTAGTCATCGCTGAGTAACATTTAACTTATTTTGGATTTGTTTTAATTTGCCGTAGAAATCCTTACAAAATATTGTTAGATTGTTGTCAACTACATAATTATTATTTTTTTCGGGGCATTAAACTAATCTGTACTTTTTGTATAAATGGATAGCATTATTGAATCAGTAAATTGGAATCTTAATTCATTAATTCGTGGTGTAGCAGAGACAGCCCAATGATAATTTACTTGAATACATCTAACAATGGATCGAGAGTGCTCCGTTTCAGTAATTACTAAACCATTAAATAATCGTAAAGCAAATGCTTTGTAAATTTTTTATTATTCTAATTTTTATTACTATCGACCTTCTAGTAAATACTTAATGATTAGCGCGCTTTGTATACAGTAAAACTAGTTTTTATTCCCTATGAGGTGTCTATCAAATTGGTGTGTCGATCTCATATCTCGGTCCTATTAGAAGTCCGCTCATTATACTAAATGCCAGCTAAGAAGGTAGTAGATGGTGCTCGTGTTTGAGTCATATTTATACTGCTTAATTTTGAGATATTGAAATTTCACCAGCGTCGGTAGTGTATTTACTGTTCTTCCTGGTTATGTATATAAATAATGCAAATGGCTGACAACAAATTTTCAATTATGATTAACTATCTTCAGATTCAAACATTATTTCGTGGATGTATTATCTATTATACACACTGGGTGTCCAACTTGATTAGTAAAAGTGAAGCAACCTACGGCAATATTAGTTGTGGGCATAATAGTTTTTATTTACTCGTAATAAATTCGGCTTATTTTAATTTAAATAGTCTTTGATTAAAACGAATACAACTACTAAATTGAGAATAAACAATGTTACAGTGATGTATAGCAATTGGTTGCACAAATCGAAAAAGAAAGGCGATTAAATTACAATTTCATTCGTAAGTACAAATCCTCATTAATTTTTATTACAATAATTAAAAATCTACAAAGATTGAAGTTGTGATTGGGTGCAGTGTGTAGAGAGAATTGGACATCTTCAATTCATGCAAGAAATTGTATTAATCATTTTCTTGTGTATGATGATTATGATGCCGGAATCAATGTGCCACATTTGAAAGACACTGCAGTACTTTCTGTTTTCAAAAAATTTCTTTAAATTATCAAAAACAAAAATTGCAAGCACATATAAGGAAAGTAATAGTTTTAGATGAACTAACTTCAAGTTCATCTGTTGTTGAATCGTATCAGTCTTTGTACAAATAACAACTGGTGGTCATATTTGTTAATGTTCCACGTAAGAAACAAGAATGCAAGTAGTTCAAAGACGAAACATCTTAAGTTAAAGTAAAAACCCTAAATCAAAAGGCTCAAAAACAGGCTGAAAAGATTTCATCGCTAAAAGGATTTCTTTCATTATTAACAAGTTGAAAATGCAAGGCATTGTTGCAACGAACTTCCAAATGTAGACTTACTTTAAAACAAATTAAAGAAATTAAAATTATTATGTTGTAATAATTATAAGTATTCAGATAAAATACCAAAATTTATAAACAACAAAACAGACATTTTAATATATTTTATTTTATTGAATAAATATTGTAAAAGCTATATATTAGTTCTCATCAATAAGATAAGTTATTTTTTTTTATATGAATCTAATTATTTTCGGTAATCAAAATTTAAGTTTAAACAATGTCTATAATATTGGAATAGTTGGCACAAAATGCCATAAATTGTTCAAATATGTGTCGCATATTGATTTTAAACTTATTTAAAATTTTAATTATCTCTGTGGATTTTCCCGGGGGCTCGGCGTCCCCGTGGCCCGATTTTAACTGACATCAATACTTAAGCTCTGAGCACCGAGCTAAATCGATTGATGTATCACACATTGATGTCCGACCATTAAAAAGGCCACGGACACACAGACAGACAGACACACAGACAAATAGATTTCATAAACGAACGAAGTTCGTTGAAAACGAAAGGGCTACTAGAATGCCATCCTGCTTCATTAATTTCGAATCGTTTTAATGGAACTCAAAGAAATTATAAATAGCAGTTTGTTATAGCAATTAATATGTCAATATTTGAGTCGACCATTAACAAAATTAAATGACGATATTTTATTTTATATTTGCCGTTACTTGGTGAAGAAATTTTCAAATCTGTAAATTGTGCTAATTGTGTAAACATGCTGTTGACAGAATTCAACGAACATATAGTCATACTTATTCAGCACACTACACAAAATTTGTCAATATTATTAATGGAAAAGGTTTAATGGATACTACGGAAAGTATTTTTAAAATTGTATCAGAAGCAGAGCATCAATTTATTTTATTAATTTGAAATGTATTATATGTAGTTAATAAAAATTTTAATAAGATAATTTTGAATATTGTATTAAATAAGTATGCACTCGAAATATCCATATTTCCAAAGCATAATGAATGAAATTTTGTGAAAACTGGTTTTGAAGCACCACACAAATTATGATTAATAAGAGCCGTTACTGTTCGATATTTGAAAATAGGTTGTTTACCTATGGCAAGTTTTATACCAATGAACTTTTAAAAATCAATTAGTAAACAACATCAGTTAAATAATAGTTATTTATGTACCAAGTCAGTAAAGTGATTCTTTATTGAACGAGTGTGAGATTATGAGCCGAGAGAGCGAAGCGAGCTAGGCGAATAAAACGCGAGTTCAATAAAGACACTTTAGTAACGTGTGCATATAAACATTTATCGCCAACCGTTAAAATTTATAATTTACAAACAATGTAGATATTATAACATGATATTTTATTATGACAAAGTAAATATATATAAATAATAGCTAATACAAAATCAATCTACTAATTTTTTGTTATATTAAACGTGAACGTACACCCTGACGGATTATAGAAATTAATTCCAGAATGACAACTAGTTTTTTTAATGTCATACATCAGTCATTGGTATGTAGATTAATTTGCGGCAGGCAAAACGTTTGATTTTTACAGTAAGAAAAGTGTTTCTTTACTTCCGAAAATTGCTATGGTAATGTATGGTTATATTGACGGTTGACGATAAATTCTCGCTAGCTTCGCTCGCTCGGCTCATAATCTCAGACTCGTTCAATAAAGAATCACTTTACTGACTTGGTACATAAATAACTATTATTTAATTTAATGTCAAATATAAAAGTTCAATCATTAAAACATCAAGCACTTATTTAACTTTTATTGATTTTAAACTAGTATATAAGTTTAAATAAAACATTAATATGGAGCGATTGATAGGCAATTTTAAACATAACAAAATATCAAAATAATGATAAATTTATAGTTCATCTATGTGTATATCATCCTCAGAGGTATTTTCGTCTTCAGTTGAACTTTCAAATTCAACATTAATTACAATTTGTTCGACAAGTTGTTGAGCAATGCCATCCAATCTCCACATCCTTTCTTCTCCTCTAATTATATAGTTAATACAAATAACCCACTGTTTTTCACCTATGGATGCAATTCCTTCATCGAGGAGCACCTTTACATCGTTAATTCTAAAAGTGGAATTGTTAGAAGCTACATATTTTTTACTTGAACTCAAATCGGCTCAATTGGATTCAGATTGCAGTGGTACGGAGGTAACCTTAATACAATTCTGCCATAGCATTTCACAATTTCATCAACAACATAAAGCGTCGGATAAGCCAAAGAGTACTGCTTTACTACGGCCAATAATTCAACGTTTAATAGCCGATTGTTAGCTTGAATGTGTTTTGCATTCAACCAATCACAAATTTGTTGTTTTCGCCAGTTTATATTTGGAACCTTATCGGCATTGACGCTGTGATAAGGAGCACCATTACACTGTCATTATCAAGAAGAGGTAATACACCTTTCAAGTTGTATACATACACCTCACCTCTCCTAAAACGATAAATATAAATTTAGAGGCTTAAGTTGATCGTAGTTTTAATACACTACCGGTCTTTTTAGATTAAAAGTTTAAATAGGCACCATCTTCAAAGCCCTTATCACTACCCATGTGAGCAACAATTAACCTCTTGCCCTTGCCTGAGGGATCTCGTATGCCGGTCAATAAACCTCCGATTAATGCCTGCCTTGCTGTTTTTACAGTGGTGTCTTGCCATACCATGTTCTTTATATTTCCAGCATTCACCCATGTTTCATCGATATAATAAATTTTTTGCTTTCAGCTCTATACTTTTTAATTACGGTTACATATTTTCTTCGCCAGAGTACAATATCAGGTTTTCAATTAAAATTGTTTTTCGGCTACAGGCTACACTATCCATATTTATAACCCAATTATTGTGACATTAGGCGTATGGAGGCGACATTTGAAAGTAGATAATTTTAAGAGCGACAAAATTAGAAAGACAACTGACATACTTACAAACAAGTTCATGAAAGAATAAAAGCCCGAATTAAAATTTAAATGATCGTTGTTTTATGTACTTGACGTAAGTTTACAAGCTATTACTGAAAGATTTGAATTCCTCTCAGATTATTTAAAATATTTTAATTTTTCGTAAAGTACTGAGAATTTTCAGAAAAATCTTATAGAGAAGAGTTAAAATTGTTTAGAAATATAAGCTGTTTTAACGGATAAAATTAAAAATGAAGGAGATGACGAACAACCACAATAGAATCCACAGTTTTTGCAGTATTGAAATGTTAATGTATCAGCTTCACCTGATACTGTATAATATAGCATTATTGAAACAATGTAGACCATTTATTGCCTAGTTATACGAATACTTTCGACTATGCTGGTTACTGTATCATCTAATGTTAATTAAGAATTACACGCTCCACTATGTCGCGAAAACAACTTCAAAAGTTAGCTATCATTGCTGTTGAAGCTGATCTCCTAAGAAATGTGAATATAGAAAAACTATTCATGCAATTTTCTTAATCTAAAGTAAGAAAAATTATGTCGTGTCTTTAGTATATGAGAGTAAAATATTTTTTTATTATTTTACATTTTAAATTTCATTTCAATTACAATTAATAACTACCACAATGTAAGTACCTATATGTTTACTTTATGTTTCTTCCACATGTCCCACTACAGCATATGTACCAAGAAAATGCAATACAGGCAGTCTGGTGCCCGGTTCTCTACTCTCTGCTCCTTCCATCATCCGCCTTCCGCTTTCAACCTTCCGCCTTTTGCCTTCCACCTCCCAGCATCCAGCTTTCAGATTTCAGCTTCCACTTTTCAGCTTTCATCTTCCACATTCCACCTTCCACCTTCCACCATCCACTGTCCACTTTCCACTTCCCGTTTCACCTTCCACCTTCCACCTTTCACATTCCACCTTCCGCCTCTCTTCTACCATCTTCCGTCTTTTACTACTGACGTGACAGCTGCCACTAATAACTTGAGAACTGTCACTTTGATTCTTAAATTTGACAGCTGTCACTTTGACAGTCCTATATTTCAGCAGCTGTTACTTTGACAATACGTCATATTTACGTCACTTTGACAGTCTGCCATTTTTTCTTACGGCACTTTGACAATCCGTCATTTTTTCTCATGTCACGATTTTTTACTTAGTCTATATCTATTCGTTTCTGTGTCATCATGTATTTACATTCTCACATAGCTACATCACATAGTTCTTAGAAAAGGTTTTTATTAAAGCGGTGTTAGAACACAAACCGCTGCATACAAAGCGAATGCTTTATCCACTAAACCACAGAGTTAATAGTTATAATTACTTGTACATCACTTAGTGGTGTTAAATGTACAAATTCTATTTTATTAAAGATTAATTTAAAGCCTCCTAACACAAAATTTTATATACAGTCTTACCCTATATATTTTTATTAACGAGCACCACTGAGCCACGTCATTTCCAAAATGCACGCGCTAGGCGTCTCTATCGGTCAACAGATACTTTTAAACTGAACAATTTGAGGTTTCACTTTCTTTTCACTACCCCACAAATTTTTTTATCTTAATTGCGGACATTATATTCTGTCAATGGGTTACAGACACCATTCCTAACCATACCTAACCCTTTAATCTTTTAATATAGTGCCATCTAACAATAAAAAATGCTATAAAGAATTTGAATTTATTAAACGTGTCATGAAAACCTTCAGCAATAGGTAAAACAAACTTTATTAAGAAAATATTATAATTTTATTAAATATGCACTATTGGGCACTGTGATATGCAGAATGAGGAATATTCAATCTTCTAAATAATCGCGTGAGCGATTGTCTCACACCCACATACATCTTCTAGGAATTAGTTTGGATGACAAATAATTATTGTGAATAATGTAAAATAATCCGCATTACTGCTATAATTAGATAAACAATTACTCACACGAGTCTCGATTTCCAAAACGATGTTAACCCGCTTCTCATCTGTTGTACTTCCAGTTACATTTGTTATATCATATACAATTTTTTTGTAAAGATCTGAAAAGCATCTACAATTTAATACTCGCAAATTTAGTAGCTTGAAGCACTCATAATCATTCATAACAATAATATTTCGGTTTTCCTCAATTTTTAAATTAAACCAATTTTCGGTATCAGAATTGTTTTACCGCTAAATATATCATTGTTCGTCAATTAAAAAGTCTTTATCAAATAAACATTTTGCACGAGGCGTTACTCCATTTAATCTTATGTGCTACGAGTCTTGGGTAAATTGTCTAATTCTAATTCCACTTGAAAATTGCAGAACTTCTTTCATTCGAAGTAGTCCATTTTTACACCATAGTTTGCACACATTCAAGTACAGCTAACAACTTGGATGACAGACCAAAACCACCGTATAAAGCAAACGTAACTACCAGGAAGGGGTGGTGAGAATTTAGTTTAAAGTCACATAACGTACAGCTTATCTTACCAACTAATTCGTGGAGGTTAATTGCAGCACCATTACATAACTTCTAACGTCAACAGTAGTAAAATCCAGTTTTTTAACTGAATTGTCATTATCCGATAATATTTAATAGACTGATTCACAAGTTGCCACCTCTGTAACGAAGAATTCGCTTATTTTATACTGGAAGCCATATAGCTACAAACCTAGATGTAGCCGGAAGAAAAATAGATACCAAGCTAACTATCAGACGCGGAGAGTGGGGGGATTCGTCTACATACCAAAAATAACGGAAATAAATAAATACTAGTTTGAGCGTAAGGGAAGAAAACATAAGTAGTATCAGGCCGAGAAGCAAAACAAAAATTGGGGCCGAAATTAAGCGAAACAAGATCGAATCGAACGCTAACCAAAACCAAAATTGAAGCAAAAGTTAAACCAGCGTTACACAAAACAAAATCTGGGCACAAAAAAATTAACTAAAGCAAACTCGCCAAGACGTCAGAATATATTTACCGTGGTACCATAACTGTTACAGCGGTCTACGAACAAAAGCAGTTTATCTACAGACAAAGGCAATTGGTCTACAGAAAAAAAAACCCATTTGGCCTAAAGCTAAAAAAAAGTTAAAAAGACAATCTGATTAGAATGGGTACGCGCGCGAAAACTCACCAATTCACGTTAGACACCTTCTAGTATACGAACAGAAAAAAAACAAATTTGCATTGCTTTTGAAATACGGTGACGAATACTGTAGAAAATATTTTAACGTACAAGCTGCAGAATCAAATTCAACAATGGTTCACTAACACGAATTCGAACCGCAAACCTTCGCTTATCGAAACGCGCTTGAAACCGGAAAACCCGGGTTAGATCGGATAGTGCGCGACATTATTTCAACAAATCGTTACATTGGAACAATGGAGAACACCATTATACGTCATCGGAATGTTTATCAAATTACTGGATACCTAAAACAAGGTACAGACTATTTATTTTATCGAATACATTTTTGTTTGAAAACCAAAAGGGATTTGAGTTACAATTATGTTAAGCGGGTTTATACTAAACAGGTACACTATATAGGTTATTTAATGTAAATGAAATAACCAAATACCGGATACGGTTTTACTGCCGGAAATGAACGTAACAATTTCCAAGATGTGTACAAAAACCGGACCTACGCTCCAAACACTAGGCCAATGTCTAGACGTAAGCCTATTTTTTATACACTTACATCCTTTTGTTGGACAATGCAAAATTATGCTTCCGAAATGCTTCTATTTATTCGGAGAAACAATCAGGCCATAGCTTAATCCGTTTAGGAAAGTTGTTAATAGATTTATTCACACTGATTGTAGAATAACCAGGAGTAAGGAAGCTTTACACAGGAAAAGTTGGAACAATATCTTTTTGACATGGATCTAACACAAGATTTCACTCACACAATTAAGAAGAAGAAGATAGACGTGTATAGCTACTAATTACGATTTTTGCTAAAAGTTTCACTTCTAGGTTTTATCAGATAGTATCATTTGCCATTTGGCAGAAAGACCTTGGAGTTAAAAATTTCTATAAAGATCTAAACTTAAAATTTATTTCTAGTTTTGAAATAAATCTTTTAGCTCCTTTTACATTTTTCTCTCCTCATTCTACCTTTCACATTTTATTTTCCACATTTTTCTTCCACATTCTATCTTTCACATTTTACCTTCTACCTTCCACCTTACACACATTATTCGCAAATACAAGAAAGCTAAAGAACAATGGATTGAGAAAAAGTGTAAAGGGTTACAAACTAAGATGGAAATAGGAAAGACAGACAAAGCGTACAAACTAATTAGAATGAAATTTTAGAGATATAAAACCGTTTAGCAAAAATATATGGGGCGCGGAAGTAAACATCAATATAGAAAGTGTAGAGGAAGTGGTTACATGGCAAGAATATATAGGGAATTTAAATGCAAACAGGAACTAGAAGCACTATAACAGGAATCCGATTTAAATATGAGTTTGAATTAGCATTAAAGGCTCAGAAAAATAATAAGTCACCCGGAATAGATAAGGTGTAAGCAGATGCTCTAAACGCCGCTGAACAAGCAGTAACAGAACGTCTCTTTCAACTTGTAAGTTATAAGTATGAAACAGGCGGGATGATCAAAGATTCAAACGTAACTTATAGTCACTATACCAAAGAAAAGGTGCGGATATATGTGAAAACTTTCGACCATTAGGTTTGACAGCACACGCGTTAAAAATATTAACTAGAATTGTACGAAGACGAATGGAAAACGGGCCGAAGAAAAACTAAGAGAAGATAAATTTTGGTTGAGGCGAAACACGGGAACACGGTAGGACATTTTAGTTTTAAGGATGTGAATGAAGAATTCAATAGAAAGCGTGCATATAGGATTTGTATATCTGGAAAAAGCATTCGACAATGTTCGAAATATTCAAAAGGATTGGAATGAGTTATAGGGATAGACGAATAGTGCATAGTTCATACAAAATGCAAATATGTGGTATACAGTAAAACATGGAATAGATAGCATGATGCTAGTGCATGAAGGAATAGTGCGTAATGTATTAGAAGCAAAGAAAGGAAAAAGGAGAGTTAGAGGTAGATCTAGATTAGACTATTGCACACAGTAATGAAAGATGTAGGCTGTGGGAATTTCAGGAGAATGTGTAGGTTAACTCAGAATAGAAAACAATGGAGGTACGCGTCCAACCAATTCCAGTAGGGATGGACTCGGGCTCGGATTTCGGGCCGGCCTGGCAATCCGGGCCGGGCCGTTGACTACTTTTTTCGGGCCGGGCCCGGGCCGGGCCTATCTTTTTTCGGGTCGGGCCGGGCCAAACGATTCGGGCCGGCCCGAATTTTTCAAGCCGAAAAACGCATGAGTAGATATTCCACTGTCCTTTCACTTCTATCTCACATTGTGTTAGTAAACGTTCTTAATTATATTTTCACGTAGTGTCTTCATGAACCCATTAATAACACTTGACAACAAAATTTTAGTTTTTGTTTGATACAAGAACTGCAACAGCTAAAGCTTACAGTATTTTTGGCGCTAATTTCAAATATGTTAGTGGGGGTTTTCTATCGGGCATGGTTTTTTTTGTAATTTCAATTTAAAGAAAACCTTTGTTATACACAGATGTAATATTGGTACATTCCTAAAATTTGCTTCGTTTGGATTTTCTAGCGTATTCTGCTGCAGGTATTTCGGTCTTAATATTCCAGCAAAAGTCAGCTAGCATTCTGAGGCTCCACTTTCCTTGGTAACGTGTTTCCATGGAGAATATTTCCTGACAGAAGCCTTCACCATATTCGTCACTCACAGCTCTAAAATTGTTTGGAAAAAGGTCCAGATGTGAATCTAAAAAATTAATCTTTAGTGACATGTTACAGCCAAGTGTTTTATAGCTTTCCAGAAGCTCGGTTATCAGTTCTTTGTAGTTAGTTGCCTTGTAATTTCCAAGAAAGTTATTAACAATATTTTTAAAAGATTTCCAAGCAGCAAGTTCACAGTCATTCAAACTGCCTTCGAATCCATTATCATTCATTAGTTTTCTTATTTCCGGACCAACAAATATACCTTCTTTTATTTTCGCATCACTTAAATTGGGGAACTGAAATCCACTTCCCTCCCGATCCATTGCTTTAACAAAAATTTTTATAAGACCTAGCTTAATGTGTAGGGGGGGGGAGGTAAACTTTTTCAGGTTTTACTAATGCTGGACTCACAACGTTCTTCTCTCTCCAACAGTCAATGTTTCTCTTTTTGGCCACTGTTTCTTAAGATAATGATCTATTACTTTAAGATCTCCACAAACATGCCATGGATGTTTCTCGTACTGAATAATATCCAACACAAGTTTTATACTTTCATGTCTCCTTCATGATAGCTCCATGAACCAAAGGGACTGACGGGTATTTATTCCCAACATGAAGAAGAACCGCTTTTATACTACGTTTTGAAGAGTCTATAAAAAGACGCCATTCATCAGGATTGTGGGTATGTCAAAAAGCTTCCAGTAAAGATTCCATATCATTGCAGTAAACTAAGTCCGCACACTGTGAGAAAAAACATTCAAAGTCACACTGCCTGTCACGGAAACCACCTATTTTTGTGCTGCGTTGTAAAGGATTCCATCCTTCCAGTCGTGATGCTAGTATTTCAGCTCGATTCTTGGATAAATGTAGATCACGAATGAGATCATTTAGTTCAGACTGATTTATTAAGTGCGGTTCAGTATTTGTATTTTCTAAAAAGTCTGGGTCCCTTCTTTCTTTATCATCCGATAAATCTGTACAACCTTCAACAACATCGTCGTCTAATTCCCATGTTCTTGGTGCTACCGGAATTGGAAGCTGTGGACTGTGAGGCACTGGTCTTAAAGCGGAGGGAATATTAGGATATTTAACAGTGTGTCTAGTCTTAGCTGTTATCCCTGATATTTTCGTTAAACAAAAATAACAGTCTGTGGAGTGATCTTTAGGTTCTCGCCAAACCATCGGAACTGCAAATGTCATGTGACAGGATCCATTCAACCAACCAGTTAACAACGTTACACACGAATTACAACAACTATGAGGGGCCCAGGACTTATCCTGATCACCCAATTTACATTCAAAATATAATTCACACAATTTTGTTATCAATGGAGTTATATTTCTCCTCTGAAACTTTAGTGTTACCTCACCACAAATATTGCAGAAACAGTCTGGGTGGTTAATGCAACTACGTGGCATTATTGTTGAAAATTTCACTGTAATGAACACACAAACCCTTAACACAGATTATTTAAACAGTACAATACGGAAAATTAAATCACAAACTGATAGGAAAAGAATCGGTACCCGACGAATAAGCTGCAATATTCGAGAGCTCACATTAGACTAAATGGAGATATTTGTTAGTTGCGTTTGTTTGATTTATTTCAATGTAGACTGAGTCATCTAAGTCGTAAAAACTGGACAAAACTAAACACGCATAAAGTACGCGCACCTCAGTGTGATTAATCATGCAGGACATAATTGTTAGTTATGTGTCATTTGTAAATGATTTCATTAATGTGTTGTAATAATAAAATTATATTATTGTTTATCTTGGACATTAAGAACAAAAGTAAAAAGTTTAGTTTGAATAGCAAGATACATATTGAAAAAAAATCAGCTTATTATTATTAAACAAGCATAGTTAGTGCCCATGTTACGTTTGCGGGAAAATGTATAATAATGCCATTATCAAACTCATGCCATAAAAAAAGGATAAGGTAAATAAAATTTTATTGGTATATAAAAGGATCTACGTACTGATTTACACCTTTTGGTAATCATTTTTTAAAAAACCTTTCAATCTTAAACAATTAATTCATTTTACTTCTATTCTATCAGATAATATGTATTTCTAAAGAATAAAGTATCCTCTACATACCACAATTTTTAAATCTAACTTTTTTTTAGCAAACATTCGGTATACTATTTGACTTTCAGGTTGCTTAAGTTCTAATAACATTAGGTACCAATTTTCAATCGCTTGAGATATTAACCGATGAAGTTTGGTACCGTTTATACTACGACCTATAAACAATTTATTTAAATTTTAGCATTCAATAATTCACCAAAAGTGTTAAATCTTGAACTTTGGCACGATTTGTAAGTCGGTCAAATAAAAATTTAAAAGAACTAGAACAAAGACAGCCAAATTGTAGATCAAAGTTTAATTCCAAAAGTTTCAGTTTCTTAAAGTAAAAAAAGCTATTAAAATGCGTCTGTAAAAATTTCATAAACATTGAAAAATGCTAAACATTTTGTACTTTTGTTACACATTTCCAGGATTTTTCAAAGAATCAAAAATCAAATGAGATACTACGGTATGTTCCACAAGTATCTTGATTGTAACTCAAAATCATTATACTCTTAAACCAAACAAAAGAGTGATAGTTACTTGTTGAACACAACTAAAAAAAACATCTTCTCATTCACTGAATGAAAGTCGGGCCGGCCCGAAATTTCGGGTCGGCCCGGCCCGGCCCACCGGGCCGGGCTGTCAGTTTTCATTTCGGGCCGGACCTCGGGCCGGGCCGGTCACTTTTCTGCGTCGGGCCGGGCCGGGCTTATTAAAAGCCCGGCCCGGCCCGGCCCGAGACCATCCCTAAATTCCAGGACGGAAAACTTAAAGGTATAAAAAGTAATTATATTTAAACCTGATGATTATTGTAAGACTATTGTTTTGGTTAGTGTCTCAGTGGTGGAGGATCTCGATAGCTGGTAGGTTGCTTAATCCCCTTCGCGTGTTATTGAATATCGGTGAAATAGGGTTAGTTTTTAGAAAATAATAGAAACGAAAAAATGCAAAAGATATAAAGGAAAATGATTAGCACAAGGTCGTACTCTATTTAACCAGAAAAAGCATCTACTGTGTTTGAAGACAACAGACCTAGAAACAAGGAAAAATTACTGAAGGTATGTGTGTGTGGAACCTTAAGACTGGACGGCTGTGAAACGTGAACAGTAGGAGAAGCGGACAGGAGAAATATAGAAGTCTTTGAAATGGGCTGCTACAGACGCATGATAAATATATAATGGACAAAGTTAAAAATAAAGAGGTGCTGGAAATAGTAGGGGAAGAAGATGGAAAACGGTAAAAAAAAGGAAAGATAGGATGATAGGACTAACACATTATGGAATAAAGCGGCTTATATTAAAAGTAGAGAAAGGAAAAAGATAGGTAGATGTAGACTTAGATTAGAACATTGCACACATAGTAAAATATGTAGGCTGTGGTAACTTCAGGAAAATGTATAAGTTAGCTTAGAATAGAAAACCATGAAGGTACGCGTCTAACCACTTCCAACCAGCTCTAGGACTGAAGACCTAATGATTATGTTTTCTTCTTTTATTTTTTTAAAATTAATACGATAATTGTTCGTTATATAGAAAACTTTTTATTATTATCGAGCAAACGGTTTATTTAAATATTTTTCTTATTTAAGCTTTAATTGTGACCATAGTGAATTGTACAAACTAGTTACATAATTCGCTCTGGGCAGGAGAGGGGGAGGGTAACAAATTTTCTTTTCTTGTCCAGTGACACATCGAAAGCTAGCCGTATAAAAACATAGATTAATTAAGGGAACCTTGTAGCACCAATACTAAACCAGATGCCCCACGCCGCCAAATTTTATTCATTTCTAAATACTGTACTAGAACTGCATCTAAGGTCGCAACAATGTCTGCTTACACTTCATACAAGGTATCAAAGTAGTTTATTTCTCCAGAATTGTCCAAGTTAAAATGCGCATTCTATATAGTGTAACCTTTATAATTATTTACCTTCCTAAAAAATTAATGAGGTTAAAATTTTCTTGCTAAAATATATATGAACTGCACTCTTATCTCAAGGCCTACAGTGGGTTCTTTAAATTGTTATTCCTACTAGTAAAATCGAACTCGTTTTAATTATTTCAGACTTGTACAAAATTGAAGTCCCTAGATTAGTAACTAATGCAAGCAAAAAAATTTAGGTTAATGAAATTTCATGTGCTGCTTTAAAAAATGTTACAGTACAGTTTTAACTATTCAGCAAATTAAAATTTTACTATTATAAAAGGAATAAAATTGAAAATACCTGTTTACGTGTTTGGTATGTAGATACTTGTTGTCACCTGATTTAAGAAGTTGATATCGATGTTACCTAGCGGGCCTCAACCAGAACTTCTTATTATTGATCGACCAAGGACAAAATCTGTGAAGATAACAGCTTCAAAAGCACAATTGGACAGCGTGCTTGATTAACGGCTTTTTATAATTTACGATTACATCACCAAAACGCTCTTTTTGTTGATTCCATGCGAAATATCTTATTAAACTGTGGATTGGTTATACTGACAATTGTTAAAAATACTCTTCAGAAATGATGGCTGCATTGCAGGATACGTTCAGAATAATGTTTGCGTTGTTCCAAACTCAGGGGTTAGAATTCACCATGTGCGATTTCTATTAAAAACATATGTATTTCTGATTCTAAAGTGAATAAGCCAGGATCAAAATTATTTCCACGGGCTTCCGGGAAAAATTTAGTATTGCGTGCTTCTCGCAGTAAATTAATGTCACGTGAAATCGTAACTACATGCCACTTTCGTGAATCCGTAACTAAACGCTAAAGTGAAAAACCCTCATTAGATGTAACAATTTCAAATTAATAAAAGCGAAGTACACTTACCCACTATCGGCTTTGCACATTATTACAAAATGAATAATCTAAGTTATAAGCACTTAAATACTTGATGCTTTTCAGGCAAAGCTCAAGTTCACAATTAGCAAGACCCATTTTTGTGCAGTGCTTAAATCAAAGAGGAAGACAAAATTCGCGTATCTAACCAAGTAGATAATATCCCTCCTAAGCACAGACGATTTCTAAAATGTTGTTTTCAACCAAACACGTTCCTACGAGGTCTGTATGTATGTATGGTTGTCTATCTATCAGAATAAGTAGAATACATTACCTAACCAACAAAATTGGTAACAGAAAAATTTAAACTGTTACAATAGTTAATAGTTGCAACAAAACTTCAAATAAAACTATATTTCAATCGAAACACGAATTTTAGGAAAGCATTTCAATATAAATTAGGTACAGGTAAAGTATCTGTTGGTATATAATAAACAGAGAAAAGTATTAGTTAACGCTTTAGGTCGCTACAATTATGCACAATACATTAAACACAAAGGTTCGGGTTACACCTAAAAATATATTAGAGAAATGTTTTATTTTTGCCATTGCTTTTACCTACCCAACATACAGCGCGTGAAAATAATTTGCACCCGACTTTAGGAACGTTTACTACAGATGGTTATTAACTCTTTCCATTAGCCCAGTTAAAAGGTTTGCACGGTTTCATTATTCCTGAGTACATTATTTATACCTGTTAAAAATAAGACAGCACTCAAAACATGTGCTTCTTTATATAGAAATGTCACAATTGCTTAAGTACAAGGGAAAGAATTTCTTTCTCCTCTGATAAAGCTTTTTCATATCAAATCGATACTAATATTTTCCTTGTATAAATACAACTTAAATGTTGGGTATGGTTAGGATTGATAATTAAAACATCTTTATCTTTTCAGGTATTATCCTAGCAACGGTTTAAGGTTATATCAAAGATTTTGTACAGAGAGTATTTTCAGTTACATGAGCATCAATCTTCCACGCCCAATGTTAAAGCCCTAAAGCTGTTTATGGTTTGGAGAACTTGTTCGTTTTTATCTAGCAATACGCATCGTGAAATACGGTTTCAAATGTGATTAACAGCTCAGCAATATCACAGTGAAAATGTTGTCTGCAGTGCAATAAATCTGGAAAGCATTTCGTCTGTGAGGATTAACGTTCTATTGTTTTGCCAGTTATTTCGTTTATCTACAGTTCCCACTCCTATTGTTCAGAGGAGACAATTCGAAATTTATTAGGTACCATTAAAGCTTCACGCTTTCATAAAATAAACAATAATTGATAGCCGGCAATTAATCAAAGACGTAAAATTTTAAGGCGAAACACATTTAGAATAAAACAATGTTCTGCAGCTTACTATTAAGAATTCTACACCTTATTGGCGCAGTTCAAATTGACATGTTTCTTTATGTATTGGAAAATTAAACCATATTAGTTACAATCCGAAATAAAATCGTCAGAGTACAACAAACGGGGCGTCAACTAACAGAAAGCAGAAGTAATTGGATAAGCGTTATTTTATTTTTATATCAAGTTTCTTTTCAGAAACGCGTTTGTTACCGCTAGCAATACCTGAAGTATTCAAAATTTTACAATACTTTATGTTTTGCAAATAGGAAACTATGCATTCAAAAGGTTTTGATTGCAACACGTAATGTAGTCATTGTTACGGGTAAAATGAGCGTTACGTTAATAAATTTTGATTTGCCTAAAAGGGACTGTTCGGTCTCTTTGTCGCACGTTGCGTGGTTAATTTTAAGTTACTTCAAATTCGTAGTTGTAAATCTAATAGTAAAACTGTCATCCCTTGTTCCCTTATATCCTGCCATAAAAATTCCTTGTGCATGTGTGAATAAGTTGGACAGAGTAGTGAACAAACACTTTCTTATGGATATCGAAGCAGAACAGTCGTCTGTTTTTCGTTCGGTACCGTAAGCTAGTCAAGTGCCGCATACTTTATTTGTTAAACCCCTAAAAAACACAGTGCAAGTGCAACGTAACACAGACTCAATTTCGCATACAGTCCATTTAATTGAAGGAATAGGAAGTGCAGCGGAGGTAAGTCGATATATAAATTTATAAGACCCTCAGCGCAATAAACAAATTGGCCTTCATCGCCGGATTATTGATTACTTAATTAGTTCCTATCCTTTAAGCTCCTTATACTTAAATTTATAAAATTGTCGTAGTTTTTATTATGGTTAAACGTGTTACACAGAGAAGAACATCTTGCTTGCAAATTGAATGATAAAAACATCTGGTTATAACGGTAGATTTTACAATACATTCCTTATCCTTTGTGTCAAAGATTAGGGTCGATCGTCGGTGTCTTTGGGTAAACAATTTATGAAGGTTATTGCATTGTAAATCTTTACCTTATTTTTCGTGGTCAAGTTCGAGGGACTATCGGGTCATCAACTTGTTTAACAAAGGGGTTGAAATTTATTTGAAGCCTTAAAAGCTTTGTCGGACGAGCACTGTAGTTAGTTGCATTTTTATATTAATAATTTAATTTCGTAGATTAATTATTTGTAGCGTATTCGAGTTACGCATTGTTTTTATATTAATTTTTATTGTCGTTCATTAATCATTAATTAAATATGGTTATATCAATTGATAAAGCTATTCTTGAAGCTAAATTTGCAGTTAAAAGGTTGGATCATATATACAGTAAGATCAACCAACCGGAAAACGTATCGATTGCTTTAATTAGAGCGTCGATAAAAAGTGTCGAACAGATTGAAACGCTTTTCAAATCTTTTTGCAAGGATATTTTCTTTGATGAAGAAAGTGAACAATTGGATGAATTTTCTGCTCTTAGGGTGAAAATCGATGATTATCTATTAGATATTCGTATTATCGCTGAACAATGCGAATTAGATCGGGTAGAAAATAAGGTGGAAAATATGAATAATTCTTTTTCGCCAAATTGTAAGGTTCACTTGGAACGTCTTTCAGTCCCACGCTTCTCCGGACGCATTTCAGATTTTGAGAGTTATAATGCAATTTATAAGCGGTTGATTCATGATAATGTCAGTTTGTCACCCGTTGAAAAATTTTGCCATCTCGTTGATACACTAGATGAGTCGTCGCGTGCCTTAATAAAACACTTGCCATTAAATGATTATGCATACGAGGAAGCCTATAAAATCATTACTAATCGTTTTCAGTCCAAGAGGTTATTACTTTCAACATATTTTAATGCTCTTGAAAAATGCCCTAAGGTCAGTTCCTCAGACTCGCATGCGGAACTCCGGCAATTAATTAGTTGTTTTGATGAAAATATATTCGCGTTAAGGCAGATGGAAATAGATTTATTAGATTTCATGTTGTTTAATCTGTTATCGAAAAAATTAGATACAAACATTTTAAAGCGTTTCGAATTAGGAAATAATGACAAAATTCCCTCGTTCAAAGATTTAAGGTCGTACATTAAAAAACAATGTAAAGTGTTGGAAATAAATGACATTGCTTCAGGAACATGCTTAAAATCTCGAGATTCTGTTAAAGAAAGAGAAAAAGGAAGGTTTGTTAGCACTTCGGCTAAAACTTCTTTAGTTGGTACCACCAATGATGTTAAAAATTGTAGTTTCTGTCAAGCTGTGGTGCATCCTATTTATAGATGTAAGCAGTTTCTCGATAAAACCCCTCAAGAAAGATTTGAGGTGGTAAAGTTTAAAAATCTTTGTATCAAATGCTTAAATACTTCACATTCGATGAAAAATTGTACGTTAGATTGGTCGTGTAGGAAATGTCATCAGTCGCACAATTCGTTGCTTCACTTCGATAAACAAGAAAAATCGGTGTCGCCACGCCGACAAACCCATCGTCAAAGGTCAGCGTCTCCTCGGAGAGCGGCGCCTAGACTTACTTCAACTAGTAGACCTAGTGAAGACAATCTGTCGTCGTCGGTTGTGCATGAACAACCTATGACTAGTTCGTTGATTTCGACGTCATTAGAACACACAACCACGCTGTTAGCTACGGCAATGGTGTCGGTGCTTGATTATACAGGAACATTGCAATCTGTTCGTGTAATATTAGATAACGGATCCATGGAAAGTTTTATGACTGAAAGGTGCCGTCAGAAATTAGGTTTAAGGAATCGGAGAGCCAATGTCACTGTTCAAGGACTTGGCTTAAATTCGTTGTTGGTGTCTGGTGCACTATCGTGTGTAGTCAGCCCCTCGGGAGCACGGTCTCCAGCATATGGAATTGATCGTTATATTTTACCTAACATTTGTAATCAATTACCTTCGTCGTTGATAGGGGTCAATGAATGGTCGCATACTCGAGGTTTGGCCTTAGCTGATCCTCATTTTAATGTTCCTGGTAAAATTGACATGCTACTCGGAGCGGAAATCTTTGCTCAGGTTTTGTTGAACGAGTCTCGTTGGGGTGTCGCTAACGAGCCAGTTGCTATTAAAACAACCTTTCGTTGGGTTTTAACGGGAAAGGTCGTTTCCCCTAATAGTTCTATTACGTCGTTATGTGCTTTCGTTGAGCCCTTAGACAGTGACATTCGTCGATTTTGGGAATTAGAAAATATTCCCTTCAAAAAACATATTTCTCCTGAAGAAGAAAGGTGTGAAAATCAATTTGTGGAAAATTATAGATGTAACAAGGACGGTCGTTTTGTAGTGTCCTTGCCCTTTAAAATTTCGGAACCCTCATTCGTGGGTATGAGATCAATTTGTATTAAAAGATTTTTGTCGTTAGAACGTCGTTTGTTAAAAAATCCTGAATTGTATTCAGATTATAAAAAATTTATGGAGGATTATTTGACAAGCGGTCACATGGTTGAAGTGAAATCGCCTGAAAATTCGTCGGGTCATGAGAAAATGAATTACATTCCCATCATGCTGTACATAAGCGTGATAGCACTACCACCAAATTGTGTGTGGTTTTCGATGCTTCGTGTCAGGATCAATCTGGAAGGTCGTTAAATGATAGCTTGGCTATTGGCCCTGCTCTGCAAAAGGATATTGCAGTTTTGTTGTTGCATTTTCGTGTACATCCTATCGTAATTACAGCTGACATCAAACAAATGTATCGGCAGATTTTGGTTAAAGATGCTCATCGTGATTATCAACGTATCGTCTGGAGATTTTCTCCGTCAGATCCTATTATGGACTTTAAATTAAATACTGTAACTTATGGAGTCTCGTCGTCGTTTTTTTTGGCCTTGCGTACTGTTCAAGAATTGGCAAGGTTAGAGTCGATTAATTTTCCTTTCGCATCATCGGTATTGGCAGCGATACCTATGTTGATGACTTAGTCACTGGATGTAATTCGATTGAAGCTGCTAATCAATTAATTGGTGAATTGAATAGTATTTGCTCTAGTGGTGGTTTTCAATTAAGAAAATGGAGTAGTAATTGCCCGGAAGTGATGTCCAACTTGAGGGAGTCCCTGTCCAGTTCGGACGCAATTACATTTCAAGATAAAGATAGTGGTTCAATAAAAATTTTGGGCCTTTCGTGGCGTGCTCTTACAGATGCATTTCTATACAACTTAGACGTTGAAGAGCGCACTTGCACTAAGCGTAATATTTTGTTTCTTTTTATTTATAGGTATAAAACCCCGCCCACTCGCCGATTGAGCTCAGTCATCCTTTCTTTCTTTTTCTTGTTTTTTTTTTAGGTTACGTCAATGTACGTAGCAAACTCTATATCTACTTTTTAAATGTTTCAATAGCTTGTTTGAAACTCTTAATTTTCATAGAGTCATAGACATTCATTTTTTAAAAATTGGTATTGATGTTTTGAACAATAGGTAGAACCATTGATATTGTTACGTCGTCATCGAACAATTCGGTATTTTGTGACAATAAATACTTTGTGCGTGCATCCTACAGTTTGAGTGAAACATTTTATATACCGGCAATAACAGTGCATAAAGTGACAGTCGTACTCGAGCCTTTAGAGAAGCAAGTCGCCTTCGAACCCTTGAAAGGGACGGTCGTATTAGAGCTTTCAAAGCGAGACCGACACCCGGTCGAGCGTGTTACTGGTTCTCCGTAAAAGCTTTTGTGCGTGAAAGTGTCTATTGCCCCAGCGGCGCAGGACAAAGCTTTGTGCGTGAAAGTGTCTATTGCCCCAGCGGCGCAAGACTTAAGGTATTTATACCCTTCCTTAATTAGTTGGTAGTTGTCTTTTTTTGTTATCACATAACCGCTCCACCATTATCGTTATTGCTATAAAAGCAATTGGTCCTTCATTGTAATTTGCATATTTATATTTTTATCACACATTTATATCAACCTCCTTAATCACCATCAATCATTGGCCCTATAAGTCGATCCGGATTCATTAGTCCTGTGGTTACACATGTCCTAAATTAAATATTATTGTGCATTTCAGCGAGTTTTAATTAATTAATATTTCAGTTTTAAATTTGTGCTTAAAGCCCATATTTAGCGGGTTAAAATGTGTAAACATTATTTATACTGTCTTTAGATTAAATTAAGCGATTTCGCCGTAATTGAAACCAGCAAGCGTTTTAATTACAAAGAAATTCATAATATAAAATTTGTCAGTTTTCAGTTTTAAATTCATTTTAGCGGCATAAAACAGAAAGCAACCTGAAAACTATAAATCGCTTTATACTTCTTAAACAAGAAAGGTAAAGGGATTTGCTTTGTATTTAAAAGCTATTGCACGTTTTGTATTACAATATTGAAAATATCTGCAGAGGAATAAGGTTGTAAAGTTGCATCTTTCGGCAAATATGTTAAGCCACATGTTTTAAACGTTTCTGTGAGCTTTTGATGGTAAGCCGCTCGGGTTGTTAAGCGGTACATCTTATATTCACGCTTTTGTTTGACGAACCGTTAGTCATAAAACGTGATTTATTGGTTATACCCTATTTTACATTTTTCGTGCTTTGAACAACTCATAATATTTTAATATTTCTCAGTGCACATTTAGCTTTACCGTTTTACAACAGTTTATTGTAGTCCTTTCAGAATCTTTGAGAATGGCTCCAAAGAAAGCACATGTGGTAGAACTCCAATTACTGAAAACACGGATTTTAGAAATATTTGAGCTTTGTAATTCTATACAAAGTGACCCAAGTTTAAAGGCATTGTTCCTTATTCAAACAAGGGAATACATGACCTTTATGCAAATTTCAATACAATTTTAGTCGCTGTCTTGGCCTCATGTGACGAGGTAGACTCATTAACTTACAACGCTGTACGGAAGGAAGTAGATTCCGCTTATTTTTCATACTGCTGCATCTCGATACGATGCAAGAAATGAAAGCACCACAAATCATCGAAAATGCTCCAAGCAGCACGGTATCAAAATTGTTACCGTTAAAGCTCCAAATTTTAATAATGAGGTAACTGAATTTTCATCTTTCATCGATTTATTTGACAGCCTGGTCTATAATAACGCGTCGCTGTCCAATATCGAAAAATTAAATTATCTTATCAGTTGTTGTACCGGGGAGTCTTTAAGAATCGTTAAATCTGTACCCATTTCGGGGATAATTTTATTATTTCCTATAACGCCTTGCGTGAGAGATTTAGCAATCCGCGTTTATTGGCAACTTTGCATTGGAAAGCAATGAAAGACTTTCTACCTTTAAAATCAGAAGACCCTAAGAAACTTAGGGTACTTATTGATTGTTTTCGGAGAACCTTGCTGTTCTAACTAACTTAAAGTTTCCCACTGAACATTGGAACTTTATTCTGGTCGATTTGCTTTTAGAAAACTTGATCCGTTCACTAGAAAACGCTTCGAACTCCAATCGGATCCGAAGCAAATACCTAATTTCGAGGATTTGAGATATTTTTTAACCCAACAATGTGCAGCGTTGGAAACCTTTTCTTCAACCGCACCTGTTTCTTATTCGACGACTGTCCATACATCGCACACATCGGTGCCTAAGAAATCCTCAGCGTTTCAATTTAAACCAAAGGTTTCTTCTAACGTAGTTTCACTGGACACACCAAGTAGCTCCAGTGACTCAAATAATTCATTTTCGCACCATTGTCCTTCCTGCAAGGGCAATCACTTAATTTACAGATGTCAATCGTTTCTAAAGAAAACTCCGACAGAACGTTTCGACATTGTCAAACGCTTACGCCTTTGTTTAAATTGCTTACGAACAGACCATGCGTCCATGCAATGCAAATCTTATAATTCCTGTCGAACTTGCGCCAAGCCGCATCATACCTTGCTACATTTTGAATCGCAACCTGCTTCTAGCCGTTCAGCTGAACCGACCGCTACACATATGCATAAAAATGCCAATAGGACGCAGTCAGCCTCCTATTCCGGCAAATGTTTTGTCTTCACAGACGAATTCAAATCTTGGGGTTACTGTCTTACTCTCCACTGCTGTTGTGGAAGTTCAAGATCGTTCTGGTAGATACAAACCGATCAGGGTACTCTTAGATCCTGGTTCCCAAGCTAGCTTTATTCGAGACGATTGCGTGAGCAAACTTTGGCTTCCACGCATACGTTCTCAAGTTCCGATTTATGGACTTGGGCAGACAACTTCAGCAGTCAATAGAGGTGCCGTCAGCTGCACTATTCGCTCTATGTTAGACTCTGAAAATCTCTAGAAGTCACAACTTTTGTGCTTTCGTCAATATCTGGCAAATTACCTAGCGTTGAAGTTCCTAATAATTGGGAACACTTATGCGGCCTGCACTTTGCAGACCCGACCTGGAACTCTCCAGGAACTATTGACATGCTCCTTGGAGCAGATGTTTATCCGTTCATCATCAATGGCGGTGTTATACATGGCAAATTTCTTCAGCCTGCCGCCATAAATACAATTTTTGGTTGGACTATTATTGGTCCCACAAAAAGCTTGCAGTCTGATACTGTCCAAGCATTTTTTACTTCTGTAGAAGATCCTATCAACCAGACCCTAAGGCGGTTTTGGGAGATAGAAGAGTTGCCATCCACGCCTTATACTTCTCCAGAAGAAGAAAAGGCAGATTTGATTTTGAAAACACGTTTTCTCGTGACCCTAGCGGTCGTTTTATTGTTGCGTTACCGTTCAACGATACTTTGCCCGTTTTGATAATTGCTTTGAGATGGCTAAAAAGACTATTTTCGTTGGAGCGCAAATTACATGCTCAACCGGAGCTACGCGCCCAATACAACAATTTCATGCAGGACTATCTTGATGCGGGTCATATGGCATTACTCGATTCTCCGCCCGTTGGGAACGATAATTATTTTTACCCCATCACCCTGTGTTTAAAGAGGAAGGTCATACTTCTAAAATTCGTGTGGTTTTGACGCCTCTGCAAAGGCTAAAAACAACGTGTCACTTAATGACACTCAACTGGCTGGACCTAGTCTCCAAAACGACATTTCGTCAATCTTACTGAAATTTCGTACTCATCGTTTCGTTTTACTTGTGATGTTCGCCAAATGTATCGACAAATTTTGGTTACCGAAAACATCGAAAGTTTCAATTAATTGTTTGGCGGTTCTCCGCAGAAGAACCCATCCAGACATATCAGCTTAATACAGTGACCTACGGTATTAAGTCATCGCCTTATCTAGCATTAAAACTCTTCAGCAATTAGCCATTGACGAAGGCAAAGGTTTCCGTTAGCCGCTGACGCTATACGGTCAAATCTATATATTGATGATTTCGTCGCCGGTGGAGATTCTATACAATCGGCCCGCGAAATTAAAGATCAACTTATTCGACTTTTACATTTGGCTGGTTTTGAACTTCGAAAATGGAGTTCTAATTCAGTTTCTATTTTGGAAGGCATTCCGTCAGATTTTGCCAATATACTTCTCTCGATTTCGATTCGGACGAATCAATAAAAATATTAGGTCTTCAATGGTCACCTACAGAAGATATTTTCTCGTTTCGGGTTAAACCATTAAACCAAATATGTACAAAGCGCAACATACTTTCACAAGTTGCCAGAATATATGATCCATTAGGATTTTAGCCCCACTAACACTTTTGCAAAACGCCTAATCCAGCATCTGTGGATGTTAGGTTTAAATTGGGATGACATCCCACCAGCAGACATTTCGTCTCAATGGCAGCAATACCAAGAAGAGTTGCCGTTATTATCGTCATTAAAGTTACCACGTTGTTTACCCCCTTCGGATCCTTTTACTTGTCATTTGCATGGGTTTTGCGATGCTAGCGAGGTAGGGTATGCAGCGGTAGTGTATTTCAGTTCATAAATCAAACTACTGGAGAAATAACTGTACAATTTGTAACCGCTAAAACCAAAGTAGCTCCAATTAAGCGCATTTCAATTCCACGTTTGGAATTATGTGCCGCCGTTTTATTAACCGATTTACTTTCTTTTACCATTCGGTCTTATCAAGGCTTGATTGACATCTCCGATGTTTCAGCGTGGAGTGATTCTACGGTCGCTCTCACTTGGATACGTTCTCCACCTTTTCGTTGGAAAACTTTTGTGGCAAACCGTGTTAGCCACATTCAAGAAATCATTGCACCTAGCCGATGGTTTTATATTAAATCTTCGCATAATCCGGCTGATCCTGCATCTCGGGGATTAATGCCAAGCGCGGTTATTTCATGTTCGCTATGGTGGGCGGGGCCTGAATGGCTTCACTACCCTAGTGACTCGTGGCCGCCTCAACCAACATTGTCAACCTCAATTGCTGAGGTAACTACGGAAAAGAAGATCCTAACATTTGTCGCTCAAACAGATCCAAACGTCATTGACATTTTACTAAGTCGCTTTTCATCGTTATATAAAATCCAAGGCATCGTGGCTTACATTTATAGATTTTCTAAACCCATGGCTCAACGTCATACGGGTCCCTTAACAGACATTGAACTACACAATGCTCTCATGATTATCGTTCGGCATGTACAAAATGTTACATTTTTAAAGGAAATAGCTTCGATTAAGGCAAACCGTAAATTACCTAAAAGCTTGCGAAAACTTTCGCCATTTGTTGATCCACAAAACATCTTAAGAGTAGGTGGGCGCTTGACACATTCTTCGCTTTCCTATTCCGAAAAGTTTCCTGCGTTATTGCCTCAGCGGCACCGATTAACCGAACTTATCATTCTGTCAACTCATGAAAGGTATTGCCATCCCGGTGTTAATACCACAGCGTATCTTATCCAACAGAATTTCTGGATCCTTTCTATTAAACATTCAATCAGAAATTATTTATCATCCTGTCATAGATGTTTTCGTACCAAACCGGTCCTGGTAACTCCTCCTATGGGAGACCTACCGGCAGCACGTATTACCCAAATCAAACCGTTCAGTATTGTTGGTGTTGATTTTGCTGGCCCTCTTTAATAAAGGCTAACCGCCTGCGAGGCTCTAAAACTCTTAAGGCCTATATTTGTATTTTTGTTTGTTTTGCCACTAAGGCAGCACATATTGAACTTGTTTCGGATTTGTCGGCAGACGCGTTTCTTGCCGCTTTGCGACGATTTATAGCACGTCGAGGACGCTGTTCTCAAATATTTAGCGATTGCGGTACTAATTTTGTAGGTGCCTATCGTCAGCTTACGAGTTATCTGCATAGTGCAGTAACCTCAGAAAGGATAAAGTGGTCGTTTAATCCACCTAGCGCCCCTCACTTCGGTGGCTTGTGGGAAAGCGGTGTTAAGTCGGTAAAGACACACCTATCTCGCGTAATCGGCGAACAAAACTTACCTTTGAGGAACTGTACACAGTTCTTACACAAATTGAATCTGTGCTAAATTCAAGGCCACTCTGCGCTTTGAGTTCGGATCCAAATGACTTGCGTTGCCTAACACCAGGTCATTTCCTAACTATGGAGCCTCTTTCTGCACCACCAGATGAGGACCATTTAACCAACGTTGTACCATTAAAAAGCAGGTGGAAACTCCTGCAAAAACTCCACCAAGATTTTTGGGCTCGCTGGAGCCATGAGTACTCATACTCTGAACCAGAAGGTTAAATGGCACTCTAAGGTAGGTGTCCGACAAGTGGAAAAGGACACTATTGTCCTCGTCAAGGACGACCAGCTTTCTCCACTTCAATGGAAGTTTGGTCGTATTATTAATACTTTTCCCGGTGCGGACGGTATTATACGTGTCGCTGAAGTCAAAACGGCACATGGCACACTAAAACGACCTTTGGTCAAACTAGCGCCGCTACCGGTATTTTAATTTTATTTTTATGTTTAGATGTATATACACATTTTTTACATGTATAGTAGTATATTATTTTTACATATTTGCTTATTTACATATATATTTTTATTTTTGCATAGTTGGTAATATCGCTCGCTGTAGTGCACCACCCTATCTTTCGTTACCTCCTTTCCTAGCAAGGTCAAATCCCATGTGATTTCCTTCACCCAACCTACTTCCTCCTTTTCAAAATTCTATGAATTTGGTGGGCGGTATGTTACGTCGTCATCGAACAATTCGGTATTTTGTGACAATAAATACTTTGTGCGTGCATCCTACAGTTTGAGTGAAACATTTTATATACCGGCAATAACAGTGCATAAAGTTACAGTCGTACTCGAGCCTTTAGAGAAGCAAGTCGCCTTCGAACCCTTGAAAGGGACGGTCGTATTAGAGCTTTCAAAGCGAGACCGACACCCGGTCGAGCGTGTTACTGGTTCTCCGTAAAAGCTTTTGTGCGTGAAAGTGTCTATTGCCCCCAGCGGCGCAGGACAAAGCTTTGTGCGTGAAAGTGTCTATTGCCCCCAGCGGCGCAAGACTTAAGGTATTTATACCCTTCCTTAATTAGTTGGTAGTTGTCTTTTTTTGTTATCACATAACCGCTCCACCATTATCGTTATTGCTATAAAAGCAATTGGTCCTTCATTGTAATTTGCATATTTATATTTTTATCACACATTTATATCAACCTCCTTAATCACCATCAATCAGATATAGTCGTGTTACTTTCAGAAGATATCACTTTTGTGATTAAATCAAAAAGTTCTAAAGTTTTGGTAAGATTTTCTATAAAAATCCAATCTGTTTCGGAAATTTCCAAAAGGATAGCGGTTGCCCTCGAAGTTACCTTTCTGTCGTTTATAACATACGACACACCCATTCTTTCTTCAAGAAGCCTCTTTATCATGTGAAACGTTGAGTTCCATCTAGTTTTGATGAACTGAATTAATTTGTGTTCAGGAACACCATGCTCTTTTTGAAAATTCAAAAGAGCTGCTGATGAAACAGTACTGTGTTTAAAAAAGGCAACGACGGCACACATTTTTTTAATATAGATTGAATGTAATCACCTGATAGACCTTTGTTCAGGCATAGTTGTAATGCGTGCGCAAAGCACGTGACGCTTTCTTCAACATGTGGCTAAATTTTTACTGCATTTTTTAAAATTAGCAGCGTTATCCGTTACGACCGCAAGAACTTTGTTGTGAAAGCTGTATTCCTCTACAGTTTTTTCAATGATTGATGAAATGTTGCCGGCAGTGTGGCGTTCATAAATGGCATTTGTGCTTAGGGTGTAGTTAATTGGTTCCCAGTCACTATCTATTGCATGAAGAGTTAATGTTATGTATTGATCGTTATTTCGCGCTGTCCAGAGATCAGCAGTTAAAGAAACACTGGTCAATTTATTTATTACAACCTGAATCCTTTTTTTTTTCTGTTTCATATAGCAACATTAGTCGCGATTTAATAGTATTCCTGGAAGGTATTTTGATAAGGGGAAGGCTGGTTTGTATAAATTTTTGAATACCTGTTCCTACCACAAAAGAAAGAGGTAACGTCCTGGGCAATCATGTATGCAATAAACTCTGAAAACAGCTCCTGCCTATTTCTGTTCACTTTATTCGTAGAAAATACTTCTGAAATTTTTCTTTGTCGGGAAACTACGTCACTGAACGATGGGCTTGACACTTGGTAATCAGAGTCGGACTCTGAGCGACCGCCAGTCATATTTCTAGTGAAGCATTATCAGAAATTGTTGCAGGACTTCTGTAAACATTAAAAAACTGGAATTAATAAAAATCATCACTTGGTATATACGGCACGTCGCAGTGCTTTTGAAAGACGGCGATTTTAATAATTTATTGTTTTCAGATGCTTCTGAACAACTTGTCTTGCGAAAAAGATACAAAATCAAAATTCTAGAGCGATACCGTACTGTATATACTTTGTAACTTGTACTCGTATGGTATATCTTTACTGACAAAACACTAAATATACAATCGGTTAATAATATGTAAGGTATTATGTACCTGCTTCTAGATTGAGAGTGAGAGTAGGGAGACCTTGGGGAACCAGCAATGCACTCATTTGATTCTACGTCCGATTCTACAATGGCACTCGAATTATGTGAATATGAAACAATATTATGCTGGTGTTTATTTTTGGTATGATTCCACATGCAGGATGTACTTCTGTAATATTTAAGCTTTGTTTTACAAATGTTACATGTCACATATTTTCCATTGTCTGATTTAACGAAAAACTTCCAAATCTCGCTCCTAATGAACTTTTCAATCACAAACTAAAATAGAAAACACACTCTACAACATCTCAACTCAATCTCAACTCGACCTCAAGTAGCATTTGTTGTCGGATACATTATGATGTGAAAGAAGTGAATGTGAAGTTGAAATACATAAGGAAGGGTTGAAGGGGAAACTAGTCGACCAACAGGCGGCGGGTTTTATGAGTAATGCGGTTGGAATTTCCAACGATCTAGCTAGCGAAGAGCCAAAAGGATTTGATTTAACCTCTTCCTAGAAAAAACTTATAAAGTAACTTTAAAATTATGAGCTTGTACTTTAATAAGCAACAACTAAATTGTAAACTATCATAGTGAACCCACTCAGGTAATCGGAAATCGAACAGCTATTAATACAAGCGTTTCCTTACTATATTATTGTACACTCACGTAGGTAGTTGATTTTAATCTACTACGGAATCAAACTGAATGACATATACGTCAAGAATCATGATAGTCAATTAACACATCAGACGCGTACTATCATTGTTTCCTATTCTGAACTAACCTACAGATTTCCCTGAAATTTGCACAGTCTGCATCTATCACTATCTGATCTAGGTCTACATCCACCTCTTTGTTCCTATCTCTGCTTGTCATATATCCCATACTATTCCCCAAAAATGCCTTAGAACGTATTCTGCCCTTCTATTTCTCTTATCTTTTTCCCCAGATATCCTTGTTCCCCTACTATTTCTATAACCTATTTGTTATTATCTTTGTCTGTCCATGCTATCGTCCTCATACATCTGAAGCACAGCATTTCAAAAGGCTGCTACCGTTTTTTCTGTCTGCGTTTCAGACTACCCGTATTTCATAGGCATACTGTGCTGTGCTCCACACATATGCTTTCAACAATTTTCTTCTTGTTCTATGTTTGTTGTCTTTCCTCACAGGCGCTGTTCCTTCTTGTTAGATGCAGTTCAATCACCTTCTATTGTTTTACAATTATATACCCTATTTGTCCGACCTTCAGTGGTTGTGAAGGGAGGCGTCGCCGTGGATCAATGTAGTAAGCGTAAGACTACGGATCCCAAGGTCACAGGTTCAAATTCCGACACGGCCGACTGCTTGAAAAATGGCAGGTGAGCATTTTTCACAAATATTACGCCCTCGTTCGGATGAGAGGTTAAATGGAGGTCCCGTGTGTGAGTGTTGTCACGCACGTTAAAGATCCCTACCTTGCCTGGAACGGCAAGGGTTCGGCAAAATTCTAAATTTCCAGGCAACAAAAAACTCACCTCCTGGCCAATGTAGTACCTTCGGGTGGAGCATTGGAAATGTAAATGAACGGTTGTGAAGGGACAATGTAGTACCCTCTGGTGGAGCATTGGAAATATAAATGCACGGTTGTGAAGGGAGGCGTCGCCGTGGATCAATGTAGTAAGCGTAAGACTACGGATCCCAAGGTCCTGGGTTTATATCCCGACACGGCCGACTGCTTGAAAAATGACAGGTGAGCATTTTTCACAAAAATTACGCCCTCGTTCGGATGAGAGGTTAAATGGAGGTCCCGTGTGTGAGTGTTGTCACGCACGTTAAAGATCCCTACCTTGCCTGGAACTATAAGGGTTCGGCAAAATTCTAAATTTCCAGGCAACAAAAAACTCGCCTCCTGGCCAATGTACTACCTTCTGGTGGAGCATTGGAAATATAAATGCACGGTTGTGAAGGGAGGTAAGCAGCCTGTGGCTGTCAGGTTCCCACAACACTTAACCATATACCGATTTAATATATTTCCAATAAATCTTTTCGCACAGTCATCATTAGTTGCAGATATTTCGCAACCACCAACTAGTTGTTTATACTAATCATCAGATTTATCTGCGCTTATTTTTTCGTCATTAGGTTTTCCGTCTCAAAACTGGTTGAACACGTACCTGCACTTATTTATATTCTGAGCTAGCCTACCTAGTTCCCTGAAATTCTCACACAGCATGTGTATACAGCTCGTTCCCCTTCTATTGTTTTCTAATTTTATGCCCTATTTCACCGAGATTCAGTGAAGGGGGTTAAGCAACCTGTGGCTACCAAGATCCCCCAACACTTAGTTTGCCGAATTAATGGTTTTCCAGTAAATCCTTTCACACTAACATTATTCGAGAATATTGCCCAACCAATTCTTGTAGTTACTTATAATAATCATCATGTTTAAACAGTTATCTTTTCGTCATTAGTTTATCCATCTTGGGATTGGTTGGATGCGTACCTCCATTGATTTCTATTCTGGGCTAGCCTACACATCTCCCTGAAACCCCTACAGCCTACATCTTTTACTATCTGTGTGCAGTAGTCTAACCTGGGTCTGCCTCTTCTTCTCTTTTTTCCTATCTCTGCTTCTAATATATTCCGCACTATTCCCTCATGCCGTAGTATGTGGCCTATCATCTTATCTCTCCTATTTTTTACCGTTTTCCACATATTTCTTTCTTCCCCTACCATTTTTAGTACCTCTTTGTTCTTAACTTTGTATGTCCATGATATCTTCATCATAGGTCTGTAGCACCACATTATAAGGTTTCTACCTTTTTTTTGTCCGCTTCTCCTATTGTCCAGGCTTCACAGCCGTACAGTGCTGTGCTCCACACATATGTTTTAAGCAATCTTTTCCTTGTTTCTATGTTTGTGGTCTTTGAGCACAGTAGTTGCTTTTTCTTGTTAAATGTAGCACGACCTTGTGCTAATCTTTCTTTTATATCTTTTGTACTTTTCCCATCTTGTGTTCTTTGGCTTCCTAGGTAGCAGAAATCCTTAACCTCTTGTAAGTTCGTGTTACATACTTGTATTCTTGTTTTTGATTTATTTTCCCCACCTTTGCATACTAGAACCCGGCGCCTTACCATTTTTTAGACTCTTTAATGCTAATTCAAACTCATCGCTAAGTATAGGATATCCCAAGTCATCATTTTCAATGTCTGATTCCTGTTCTAATGCAGTTAGTTCCTCTCCTGCATATAAATTCCCTATATATTCTTGCCATCTACCCACTTTCTCTACATTTTCTATGATGACGTTTCCTTGTGCGTCCCTTATATTTTTGCTATACGGTTTTATATCCCTAAAATTCATTCTAATTAATTTGTATGCTTCGTCTGTCTTTCCTATTTCCATCTTCGTTTGTACCTCTTTGCACTTTTCATCAATCCATTGTTCTTTAGCTTTCCTGCATTTTCGAATAATTTCCCATTTTATGGCTTTGTATCTCTGTTTTCCTGTTTCGTCTGATTTATTTTGTATTTTCGTCTTTCTTCTATTAAATTCAGGATATCCTTTGTTATCCATGGTTTCTTATTTTCTTTTGTGTATACCCCAGAATATCTCTGGCCGCCATGTCTAGGCTGGATTTAATGTTATTCCATTCTGTTTCTACTTCCTTAGTATCAGATATTTTCCGATATCTTTGAGCAATTCATTTGACTTTTTTTCGAATCTTTCTTGAATATCTTTATCTTTTAGTTTCTCTAAGTCCAAGTGGCTTTTTCCGTTTCTTTTTTTCACATTCTTAAATTTAAGTGCGGCCTTCATAATTACGATGTTGTGGTCAGTATCTATATCTGCTTCTGGGTAGCTTCTACAGTCTTTTACTTGATTCCTAAACCGTTGTCTAACAAAAATGTAATCTATTTGATATCTTCCTATATCTCCTGGCATCTTCCACGTATATCGTCTTCTAGCATGATGTTGAAATAACGTGTTTGTGATGATTAAATTGTTCTTGTCGCAAAATTATATCAGCCAATTTCCCCTGTCGTTTCTCGTGCCTAAACCAAATAAACCTACTACCGCTCCTTCCCTACCCTCACCACGGCATTAAAATCCCCCGTAATTATTAAGTTTTCATGCCCTTTTACGTATCTTAATATGTCTTCGATATCTTTGTAGATGGCTTCTACCTCTTCGTCACTGTAGCTAGAGGTGGGCATGTATACTTGTATTATTACTGTGTTTACCGGTTTAGATTCTAATCTAACCATGAGTACTCTTTCGTTCTTTTGTAAGTAATTTTCTACACAGTATCCTATCTTTTTCCGCATAACTATCCCCACATCCAAATTTCCTTCCTCTGCCCCTGTATGAATTACCCTGAAGTCTCCACTCTAAAAATCCCCCGCTTGTGGCCACCGAACTTCGCTAATCCCTACTATGTCTAGTGATAACCTATTCATTTCGATTTTTAGGTTCTCCAGCTTACCTACTTGCTTCATACTTCTAATTAACAATTAACACAATAAAAAATTAATCTTCCAATTGATTCAAGTCAGTTAATCAAATAACAGTGATTATAGGTGTTGTTGGATGTATTTCCAATTTATATGACAAAAATATATCGTTTGTATTTTTGTATACAAGTCCGGTTCCTGTACACAGGTCAGAGCACCCTTAAGTTTTCTTAGTTCTTGGAAGGCTTAGTTTAAAGTAGAATCGTACGTTGCTCCTTTTAGGATGAATCTTTTACAACATGTGTGTCTTTGTACTTTTATATTTTTAATTTTACTAGAACTTTCGTTCTGTAAGGACTTGTTTCTTAATAAAAATAAAAACAAACCATTTTTCTTTTAACTGTATTTTATTTACCCATAATTTCTAATAGATGTATCAATTGATCGACTAATCGATTATTCGAATATTCGGTTAATTGAATATTCGATTTGTTAATTTTTAAAAACTGAGATTTTCGATTAATCGATTAATCGAATAATCGATTAATCGAATTTCATTACCAGCACTAAGTATGACACATCACTATTTGTCAAATATCGTATTCAGCATATTTTTGTGTATTCCTTATATGCAGGTTCATCTGTACATATTCGTTGAGTAGCGCAAAGACGGATTTCCGTTGACACAAGAGTGAAGGGCAAAACTGAAGTAATAAGCTGGAATTACTTTATTGTTTAAAGTGTTCGTTTCTGAATTAGAATAAAGTAACTTCTGTTGATGACCTTCATTAGTACTTGTGCTTAAAAAAATTAAGGAGAACCATCACATTGACAGAGTAAGTGTATGCATTGAAGTCAAATTGAACAATAAATGAACTAGTATGATTTTAGTGTAAAAGAGAGCATAACTTAGTGTCTCGTCTTAAACTAAAACTAAATTTCTACAGAGCAATAGCAATATTAAAATCGTAAAAGTTAGTGGTTTCTAATTATTTTACAATGGCAATTTTACATAAGTTTGCTCGTTTTTACAAAACCTCTTCCAATATACAGCTCGAGTACAATACAAGCTTATATGGTTCTGAAAATATAAGAAAACACATTTTGGATACAGTATATATGACTTTCCAAACACCGCCGTATCTAATTACTGGATGCTATTTACATTGGAACGGCGTTAAAGCACTTACAACGAGAACTGGTTATGAGATCACTTGATGAAGCTCTATAGAAAAGTCAAGGAAGACCCTCTACCCTTCATAAAATTCCTTTGATGTCTGTATTGATCCATGTATATCCTTTCTGTATGCGTAGATATCCAGACCAGCATTAAATATTTAAGCATTGATTTTGTAGCTTAAGGTCAGATTACAGCTAAATTCCGATTAAAATGATATTATTAAGAATAATTATTTAAATTGTAAAAAAGATTCCTTTTATTTGGAGATTGAATGTGTAAAATGGAATATTTAATAAATTCTAATGTGTATCGACTTTGATTTTCGTTTAATATAAGTTGTATGGTAGACCGATTTCAGTTGAAACAAAGTTCAGTTAAAATATTGCTTATAATTCAAAACTATAATCCGTTCCACGAGGGAATAAAGTAGACGACAAGTCGTATTTAGAGCTATTTACACCACTAGAATATCATTGAGTGGGAAATTCAAAATAGTTACTTAACCTTATTTACTGAAAATTCCACATTACTAAACAAAAAAAAAACATTATTTATAAAAAAATTTTAATAGTAACTATACATAAAACACATTTTTTAACAATATCACACCCTTTAAGAAATTTTCCACTACATTTATAGTAACTAATTCAATGGCATAAGACATGTCTATATATAGAATCATGGTGCATGTAATTTAACGAAAAAGATGTAGGCATTACTGTTACTGTATAAGCACTTTATAACGGAACCACATCATCATCACTTGAATCACTACCTGAATTCGAATCCACACATATCAATATTTTTTCCATGCCAAATTACAAAACTGTTTTTTCTTTCTTTCCGATAACATGCTCGACACAACTTATACACACAGTAGAAGCTACTCCTGTAATCGCATCTTTAAACAGAGTTTTTACATCATATAATTTGAATGTGGTGTTATGTGAAACAATATATTTTTTAATGTTAGCCCATATCAATTATAAAGTATTTCAACTGCAATTGTAGGGGTGGTAATTGCATTTCTATTCATCCGCCAATTCAGCAGCAGTAACATATGTTGCGAGATGTATTTCGCATGGCTGCGGTTCTCTGAACTCGTGTGAATTTATACAAATATTATTTTTCGCCGTGCCTATCTATAGTTTCTCTGAATTTAATACAAAGGGTGAAAAATATTGATAGCCATTAACCTTTGTGTTAAACATATTAGGTGCTTTCGTGTTTATTTTTGTATCCTAAGTTAATATTGCGTTGAAATAGTCACGTTATTAGATACAAACTTCCACGTCCTCTAAATTTCACATAGTGTTTATATTATATGCCAAAAGCTCTTTTCTCTAATTTAAGTTAATAAATTCTTTTCTACTACCTAATGTTGATTTACGTAACACACTGACGTTACAAAATTTATTCAACCCGAACTAAATTGCGGTAAAACACTCATCGCATGTGACATGATATATTTGTTTGGAAATGATAATATTCATAGTCTTGGCCAAATGTTAAGAAATTTGCGTTTTCTGAAATAAATCGCAGTCTAGCAAAATTTTCTAATTTAGCGACACATTTTAGAAAAATATTAGAAATACTACAAGCACCGGAATCAATTCCCTGTCTCAAAAATGTTCTCTCGCACTGAAGGTGTATTCTTAATTTTGAATATAAATCTTATACCTAGGATTGTGTTGAATGCCCTTTCTAAACAACACACCATTGAAGAAAATAAAGAAATCTTAAACCATAGAATCAGTTTCGTCTGTCAAATGTAATTGGGTTACCTAACAACCTTTGTCGTCCTTTAAAGACCAAAGTGTATCCTTAAGATTATTCATTTTTGTTCTACAGATTTCTGAATGCTTTACTAACGCCAATTTTATCTTGAATTGTTATGCAATTTAAATTCTTCATTCACCGCCTCAACGATACTTCGATAATGTTTCAGCAATCTTATTCTTAGATTCACGAAAATGTTCTATTAAGCCCCGCTCCTTCATTTTTCGTGAAATGCATAAAATATAGGATAATAATTACAGTAAAAAACATTTTCATTTCTTAAATGAATCTCGCACACATGCTAGTTAATAAGCCCGGATAATTTGAAAAAATACTATTACGCTCAATGAATAATTTTTTGAATTAAACTTTTTGCTCCTGAGTAAAACGACGCGATTCTACTTGTTACTTCTATAATTTTACCTTCAGAATAAAAGATCCTGCTTTTAGTCTTGTAATTTTTGCGTTACTTCTGTAACTAAAATGTGTACCGCTGGATTCGTTTCACCTACATGCTCTATTTCTTATAGATTTCCTGAAAAAAATTTTCTAACCACATTTTATTAGAAATCTATTGTGACATATGTATCCTATTAAAACGTTCCCTAACAAATCAGGTACCATCGAAAATGAATAATCAAGTTCCTCATTCCGCATTCGTATTATTAAACAAATCTGTTCCAGCTTAATGTTCTTGTGGTATTCTACTTGCCTAGGGCCACCTTGCTAATGCTTCGTAGTAACACAGATGGCATTTTTTACAAGTTACAATATTAATATGAACTTATTGTACATTAACATTAAAGGCATGGCACACACAGGAAATTTTTTCAAGCGTTTTTGGGTGTTTAATTAAATTGCAAATGTTTTTAACACAAAAACTGAAAATACTTTAGTTTGTACAGTTGCAGAACGGGTTTTTATGTTGCAGTTATACGATGGTGTTGTTAGTTGAAATGGTGGTTCATGTATGTAACCATGAATGCAATGCGATGCCTAGTGACGGTTATTGCAGTCGGCTTTCCGCAAGATGGCGTCCTTGGTTAATAGAAATTGAAGCGAGATGATAGCGGAATGTTCCCAATTTTGACGTGCTTGTCGGCGTCGCGTGCTCTAAGAGGTAGTCCTGATAGTTTCGGAGGTGGATTGGTCGAAGTTATGGTAGAATCCTCTCCATAGCGTTATGAGGGTTCACTTCATTTTATTCCGCTAGTTTTGGCGATCACAACGAGATAACCTGAAGGAATACTTTTAGTACACAACGAGACTAGTAACTTCTGTCTTGCACTATTATTAAGTTCTGTCCAAGAAGTTTGGTGGCTTTGTTAAAAGGAGAACAAATAAAAAGTAATTTAATCTAGCGTTTGGAGCTCCTTATATATTGAGACGATTTAGATGATTCTGTGTATTTTGAGGGGTTCTGGATGAGTCCACCATTGGTTGGAAAGTGTTTTAAGCGTGCATCCTATTTATGGGCATGCTGCGTGCTTAGTGGTCGGTTAGGAGTATAGTTAGTTGCATACCCCTACGCTTTCATTGCCCCACAGTGTTCCTGAATAGTACCTGTGGAACTATTAAATTTACTTTGCCCTACATTTGTAATAACTTTCAAGTTCCCGCTATTTGGAAAACACGAGTCAACTAATTTTTTGCCTCGACATTTCCACAAACAACTGCGTCAACAGCAGGTACCAGAAGAGCGTGTTTAATACTTTATTGAGTCTCATTTTCTTCTAACCACTCAGTAAAATCTGAATTAAAATTTCTATAAACTGCCATGAGATTTAAACTAATGACTTACTTTCCGAACAGCTTTTATCACGACGAAGTTATTCGCAATTTTTCCTACGCCCACTATTTGGTTTGAGCTATAAATCCGAGCGGTACTATCCAACAAAAAGTGTTTTGTCGATCACTAACATTAAATTAACAACTGCTCCGATTATTAGGAATTTTTTAATACATAGCATCAATTCCGCATAAATGTTTTCCTATCTCACAATAGTAGATAACTCTAAATTTAAATTTGCTCAAAAATGATTTAGTAAGTCAATTAACTCACGTTTCGAAAAAGGTTGCCTCAAGTATTTGGTTTCTCTAATAACACACAGAGAATAATTTACTCTAGATGCTGTATCGTGAATCTATATCTAGCTTTACACAGTGCCCATTTTCTCTGCTACACTTCAGTAGCGTAATAAAAATTGATGTTTAAAAGTTTGAAACGACAAAGGATCCTTTAGTTTTGCCCAATTAGAGTTGAAACTTTTAAGCAATTTACTCTAAAAAATTTGCGTTTTAGTAGAGTATTCTATTCTTGTCTGATACGATATATAACATTACCCCTACGTGTGATTTTCTAATGCTTCACCCGAAGGTACTACATTGGCCAGGAAACGAGTTTTTTTTACCTGAAAAATTTTGAATTTTGCGAACCCTTGCTGTTCCAAGCAAGGTAGGGATCTTTAACGTGCGTGACAACACTCACACACGGGACCTACATTTTTCCTCTCATCCGAACGAGGGCCTATTTTTGTGAAAAATGCTCGCCCAACATTTTTCAAGCGAACCGTGTCGGGATTCGAAACCGGGACCTTGGGCGTAGTAGTCACACGCATACCAACTACGCCACGGAGCTGCCTCATATAACATTACCGCCGGATGTATAAAAATGAAAGCGATAAAGCTAGTAAACGAATTACGATGCAATTAAAAGCTACAAGTGTATATTCCAAGAACTGAGAAAGCTGTTTATAGAAGACACGAATACGTTCTAGCATATTCTGAAATAGCATCAAAGGTAAAACATAAACTGTGTGATCCGATAGGAGATCAGTCTGTATCTTAATGCCCAAATTGTACAAAATTAATTGCTTGCTTGTATTAAAAAGATACCCTTAGTGTCTGTATAAATTATTATATAAGTTAGTCGAGTAGTGCTGTGTTAATAAATTAATAGTGCATCAATCAAATACAACATATGCAGTTGAATCAGTAATAAATATAATGATTGTGCTTTAAACAAGAATGTAGTAATTATTGTTTGTAATTATCATCAGTGATCACTGTATCGGCATTTCAGTAGATTAAGGATTCTCTGTAAATATTTGTAATAAATTATACTTGAACTGAGCAATATGTAGAAATGTAAATTAAAGTACGTTACAGTACTGTCAAGAATATAGCAGTTGTGGATTTCTATGTTCAGTTAATACAAGTCAAAAGATATGCGATTCTTTTTGCATACCTGTTACTCGTAGCCAAGAACAAACCATAGAGTTGGACAGTGAGGTCTTCTACTTTTAGATGGTGTTCAAGTCAGTACTAGATAAGAGAAAGTAAATAAAAATTCTGCAAAATTGGACGAAAACGCCGTAACCTTTACAGAGAAACAGCGGGAAAATCCTGCCAGTTTTACAGAAAATCTAAATAAAACAGGTGCGGTTGAACAAAAATTAATAGGGAACTGCCTACAAAAGAAAATGCAAAATCCACGAAGAGACTGGAAGCGAAATTTTCCTAAATGATTTATTGGAAAAAGAATGCCTATCAATTGGCGAGCTTTGTGCCTGCACTTCATCGGAGGGAAGGTTAGGTAATATTTGTAGAACGTTGCCTAGGTTAATTGGTCGGCAACAGTAAACGAATTACAAGTAATAATTCAAAACGAAATTATAACCTTATCTCAGGAATGACTGCAGAATGCAGTCAACTGCTTCATAAAAAGAATTGCTCTTTGCCAGATGGTTAATGGATAACTATTTCAACATTTTATATGATCTGTAGAACTTTTTTATTTTTTAAACCGTGTACATAGTATTTTAAGAATGGAAAGTAAAGTTCGTTTATTCGAATACCTTTGTAAAATCATCCTATGAGACGTCACGTTCTTGATAAAATCAAATTCAAAATAAAAGTTCCTATTAATTGACAGCTACCATAGCCCATAGTGTCATTTAAAAAGCACACGCGGTTGCATTAATTAGAAAAAATACCCTCAGATTGTAGGCTGAGCGATACGATTGACAAATGTAAATATTTGTTTTTATATCATACTCGTTGTGACAATATGACACTTTTTGCGGTGCTGCAAGCACACCCAGTATAAAGTCCTCTAGAACTAGGTTATATATTACTGTTCTTAGAGTGTAGGATAATCCTCACATTCTGCATGGATATATGGATATCCTAACTGAACTTATATTATTTAAATCATGCTACACTGACGAAATAAAGTTGTTGAACGTAATAAATGTAAATAAACTAAAAAAACATTTGACAGTGCTGTTGCTATAAATTTCTGTAAATTAAATTTTCGTTATATAGTCTTTTCACATTTATTATACCAGAGTAGAAGCTATGTCAAAACCTTCTCGGTCGATGCTTCAATTGAGAGTGACAGAATTTTTTAAAATTTCAATTTTGTTTCTTTCTACGTTTTGTTCTTTCAAATTTATTTTAGTAGGTAAAAGGAATAACAGCGGAAAGCAATGAAAAGTAAAGCATTTGTTCACATTAGGACTCGAATTGTAGAACATAGCGGCTATTAAAGAGAATTTTGTACAGAAAATAGCTCATAAACGACAACGACAGCACCTGGTTTCTATATAATTCTCTTTATGTCTGTACTAAATTTCTTATTGTATTTTCCTCTTGTAGTTCTTCTTATTTTACTACGCACTAACAAGGAATTTTCTGTTTCAGTTTGTTCTCGGATCTTCGAAATCTCTCAGGGACGACGTTAATGAATCTTTTAGCTGCCCTTTTTATGACCCAGCTTTTATACGTCATAGGCGTTGGAGGAGTATCGGTAAGTATAATGAAAATTGTAATTTATTTTATAGCTTTCTCGGGTTGTAGAAAGTTTGTATCGGCAGTATAAAGTCGCTAAAAGTTGTAATCCGAACAATCTTTGTTTCATAGGAAATTAAATGGTATTAAACTCTCCCTTCTGGATAACTCCATTTTAACTTTTTTTATTTTTTTTCTTAGAATTCAGTTAGACCTTACTTAAATACAGCTTTTAAGCTATAAACTGCAGTGCATAAAACATAAGATCTTCCACAACAATTAAGTTCATTTGCAATTAGCTAGGTTTCTTCTTATTCCCAAAAACAAAAAGCTTGGCAAGAGTTGCAAAGTTACTTTCTCTAATTTTAAAGGAGCATTAAAATAATCTCCTTTACTTTCAAAATTAAACGTTTCAAATATTTCTAGCTATTTGGTTTATTGGTTTTGCTGAAATGGATTCTCAGACTTACTAAAAAATTTTTAAACGTAGGTCCTGACCTATTTCTAAATAAATAAAATGGCAGACGGTAGTGCAACCTACATATAGTGATTGGAAATTTTTGTAAATAATATATAAGATAAAGGCAAACCTTCTGCATATTTTACTGACAGAAGCCTAAAATAAGCTTGGGGTTTTCGTAGGATTGAATGATTTAATATTTGCTTTTGTGCTCCACCTAAACTGTCAATCAAACTGTTACAGAAGTAGAAAACAGGCTTTAAAATAAATATGTCAAAGAAAATCCTCCAGTATTTAGTGTTTCGCCTGTGTCCTTGTTATTCTTGGTAATATGTAAAAAGATTGTGCGCTTCCTTAGTACGAATTCAAACCTAAATCTGATAGTAGCCATTAGAGCTTAGTTCGGCATGCTTGATAAGTTAGTGTTTTGTCAGTAGGGATATGGTAGAAGTCTAAAGCCTTCGACAAATGACGTAATCGACAGATCTGGTAGCTTGATGTGGTTTTAAGAAAATCAGAATCGTTGGTCATTAAACATAGTTTGTAACTCATTTAAAATGGTATAAATCAGGGGAATTAAATATAGAAGAAATAACTTGCCTTAAGTACTGATAAAATTTTTGAAAATTAATGTTACAGTACAAATATGTGTTTTTTCGTAATTGACTTAAACAGGTAGATACTGAAAATGATACATAACTCTGAGAAAGCCTTACCCACATATTTTCACAAATAATGCTAAAATTAATATAAATATATAAATGTGTTGTAAAAGTCGTTTAGGTTTGCAAATATCAAATCCCCTAACTAAATATCAGAACATCGCGTTCTAAGGAAACTTCCTAATACTACTAAAAATCATCCCTATATAAGTATGAGGAACATTCGGGAATAAACAGAAATATCAAATCATCTTAAATGGAAAATTGACACAGAAATGTTTTTAAATTGCACAAATTTTAAATTTGTTATATATAGTAACATTTTTCTACAAATTTTAGTTCTAGAGAAAAACTTTTAACTTGGATCAACACTTTACTTCACTTAAAAATGGAAACCCTTCCCCCTATATTTTCCGTGTTTGCAAGTTAACGTTTTTCAAATGCCAAAGGCTTAGACTTCATTTCATTTTTATTTTCATCATAAAAATGTAAAACTGTGGTGGTGGTTTTTGATAATGTAGTTTCCCGCTGCGGAAACATAAATGCCTTTTATAAGAAAAATTAGATCATAGAAGATTCCAACCCATAATCAATTATAAATAGAGACCCACATATAAATAATATTGTTAGTTCAGTTACCATGGTCGGCTGTAGAGTGACATTGCTAGATTTGTCCAATTTAAATCTATTCTCAGTGAAAGAAATATTAAAAACAGTTATATCCATTCGGTTGATATTTCGTAACATTAGTAGTACTTGCACATTGATAGTACTTTCTTGTGAATTTGAAACGGTATATGCCATCCAAAATGAATTCAACTTTCATCACCTCGCGTCCGTTCAACTTTGTAGTCAGAGCGTCTGCAACCACTACAAATGTGTATAAAAATGAAAATGATATGCGGAAATGCAAGTTTTGCGTTTTGCGAAAAGGTTGCTTCACGGTCAATGATTGTCCCCAAAAAAGGATATAACCAAATGTTCCATTCTCCCAGAGATCGCTAAGATATTTAACCTAGGTTTCTTGTCACCATTGGTAGTGCTGGCGAACCCCTTAACAAAAACTTTGTAAATTTTGGGCTTGCATTGGAATGTGGAGCTTCTTCCTGGCATTGGAAAGAGCTTGAGATTCTTTCAAAGATGGTTTTCTACCTTGAGAGGTTTCGATACGTAGACTTTACCCTATACATAAATTTTGCAGATGGGAAATATATAGATGTAGTGAAGAAGTAAAATTGCGTATGATGTTTTTTTATATTTTCTTATATAATTCAAGCTAAATCGAAGATTGAAGGAGAGCGCAAATCACCACCTTTAGAAGCCATCCGATCTTGTGTGCTGCATTCTTCTGGTCAATTGTTAGGATTCATTTGAAACGTTCTTAAAGAAAGAATTACATTTCTAAAAACATAGCCTGGCCTGAGTTGCAGCTAGCTGCGGTCTGTTTAAGAGCTCCGACTGTCACTCGGAAGGCATTAGCCATCAGTGTGGTTTTAATTACGTACCAATTGTCAGACGATGTATATTTTCAAGATAATCTTGTGAATGTGCTTTAAGAAGATTATTGGCTTTAGAGTTGCTATATTAATTTTTAGGGTTACTTAACCCATATAGACAATGGAGTTCATCGCATTATCGACCGATTCAGCTGGAGTTGAAGGACGTCGGAAAGAAGAAAAGAAACATATTTAGTTAGTTATGTTGATTAGTGAAATTGAATATTCCTAACAAGAAACGTCTATGTTTAAATTATAAAGAAATTTATATTAATGCCTTTGGTGTTTTACATTACCGAAATTTCAACGATCTCGAAAAATATTATTCAACGGGTTGAATTTGAATTCAAATTACAAACTGAGTTGTTGCAAAAAGCAGAATACTTACCAACACTGTTCAAAATTGAATCTCTGAAGGAACTGGTAGTTTGAAGACTACGAAATTCATTCTCAAGTTTGATTCGAAATGTCTTATTTTGTTGGTTGAAAAGACAATTTAACTCAACTAATTATTAAGCATTGTCATAAAATTCATTCGCACCCAGGTTAGAGTACTTACCTATAATGCTCGGCACACAAATTTGGAATCTGTCCCCATATAGGGAAATTTAGTCTGTCTCAAGGGATTGGTTTTCTTTATTCCAGAGACAATCTTACATGTATCTGTTCTCCTCTAATGGAAAACTTGTCAGATTATTGAACTTCTGAAGGTTCAAAATCGTGCAAACTGATTTTGAAAGACCATTTTTGGCATCTTCAAACAATATCAAAGGATTGAAAGTTCTAAAGGCAAATCCTAATTTTTTTGCTGTTTATCTATAATATTTTTCAGAATTGTCAGTCGCTGCATTTCTGGCAGCTTTTCTTCGATTTGTAGTTTACATGGTCTTATGCTCATATGTACATCAATCGCGGCAGTAAACTTAATAGCTGCCAACAAAACTGTACTACAATAGTCTCGTTGTGCTTTAAAAGAAAAAATTCTATTTGGAATTTCAAACTTCACATAGGCGGTGTTAAAAATATTTCGTTAGCGTTAACGTTAGTGTTACTCTCAAAAAAGATGTTTATCTTTCCAACTCATAAACTAGTGCTCTTTATTGTTAGAGCTTTAAAAGTACGAAAAGCGAGAATATTAATATACTATAGTAACACATACAGAATAACTATTAATTAATTGACAGTCAGGCCACTATTTGATTTTTATGTAACTACAAACTGAATGTAGAACTGCACATTCACTGGTCGTCCGTTATAGTTTTAACATCCTCCCCGAACACGTTAGACCTAATTTCCAGACGGTAGAGACAATGTATAGGATGTCTTAATCTTGTACCTTCACTAATAAAGACTTCACACATTCTAGTTCTTCTATGTCGACCCTTCACCAGGTTTCCAAAACTGATGAAACATTGTGTCTTTTTCTACTTCCGAGAATCTATCGCTACATTTAAATGAGCATCTTTTACAGAAAAAGGTCGTTTATGGCAAGGTACATCTTTAGTAGTTTTATACTGTTCTCTACAACTTTCAATTTTTTTCTTTCCTATTGGTTGATTTCTGCACTTGTGTCAGTTTTAGTGAATACTGTTGAATACGTATAAGCAGATTATTTTATCTGGATATTTGTTTCCACAGTTCCGCTGTACAAGCTCTTCAGTAAGGTGTCTATCAACACGTAGTATATCTTTTGTTTGACTTATTTTATTGATATTCATAGTAACATCTGTATCCAGTGGAGTTACAACAGTATAATCATGTTCAAGACCAATCTAAGGTTAGTGTGGTGAAGGCACATACTTGTTGTCAAGTTCAGTAAAGATCGCAGAAGAATCAGCTCAAAGCGCAACCGTGTTACATTTAGACAGAATTATTGGTTCTTCAGTTTCTGAATGAACAATTCTATAATATAGTCTAAATCATGAAAGAATGAATTCACGTCATAGGTTGTTGAATTAAAACGACATACTTTCAAATCTTATGCATTAAGTATATTCCCATAGATGCTTTAAAAGTATGCCGTTTTTAATTTAGAAACCTATGACGTAAATTCATTCTTTCCTGATTTAGACTATATTATGTTCGTAATCAATCACCGACAAGTCCATTTTAGATGCTAAATATTGTAACAATTTTTTACAAGTATTGGTACCTAAATTTGTTTAGTTTGGTTGTCTGTTTGAGTTGATTTGAATCTACTAAATAATACACAAACAAGGATACATATATGATTCTGCTTTAATAAATTATTTAGAATTTTCAATAATATGCATTATTTGTGTGTTGCTACGGTAACACATGATTAACATGGCTAGGACATGCTCTCGCGCTCTCCTTGTCGATAACCTGCCTTCGAATTGGTTCAGTTGTCATTTCAAGATGTGATTACTTTTATTCTAGTTAAGCTAGGGTGAAGATCATTGTTGATTATCCTAATAATCACGGCCACGTGTATGTGGGCCTGGTCTCGCCGCAAAAATAAATCAGTAAGGTTAATTTAAAAAGACTTGATTAATTTCTTTCTTGTAGGGCAACTTAGGACAACTTTCATGCAAATTATGGGAAACAAATTGAAAGTTAAAAAATGTAAATTCGATAAGAAGTTGAAAGAATTAAGACAATTTGACGAGTCATATTTTAGTGTTGGATATATTCTATTCATTATAAGTAGAGCTTAAATGTGATTTTCGAGTTTTTGAAGATATCTTAAAATAATTAATTATTGGATTGGATCTCCATGTACATCGCTAATCCTTTGTTTGTTCAACATGTGACACTTGGTAAGAACGTTCTAAAATTTTTGGTACAATTGTACATTGATAATAGCTGAATTTATAATTTTTGTGACTTGTTTGTCTGTCACTTTAAAAGAAATAAAATTTGCTATTTTATGATTGCTCTAAATTATAATTTAAAATATCTGTGTAACTACATTTGGATAATCAAAACTTCTGAAGTTTAATTATTACTATGCTCTAAATTATAATTTAAAATATCTGTGTAACTACATTTGGATAATCAAAACTTCTGAAGTTTAATTATTACTAAAATTGATTAGTCAATAATTTGAATTTATGTAACACTTTAAAATACTGATGGTTGATGACATCTGTCTTCATAAAAGGTTGTTGTTTATTTTTGTTAATAAATATGGCATACGTTCTTGAAAAAGTTAACCTTTGTTCTGATCATAATTTTATTGCAGTTATTTTAAAAAACACCTGTAATAATTTGGTTGTAAAATCGATTGCAGTACTGCTAACGATTAAAGTAATATTGTAATATAAAATAAATATTTAAATATGATTTGTAGGTTAAATTTCACGAATTGTAGATACTTATATGCAACTGAATAATTTCTACTTAATGAGAAACATATTTTTAAACAAATTTAGGTAGAGTTGAAATTCTGTAAGTTAATGTAAATATTTTGTCATACTGATAAAGGAAATTAAGAGAATACAAATTTTTTTTACTGAAAATCCTTTTAATCATTTAAAAGAAAATTGAGTGGCAGAAAGTGACATATAAAGCATCTGAGAATTAGATCTGGAATGTTACAGATTAATTTTGGTGATTATAATAAAAGGTACAAACAGTATTCTCAAAAGTGTACGTTTCTTTTCCGGATAGACTCCGGATATCTTTGCTGTTCCATAGGAAGGCGAATTGTTAATAAAGTAAGTTTTGTGTTTATGGCTATTGTGACCGTATACCCCAAGGTTTCCGCGTTTACCTTATACAGTAAAACTTATCCATCTGTCGTATTAAAAGATACGGTGGCGCTTACCATTTTTGTGTTTTATTCGATTATCAAACCCACGACACCTCTTACGATCTACCCAGAGCTTACACTTTACTAGCCGCCTGTCTTTTAAGAGATTCCTTCTTCTTAAGCCAATATTCACCCTTATTTACCGTGGGCGAGTTATGTTACAGGATATCCCCGTTCTCGCTCTACTATGCTGTCTTAGCCTTGGTAGTCTTATATTGGTAAACGAGAGTATTTGTTAGGGCCATATATAAAAAAATATGCGACAATGTGTAGCACTCGAGTGGAATTACAAACAAATCCGATTTTCTGTCATAAAGTCTCGTGCAGGTGAAGAAGTAAGTAAATTATTTTCCGATACAACCATGGTAGATTCGTGCGTTACATTATGTAAGTCTGGTTGTGGCACATTGGTGTTAGAAAAACACACTCGATATTCAAGTTGATTACTTAAATAGGAATTTGAAAGTGAAACTTGTCCATATTGCGACACAGTACAATTTTTAGATGATGACGGTTGTAAATTCCGCAGAGTAACCGCAACATCTGGCAATTGTGTTGATGATTGTTCTCTACACATGTCTAAAATTGTGTTCGCCGCAGACTGAAATAAACAACTTTTGTCAATACTAGATTAACAAGACGTTTCTGTGGCTCTTTTCATCATTCGGATTCGTTTATAATGATTGTAAAATAAACAGTGCACGAATTAAAATTAGTCTTGTTCCAATATAAGTTTTACATCTAAAATTAAATAATGTTCACGCCAAAAGTTGATTGAAAACAAATTGATCATATTATACTTCACAGGGAACAATAAAAGCATTCATAAAATTGTAAAACCTAACTTACCAGCGCCAATCCATTTTAAGAGTGTAAACATTCACTGTAATTTTACTTTGAAGTATTTAGAACGCGCGTTCAGACGAGTGCGCGAATACACACACACGCACACACACGCATACACACGCACGCATACACACGCACGCACGCACGCACACACACAATATTAATATTGTGACTTTTGCAAAAGTAAGTTTATTTTGCTTTCTACTTCTCTTCTCTTAACTTTATACAAGAGTGTGAACGATCGAAGATCATCCTGAATTTCCAGTTGAAGCTGGTTGGCTCCTACATCAAAAATGCTAGGAGGGGCGAACGTACAAAGTAAAACAATAATGTTTTTACGCTTTACAGGCGAATAATAAATATTCGTCCTTTCAAAAATTAAATTTGTATTCAAGTAATTGACAAACATAGAAAGGCAAATATGTCAAATTTGTCCTTTATAATAACTATTTAATGGATATTTGACACTACGATTTTCGTATTTTTACCTTTCATATTGAGTTACAAATTTGCTGTTTGGCCATAACAACTGTAGCTGTCCGCATAACAAAATAACATTAAAATCTCTATTCTGTTAAAAATGGCTAGTTCGCCCTTTTAACTGAACATCAACGATATTCTATAATTAATAATTATGATTGGTTGTGCTTTAAAAGAAAAAATTCTATTTGGAATTTCAAACTTCACATAGGCGGTGTTAAAAATATTTCGTTAGCGTTAACGTTAGTGTTACTCTCAAAAAGATGTTTATCTTTCCAACTCATAAACTAGTGCTCTTTATTGTTAGAGCTTTAAAAGTACGAAAAGCGAGAATATTAATATACTATAGTAACACATACAGAATAACTATTAATTAATTGACAGTCAGGCCACTATTTGATTTTTATGTAACTACAAACTGAATGTAGAACTGCACATTCACTGGTCGTCCGTTATAGTTTTAACATCCTCCCCGAACACGTTAGACCTAATTTCCAGACGGTAGAGACAATGTATAGGATGTCTTAATCTTGTACCTTCACTAATAAAGACTTCACACATTCTAGTTCTTCTATGTCGACCCTTCACCAGGTTTCCAAAACTGATGAAACATTGTGTCTTTTCTACTTCGAGAATCTATCGCTACATTTAAATGAGCATCTTTACAGAAAAAGGTCGTTTATGGCAAGGTACATCTTTAGTAGTTTTATACTGTTCTCTACAACTTTCAATTTTTTTCTTTCCTATTGGTTGATTTCTGCACTTGTGTCAGTTTTAGTGAATACTGTTGAATACGTATAAGCAGATTATTTTATCTGGATATTTGTTTCCACAGTTCCGCTGTACAAGCTCTTCAGTAAGGTGTCTATCAACACGTAGTATATCTTTTGTTTGACTTATTTTATTGATATTCATAGTAACATCTGTATCCAGTGGAGTTACAACAGTATAATCATGTTCAAGACCAATCTAAGGTTAGTGTGGTGAAGGCACATACTTGTTGTCAAGTTCAGTAAAGATCGCAGAAGAATCAGCTCAAAGCGCAACCGTGTTACATTTAGACAGAATTATTGGTTCTTCAGTTTCTGGAATGAACAATTCTATAATATAGTCTAAATCATGAAAGAATGAATTCACGTCATAGGTTGCTGAATTAAAAAACGACATACTTTCAAATCTTATGCATTAAGTATATTCCCATAGATGCTTTAAAAGTATGCCGTTTTTTAATTTAGAAACCTATGACGTAAATTCATTCTTTCCTGATTTAGACTATATTATGTTCGTAATCAATCACCGACAAGTCCATTTTAGATGCTAAATATTGTAACAATTTTTAACAAGTACTGGTATCTGAAATTGTTTAGTTTGGTTGTCTGTTTGAGTTTATTTGAATCTATTAAATAATACACAAACAACGATACATATGTTATTCTGCTTTAATAAATTATTTAGAATTTTCAATAATATGCATTATTTGCGTGTTGCTACGGTAACACATGATTAACATGGCTAGGACATGCTCTCGCGCTCTCCTTGTCGATAACCTGCCTTCGAATTGGTTCAGTTGTCATTTCAAGATGTGAAAACTTTTATTCTAGTTACGCTAGGGTGAAGATCGTTGTTCATTATCTTGATAATTATGGCCTCATGTATGTAGGCCTGGTCTCGCCGCAAAAATAAATCAGTAAGGTTAATTTAAAAGACTTGATTAATTTCTTTCTTGTAGGGCAACTTAGGACAACTTTCATGCAAATTATGGGAAACAAATTGAAAGTTAAAAAATGTAAATTCGATAAGAAGTTGAAAGAATTAAGACAATTTGACGAGTCATATTTTAGTGTTGGATATATTCTATTCATTATAAGTAGAGCTTAAATGTGATTTTCGAGTTTTGAAGATATCTTAAAATAATTAATTATTGGATTGGATCTCCATGTACATCGCTAATCCTTTGTTTGTTCAACATGTGACACTTGGTAAGAACGTTCTAAAATTTTGGTACAATTGTACATTGATAATAGCTGAATTTATAATTTTTGTGACTTGTTTGTCTGTCACTTTAAAAGAAATAAAATTTGCTATTTTATGATTGCTCTAAATTATAATTTAAAATATCTGTGTAACTACATTTGGATAATCAAAACTTCTGAAGTTTAATTATTACTATGCTCTAAATTATAATTTAAAATATCTGTGTAACTACATTTGGATAATCAAAACTTCTGAAGTTTAATTATTACTAAAATTGATTAGTCAATAATTTGAATTTATGTAACACTTTAAAATACTGATGGTTGATGACATCTGTCTTCATAAAAGGTTGTTGTTTATTTTTGTTAATAAATATGGCATACGTTCTTGAAAAAAGTTAACCTTTGTTCTGATCATAATTTTATTGCAGTTATTTTAAAAAACACCTGTAATAATTTGGTTGTAAAATCGATTGCAGTACTGCCAACGATTGAAGTAATATTGTAATATAAAATAAATATTGAAATATAATTTGTAGGTTAAATTTCATGAATTGTAGATATTTATATGCAACTGAATAATTTCTACTTAATGAGAAACATATTTTTAAACAAATTTAGGTAGAGTTGAAATTCTGTAAGTTAATGTAAATATTTTGTCATACTGATAAAGGAAAGAGAAAGAGAATATAAATTTTGTTTACCGAAAATCCTTTTAATCATTTGAAAGAAAATTGAGTAGCAGAAAGTGACATTAAAAGATCAGAGAATTAGATCTGGAATATTACAGATTAATTTTGGTGATTATGATAAAAGGCACAGTGTTCTCATAAGTGTATGTTTCTTTTCAGGATAGATCCAGGACATCTTTACTGTCCCATAGGAAGGTGTGCGAATTGTTAATAAAGTTTTGTGTTTATGGTATTGTGACGGTATATCCCAAGGTTTCTGCGTTTTCCTTATACAATAAAACTTATCCATCTGTCGTATTAAATGTACGGTGGCGCTTAACAGTTTTTGTGTTTTATTCGATTATCAAACCTACGACACCTCTCACAATCGACCCAGAGCTTACACTCTACTAGCCGCCTGTTTTTTAGGAGATTCCTTCTTCTTAAGCCACTGTTCACCCTTATTTACCGTAAGGTCGTTATGTTACAGGATATCGCCGCTCTCGATTCACTGTACTGTCTTAGCCTTGGTAGTCTTATATTGTTTTGAGTAAACGAGAGTATTTGTTAGGGCCATATATAAAAAAATATGCGACAATGTGTAGCACTCAAGTGGAATTACAAACAAATTCGATTTTCTGTCATAAAGTCTCATGCAGGTGAAGAAGTAAGTAAATTATTTTCCGATACAACCATGGTAGATTCCTATGTTACATTATGTAAGTCTGGTTGTGGCACATTGGTGTTAGAAAACACACTCAAAATTCAAGTTGATTATTTAAATTGGAATTTGAAAGCAGAACTTGTCCATACTGCGACACAGTACAATTTTTAGATGATGACGGTAGTAAATTCGGCAGAGTAACCGCGACATCTGGCAATTGTGTTGATGATTGTTCTCTACACATGTATAAAATTGTGTTCGCCGCAGACTGAAATAAACACCTTTTGTCAATACTAGATTAACAAGACGCTTCTGTGGATCTTTTCATCATCCGGATTCGTTTATAATGATTGTAAAATGAACAGTGCACGAATTAAAATTAGTCTTGTTCCAATATAAGTTCTACATCTAAAATTAAATAATGTTCACGCCAAAAGTTGATTGAAAACAAATTGATCATATTATACTTCACAGGGAACAATAAAAGCATTCATAAAATTGTAAAACCTAACTTACCAGCGCCAATCCATTTTAAGAGTGTAAACATTTACTGTAATTTTACTGTGAAGTATTTAGAACGCGCGTTCGGACGAGTGCGCGAATACACACACACGCACACACACGCATACACACGCACGCATACACACGCACGCACGCACACACACAACATTAATATTGTGACTTTTGCAAAAGTAAGTTTATTTTGTTTTCTACTTCTCTTCTCTTAACTTTATACAAGAGTGTGAACGATTGAAGATCATCCCGAATTTCCAGTTGAAGCTGGTTGGCTCCCTACATCAAAAATACTAGGTAGGGGCGAACGTACAAAGTAAAACAATAATGTTTTTACACTTTACAGGCGAATAATAAATATTCGTCCTTTCAAAAATTAAATTTGTATTCAAGTAATTGACAAACATAGAAAGGCAAATATGTCAAATTTGTCCTTTATAATAACTATTTAATGGATATTTGACACTACGATTTTCGTATTTTTACCTTTCATATTGAGTTACAAATTTGCTGTTTGGCCATAACAACTGTAGCTGTCCGCATAACAAAATAACATTAAAATCTCTAATCTGTTAAAAATGGCTAGTTCGCCCTTTTAACTGAACACTGACGATATTCTATAATTAATAATTATGATTGGTTGTAATAATAAGAATGAATAAAGCTTTTTATTAAAAAGATTTTTTACGTTCGTGCCCATTTAGTTAAAACGTATTAAAAACACAGAAATTAACATATGGAAAAGCAACACGATTGTTTCTGCATAATCTATATGCAAAAACTAATTATTCAATCTCTATAATTGATAAATTTAAGTTCCGTTTTTTAGTTATATGCATTTTTAGCTCATTAAGAATTGATCTTATTAACTTTCTCAATTGCTATTTACTTTGATATTCATGTTGAATAATATAGGTTAGGCGAATAAGAGCTTTTCTATTATTTGTGTTTGTTATAAACTACTAGAAGGTGAGAAACGAATACGCGATCCTCTATCTACCTAAACTGCAGTAATAACTGTTATACCGTCTCTCGGAACACCCACCTTCCAGAGAAGATTTGATCAAAGTTTCTTCAAGACTTTCTTCGACAAAGAGGGTTTGAATCTAATCGGTACAGTATTTTACTGTTACGTTACTTTACCCTTGTAGAGTAAAATTTATCCAGGTGCTTACCGTCAATTCAACACGTATCATCTTGTTTCGCGTTGATAGCATGCGATATTTTCGGTTTTAGTTAATCAGTTAGGGCAGTTCCGCTTGCCTAAAAGTACTTTGGCATTTTGAGCTTTAATAACCTTATATATTGGGGTTGCGCAAGCTGTTTCTCGTTTTTCTATTCTAGGGCAGGTTCATGCTAAAGTATCGCCTACCTATAGCCACCCAGTTTTATCGTTCCAGAACAAAAATGAAGCATTTGTAATTTTTAACATCAGAAAATTTAAATCAAATATTCGTGTTATCGGATGACACCAGTGTGGACTCGAAAGAGCGTGAGCAAGAACTAATCAATTCCGTCAAGCCAGTTGTTGCATTAATTGTGTATGAAATTGTATTTTTGCTCAATCTGACCAATAATTAAAAAACGTCGGAAAATACCATATCAAATTATTCAAAATTTGCACCAAAGGGCAACAGATAGAACTAAAATTTAAATACTAATTAATGCAGAGTAATTGTCAAATCGCCAGAAATAATTCTGAATTCGATTTTGGGATGAAACGTTATAAACAGAATAATTAATTAAATTTCATGGATGGAGTTGTTTTAATATCATACATGAATACGTGTGGTGAGGAAATTCAAATTGACTTTTACCAAATACAATAACCTAACATAATCATTTGTTTCAGGATTCCGAATTGTGTATATCGCTGGCATTTTCTCTGCAATATGTGCGACTGTGTAGTCTTTGTTGGATACTAACGATGACGCATCATTTATACTCACAGTTTCGGACTAACCTCCATCTTGTTCCAACGAACGACAATGCAATTGGGAAAAGATTTATAAGGTAAACCGATTGAAGTTTTTATTTTAATCGTCAGCTGGTTAGTAATTCTCTTGGTATTTATATTTACTAAAAATGCAAAGGATCCACTTTGCCCGTGGGATTTATTTTTAAATTAAGAATTAAAATTTTAATTATACTTAAAAGAGTCAAATGCTTTATTACAAGTTAGAATCAAACGTAATTGCTTTATTATTTTTTGCGCTGTTGAGATTTTCCTATTTACTGAGGAAATATGAAAATTTGCAATTCTAATTTGCAAGGAATTAGGAAACCGCTCTGTATGGCCTAGAAAATATGAAACTGTGCCCTTAAAAAAAGCAAATGAAACCTAACTCCTATGCTATATATTTTTAAAAGCATTTGTAAGGTTTGTTGGGGATACTTTCGCGTTCAGGATTTAACTGACCCAGATAAATCGAATAAGTAGGACTGTATAAAAAGGAGACGTACTCATTTGTGAATTACACACACAAAATAAAACTTTGCCAATTATTGCATATGGATGGATCCTAACAGCTGCTCTAGCTTATATTGTTCTAAAACCTTAGTTTCGACAAACTGCAGTCAAATGGTCTTTCTTTCTCAACAACTGGTAGCGGACACGAAGATTGTACCATTCACCGAGTACGTAACATAAGTAAATGCTAGAAAACTTGGAAAATGAGAATTATAGACGTTGTTTGTATTAATTAGCACGGCATTCAAGCACGAGCACGGTAGCCACCTTTAAAACTTACACTTATATATAAGAAATATCACACAAATGAATATTTTACACAACCAGTTTATAGTGAGCATATATCCAAATTAAGGGTAATGGTTTCCTAAAATTAATGGAAATGGAAACAGCTTAAAATTTAATCGGTCACGCAACATACCGCTCGCCCAAAACGCAGGTTTGAATTTGTATTTGTACTTGAATTTGTAATTCTGCAGGAGGAAGCCAATTCTCAAATTATTTCGTACTTGTGGTTTGACATCAAACAATGAATTTAGAACAAATACAAATCAATTTATACTAGAACAATACCATATAATATTCTGTAAAATTTTGCAAATACCAGTGACCTGAATCATGTTTCTGACAAATATTTTAGTGGGTTAGGTTGCAGAAACAGATAAACTATGTCTCTGGTTGATTGATCCATATAAAAACAACTCCCTAAGTAACGAGATTACTAAGCTGTACCTATAGTTTACAGTCACTTTTAAACCGCAAAGGTTTAAAATTTTTGTGTATTTTTATAAAATAAATTTTTGAGCTTGGTTAGCTAGTGTTAATATTTTGATATTGTTCACAAAGATGGTACGATCATGTTGCGCCTATGGTTGCACAAATCGGGCAACAACAGAATTTTCAGTTTCTCTCCATCAGTTAATATAATAATACATTACTATTGTCATTTGTATGATGCAACTGCGTCGCCTGAATATTCAAGGTTTTCTATTGATATACGGAACTGAGAAAACTATGGATATTACTAACGAAACTGAAAATTCTATACCTTCAAGATAAACTGTCATATATAACAAGCGTTTTCTCTAAACCTATTTCTTAATATTCGTGGCAAAAGGATGATTGCACAAAAATATCATTCCCAGTATATCTGATTTTCCCAAACATTTGGCAAAAAGAAAAGTACCAACGATTAGTTAATCGGAATGCTGGTTCAAAAACGGAAATTCTACTCGAGGAGGCACCGTAAGATATTATTCTGATTTTTGTTTAATGTGAAATTGTACGCATCTATTTTTGCAAAGATACATCTGTAGATAAGGATTGCTAGTAGCTTAACAAGTAACTCCTGAAAGGTTAGTAGTGATATCAGCGATCATTAGATATTGATTTTGATAAAAATCAATATAAATATTATACAATGCATACTTGACGTGTAAAGACATGTATGCGTACTAGGCAGAGATATGCATGTCTCTGATATATGTGTTAAATTAATCTTAAAACCTAAAATTGCTAACATTATACTTATGCATTCACTTTCGTTCATGTTCCGCAGAAAAATTCGTTTTGGATATTTTAAAGAGGAAGATTTGTCTAGTCCTAAGAAAGCTAATTTGATGGGGCGAGCTGCCAGAGAGACAGAAAAACTGAGAAATAAGAAAATTAAATTTTCGCTTCATAAAGTAAGACGTTTGCAAAAACAAATAGTTTGAATCTAAGTATTCTTAAAAAAGGATAACCTCGGTAGATGGCGTGTCTGGTTTTACTGGTGAATCCCTTTGTGCGATTACGCGTAAAGTGGCAGAGTTAAAGTAGCAAAACAAGATGCAGATTTTAGGTTTGATAAGAGATGAAATGGGTATAAAAGGAAAGCATATTTGTTGGAATGGAAAAAAGTATCAAGCATATGTTCATTTAGGAACTCACTTTGAAAGCAACACATTGTCCGACGCTAAGCAAACATTTGTATTTCTACTAGTAGGACTAAGTACAAGATGGAAAATACCAGTGGCATATTTTTTGATCGACGGTCTGGCTAATGCGGAAAGGGTTAACCTAATTTGGAACTGTTTAAAAATTGTGCCCAATTGTAAAGCGAAAATTATGTCACTAATCTGTAACGTGCATTTTTAATCGTTTAACATTTTACGCTTTTTCCCAGCTAGTAAATACATCGTTTCTTTGGGATCGCTGTTTGTATAAAGGAAATACTTCAGAATAATTCAGATTTGTATGCAATTTAACTCGTGGGTATTAATTTAAAAATAGATTAATTGAAGATTGATTTTCATTAATAAATAAATTGCGAGGTACGAATTTTAAATAGGATTATTCGTAAATTACTTTCCAACTTATCGGAAATGATAAACCGCGGTAATTAATTAGTAGATATGATGGCTGCATTCATATAAATTTTGTTGCTTATGTAAATATACAAGTCTAGATAATTTACGATAAGAGGTTGTAATAGCGACGAGTTGATTTAAACAGATGGGCAGTTGTAGTTCGTTCTTCGTTCCTATATATTAATTACGTTAAAAATATTGTTTCGTTTTGCTTTGAGAATAGTGAGAATTAATTGCGGAATCAATTTCGAATCGTGCATGAACAATCACGACACGGTTTTTAGTTGTTTTTCTTGTGAAATAAAAGTTGTATATTAACTGTAGGGCAGTGTAGTTCTAATTACATTGAAGGAAAGATGCTTTATAAGCGAACGTGTTTTACTCAACCGCACGTGCTTGTTTACGGAACATTGACGGACGCATTTAGTGATACGCGTTGCTTTACTAATTTTTTTTTGTTGATTTTCTGTTGGAAATAAAAGTGGTAGAACTTGTTGGACTCGACCTGCACGCGTGTTGTGCGGAACATTTGACGGACTTGCTTAGTGTTTGCACGTGCTTTATTGATTGTGTTTTTTTAGTTGATTTGTCTTTTTATATTTGAACTGTGTGTGCGATCTAGTTTTCGTGGTCCCTTTTTTATCAGAGCAGTGCATACTTTGGATTATCCAAATACAGTTGATACGGTAGTTTTTGAATTTTCCAACCCCAAAGAATCTAAAATAGATCATTGTTTGCGCAAATTTCGTTATTCAAAAGCATTAGATTTTTCTTTGTTACCATAGGTAGCAAATAAAACACCTCGCGTTACTGTTAGTTTAATGCATTACATCGTGCCTTGAAAGCCCGTGATTCTAAATTTTTATTACCATTTTTTTTCGAGTTGTGTTACAAAATATTTCGAAATTGTTGTCTCAGGAAATAGAATTGACAAGAAATTTATCAATGCTACATAGTTCCATCAGCATGATAATGTCTGCTGCTAACACCAGTGAAATACGTAGGTGTGATTAGTGTAAAGTGTAAGAAATTCCATCAACACCCTCACAGTCAAGGGTGAAGTGCTGCGTTAGTGCAGGACATCGTGAATCCCACACTTCAATTGCAAGGAAGCGTTACTGAAGGACTTTATGTAAGTGGAACTATTTCCTACTTGATATGACTTTAAATATCTATCCGTTGTTTTGCAATATCTTTGTCGTTCTGATACCTTTTACAATAGAAGTGCATGCTACTAAGAAAAAAAAAAGAAAGGAAAACAAAATCGATATTACTGGATTACTCATATCAATTGTGTCTTATCTATTTATCTTTTGTTATAAGTTTGTCTGATCTATGTTTAATTGGTGTGTGAGGAAACGTTTCTGCTACTCCCCAATATTACCTCACTTTGTGATAAAAATTTTTGTAATGCTTTTATCGTGATTATATTATATAGTTTATCTAAACAGTTTTATTTACATTCTACAAAGTACTGAATAACTTAGACTTTTCATTGCTGCTATGCTTATTTTCTTTTTTTATTTCAGGTTTGCTTAACTAATTTTCTTGCAGGTATTGTCACTAACTCCTTACCGCCGCATACATCATATGTCAATCTGCTTTCTACAACCCCCCTAATCGACGATTGAGCCCGGTCATTCCTTGATATCTTTGTGTTACGCACGGCTACGAGTCAAGGTAGCATAAATTTGGCGCCCAACGTGGCGGCCACGAATTAACGTAACAGAAATTTTGGCGCCCAACGTGAGGCCTGATTTTTTTTGATGGGGCTCGTTTTTTTTTATTTTGGCTCGATTTTTTTGATTTGGCTTGATTTTTTTGAGGGGCTTGATTTTTCTGATTTGCTCTTGATTTTCTAAATTTTTTTTATGACCTTGATTTTTTTGGCCTTGACTTTTTTTTTTGGTGTATCGGTTCGATTTTCTTTTCTGCCTATATTGGCAGGCTCTAATTTTTTTGTGGTGTAGTCTTGAATCAGAGTTGTGTTTTCGCTGGTAATTTGATTCTGGAAAACACTGGCGCCCAAGTTTTCTGTACACCACCTTTTTTTTCTTTTCTTTACGTCACTTTTGCTACCTCACTTAAATATAATCCCAATGTCCCCGATCTAGATCTGGTTGTATTATACGACTTCTTTTTTTCCTTCTTGATACCACAGTTGAAGCCTTTCGTTACTTTTTCCAGTTTTCCGTTTGTCGTTCCCTAGCTTACTTGAGGGTTGACACTTGTGTCTTATGTTGGCTATTGCTGTTGGTTTCCTTCCTCGCTACTTTTCTTTTCTTTTGGTTTCTGCGCGCGCGAAACCAATTTCTTGAGGTTGGAAACTGTGCTGTTTCTTTTCTAAAGAGACATCCGTCCTTTGACGACTGTGGCATCGTTTATGCCTTTACACCTTGGTCCTCTCCGATTGCTACTGCTTACCTATCTTTCCCTGTGGATTTCTTTACTCTTAGTTTTGTCCGACGTTTTGATCCTGAATCTCCGGATTCTAAAGGGCTTCCTACGACCGATTCTATTTTGACCCCTACGTGTCGCTATCCCTAATGACTTGTAATTTTTTTTTTGGCTTATTGGTCTTGTGTTTTCTCTGATAAGCTTGTGTCCGAAAACACTAGCGCCCATTTCGTATTCCTATTCATATTTTTGTAGCTAGCCCATCCCGTGACTTTTTCGTCTGGCTAGGTCCACCATTTGTTCACTTTTTGACTATTATAGTTGCTTTCTACATCCATTCCTTGAGGTAGGTTTCAGATCTATTTTCTTTGCCTTTAGGTATTTCGACTTGGTCGCTTTTGTAGGTCTGTTAGCCATACTTTGCTTGAGTAATCGTTTCATACGAATCTGTGTTACCTCAGTTGGAAGTATTCTAGATGGTGTACTAGCTTGCCTTTGCCCTTTACTCTGTCTTCGTTCTTTCTTCGCTGCACACTTGAGGTTGACAGTTTTGTCGTCTAGTTGGTTTGCTACGAGTTTTCTTCCTCGTTTTTTTTTTCTTTCCTCTTGGTTTCTCCGCGGGAAGCCAAAACTTTTCTTTGAGGTGGAGAACAGAAATGTCCCTTTTGGGGACATCCGTCTTTTGACGTTTTTGAAAGTAGCTAAGACCTTTTATCCTCATTGGGTGTTTACTTGATGCTTTCTTTACCTGTTCTGTCGTTGTTGGTTATGATAGATGACTTTGTCTTCTTTTGAAAAAAAAATGTTCTTTTTCTTGTACTGGTATTGATCTTTCAAACCGGATAATAATTTTTTTGTTTGGTTCCTGTCTGTCGTTTTTTTTCTTTCACCCCGACGTCTTTATTTTGCTAGGGGGGAATTAGTAACGTGCATTTTTAATCGTTTAACATTTTACGCTTTTTCCCAGTTAGTAAATACATCGTTTCTTTGGGATCGCTGTTTGTATAAAGGAAATACTTCAGAATAATTCAGATTTGTATGGAATTTAACTCGTGTGTATTAATTTAAAAATAGATTAATTGAAGATTGATTTTCATTAATAAATAAATTGCGAGGAACGAATTTTAAATAGGATTATTCGTAAATTACTTTCCAACTTATCGGAAATGATAAACCGCGGTAATTAATTAGTAGATATGATGGCTGCATTTATATAAATTTTGTTCCTTATGTGGATATACAAGTCTAGATAATTTACGATAAGAGGTTGTAATAGCAACGAGTTGATTTAAACAGATGGGCAGTTGTAGTTCGTTCTTCGTTCCTATATATTAATTACGTTAAAAATATTGTTTCGTTTTGCTTTGAGAATAGTGAGAATTATTGCGGAATCAATTTCGAATCGTGCATGAACAATCACGACACGGTTTTTAGTTGTTTTTCTTGTGAAATAAAAGTTGTATATTAACTGTAGGGCAGTGTAGTTCTGATTACATTGAAGGAAAGATGCTTTATAGGCGAACGTGTTTTACTCGACCGCACGTGCTTGTTTACGGAACATTGACGGGCGCATTTAGTGATACGCGTTGCTTTACTAATTGTTTTTTTTTTGTTGATTTTCTGTTGGAAATAAAAGTGCTAGCACTTGTTGGACTCGACCTGCACGCGTGTTGTGCGGATCATTTGACGGACTTGCTTAGTGTTTGCACGTGCTTTATTGATTGTGTTTTTTTAGTTGAATTGTTTTTTTATATTTAAACTGTGTGTGCGATCTAGTTTTCGTGGTCCCTTTATTATCAGAGTAGTGCATACTTTGGATTATCCAAATACAGTTGATACGGTAGTTTCTGAATTTTCCAACCCCAAAGAATCTAAAATAGATCATTGTTTGCGCAAATTTCGTTATTCAAAAGCATTAGATTTTTCTTTGTTACCATAGGTAGCAAATAAAACACCTCGCGTTACTGTTAGTTTAATGCATTACATCGTGCCTTGAAAGCCCGTGATTCTAAATTTTATTACCATTTTTTTCGAGTTGTGTTACAAAATATTTCGAAATTGTTGTCTCAGGAAATAGAATTGACAAGAAATTTATCAATGCTACATAGTTCCATCAGCATGATAATGTCTGCTGCTAACACCAGTGAAATACGTAGGTGTGATTAGTGTAAAGTGTAAGAAATTCCATCAACACCCTCACAGTCAAGGGTGAAGTGCTGCGTTAGTGCAGGACATCGTGAATCCCACACTTCAATTGCAAGGAAGCGTTACTGAAGGACTTTATATAAGTTGAACTATTTCCTACTTGATATGACTTTAAATATCTATCCGTTGTTTTGCAATATCTTTGTCGTTCTGATACCTTTTATAATAGAAGTGCATGCTACTAAGAAAAAAAAAAAGAAAGGAAAACAAAATCGATACTACTGGATTACTCATATCAATTGTGTCTTATCTATTTATCTTTTGTTATAAGTTTGTCTGATCTATGTTTAATTGGTGTGTGAGGAAACGTTTCTGCTACTCCCCAATATTACCTCACTTTGTGATAAAAAATTTTGTAATGCTTTTATCGTGATTATATTATATAGTTTATCTAAACAGTTTTATTTACATTCTACATCGTACTGAATAACTTAGACTTTTCATTGCTGCTATGCTTATTTTCTTTTTTTATTTCAGGTTTGCTTAACTAATTTTCTTGCAGGTATTGTCACTAACTCCTTACCGCCGCATACATCATATGTCAGTCTGCTTTCTACAACCCCCCCTAATCAACGATTGAGCCGGTCATTGCTTGATATCTTTGTGTTACGCACGGCTACGAGTCAACGTAGCATAAATTTGGCGCCCAACGTGGCGGCCACGAATTAACGTAACAAATCTTCAGCGGGAAATATTGGCAAAAAGGCAATACTTACTCAAGAAACAGTACGAATTTATATGTATATTTTATATATCTTTATTTTAATAATACATTAGCAAATTTAATTTAAATACATTTACATTTTTAATGACGAGTAGTTTATACTAATTTTAATACTTCTATTAACAAATTAATTGATTACAAATATCATTGTCAATATTCCGCCAAAAATGAAAACGCAAGCGCGCCCAAAATAACAGAATAACTGCATGCATAAGATATTATGAATGATGCAGCGTGTAGGTATGCCATAAGAAGTTTGTGAAGGCACAAACAAATAATCCTATACATTCTTGCAGGCATCCATAGGCAGTACTTTTAGTTGGAAGCATAGCGTAAATCTTGGTCGTGCATTATCGTTTACCATCGATCGCGATAGTTGCAGACTGGTAACGACTTGAATAGCTTTGACACGTCCGCGGGGTAATTTCCTTGATTGTATTTATTTTATTCGTAATACAATATCATATACATAATAATGAATAATGAATGCTTCTGTGACATGTATTTACTGAGTATAGTGCAAAGATGAATTACATTCGGGGACTAAAAACGAATACGTTTAGATTTAATACTAAAACGTATGACGAAAAACAAGTAATCGGACGACCTACCTAATCTTTTAAATTACAACAGAAAAAGAACACTTCAAGATACTTCATAAAGTAAGTTTTATAACTATAATTATATACAACTATAACTTAGAAATATTTTTTCATATTTGCAAGCGTATAGACCTTTATAATCAATTTTGTTCGATGAAGTTACCACGTGTTGTACAAACTCGGCGGGTTTATAATCGAGAACCATTAATGTAATTTTGAGTGAACACAAAAATCCAAATGAACTCTTCACTGAAATTACCGAAAATCTTATCAATTGGGTTTCAGAAACGCTTTCTGCACCTAGAATGTATGAATTTATTTTAAACGACTTTGAATTTAATTACTTATTAGCAATATTTAACAGAATTTTTATACAGACTGATGTGCTTTTTAACATAATACAGTCAAAAGTTGTAGATATTGGGTATTGCCTTAAAAAATTGAAGAGTTTAAATTCTTTGTTGAAATGTTCTATAATGAAAGTGATGAAATATACGAAAAAACTTTAACTTTTTATGGAGAACCAAGAAGAAGACGAAACGTAAGTGACATAAAACTTTACTACAGGCGCATCTTTCGTGAAATAGTGGATAATATAAAAAGTGAAATTTCTGATCGCTATTCAGAAATTAGTAAACTTTATTTCTTTTTCGTCTTTTAGATCACGATTCTTTTTTAGTTACAATTCTGAATTCTCAAAAAAGCTTATTTCATAATTAAAAACAAGGTACAGTGAGAGATTTGAATTTGACCGCCTTAAAAACGAGTTGATTTGTTTGTACTTCTCATCGGAATTTGCAGGTCTTAATTCGTACGAAATCATCCTATTCTGCGAAGACAAAATATGTGTCATGTATTTCCCCAACTAGTGGCATTGGCCAAATTGATTGTAACAATTCCGGCAAATAGGACATCTGTAGAACGATCGCTTTCTGGCCTGAAACGGTTTCATACTTACCTGCGTAATACTCAGGGACAAGCGCGGTTAAATAACTTAGCCATTGTTTCTCTTGAAAAGGATCTAGTGCAAGAACTAATACGAACTTCTAGTTTCTATGACAATGTATTGAGTGAATTTTTAAAAAAAGACCGCCGAATTTACAAAAAGGAGTTTGTTAGTGATACATATAATGTGTAGTGCCAGGTTTATATACAAGTCAAACTCACATCTAAAAACTTAAATTGCAGAACTTATGTACACTTATGGTAAGTTTTTTATTTTGAATTTTTTGCCTACCCTGCATTAACAATCACTGCATGCCACTAATCTTGGATTGGAAAACTTTTAGTTTGGTGACATCAAGTGCATTAGGTGCCAAACTAAAATAAATTTGGAACCAGGATTTGCACGTCCGATAGGCGCCGAAAAAGTTCACGTGTTTCTTGATGTATGCCACATGAAAAAACTAATACCCAATACTCTGAGCGACTGGAAATGTTGACGAGATAGCACATGCGGTATTTTTAACTGGAAATACTTTAAAAATATCTCAGATTTTCAAGAAAGGCTTGTTTCAACGCAGGAAACAAGTTCAGACGGGACACAAATTACAGAAAAGAAATTATGAAGCTAATTTTGGTTGTTCAAATTTTTAGTAATGGTGTGACTGATGCATTGCATTATCCTTATAAAAAGATCTTGCTCCATAAGACTTCAAATATTCCAAATATACAGCAAATTTTTGTGGAATTGTAAATGATGTGTTTGATTTGCTCAATTCTAGAAACATCTTGTAAAAATATGTTTGGAGGAAACCCTGTTTATTAGATAATAAGTAAAGCATGAAGTATGTCCTAAATAAAACTATATTTTGTTTATCTTCTCTAACATTCTGGATGAAACGAATATTACGCATACTAGATCAAAGACTGAATTTGTGGGATTAATTATTTCAAGGCAGAGTGCAATGAATTATTTTGATGAAATTGTCAAAAAACAAAGAATTGCTTAGTTTTGCTTACATATAAACTAAGTCAACTAATTATCAGTATAAGAATGATCCACATTAAAGTGGTGTCGTCTCAAATATTTTTTCAATATAACACCCTATATTTTATGATAGGCTTAGATTCCTTTTAAAGAACTAATTTCGAAAAAGCACATACCTCACTTGAAGTACTACAATTAGAATTTTATAGATTCGACTGTGAAAGATATGTAATCATTTTCGTAATTGATTATAACAATTGAAACTATGTCGCTAATAGCAAATTGGATAAAGCAACGAACTATATTTTAAATGTTCAAAATCTTATGTATTGTAGAAAACTAGAGCAAGCTAACTTTTGCTGTTATTACTGTTGTATACCCTAAATACTGGGTGACACAAGAAACGGGAACTTTTTAACAATCCAATAAAACCAAGAATGAGGAAAGAAAAACATGTTATTCATAGTCATTGAAACCTTAAAATTTGCCATTTATTAATGGAATTTCTCGTTTCTTAAAAATTACGTTCTTTAGATTTTAGATGCCGTCCTCCTGTACGAATTCATTCTTCAAATATGCTGGTTCCTTGAACGTGCGGAAAATTTTTCAATTCAGGTGTAACGAAAGATTGTAATATCTTCAAATAACGATCCACATTAACAGTTACTGTGATCCCCTGTTAACTTTAAGAAAAAAATAAGGTTTGATGACTCCATCTAATGAACCAGCACACCATACTGCCACCTAACTAGCGTAAACTCATGACCTTGATTACGATTTCAGTCTGTCCAGTAAAGATATTTCTTCGACCTTTGTAGCTTAACTTCGTATAACAATATAGCGAATAACTTCGTGAAAGGTTAGATTTAGTGTTGCCAATTACTACTGTCTATGATGTTTTGTCGCACGAAAGTCTAATTCAAATAGATTCCTGACATCCTCCGTTGCTTGCTAAATTGTATATTAGCAAACATGTCCATCTAATGGGCAATTCGGTTAACCAATTGAATTTTAGATAGGCAAAGTTTAGGGTGATATACAATGTATTAAGTAATGCGGATCTTAATTATCTTATTAACTACTCAGACGTAAACATTGCAGTTGATTGCATTTTATAATACTATTTGTGCTGTATTTAGGAAATATGTACGTTTCCGGTGTTTCTACTAACTGCATTCGCAACATGGACGATTCGAACCGGGGCGCATGCATTGGTGCTAAATGTACTGGACGAGCAGCAAGGATTGGAAAAAGATTACGTCATTTAGTTCCCCGCTAAATCCTTAACTTCGTTCGGCTGTCTTCGGAAACCCTCGGTTTGCATTCTATATGGAACATAAAGCAGGCACGCAAGAGTGTACTTTTTAGTTATAAGTTAGTTTGCTTACAAGTTTTACCAAAGTCCTAGAGTGCGGATTTTGTTTTGTACTAAAATGGCACCTGCAAACGTTTTTAAATGCGAGGCCTGTCGCGTCTACTTTACCAGGAGGGATGCCTTCAAACGGCACTAGAACAAATGTTGTGGTGCAACATCGTCTGCGGTTAAGCTTATACATCCGTCAGCAGCAAAGTACTTAAACTGTGGGTCTTGCGGTATCGCTTTTACAAGAATGGACAACTTACTACGGCACAAGGAATAACAGCACGGTATGTCATTAAGCCGTAAACGTTCAGCTCCGCCAGCTGTTAAAGGGACTGGTACGAAATAACCACAAATTATGTGTAAAGTATGCGATTTCGAAATGGAAAATACTACGTACGCCGCACACTTGAGGAGCAACAGACATAAAAATGCCACAGTTACCGATACTGCCGAAGATGACGTAGAAATGCTTAGCACAGCGTTTAACAACCGTATGGCTAGCTATCGCATAAAGAACGCCAGTGTCGACGATGGAGTGTCCAAGTTTCTTTGAAAGCAGAAAGAGCGGTTTATTCGATTAATTAATGAAAAAAGAGCACAACATACAGCAATAAAAGTTAATTGCGAACTCTACGGCGTTTACACCAAAATGGGAGAAAAGACTACCGATGTGAAATCCTTTAACACAAAAAATATGGTTATAACATCTTCTAATAATCTGGAAAATATGTACGAGGTCTTAAGCGAAACCATGAGAACAAAATCAGAGGAATTTGAAACATGTAGGTTTGGTTGGTCTTTGGAAAAAGTGCTCTATTTAGAAATAAATATTAATAAGTATAAGCCGATGTGAGGAGTTCTAGGTTAAGAATAAAAATTGTGGATATGTATTTAGAAATGTGGTTTACAAAATTTAAACTGTATTAGTAAAAATTGTCTGTAATAAAAAGTTTTAAGAATGGTTTTTAGATTTTCTTTTAAGTATGAGCTGCAGGAAAGTTATAATTTAGAGGGTGTGTGTGTAAAATGGTAAGGGGTCGTCCGATTTTAAATCTATTTAGACATTTGGATTCTGCATAAAATTCTAGACTAATTTGATGTGTTGCATGACTAAAAAATTTATAAGAACGGCCAAAAAGTCGCTACCAGCAAAAAAAATTTAAAATGAGGGTAACTCCCTAGGGGATGATGCAATCTAAAAAATTTCTATAAATTCAAGTAGCTAAGAAATATCTAATATTAATTGATACCAAACAAGATAGATTTATCTCGTGAGTGGAAATGTGGAGAAAGATTTATCTCGCAGAGGGTATATGTGTAAAACGGTAAGGGGTGGTCCTATTTTAAATCTGTTTGCAGATTCGAATTCTGCGTAAAATTCTATACTAATCTAATGTATCGCATGGCTAAAAAAATTTATGCGGTAATTTATGCTGGTAAAAATTCTTAAAATTGGGGTAGCTCTCTGGGTGATGATGCTATCTAAAAAAACTCCTAGAAATTCGGGTAGCTGAGAAAAATCTAATATTAATTGATACCAAACAAGATAGATTTATCTCGAAAGATGAAGATGGCTAGTCGAAGAACTATTTGGTCCAGATGAGTGAGGAAATGAGGGACTCTGGAGGAAATGAGGTTCCAAAACAACCAAGAATGTACTACTATTGCCACCTATCTCAACTGCACAAAGTCTTTCAAAACCTACTTGAAAATTTCTAGAACGAACAGCTATTAACCAAACCAGTATTACAAAATGAACGCCAAACGAAGATGTATTGCTTATAAGAATTCCCATTTTCTTAATCTGGCGATTGAAATTTTAATTATTCAATATGAAGCACTCGAAAATATCCATACACGAAAGACTGATAATTATTATTTTGTTAAGACATTTACTAACTCAATGAACAACTGACGAAACCATCATTTTTAAATTTCAAGCATCACCTTTTAAAATTTTGCTCTGTTTCAGGTACGTTCATTTATTTGCAATCAACGTGTAAGATGCATTTATGCATTTATAGTTAAAATTTACTTTAATATTTGAATAACATGTAGCTTGCAGGTCAATCTTTCTCCGACGTGTATAGTATAATCTAAGATTTTTATCACAATTAACCGTCAAGTATTGTGCTGTCGTTTCCCGCAATAGTTGTAAAAAGGCTGGAGTGATAGTATCTGTGGTGCTATAAAAATATTAACGTTTGGGTTCCGGAAAAATCAACAATTCTTTGTCCAGCCGTCACCGCATAAATTTGAAGTATTATTGGTAAGTGCTTGTAGGTTGCGCTTATATAAACTTTGCTCATATTTACACGTCCGCTATTTCCACCATTTGTAGTAATCAAAGTTAACGCAGGACAACAATTCTCAATTTCTGTCTCTAAAGCGACACCTAGAAGTGTATAACAAAAAGGTCATCACACCTAGAATGTAGGCAAGTGTTAAGTTCACTTTCCAACCATAAAATTAAGATATACCTTTTTTTGTCTTGTATTATTCGTTTACGTAGATTCTGCTTCAATCTTCCAACACCATTCTGTATATTTTGCCTTTCTGCAATTAGTACGCTAGTCAATAATTTCATTTAAACCTATTTCCTGCGAACTAGAAAGTTTCCGCAATAAGTTACATCGTCCGTACCTTGTTTTAGGTGTCCGTTGACTTGATGCAAATTGCTATAGAGCGTAATTACTCCGTAAATTACTTCATTCTAGAAACTCGTTGAAATAATGTATCGTATTCTTTGATAAAGCGTGTGTCGGATTTCTAATCACATTTTGTATGTTAACGGTGGGTTGAATGTTGAATTCTTGTAAGTAAACGAATAGATATTCTTTTTTTTTCTGCATACGACTGCGAGAAATTGTCGTTGCTGTTCTTGCTAAATTTTTGTGAACACACTGTGTAGTGAGTAATATTAGTTAATAATATATATATATATATATATATATATATATATATATTACTCATATTTAGACCAGGGTAGAAAATTAAATAATCACATCAAATAATTTTAATCACCGTGTAGAAGCTTTGGGAAAAGATACATAACTCGCGTTATTAAATAAAAGCGTGAAGCATAAAAATTCATTCGTTTTATTAAAATTAAGAAATTTAAATTATTTATAAGACGCTTTATATAAAAGGAAGCAGTATTAGAAAACTTTACGGGTAATTTAATTATCCCTAGTAAAGAAACAAATAAAATTACGTGCAAAATTTATATTAATTAACTCTATTTTAAGTAACCGGTATTAAAACGTACAGATAATAATTAATATTTAGTTAGGATTCACTAAAATTTAAAGGGTATTAATTTTAATTGAAGTTAATTGAACCGTTAGTAACATATAATATCTATAAAACTTGTAAAACCCAATAAAATAAAGCTCTGAGAATTAATATTATGTTTGAACACCTGCGTAGTTTAAAAGTCACGTACGGCGAAAATGTTGCAGATAATTAATGGTTACAAAGAATCTTGAAGAAACCGTGGCTTAATATTCACGAGAAGGTGCGATACGGGGTTATTTAACCCAGATAGTCCACATGGACTGAAATAATCGATAATAAGGAATATCAATTTGCTCTAATAAGAACAGGGTAGATAGAGACAGATAATAGGCGCAAGACCGAGACACATATAGTAAAAAGGCGTGAGTAGAGCAACGTCATGGGGTTGCGATTGGTTGAAAGTAAAAGGCAAAATTGAGAGGTAGAAATAACATTTCTGTATAAAATTTAATTAGGTATTCTCAGACGTTGCGTGCAGTGTGGAAATTTTCTGAGATTTAACTGGGGCGAGTACAAAATTCGTAAAAATCGCATGCCAGGCTACGGAATGGGAACATAGAATGACGAAATTCTAGAAACTGGCCGTTTTAGGGAACAGACCGACAGACAGGCTAACCGCTATATATACGGAGGTTAATATGAACAAGCTCTCTTAGATCTTCGACTTGATTGAACGCGTTAAACAGTGCTTTTTAGTTTTCCGGTTTTAATATTAAATAATTTAAACAGTTTGCTCGAATATTATGTGATTTAAAACAGCTTGTTCTTTACGTGCTACAATAAATGTACTTTAGTGCACTTAGAAAAGAAGATACAAGGTAATAAAGTTTAGTATCACTGTACCAATTGGTAAAAAAAAATTTACAACGACAAATATATACACAAAAGTAGGCAGTTTTGGCGTATATTGGTGAAAGTAGTATGAAGTTCTTTGTTATTTTTCGGGGGTATTAATACTTAAATGGTGCATAAACGTGTCTGGATCCACAAAACAAGGTTCAGATATACACAGATTAGTTCCGGAAAAGCCCTGAAACAACTTTAAATAAATGGTGATGGAGAAAATTTTTAAAGCGTTGAGAATCAGAAGCCATAAATATAACCCAGTTGCAATGGTATAATTAACAAAGGGACGATGTACATGGAAGCTACGAGTGCAAGTAACCTTCAGGTAAATTATACTATTTTGTTTGAACTTTGATATTTTTATGTGTGTTGAATAACTTTATAATTGATTTACTCAAAATGGACAGTAGTGAAATTGTACTAACAATAATATTTTAATTTTAAGGTGAAATTTGCTTGTTTAAGTAGAAAGGGTATTTAGTATTGATGTTCTGGATTATGATGAAAATTTAGGGTATGTCTTTGAGCTCAATTAGACGAACCTGGTTAATTAACGTAAAGGGGTGGTAGATGCTCCCTTTGTACTCTGCATATATTGTTATAGTAATTAGTAGGCATCCTACAAGGACTTTAATTCTGGATGCACATTAAAATGATAATAAATTTAATTTTGAAATTTTCCGATATTAAAATTTATGCTGAATATTAATTTTGAAATTTTGATGTATTGTGAATATTGATGTAAATAGAGTTGACGTTGATGTTTGTGGTAGGAATGTGTTTGTTTTTTTATGTATGAGGATGAAAGCTATCTAGAGGAGCAGCCGAGGCGATTAACAGAAGAAAGTCAATGGACCAACACACAATAAGGTAATGAATAGCTTTTTGTAGGTTTCACAGCATTCTTGACATCCAATTCGTAGGGGCTCGATTCGAAAAGCGGAGTACCCGGATTTTGGTGGTTTCACAGCATTCTTTGGCGACCCAAAAGTGAGGCTCGAGTCCCAAATAAAATTTTTTTGATTTTATTCCAGGAAACTGGCGATCTGAGAGAGAGAGCTTCTGTTTGTGTATAAATTTAAGAGTATTTTAGAGTGTGTGAGTGATTAGAATGTATGCAGAGAAAGGAGTGGTTAAGGAGTCAAGGAGTGGAAATTGGAAGTGACGATAGTGCATTGTGTGTGAAAAATTCGAAAATGGAAGAAGCTGGAGGCAGTAGAGATCAGTCGAGGACGGAATCAGGGGATCAAGGAAATGAGTTAATGATGAGAATGTTAGAGGAAATGCGATTAGCCAGGGAGGAGTCCAACCAAAAATTAGAGCAGATAAGCGGGAAAATTGAACAAAATACTAAAGAATTTACAGAATTTAAAGATAGTCTTACCGTAAAAATGGGGGAAGTTGAAAATAGGGTTGAAAAAAATGAGCGTGATATTACAGGTCTTCGACAGGAAATGGGACATTTAAGGTCCGGAGTACGCATTTTTTGTGAAGAAGAGATTAATGTAAAAATGACTGAAGTGACAGACTCATGTAGGGATCAGTTAGGCAGGGTAGAACGCGAAGTTAGTAGTATCAAATACAACATGTCAAATTTAACGGGGGATGGTCCCAGATTTTATACAGGTGGAGTATCATTGGACCAACACATGAAGTTTTATGGCGATAACAGGGTAAATCCACAAATTTTTATTAATAGTGTAAGAAATCTAGTGGGAAATTTATTTGACGAACAGACTAAACTGAATACGATAAAGGCTTTATTGAAAGACAACGCGGAAGCATGGTACAATTTAGTAGGACAGGACATAGACACCTACATGGAGTTTGAAGACAGATTTTTAAAGCACTACTGGAGTGACCACAGACAAGACCAGGTACGAGACGACTTAATCACAGGGAAATTTAAGGGAGAATTTTCAGGAAGTAGGGAGCAATATGCTATACGCAAGTATAGCATAGCAAAGCAACTGAACCCACCACTGACGGACCGACAAATTATTAAGTATTTATCACGACACTTCGAGGTAGAAGTAAGACAACACGTAGCACTACAGAACATAGTGGACAGAGAAATGTTTTTAGAATACCTGCAGAGGTACGACGACGTAAGTAGTGGACGACCTCGGGATAATAGGGAAAGACAGATCAACACAGTTAGGTTTGACAATAGACGGGACAACTATGCAAGAAGGGGGAATAATTACGGATACCAGCGACAGAATTGGGAACAGCGACGACCATACGTTAGAAGTAATAGTTTAGGAAGGGGACCTGCACCGAGACCGGAACCTACCAGAAGGAATAGTTCACCGGACATGAGGGGGACTGCTAATACAGACACGGAACGAGTGGAAACGCCTAGGATATACGCTGAGGTGACGGCTAGACCAGGACCAAGTAGGGAAAACAGACCTGGACAGGATTTTTAGAACGCGACAGACCACTAGATTTCAGTGTAAATGTATATGAACATTCACGTGAATTTTTCAAAATTGAGGAGGAAGTAGAGCCAGAAACTAAGGAAAAATTATGTTTACCAATTATTAATATAGAAATTTTTGAGAATAATGTAGAAGTATTACTTGATACAGGAGCAGAGGCGAGTTTAATATCGGAGGAATTCGTCAGCAAAATTAGGGATAAGGTTTGTGATAGAATTATGCCTATAAAGCGTAGCCATTTAGTAGCTCCAAATAAAAAGAAGTTTGCTGTAGTAAATAGTGTTGTGGTGCTTAGGATAGATATAGGAGATTTAAGCTGTGAACAGGAGTTTGTAATAGTACCTGGACTGAAGTTTCAGAGCATTTTAGGTGTTGACTGTATGATGAAGTTAGGGGTTTTGATAGATATGGAACGGAAGGTAATAAGGATTAATGATAGGGTAGTGCCATGGAAGGGCAGTTATGAAGTCACAGAGGATGACACGGGGTTTAGTATTAATGTAGTAGAGGTAGAGGATGATGAAGGTAAACAGATCAACACGATAAGATGTCCAGAGGATAGGATAGTAGAGGTTCAAGCTTTAGTACAAAAGCATGCAGAATTAGTGGGGGTAGAAGCAACAGCAGCAGATCGGGAGCAGGTGAAGGCAGAATTATTTGTGATGAGGTTAAGTGGCAAGTTTGTTTTTAATAAAGTAGATTTAAGGAATTCATTCTGGCGGATTCCATTACACAAGCATTCTAGAAGGTACATAGGATTTTCCGTAGAGAGAAAAATTGATAATTGTAAAGTAGTATCGTTTGGTTTGTTGGCAGAAAAGAAAATAATAATAAATAAGAAACAGACAAGTTTAGGGACTGAAGAAGAAGTAATATTTAAGAATAAGGATAATAAGTTTATTGTATGTGAGATAACAGGGATGATAAGTATAGATATAGAAGGGGGAGAAATAGGGATGAAGAGTATTAGGATGGTGAGAAGAAAGACTTGGAGGGTCAAGAAGAGAGTTAGATTTAAATAGGATAGGGATAGAATAGGTGTATATAGAAGAGTAGAAGTAGGTGTGTATAGAAAATAAAGCTAGGTATAGGATAAATATGGGAGATAATAAGAAATAGGTTTAGGATGAGAATAAAGAGTAAAAGTAGGAAGAAAAGAAGATAGGTTAAGTATAGATATTTCATATAAGATTAGTGGAGAGTTAGGAATAGAGTAAGAGTAGGATAGGTATATAGGATTAGGTAGGGGGAAGTAAAGTATAGTGAAAATTAGTTAAAAGTTAGAAATAGGATAGGTATATAGGATGTATATAAGATTAGATGGATAAGTAGGATGAAGTTAGGGATAATTTCAGTTTAGAGAATTAGGTGAGAATTAGGAATAAGATAGGGATATAGGACAGGTGTAAATAATTTTTTGATTGGATAAGGTAGGTAAGTTAGATAGATAAGGGTAGAGAGAGATAGGCATTTTTTTTGTAAATTTTGTTTGCGGTTTAAGTATTTTATATTTGAATTCAAATAAGTGGGATTATTTGTATTCAAATAGGGGGAAAATACTCATATTTAGACCAGGGTAGAAAATTAAATAATCACATCAAATAATTTTAATCACCGTGTAGAAGCTTTGGGAAAAGATACATAACTCGCGTTATTAAATAAAAGCGTGAAGCATAAAAATTCATTCGTTTTATTAAAATTAAGAAATTTAAATTATTTATAAGACGCTTTATATAAAAGGAAGCAGTATTAGAAAACTTTACGGGTAATTTAATTATCCCTAGTAAAGAAACAAATAAAAATTACGTGCAAAATTTATATTAATTAACTCTATTTTAAGTAACCGGTATTAAAACGTACAGATAATAATTAATATTTAGTTAGGATTCACTAAAATTTAAAGGGTATTAATTTTAATTGAAGTTAATTGAACCGTTAGTAACATATAATATCTATAAAAACTTGTAAAAACCCAATAAAATAAAGCTCTGAGAATTAATATTATGTTTGAACACCTGCGTAGTTTAAAAGTCACGTACGGCGAAAATGTTGCAGATAATTAATGGTTACAAAGAATCTTGGAGAAACCGTGGCTTAATATTCACGAGAAGGTGCGATACGGGGTTATTTAACCCAGATAGTCCACATGGACTGAAATAATCGATAATAAGGAATATCAATTTGCACTAATAAGAACAGGGTAGATAGAGACAGATAATAGGCGCAAGACCGAGACACATATAGTAAAAGGCGTGAGTAGAGCAACGTCATGGGGTTGCGATTGGTTGAAAGTAAAGGCAAAATTGAGAGGTAGAAATAACATTTCTGTATAAAATTTAATTAGGTATTCTCAGACGTTGCGTGCTGTGTGGAAATTTTCTGAGATTTAACTGGGGCGAGTACAAAATTCGTAAAAATCGCATGCCAGGCTACGGAATGGGAACATAGAATGACGAAATTCTAGAAACTGGCCGTTTTGGGGAACAGACCGACAGACAGGCTAACCGCTATATATACGGAGGTTAATATGAACAAGCTCTCTTAGATCTTCGACTTGATTGAACGCGTTAAACAGTGCTTTTTAGTTTTCCGGTTTTAATATTAAATAATTTAAACAGTTTGCTCGAATATTATGTGATTTAAAACAGCTTGTTCTTTACGTGCTACAATAAATGTACTTTAGTGCACTTAGAAAAGAAGATACAAGGTAATAAAGTTTAGTATCACTGTACCAATTGGTAAAAAAAAATTTACAACGACAAATATATACACAAAAGTATGCAGTTTTGGCGTTTATTGGTGAAAGTAGTATGAAGTTCTTTGTTATTTTTCGGGGGTATTAATACTTAAATGGTGCATAAACGTGTCTGGATCCACAAAACAAGGTTAACAATTAACAAAGGGACGATGTACATGGAAGCTACGAGTGCAAGTAACCTTCAGGTAAATTATACTATGTTGTTTGAACTTTGATATTTTTGTGTGTGTTGAATAACTTTATAATTGATTTACTCAAAATGGACAGTAGTGAAATTGTACTAACAATAATATTTTAATTTTAAGGTGAAATTTGCTTGTTTAAGTAGAAAGGGGTATTTAGTATTGATGTTCTGGATTATGATGAAAATTTAGGGTATGTCTTTGAGCTCAATTAGACGAACCTGGTTAATTAACGTAAAGGGGTGGTAGATGCTCCCTTTGTACTCTGCATATATTGTTATAGTAATTAGTAGGCATCCTACAAGGACTTTAATTCTGGATGCACATTAAAATGATAATAAATTTAATTTTGAAATTTTCCGATATTAAAATTTATGCTGAATATTAATTTTGAAATTTTAATGTATTGTGAATATTGATGTAAATAGAGTTGACGTTGATGTTTGTGGTAGGAATGTGTTTGTTTTTTTATGTATGAGGATGAAAGCTATCTAGAGGAGCAGCCGAGGCGATTAACAGAAGAAAGTCAATGGACCAACACACTATAAGGTAATGAATAGCTTTTTGTAGGTTTCACTGCATTCTTGACATCCAATTCGTAGGGGCTCGATGCGAAAAGCGTAGTTCCCGGATTTTGGTGGTTTCACAACATTCTTTGACGCCCAATTCGTGAGGCTCGACAATAATACAGGAAACACAGCAATATATATATATATATATATATATATATATATATATATATATATATATATATACTTTTCTTCGTGAAGGGTCTAATCTGCAACTACACTTATTTAGCTTCTTTCCGGTGGAGAGAACCGTCCATTACTTCGACCTCTGATTAACAAGGCAATTACTGTTTCCTCTGAGGTTAAGGACATTTGCATGGCGTAATCCCAAATTCATCTATTCCGCCCTGCCGTTAGGGAGGGTGTTGTTGCAAAATCTACACCGAGGACAGGCGGATGAGTTTTATTCGCTAGTTTGTATATAAACCCTATGGAATTGTTTGGGGCAACATATTTATCAGTTCCTATTGGATGACTACACGTTATAGTTAAAATGATTATTGTTACAAGAAAAGATCTTTATTAATAATATTATACTTATTAGGGCCATGTTGTATATTTCCATATTTATCAGTTCCTACTGGATGACTAAACCTTATAGATAAAATGATTATCGTTAGGGGAGATGATATTTATTAATAATATTGTACTTATTATGGTCATGTTGTATATTTACTTGTATATTTCCAATGACGATTTTGAACTGTTGGTTTTAGTTTTGTAAATTTGCAGTTTTTTCTTGGTGATTAATTTAGGGGAGTAACCTAAAAGCTACAGCTCGCCATTTTCACGAAGTTTAGTTGTACATCCTAATATATGTGTATTGAGATTATTGCTATTGATTTTTTTTTTTGTTTATTTTGTTATACTACCCTGTGTTATCTCTCCAAAATGTCACTGAGAGTAACCATATGTATTAATAAGCACTGTTAGTATCTTATTATTTTTTTCAGGCTTTCCTTTATTTTTTTCTTGTATTTGTAAAACCCGACCTACTCACCAACTGAACCCCGGTATTCTTTCTTTGTCTTTCAGGCTACGTTGATGTACGTAGCACAGCACAACGATCAAGCTGACGTGATACGGGTTGCTGCATACTGAGATATGGACACATTATAAGTTATTTAATTAGCTATACGGTGCTGTACAGTGCATTATTTTAAATATACTTCAATATATAAAATAGTTCCGTGACATTTTTATTGCTATCTTCTTTTCAAAAGCCATCCTGAACCTGCACTTTAGTTATCAATTTTCTGCGTTTGTGTATATTACCTTTTGTTAAATCTATTGCAGTATTTAGTTATAAGCGAAAAATACTTGTCTACAGTAGGTGCGTGAAGTTAGTGGAATAATGTCTGCAGGATAAATTTTAATTGGAGTAATTGTTAGTGCTTCGTTAGTGCTCTTTAGTGCCCAAATATGAAAGTCAGCGGACTATTCAAACAATAGTTATATGCAGTAAAAGTTATTCCGCCAAGTTCACGCTTGGCGGAAAAGTGTAGGCAGGAATAATTGTAGCAGGTGTAATGGTTAGTGCTTCGTTAGTGCTCATTAGGGTCCAAATAAGAACGCCAGCGGAATACTCAAAAAATAGTTGTATGCAGTTAAAGCTATTTCGTTAACTTCACGCCTGGCGGAAAAGTGTAGGCAGGAATAATTCTAGCGGGTGTAATAGTTAGTGCTTCGTTTGTGCTTTTTAGTGCCCAAATATGAATATCAGCGGATTGCTCAAAAAATAGTTATATGCAGTTAAAGTTATTCCGACAACTTCACGTTTGGCGGAAAAGTGTAGGTGGGAATAATTGTAGCCGGTGTATCTGTTAGTGCTTTGTTAGTGCTTTTCATTAGTGCCTAAGGGTGCCCAAATATGAATGTCAGCAGACTACTCAAAAAATAGTTATATGCAGTTAAGTTAATCCGCCAACTTCACGCCTGGCGAAAAAGTGAAGTGTCGGCAAGAATGATTGTAACAGGTGTGCTGGTTAGTGCTTCGTTAGTGCTTTTTAGTGCCCAAATATGAATGCCAGTGGACTACTCAAAAAATAGTTATATGCAGTTAATGACAACGAATTCAATAACCATTGTATTACATAATAACATTCCTAGGTACCTGGCAGGCATCGCTTACGTGTTGATTAGGATTGTTCATCTCCTTGCAATAGTAGTTAAATAGCAATAGTAGTTAATACTAGATTAGCAGGTGGAGATAAGATTTTGCATTGTAAGATTTCTAAAATAAAACTGTGACTCTATAATTTAAATCTCTTATATAGTATAGCAGATTGAAAACTCACAGAACTGCTGTGTGGGAACTTATTCATTTTGTGTTATACCTAATCGTATGATTAACCATATACATAAACTCAGCTTAAAATAGCAAAATTTCTTCTCAAATTGAAAAAAAAATTAAATCTTAATACTACAAATTGGCTTGAAATCAAGTACTATAAAACAAATATTCGTTTCTCGCCACCTATAGGTACAAATAATTTAAACAATGGTTCCTACCACAACTTCCATCTACTATATATGGTTTATAGTTTAAAGCAAAATGTCTTTGAATAGACCCTTGAGAATTGTTTTTAACACATATTTGGAAAATTCGCTGGCGTACATATACTTAATGTAATCTGTACTAACATACCACTAAACATTACGTCGGCTAAAATTATTCCTGCCCTCACTTTTTCGCCAGGCGTGAAGTAGGCGGAATAACTATAACTGCATATAACTATTTTTGGAGTAGTCCGCTGGCATTCTTATTTGGGCACTAAAGAGCACTAACGAAGCACTAACCATTACACCTGCTACAATTATTCGTGCCTTCACTTTTCTGCCAGGCGTAAAGTTGGCGGAATAACTTTTACTGCATATAACTATTTTTGGAGTAGTCCGCTAGCATTCTTATTTGGGCACTAAAGAGCACTAACGAAGCACTAACCATTACAGCTGCTACAATCATTCCTGCCTTCATTTTTCCGCCAGGCGTAAAGTTGGCGGAATAACTTTAACTGCGTATAACTATTTTTGGAGTAGCCCGCTGGCATTCTTATTTGGGCACTAAAGAGCACTAACGAAGCGCTAACCATTACACCTGCTACAATTATTCCTGAATTCACTTTTCCGCCAGGCGTGAAGTTGGCGGAATAACTTTAACTGCATATAACTATTTTTGAAATAACCCCGCTGGCATTCTTATTTGGGCACTAAAGAGCACTAACGAAGCACTAACCATTACACCTGCTACAATTATTCGTGCCTACACTTTTCCGCCAGGCGTGAAGTTGGCGGAATAACTTTTACTGCATATAACTATTTTTGGAGTAGTCCGCTGGCATTCTTATTTGGGCACTAAAGAGCACTAACGAAGCACTAACCATTACAGCTGCTACAATCATTCCTGCCTTCATTTTTCCGCCAGGCGTAAAGTTGGCGGAATAACTTTAACTGCGTATAACTATTTTTGGAGTAGCCCGCTGGCATTCTTATTTGGGCACTAAAGAGCACTAACGAAGCGCTAACCATTACACCTGCTACAATTATTCCTGAATTCACTTTTCCGCCAGGCGTGAAGTTGGCGGAATAACTTTAACTGCATATAACTATTTTTGAAATAGCCCGCTGGCATTCTTATTTGGGCACTAAAGAGCACTAACGAAGCACTAACCATTACACCTGCTACAATTATTCCTGCCTTCACTTTTCCGCCAGGCGTGAAGTTGGCGGAATAACTTTAACTGCATATAACTATTTTTTGAGTAGTCCGCTGGCATTCTTATTTGGGCACTAAAGAGCACTAACGAAGCACTAACCATTACACCTGCTACAGTTATTCCTGCCTTCACTTTTCTGCCATGCGTGAACTTGGCGGAATAACTTTAACTGCATATAACTATTTTTTGAGTAGTCCGCTGGCATTCTTATTTGGGCACTAAAAAGCACTAACGAAGCACTAACAATTACTCCAATTAAAATTATTCCTGCCGACATTATTCCGCTAACTTCACGCACCTGTCTACAGTGACGTAGATAACCAGTTTTTGAGAATATACGGTAATATAGTACAAACTCATTATACAAGTACTGAAAGCAAGAAAAAAATGCAAAACTTGATAACCTAAACGATTAATTAACTGAATTATTTGTAAATATTCTTCTTTTTCAAGTAGCTTGTTTCTTTTATGGTAATTAATGTGGTTATTTATCTTATCTAAAATATTAATTAAAGAAACGTTATCCTGCCACTTAGGGTCAGATTTAACGGTCCCGGTAGTATCGACTTTTATTTTTAAACAGTTGTTACGTTCATTTTCGTCGTCTCATTGGTTTTTTTCATCTCAATCAATTCCGTTCCACTTATAAATCCTTCAACCTGTGAATAACAATACGCTGTTTAATAATTTTCACCAAAAACCCCTTTTTCTGTTAAAAACGAAAATTCAATAGTTTATATCCTTTAAAATTTCCCGTGCTAATTATAAGTCCGCTTACAATAAATTTTGTTACATAAACTACGTTGCTATTCTTCAAATCTATTTGCTTTAGAACGAAAGTTATGCGATATTGAAATAATTCGTATCATGTCGTTAGGTAACCTTCAATTTGTTAGATATTACGACTACGTAGAATGGGTTTTCTCTGTTGTTCCAAAGTAACTTGTTGGAAATAAGGTCATGCTCTATCCGATAAAGCTGCTTCTTACTTCGATAACTCGGGTTTTCTAGTGTACTCGTTCGTTAACAATGAAATTAATATTCATTTTGGCTCTTGACTCTGAAAACGAAAACAGTTAATAGATTGATGGTTGTTCCTGTTTCGTTTTGCGTTGTAGAAATTTCGCGCACACATTGTGTAGTAAGTTATGATGGTTTTTATTAAAAACATATTTTTCGACGACATTAAATTAATTGCTCTTTATTAATTATTCTAGCTTTCGTCCGGGGGTCTTGAGGTTCCGGGAAATGGTCGTCTCCTGGTTGTGATGGGAGGCCAAATTGGTTTTTTTTTGTTTGGGTGTAGTCTCACCTGTTCGTTGCTTGCCGTGGACTATTGGAGTTACGATAGCAGTTACGCTAGTATGCTGACTTCCTCCTCTCCCCCCGAAGGTCGGTAAGATAAACAGTCCGCAGCAGAGAGGTATGTGACCCGTTTCTTTTTTTTTACATGCCGATGATTTTTGTTTCACGGCTGGCTACGCTAGTGCCGCTGTGTATATTTCCTTAATGCTTAAAACAACGTGGTCTACCTGTAATACGTTAGACTAATTCTGACTACACCGTAAACGTGCCTTTAATGTTTTAATTTAATTCTTGCTATGAAGTAAACCTATATTTAATACTTTAAAATTTAACACTTGTACTAACTGGATAACTTAAATTTACATTTAATATTGTTAAATATAACATACTTGCTATTGACAAATGCTAAGCTGTTACGTTTTTTTTTCGTGGCAGCCACGTTGGGCGCCAAAAATGTTACGTTACGTAATACCAAGAAAATCAAAGAAGAAAAAAAAGAAAATCAAAGAAATGACCAGGCTCAATCGGAGAGTAGGGGGGAGGGTTGTAGAAAGCAGACCAACATACCATGTACGCGGCTGTAAGGAGTTAGTGATAATACCTGCAAGAAAAATAGTTAAGCAAACCTGAAATAAAGAAAAAGCATAGCAGTAATGAAAAGTCTAAGTTATTCAGTACTTTGTAGAATGTAAATAAAACAGTTTAGATAAACTATATAATATAATCACGATAAAAGCATTATAAAAATTTTTATTACAAAGTGAGGTAATATTGGGGAGTAGCAGAAACGTTTCCTCACACACCAATTAAACATCAATCAGACAACATGTTAATAAAAGATAAAAAGATAAGACACAATTGATATGAGTAATTCTAGTAGTATTGGTTTTTTTCTTTTTTTCTTTTTTTTTCTATGTTTTAAAATAGCATGCAAGTCTATTGTAAAAGGTCTCAGAACGACGAAGATATGGCAAAACAACGGGTAGATATTTAAAGTAATACTAAGTAGGAAATAGTTCAACTTACAGAAAGTCCTTCAGTAACGCTTCCTTGTAATTGGAGTGGGGGATTCACGATGTCCTACACTAACGAAGCACTGCACCCTTGACTGTGAGGGTGTGGATGGAATTGCTTACACTTTACACTAACTCACACCTATGCGTTTTACTGGTGTCAGCAGCAGACATTATCATGCTGATGGAGCTATGTAGCATGGATAAATTTCTTGTGAATTCTATTTCCTGAGACAGTAATTTCGAAATATTTTATAACACAAACCGTACAAATTGTAATAACAATTTAGAACTACGGCCTTTCAAGGCACGATGTAATGCATGTCATCTGATAAGTTCTTGCATTAAACTAACAGTAACGTGAGGTGTTTTATTTGCTACATAGGGTAACAAAGAAAAATCTAATACTTTTTAATAACGAAATTTGCGCCAGCAATGATCTATTTTAGATTCTTCGGTGTTAGCAAATTCAGCAACTACAGTATCAACTGTATTTACCGGTGAATGAGATATATATTTACAAAAAGCAACCTTTTTCTTTTTTAGATTCCTTTCCCGGAAATCCCATCTTCACAGTTTAAATATCACAAGACAAAGCAAGAAACAAAAACCATAATGAGTAAAGCACGTGCAGGCAATAAAGCCGTCTGTCAATGTTCCGTTCAACTTTTATCTCACAAGCAAAACAACAAAAAACAATCAGTAAGCACGCGTAATCACTAAAGACTGTCCGTCAATGACCTTACCACCGCACTTGTGGTTTATAAAGCGTACTTCCTTAAAAAGGCATCAGAACTACACTGCAATCTGTTAATATACAACGGTTATTTTACAAGAAAAACGACTAAAATTGTGCCGCGTTTATTCATGCACAATTCGAGAATTCATATCGCATTAATTCTCACTATTTTTAAAGCAAAGACGAAACAGTATTGTTAACGTAATTAATATATCAGAACCAAGAACAAACTACAACTGCTAATCTGTTTATTCAACTCGTTGTTGTACAACCGCTTATCGTCTCTTATCTAGACCCGTATATTCACATAAGCAACAAAATTTATATCAACGGCAAGACAAGGACGATGCAATCTACTCATTATAACACGATGCACTCGCCTAAGGCGTTAATAAATATAAAATATAGAGAAATAGTAGTTACAGAAAGGTATTTGTTAATTGGGAAATAGCGTAAAATGTTAAACTATAAAAATGCCCGTTACAAAGCATTACTTTTTCGTTTTTTGTTCCCTGATTTTTCTTACTTATTAACTGCGAAATGCGCGCTTTGCGGATCCACTAGCCAAGTTGTACTGTATAATATAGCTTAAATTTAATATTTTTAGTTGTATAAGTGAATAAAAAACTTTTAGTTATTTTCCTTGTAATTTGTTAATAGATAATCGTGGGTGATATGCTTTATATATGTTTTTGTGTGTTTTCTTTTTGGTATTTAGGCAAATCCCCACTCTCCGCGATTGGTAGTTGGCCTGGTATTTCGACGTTTCTTCCGGCTACGTCTAGGAACGTAACACAGTATAGTAGTAAACTTTTAGTTGTCTTGTCAAAATATTTATCAGAATTATCTTTTACCGCAAGTTTAATTAGCACTTGCTTCCATTATTACAGAATAATCAGAATTTGTTTAGGTTTTCACGATTTAGGAGCGTAGTGATACAAATTCCACGGGGAAAGTACATAATTATACAAAAGAATGTAGTAGGCATTTGAGACTTGCAAATTAAAATAGCTTCTGTTCTCAAATTTATTAAGATTATGGTTCTTTTCCAGATACTCCGTGTTTGCTTGGGGAATTCCTGGAATATTTTTAGCAGCCAGCGTATTTGTTCAATATAGAGACAAAGCCGGAAAATTGCTAGATACAGCGAGTTTAAAAACCCACAACTGCTGGTAAGAAAAGCTTTTGTAAACACAAGAGTCACAAATGAGTTTTAAAACAAATAAAAAGGTTTTAATTGCTCATTTGAAACTTGAGAAGCTGAGATTTGTTCAGAATTAGTTCGTTTAACTAAATTGAAAAGTTATCTCATTACGAACTTTCAAGCTTTTTTTTTAGTCAACCTATTTTGGTTTTACAGGTTTTTAGATGGAAATGCGTTTCTTTATGGTCTTCTAATTCCTGTAGGTGGATTGGTTATTATTACTTTAACATATCTTGTTCGAGCTGCTATTGTGGCACGATACGTTATTAGTATGCAGATTGACCGTAAAATACGAGATAAAATGAGACGAAAACGCACACTGCAAATATTGTTATTTGCCAAGGTATGCGTCAGTTCAACAGCAATATCTGTTTATTAACGGGTCATTTTTCAGATCACAATACTATTGGGGATGGTGATGCTATTTGGCGGACTAACAAGGTTTCTGAAATCAGATTCCCTGTGGATCACTTTCAATGCTGCGCAGAGTTTGCAAGGGATTTTTGTCGCAATGCTTGTCACGTGTAATTGTCATGTGCTGAAAATCTACACCAGAACATTTAAATCGCAAAGAGGAAAATATATCACATCTTATGGAAACATTACGGAAGAAGCAAAGAAAATATTGAGAAATAACCCCGCTATTTCAAAATCTACTAGTCTGCAACTTTTAACGTGGGATCCTGCTCCTGATGCAGTTTAGGTAATTATTTCTAAGAAATTCTATTGTTTTGGAATCAAATTTTTGTATTATTAAAAAGAAATTCTTTTATTTTGTTGACAAGCAGATTGCATTTTAAACATCCTTGCGTGATTAGCGCGAGCGAAATGTTCCGCGTGTTCCACTAACTATGGATGGACACCGGCGATATCTCGGTAAGTACTGGTCGTACAATGTCGGGACTAAAAATTTTATGAGGAAAGTGACCAAGAAAAATTGCTGGAAATAGTTTTTAAATGTCTAGCTCCGCCGCTAGAGGGTGCAATTCTTATATTAAACTAAAAAAACTTATTATTATCGTTAATTCCCATAGTGAAGATGCACCAGGAGTATAAGAATAATGATCTTCATAAAATTCTTCATAATTTCGACTCGGCACTCATTGGTCTAACTTGTCAAGTAAGTGTTGGAGGAAACAAAAAGAATTTGACTAGAAGAAACTTATAACTTTGGTTTCCTTTAACCGAAATTGATAAACGGGGTGTCGTTTAAGCAGCTTCTTTGTTATATAACAATTTTTGGAAATAATACACTTAAACTGATTACCAGAGGGCGCCGTTTCAAAAATAAAGAAATATGTCATTTTTTCTTGAACATTTTAAATGGAATGGTATTATTTTTATCCAATAATCTGGAAAATAGTTTAAAAATTGAAAAAAATGTCGAAAATCGCATGTTGATACCTCATTTCTAACTGGAGATATGCGCTAAAATGTACTCATACCAGATATTTAAACATCGTGATTTACTATTTGAAGATATTTTATTTTAGCACACAACGCCATTGGGGCAAATATATTGTTGACGAATATATTTAACAGCAGCCTGTTTCAATTTAGTTTTTTGGGCGTATCACGTCATGCATGCAGCCGCTCACAAAACAATAATTTTTCTGCATGAAATTTCAGTTTTTATTTATCTGACTCTTTTATTTGTCTCCATAAATAAAAATCGAGGATAGTTAAATCGGGGCTTCTTGAAGGCCACGGACATAAACTTCCTCTTCTAATCCGCCTGTTTTGGAATTCTCTATCCAAATAATCTCTAACATACCTAAAAAAATGTGCTGAGCAACCGTCGTGTTGATACCACATAGTTTTTCTTGTAGCCAATGACACATCTTCTAATAATGACTGTAAATAGTTTATTAAAAACTTCAAATAACGTTCTCTATTTAGTATATTTTCAAAAAAGAAAGGGCCAATTATTTTTCCGTCCACTATCCCGCACCACATATTCACCGATCATCGATTTTGGTACCGCACTTCTTGCATTCAATGGAGATTCGTTCGTGACCAGTAGTGCGGGTTATGTAGATTTATTCTACCGGAACTAGTAAAGGTTTGTCTCATCTGTCCATAAAATTCGACTCAAAATTTGAGTATCTTGTTCTATCATACTACGTAGACAACTGCAATGATTTAATCTTTTATCGAAATCCCGTTCCATAATTTATTTCTTGGTGAAGAAGAAGATGATATGGATTAAATTTGTGCTTTTCTTATATTCTATGAATACCTTCTTAAATTTCTCGACATTTCTCGTATGCTGAAATGTATTACGTTCAATTTTATACTTCTAAATATTTCCATTCGATTTACGACTTTTTCAAATATTGTCACACTTTCATTTCGACACTACTTGTTATAGGAGACGCCCCCTGATCAGGTATTATAATTTAATAACTCGATTTGTTCCCATAAAACTTATTCTAATACGATCCCTGCATGTATTGTTCTGTTAAACATTCTTTCTGGCGATTCTAACGCTTTGACATTTTACAATTGTACTTTTATAGTACTAGCCATTTCTAATTTACTATTATTCTACAATATTATTTGAGTGCAATTGTTTCTATATTTAACCCATTCCGGCGTCCTTTACATTTAAAAACGCTTTTCTAATATTATTCAGTTTTGTGAATTTTGTTTAGTCGGATTAGGCAATCCATATTACACGTTTATATATATATATATATATATATATATATATATTGTCGTGGAATTATAGGTTAAATAGGTCTAGATACTAAAATTTTAACTGTGTATATAGGAAATAGCAACAATTTATTTACGCGCCAAATTAATCATTTTAGATAGTGAAGACCGACGGTTATTAACATATTTTGTATTTCTAAATTAGAATGCTAAAATTGCATAAAGAGTAGAAGCTTTAGTGTACATAAAAACTCAAGGATACGCATAATTAGTTGTAATAGTTTGAATCAAGCGCATGGAATCAGAAACGGAGCTTTCAAGTATAGAAAATCAATAATTTAAACGCATATTTTCATTTATATAAACGAAAACGGTTGTTGTACTAATCCTAAGAAGTGGATAAACTCGGAATTATTATTTTTAGCGAACAAGTTGCTTCGAAGAAACACCTGTTAGTTAAATGTCAAGTGCATAGAACTTGAATGAACGTTGGCACAAGATTCTAGAAAATTGTTTGCAACGGTCGGTCTGACAAGCTACTAAAAATAACAAATGCTTTGAAGACTAAGTGAAATAAAAGATCTATAAGGTAAAATAGACAGAGAAAACGTATAAGAAAACGTTGGTTACAACACACGGCTAAAATACACGGGAAACATGAAAGCCAACAACAATATCGATTTTCTGTGGCTTGAGAGGGGTTCTGAAAGAGATAAGAAATATGGGTGGAACAAAGAAAGGTAGCTAAGAGGTGGAGCGTTATAACGGGGAAAAGAAATATCATTGGTCTAAGGCTAGCAGTTTTGGGAAGCTCGCGTCCGTTGAGGTTATAAAACGAATTTCAGAATAACAGCACGGTAATCTCGGAATTTTTTAGACGTTACAAGCAAAATTTGGAGAAGTGGTTTTAAAAATGAGCTTTTCGATGAAGAGAGGTTTTGTGTGAAGTATTGAAAAGCGTATAAATACTCTAGGAGAGATATTAAAGCTCTCTTGCTCTTAGATCTTATATAGTGTTTAGATCTCTTACGTAATTGCTATTACGTGCTCTTACATTTTACTAATTGTTGTTTATTCGATTAACTCCTATTTTAAAGTATGTAAAGCTGTTAGTAACGTATTGGAATGTATTAAAAGTGATTCGCACAAGTGGGTGCCAGCGTTACAAAAGGGGCTGTTATTACACGATACAATCGAATGATCGGATGGTATTTGGGTAAGCGAATCGTACAGCTTAACTAGTATGCGTGAGGTGTAGTAGTATGGAATGTTAAGTTTAGACAAGACAATTATCCGGGTAGAAGATTAAAGGTGATTGCAGAGATTTGGATAGTGAGTGGGGATCAGTTGGATCCAGGCACAATCACGAGGTATATGGATACAACAAAGAGGGTTTTTGGTATACATCTCCAGAGGTATCGAGCGACGAAGCTTACTCCAGGTATAGGAAATTAATTTCTTGCTTTTTGCTTAAACATTTGTGCTGATATTTTTGTGTTTGAGTATTTTGACTTATTGGGGGTGTATTTTATTACCATAAAAACTCATTTAAAGGGGTATATGTACAGGACAATTAATATTGATTATTTAAAAATGTTTATTGATGATTAGAAATGTTGTTGTAAGGAGTAAACGGGTCTTTATCTTTATTTTAAATAAAAATGCGAGGTTTAAAGTAATTTAGAGTAACTGGGTTATACTGAGCTCAAAATAGACCAGGATAAAAATCAATTTAGGGTTGCATGACGGGCCCATCTACTCGTCTAAAAGAAATTCAGGTAATTATGCGCTTCACAATTAATAGAATTTAGAACTTACTCTAATTTAAATTATAAAATATTCAAATATTCTTATCAATTAACAAACAAAAACTAAAATTTTGTACTTGCGATGTCAAATAGCGCTTATCCAAATCGTAGTTAACGGTATTATGTACTTCTTGATCCCATCTTAAATCTCCATCAGTTTCCAAGGTACTTATTTATTTTTTATCGATTAAACTCAGCAGTAGCGATCTACTTTGATGACTGTATGTTATTTGTGGAACGCCACTGAAACAGATTTCAAAATGTTCGAACGTATAAGTTTCATGTCGTAAATAATTCAAAAGGGGCAACTCTGTATATAGTCGATCTCGTAAAATGAATTGAATCGCGAGTATTACATATTGTATGGTTTAGGAAAGGACAAATGAATTGTTTCTTTACTTAAAAGTTACATCTTAAATGTCAAATACTGTTTGCATGCCGAACACTGAATCTTGAATTTATCTTTACTCAAACTATGGTCCATCTCGTAAAATAAAATGTATGTCACATATTATTTTGTTTAAGAAAGAATGACCTCTGTTCTTAGTTAGATTTGGTATATATACAAAAATTATCTCTATACGTCATTTTCGAGCTCCTTCCGGATCTGTGTCGAATAATAAAACACTCGGGTGCTGTAATATTTCTGAGAATCTCACGGTTTTAATGATCCAATTAGTGTCAAGCTACCGCGGTCGATATTGTTTATGACTATCTCAACGTCGTCGATCCTTTTCTAACGTATCAAGTTAATGTGCCGCTTCCTTCTTTCATATTGTAACACGGAGCGCTATAAAAATATTTCTTATCTATTTTATGGGATTTTAATTTTCGTGCGGTTCTTTCTATCGGGGTGTTTATTTATTTAGAAGAAATAATTAGTTATTTAGTAGTATTTCTTAGTAACTAATGCTTTCATTTGTTAACCAAGCATTTTCAGGAAGTTTTACGTTCAGTTTAAAACTCTTAAAATAAATCAAAATGTGCTATATACACGCAGACATCAATTACATAATTAATAATGGCTCCTTGGGACTTTGCAAATACAATAAGGTTTGCATTGATTTGTATTCTGACAGGGTACGGGTGCATATTATAAAGAAGATAGTTTAAGTTATTTCTAGCACTTTTAATAAGAGCTTTATTCATAGATGCAATTGATAATGTGCTTTACGATAAATGAAGCGACTATTTTATACACGAATTTATCTTTGCTTCTATGAAGATGCATTAAAGCTCGCAATTGTTATATAACGCTGATTACGGGATTCTTAATGTTACTGGATGTAGTATTTTTAAACGCGTTTTAAAGTATCTCAAAAATAATTATTTCTGCATACACAGCTTAAATGAAATTAAATGGAATATACATCTTAAAATAATTCATTTGCATAAGGTATCCTACTCGGCTAAAAAGAATTGATTTAAAATTGGAGCTTTTAAGTTTTTTATTCGTTTTACGATCTCTGTAATAAATGCAATACACACCAGGCTTACAGTTAGACTTCTTTTTACGTTTTGTAGTAATTGTTATTTATACTGGGTAGAAAATTAAATATTGAGATTTTTTTGATTTTTTCCGTTTACTTTACTTTGGGTAGTAATTATTTACAGCGTATGGGTTTTAATGACCTCTTCTGACCTATTTATCACAATATATATATATATATATATATATATATATATATAGATTCTTTTCTAGCGAACGTAAATATATGGATAAGTTGATATTTTAATTTCTTGGGATATTTTCGTTCGGATTTTTTTTTATATTAAATATTCATTTGCTGGTTTCTGACGATTCGATTTATTTAAAGTCTTTTTTGAAGAGCTAAAAGTATAAAGATAATAACAGTATTCAAATTATAATGTATTAGGCATACACAGCTTGAATAGAAAATATTTGACATTGACATTGACATAAAAATAAATGTGTAAATAAGGTAACTTGTAGAAACTGTATAAGTAGTAAATTTGTTAATTATGGATGTGATGTTTCCATTGTGTGGGGTATATAGTAAGGTGTGGTGTGTTGATTTAAATATATTTTGAAATGTAGAGGTAAATTAATAAATTGGTTTTATGGATGGTTGTCTATTTTGGTGATGTTATATAGTTGTGAGTAAACTGTACTGAGGTTATTGATGTCCTGTTTGTTGTTGATGCAATTACTGTCTTGTATTATGTTGTAAGATTCTAAAAATAAACGTCTTTTGTGGTTATTGTCTTCTGTTAATATGGTGATTTCATTGAAATTGGCTGTATGTTTGGTAGAATGTTGATGAGAAGCAAGAGCACAATAAGTTTTTCCAATTTTTGCATCGCTACGGTGTTGGGTAATTCTATTTTTTAACCATTGTGCAGTCTGTCCTATGTATGTTTTTTTGCAACTGCATGTGATTTTGTAAGCTAGGTTGCTGCGTAGAAGTGGATTAGTGGGGTCTTTTAATTTTGTGAATAAATTTCGAATCGATTTATCATATGTGTAAGCTATACAGATGTTAGGTTTCTTTAATATTTTAGAAATTAGTGGTGTTAAATTTTTGATGTAAAAATCTATTAGAAATGTTCCTTTCGAAAGTTCTACCATTATAGCGTTCAGGTCCGTGCTAGTCTGGTACCTGAGAAAAATTATAGACTGCTTCCTGTTCGACTCTTCGTCCTTCTGGTTTGGCCCATTTCATCATATCTTTGTAAGTATTTTAGAAATACCTCCCGGTCTACGATGTTTTGCGAAGCTATGCATTTTCCCACGGCTACCTCAACATGTCCGGTTAGATTTTAATTATTTGCTTGTCTTCCAGAAAAGGATCGAATTATTTTGCCGCACTGAATGGTATACAGTTCTTTGTCATGCCTAAGCCGGTACTTCCCATAATTAAATAATTCTTTACTTTAAATTGTTGACTATCCTACTCCACCCCCCTCCCAAAATATTTTAAAAATTTAACCTTAAATTCTTTTGATGATTTTAATTTGCTTTCTATAAGTCCAAACCGAATCCCTGCACTTCTTTTAAAGATTGATCTTATTATATTTAATTTTGTCTGTTCGTCCCAGGTACCCTGTATTAAAGTTTTGACATTATTTAAAACTATTTTTGAATTTAATTTATTATCTTCATAAAGTTTTTATTGTTCTAATGGGCCATTACTTGAACTCCACCTCATAAGGTCCCCAACATTAATATTCATCACTCTATCTTCTGTATTCTACTTTATGTTCTAAATCTGTTTTAAGATTTCCCAATTCATTTCGAAAGTTTTAAATCCGGCTTGGCAACCTTCCTCAATTTCGTTTATTTTTGATCTAAGTTCTTATTTCCATTCGTTTCTTTCTCCCACGCTTTTTGATTAGATTTTATTTGTATAATTTTCTTTTTCACATCATATGTATTACCTAAAGTTTATACCGCTCTTTCTCTAATTTCGAACTTCATTTCTTCTATGGTCTTATTTGTCTCTTTTAAGCCTTCGGTTAATTTCTCACTCATCTCTTTAAATTTCCTTTCACTCTTGTCGGTTTTTAATCTTGAAATTTCCCCCAATTTTGCTAGATTCTCTCCAAATTCCACTTGTAACTCCTGAGTATTCTTATTAGACCTCTCACTTATTTTCTTGATACATTTTTAGCCAATTCCTTAATATTTTTTTCGTTTTTCTCGCTCACTTCTCTAATACTTTTTTTATTTTTTCCACTTATGGTCGAAACTATGTGGAATAATAGTTTAAGGTATATGCAAACTAATAGAATTAAATTTAGTAAACATGCTTTTTTTATTTCTACTAAAACGAAAATTATTTTAAAAATGTGCCTCAGATTTATAGCAAGTGTTTTAAATGTCAAAAGGTCCATGAAGTGCTTTTTGACTTATATTTTTTCAGGACAACTCGCAATACAACAAATAACTTTTAATACTGCAGATTTCTTGAGTGAAATTAAGAGAAATGGAAAAGTTCTTAATTTTTAGGAACTTCTTTATTATGTTGGCTTTCATATTCTGCAATTCATCATATTACTATTTTAAAATATTCTTTTTTTTTCAAAAATATTTATGAGTGACGATATAATTAACTGCTTGTTGATAATTAAAGCGCAAAAGTGATTTAAAACAATCTGTTGGTTATACTCAATTTAAGAGTTAAAAACTATATAAATGCAAGTAGTCTTTCTACAATTCTTCACCAGCGTTGTTCTCTTTGATATTTTGGCTTTGTGCTACAAATGCCATAATTTTGTTATTTTAATCCTTTTTTCAAACTTAACTATTTCGGTAAATATTCCTTATAAACCTTTCCGTATTCGATGCTTTCAATTACGCATTCTTTTTTGGAACCTAAACTTGGGTTATTAAATCTGAAAAACCTACACTCAACGCAGTAAACACCATTGTTTGATTCCGAAAATCAACCAGTTGATACAGCTTCTGACTTTTGGGCAGGATTTTGAAGTAACAGTATTTATTGCAACCATGCCAACCATACTCTCCCAAAAAATTTAAATTAATATGATTATGTATTTTTGCACCTTATATACATTTTATACTTGCGCCCTCCACTTGCGGCAATAAGCTAACTTTATTTTGAGCATTTCTGTACAATGTTTCATTAGGAAAAATTGGAAAAGCTGAAAATAATATTAAATATTACGGCAAGGTAAGCAACTGCGTTGTAACATTTCTACTTGCTAGTGAAATCGGTTGTAACGGATATAATGGATGTAAAAATTATGAAAATGGCAGAAGACTATTATTGATGTTTACTTCTGCTTAACTACCTTGTTACGTACCCAACCATGTTTTTCCTACTTCTGCCCTTTTAATCAACTCCTTCCCGATTTGGCTTTCATTTCTCTGTCAATAACATATAAACTATTGCTCTAATCGTCTTACAGCATACTATAAAAGAAGATTGTATGTATTGGTACTTTTCCTTGCTTGAGGAGACATGTTATTTGTAGCAATCGGTTCTATATGGTTTGCATTTTCGAAAACAATAGTGAATTGTTACCGTGGACTGTGGAAATTACCAAACTGCATACTGAGGAGAATGTATTCAGCTGTTTAAAGTAACATGAATTAATTGTCTATTAAAGAAGTGCAATTCAGACCAAGTAGTGAGAGAATATGCTCAGAAGTGTGCCGAGACAACCCTTTTATTTTCTAAAGTCTTGCAACTGGTCGTGATTATATAGGCAACTCATTCAACACAGTACATACAGAGTTTAAAATAATTTATCGTTAAGGAATTTTTATTATATTTATGGGCAATAGCCTTTAACTTTTAACTTCCTTAAGGTTAAGAATTCATTAGCATTCATTTTTAAGAGGCATGTAGAATACAGAGTGCAAAAGTATCTAAAACACTAAGACTGGAGTTTTCTATGCGTATTTCCCCAAACCTTGGATCTAGCTTAGGCATATGTTTAGGTTTATACCTAACCCTTCTCATTTTTGCAGGTAGAGAAATAATGCATATCAGAGCCAAGACGCATGAGTCCACATTGTACCTTTAAGACTCTACTATCAAGATTTGTAAATAGTATCTTGTTAAGCTATACTGTAATTAAAGATTGTTAAATATTAGTCTGTGATAACATGTTATGTTTATGTTTTTCATGAATAACGTACATACAGAGGTGTTGTAAATTATCAATAAAGTCTTTGCTTTTGTACATGAGTTACAAATCTTTCAAGTTACCCTACCTAAATGATAATATATATATATATATATATATATATATATATATATATATATAACAATTAGTTAAAAGTGACGACCAGCAGTGTATACAATTAATACTAACAGGTTCTTTGGTCTTCTAGTAATAAAACTCTTATTTGTTTTTTACCGAGCTTTCGATTTATTTAAAATCTTCTTCAGGGTGCTGTAAAGTAACTGTGACTGTCATTAACATAAGAATTCTAAAATATTACTTACAAAACTGGAGTTAAAATACTGTCATGGCTTTGATAATTATCATTAAAACTTAAAATAAATAAATTAAATAAAACATTTGATAAAAGTACAAGAAACAACTATTCACGTCTATCACAATACACGTTACAAATTAAAATAAAATTTGGCTTTAAAATATAGATTCCATTGAGAACTAAAACATGACGATTATTAAAATAATTAGTACGATAACATTCTTGAAGTGCATGGTTGATTATCTGTATTTATCTAATGTTGTTTGATTTCCTATACTTGAGTAAATACATATACACAGCGTTCAAATTGTTTGTATCTGTTTTGAAGTTTAGAGCTTTTTCATTGTTTACTATATGAGCCATTTCCAGAAAAAGTCTACTCTTGTACGAATTTTCATTATCCAACACTTTTACATTATTAAAATCCGGATAATGGTTAGTATTATTTGCGCGACACACTAATGCGCACGAATTCTTTTTTATTTTGCAATCGCTCTTATGCTGCACAATCCTTGATCGCAACTAAATTACAACTTTTCTTTGGAATTACTAACAGAAACTTTAAATTTCATTTTTCACAATTCTTATTTTTCATTCAACAATAGATTTTATGCACAAATTTTTGGTACTCCTATGGGTTCCCCTTTAAGTCCTATTATTGCTGCCATAGTAATGGATTTTCTGTTTGACAATGTCATTCCTACTTTATCGACTCCCCCAGCTTTTATTAAAAAATTTGTTGACGATATAATTTGTGCCGTACCTAAAAATGAAGTTGATGATGTTTTAAACAGCTTTAACAAATATAACAAACGTATCCAATTTACATTGGAAATAGAGCAAATAGCAGTATTCCATTTTTGGATACTAAAATAATAAGAAGCTCCAACAACAAACTCTTACTGGACTGGTTCCAGAAACCTACCAGTTCAGGTAGGTACATTAAATATTATTTGAATCACAGTATAAATTACAAAATAAACACGCTGTTATGTTTAAAAAACAGAATTACCAGAATTTCAGATCCTTCATTTCATAGAAAAAATTTGACACTTCTATCAAACACCATGATAAACAATGGTTATCCGAAATCTCTCGTAAATAAATTGATATTCAGTTCGAGCAGTAATAAAAAATGTCAAAAAAACCAGCAATCAACAAATAGTGTTGCGTATAAAAAGTTACCGATGATAAAGGGTTTAACCCCAAAATTAGTAAACATTTTAAAAAACGATAACATTGTTATTTCAAAATATAATTCAGTCACGGTTGGCCAACTTTTTTCAAACACAAAAGATAAAACTCCTCTTCTACTTCGTTACAATATTGTGTATTCCATTCCTTGCCAAGGATGTGACAAAATTTATATAGGTCAGTCATCACAATGGTTGCGATCAAGGATTGTGCAGCATAAGAGCGATTGCAAAATAAAAAGAATTCGTGCGCATTAGTGTGTCGCACAAATAATACTAACCATTATCCGGATATTAATAATGTAAAAGTGTTGGATAAAGAAAATTCATACAAGAGTAGACTTTTTCTGGAAATGGCTCATATAGTAAACAATGAAAAAGCTCTAAACTTCAAAACAGATACAAACAATTTGAACGCTGTGTATATGTATTTACTTAAGTGTAGGAAATCAAACAATATTAGATAAATACAGATAATCAATCATGTACTTCAAGAATGTTATCATACTAATTATTTTAATAATCGTCATGTTTTAGTTCTCAATGGAATTTATATTTTAAAAGACAAATTTTATTTTAATTTGTAACGTGTATTGTGATAGACGTGAATAGTTGTTTCTTGTACTTTTATCAAATGTTTTATTTAATTTATTTATTTTAAGTTTTAATGATAATTATCAAAGCCATGTAGAGAGGTGGATCGGTTTACCAATTAAATTACCGGATAGTTCAGACGATCCTTCATCAATCCACCACAAATAAGAACAAGATGCTTATTATTTGTAAAGGTATCAACACTGCAGGAAACACAACACTAATACAGATTAACATTTATTTGGAATTTACTATTTATGTGGAACAGCTATACACATAGAGCATCGAACTGAAAACTGTGGCAATCTACTTACAAGATATATTAACTATATAATTAGCGATACTAAGATATATGCCTAAATTATTGACAAAAGAGGTCTTAGTGACCCAACGAGCGCAAAACCGCTCCGCTTTCAATTAGTCTGATGCTCACGCACCTCCGTCTTTCATCCCAACCCTTCACCGACTGCCTTCCAATTCTGTCTAATCCCTGCACTAATATTGTAACGTATCCGCATCACAGGGGCGCACTCGCTACTCTAATCATATTCAGAGGCGTACCTGCTACAGCCATGACAGTATTTTAACTCCAGTTATTGTAAGTAATATTTTAGAATTCTTATGTTAATGACAGTCACAGTTACTTTACAGCACCCTGAAGAAAATTTTAAATAAATCGAAAACTATGTAAAAAACAAATAAGAGTTTTAGTACTAGAAGACCAAAGAACCTGTTAGTATTAATTATATATATATATATATATATATATATATATATATATTGTAACGGGCTACTACTACCGCGTTTCTTTAATTTAAAACAAGTAATAATAATGGTTTTTATTACTCACTGTTCACAAGTCTAATTAACAGTATATGCCTTATTTATAGATGTTTTCAGTCCACTCAACAATGAAGCACTATTACACTAATGAATTTACAAGCACTAATATCTTCTTAAATTAACTCCTTTACCATAGGTTCATTAACAACACTAACACAACCATTTGTTTATACACTTCTATTTATTTATGTATACTACAAGCTGCATGTACATTAGACACAGCATATCACATTTATGTAATACTTCTAAAAGCTCAACTACGCTTACTGTACACGATATAATTTATATTAGACATTCAAGAATAGACTGACTCTTGCATTCATTAGCGGTCTTATATATACTCTGGATTACAAGGATGACTCATGCTCCCGTAATTTCTAGAAGAATTTGACGACGGCCAACAGCTCCCTTCTTGTCACACAATAGTTCCTTTCTGGCCGCGACAAGACCTTGCTGAAATACCCAATAACTTTTTCTTGTCCGTCCTGCACTTGAGAAAGAACGCCTCCTATAGCTGTGTTACTGGCATCGGTATCCAACACAAATTTCCCCTCCATCCGTGGATAACTTAAAATTGGTGCTGTAACTAGCAGCCGTTTCAGCTGTTCAAATGCACTGTGGCAGTCGTCATTCCAATCATATTCTTGTCCATCTTCGGTTAATTTCGTTAACGGTTTGGCAATGTTCGCAAACCCAAGTATAAACCGTCGGTAATATGTGCACAATCCTAGAAAACTGCGTAGTTGGTGTATATCTGTTGGTGTAGGCCATTCTTGTACCGTTTTTATTTTGTCAGGGTCAGCTCTTATTCCGGTCTCCGAAACGACATGTCCTAGGTATTTCACCTCTTTTCCAAACAGGTGACACTTCTTGGGGCTCAATGTAAGGTTTGCCTCCCGTAATCTTTGGAATATCTCCTCTAGGTTCTTAAGGTGTTCCTCAAAAGACCGGCCTAACACTATCACGTCGTCTAGGTACACCAGACAAGTCTTCCAAGACAGTCCACGCAGTATCGACTCCATCAATCGTTCAAAAGTAGCAGGGGCATTGCATAATCCAAATGGCATGACCTTGAACTGCCATAATCCAGTTCCAATTGTAAACGCAGTCTTCTCTTTGTCGTTTGGCTCCAAGCCTACCTGCCAGTATCCGCTTTTCAAGTCCAAGGTCGAAAACCATTTGGATCCGGATAGAGTATCCAAGGTGTCATCAATTCTGGGCAAAGGATAGCTGTCTTTCTTTGTCACATTGTTAAGCCGCCGGTAGTCTACACAAAACCTTGTCGACCCGTCCTTCTTCTTGACAAGTACTACCGGGGATGCCCATGGACTATTCGAAGGTTCAATCACTCCCTGTTCTTCCATATCGGTGATAATTTGCTCGGCTTCCTTACGTTTTGCCAAAGGAAGCCGCCTGGGGTGTTGTCTTATCGGTTGCGCATCTCCAGTGTTGATCTTATGTTGTACAACATTCGTCCTTCCTTTCTCACTATCATCCAGTTCAAACACATTTCGATATCGTCCGACCAGCTCTTTTACCTTGCCCAGTTGGTCGCCGTTTAATCCTTGACACGAAGGTATCAACATATCCAGCAATTTCTGTGAGCAACCGTTGGTTGATTTATTTTTCGTGTCGTCCATACAACGTTTAATATGACATACTGGAATGCAACTTCCCACAATCATGCCTTTCTTCAGGGTCACTGTATGAGGGTTAATGTTCAGCACCCTTACTGGTACCATATTTCGAGACTTTACCAGCGTTCTTCCAATCACAAGTCCTTCCTGACCCATTCCCGATTCAGTTGCTTCCATCATGCATACTTGTCCTTCCCGGAGCATACCATCCGGGCGTCCCATTACTATCATTTCCGTCTTCTCGGGTATTTTCATATCGCAAATCATTCGAACTTGCATCGTCTGGTTACTCCTACCTTGAAATGGAATCTCATCATCATCTATCCGAAGCACATTTTCTTTCATGTTCACATGAAACCCATATTCTCTCATGAGATCCATTCCCAAGATCACTTCTTCTGTAATTTCAGCTACCAACACTCGATGATTAAATAATTTGTCCCCAATTGTCAACATAACGGCAGTCTCTCCGTGAGTACAAATTTTCTCACCACTTGCCGTTCGAAGACACACCGATACAGGTAGCACTTTTCCACGACCAACCAAATCTGGTCTCACAATAGTTTTGTCGCTCCTGTATCCACGAGTAATCGGACACCCTACCATTAATTCTACCATCGATATAAATGCTGTCCAGACTTTCCACCGACGATGCAGCACGGATGATAATCTCCGGGGCACTACGTTGTGCTGTCGACGTTCGCCCCCTTACGTCGACTTGCTTTAGTTTTCCTGCTGCTCAACCGGTTGTTTTTTTGGTTGAGTGCAGCGTCTCTGTATATGACCAACTTCGCCGCAGTTCCAGCATCGCAGACCCCATCTCCGCGGTCGTTGTCTTTCAAGCTTTTCCACACGGTTGATTATTTCATCTATGCTGTTCTGCGCTTGATCAGGTTCCTCTAAGGCAGACCGAACTTTGTGACTCATTCTGTGTGATGTCTGCTTAGCTGCTTCAAATTCAAGCGCATGAGCCAGTGCGTCATCTAACATTTTTGGCCGTGCTAATCTTAGCGCTTGCTGTATTTCGCCGTCTTTAACGCCATCCACAAATGTTTGTACAGCCAGTTGTTCGAGGAAACTCTCTGGTGCCGTTGGATATGCCAATCTAACTAATCTGGCGATGTCAGCTTCGAATTCTTGCAGGCTTTCACTTGTCCTTTGCGAGCGGTTCTTAACTTGTACGTGGTAAACCTGTTGAAGGTGAGCATCTCCATATCTCATCTCAAGCTTTGATGTTAAGAGGCCGTAATCATTCTGCTGGTGATCGGGAATCGTTTGTAAGATGTTAAGAGCCTCCCCCCGTAGGGCCACTATTAAGGAGATAGCCTTCTCTTTGTTGCACCAACCGTTGGCTATTGCAGCAGCTTCAAATTGTTTCAAATATGTGGGCCAAGGTGTTTTACCATCGAATGTAGGTGGTTTTACTTTAAATTTAGACGGAATTGACTCGCTTCTTTCCATGGTTCTTATTTCTGGAATGTTCTGATTAACAACTTGGCTTGGTAATTCAAGTGGTCGCGTTGTTAGTGAAATCACTTGTTCTTGCAGCCTCATCACATCTTCTTCCATTTTCATCAATTTACTGTCCAACTTTTGCTCAACTGTTTTTACCCGTTCAGTGAAATCTTCTTTCAATGCAATGGAACTAACGGGGTTATATTTTGAAATTATGATGGAGTCATTTCGTAGGACGTTAAGTAATATTAATATTAAATTTTTAATCATCGGTAGTTTCTTATAAACAATTTCTATTACAGGTGTCAAATCAAATTTTTGTTTTTTATTATTATAGTTATTGCCGAAAATAAGTTTCTTAGTTAGCTTTTTTTGGAAAGCCATTGTTTATCGCAATTTCTGTTAACACGTTAACATTTTTTCAACGTAAAGAAGTATGCGAAATTTTAAGAATTCTATTTTCTAAACCTAAAATGGTATTCACCTTTTGACTGAGGCTGTAGTTAGAAAAAAAGTTTATGTACCTATCTGAACCTGTAGTTTTCCTGTACCAATCTAACATAATTACGTTATCTGTATTCTTAATTAATTTCATGTCCAAAAAGGAAATTGTACATGCATGCCCTCTTTCCAGAATAAACTGTATGTGTTTGTTGAAGTTATTAAAGATAAAACCTCATTTATTTGATTTTCAGGTACAGCACAAATCACATCATCCACATACTTTTTTTATAAAAGCTAGAGACGTGGGTAATTGTGGAATAATCTCGTCAAATAGATAATCCATTATTATTGTGGAAACTATGGGACTGAGTGGTGAACCCATAGGTGCTCCGAATATTGGTAGATAACATTTCTTGTCAACAAATTTTATCTTCAAATATTAGGAGCACCTTTGGCTTCACCACTCAGTTCCATAGTTGCCACAATAATAATGGATTATCTATTTGATGAGATTATTCCACAATTACCCACGTCTCTAGCTTTTATAAAAAAAGTATGTGGATGATGTGATTTGTGCTGTACCTGAAAATCAAATAAATGAGGTTTTAAAAATCTTTAATAACTCCAACAAACATACATACAGTTTACTCTGGAAAGAGGGCATGAATGTACAATTCCTTTTTTGGACATGAAATTAATTAGGAATACAGATAACGTAATTATGTTAGATTGGTACAGGAAAACTACAAGTTCAAATAGGTACATAAACTTTTTTTCTAACCACAGCCTCAGTCAAAAGGTGAATACCATTTTAGGTTTAAAAAATAGAATTCTTAAAATGTCGCATACTTCTTTACGTTTAAAAATTTTTAACGTGTTAACAGAAATTACGATAAACAATGGCTTTCCAAAAATCTGACTAAGAAATCTATTTTCGGCAATATCTATAATAATAAAAAACAAAAATCTGATTTGACACCTATAATAAAAATTGTTTATAAGAAACTACCGATGATTAAAAATTTAACATTAAAATTACTTAACGTCCTACGGAATGACTCCATCATAATTTCAAAATATAACCCCGTTACTATACATCAATTATTTTCTGCCATTAAAGATAAGACTCCTATGCTGAGTAGGTCTAACGTCATATACTCTATTCCATGCAGTAATTGTGGTACGGTCTACATTGGACAATCTTCACAGTGGTTACGTTCCAGGATGGTTCAGCATAGAAGTGACTGTAAAATTAAAAAAAAATTCGTGCGCTTTATCTTGCCATGCAAAAGAAGCTAATAATTTTCCGGATTTTAATAAAGTAGAAATTTTAGATAGGGAAGTTAGTTACAAGGGTAGACTTCTTCTTGAAATGGTGCACATTAATAATAACAACAACGTTTTGAACTTCAAATCTGATACTAACAATCTAAGTGTGATTTATTCTTGTATTTTAAAACTAAGTCATATTAACAGAAAGAAAGAGACATTAAGTTGAATTTTATGAAATAATTTCTGTAAGTATTGAAATCAGGTTCTACTAACACATGTCACTTAATTAGATTTGCATACCTGGTCAAACATATTACCATGTGAGGTTACAATTTTAATCTATTAGTTTATTTATTTAGTGCCAAGAATGTTAACCTAGTATATTTCAATGTACTTACTATTTTACACTCCAGTTTTTGTAAGTTAATGTATTTTATTTAAATGTTGACGTGATGTTCGTAATGTTGTAGCACCCTGAGGAAGATTTAAAATTAAATCGAAAGCTTGGTAAAGAACAAAGAGTTTTTAATTTTACTATATTGTTGAGAAAAAGACGCCATCTTGGTCAACGGGGACGCAATGCAAATTTTCAAAAAAAAATTATGAAAGTGTCAACTTTTACCACGCTTGTGTATACAAAAGTGCACTTTTTACTAATTAAAGGATTTTAAATAAGAGACGAGCCATGGGACACCTTCAGCGTAAACAAGTATGAACATCAGCAAGACATTAAATTTGATACTGGGAATGAAAAGGAAATTAGTTATAAAGATGTATTGCCGATTATAAGTATAGTTATTGAAAATAAGGTGCTTAAAACGTTGGTTGCTACTGTTGTGGAAACCAGTTTGATTTATGAGAATTTTATGATGTAACATAAAAATTTGTGGAGGAAGAATATGATACCTGTGAAGAAAAATAATTTATAACGCCAAACAATTAAAGGTCTGCAACAGTAGATAAAATAGTAATTTTGAATTTGAATGTAGGGAATGTTGTAGAGCAACATGAATTTTTAATGGTACCAGGGTCCAAGTTAGAATGGATGATATGGGAATGGATTGAAATTATAGTTTTATGCCAAGAACATGACTGTTATAATTGAGGATTACTGTAGGTATATCGTGAAATGATGAATTAGGAATCGGAAAATGTAGACTGTGTTGTTATTAATCATATTGAAAATGAAGGGAAGGGGTAGGGTGTAAATATAGTTAGATACATAAGCTGTTCTGGTAAAGTTAATGAGCAAGTTGTTGCAGTTCTACAAAGGCATCTCGAAATTGGTTCTGAATCAAGAACTACTCGAGGCAATGTGCATATATTGGAAGTAATAAAATCGGAGCCTTTTCGGTTGAAAGTGTATCCAATACCAACGGCGTATAGGAAACAGGTAAATCTGGAAATGAGAGATATATAAGAGCAGGGTACCATAGAAAGATCTTCGATATCTTTTGGAGATACTCTTGTAGCAGTATAGAGAAATAATAGCAGAATTTGTTTATGTTTAGATGCGTGCCAAACTAAATCAACAAACGAAACCACAATACCATAGTGTTCCCACGATGGACTCTATTTTAGCTAAATTAAAAGCGTAGGTACTATTTTCAAATTAGATTTATGTAACTCATTTTGGTTGTTTTTTAAGAAAAACAATTGATTAAATATAACGGTTCTTCGGTTGAAGGTGAAATTAGTCAATTTAAGGTTGTAGCATATGGCTTTCCTTCATCCGTTGCAGCTATCGTTAAAGCAGTACAATGTATTTTCGGACTGTACGAAAATTTTAGCATACACTGCGTGAACAATATTCTAATTTTTAGCGACAAGTTAGAACAACATTTGATACATTTGAATGATACATTTGGAAAGTATTTTGTTAGAATTAAATGTTGCTGGAAATTTGGGAAAATGTAAATTTTTCTTTGAAAGTGTAAAATGTTTGGATTTTCAAATAGACTTGATACGTTTTTTGAAATGACATGCGATAGATAGAGAGAAGTCACACACCAACCTTATTTATCCTTATTGGAAGGAGGTACGGGATGATGAGCAAGAAAATTAAACTAAGAAGGTTCTTCTTTACCTTCAAAATTTAATATGTCAATTTGAGGAGATGAATGCTGATAAAAATACGCCACCTTAATCGACAGCAACAAATTACGAAAGGGCCAACTTTCACTACGCTTGTGCATACAAAAATACGCTTTTTATTAATTAAAGCAGTGGGTATTTTAAACACGCAAAATCATCAATAAGGAGCACTCTTTAATTTACATTAAGACAAACTAAAAAACTTTGCCATTATTCTAAAAAATGCTCTAATTTAATAGAAATATCAAGGTATGTTTTTAGGGTATAGAAGGCAACAGTTGACGTGTTAAACTTTGAAACATTGAAAGCAGGGAAACTTATTCGGAATAACCGTCTTCCGTGTAGCAAATATATCAACGAAATTGCTGGGTCAAGACTGTTTGGCGCCCTTTAATTTCAACCAGTTGTAAACCTTTCAAGGTAAGCGGTACTTGTAAAGTACTTTTTTATTTCAGCCATTTTACATTTAGAATTTAATTTTTGTAATGTCTTTCATAGGAATTTCACTCCCGCACCTTTAAGAGTTAGCTGATATGCCCTAAAACTGTTACGGAGTTTCCGCCCCTTCTGGGCAATTTGAAAGTAATAACGTATCGTCGTTTTTACCCGTAACAATATTTTTAGCACAGTGGACCTAAGAAAGATGCTGATTTTATGCAGCTTAGGTTGTCGGTATGAATACGAGCTTGTTAATTAAGTGTTGTGAATTATTAATAGGCATGTTGTCTAGATCATAATTAATCCAAATACAGAAGAGCTTTCTACAAATTCTAGCTAAATTAAGTATAATTAATAGTATAGGGAGACACGTGTAATTTTAATACAAAGTAAGCGCAGACAACCCACCAGTATTAAGTTTCAGATAATTACCAATATTATTCATTATACAGTAAAATGAATTTCAACGTATCTATTCAAAATGCTAGTACAATTTCACTATTATGCGAAAAACACGTGGCTTTCGCATAATAGTACCATATGAGTTCACGCCTGATTTACATGGTATAGGAATGTTATACAATAACATCACCCGCTATTAATCTTGTAAAAAGTAGGAAAAAACAGACGAACGCAAGACAGTAGACAAAGAGAATAAGTTAAAATCAATTAGACGCAAGCCATCCTCAAAACCAGATGTGCAGGTGAACGTGAAAGAGTAATCCAATATACTCCGTGTATTATGAAGTAACAATCGGGCGTAATGTTGTGCGTGTCCGCGAATTTTTGACAGATTCACAACATTAATCAGATTGTAAAGAATTGATTCTCAGCAAGGAATTGAGAATAAGCACTATTGCACATGAATTTACTCTTGGCTCAAATGGACTTCTTATTCACCTAAAGACATGAATTATAAGTTATCAGCTTGTTAGAAATTGTTGTTCACTATAACTAAAGCATAGTGTTAAATAAATAGATGTAACAGAATTGGTTATTGCCATTTTTAATTGCAACTTAGAGATGTGTCGCAAATTATTATTATAGTTAATTATCAAGGTTATGATTAATTTAAGAGGGACGGATTATGAAATTTACAATTTTTTGCGCCTATTTGTTGACACAAATAACCTTTACCTTGGCGGCTACGTGGCGTAGTTGTTATGCGTCTAACTACTATGCCCAAGGTCCCGGGTTCGAATCCCGATACGGTCCGCTTGAAAAATGTTAGGCGAGCCTTTTTCACCAAAATACACTTTCGTTCAGATGAGAAGTAAAATGGAGGTCCCGTGTATTGAGTGTTGTTACGCACGTTAAAGATTCCTACCATGCTTGGAACAGCAAAAATTCGATAAAGCTCAAAATTTCCAGGTATAGCAAACTCTTCTCCTGCCAATATAGTACCTACGGGTAGAGAATTGAAAACTCAAATGTAGCGACTTTTAACTTGATATACTTAAGTTTGAAAATTTCGTATCTATATCTGTTTACAAGCGTGATGGAATAAAGTTATCGTAAATTAGATTTAGGCGACGTAGTAAATAAAAATTTGTTGTAATATTTACTTAAACCTATAGGTAGCATTTTGTAAAAGGAACTCCATTTTACCAGGAGGGTAAAGTAATGAAAATCTCTATAAGTACTCGTCGTCGAGGAGACTCTCGCCAAACTACATTATGCTAGATGACCTGACGCTCATAATTTGAATGTCGAAAGCATTTCAAGGTAAGCGTTATTGGTAAGGTAGTATTGAAATTGCACCTAGTTAATTGTTTTATTTTCTATTCCCTTTTTTGTATTGTTTCAATAGGGACCCATTCTCACACCACGTTAGCTTAGCGGTGCATTTTTATTTTGACCTGGGTTCACACCCCTTCTAGATAAATACAAATTTAATAATTTAATTAATCCGTAGTATATTTTAGATTGATACATAGTGCTAAATGACAAATTATTTCTCTTCGAGATTGCCCTGCCGATGTAATCAATCTTGACCTGTGTCAGACTCTATTTGATCGTGCCTGTATCTTTCGAACAGATTCGACCCCACCTTTACCAACTTTTTGATACCTTTACCTAGACATCTACCTTTCGAAATTTTATAACATCTTGTATGTATCGTGCACCAGGCAGTTTATGGGTTTATACATTTTTCACACGAGTATCCTGTAATACACTTCTTATTCATTTCAGAATAGTCCTGAATAGTCCGGAATAGTCCTTATTATTCTGGAGGTGTATTTATAGTCCAACACCTTAGGAACATCCAGGTCGTGAGTTATGCCCATAATCCAACGCCATCTGACCAATCAGTACAATCCTCCATCTTTCATAATTCACGAGGTATAATTTTCGTATCATGGAAAATAGGCTGTTGCACTTGACAATTATATTTTTGCTTGTCAGTGTTTGCGATATTCATTTAAACGTTTAGAAAATAGCTGATTATGAAGATTTGTCTAGTAGTGAGAAAGTAATAGTATTTTATTCGTGAGTAATTGGCATTACTTATTCGGATTACGTCACTTGCATTATCGGGCTTGTGGCACATACCTTCCCTTCCGAATAAGTAATGCTTTTCATAACTAATTCCTTAAATAATATATAACATGTTCTCAACACTTTAATTTTCCTGATAATCATAATAGATAGCATGTATAGAAATATCATTTTCATACAATACTGATCGTGTCCTCATTAAGTACAATTTACTTCAGTAATACATACTAATTAAATCGATGCTTCACATAAAAGGACCTTTGTGCAAACGTCTTTGTTACTTCAGCGTAGTGAGGGAGTAATAATGGAAACGACCAATATAGAAACAGTATACAACTAAATTGCATCAATTTTCTAAACCTGAACCGCATTGCATTGAAGTCACCCCTCGGGGGTTGTTCATTCTTGATGGGATTAGTATTTGCATTTATTGCGTACATATACATTTTTTTATTTAGCTTTTTATAAACTAGCAGAAATTTCAGAAATATTCTGTAATAAAATAATGAGCAGTCTGCAATTAGATAAAAAGGAAAAAATGTTAATTGATGATAAGCAGAGCTTAGACTATAAAATAATAGATTTTATTGAATAAAGATTAGAGACAAACAAGAACAACCGCTTCCACAGAAAAATTGTAAATAATTTCTATGTACGAACTGCGTTGAAGAGATCACCACCGCATATTTGTTCAATAGAGCGCAAGTTTTTGGTGAGTGAAATCGTGTGCATTGTACTTACCGGATTTTTAATTTTATACACTGGACAGAAAACGCAACGGTTTGTGTAAATTTCTAATTTACAACACAGTTCAACTTCCGATACTTAGAATTCTTGTTCTCTGGAATGATCAATGGAGTCGGTCGAACGTTGCTACCTATAGCTCAGCAGATTCAACGATCACTTGAAGATAGTCCCTACTCCTGCTACCTTCCACTTAAAAAGCAAACAAAACATTACGAAATAACGATTTAATTCACGCCGAAGACTTACAGTTACAGAAATGGCTAGTGATTAAATTTAAGTTTCTATGCCATTAAGTAACTTTTACATAAAGACAAGTTGAATTCCCTACAAAATATCTTTATAAAATGCTGTTATCTTATCTTTACATGTCTTAGTAATATTCAAATTTGATGCCAGACGTAGATCAACAGTATTGACTAACCATAGTACGAAATTATTCTATACACTTTTCACTATTTGTCTTCCAGCTCGTAGTTTTATTGTTGGAAGGGTGCTTTCCTTTCAAATCTTTAATAACAAATGACATGCCGTCTGTTAGTTTTTTTTTAAATCACTTTCACGGTTTTTTCTTATGCATTCAAACAAACAGAAAATGTCATTCTACAAACATGAACTTCTTTTGTAAAGTATATTTGTAAGTAGAATTTCCTTTAGGGTTAGATGAATAAGTGTCTTCTCTTTACCACATGGAAGAGTTTTCATATTGTAACGAGCTACTACTACCGCGTTTCTTTAATTTAAAACAAGTAATAATAATGGTCTTTATTACTCACTGTTCACAAGTCTAATTAACAATATATGCCTTATTTATAGATGTTTTCAGTCCACTTAACAATGAAGCACTATTACACTAATGAATTTACAAGCACTAATATCTTCTTAAACTAGCTTCTTTACCCTAGGTCCAATAACCACACTAACACAACTATTTGTTTATACACTTCTATTTATTTATGTATACTGCAAGCTGCATGCACATTAGACACAGCATATCATTTATGTATATATTCTAAAAACTCAACTACGTTTACTTTACAACGATATAATTTATATTAGACATTCAAGAATAGACTAACTCTTACATTCATAAGCGGCCTTATATATACCCTGCATTAAGATATGACTCATTATCTAGAACTTTGTAGAAGGATTCTCGAATGCTGAAGAATACGCTGTGCCCCGGGCGTTTGTATGTTTGACGGGTTGCCTAATAGTGGATCGCAACACTGCCCCCTCTTTAAAACCGTTACGTCTCGTAACTGTAAATCCATCTTGACGCCAATTCGATGACTGGTGACGGTATCGGCAGCTATCTCCTCTGGTGCATCCACCGCGTCGTTGGAAGTAACAGTCAACACTCTTTTCATGGTCTTGGTAGGCAACCGGTTGATAACAACAAACAAGAACCTGGACGTTGGTTCCTGGAAAACTACTTCTAGCATATTTCGGACTATGCTCCAATCCAAGCGATCCAGTCCACAGCCCAGCTTGGGCACCGCTAGTCTCGTTACTCCATTTTCATCATCTGCGCCTTAAGATTTAGCAAAGCCTCCCATAGATGTCCATAACTAGGTCTCTGCCATGAAGAATTTTTGGTGACCAGATAGTAAACATAACGATTTTTATCTTGAAGAACCAAAGATTTTCCTACAGTTGGCTGCTGTTGTACTAATTCATCCACACATCCAAACTTTTTCTTGAAAACAACAGCTATTCCCTTGACATTGCCAAATCTTGAGCTACGCAATGTGCAAGGGAATACTCTTCTGGTGCTCTAAACAGATCTTGCTGTTTTCAACAACAACGCCAAATCTCGCTTTAGCGGAACCACCATACGCCGCCATAAAGCTCTCAAAATCTGCATTTGGCTCATGATTAATAACTTGCCGAACACCATTATCATTATTTGAGTCTTCCTGGTTGTTGCCAGTGTAGGGTGTTAAACGGTCAAAGTGTACCACTTTCGGTTTACCACGAGGGATCTTCTGATCCGGTACACTACATCATTAATCCTTTTAACACTTCGTACGGCCCTTCCCATTGTCTTTGTAGTTTTGGCGACAATCCACGTTTTCTTTGTGGATTGTACAACCACACTAAATCTCCAGGTTGATAACCACCTTCTTGAGCTCTCGTGTCATATTGTGATTTCATTCGATCGCTTGCTGCCTGTATATTCTTTCGGACGTTTTCGTGAATACTATTTGATCTTTCACGAAGCTTACTAACGTAATCTTCACCGGCGATCTCTTCTCCAGGTTTAAATCCAAACTGAAGATCACATGGTAGCCGCAATTCACGTCCTAGCATTACGCAAGCGGGCGAGTATCCTGTGCTGTCATGTACCGAAGATCGGTACGCCAGTAGGAACAAATGTAGATATTGGTCCCAGTCCGTTGATGTTCAGAGACAACTTTGGCCAGGTACTTTCCTAACGTTCTGTTCATTCTTTCAACCATTCCATCCGATTGAGGATGAAGTGGCGTGGTTCTAGTTTTCCTGATTCCAAGATGCTTGCAGACGTTTTGAAACAACGCTGATTCGAAGTTCCGACCTTGATCGGAGTGTAATTCAACGGAACTCCAAAGCGACAAAACAACTCCCTCACTAGTACATCTGCAACCGTCTCGGCTTCTTGGTTAGGTATAGCATATGCCTCCGGCCATTTGGTAAAATAATCCATTGCAACCAAGATGTATTTATTCCCTTTCTCTGATTCAGGAAACGGACCAGCTATATCAATGGCTACCCTTTCAAAAGGATTCCCCACGTTATACTGTCTCATTGGGGCTTTCCGTTTTGAGACCGGGCCATTTGTAGAGGCACACAATTCACATTTCCGGCACCACTCCTTCACATCTTCTTTGCAGTTCACCCAATAGAATCTTTCTCTCACTCTTTCGAGAGTTCTTTTCACGCCAAAGTGCCCTCTGGAAATACCATCGTGCAAGTGCTGCAACACTTCCGGCACTCTGCTTCTCGGCACTATCACTTGAAGTCTCTCAGTGCCATCTTCAAATTCCAGGCGTCGTTTCAAGATTCTATTTTCCATCATCAAGGAGTCCCACTGTGACCAGTATGCCTTCAGGCTCCTACTTGAAATACTAATTTCTTCCCAAGCTGGTCGTTGTCCTCTATTTTCCACTCAATAATACGTCCCAATTCGGCGTCATTCTCCTGGTCTTCTCGTATTCTTTCGAGTTGCCAAGTATCATCGGTTACCGTCATTCTATGGATGACACTTATTTTCTCTTCCATCTTGGAGCAATGATTGCAGTCCATCGGACAAGGTCTCCTTGATAGAGCGTCTGCATTCCGATGGCTAGTTCCTACACGATGTTCCGTATCAAAGTCATATTCCTGCAGCCGCTCTATCCACCTTGCCACTTGCCCTTCAGGATTTCGAAACTGCAGTAACCATTTCAGTGCGGCATGGTCTGTTCTCAACAGGAATTTACGGCCGTATAAGTACTTATAAAAGTGCTCTACGGATTTGACGACGGCCAACAGCTCCCTTCTTGTCACACAATAGTTCCTTTCTGGCCGCGACAAGACCTTGCTGAAATACCCAATAACTTTTTCTTGTCCGTCCTGCACTTGAGAAAGAACGCCTCCTATAGCTGTGTTACTGGCATCGGTATCCAACACAAACTTTCCCTCCATCCGCGGATAACTCAAAATTGGTGCTGTAACTAGTAGCCGTTTCAGTTGTTCAAATGCTCTGTGGCAGTCGTCATTCCAATCATATTCTTGTCCATCTTCGGTTAATTTTGTTAACGGTTTGGCAATGTTCGCAAACCCAAGTATAAAACGTCGGTAATATGTGCACAATCCTAGAAAACTGCGTAGTTGGTGTATATCTGCTGGTGTAGGCCACTCTTGTACCGTTTTTATTTTGTCAGGGTCAGCTCTTATTCCGGTCTCTGAGACGACATGTCCTAGGTATTTCACCTCTTTTCCAAATAGGTGGCACTTCTTGGGGCTTAATGTAAGGTTTGCCCGCGTAATCTTTGGAATATCTCCTCTAGGTTCTTAAGATGTTTTCAAAAGACCGGCCTAACACTATCACGTCGTCCAGGTACACCAGACATGTCTTCCAGGACAGTCCACGCAGTACCGACTCCATCAATCGTTCAAAAGTAGCAGGAGCATTGCATAATCCAAATGGCATGACCTTGAACTGCCATAATCCAGTTCCAATTGTAAACGCAGTCTTTTCTTTATCGTTTGGCTCCAAGCCTACCTGCCAGTATCCGCTTTTCAAGTCCAAGGTCGAAAACCATTTAGATCCGGATAGAGTATCTAAGGTGTCATCAATTCTGGGCAAAGGATAGCTGTCTTTCTTTGTCACATTATTAAGCCGCCGGTAGTCTACACAAAACCTTGTCGACCCGTCCTTTTCTTGACAAGCACTACCGGGGATGCCCATGGACTATTCGAGGGTTCAATCACTCCCTGTTCTTCCATATCGGTGATAATTTGCTCGGCTTCCTTACGTTTTGCCAAAGGAAGCCGCCTGGGGTGTTGTCTTATCGGTTGCGCATCTCCAGTATTGATCTTGTGTTGCACAACATTCGTCCTTCCTTTCTCACTATCATCCAGTGCAAACACACCTCGATATCGTCCGACCAGTTCTTTTACCTTGCCCAGTTGGTCGCCATTTAATCCTTGACACGAGGGTATCAACATATCCAGCAATTTCTGTGAGCAACCGTTGGTTGGTTTATTTTTCGTGTCGTCCACACAACGTTTAATATGACATACTGGAATGCAACTTCCCACAATCATGCCTTTCTTCAGGGTCACTGTATGGGGATTAATGTTCAGCACCTTTACTGGTACCATATTTCGAGACTTTACCAGCGTTCTTCCAATCAGAAGTCCCTCCTGACCCATTCCCGATTCAGTTGCTTCCATCATGCATACTTGTCCTTCCCGGAGCATACCATCCGGGCGTCCCATTACTATCATTTCCGTCTTCTCGGGTATTTTCATATCGCAAATCATTCGAACTTGCATCGTCTGGTTACTCCTACCTTGAAATGGAATCTCATCATCATCTATCCGAAGCACATTTTCTTTCATGTTTACATGAAACCCATATTCTCTCATGAGATCCATTCCCAAGATCACTTCTTCTGTAATTTCAGCTACCAACACTCGATGATTAATTAATTTGTCCCCAACTGTCAACATAACGGCAGTCTCTCCGTGAGTACAAATTTTCTCACCACTTGCCGTTCGAAGACACACCGATACAGGTAGCATTTTTCCACGACCAACCAAATCTGGTCTCACAATAGTTTTGTCGCTCCTGTATCCACGAGTAATCGGACACCCCTACCATTAATTCTTCCATCGATATAAATGCTGTCCAGACTCCCCATCGACGATGCAGCACGGATGATAATCTCCGGGCACTACGTTGTGCTGTCGACGTTCGCCCCTTACGTCGACTTGCTTTAGTTTTCCTGCTGCTCAACCGGTTGTTTTTGGTTGAGTGCAGCGTCTCTGTATATGACCAACTTCGCCGCAGTTCCAGCATCGCAGACCCCATCTCCGCGGTCGTTGTCTTTCAAGCTTTTCCACACGGTTGATTATTTCCTCTATGCTGTTTTGCGCTTGATCAGGTTCCTCTAAGGCAGACCGAACTTTGTGACTCATTCTGTGTGATGTCTGCTTAGCTGCTTCAAATTCAAGCGCATGAGCCAGTGCGTCATCTAACATCTTTGGCCGTGCTAATCTTAGCGCTTGCTGTATTTCGCCATCTTTAACGCCATCCACAAATGTTTGTACAGCCAGTTGTTCGAGGAAACTATCTGGTGCCGTTGGATATGCCAATCTAACTAATCTGGCGATGTCAGCTTCGAATTCTTGCAGGCTTTCACTTGTCTTTTGCGAGCGGTTCTTAACTTGTGCGTGGTAAACCTGTTGAAGGTGAGCGTCTCCATATCTCATCTCAAGCTTCGATGTTAAGAGGCCGTAATCATTCTGCTGGTGATCGGGAATCGTTTGTAAGATGTTAAGAGCTTCCCCGTAGGGCCACTATTAGAGATAGCCTTCTCTTTGTTGCACCAACCGTTGGCTATTGCAGCAGCTTCAAATTGTTTCAAATATGTGGGCCAAGGTGTTTTACCATCGAATGTAGGTGGTTTTACTTTAAATTTAGACGGAATTGACTCGCTTCTTTCCGTGGTTCTTATTTCTGGAATGTTCTGATTAACAACTTGGCTTGGCAATTCAAGTGGCCGCGTTGTTAGTGAAATTACTTGTTCTTGCAGCCTCATCACATCTTCTTCCATTTTTATCAATTTACTGTCCAACTTTTGCTCAACTGTTTTTACCTGTTCAGTGAAATCTTCTTTCAATGCAATGGAACTTTCCATTAATCTTCGTTCTAACGTGGCTGTATTTTCACTTAACTTTTCCTCTATTTTCTCAGCATTTTCACTAAGTGTCATTTCCATGCCGTATTTAAATTCTTTAAGGGTCGATTCCAGTTCAACTGACTTCACTAAGTTTTCGTTTAGTGTCACTTCCAGTTTAGCCGACCTCTCCTCCATTTTCTCAGCATTTTCACTAAGTGTCACTTGCATTTCGGATTTAAAATCCTTAAGGAAATTCATTAAACTTTCTGCCTCCATCTTATTTTGACTCCTTGTAACTGGCATATATAAACTACTTAAATGTCTTTAGACTTGTGTTTTAAATTAATCACTATATACCCCACAAATGCCTGACACCAGTGTAACGAGCTACTACTACCGCGTTTCTTTAATTTAAAACAAGTAATAATAATGGTCTTTATTACTCACTGTTCACAAGTCTAATTAACAATATATGCCTTATTTATAGATGTTTTCAGTCCACTTAACAATGAAGCACTATTACACTAATGAATTTACAAGCACTAATATCTTCTTAAACTAGCTTCTTTACCCTAGGTCCAATAACCACACTAACACAACTATTTGTTTATACACTTCTATTTATTTATGTATACTGCAAGCTGCATGCACATTAGACACAGCATATCATTTATGTATATATTCTAAAAACTCAACTACGTTTACTTTACAACGATATAATTTATATTAGACATTCAAGAATAGACTAACTCTTACATTCATAAGCGGCCTTATATATACCCTGCATTAAGATATGACTCATTATCTAGAACTTTGTAGAAGGATTCTCGAATGCTGAAGAATACGCTGTGCCCCGGGCGTTTGTATGTTTGACGGGTTGCCTAATAGTGGATCGCAACAATATTTTTGCAAATGGCATATCTCTGCCTTTTATACGCTCTGGTTTTCCAGTAGCTTTTATTAATCTTTCTCAAATTAAACCCATTTACTTTATTTACCATTGAATTTTAATTTAGATTTCGAACTGACAATATATTTACTTTTCTTTTTGATAAAAAATGTTGTTAATACAGTAGCTCTTGTATCTTTTATAACAATATTTTTTGTTCTTATTTCAATCTTTTTGCGGCATTTGATGTCAGATTTTTGATTTCTAGTATTTGTCTTATTTTCAGTGTCATTGATTTTCAACTATTTTTTTGTTTTCCTTATTCTGCTTCATTTAAGCTGTCGATATAATAACCGAATTCTTCCGTTCTACTCCACTTAAACCAGCTAATTCTGATATATTTGCCTAAAGTTTTATTTGTCATTATGTTCTTGAACCTATGTTTGTAATAAATCACGAGAGCGTGATTTTTTCTAGTATAATATTTTCAAAAGTATTATTTATAGTATCTAGTATGTCACGTAAATTATATTACCTACACTTTGTTGTTTGTTCAAGTTATTATTTCTATTCACTCATTGTCACTCAACCATATAACAATAAAATGCTTTGCGTTATCCATACCTTACATGTAATTTTTTTCATTGCTCCACTCGAAGGTACTACATTGGCCAGAAAGCGAGTTTTATACGTGGAAAATTTGGAATTTTGCCGAACCTTTGCCTCCAAGCAAGGTAGGGATCTTTATCGTGCGTGACAACACTCACACACGGGACCTCCATTTCACCTCTCATCCGAACAAAGGTCTATTTTTGTAAAAAACGCTCACCTAAAATTTTTCATGCGGACCGTGTCGGGATTCGAACAAGGGACCTTGGGCGTAGTAGTCACACACATATCACTACGCCACGGAGCCGCCTGCGTTATTCATACGGCCATCGGCGGAAGATGAATGTACTTGGTCTAACTCTAAACATCACTTCCTTTAGAGAAGAGCAACCAAAGAGGTGGGGGTGGTGGTTTACTGTAAGAGATATTATAGACTAAAAATGATTAAGTTCCACTATACCTTTGGATTAGTGAAGGTATGTAAAATCAAAAATAACACCAAAGCCGGATAATTTGCTACCGATGCTATACAACACAACAGTACATGAAATAAAGCAATATTACTTATGCACAAGAAGCCACAGTTTAGGTATGAAGAAAAATAAATCCAAGCAACTGAGTGTACTGAGAGCTTATAATTGAGCCTTTTATATTTTTGTTTCTTTTATTTTAGTTCATTACGTTGCCCTTCGCTTGTACAACAGTCAATAAACGGTTACTTCGATTCATTAAGCTTTTCTACTAAGATAACCTTCCTTTGTCATTAAATTCTTCAACTCAAACCCCAAATAAAGCTATGAGGTAAATAATATGTCAAAGTCAAGTTGAACTATATATTCGTAAATTACAACTTAATATATTTGGCAATCACAAAAAACTAACTAATAAACAAACAATTTTTCGCTAAGTATTTGTACAGAAATATCACGTCGTTTGACTTTGTAAACGCAAAGTACATTTATTTTCATTATGAACCAATTGCGAAAGGACTTAACAAAATCTAAATAATGAAATTAGTATTGTTCCTCGAAAATGACATACATCAGTTATAAAGTACTACCAAACAGATCTGAGAGGTTCGCACTTAGAAATCTGAGTCTGAAAGGCTCAATCTTAATTTTGTCTCTAATGTGACTGCTTTTTATAACAATTACAACACATAACACTACTTAAACACAAATGTTTGTATCAAATAAAGCCAAATCTAATCCATGGAACTGATGTTTACACAAGTCCAACTTCTACAGTAAGTTATAATTTTCTACTAATATAGATGTCAACAAACCCATCATAATAACCTGACCCGTTCATATTCTCTCCTTGTCACTATAACTAAAATGCAACAAACCACAATACCTTGAATTAGATTTTTTCTGTATTTCGTTCGCCATATGTTAACGCCCCAGCAAACACAAATAGAAACTTGAAATATCACTTACCACTATTTGAATATACATTTAACGTGACAAATAGTTTACCTACATATTAGTTCGTCTGCGATCCGTATGCTAGCGGAGATCTTTGACTCCTAGATTCGTTTTATGAATCCATATAGTTTTGTGTAAGAAGCTTCTAAATGCAAAGATGAAGCAAACTTACATCAATACCGTTTAAGTATATACTTCAGTGGTGCATCAATCAACGGAGCAACATCACGTATGTCTTAGTCATTCATATCCTTGCAGTAAATCATTATGGTAAAATAATTAGGATCCTATACTAGAGGTTAGTCACGCTAAGTGATATGAATTACCTAAACGGTATAACTCAAGATCGTTAAAGATGAAATAACTATTAATTACCTCTAGGCGATTTTCTAATACATTCCCAGAATGGCAGTTATTCTGAACGAAAGGAGATTAAATGCTCTGGAGGTGTCGGACTGGTCCGATCGCTAGGAAAAACGCCGCATTGATGCCCACTCACGCGAGATATTATCTCACATACAGACAACTGTAAGGATAAAGACATAGAACGGCAACCAACAATATTTGAAGCTTAAGGGGCTATGAGGGTAACCCATAATCAGCGCTTAGCGTTTATAAACTGCGCTAATGAGCTGAGTTTAATATTCAAACATAATCATAGATTTTTAAAAACGTTAATATCAGTAACGGCTGACTGGGGATTCATTTGGGAATGTGACATAATGACAATTTTAATTTCTTCCTGTAAAGCAACTAAACTAGTTTTAAAAACCTTCTTCTACTCTTGCGAGTCAACCTCTTCACTAGAGGGATGTTTAAAACAGGTGAAATTATTTAGCTGAAAATAAATACTCGTAACTTCACAACCAAAGATAATAATATTAAATTCAGCTTACAGCAGCATTAAACTTGAAGTTACTGAGGTGCAAATAAATTTTCATTTCTTCAATACTTTCCACATTTGTGTAACAACGGATTGACTTGAAACATTTTATTTAAATTGAGAGTATTTTTCAGAATTTCGCCGGATCTAATAAACATTAGCTTAAATAGTAGCATGGTTCTTATATTAATGTTGTCTTAATTTTTAAAAATTTAATTATTTCCTTTTTGCACGTAGATAGAGTTACCAAATACACCTCGAAATGCTCGAAACAGAAATGATATTGAAAAGTTGATAACATAGATCATTACTGTTCATTAACAAAAAATCCATTACTTTCTCGAGATGCGGTGTTAGTCTCTCGTCCATGAACTTTTTTTGCAAAAATCTTCAAATTTTAAAATAGGAATAACAAAAGGAAAGCATTGGTCATACTACTTATATTGCGCTTTAGTAAGTTTTACGCTTACCTTATCTAAATGCTGTTTAAACTAGAAAAATGATATAGTTTCCCCTCTCTGACACTAAAAAAAAGCTCTACTTTTCAATATCACATGTGACAGAGGCAATTAATAGATTAATGGTAAATAATTTTATTAGAAGAATTTGGTAACTCTGATTTACAGATTACTCGTCCCATTAAAAGGATTTTCTAATGACCTTAAGTGGGGAGTTGCTTGTTTTGAACCAGTACCTAAATTGAATTTTATGGTTATTTCCTACAAATATGCATTCTAGCGATACTTACCAAAATTAATTTCAAGATTAATTGGTTTTGTATCTATTGATAAAATAAGCTTAATCATCTGCAAAAATTTGTGTACTAAGTCAGTTTAATGTAGTATTTTAATAGATCATTAATGAATACTTGTCAAAGTTACGTAATTGATGTTTTGCCTGTATTAATCAAATATTACAGGAAACATTCGCCCACGATTCTGGTTTAAAGTTATTGTAACGAGGCGTCCCTTTGTCTACCCCTGACCAGAATAATGCAACTGCACATAAATCAGGCATCTGTACACAAAGGATAATTGATAGCCACCTTATGGCGTGACACGTTTATATGAACTTGATTGACAATTTACAACAGGTTGCATTTAAAAACTTATTGAGTTCACAATAGGAACCTTCTAGATGTTATTTGCATAATTCTACTGCGGTGACATTAATACAAGTTTTACCCACAATAAGAAATATGTAACCGTTTTTAGCAATCTAAAATTTATTCATATTTCTAAATTACAGGGTTTTTCAATAATAGTTCAATATAAGCAACTCTTCCTTATCAGGTGTTCAGCAAAAGAATTTATGTGCTGACAAACCCACGTGTTACTATTAGTTAATAAATCACCGGTATAAAATATAAATAATTAAAACGTAAAGAGGCTTCTGCCTCGTAGTCCTGTTTTAAACCCGTAGGTAATTCAATCCATCTTACACACTACAAAATATTAATTGCAATTTTTGCACATTTCGAGAATTCCTTCACATAAGACGCTATTTCAGAGCAACATTTAGTAGAGCCCTGATACATATCAGACTCAGACTCAGGCTCAGAATTTATTTATTTTTACCACACGCAGGCCTATAACCTGCCCGGTTTGTACATTTGCCATTATCACAATTTAAATTAATTGTTTCTTGAGGTCCAGATGTGAGGTATAGTGCCTCCACCGTTGTCGCCGAAAAATGCATGCGCCCATGGCTGATGGTAGTAAGTGCACAAGTGGGTGTTCGTCTTTAAAGAGATTAAAGTAATTGGTGTTTGTTTTTGGCGAGTATTATATGGTTGTGAGTTTTAGATATGGGGTTTCCTGCTAAGGATTTATCTAATTACTGAGGAAAGAGTATGACAAGGTAGTTTGGATTTGGGATAGGATAGTGATGATCTAGGTATACTTCGGATTTTAATGTTGTCTGTAGAAGAGCGGTGAGTGGACAGAAATATGTTAAGTGGATCGGAGTTTCTGGGGTTATGTTGCCAAAGGAAAAGTGTGATAAAAGCGTTATAATTGGAATTGATGGAGTTTATTTCGAAAGTTTCCATGATCGGATAGGATTTGTATTAGCAAGGGACTGGAGAGGGCAGTGTGAGTAGGGTATCTGTTATGTCCGGGAAGATGTTGAAGGTGTAACTGCCGGTGGGAGAATGGAACAACATGTCTTACCTGGAATGAAAGAGGGAGTTATGGATTCGTGCTTTAATTTCTGATTGCGGTATTCTAAGGGGATAGGGTTGTGTCGTGTTAGGTGGTGGTGGTTTAAAGTTGCGTATTTGGATAGTTGCATAAAGTTGGGTTTCTATTGCGAGAAATGTGGAGTAGGTTGTGGAAGTCGTTTGATAGGCTTGGAAGTTATAGTAGGAAAGGTCTGATTATAGTGCCTAGCTTGCGTCCGGATGAGGGTGGGTTGAACGGAGTTTGCTGGATATTGGATTATTGAAATTATAGCTTGTTTCAGGATCAATCGTTCTGTCGGTATAGTGAAGCGTATTGGGTAGACGAGTGATTGTAGAAGATTTTCCATAATAAATTTAATTTTGTTGCAAAGTTAGGAAAGGTAGAAGTTTGGAAAGGTGAGTGTTCATTTTGAGCATTGTATCTATGTAGAGCTCTAAGTCGTGTTATTGATAGGGGAATTAAGGTGTTTAGGAAATATATATGAGAGGCAAGTTTGGGCTGAAGAATCTTTTCAATAAAAATATTTGTGTTTTGGAAGCGGTTGTTTGTTTAGCGAGGACAAGGATTCTACGAAGCTTATAAGGACAGTGCCTGTGTGCCTAAGGGAAATTCGGAAATTTCTATGTATTTTGAAAGTGATATCATCGGCATAAGTAAGGATAGTTGTATTAGGGATATTAATATTGATTACAGGGTTCATAGCCAAGATCTAAATGGTCGAGAACATGCAAGATTCTTAAGGACAGCCTTGTATGAATGGTATAGTCCTGGTGTAGAAGTTTGAGGTTAAAGTGGCGGTTCAGGCTGTAATGTACAATTTAATGATTAGTAATATGTAGAATGAGAAGTTTTCTATTTTTATTTGGGTCAAGTTTGGCCACTAGAAGGGATCAAGACTGAGTGGAAGTCAAGAAAAAAGTGATTACGTATTTGAAAGTGTGGGAGAGAACAGTGGAAATTAGCAAGTAGATCGTGCATTCTGTACTATGTTTTGGTTGAAAACCAGGTTGGTTGGAAGAAAAGGGAAAATTGAGTTCAATATTGCAGTTCATTTGTGTAGGATATCTTGTTCTAGGATTTTTTCAAGTGTTGAAGGTAAGGCGATAGGTGTATTGGATTTGGGGTCATGTGGAGGTTTATTTGAAGGTTGAGTTGAATATTTTGAAAAGGTTCATACGGAGAAGCTTTTGGTGAACAGCTGATGTACGATTTTTCTGATGAGGGGCCAGGATCCTTATAGGATATCATTTGTTATTTGATCGTGACCAGGAACTTTATGGAGATGGAATGTGGTAATGAATGATTCTAGGAGAAAGATTTCCAATTCAGTGCCTGTTTCGTTATCGGGTGGGGTTAGCAAATTGTTTATTAGGTTTTGCAGATGTAGTATAGGGACATCAGGCGGGATTAAGAGGATGACGGTATCCAAAAAGGTAGTCAATGTGGTCTTGTAAGTGGAGAAAATCGTGTTCGGAGCTGACAGGATATGGGTTTAAAGGGACTTATTAGTTTCCTATATGTGGTCCATAGGTAAGCAGTATTGTCCTATATAATTTTGAAGAGGCGTGTTTTTGTTGTAGTTATTATCACAATTCTATACTATTGTCTGTTGCTAAAGTAGGCGTTTGAGAGTGTATTGGTGTTGTGGGCGTCTGCGTTTGTTCAACTAGCTCTTTGTAGACGATGTCCTATTTTGTGTAAATGCTTGTCTGGTGGTTGTTAGTTGTGATGTTCATCAGGGTGTGGGTCGTTGGACCTGATGTTTTCTCGTTGTAGCGGAAAAAGACGACACTTAAGATGTTTTTTACTAGTTCACTGGGGAATTCGGATTGGAATCTGCATATGTGATGGACAGTAACTTAGGTATGAAGTTGGCTAACATTTCTAGAAAGGAATTTCAGTCTGCTCTGTTGGTGTTAAAGATTGGCGTTTTCTTACGTGAACGGGGTGGGAGACTAAGAAGGATGTCATATGTAATAGGGTTGTGATCACTGATTTCATGTATACGAAAGACTGTCCAGAAATATATCAGGTTAGAGGTGAACGAACGCGATAAAATGAGGTCAATATAGCAATAGTTGTTATGGAATTCTCAAGTAAGGATGACGGTGGGTACGTTATGGATATGTAAGTGATTGTGATTTATGAAGTCTTTGAGTGTATGTCCATTTTCAACTGTATCATTATGTTAGAGAATGAATTTGGAATTGGGGTCTACTGCTATTAGTGTTGGACATTCTCCGATTGTGGTGAGTGTTGATGTTTATGATGAATTGGAAGTATGATGAGATTAGGGATATGGAACCGGCATTCCAAAGGAGTCCAACTAAAGTAGTGTTGGGAGTGGAAATGCGATACATGACGTCAATTAAGGGATCATTTACTATAACGGCGGAGGTATGCTTTTGATCCGTGGGGTTGAGGTGGATGTAAGTTCGGAAGTTAGAGTCTGATACATATCACTCAAAAATAAAATATTATAGAGAAATTATATTTGGCCTTATGATTTTAAGAGGGAGAAACATGTAATGACTATAATTGCACGCTCTTCCTCAACACATGAGATCAGAACAATACACGCCCAAACATTCCTAAACGCAGTAATTAAGAAATTAGTTTAGTTTCATTATCGATACTAAGTTTCTCTTTTAAAGTTTGTGGACTTAATATAGACAACCATTCTCTGAAAATAGCTCTGTAGTAAACAAAGAAGAAATTAAGGATAGTCAGTAATGAATGGAGGGCGCCAGTTGTTATCTTAAATTTAGAGACCATTATATACTTAGTGATCTTAATTTCATTTTGAATTAAGTTAACAGCTGCTTGAGTTACATCGTTTAATTTTCAGTAACTTTATAGTGGAATAGGAAGATGAAAAATGAAAAGATCTCTGCATGCGTATGGGTCATTTAGGAATATAAATTATACCTTTTACGGATGGCAAACACTACCCTTAGAAATAAGTTACCGCATATTGCATAGAAATCGCTTAGTCACGCCTTTCGGGTTTGCAAGCTTTCAGAGCACTTTCTTACGATCAACACATTTACAGTTATAGCTTATTCTTCTACGTCAAGTTTAGGGTAGCAATAAATTGCTACCTACAGAGCTCAGGGTCCTGATAGTTGGAACAAAAGAAAAACGTCATAAATTCGGCACATCACTGGTTCCCATTTGAATGCGACTGTATAATTTATAGAGAAAGGCTTTTTCCTAATCTCTTTATACCACATTGCTCTGACATATGTTTTATAAGTTTTGTCAGTAAGTTAAAGGACCTCCCTCCAATAAAGTAGTTATATATGTTATGAAGATGGAAACAAGTGCTTGTTTGTTAATTAGGCTTGAATTTGACATATACATATTTAAATTTATTCTAGCAAAATGTCACACAAAGTTCGAAGTCTAAAATCGTACGAATACTTAAAGTTTAAATGCGTATTTTCCGGAATCAAGATGTATCAGATGGAACTATACCGCACGCACAAAAATGAGAGGAAACCATTACAAAAATTTATATAAATCTTTCCAAAACAACAAAGTAGTAGGGTGACACAAGGCGATTTTAGCAAATATCTTTATACTGTAAGGTAATGAATGCTATACAAATGCTTTTCGTTGTGAAAAGCGTATTGTGGTACTCTTTACTCAAATATTGAGTAGTAGTATACTATATTGCATTGCCTGCTATAACCTGTTGCATTAATAAAATAGTTTGTAGTAAAGTTTGACTAGGCTTAAAGAGCCAGTTATATATATATATATATATATATATATATATATATATATATATATAGGGTGTTTCAAATTACGCAGTTTTTTAACAATAAATAAGACACATAATTTGCATTCATTTTCAAAAACTTTTTATTGGTAATTGAATTAACACTAATGACATTTATATGCGAAAATTAATAACTGCCAAATGGCCTCCTATTGCAGCTCCACAGACGTTTACTCTTTTGTTAAAATTTTCAATGACATTTTGACATAATTGAGGCTCTATTTCACAAATGACACCAATAATTTCATCCTTCGACGCTGGAATCGATTGTGGATTGTTTTTATTTTTATACACCTGACTTTTACATAACCCCAAAGAAAATAGTCTAATGGAGTCAAATCACATGATCTTGGTAGCCAATTAACATCACCGTTTCTTGAGATTACTCATCCAGGAAATATTTCTCTCGATAAAGCAATTGTTTCTTGTGCAGAGTGAGGTATAGCGCCATCCTGTTGAAACCAAATATCCTCTAGATCAATATTCATTAATTCAGGCCACAAAAATTCAGTTATCATCCGACGATATCGATCGCCATTGACAGTGCAACCCTCATTTTCGCATTCTGATTTATAGTATTGTATGATCTCGGATGTTAGAAATTGTTTACTGCAATCGCAGCCTACAGTTGTTTGCTGTGTATCATAAGATTGTCAGTATATTTTAGCCGTCATATTACTCTGTCAATTGTAAGCTCAATGTTAATGTATTTGAAAGTAACTTTGTTTCTCTGTTTAAATAATTAATACAAAAACTGGTTTTAGATGTTGTTATCACTTATTTCAGTGATAATGTGAAAATTGCGAATAGCAAGCTCTCTCTTCTGGTGTCCATCGACGAGTTTAAATGTAGTTGAGGTAAACACTGTATTTTATTGTACCCCTTTGTGGAGATTTTACAGTATTTCATCGTTTATTCTGATTTACTACCCTTTTATTTTTGGGGTTAGTAGTCAGATTTCTACCTAGTGTAACGCATGTGTAAATTGTTTTACAATGGTGTGTTTATTTTAGGGAATTTAGTATGGAATTAAGTAGAGATTCAATTAGAAATTCACATTAAAGTTTGTATTTACTGCTAGTACGAATATTGCCTGCCGCAAAAAATATTTGTTAATGGTTTATGAAGAATCTTTCCTCTTGTTGATCTCGTCTAGAATAAGCTGCTCATTCCTAATCGTCCAGAAACACTGCAACGATTCGAGCGTAAATAGATTGGATTTCCTGCATCTATAAAATCAACACAGAATAAAGTCGTATGTTGGTTCTCTATAAATATTTGTGGTATATATTGTTTCATTATTATCTTTGGTTAGTGCAAATGTGTTAGTTCTAAATTAATTACTTGCTTAACGAAAGAAAATTATAAAGCCATCCACTTTACATTATTACTGGTTAGATATTGCCTATAAGAGTTGTGTTTAATATTATGTACTGAAGGTAATTATTTGATAATTGGAATTCTAATCACATTTTAATATTGAATTAATTTAACAGTGTAAATCCCTACACGAGTGTGTGTTTTATTACTTATTATTTGAACACATTGATGTTCAGTGGTGTATAATAAAGTATTGCAACTTTGTGTGGCCATATGGATCTTGCACTGCACAATTGGTAATCAATTATGAGGTGTACATTGCCCAATCATAGCACTCGTGCAGAGTTACAGAAATAGTGTGTTAATTAATTGTTTTTAGATCCATTTTATTTATTTATTTAAAGCGTTACAATAATTTCCTGTATTTTAATGTGTGTGAAGAAGAAAGAAAACATTAATAGAATTTATACTTAACTAATTATTGAGTATTATTGTTTTGCTTGTTTGGTTATTTAAAGATTTATAGTGTTACTTTGTGATTGTTCAGAGTTTGTGGAACAGGGCTCTATGTCACTATTGCTCCCTGTCCTGGCGCCCAAATAAAAGTAGCTCTATAAAGGCCCCCATACAGAGTCAACGGTTGGCAGAATCCCACCCCAATCATCAAAATCCCTTTAAGAGTCTTGGCCCTGAGCTACCCCGGAGCTTTAAGAAGTCATCGAGCTACGAAGCAACACTTGAATTGTTTCCAAAGTTCATAAATACAATTTTGTACCGTGACAACAGTTACAGCTTCATCAGCAGCATTTTTAAAGAAGTAAGGTCCAATTACACCACCTGACCATAATGCACACCAAACAGTAACTCGTTTAGAATGCATACGTTTCTCATGAATAATGCGTGGATTTTCCTCGCCCCAGATACGACAATTTTGTTTATTAACATAGCCACCAAGTTCAAAATGTGCCTCATCGGAAAACATGATTTTTTGAGAAAAATCAGCCTGTTGTTCACTAACGAAATTGACAAATGAACGACGTTTTAAATGATTTAATGGCTTTAGTGCCTGTGTTATTTGAACCTTATATGCCTTCAGAGCTAAATCCTTGTGCAAAATATGTCATGTTTTTGATGCACTAAATCCAACTTGTCTAGAACGTCGTCTAATGGACATTTTAGGATCTTCAGCAACACTGTCACGAACCAAATCAATATTTTCTTGTGAACGACCGCTACGACTGTATTTTTCACTTTTTGATCTTCCACCGAACCGGTCTCTTGAAATTTTTTCATAGTTCGACCAATAGTGCTTTCAGCTGGACGATTATGTATACTATAAAATTCACCTTTTTTTCTAAAAACACTTTTCACAGAACGCTGATTTTCATAAATAATTCAACAATTTGAACGCATTGTTGTATCGTGTACGAAGCCATTTTTATAAATGCAATACATCACATTTCTTAAATGTCAAAACACTCAGACGAATTCAGTGCGCCATATATATTTTACTTATTCTTAAAAAAACTTGCGCAATTTGAAACATTTTTTATTTTTATAGAAACCATTGGTCTTTAAAATGGTAACCTTTGTTTTAGTATATAGTCCTATTGCATTGCATCTTATAAAAACTGTTGCTGTTTAAAATAACGTTGTCTTGAGCGGGCGTTAATATAATGATTAACGCCATTTCTGCATTATTCAGTAACTCATGTTATGGGATTAGTCAGAAATTACTATAAAAATCAGCAACACTTAATGTGCTTGTTTGAAATGGCTATCATTTTCGCACAGCATTGAGTGCAAATAAACATTAGAAAAACATGTTCTAGAAAAAATTTCGTGGAGTCACAATTTTGTTTGGACAGTGTATCGCAAATATATTGGAAAATGCTGATGTTTTACTATTAATATACTGATTCGTTCACACAGTTAACTGAAAACCAAAATATGGGTAGCCAATTTTATTTTTAATAACAAAGGTTGCTACGTACCTAGACGTAGTCGGAGGAAAAGTAAATGCCAGGCTAACTACCAAACGCGGAGAGTGGTTGAATTTGCGTACACACCAAAAATATACAAAAAAAAACACATTGCCCACGATTATCTATTAACAATAAAAATAAATAAAGGATTCTGTACAAACAAGCAAAAAGAAAATAAATTAAGCGTTACTATTTCAAAGCAAACAATTAGGTTATATGAACAATTTAGTACATTAGATACGAAGTGCGCATCTCGTATTTACACAAAATAAAATTAATTAGTAGCAAATAAAAACTGTGAGAGCTTTTGTCAAATGTTTTTAAAATTTCACCTAATACTTTTTGTAAAATAACTAATTAGTAGGAAAGAATTAACGTGTGAGAGTTTTGTCAAATGTTTTTAAAATTTCACCTAATAATTTTTGTAAAATAACTAACTAGTAAAGCAAATAAACGTGTACGGTCTTTTGACACGCATCTTTAAAAATAGTATATCGTACCTGTAGAGCGATAGTAACTATTAGCAGCCACAAACAATAGTTCTACGATATCACGTTTCTACACCAAACGTTGATACGGAATTGGCCATTGACACACACAAAAGAAATCGAGTGGCATACCTGTAGGTGTCCAGATACTTAACTCGCAACCCGTCAGGGGTGAGACAACACAGGAACGACGCAGTATTCAAGATCCATTCACCCTGCCATCGTAACTGCAGCCGCGGTCTACGGACACAAGCAGTTGGTTTACAGACAAAAGCAGTTGTTCTACATAAAGAAAGAACCCATTTGGCCTCCAGCTAAAACAGCGAATACACGCAAGACACCTTCAGGTTGTCAAACAGAGACACGTGCATGGCTTTTAAAATACGGTGACGAATAAATGTAGAAAATATTTCGACGTACAAGCTGTAGAATCACATTCAACAATCGTTCCAACAACACGAATTTTAACTGCAAATTCTAGGTTATGGAAGCGCGGTAACTGGAAAACCCGGCTTATATCGGATAGTGCGCGACCATTATTTCAACAAGTCGTTGCCTTAAAACAATAGAGAAAACCATTATACGGCGGTCGTAAAGTATACCAAGATAGCGGGTACCTGAAAACAGGATATAACTACTTACTTGTAGCATAAACTTGTCGTTTCGAAATAAATGAGTTCAAAATGAGAATTTGTAGAAAGCATATTAATTATTGTAAACAGGATGTTATTGAAGAATTTAGGAGATTACGGGGTACCCAACACAAGGCATAGACTATTTAATTTATAGAATAAATTTTCGTTTTAAAAGCAAAAAGGGGTTTGAGTTGAGGAGTTTATTCGGGAGCGTGTTTATTATTTATTATGTTGAAGGATTTAACAGATTTATGGTAAAACGGACTTATGATGTAACAAGTAAACTATATAGGGGGTTGTTGAAGAATTTAAGGATTGAAACGGAGTATATTCAAACGATTAATAAATGAACAAGGGAGAAAAATAAAGTAATTAATTTATGTGGCAAATAAACGTAACAAAGTCTATTGCTGCACTAAAACGTATTGTACAAAAAACATATGAATAGAATAAGTTTATACGTACTGTATTAAATACTTGATTTGCATATATTTTAACTGAAGTCTGTGAGGATTTATTTTTGCAAAGTCTACCAGAACTTCCTCAGGATCCACTGGGGTCTTTTAATGTATGTACAGTAAGATTAATCTCTTCAATCCATTTTCAGTCATTATTGACCTAAGGTAAGTTTTAGTTAACCATAGTGACGAAAAAGATCTCTCTGCACTACATGTTGTCACTGGCAAAATGGCTATAATATGTAGTAAAATCTTGAAAAACAAGTTGTATGCGTAAAAGCGTCAAGAGCGGAAGAAAGCTTTTCTACCAAGTTTAACCACTTCAACCTCCAAAGTTCTAATTCTCCAGATTATTCTAGAAACGAGCCAGGTAAATCATTTTCATAAAATTTAGCTGCATTGACTATTGCTTGATTATTGGTGTTCTGGAGATCTGCCGGTATGAGACCATGCAAATCAAGTATTTCTTCGTGTCGGGTTTTTTGAAAATCGTGTTTCTAATTCGGAAATCATGTAGTCTAGAAATGGAATGTAGACTGAAACGCGAAAAAATTGTTCAGGTAAACATCACGGCATATTACTTCTGTAAGTCTGGCGCCCAGTAAGTCTTGGTACTGTGTGGTCAAAGAATATCAACTATATATAGAATAAGAAGCGACACTCTCGTGGTACCCTGAATCCTGATCAGTGCGCAAATTCGCCAAGAAAATGGCCGGAGCTAGGGGGATATTTACTCTAAAATGATAGTTTCTTGCAAGAATTTTGCTGTCAGTTTTCAAATGTTACTTTAGTAATGTTTACAATTTGTTAGAAAGATTGTTGTAGCTTTGATAAATTACAATCATGTCTAGATTTAAAAAGGGTGGATATTCGTGTGCTGTTAAATCATGCAGTAGAAGAAATGATGGTACAATCAGTTTCTTCCGTTTTCCGAAAGGAGATATTGTGGGGTGAGTGTTATTTCTAAATGTTTGATTAAAATTTGTATTTAATTTTATGGACTCGTTTATGAAGATAATTTGATCTGTTTTTAAAAATTGCTTCAGATGCAAGGAATGGTTCCAATTAGTTTCAAGAAATGAACTAGTGAATAGAATTGACGAAGCTGATGACAATTATTGCTATAAAACTTACGTGTATGTATGCTAAACATTTTGAAAATAGAATGTTCCTCAATGATTTGCATAATAGGTTACAGCCTCATTCTAAACCCATTAAAAACATTGCAAATATTCATCAGTCCATTATTTCAGTCAAGTTTTGACATGCCATTATGTACGTTCACGCAAGTAGCTAATGTTACTCTCTTCGAGTCAACAGCATCACTTGCAACATCATTAGTAAATCAATATGAGGTTGTATATGAAAATGATCAGATCAGGTAAGAGTAGGAAATCTTAATGGTTTGTATATGTTACTTAATGCAAATGTTTCAGAACAGTCAACACTTCGTTGTCGAACCTGGCTAATACACAATCCCATTCATATCATTCTGCCAACACCACAAGAAAACAAAAATTGAGACTATACAACAAAGCTCTGCAAAGAAAACTTTGTTTTTCTAAAAAAACCAGTCGACATCGAACAAACAGCAAATCTTGATGACTTTAAAAATTGGGTGATAAGTAGGAGCTTAAACGACGGAAGGAACCAGTTTTTACAATAGTTTTCGGAGTGTCAGGAATTTTTAATTAAATAAGCACAATTAACAGCTATTTAAATTTTATTTTAATTACTAATAAATGAAAATAAGACTAATCCGAAAGCTTTTAAGGAGGGATTTTACCACAATATTCTAAAAAACAGTTTTACATATTCTTGCTGCATCAATTCCATGTCGTCGAGACATGTTCTAGCTGTTGTCACGAAGCACGAATCCGCCAATGCTTATGATGTCAACTTTTTATTTACGTATATGCATTGTTTTAATTATATAAAACGTTACTAAGCAATTTTCGTAGCATCAAAGTAACAAAGAGTATGTTAACAAAAACTGTAACGCGTGGGCGTTAGGGTAAATAATAACCGAATGTAAAACAAGGGAAAGTAATCTTGAATTGTCATCTTAATATTATTATACCCTGTAAATTTTATTTCATATTGAATAGTGTTTAGCAAGGAAAACAATTCAAAAAGTTGTGTTAGTACTATTACAATCATAAACGTGGAAACCACAAAAGCATCGTCTTATCTCTGTTAAATACAAATTAGGGCAAAACTTTGGGTCGTAAATTGATTTAAATCACAAAATGGGCAACATAATATTTATTTCAGTAAAATTTTACATTGAAATCGTTTGATTTTTAAGAAATTATTTGGAATAATTAGGTTAATAGCAGTGAATTCATTAATATACATTCCAAATGCTGGAGAGCATTTTACAAATTTTAGTTAAATAAATTATAATCAATGTTGCATATAAAGAAAACCCCATGCGCACTTTAAATACAATGTAAATCCTGACAGACGAGTTGAAAGTTTACCCATACTAGATTGGTATAAGCAGTCATACGCAAACCTGTCTAATCCACGAAGCCCCATAATCACGTGATACCCCTACATTTGATTTTCCGATGTTTCGCGTGAAGGTACTATATTGGCTAGGAAGCGAGTTTCTTTTTTACCAGGAAATGTTGAATTTTGCTGAACCTATGCTACTCCAAGCAAGGTGGAGATCTTTAACATGCGTAACAACACTCCTTCACGGAACCTAGATTTTACTTCTAATCCGAATGAAAGGGTATTTTTGTGAAAATACTCACCTTACGTCTGACTAGCGGCCCCCGTCAGGAATCGAACCCCGAATCTTGGGATAAGTAGTCACACACGAACCAACTATGCTACGGAGCAGCCAATTACACGGTACCACGTGAATTTTTCCTGGGATGCGTTTCATAAATCTAATACAAAAACTGTACTATGACGAAAAAACCTAGACCACATATGCAAAAAGGAGAATTAAAAGACCATAACTAGATACGACGGAAAAACGAATATTATTTGTGAGCCGGTAATATGAGCAGGTCAAAATGTAATCACTCGAGCGTGTAATGCAGCGGTAAACCCGCGCGGTCGGTATCGGTATTTCAGGAAGTTAGGTTTGAAAAGTTATGTTGTGAATAAAAAAAAATTGAAAGAAGTTAATTTAGAACGTAAAAATGTGTACGAGCGAATAGTAGAAAGTTGAACATAACACAGCTTCAAGGAAAAAATGTATAATTGCAAATGTTTCTGCAAGAATCATAAATGCGGCGTGCAACTAATTGTTGGACTTACGCTTGCACGGGCGAGGTGTGTTCAATATAAATGTTTGTGGAATTATCGTCATTATCATCGGTTAAGAGGTTAGTATCTAAGTTTATCTTTCGATTAATTTGAAATTTTGTGTGGTGTTGAGTTCAACGAGCTGTTGATTGGACGTAAAATGAAAATACTGAAAAATTAGAAAGCTGGCGTTTTCTGGATATGTTTCATATACTATTTTGTATGTCTGGGAAAAACTGTATTACCAGCAATGACTAATCAAAATCTGCCTAAAGGTCTACTACAATGCCAAACTGCGGAAGCGGTATTTCCTTTGAATTACGATTGGCTGGAAACAACGATAGATGAAGTTTTTTTGTCTAAAAAATTACAGCAGAAAATGAAAGAAAAATTTAGTTTGAGCGATGACGTGGTGTACAGTCGAAATAAGAGAGAAAGATTACGATAACACTTCTTATCACGAGTCTGAAAAGATTTTCAATATTGAATCCGGAAAATAGTGGTTAACGCCAAGTCTGTGTTTTCGTGGAAAAATTGATATCGTCTAACATAACAGTCGTGGCGATTGGCCAAGCAATAATAAAATTTGCAAGACTTAAACATTTGATTCCAGTTGTTATGCCGGGAATTGGCATCGAAATAGATAAACAAATTTGGTTCAAAATGGCTCATAATCCAACTGTTCTTCCTGGGATTTTTAGTCGGCTACGAGGTGAAAAAATTCATATGTTAGCTAGCAGTTCAATCTTAGGAATCATGCAACTACCGGAACCAATTGTCCGGTAGCGCAAAGGGTTGCGAATAATGTGGACTATAACCTAGCAACTTCCAATGGAAGAGAATCATTTCACCGAATGGGTTTGATTTTTGCAGCAACAAATCCAACATCACACGAAATCTTATTAACCCTCGTTTAGCAAAAACAGAACCAGTAGCAGATCCTGTTTCTACGAAAAAATCCCAATTTACCCTATTACCAAGAAAAAGACGTAAAATTAAAAGTAAGCGGATTTTCGATGCAAGGCCGATTCAAAACAGAATGGGAGAAAAGTTAAGCAAAACACATTTTATTTATTCACGCGATGAGTCGGTGTGATACAACTTCAACTCCTTTTGGTCTTGAAAAAGAATACATGGTGTAATTGTTTAAAATGTCCTATGTAGTCACTATAAGCAAAAAATGTATGAAGTAAGTGCTTTTTCAGGAGAAATTCGCGAGCAGGTATTTTTCATTATCTTGCATGACGGGAAAAACGGTGATGACCTGGCCACAATATAGTATAATAAGTACATGAAAATGGATTCTACTAGTACTGACAAGCATGTACCACAAAGTCACCACCAACTGAAAGATCAGTGTATCTTCATGTATTACGCGTGCACTTCCAAATAGTGAAACGGCAAACACTAAGTACTCGCCTATAGATTCAACTTTGTGGAGTTGGAAATTAGTCAACAGTTTCTATTTCCCAATTATGTGGGATATGGGATGAGCCGCAAAAAATCTACTCAATGTCATAAGATGACAATGTAAAAAGTTAATCTAATGTTTATGGCAAGAATGCATGCTGATCTCGAAAGCATGACCTCAAATGTGCTGTCGCTTGTGACAACTGCCATGGAACAACTTGCGAAAATGCAAAGGAGGTTTTTTTGTAAGACGAAGATGAATATTTGGTATAGATTTATAAATCGCTATTTTTAATAGTTTTATATTTTTCAGCCGCATATAAGTTACTCGAAAGTACTACGTTCGCCGGGAAGCGAGTTCTTTTACGTAGAAATTTTGAATTTTGACAAACCCTTGCTGTTCTATGTAAGGTAGCGCACGTCCATAACAATAATCACAGACAAGATCTATATTTTACCTCTCATCCGAACGGGGGCGTACGAAGGCATATTTTTGTGAAAAATGCTCGCCTAACATTTTACAAGCAGACCGTGTCGGAATTCAAAATTCGAACCCGCGACCTAGGGCATAGTAGTTACACATACACCAACTACGCCACGGAACCGCTTACTATATAGGTACCACGACTAATTGTTGAGAAGTGTGCCCTAGGAAGGCGTTCGAGCTCTATGACACACTTTCTTCTACTGCGGCTGTTTTTTAATGAAGAACTTCGGGCAAGAACGCACAAGCTGGTTTTCTTTTTTAAAAGAAACTAAGCGTTTAAATTTATCACCAAATTTTAGATATACTTGACAGTTAGGAGACGATGTCTCCCGAAATGAGAACGTATTCTATGATTAGTAATGGTAGGATTTTCTCCACTGTGATAAGTGGGCGTTTATCAAAAAAATAGCGTATTATTTTGTAAATGTCAATGCTTCAGCAGGACCATTATGATATGGCCGCTTGAAGTTAATCTCAGACCAAATGGCGAAATGGAGTTAGTGGAACGTTCCTTACATTAATTAATCTTTCTAGTCTATTAAAATTTATAGATACTAAACTACATATTACCACTGTTGTGTATTGGTTTTCCACCTAATTGTCTTATACTATTTACATGAAAGCTTTGTTAAGGCACTTGCAGAGAACTTGGCTGTCGTAAGATCACTTGATGAAGCTCGTTGAGTAAATGGTGGAAGACCCTTTACGCTTCATAAAGCGTTTGATGTACTTATTGATCCATGTATATTCATTCGAAATGCTGAAACACTCAGACTTGTATTTAAATACTTAGACGTTTATGATTTAGTCTATTTTTGCTGATTCAGGCTTTATTTTCAATAAAATATCGAATAGCAAGCAATCCAACTTAGACCGCTAAAATATGTTGAAGAATGATAACAAGCCTTTTGTATAATACCTGAATTTCAAAAATTACAGCAGCATATACCCAGCTTTATATATTAAATTTGATCTTACTTGAAGTAGGTTTTGCCAATTAAAGCTTTTTCGTTTTATTCTGTATGTAAGTTATACAAGCCTAGGTCTTTATACCTTATAAAATTAAGCGTAATTAAATTTTTCTCAACTCCCCTTTGATTAAAAATGCAACTAGTGGAGGATAGGAACGCTTTGGTATTAAAAATAGGACTACTCCTTTCAAGTACGTTAAGAGGTTTTATAGCAGTGTATGCAAAGTTAACATATCATTACAACTTTTGATTTAAATTTAAAAATGTTAACGCTTTCTCAGAAAATTGTGATCTTGCTTTGAATGGTTTATAATCATATTTTAATTTAATAGCTTCGGCATTAGTAAATCGCATCAATAAGGTTAGGCAATTTCGTTCAGAAAATATACCACGGCCTACTTTATATAAAATTATTACAGTTTTATGGCTCATTTGTTTTGAATAATAATGTATCACGCTAGCGCGCCTGCAATCTGATTGTTTGAACTTTAAAGAAACTAAGCATGTAGTTTGTGCTGATACAGAAGATAATAAGTCCCGGTTTCTGATTTCAGTTAATCTCTCCGTAAGTTAATTTTTATATAACTAGTTAGAGAAAACGATATAAGGTACTTTCAATTTGCAGTGTCCGAAGTTTGCCGAAGATGTTCGGATTGCTTTATGAAAGGTAAATCCACTTTTTATAGAGCATTTTAAATTTACCATTCATACAGTCAACATGCAACTTAAGTAAGTTAGCTACATGAAGAATAGATTATCGAATAGACAGAAAGTTGTTAATTATGTTCGTATAATACCGTACCAATTTAGCTGCATTTAATTTTAGAGGTTTATTGGTCCCCGAATCAACAACTTTGTGTTGGGCATAAGAATGTTAAGAACAACTCGTTTCGTAGTCGCCCGGAGATGAGAAGTATCTACAAGCAATTATCACTCATCGGGTATTAATGATAGTCTCTGAAACTGTACACAAAAGTTTGTAAACAAATGAACATTTTGAATGCATTGTATGAACTGATAAAACATACCTACAGTACGTCTGTGTGATTAGATTAAGAAATTGGTGAAGTAAATTTTGATATATTTGACTTAGAATATTTGCTTAAGAATATCTATCACGTATTTGTAATAGAAAACGTAAGTATGTTATAAATTTTAAACAGCCATGTAATAGTGTAAAAATCCTTTATGCTTGTTTTTTTTCAATTAATGTGAAGGTCCAGTTCTAGTTTTCTAGAAATAAATTATTTTGCAAACCTAGAGGCGTGATTGAAAATGCAGGTCATTTAACATTAGATTTTAAAAACCTTCCTTTCAGATAGCAATTCTAACTAGGCATATTAGTGTTCTTATAGTTAATGTTTCTTCTATGCTTAAGCAATAGTGCACTTAACGATACCTCGTGTGAATTTTAAGTCAGAATCTGGTTCGTATTCCCGTTTTATTCATTTTTCAAATAAACACAATTTATTTCGCGTTTTTAAACAACTCCAGTTGTTAATAAAACTATTTTGAAATTGGTGCATTATAATCGCCAATTGTCGCAAACATGCCGAATTATCTCCAATCAGAAGAGAAGAAGACGATTTGGCATTTGTTATCATTTCGTTTTCGTAATTTCGAACTACAAGCAACAACAAGTGCAGCTGCTCCATATGGCTGAAGTGCGTGATTTCAAGTGAACCAAACCGCTTAATCATTGCCATTTTCAGTGTACCGTACCTGCTCAGAAAACTACTAGAGGTATGTTCGTTTTGTTATACTCAATTAATAATTTGTACTTGTTACATTTATATTATAATTTTTGATATAAATTCAATCACCATTACTGCCGATAACCATATGTCATTACACATTGTGTTGAATCACAAACATATTAAAAGGTCCTTCGAATTTCGCAATCTTTCGCAATCTTTACACACCAAAATCGCTCTTCTGATTTTAGGTTTTGGCAACTTCTTGTTATTTTTTTCTGACGCTACTCACTTAAAACCCCGAGAGATTAGGTGGTGGTCAAGCTACTTTTAAATAAGCCATATTTTACAACGGATAGCATTATGGGACCCTCTTCAAACATTTGCACAGCACGTCCCACTCAGTTAGTCGGGAACCATTTTTGTTGGCACAGTAGAGGTTTTCGGTATTTTATCGAAATAGACCCGTTAGAAGACCACTTTACGAACTTTTTGCATGGATTGTCGGCTAGATTTTCTGGGGCCAAAACGCTACGTAACAAAATAATTAAAAAATACGATTGTATAAATATTTCAAACTTTTCGACAATATCAATCTAATAAACTTAGTACGTAGAAATAAAGACTTTTAATTTGGTCACACCTTGAAGTTTAAGATAAAAAGGCACTTTCACACTGTTAAAAATTGTGTTAAATATGTAGAGTCACACTTACAAATCTTCATTCCACTAGATAAACTCAAATTGCGAACACATTAATAAAGAAATTGATTAATTAAATGTCTGCGCTTCTCCTGCCGAAATGGTTGTTACGTGCTAAATTGACACCATTAGTTACCATAATTGAATTTACTCTACCAATGAGACGTAACAGTAAATAATGCACTAGGCGGTTTTTATTGGTGAGAGATTGGTTTTGTAAAGGCAAATGCAAATCGTTTAGGGGTTTACAAACTTTAAGATTTTGACTTACTCATACCTGGAAGGATTTTTAAAACTTTCAGTACAGTAAAAGTCGTCAACCCACCTGCTTTCAGTATTACTTGACGGTGGATTTTCTAGGAGACTATTTAAATGATTTTTTTTTGCAACACAGGTTGATGAAACCTTGCGAACACTATTTTCTCACTTACTAGTTTAATATAATCAAAAATTATAAAGAAACTCAAAGTCGTTCACCTAATCTATATTATCCTAAAACGACACCATAGTTTCTAACAAACACAATAAAACAAATTAACTAAGCTCTGTCCCTAATTAGCTAACTATGCGTGTATCTAAAAAAAACGAACATCTTAAATTTGTTTAATTAGTTATCTAACTAATTTAACCGGTACATATAAATCTCTACAAATACCATTGCGTGTTTTCTATATTAGAATTTCCTGTTTACAATTAAGCATGCACCAACGTAAAAGTCCTCGTATTATCAAAAAATTGTATAGAACTAATAATGAAATATACATCAGCATGAAATATATATCAGGTGGAAAACAAATATTCAATATCTTACAGATTGCTAATATCATAGAAAGCTCATGCGACCTTATGGTAAAGGACAAATATGGGGTTGGCAGTAATCGATAACTGATGTTCAAAGAAATCATCCACTCCAGGAAACAATTTTTACAGGTAACGGCATTATTCTCAAATCCAACTTACTTTCGCGTTTGGGAACTTGTTTCACAAACCATCTCGAGCTTCAATAATAGGTTAGGAATTATTCAACCTTCTCACCCGTTCAACGATGGCAGCTTGTCAATCGACTAACTGAAATCAAAAAGCATGCATGAGTGATCTGATTGGTATTATCTACTATAATGTATCAATATGTATAGGTTATAGTATTTGAGAGGGTTATTCGATAACCTCGGTGACACGATTTGTACGATTTGAATCGTCGTAACATCGAGGTCAATAATATTTCGATGCGTGAGAGCAATTACATACATACATACATACATATATACTTATTGCTATGACAACGGCCGGCGTTAGGCGTCGCTAAGAGAGTGCTGTGACACAGATACAGCAAATTGTAATATTTGAAATTGTTGACTTTTCTTCTTATCTAACTTTGATTTGCCTTGCTAGCTTAACGGAAATGCTAGAGTTTTCAAAATGAAATCAAGCACAGCAGTATCAGAAAGCATCTAAACAGTCTAAAATATTTTTTTTCATACAAAAGCATATAGAACATTTACAGCATAGTTTCTTTCAAACATCAAATTATTTCTAACAAAAACTTACTTACTTAATTATCAAAATGTTCCTCACCTATTTATGTTTAAATTTACAGAACTAAAATCTCTTCCCTTATGGATAGTTTACCTGACTTTGATTATCCCGCTTGTGAGGTTTGTTTGGCCAAAAAATTCTTGAAAGATAATCGATTAAAAAATTAGAGTGTATCGAACTCCGACCACAAACTTCGTAATAAATAGACCCTTACATAAACAAAATTATATGATTAAGACATATTCTACCCTAAGTTAAGTGACAAATACTCAAATATCAGTTACAAACAAAATAAATCTAAAAATAATACTTGCAAAATCCCCAAAGTGCTTCTACAATTCGTAATTAACACTATTAAATAGTTTTTGCTTCTTGGTTTCATTTTAAATTGACGTTCAAATCCAAGTTTACAAAATTATGCATATTCGCTTAAATCATCTTTCTTGGTTCTATTTAAAATCGATTTAAAGTAGCGTTGTGTCGAAGAATTTTTCCTCTACATTGTACATTACAATAATTACATTTAATAAATTCCATTTTTATATGTAAATTCTGCAGGTTATGTCTATTATAATAATTAATTACGGTATGCGTACTGCATACTTCAAAATAACATTTTCGTGACTTAAATGAATTAAATCGAATTTCTTTACAAATTGCTTAGTTGGCGCAAATTTATCACTTCCTGTTTATATACAAAATTATCTCTGCAAGAATTTTCGAGCTCTGTACGGAACTCCATTCTAAGGGCTACACACCTATCTGATGTAAGTTTCTGGAAATTCCTCCGCTTTTTACTCTATTAGCGTGAACCATTTTCCAGTGATGTACGCTGTACGTTCCTTTCTAACACATAAGGCTAATGGTCCGCGGTCTTTTTCACTAATACGCAAGGCTATTAAACCGCGTTCTTATCGACATTTTTATCACACTTTCATGTTTCGGCCGCTTCTTCGAATAAATGTTTATTTGTTTAATGTGTTCATAGAAAATTGACATATTCTCTCGAAAATTCTTTCTTAATCTCAAACCTTAAAAAAACTTTTTATTTAAAATTGAACACGTTTTGAAGTCAATTTATATTATTAATTTAAAGCTTTAATTGCTTCAACAATGGGTTTTGCACATGCAGAAAAACCCGCATCCTTGACGCTTGAAAAATATTCGCTTATACAATAAACTAAAACGTGTTCTTTTTTAATACATAAAATTATTTATTTTTATGCACGGAAAGTGCATTTTTATGGCTATGTATTTACAATACGCTTTTATTATACAGGGTGATTAATTACTCACACGAAATTTCATGTTTGCTTGGCACTTTAATAAATAAAAGTACGCTTGTATTATACAGGGCGTAACCATGGATTTTCGAAAACTTAAATATTTTTCCGGATTCTTCTATACCTTGGTGGAATTTGTTTGTAAAATTTGGGTTTCAGTGACCTCTAATGACCCCTTATCACGTCAATGTATGTATATATATAAATATATACGTATATACATATGTACATATATATACATAAATATAAAATTATTGTCTTACCTTTTTGCATCTTTGCTTTACCTGGCTAGCTCAACGGAAAATATACTGCGGAATTTACAAAAACGAAATGAAACAGAAATTTCAAGATACATCTATGCATTCGAAAAAAAAATTCTCTTATATAATAGAGATTATAAAACAGTTTACAGTTTAAATTCATATACAAAATTATTCCTAAATTATTACTAAAATAATCCTTAGCAAATCTTTGTTGAAATTTGCAGAACTCAAATCTTTTTTCTTGTGAGTAACAAAATTCACTTAAATTTTGTTGTAGATAATTTACCTATTTTTTACCCCTTTCATAAGTGTGATTGGCCAATGACGCTGCACAGATAATTCAGTGAAATTTAAAATGCTTCAAACTCTAATCTTACAATTTGCTGGTAATTATCGGTTTCACAAGAAAAAAAATTTTTATGACTAAGAACTGATTGCAACTTACAAATATTTATATATTTCTATCAGTTACAAACAAAGAATAATAATTCGTACTTGCGAAAATAGCGCCTATTAAAGTCCCATTTTCATTTCAAACTTCCATTTAGAATATTAGTTTGCGATCAATTAAATTCAGCAGCAATTTTTGTATCTGGATTATCTATGCCGAAGATTTCAATTCTCGTAGTGCTTTACAAAATAATAGTGTTACATAATTTATTCAAAATTTCCTGTTACTTGCGAAACTCTAACTAATTGCTCTAAAGTTATAAGTTTAATTTCGCAAAATAATCTAAACAATGAAAATTTTCTCGAATGTTGTTGCTTTACTGCGAATTTGAATGTCAAATCAGGAATCTTACATGTTTGGGTTACTAAAGAATGAATGACTCTGTATTCAGTTCCGGTTTATGTACAAAATTTAACTCAATACATTATATTCACGAGTATTCCTGATTTATTTTGAAGGATAACACTCCCGGGTGATGTAATATTCACGAGAATGTTAGCGTTTAACGATCTAAATAGTGTAAAGCTATGTTTTAAGTTTATCGTAAAACGTGTGGTATATCCTTTTCTAATGCATAAAGTTGGTTTGCCGTCTCTTTCCTTGTAATAGTAAGGCTGTTAAACAGCGTTTTTATCTTATCTTTTATTGCATTTTAAAAAATGCGTGAATTCCATGAGTCGAGCGTATATTTAATGATTAACATACTTAATGACTTTTAAAACATTTCTAATAAAATGTCGTATTCGAAAATTCTAGCATTAAAATGTTTTGTTTGAAACTCTTAAATGAATAAAAGCCTACAATGCAAGTGCAATAAAATTTGCCTTTACGGTGAATGAAGTAAGTGTTTCACACGCAAACTTAATTAATGAGGCTTCACTTTAACGCGGATAAAATAAATGGTTCTGTATTTATATTTTAAAATGAAACTCGCTTTTACTAAGTATAAAATGATTATGTACATACGGTGTATCTATCAATTATTCTACATACACTCTGCAATAAATGCCATACACGGGATTTAATAATTAATAAGGGCTAATAAGTTTAATGGTTATGAAATACGCTTATACAGGTGAAGGACGGACCTCCCTGTCTGTGGCGCCATGAATTTATAGCTTCTGGCCCAAAACTCCTGGAAGTGATTCCTATAATACTGTAACGCTAAATAATTGTAAGCAAACACATATTTTTTTAAATCAATTGCTCTTTCGATCTAATTAGAAGCGAGTCGAAAGCCAACACAAGGGTATTTTTAATAGCCACAAAGATATCAATTTTTCTTAAAGAGGCAAGGGTGAGCAAAGTTCTAAATTTCAAACTCTGGTAGTTATCGCCTATTGCTATTGGTGACTGCGCAACGTAGCATGAATAAGCTGACATAAACTAAGAACATAAATAAATAAAATCTAAAATGAACATGCAGTCGCATTCTTATATAGTCATTTTAAATGCAATTTAAAAAATCTAATTTAAAAGAAAGAGTTTCGGTAAACTGTGTAGTACAATTAAAACCTTTTATTTTACGAATTTTGTTTAGTTAAAGTGGAAATAATGTGAATGCTTAATATCCCTTTAATGGGGAGTGAATTGGTAACGTGAAAAGGTTTTCCCAGCTTAATCGCAATTAATTTGAACTTGATATGGGTTGGGTCGAAACTGTGATAGGATACTGTGAGTATCCTAGAGTTCAGTTCCCGTGTAGGTACTAAAAAGAATGTTTTAGATGAATACAGTGGGGGAATAGCAGAGGGTTGAAATATTTTCAAACTGCATGAAATCGATAATAAATTTATCAAGAGATATATTAAAGAATTGTATTAAAAACTAGTAATCTGAAATTTCTTAGCGAAGAACTTTTATAATTTCAAAACAGTCTGCAATAGTTGGTGGGCTTATTAAAATATGTGGATAATTGCAACACGTTACTTATGTCACAGACTTAGTGGTTGATGATGTTCGTTTCTTAGACAGATATGGCTGGAAAAGAGTAATCATTCATAAGCCCCCACTATTTCTAAGTTCGGCTATAGACAAAACAATACTAGTGCATTAGTACTTAATTTCAGATCTCGTAGTTAATGTAAAGTCGCAAATGTATGAGTGACAGAGTAAAGAGTATACCTACAGTTTTTGACTTTATAATTGTCTGCAGAATATGGCGATAACTACCAGTATTTGATCAGTCCTCCATACTAGATCGAATTAATTCCAAACATCATCATCGTTAGGTTTCGAGTCCTGGAACGGTTGTACGCGTACCACGATTGATTCGTATTCTGAGCTAGACTAAACATTTTGCTGAAATTCCCTGAGCCAACATCTTTCACTATCTGTGTGCAATAGCCTAATCTAGGCATCCATCTACCTTTCTTTTTTCTTTTCCTGCTTCTAATTTACGCCACGCTATTCCCTCATGCCTTAAAACGTGTCCCATCATCATGCCTCTCTTTCGCTTACAATTTCTAGTACCTCTTAGTTCTTAACCTTGTCTGTTCATAATATCTTTACCATACATCTGTAGCACCACATTTAAAACACTTCAATCTTTTTTCTGTCAACTTCTCCTACTGTTCACGTTTCACACCCGTACACTGATGTGCCCCATCTATGTGCTTTTAACAGCCCCTTCCTACTTTCTCTATTTATTCTTTTAGAACTTAGTAGTTGCTTTTTCTTGCTAAATGCAGCACGGCTTTGTGCTAATTTTTGTTTTATATTTTTTGCACTTTCACATCTTGCCCTATTTGGTTTCTTAACGAGTAGAAATTTTTAATCTCTTGTAAATTCTCGTTTCCTATTTGCATTTTGGTTTTTGAATTATTTTCTTCTTCTTTACATACTAGTACTTTAGTTTTATTTTTGTTAATTTTCATGCCGTATTTCTTTGTTAGCACTGTTTCCTTTTCACTAAGAGCTGATTACAATTCTTCCTCTTTAGAAGCTAATATTGCTATATCGTCTGCAAAGTTAAACATATCAATCGTTTGTCACTGCATAATAATTTCCCATGTCTTTCTGTACTTGATAGTATGCAATACCTCTTCAATATACAGGTTAAATATTAATGGGGAGAGGGTATATCCCTGTCTCGAGCTTTTCGTAATATTGATATCTCTACGTTTCTGCTCCAATTCTGTTACCGCTGTTTGCTTTTTGTATAGGCTCTGTACCATCGGTCTATCTCTCTAACTTATTTTTAGTTTTTTAAAATTTCAAACATTTTTCCCATTTTACACTGCCAAATGCCTTTTCCAGATCCGCAATTCCTATATTATTTTCTCCATTATCATCTTTAAAGCTACAATGGCCTTCTAAGTTGCCACGTTTCTCTTAAACTCAACTTGATCTTCTCCTAATATTTATTCAGCCCGTTTTCCATCTGTCTTTATACAATTCTGATTAATATTTTTGACACGTTTGCTGTAAAACTTATGGTTCGAAAATTTTCACATCTATCCGTTTCTCTTTTTTGGCGATAGTGTTACATTTGAAATCTTTGACTGTCTCAACTGTATCATCAAATAGTGTACAAGTTGAAAAGACGTTCTGTTACTGCTTATGCAGTGGTTTTTATAGCTTCTGCTTGTACTATACCTGTATTAGGCATCTTATTATATTTCGAGCTTTTTACTGCTAGTTCAAACTCATCTCTAAGTACAGGATATCCCAAGTCATCCTTATTGATGTTTGATTCCGGTTCTAGTGCTTCTTGTTCTTCTTCTGCATATAAATTCTGTCTACATTTTTGCCATCTAACCACTTTCTCTACAGTTTCTATAAATATGTCCCTTCTCGCGCCTCCTATATTTGCGATACATGGCTTTATATCCCTAAAATTTATTTTAATTTGTTTGTATGCTTTGTCTGTTCTTTCTATTTCAATCTCAATGTGTCCCTCCTTACACTTTTCCTAAGTCTATTTTTCTTTAGTTTTCATGCATTTGCAAATAATTTCCCATTTTATGATCTGGTCTGTTTTAGTATATTTGCCCTCCCTTTATTAAATTCGGAATATCATTTGTCCCCCGGCGCCTTACCATTTTTCAGACTCTTTAATGCCAATTCAAGCTCATCTCTAAGTATAGGATATCCCAAGTCATCATTTTCAATGTCTGATTCCTGTTCTAATGCAGCTAGTTCCTCTCCTGCATATAAATTCCCTATATATTCTTGCCATCTACCCACTTTCTCTACGTTTTCTATGATGACGTTTCCTTGTGCGTCTCTTATATTTTTGCTATACGGTTTTATATCCCTAAAATTCATTCTAATTAATTTGTATGCTTCGTCTGTCTTTCCTATTTCCATCTTCGTTTGTACCTCTTTGCACTTTTCATCAATCCATTGTTCTTTAGCTTTCCTGCATTTTCGAATAATTTCCCATTTTATGGTTTTGTATCTCTGTTTTCCTGTTTCGTCTGATTTATTTTTGTATTTTCGTCTTTCTTCTATTAAATTCAGAATATCTTTTGATATCCATGGTTCCTTATTTTCTTTTTGTGTATACCCCAGAATACCTGTGGCCGCCATGACTAATCTGGATTTAATTTTATTGTATTCTGCTTCTGCTTCTTTAGTATCAGAAATTTTCATGTCTTTTAACAATTCGTTTTGACTTTTTCTCAAATCTTTTTTGGGTATCTTTATTTTTAATTTTTCAAAGTCAAAGTGCATTTTTCCATTATTCTTTTTCAAATCATTAAATTTAAGTGCGCCTTTCACCGTTACTAGATTGTGTATATTAGTTTCTGTGTAGCTTCTACAGTTTTTTACTTGATTCTTAAACCGTTTTCTGACAAGAATGTAATCTATTTGATGTCATTCTACATCCCCTGGAATCTTCCACGTATATTGTCTACTAGCATGATGTTGAAATAATGTATTTGTGACGGTTAAATTATTTTTACGCAAAATTCTGCCAGTTCATTTTCTCCGTCGTTTCTAGTACCTAAATCAAATGAACCAACTACCGCTTTTTCCTACCTTCACATATCACTGCATTATAATCTCTTATAATTATTAAATTTTTATGCCCTTTTACGAATCTTAGTCTCCCTATAGTAGGGGATAAAGAATACTACTATAGTAAGCCTGCTTATCGTAAAAGGCGATTAAAAGGCGCAGCAAGGGGCAGCAGCCTTGCTGGCTAAAAGATATTGGAGGAGGGTCGGTTGGTCTCGGGCGATCCTCAATAATTTACAAGCTTGTTGGGGGTTGGCCGTGACGGATACGGCTTTTTGCTAAAATCTTTAAAAACTGCGTTGTGGAAAGATATGGAGCCTACCACAATATTTCCCAGGTGTGCGTGGCCTAAAACACGAAATAGATATGATGGAGAGCTCACAAGTAAAATTCTTGTCCGGAGGTAAAATACTCCCTCATTCGGATCTCCGGGAGGGGGTACTTGGGGCTCGTCATCGTAAGAATATAAAACAACAGTTCGATTTAGTGATAGGGACTTGGAATGTAAGGTCATTACTCAGAGTAGATAAGTTAACGAATTTATTAGTCGAAATGAGAAAGCAAAAGCTGGACATTTTAGGTATTAGTGAGGTGAGATGGCCAGATAGTAATGACTTTTGGAAGGATAATTATAGAATAATTACAACTTCTTCAACTAATGCACAGGCAGGCGTAGGAATAGTGTTAGATAAAAGATTAGAGCATAAAGTTAAAGAGTACTTACAATTTAGTGATAGAATAATTATGGTTAGATTGAGTACAAAACCCACAGACACTGTTTTAGTACAGGTTTACATGCCAACAACTCAGTACGAGGATGAGGAAGTAGAAAAGGTATACGAGGATATAAATAGTATAGTGAGAAAAGTAAAAGGAGATGAGAATTTAATAGTTATGGGCGATTTTAATGCATCAGTGGGAGAAGGTAGTGAGGGAAAAATGGTAGGAAAATTTGGGTATGGCAGACGAAATGATAGAGGAGAAAGATTAGTTGAGTTTTGCCAGGAACATAGATTAGTAACTGTAAACACCCTATTCGAACAACATGTTAGGAGAAGATATACCTGGAAAGCCCCAGGTGATAGAGCTAGATACCAAATAGATTATATTTTAGTTAAACAAAGATTTAGAAACCAAGTTAAAAACTGTCGTAGTTATCCAGGGGCTGACATAGATAGCGATCATAACTTAGTTAAAATGAAGTGTAAACTAAAATTCAAAAATTGAGAAAGGTGAAAAGAGAGGATGGGATCTAGGTAAGCTTAATGATAGTAGGGTAAAGAGGAATATAAACAAGTATTAGATAATAAGAGCAAAGAGATATCTGTAGGAGGAACGTAGAAAATAGATGGAAAGAAATAAAACTGACGGTACATGATACAGCAACACAGACTATAGGTAAGAAAAAAATAGAAGCTAGAAAACCGTGGGTAACAAAGGAGATATTAGATTTAATAGAGAATAGAAGAAAGCTTAAACCTTTCAGAGAAGTGGATAGTGAAAGGAAGCAAAAATATAATACAGTTAGAAATAAGATAGTACATGAGTGTAGAAAAGCTAGAAATAAATGGATGGAGGAGAATTGTAAGGAATACAAGATGATTTGATAGTAGGTAAGACAGACAGGGCTTACAGGGCAGTTAAAAAGTTTTTTGGGGAAGATAGGAAAAAATATAATGGTATTAGAGACGAGAATAATGAGCTTCTAATAAATAAAGTTAAGGTAGCTGATAGATGGAAAAGATATTTAGAAGATTTATATAAGGGAGACGATATGGATGAGTTAGAGAACGACCAAGAAGAGGATGTAGAAATAGGGTTCTTAATATTAAGAGAGGAATTTGATAGAGCTATTCGGAATCTTAAATTAAATAAAGCGCCAGGGATAGACGATATTCCCGCAGAATTAATAAAATATGCAAGTCAGAAAACTTTGGACAGATTATATGAACTAATAAATGTAATATATGACACAGGTGAGGTTCCAATAGATTTCGAAAAAAATATTATTATCCCAATCCCAAAAAAGTCAGGAGCTGATAGGTGTGAGAATTTTAGAACGGTTAGTTTAACTTCTCATGCTTCCAAAATACTAACAATAATAATTAAAAATAGAGTAGAAGCTTTGACTGAGAATTATTTAGGCGAAGACCAATATGGTTTTCGTAAAGACAGAGGGACTAGAGAACCGATACTAATGATTAGGGTAATTATCGAAAAAGGTTACAAAAAATAAAAGACTCATTTCGCGTTTGTAGATTTAGAAAAAGCATTTGATAGGGTTAATTGGATTGTTATGTTCAGGGTTTTGCAAAAATAGGAATCTCTCATAAAGATAGAAAAATTATTTACAGTCTATATAAAACCAAAGCGTAGTAATTAGATTTGATGAAATAGAAAAGGAAGCTAAGATTAGAAATGGTGTTAGACAGGGTTGTATACTGTCTCCTTGATTTTTAATGTTTATATTGAGGAAGCTTTAAACTTAGCCAGAGAGAGAAAAGAGATAGGTATTAGTGTACAGGGACAGAAAATAGACATGTTACGTTTTGCAGATGATATAGCCATTATAGCAGAGTCTAGAAAAGAGTTAGGAGAGTTTTTAAATATTTTAGATGAGATACTACGGAGTAACTATAGTATGAGAATTAACTCGTAAAGACAAAGATAATGACAAGTGAGTTACAGCCTAGTTCTAAACCAAAATTAAAAATAGGTAATATCGAGTTAGAGGAGGTAGATGAATTTTGCTATTTAGGTAGTATAATTACAAAGGATGGACGTAGCAGAAGGGATATAGTAGCTAGAATAGCTCAAGCTAGAAAAATGTTTTTAAAAAGAAAACTTACTAATAGCTAATAGTATTAGTTTAGATAATAGAAAAGTTTCTTAAAGTCGTACGTATGGAGCGTTCTACTATACGGTAGTGAGACTTGGACAATTAAAGAAGTAGATAAGAAAAGATAGAAGCTTTTGAAACTTGGTGTTATAGGAGAATGTTAAAGATTAGTTGGACAGATAGAGTAACAAACGAGGAAGTTTATAGAAGGATAGGTGAGGATCCCTGTATGTGGAAACAATTGAAGGTCAGGAGAGATAGAATGATAGGGCACCAGTTAAGACATGAGGGACTATTTAGTAAAGTCTTAGATTATAGACTACCAAATAAAAATAGAGTAGGAAGGCCTAGACAAAGCTATATTAGTCAAATTATTAGAGATTTAGGTTGTGAAGGGTATGTAGACCTTTTAGACTAGCTCAGAATAGAAAAGAATTTAGAGCTGCGTCAAACCGCCTTTAAGTAAGTTCGAAAACAAAACAAAAAAAATAAAAATCAGTTAACTAAATGTCACCAGGACATAACTCACAATTAGTTAGCGGTCTGGCATGTTGGTAGCGTTTCGTTGCTTAAGCCTTACCATAACATATAATTTAATAAACGTCACCATGACATAACTCACAATTAGGTAGCGGTCTGGCATGTGGGTAGCGTTTCGTTGCTTAAGCCTTACCATAACATATAATTTAATAAATGTCACCAGGACACAACTCACAATTAGGTAGCGGTCTGGCATGTTGGTAGCGTTTCGTTGCTTAAGCCTTACCATAACATATAATTTAATAAACGTCACCATGACATAACTCACAATTAGGTAGCGGTCTGGCATGTTGGTAGCGATTCGTTGCTTAAGCCTTACCATAACATATAATTTAATAAACGTCACCATGACATAACTCACAATTAGGTAGCGGTCTGGCATGTGGGTAGCGTTTCGTTGCTTAAGCCTTACCATAACATATAATTTAATAAACGTCACCATGACATAACTCACAATTAGGTAGCGGTCTGGCATGTTGGCAGCGATTCGTTGCTTAAGTCTTACCATAACATATTATTTAACACTTTTCATTTTGAAGCGGATAACCAGGTTATATTTCATTTCCTTATAAATGGTAATCATGTAAACATGTTAGAGTTCTTTAACAACCATCAGGTTGCTAATATCTATGTAGAGTCAGCTGGATAGGAAAAGATAGAAGGATTTAGGAAGATCTAGACCAAACTATATTAGTCAAATTATTAGAAATTTAGGTTGTGAAGGGTGTGTAGAGCTTTTTTAGATTAGCACAGATTAGAAAAGAAGTTAGAGCTGCGTCAAACCGACCTTAAGTAAGGTCGAAAACAAAATGATGATGACGAATCTTAGTATTTCTTCGATATCTTGGTGGATTGCCTTCAACCTGTTCATCACTGCAGCTAGAGGTGGGCATGAAGCTTCTATTACTACCGTATTTACAGTTTAAACTCTAATCAAACCATGAGTACTTTTTCGCTCTTTGGTAAGTACTGTTCTACAAAATGTACTATCTTTTTTCGCATAACTATCTCTACGTCCGAATTTCCTCGCTCCGATCCTGTATAAATTACCCTAAAGTCTCCGTTTCAAAAATCCCCCGCCACTGGCCACTAAATTTTGCTAGTGCTAACCTATCTATTTCAATTTTTAAATTCTTTTACTTACCAGCTTGCTTCATGTTTCTAACATTCCATGTTCCAAATCGAAAGTTGTTCCCGGTTCATCTATTCTTCTTATCGAGCTAGCCGGTCTTAACTTCTGAAGTAGTCCCCTTGTGGATATCTACAAGGGAGACTATTATTACTCCAGAATCTTTTGCCTTAGAGGAGACCATTATCTTTGAAAACGTTTTTGGTACGCTATGTACTTGGAAGTTTCCCGTTGCCTTTCATATCACAGCTGTATGTGTTAGAAAGCCACACGGGCCCTTATAATTTCTGCCAGTCTAAGTACAGAAAAAGCTTTTTTCCTCTTTCGGGGACCTGTCTAAGTTCGGTTCCTTAGTAAAGACCCCAGTGATTCGGTAAAATTATAGTTCGGCTCTTTAACCTAATCAATCACGCAAGTCATTCTACATGTGCTAGTATTCTAGAACTTCTTCAAGGTGCGGGTCCGTTTAGAAAGGTAATACCAAACATCAAAAGTTTATATTATCGTTTGAACAAAACAACAATACCAACGGCAAGGTGAGGATCCTCGAAGAGTTTGTATTTAATAGAATACTTTTAATTGAAAAAACTTTTGCATTTTTACTTTCGCCTGGTGTTGCTACTATTGATCCTATAACACCACGGTTAGTGTTTATCTTTTCATTTATGAACGTTGCTTTTAACGGTGATAGTTTTTTTTAAAGATGGACAGATGTAACGGTCTGTCGTTTCCACGGCCGAAATTGTTTCTTGACTACAGTCAGTTTCTCTACTGCAGCCAGCCTCCCCGTATGAGGGTAACCCGAGCAATTCAATATGTACGTTAGAAGATATTTGCCGTTATAAGAGTAATACAAATAAAATTGGTTTTAATTCATATTATATCCGAAGCGAACCGGAAAAATTGTACTGCAGGCTGGAGGACTATCATTCCGCCGTTGGCACCTTCTTGTCTACCCACGAACACCGGATAGTGTACAAAACTTTATCTTGATATGCATATCTACAATAATCTGCGATATAATTCTTGCAAAATATAATAGAATAGGTAAGAGAGTAACTAGTTCCAAGGAAGTGATATAAAGAACTCAAATTAGTAAACTAGTTTAAATTTTGTAAATAATTCTATATAGTAAATGTTTTAGGTTTTAGATAGTTTTATTTAGTAATAAGGAATAGTTCGTAAATGTCTACTTTTCTCTTCATTTGCGGTAAACAATTCTACAATTTTTAAAATAAAAGTCAATGCAAATCAGTTATAATTAACTAAACAATAAGCATTGATTTCTGTAGACATTGATATTTAGCATCTAGAAGCATTCATATTAATCGGGAAACTATGTTAAACAGTTACGCCATTCAATCCCTTACTAGTTATGTATGTGTATTTGTAAGACCAAAAATTTTCGTATGTCTGTTTTACTCCATTTACTTGAGAGAGTTCAAAATATTGTAATGGTAATATACTTTTGAATTCTTATTGTTTCACCACAACTCTTTGTCAATATTTTTCTTCGCAGTTTCAGTTTTAAAACCTCACATCTTATATTTACTACAGGATTTTTTGAATTTACATATAGCATGGGTATATAGTTTTTTAAGAAAATCCATATTTTCTAGCTTTTTTGCACTTATGTAGTACGTCAAGCTGACCGTTGACGAATGTTTGATTATATGATTGCTGGTCGATGGTACTTTACTTAAATTAATGGAAATCGACTTTAGTTATCATCACTTCTCTATCTTGTTGTCACAATTACGACGTATTTCAATATTGAACACGCCTTAGGTTAATCCAACCTCCATACACTTCACTGCCAACCTACATTCAATTTCTTGCTTGACCAACCTAATGTGGATTCAAAACGACTCAACTGGTCAAATAACCTTTTCAACGTAGCACAAGAGTGTTTGGAGTTTGGATTGAATCCGACTTATGCGTATTTTGCGTGCACTTTGATTGAATTGAAATCTACAACTAATAAATTAGGAACTCTCTGCAGAAGAGCTAATAAACGAAATAAAGGATAAAGCAACAATACGATTAGCAGAGGCAAAAGATATACTGTATACTAAACTTATCTATAAGGCGAATTTCTTTACTTGGAAATTTAAATCTTATTCTAACCTTCGCCAACCGAAGCAACGTGGCTGACAATAAATGAATGGGGGCATATTTTTGGGAAAAATTTTCACCATTTTGTAATCGGTCCATGTCGAGAATCAAACCTAATCCACGACTTTTGGACTACTAGCCACATGCGATCCAACTAAGGTAAACAATCAAACCAGCAGACTATCATAGGACCTTTTCAGTTTAGAATTGTTAGCTTTCATTTTAAGGAAGTGGTCAAAGATGTGATATCTATTTTGTAATAATAGATGGTTGTGAAGAGTTAAATATAAGCTTCAATATTGCCCCTTTCTGAACAATGAGAGCTTCAATAAAAACATAGAACGAGTATCGACTCATATAGATGAAATAGAGGCAAATTTATAAACTAGATTTGGGCAGAGTGCGACAACGGCTTCTGCAGTGGTTGGCACTTGTCGCAAAAAAACACAAAATAGTGTATAACACCTATTTCTTCTGTTTGCTACGTGCGGGGTTACGTGAAAATCTTCACCACTTTTCCCACAAGTGTGAGAAAGGTGGCATTATGCAGATTATACCGTAATGCCCAACATTAAATTGCATTGATCAAAATCGGAGGCTCAATTTTATTCACGTTTCTAAAACTCAGGCTAACAAAGGGATTGTGATGCTATCACGTTATTTTAAAGTGAATATAAGGATTAAGATGTATTTGTTTAGTGTAGGATTGATACCTTATAATGCACCCTGTATAAATAGACCTTGAGATTAAAAGATTTTGGAATAACTAATGGTTAGATAGTAGAGCGGTTTTCAATATTGGTTTTCATATAATTACATTGCATTTAGGGACAGTTTCTCATACCTTCTATTAGAAAAAATTAACTTTAAAATGACATTGAAACAAAGAAAAGTAGTTAGGGATTAAATTGTAAACGGACTGGTTAAAATTAGTTTTGATACAAAGTATTTAAAACACGTCCGACATCATGAAAAATTTATAAAGATAAGATAATTATACCTGCGGCGCAACCAAAACCACAATGTTAATTTTTTACGTTTGTCGAATGCAAAAGCCACGAGATGGGCACGTACAAGTACTACGAACAAACAAAGAAAACTCGCATGATCGGATGTAAAGGTACCCGACTATAACAATAGAGTCTTCTTCAAGACGTTGAGTGGGAATTAAAACAACCTAACTGGACACACGAGGAAAACAGATCATTACACGTCAAGAAGGCGAAGGGATGGCATGTTGCGGTAATTTGTTTGTAGAGATAGTCGAGGGAAATCGTCCGGCTATGAAAGTAAGAATGGTTTCAACGTCGTGAAGTTCACGCAATTTAGGTATCCGACGCTGGCTCGATAAATAGAAGTATTTTGCTGGACATATTGCCCCCAACTACACTAGGAAGAGTACAAGACAATGACTGAGATTATCAAAACAAATCAACCGAAATCTTTTTTTATGTCATTACCAATCAACTAACTGCGAAATTAAGTTAACGGATTATAAATCTCTACTAAACAAAACATTCACAAAGAAATAACCAGAACTGTAGTTCATCAGTGAACAAAAACTCACAAACCAAGTACAAGTAATAACCAAAAACAACAAAATACTAAAACCAGAGCTAGATCACATAAAAGAACCAGTAATAAAACACCACAAAACAACAACAACCAAACAAAGACACGAAATACAAGACGACACAGAAAGATATAATAACCCCAAACAAAAACAAATAAATACACAACTACCACATGAAATACATTAACATTTAGTAGGATACGTTTCAAAACCAAAACACCTGCTACTAATTATGGCGCCTGCTGTGAAAGCCTCTATCAATATCAATACCTGAGTTTTTAGCTAAACAAGTTAGCGCGCTTTGATCCACGTAAATAAGATACATCGACACGCGTCAATCTAAAATCGATGACGATATCTACCTGAACAGTACGCTCTCTATAAACTGTTATCACTCCTACTAACCGGTTGTATTTCATTTGCAGTCGCACGTAGTTTTTCGATACTTCGAGGCTTCCAACAAATACATAGACGCAGTTTTCAGAGGTAAGTGAAGTTTATTACATATTTATCAATCAAATCAATCAATCAATCACCAATCACGGTAACTCCTTTCGGGGTAACCAAACCTAACGCCTCTTGCGGAAGGGATATGCAGAGTATAGCTCTTCTACACTACTTTTACTCTTAGCATCATTCACAATATTTCTCTACATCCTTCTGTCCCTGCACACTTCCTTTGCCTCTGCAACATTCATAACGTCTCGTTTGTTGTTCTTTCAGAACCTCTACTACATCCAAGCATCCTTTATGCAATCTGCCCCTTGCAGTTAGTCATCTTATTAGCATATATGTGTTTAGAAAGTATATCCTCATTTATTCTCTCCAAATATCCAAACCTTCTAAGCGTGCTTTGCTCGCTCAACTCCTAAAAGATCACTTACATTCCACACTCTGCTCTTACCCATTTTATGTGTATCGAAAAGAAGGCAAACCTCAGAAATAACCAATAATATTTGTAAGTACACGATAAGCCAAAAGGTACCAATTACATCTCTTAGATCAAGCTTGAAATTTTTGCAACGCTTTAACAGTATTCATATTGAAGGAGTGGGTCAAAGCATTTTGTACAGTTTCTAGAATAACTTTTTAAAAGTTCTTAATTTTTATATTAGTTTGTTATTAAGAAGTTTGGAATTTAAAGCTAACTGTAATAATAAGTTATGTTATTATAAATAGTTGTACCAATATATAGATGTCATTTTAAATGTGAAATATGTAACGTTTCGGCGTTACGTTAATCAGAAACCGGATAATACAGAGGTAAAATAAGTCTAATACGGATAATTTACGATTGAAATACCCTATATATTTTGATTTCATGAATAATAGTGTTTATTAAGCAAGACATTTCAATAACTTTTTAGTTCGGTTAAAGAAAATTTAGGTCATAAAGATTAAAAACCGCAAAAGCCTCGTTTTATACATATTTGAGGATAGTTCTGGCCAGTAACTTATTTAAAAGTCACCAAAAAAAGAAAATAAATTTTAATGTTAACATTTCTCATATAGAATTAAGAAAGCTTTTTTGAATCGTTCATTAGAAATAATTCCAGCTAATTGTGCCCCGATTTAATTACCGTTAGAGATATTATATAACCTCTATACAAGATATTAAAACAAATGCTTTATTTTTATTATTGACAAATATTAAGTTATAAATAATAATTATACTATTTCATATAAAGTGAGAATGTTTCAAATGTATTTATTAAGAATGATTAAAAAAAGTGTAAGTCACGGGCACGTGTTTTTGTAAAACTTTAGCGTGATGGGATCATATGCGTTTGTGCCAGAATCTCGTGTGTCATTCCATACACTCAATAGGCAAACCAGGAACTGACATATCAGCACGTTTGGAGGAGTGGGAGAAAGAACATAGCTAAGCAACCGCCGGAAATCAATCAATTAATTACTCGTAACTAGTATGAATACACATATGAAAGGTTATTTATAGAAACGAAAAGTTAAAGAACTCCATTAGCTAGGCCGTCGCAACAGAGTGTTCCATGTGCTGGATTCGCAGATAATTCCAAGAAACCCAATATCTGAAAATTGGATCGGTTAGTCCGTACCACTGTGGGGGGTAAATTGAGTAATCCTTTCTGTTGTGGTATTCCAGATGGTGAAATAGAGGGCCTTAAGTAAACTACGCAGTTATAAGATTAGTACAAATAGTTATAAATTGTTCTTCTGTTGTGGGGTGAAACTTATTTAGCTGGACATTAAAGGTGTAAAAGGTCCACCTGTTTTGTATGTTTGGTTTCTTAGATTTAAAAAGCCTGGGCATTGGAAGTTGTTAACAAAGTGAATAATGATATTTAATGGTTATTGGAAAATAAATAAAAAGTGTAACCAACCTAAGGTGACTAAATTATTAAATGTTAAATGCTGTATGCGTGCGGATTCACTAGCAGATGCGCTGTGTGCAGTTACTTGAATTTAGGTCATTTTAAAACTTTTACGTGCACTTTTTAGGAATATTATTATATAAATGTGAAATTTACTCAGATAACTTGTGAACCTGTTCTCAAGAATTCTATTGTGTGAATGGTATTGAAAACTATTTAGATAACATTAAAATTTGTATGTATACCTATTTACAAGAACAATACAGTTATGTTGTGTTAAATATTTAGATGACGCTGTAAGACTGTGTCTTTCTTGATTGAATATGTGAGAGGAACTTCACTACACCAGGGGGTGAACGTAATGAAAATCCCGCTCACCCCGGATTGCTCGTCGTCTAGGGGATTTTCATTAGACCAGATTAGATGAGCTGGTACCCATAGCAGGACAGTGATTAAAAGCACTTCAAAGTTAGTGTTATTGGTAACGTAGCTTGAAATTGCACTTAGGTAAATTTTTGGATGTTCAATATTGTTAAATACACTTTCAGCAAATGTTAAATGCGCTTTATGGTCATTGTATAGCTATTGGTAAAGCTGTGGTAGAGTCTTTAGAGGCGATAAGTTGCTTGAGGTGGTATTTAACGTAGGTCTTGGACCTTGGAATCGAGAGAAGTTTTTAGGAACCACGATAGAGTTTTAGCACAAGCCATTCCTGTAAAACAATTATAATAATAAAGTGTAATGATAAGATGGAATTAAACAACAATATTTAATGACAACAAATGAGCATGTATATAGATTCAGTATAACAGCAGAGCATAATAATAGTTCAAGCAATCATAATAATAATAAAAGTTGACTTACGTTATATAATTGGATTCGACTTATACAACACTTGCCCCGCCTTTGTAAAATTTGGACTCCAAATTTAAGAAAAAATAAAGTGAAAGTTGGAAAAAAAATAGAGAAAACGGCAAGTTGCATAAATGAAACATTTACAGTAAATTTTGATTGAAAATGAATAGTGACTTTAAAAAACAAAAAAAATTAACTTTGCAAAAAGTTAAAGTGTAGAAAGTAGAATAGTAAAAAAGTTAAAATCATAAAAAAGTTACAAGTGTAAAAGAAAAAAGTTAAGCGAACAATTAAAAAAATTCAAAAAATATTAGTTAAAAATCAAAAAAACAATTTTAATTTAATAGTTAATCGATGAAGTTAAAGTGTTCAATTAAGTTAACAGTAACAAATAGAAAATTGTAAGTTTAGGGGAGCAGAAATGTTTTTAAAAATAATTGATATAAACATAAAATCACTAAAAGAACGTCTAAATGAACATACATGAACACTTACTGAATAATGAGGTACTTGAAAATTGACTGAGGAACTGAATGTCTGGTACTTGACGAGTCTTAATGGTCAAAAACTTTTTAAAAAATGTTGTTTGAGAAGTATTCCATATGTGTTGAAAATGTTGGGTGGTGTAGTATATAATTGGTTCCTTATTATCGTTTGGGGAAAGAATTAGTACGTGATTTTGTTCCGGGTTCCAGGTTTGTTCCAGGATGTTCGGCTTACTGATTGTGTTACAGTGAAATATTTTGATATGAATTTATATTCTAAATATGGATTCTACTTATACAACAATATGTTCTATTTTCTTCCATTTGTTTATATAAGGAACCACTCTCCACCCCGTATTTTGTTACGGGATTCTCGTCCTTTTTGGGCAATTCCAAACTAAATAGTTTAACGCTACAAACACCTGTAACAAATATAAGCAGGCGAATTGCCTATTTTAGGGTAACAAATATTCTACTATTACTAAAGCCCAAATCTCTATTTCCATCAGTGTGTTCAACCTTACGATAATATGACCAGAGTTCTATTAGTCCTTACAGTTTTGCTTCTACTTTAACAAGATGAATTTTGACGATATTTTTACAGATCGTAATAGCACTAGTTTGGCTGACACGTTGAAAACGTTAACCCCCAACATGGACGGCATTCAACAGCTTTTGCTTCAACTAACTAAAACCAGTTCAATTTTTAAGCAAATTATCGTCTTTCATTACAATTTTTTGTAACGATTTTTCTTGTAAATAACAGTTTTTACTTTCTAAAATTAATACGCGCAGTTTTTGCTGCCGTAAAACGCAAGATATTTATGATGAGCCACGCATTTACTCACTATAACTCGAATAAGGAAATGATATAGCTTTAGCAGAATTTTTACAAAAAAAGGTCTCGTAAACAACTAAGATAGTCTCCAGTTGTCTTTATATATCATTTTATGCCTGTAATAAATTTCTTATTTTGTTTTCCTCGTGTACTTCTATTTATTTCAATACGCGCTAACGAGAAATTCCTGTTTCAGTTTATTCTCGGATCTCCGAAATCTCTCAGGGATAACGTTAATGAATCTTTCAGTTAACCTTTACATGGGGCTTTTATACGTCAAAAGCATTTCAGTAGTATCAGATGTATAATAAAAATCGTAATTGTCAGTTCGCAAAATGTTGTTCGACAATTTCAACTTGTCTAAGGTTGTCTTCAACTCGTTTAAACGTTTGTAAAGTTTATTCTTCTGACGATGGATTTTACTTACAACATGTTGAATATTTGGCAATAGATCATGGAACTCGTTCTATCAGAAATCTGATATATTTCAGATTATTACTATGTCATCCCATTCTTGGCTATCAACCTAAATGTTCAACAAAAGCAGCAGAATACTTTGGAAAGTTCTTAATGGGTAGGCAGCAAGATGTTCGAAAACAATTCTCATTGCTTTTCAGAATTAAGCATTCTGAAAGTTGGATCTTTGCATCTATTTGGGTTACTGATGTTAGAGAAATGCTTGCTAGCCCTTCTACAGAAACCTCACTCGTGTGACATGGCTTCATTGTTAAATATTTAATGAGACGAACAATATTGACAGCTAAATTTAGTGATCAGAAGCTCTTCTGAATAATATACAAGTCAAAGATAGAGGTTGTATTTAATAATAGAAACCCAAAATAAACTCGTGATTTTAGTAACTAGTGAATTATCTAGTATTTGCCAATGTTTTCTAACAAAACTGTCAATCTAATTTACAAACCAGTATGTCATGGAGGTGGTAAAAGCTTTTAGAATAAATATTCAATTAAGGCGGTAAATTGGATGTTGCGTCCTCAATAATAGTAGGTTTTGGATAAGTTATTGTTGTATGAGATACGTGTAGCCAGTTAGAACCAAACTTTTTCCAAGTTTGCTATATATACGGAAAAAAATATGTTGAGACGATATGCACAATCAAATAAAATATCGCATACTTTGGATCGTTATGCACAAAGACTGATTAACAGTTTGGTGAATTTTGTTCCATGCAATGTTTTTATATGTTAAAATAAATAAAGATGGATTACTAATGGATTAATGTGATACGCCAAATATGGATAGACAAAAACTCGATAAATTCCAAATATCGAATCAGACAGTAGAAGCACAAATAAACCACACAACAGATATAGTTATTTTCTATAAATATTCAGGGTAAGCATAATGTATATTTTGAATATCGAATAATAACATCTCGGCTAAAATAGTTGTATATTATCACTAGCTTGAAAGTACAGTTTTGGAATGAAAATTTATGCAAAACGTTAAATAAATCTTTTCCTACAAAAGAGGTAAACGCCAAGCACAAATGTTTGTAATTTATTATAGGAATAATAGCAACATCAAGTATATTTTCAAAGTTACATTTTTAGGTTAAAACGAGTATCAAAAATGTAAAAAATTTCACTAAAATTTTTAACCAAGAATAAAGCGATATTGGCTTGATAAGGGGGTCACGAGAGGTTATTGAAACCCATATTCTACGAATAAATCACACCAAGATATAAAAGAATCCTGAAAAAATTGCAATTTCTGAAAATTTTTGGTTATACCCTGTATAATACAAGCGTACCTTTTAGCCATTAAAGTGCAATGCAAAAAACGCAATTCCGTGCGTGTGAGTAATTACTCTGTATAATAAAAGCGTATTATAAATAAGCACCAATTAATGTGTATAAAAACACGTTTTAAGTAAAAGTAAAACACACTTTCCGTGTATTTAAAAACTCCTAATTTTAAATCAATAATATAGCCGTATAAGCTGTATGTGTAAAAATAATTATTTTTAAGATACCTTAAAACGCATTAAATGTGAACTATAAACCTTTATGAAAATTGATTAATTTTAAGGGTAAATACAAAGCCAATTATTTTCATTTATTAATTATCATAAAAATACATTTTCCGTGGCATAAAACATTGGCTCTATTTAGCGTAAGAACCATATCAATTTCGACAACGCTTTAATTTTTATAAAGTATGTATAAATAGTTACCGTAAAAATCAATATCTTTTATTACAATTATAAAAATGCAACTCGTTTGCATTATAAAGCAATTATAGCTTTAACTAATTAATCATATAAATTGACTCTAGTACGTGTATAACATAAATTCATTTTTAAATAAAGAATTTTATAGAAGTTTTGAGATTGAGAGAGAAAATGCGTCGTCTGTGCTTAGAACTAGGTAAATACATAACTAATAAACAAATATTTATTCTAAAAAGCTGCAGGAACATTAAAAACCCATAAAATCAATAAGAATTAATTTTTTATCTTTCGCATAGATACAGGATAGTATGCGACGCCACAATAACCTTACGTATTCGAGAAGAACGAAACAACGCACGTCGCTAAAAAATAATTATGCTAATGAGTTACTAAAACAAGGAATTCCCAGATACTTGAGTCAGGTATATGTAATCCTTTGATTGAAATTGCCAAAAATCTGGAGAGTGAGGTAGTCAAAACAAATTGTATATGAATGGGGAACTTTATTAAATTAATTCATTTATGAATTCGATCGCTAAAATGTTACTTTCTGAAGAAATTATTTTAAAGTATGCAGTACGATGTAACAGTGAATAAAGAAGTAATTTCTAAACGAAACCTGCATAAATATAGACATTGTTAAATGCAGTTATATGATTTTGTAATATAAAATGAAGATGAAAAATTCTTCAAGATAAGAAGTTGCTTTAAAATTTAATTAAATAAGTAAACCGAGGATGCACTTTGGTTTTAAATTGAAATTTAAATAATATTAAAACCTTGTAAGTTGATTTTGACGTTAATTTAAAATAAAACCAGCAAGGAGAATTTGGATAAGCGCTCATTTAACATAACCATAAGTAAATACTTTTAGAAATTTTTTGTTTGTAACTGATATTTAAGTATATTTGTCATTTAATTTAAGGTAGAATAAGTCTTAATCATATAATTTTTTTTTTGTAAGGGTATTTACCAAAAAAGTTTGTAGTCAGAGTTCGAAACACTGACTTTTTAAATAGACTATCTGTCCAGGATTTATTTTAGTCAAAGCAAACCTTACACACTTGGGAATCAAAGCCAGTTAAACTATCCACAAGAAAAGAAATTTGAGTTCTGAAAATTTTAACTTAGTTAAGGCGAGCAACATTTTGATAATTAAGTAAATAGGTACTTGTTAGGAATAAATTGTTTGGTTGAAAGAAACTATAATGTAAATGTTCTATAATCTTTTGTATCGGAGAAAATATTTTAGACTGTATGGATGCTTTTTGATATTGCTCTGTTTGTTTTCATTTTGTAAATTCCATTATTTCCGTTGAGTTAGCCAGATAAAAAAAAGTTATAAAGGAAGGAAGAATTGAAATTTTCCATCTTTCAATTACTAGCTCGATTTGAAATGATCATTTGGGCTTTGCATAAAAAGTCTAAGTTATTATTTCATCTTATTCACTATAATACGATAGCATTTATCAACTTACCTTGTGTAATTAACTACTAAAATATTTATATATTTAATACTTGGCTTATAGCCATAATTTTGAGCGTAGCTTCCTGTCTATAACTGACATAAGTCAAAAATTGACAATGTCAGATATGATTGACAAAAATGCCGAACGTAATTGAAAGTTAGTTTGATGTATCGTCGTGTACACGATTTAAATTTGTAAACTTCCCAATTGTGTCATTGGTCTCGGTGGCGTAATTGGTAAACACATGGTTCCAGCAAAACCAGGATACAGGTTCAAGTCCTGTCCAAGACCTTATATTTTCCATCTTTCAATTACTAGCTCGATTTGAAATGATCATTTGGGCTTTGCATAAAAAGTCTAAGTTATTATTTCATCTTATTCACTATAATACAATAGTATTTATCAACTTACCTTTAGTAATTAACTACTAAAATATTTATATATATATATATATATATATATATATATATATATATATATATATATATATATATATATAAAATTAAGATTCGATTTTGGGTTTTACTTCGTCCAAATGTCATAAATTAATCAAAAGAAAAAAAAAACACAAATTTCATAAAACCAATAGTTTAATAAATAACTAAGTGTAAGGAAACATACTTTCCGAAACGTCAGTTATTAATAAATGACTTTGGCATATTTTGATTAATTTATGACATTTGGACGAAGTAAAACCCAAAATCGAATCTTAATTTAATATTAATAACGTCCAGAAACAAAGAATCTATTATATATATATATATATATATATATATATATATATATATGGTGTTCCTAAATATCATGTACATACGAAAGGGTGTGATTCTTTTGATAATTTTATGTCTAAACATTTATATAGACACATGTCCGCAAACGCTACGTTTCCGATCTACAGCGCGTTAAAGTTTCAAAATCTTTTTAGTTTTCTCTTTCTAGCTCCTGCAGTTTTTGAGATATCAAAATCAAATCTGGAATATAGATTACGCTGTAGGGCTTACATGATTGTGACTGTCCAGTGGTTGTGAGAATTTACAGAATGGTAGTTTTCGAGGATCATACTGCCTTTTCTTTCCCTAAACTTTGTTGAGGTGCATCGCTGATAGAGTTCAAAACACAAATTGAATTTTCAGTTTTCTTTAGAAACTTTTTGGTCTCTTGTAAGTTTTTCGTATCTGTGACCGTTATTTAGGAAAATAATAAGATACTATCTTTTGTAAATCGCTGGATTAAATTATAAATTTTTAAGTTGGTTTAGTAGGCTCTGGATTAATTGTGGACAATCTTTTGTTTTTATTAATTTCGAGAGTACGCTTCACATTTGAATTTGTAACCTGTATTTGCATATATTTATTAAAGTACAGGAAGTCGTAAACTGTATGGTATAAAAACGTTTTAAATACTTATCATTATTTTATAAATATACCAATTTATATGAATTCTGAAATGGGTGAGATGTATTTCATCTATGGCTTTGCGAATGAAATGCGCGAGAAGCCAAACGCCTGTACATGGAACGTTATCCCAATAGAATGGTACCTAATCAACGAGTATTTTCGGATATAAATAGGCGTCTTGTAGAAACTGGAACTCTTAGCGAAAATAACAATGATGCAGATAGACCACGTACGGTTAAAACACCACAGATCGAGGAAGCTGTTCTAATTAAAGACACTAGCACAAGAAAAATCGGCAAAGATTCAAATATTAGTCATCAAGTTGTTTGGTCACTCGTACGGGTATTTTTTGCAATAAGAATTGCTTCTATTACTCAAAAACTTACCTGTTCTGCTGAGAAATGAGATGTGGCATATACACGATGGCACTCTGGCACACTTTTCTATTTTAGCAAGAGAATATTTAAATGAAGTGTATGAGAAAAAGCGGACGAGAGCTTTTAATATTCGACCCAAATTACATAGTATTTTTGTTCTACAACACTTTCTTAAAATTACAGGCACTTTTTGTAACAGCTGAAACATTTGATTACAACACATTGAAACGTCCACATTCTTTCTGTTAGTTGAGATTTTCGTATTTCAACGCCTGTTATAACCCGTCGTCGCGTGTTCAGAGCCACTACTGCAGTTGGCAACACTGATACTATCCACGTTCACATTATTGCACAAAAAAGATATTATGACATAGTTGCGTGTCAACTTGTATCACGTATCAAATACGTTTACAATGATACAAGTTGCACCTTAATAAGATAAAAAGTACTCACTTAAAAATGTGGAACGCTTTACGATTTTGCGGGTCATCCTTGCGCAGGGGCCATGCTAATCTCCGGGTATCTCGTTTGGGCGTGGGTTGCGTTATGCCATCGTTGAAACCAAATTTAACGTCTTCCCTTTTTCTCGTTCGTAGACAGGGCGAAGGATCAACCATGTAAGGAACAATAAGGCAAGATAGGGAAAAAACCTAAATTCTAAAAGAGAAAAGACAACAGAAGACACAGGCAAACGTCACCGTTTGACGTTTCAATAATCTGTCGTGTCCAAACCGCGCACTTACCCATCACTCCGCTTCTGCGCATTCTTTTGCGCCGACGCAACTGTCCGAAATGACGGAAATGAACAAGTCTATTTTAAAATAGTGGCGGGAATTTACTCACACATTTATACTTAATCTAAATATGATACATAGCCGATTTTCGGCTTGCAACACGCCAACCTCCTATATGTACTTTGAGTTGTATAATTTTAATAAAGCGTTTGGTGTGATACCTTTGGACGAATTTCATGATCATAAAAAGGCTTCCAATTGCACGTGCAGTACCCGTTTTGTACTAACGATTAAAATACGCTTAAATATTTTGAACACAATGACAAATCTATAAACTTTTATTTCTGAATCTTTAATTTTTAGAAGATTTTATAGAAATGGATATTCAAGTTTCCGAAATAGTATCTACGGTCATAATACTCAGCATCTTCGTGACTGGTCAGTCCTCGGTTATTACAAATCAGCATATAACTAAGAAATTGAGTTGAAAATACATATTTTCTTATTTTCAAATCAACGTAAAATGAGAAGCTACTTATATTTTTATAAAGAAGACACGGCTTTGATTTTTATATTGAAAAATAAATCTAAAAATTGTTTTGAATGGCGGTACATCAGATCCATCAGTATAACTGAATATCTTAACGCCGTTTGAGATGGTTGCAACAATATCATCTACTGCTTCTCGGTCGTAATTATATAGTTCAAAAGCCTTTTCTTTCATAAATTCCACGTTAGTATAACAAAATCCTATTTTGTCAAAGCTACGAAGGTCTTTCAATAAGTCCTTAGAAAATCCAAGAGATGGCGCTCGTAGTACCGAAAATAAATTTTTCACACTAAACAGCATTCCAAACTAGCCAGCTGTTAGAGTTTTAGCCGTATCTATCACGTAGTTTTATTTTTGTTGTTGATTGAAGTAAAAACTTTTATTTCATTATAACAATGGAGCAGTGATTAAACATTTGTATTTAAAAGGGTTAACGGCGAAAACTGAGTTGGATGAAATTCCTGGCACATGTGCTCGTGTGTTTGCAACTGTTTACAATTGGGTGAATAAGTTTAAACGTGGCCGTACATCCACAAAGGATGAACATCGTTCCGGACACCCTGTGGTAGCGTCTACCCCCGAAATGATTGACAAAATCCACGATATGATTTTATTCACCAGATTTGCTCCCCCCCCACGGGTAACTTTTTCTTATTTTCCAACTTGAAGAAATGGCGTGATGTACAAAGATTTACGTCTAACGAGGAGGTCATCGCCCAAACAAATGTATATTTTAAGGAGCTTCCGGAATTCTATTTATTGGACGGCTTATAAAATTTCGAAAAACGCTTAGAAAAATGTATAGAGCTGATGGGAGATTATGTTGAAAAATAAAAAAGAATCTACCCAAAAAAATGTTTTTTTTTACTTTTTTTCAAGTACTTATTGAAGGAACCTCGTATTATACTTTATGTGCATTAAAAGCATGTTCGAACTAAAATGCACGCAAAACAAGAAAAGCGCGCGTATCCCAATCAGAAAACAATCAGTATATTTGTAGGCTTTTACATGTATATTAACAGATCCCTGTTTATAATTAGCATAATCTCTAATTTTATAAACTCTAAAATACTTGAATATTAAATCATCCACCAGTATCTTTTTATTATAAGGAGCATCAATGCTCATATTGTATATGGTATATAAATTATCAAGATGATAAAAGCGAGTGTAAGAGAAAAAAAATTCCCTTAAGACATTAAGTTGCAGTATAAACACATACGTATGTATAAAGAAGCTCGGGCGAGTATCAATATGATTATGAAAAGTGATTACCAATTAGTTGCGGGTTGGGGCTGAGGAGGAAGTAAGCTCGTTCGTTATGTCACACATAAGGCACGTTGCTGTCATCTCTTTCCTAATATTTACTTCTCTACGTTCCTGCTCTAATTCTATTACCACTCTTTGCTCTGTGTATAAGCTATGTACTATCCGTCTATCCTTAAAACTCATTCCAATCTTTTTAAGTATTTCGAACATTTTTTTCTATTTTACATTGTCGAATGCTTTTTCTAGATCTACAAGCCCTATATACACGCTTTACCCTTTTTCTATCGTTTTCTCCATTATCCCTCAGTGCTAAAATAGCCTCCCGTGTTCCCCTGTTTTGCCTAAACCCAAATTGACCTTCTCCTAGTATTTCTTCAGCTCGTTTTTCCATTCGTCTATGTACAATTGTAGTTAATATTTTTCACAAGTGTGCTATCAAATTTATTGTTTGAAAATTTTCACATTTGTCCGCGCATCTCTTTTTTGATATTGTTACTATGATGCTATGTATGAAATCATTGGGTGTATCGCCTGTCTCATACACATAGCTGACAAACTGAAAGAGATGTTCTGTTACTGCTTGCTCAGCGCCTTTTAGAGTTTCTGCTTGCACCTAATTTGTACCTGGGGTATTACCATTTTTCAAACCCTCTAATGCTAATTCAAACACATCTCTAAGTATAGGATATCCTTAGTTATCATTTGCAATGTCTGATTTCTGTTCTAGTGCTGTTAGTTTCTCTCCTGTATATAAATTCTCTGTATCTAACCACTTTCTCCACATTTTCTATAATGATATTTCCTCCCGCGTCTTTTATATTTTGCTATTGGTGTTATATCCCTAAATGTCATTCTAATTAGTCTGTCTTTCCTATTTCCATCTTAGTTTGTACCTCTTTGCACTTTTCATCAATCCAATGTTCTTTGACTTTCCTGAATTTACGAATAATTTCCCATTTTGTGGCTTTGTATCTCTGTTTTCCTGTTTCGTCTAATCTATTTTTATATTTTCGTCTTTCTTCTATTATTTTCTTTTTGTGTATATCCCAGAATATCTCTGGCCGCCATATTTAAACTGGATTTAATGTTATTCCATTCTGTTCCTACTTCTATAGTATCAGAAATTTTTTCGATAATTTCAACAATTCATTCGATCTTTTTTCAACTCATTCCTGGATATTTCTATCTTTTAGTTTCTCAAAGTCAAAATGCCATTTTTCGTTACTTTTTTTTCAAATTTTTGAGTGGCCTTCATAATTAGGGCGGCTCCGTGTCGTAGTGGTATGTGTGTGACTACTATGCCCAAGGTTCCGGGTTCAAATCCCGACAGGGTCCGCTTGAAAAATGTTAGGCGAGCATTTTTCACAAAAATACACCCTCGTTCGGATGAGAGGTAAAACGGAGGTCCCGAGTGTGAGTGTTGTCACGTACGTTAAAAATCCCTACCTAGCTTGGAATAGCAAGGGTTCGGCAAAATTCTAAATTTTTCAGGTAAAAAAAAACTCGCTTTCTGGCCAATGTAGTAACTTCGGGTGGAGCATTGAAAAATCACATGTAAGGCCTTCATAATTACAATGTTGTGATCAGTGTCTATATCTGCTTCTGGGTAGCTTCTACAGTCTTTTACTTGATTCCTAAACCGTTGTCTAACAAGATTACGTAATCTATATAATATCTTCTTATATCTCCTGGCATCTTCTACGTATATGGTCTTTGAGCATGATGTTGAAATAATGTGTTTGTGATGATTAAATTGTTCTTGTCGCAAAATTCTATCAACCTATTTCTCCTGTCTTTTCTCGTGCTTAACCCAAATAAACCTACTACCGCTCCTTCCCTACCCTCACCTGCCACTGCATTAAAATCCCCCTGTAATTAATAAATTTTTTTGTCCTATATTAGTATGTCTTCGATTTTTTGTTGATCGCTTCTACTTCTTCGTCACTGTAGCTATAGGTGGGCATATATACTTGTATTGTTACTATATTTACCGGTTTAGATTCTAATCTAACCCTGAGTACTTTTAGTTCTTTTGTAAATAATTTTCTACACAGTGCCTTATCTTTTTACGCATAACTATCCCCACATCCGAATTTTCTTCCTCTGCTCCTGTATGGATTACTCCAAAGTCTCCACTCCAAAAAACCCCCGCCTCTGGCAACCGAACTTGGCTGATCTCTACTATATCTGGTGTTAACCTATCCATTTCAATTTTGAAGTTCTCTAGCTTACTTGCTTCATACTTCTAACATTCCACGCTCCGACTCTCAAAATGTTGCTGACTTAAATTCTGAACTTTCCGATCGCATCCTCCGGAGATCCGAATGGGGGACTATTTTAACTCCGGAACCTTTTACCTCAGAGCATGCCATCATCTTAAATAAAAATTTAAGTACGCGGTGTGCTTGGGAGTCTCTGCCACACTAAGTACCGAAGAAGCAGCTGTCCCCTTTCGGGGACTTGTCTTAGTCCGGTTCCTCTCCTCACCAAAGATCCTCACCAATTTAGTAAAACTTTTGGTTCGGCTTTTTAGCTTATTGGAACACTGAAGCCATTCCACCTGTTCTAGTAATCTAGAACTTCGTCAAGGTGCAGTTCCACTCGAAACGGATTTTTTAAACTATTACATTATTGTGTGGTTTTTCAGAATTAACCAAAATGGCAATAAAAGTGTGATAAAAACATCACATACATAGTTTTCATTGTCTACTTATGCCCTTTGAAAATCCCTTAACAATTTAAAAACATCTTGTGCAAAGTGAACTATTTGACATGAACCCCAATTAATGTTCTAAAACCAGTCCTGGAATTTCTAAGTTTTGAGAACGCTAATCGAACTCCAAGCACAATAAATTTGAAAATTTAAATGATTCTCCCAAATTTACAAATTGTTCTGTATGTTAATAAAGGGATTTAATGTTTTTTAATGGTCATGTGATATTCCTCTTAAGGGGCTCTTTATATGGTAGAAATATGTTAAGTTACATCATGACTCAACCTGTATAAAACGCACGGCATTTGCAAAAGCAAGAAGGACGCAACTAAAACTTATACTTTAAAATAATTTTCCTCTGAATTTATTTCAATACTTATATTTTAGCTACGATTCGAAATTTGCACGAAGGATTATTTTCTTGTTAAGGGTTGCGCATTTCTCCAATACAGTGCCAAATCCAGTATATTGTTAGATAAGAAGATTTAAAAGCCCCCAACTGCAAGAAAAAATCTTTTGTAAATTACGACAACAGGAAATGAGTTTTAAAAACAAATAAAAACGTCTTAATTGCTAATTTAAAAACTCCAGAAGTTGAAATTGGTTTAGCGTTAGTTCGCTTAAAGAAATTGAAGAGGTAACTCGTGATGCGCTTTCAAACTTTTTCTCTCTGAACTTATTTTCCTTTTTATGAGTTTCTGAAATACGTTGTGTTTGGGTGTGATCTTTTAATTTTATAAGCAGAATCGGCTGTCAGATCTTTACCATGTTTTGTACAAACTGTTATTACGACACGCTACATTTGTAGGGTGTTAATCGATCGCAACTAAAGCAAAAAAGTACACTTTAAAATTAACTATTTTCCAATGTGTTTGTTTATCCAATAGCTTGTTTCAAATAGAAATAGGTAATTCTCATAATTGCTGATAAAAATACCTTACGACTAACGAGTTTCTAAAACCAGATTCCCTATGGATTATATTCAATACTACTCGAGTCCTGCAAGTGATTGTCGCAAGATTAAGCATCTGATGGTAATTCAGCGGAAGAATTTCCGAAACTCAAAGAGCAAAATATAACATAAAGTAAATATTACTTGAGAAACAAATGCAATGTTAAAAGCTTATCCCCAGCGGTTTCAAAATCCAACGTACGATTATACACTTCTACCACTTAGACGAGTACAACCTAAAGTCAAAATTAGGAAAAACTAAACATTTAGCCTTTTTTTTTTCTTTAATGGGGAGTGAGTCAATTAGTGAACAAAACCTCGGTGGACCCAAGTGCTTTACTATATTCGCGGCTTAGTCTGGGAATTACCCCAAGCGTGAGCAATGAGATTGGGCTTGGATATAGGGTGGGCTCAACTACAAACGGGAACTAAAAAAAAGGAAATGAGCGCCACTGCATCTACATGGACAATAAATAAAACTAAAGTATCCTACAGGAAGACGCAGAAACCTATAGGATATAATGACTATCAAAAAGCATACAAATTAAAATAAGCAATACCTCTGGAAACCTCTTGGACCTCTGCTTCAGCTTCTGCGATGTCGGACCTGCAAGAAAATGTCACACAAAAAAATAAAATATAAGACACTGTTTGTGTCTTACGACAACAAAATATTTCGGTCTTTATAGATCGGCTGTCCTGAATTCAAAATCTCAACAACACCTTACCTGTGAAAAATTACTCTACTGAAAATTACTTACTTTGTTTTTATTACCTAATGCTCTATCAACTTTTTTCTAGTTTCCACATTCAAAATTTTGTTTATCTAATTTGGATATTATTAATTTCAATTAGTGAAATAAAAAGACGAAAGTTTTAAACCAAAATATAATCTAAATGTAATTCTCTTTGTTGTAAAAATTATATATACAAAAATCTGATAATCAATATAAAATAACTTTCAAAAATCTCTGAATTTTTTCCTCTACATAGAGAGATCTTAACATTATTAAATTCTTTAGTACAGTCGGGTTCTTAAACGTCCATAAAACAGATCTGTTCTGGCTTACAAAATTTCTCTAACGAATTTATTATACAAAAAGTTCAGATGGCTCAAACATTATATGAAATTAAAGAAAATTAGTTCGTCATATGTTAGAAGCAGCATTGATATTCTACTTATCATATGGCATATTGTAGTTAAACATCTTTCAATTAAAAGTAAACTTTATACTTATTTTTCTCAATTAACATGTGCCTTCCTTACGTGCTTTAAATACAACTTTAAATTAATTATTCTAAAAGTTCAAAAATTTCTCTTATGCCAAAAAAAATTTAGTTCTGAACAAAAAGGTATTTGACCTATTAGGTTACTAGGATATAATTCTCTAACTGATTTTTATTTGGGATTTAAGCATAAACATATCTTGCAAAAAAATTTAACATTAACATTCGTTTAACAAAAGTTTCTAATAATTTGGAAAACGTTAAATCAAAGCTTTGACCGTAATTAATACATAAAATTAATTCACTCAATAAATAGTTTTATAAGTACCTGGATGGTTTTGTTTTAACTGCTCGATGGTGATGCTGCAAAACACTCTAGACCAACCAAAACAACATTATATTCCATCTTATTGAAGTTTTAAAAAGGTACGAAGTTGGCATTTGTTAGATACAGCATTCTTACATGAACAGCCGCACAGACAGCTTCAAAACGAATGATTCTACAGTACATAATTACGTTCCAATAACATTACATAGAATTCTGCTCGACATACAAACCACTTGTATTCTCAATTCTACCATTCTCAAACGTGCTTTCTTAAAATATTTATTCTTTAGATGAGCATACTTATATGTGTCTACTTAGATGTGCTAAGGAAATTAAAGCATCTATTAGTTTTATATAAGGTAGTTTTATTACACAATCTCACCATTAACGGACTTCACACCAGCACGTGTTGTTACATTATCTTCTTCATTTTCCGGGGCGGCTTTACAAGAGCTCCTTTTCAAAGCCCCCCCCCCACGACAACTTTTACACCCTCTTCGATAGTAGGGCAATCCTAATGCCCCACTTGAAACTTGGAAAACTCCGCATCTTAAAAACGAACCGTTGTTGCTTGCAAGATAGCCGCGGTTTCGCTCGCCTTGCTGTCAACCAGCCAACACCCTACCTGTAGCGTCACCTTACGCGCAGGCGTTGTGTCTGTCCAGCAATTGCACAAGTGGGCTTAAGAATACCTGTAGCTTATGCAACACAAGTTACGTTCAGAATATTTGCAGATATCAAAAGCGTAGGAGTCACTATTAAATGCTTTATATAGGTGAAGATAATATAAAAAAGGAAAGAAATGTTCCTCCTTATAGTAAATTAAACTATTTAACGATTTCACGCTAAATGACAATTTCGTATGCTGTAGAATAACAATGGCTAGAAATGTTTTTCTTTAAAGATTTTAATATAACAAAAGTTTTTGTTACAAGATTATTCCTGAAAATTCGAAATACCGTGCAATAATAGTTGTTAAAGCATAGTTAATTCTCTAGAAAATATTGTGGTCCCAACATAAATAAGAATGAGATCATTAAAACTTATCTTTTGTATGCATGCCATCTAATATTCTAAATTTTAAATAAACAGAATTAGCAGATTTGAGTAATTTTAAGTTTGACATAGTAGTTACTGCATGCAATATTGGTTAATGGTGGCTGAATTTGAGTCACTTTGAAACGTATTTATTTTCGTAACTTAAATAAATACAATAAGTCCATTAGCTAATTACTCTACAATAAAATAAAAGAAATATACATACGACTTTTATTAAAAGTAGTTTAAATATTTAAAGGAACGATTCAGTTCAAACTTACACATTACATGTGATTTTCCAATGCTCCACCCGAAGGTACTACACTGGCCAGGAAGCGAGTTTTGTTACCTGGAAAATTTTGAATTTGCCGAACCCTTGCTGTTCCAAGCAAGGTAGGATCTTTAACGTGCATGACAACACTCACACGGGACCTCCATTTTACCTCTCATCCGAACGAGGGTGTATTTTTGTGAAAATGCTCGCCTAACATTTTCAAGCGAACCGTGTCGGATTCGAACCGGGACCTTGGGCGTAGTAGTCACACATACCACTACGCCACGGAGCCGCCTTCAAACTTACACATTACATGTGATTTTCCAATGCTCCACCCGAAGGTACTACATTGGCCAGGAAGCGAGTCTTTGTTACCTGGAAAATTTTGAATTTTGCCGAACCCTTGCTGTTCCAAGCAAGGTAGGGATCTTTAACGTGCGTGAAAACACTCACACACGGGACCTCCATTTTACCTCTCATCCGAACGAGGGTGTATTTTTGTGAAAATGCTCGCCTAACATTTTCAAGCGGACCGGTGTCAGGATTCAAACCCGGGACCTTGGGCGTAGTAGTCACGCACATACCACTACGCCACGGAGCCGCTTCTTCAAACTTACACAACAAAGATTCTTAGCTCTAACTCGCAGAGAGTCAGTTAGACAGTTAAGTACAAAAGGTCTTTGGCTCAAGGACAGGCCAGCGTGGAGCAATAAATGCGTACGGGCAACGGTTTTGTCCAGTTGGCCATCGCCACTCTTAGAAACAAGATGTACTTCCTTGTTATGGGAAAGGCCTATTTGAGAATCGCCATATTGGTGAGAGCAGCTTTAGGTGCTTAAACCTAAAATATTTATTGGATCAATCAATACCCTATATATTTGTATTTATGGTTATTAAATTAATACATATTAATTGAAAAAGGACATACTGGAATGGAACAATCAGCCTGAAGAATAAGAAACTAATAAGAAATACCTAAAGTTAAATAATGGATTCGTGATAAGAGGAAAACAGTTAGGAACGCTTGGAATTTAAAATGATAAAATCAACTAGTTTGACAACACGTGCTGGTAACATTATACATCACGTCACGTAGACATAGTACCCTTTTTGAGGCCCTTGTTTTAATTGCTAAGAAAACCTGTTTCCTTAGTAATTATAAGTACGAATAACTTTTAAAAACTTTTATCATCAGTAAGTCTTTCAATTGTATTCTATTATTTACGTCGTGTAAGAACCTTATGCTTTCCGTTCGTTCGTAAGATGCGTAGAGGTTCATTATTTTTATTTAATATTAAATAGAAGTTCCTAAGATGAATTGCAACAAAGTCACAAATGATATCTACTGAGATTTAAAGTTTAAATAGATATAGAGCTTTATTAAGCTAATCCACATGTTTAAATGAAAGTAAGATATGAAAGTTCAAACTTTAGCATAGGTTATATTTATATTATATTATATTATATATTATATTATACTATTATATTATACTATATTATACTGTACTGTACTGTACTTTACTGTACTGTACTGTACTGTACTGTGCTGCGCTGTACTATACTCTACTGTACTGTAGTCTACTATACTATACTATTCTATACTACACTACACTACACTACACTACACTAGACTACACTACACTACACTACACTACACCACACACACACACACCACACCACACCACACCACACACACACACACACTACACACACCACCTACACTACACTACACTACACTACACTACACTACACTACACTACACTACACTACACTACACTACACTACACTACACTACACTACACTACACTACACTACACTACACTACACTACACTACACTATACTACACTACACTACACTATACTACACTATACCATACCATACTATACTATGCTATGCTATGCTATGCTATGCTCTGCTACGCTATGCTATACTATACTATTCCATACTATACTATAGTATACTATATTATATTATATTATATTATAGTATACTATATTATAATATATTATATTTCATTATATTATATTATATTATATTATATTATATTATATTATATTATATTATATTATATTATATTATATTATATTATATTATATTATATTATATTATATTATATTATATTATATTATATTATATTATATTATATTATATTAATTATATTATATTACATTATATTATATTATATTATATTATATTATATTATATTATATTATATTATATTATATTATATTATATTATATTATATTATATTATATTATATTATATTATATTATATTATATTATATTATATTATATTATATTATATTATATTATATTATATTATATTATATTATATTATATTATATTATATTATATTATAATATATTATATTATATTATATTATATTATATTATATTATATTATATTATTTATATTATATTATATTATATTATATTATATTATATTATATTATATTATATTATATTATATTGTATTATATTATATATTATATTATTTTATATCTTGTAAACCATCCACAGGCTTGAATTTGGTTTTATTAATTAAAGCGGTAATCTTTATATTTTTTTAATCTAGTAACTAGAAACTTTTAAGAATTACCAGGGCTCTTAAGTTGAAATATTAGAAACACTTACTTGTAAATATATTTTTATAATTGTATTAATTTTTCCTTGTCATAGAAGAATATAATTAAATTATACATTCATGATATTTTATTTTGTGAATTTCACAAAGCTCTAGTAAACATGTAGAAAGGTTCTGCATTTTTCTTACGTTCAAGCTTGCACAACTACCACGAAATTGCAGTGGCGCTTGAGTTCCATTCACTCCCCCACTGTGTCTCATTATAAACCCCACGAAGTTAGAGTTCGGACTAGACCGGTCAGAACGAATATTTCTACCACCTATAATATAGCTTCAAGAGAGTTTGAGTATAGGCTCTGACATCTACTTGTACTCTCAACAATTTTCTATAGAAAAGAAAAATTGTAACAACTTGACATTAATTCTTTTTTACTTTGTATTAAATTAAGACTCATTAAACTTACTTCTTTTTTAGACTAAAACTTTTGGCTTTGGAAAAAGGCAGTTGGCCCGGATCTCCTCCGTGCCGACTGTTGTTAAAACCTGCGATGTCACGTGAAACGACACGAAGACATAAATTGTGAGCTAGGTGATGCTGTATTACCCATAATGTGTTTTATATATATATATATATATATATATATATATAAATATTAAAATCAACTTGTTTATATAAATATCAAATTTACATCAATTTATTAAATCTAACTTTCGGCAAAAGGTTGTTACCTTATAAAATACAGCAACATTAAATAACATATAAATGACATTATGAACAGAGACACAGTATTACTTATATCTAAAAATATTCAAAATACCAATCTGACTTGATAAAACTTAGACAGCCAAGACTTAAACATATATTCGAAAACCAGTCTGCATAAATTAGGTTCCATATGTTACATTAAGATTAAACAATAATATATGTTTGCAATGAGCACTTGACTTTAATACAATTAGGAAATAATTATGTTATCCTGTAAAGATTAGAATAAATAGGATGTAAATTTTGAGTATCTTGTCTAAGGTTAATTGAATTATCTTCTCTATTTATGTAATACGCTTCTAAAGATTCGAATCTTATAGTTCATTTTATAATCTAATATTTCCACCTCTTCGTATTTGGAGATGTGCTGGGTACTGTGTACGTGTTGTGCAAGGGCACAACTTTTCTTTCCCAATTTAGCATCTGATCTATGTTGTGTTAGACGATTTTTAACCACTGACTGGGTTTCCACGTACGTTCTTTTACAGGAGCAGGTTATCTTATATATAATATTACTTCTAAGTATATAAGATAACCTGCTCCTGTAAAAAAACGTACGTCGGAAACTCCAGTCAGTGGTTAAAAAAACGTCTAACACAACATAGATCAGATGCTAAATTGGGAAAGAAAAGTTGTGCCCTTGCACAACACGTACACAGTACCTAGCACATCCCCAAATACGAAGAGGTGGAAATATTAGATTACGAAACGAACTATAAGATTCGGATCTTTTTAGAAGCGTATTACATATATAGAGAAGATAATTCAATTAACCTTAGACAAGATACTCAAAATTTACATCCTATTTATTCTAATCTTTACAGGATAACATAATTATTTCTAATTGTATAAAGTCAAGGCTCATTGCAAACATATATTATTGTTTAATCTAACTGTACATATGGAACCTAATTTATGCAGACTGGTTTTCGAATATTGTTCAGTCTTGGCTGTCTGTTTATATCAAGTAGATGTGATACATTAATATTAAGTTTAAACAAAAAAAAAAACTCTCTTGGTGTGCTCTGTTCATATGTCATTTATATGTTATTTACATGTCTGCTGTTTTTAAAGTTTTAACAACATCCCCATGTTTGGGGTTCTTTTGATTATTTAGCATTATATTTTAAGTAACTACTGTAATATTTTAAAATGATTTTTTACCTTATTGACATTTAAAAATTTTTTGTAGTATCTTTGATAAAAGCAACAACCTTTGCCGAAGCGTTAAAATATTAATAAATTGATGCAAAAATAATATCGTATCATTCTTTGGACGACAATATCCCAATTTGAAAACTACAGAAATTGATTTTAAAAATATTAGACTAGTCCAATTGACCAAAAGGAGCCCTATTTGTATATAAATATATATATATATATATATATATATATATATTACTCATATTTAGACCAGGGTAGAAAATTAATGAATTGCATAAAATAATTTTAATCACCGTGTATAAGGAATTTTATTAGATAATACGCTTTATTAAAACACCGTGGAGAATAAAAATTTATTCGTTTCAGTAAAAATAAGAAATTTAAATCATGTACAAGACGCTTTATATCAAAAGAAACAGTATTAACAAGCTCTACGTGTAATGTATTTATTCCGAGGAAAGAAACAAATGGAAATTACGTGCAAAATTTATATTAATTAACCTTATTTTAAGTAACCGGTATTAAACAAAGTGTACACATAATAATTAATATTTAATTTGTATTCGCTAAAAATGAAAGGACAGAAGTCAATTTTAATTGGAGTTAATTAAACCATTATTAATAATAAGCATAAATGCCTGTGAAAATCCAAGATTAAAATACCACGAAATAAGGCTCTGAGAATTAATAGTATGTTTGAACACCTGCGTAGTTTAAAAAGCTCATTTGGCGTAAATTTTGCAGATAATTAATGGTTCAGAGAATCTTGGAGAAACCGTCGCATAATAGTTACGAAAAATGCTAAAGGTGGGTTATTTCACACTCCACATGGACTAAAATAATCGATAATAAAGAATATCAATTTGCATCAATAAGAACAGGTTAGATAGAGACAGATAATATGCACAAGACCGAGACACATATAGTAAAAGGCGTGATTTAGGCAACGTCACGAGGGTCACAATTGGTTGAAAATAGGATGCAAATATCAGAGGTAGAAACAACGATTTCTGTATAAAATTAATTAGTTATTCTCGGACATGTTTGCGTGCCGTGTTGAAATTTCTGAGATGTAACTGGGGCGAGTACAAAATTCGTAAAAACCAACGCGCGGGCTACGGAATGGGAACCGAGAATGCGAAATTCTTTAGAATGGTCCGTTTTGAGGACTCGACCGACAGACGGGCTAACTTCTATATATACCCAGGTGAATATGAACAAGCTCTCTGACATCCGCGACTTGATTCAAGATGTTAAACAGTGCATTTTAGTTTGATAAAATAATTTAAAGTTTGCTCGTATATTTTGGTGATTCAAAATAGTTTGTTCTTTACGTGCTAACATGAATATACTTTAGTGCACTTAGATACAAGGTAATAAAATTTAGTATCACTGTACCAATTAGTAAAATTTACAACGACAAATGAATACACCAAAAGTAGGCAGTTTTGGCGTATATTGGTGAAAGAAGTATGAATTTCTTTGCTATTTTGCGGGGGTGTGAATAATTAAATGGTTCATAAACGTGTCTGGATCCACAAAACAAGGGTCAGATATACACAGATGAGTTCCGGAAAAGCCCTGAGACAAATTTAAATAAATGGTGATGGAGAAAATTTTAAAAGCGTTGAGAATCAGAAGCTGTAAATATAATCCAGTTGGAATGGGTGATTAACAAAAGGGACGATGTACATTGAAGCTACGAGTGCAGTAACCTTCAGGTAATTTATACTATTTTGTTTGAACTTTGATATTTTGGTGTGTGTTGAATAACTTTATAATTGATTTACGTTAAATGGACATTAGTGAAATTGTACTAATAATAAAATTTTAATTTTAAGATGAAATTTGCTTGTTTAAGTAGAAAGGGTATTTAGTATTGATGTTCTGAATTATGATGAAAATTTGGGTATGTCTTTGAGCTCAATTAGACGAACCTGGTTAATTAACGTAAAGGGGTGGTAGATGCTCCTTTGTACTCAGACTCCGGTCTGCATATATTGTTATATTAATTAGTAGGCATCCTACAAGGACTTTAATTCTGGATGCACATTAAATGATAATAAAATTAATCTTGAAATTCTTTTTAAAACTGAAATTTATGCTGATTTTTTAATTTGAAATTTTAATGTATTGTGAATATTGATGTAAATAGAGTTAACGTTGATGTTTGTGGTAGGAATGTGTTTGTTTTTTTTATGAATGAGGATGAAAGTTATCTAGGGGAGCAGCCGAGGCGATTAACAGAAGAAAGTCAATGGACCAACACAGTTAAGGTAATGAATAGCTTTTTGTAGGATTCACAGCATTCTTTGGCGCCCTTCGTAGGGGCTCGATTCTTAAAGCGGAGTACCCGGAGTTTGGTGAATTCACAGCAAATTATATATAACTATGATAAGGGGGTTATTTAGGGGTGTATTGAGTCGTAAGGTTTGCGTAGTAAATGTAAATAGCAATAGGAATTAGAAAATTGCATTTATTTAGCATGAAAAATAAATAATTCGCATATTATGCAAAGAGCAAACATTCAACGCCCTATATAAGGACCGCAATTAACTTTAATCAATGCCAGTAAGCGTGTCTCTCAATAATAGAACACATATTCAGCAGAGAGATAATTATACAGGCAATTAAACTACTTCAAGAGGCGTTCATAAATTTATATACAAATAGATACGCATAGAATAAGATAAAACCTAGTAAGTCATCACGCAATTAAGCATGCGATAAAGAAAGAATTTAGTAAAGAGCTTTGATAAGAAACGCACATTTCAAAAAAAGTTTTAAATACAAGATATAAACAGAAACATGTTGATTTACATCATTCATGTTACATCAGTTTATTAGTTCAATTCCCCAAAAAGCTTTATCTACACAAACAGTAGCCATAAGCTAAATTAAAGACCAAGGTAAATTAAAATTTCCAGTAATAATAACAAAACAAGCGGTCAAAGATCGTGAAATAGTAGAAATACGAGCAGAATACGTAATCACGGAATAGTTTCATCAGAATTAAACATGTAAAACCCCTAGGAATATCCAAAACAACCCATGGTTGGCTACAAGGCTTTGAACGACAGTTCAAATAAACCAATGAAATTTAGATAGCATAAGCTATATAACGCCCGGAGTTTGATAAGAGGCTCAGTTTCAATTTGAACCACGTGGTAGAAGCTGCATCACTGTTACTCAAAAATTTACGCGTCGAAACAAATTTCAAATTAAATTATTAAAATTTGTGAAAAGTGGTGTTATATAATATTTGAGAACAAATTGTAGTAAAGATATATGAAAAAGCTTTTGCCGTTTGCTGGAAAACGGCTCTAAGTTGCACCCGGGAAATCTAAGTTGCACCCGGGAAATCTAAGTTGCACCCGGGAAATCTAAGTTGCACCCGAGAAATCTAAGTTGCGCCCGGGAAATCTAAGTTGCACCCGAGATATCTAAGTTGCACCCGGAAAATCTGAGTAGCGCCCAGGAAATCTAAGTTGCACTTGGGAAATCTAAATAAAGCACGAGGTAAATTTTGGAAACAAAAATTAACAATACTGAATAAAATTATTGTTCAAACTTACGTGAAGGAGCACAAAGCATAGCATTGTTTTGACGAAGCAACTTGATTGAAGACAATAAAGGGGTGTTGGTCCACAACACGTAGCAGCAGACCAAAGGGGACAACAAAGAAGGACACACCAGGCCGGGGCTAAATTTTACTGAGTCATTAACAAACGCGAAAAATTTTAAAGCAGAACAAGAGTCTTTAACCCGAAACCGAATATAATCGAAATGATACAAAGACGAATAAGGTTTATGTATAAAAAAGACTAAGAGATACTAGATGATCAGTTAGGTACTATGCATCAGTAGCATTATTGAAGGGATATCCGTCATTTAAATAATGTTTACTTGATATTTCCAACGAGAGTCTGCTAGAAAACTCTATTCACCACGAAGTATTTTTACTTCGTAAGAACTGAAGAAAAAGTGAAACAGTCTTTATGTTAGTTGTCTGGACAACAATGTTGGAACGGATAAACTCAGTTTGCAAAAATCTTCAATCTGTTGATACGAAAATTGTTACAGCAGCTGAATTATATATTTCGTTATTGACTTATTTCAAAACCATGAGAAATGAAAGATTTAAAGAAGTCTTGCTTAAAGTTTATAAGCTAACAAATGAATCATTGAGCTCGCTGGAAATAAACAAAAGTCACGAAAAAAGAAAACTGCTATTTGGCGAAGTGGATAATAAAATTGAATTCTACATTAAACAAGAAATGGAATACGAATATTTTAATCCTATTCTAGATTAGATACTATCCGAGTTAGTAAACGACATTCGGCATATTCCATCATTTGTCAAACTTTGGGATTTTTGTTCAATCTTTTGAAAATAGAAACAGACCTTGTAAAAAATTCAACCGATGAGTTGGTGAAAATATATTCCGTGATCTCAATACAAATATTGGTGAAGAATGCATTCATTTTAAAAAAGTTCAGAGATTATTTACTCTGGAAGGACAAATTAAATTAACAGCAATGGTGCTCTTTAAAGAGGTTATTATGGAAAATTCCTGAAAATTAACATTTCCAAATATTTTCGTAGTCTTAAAATTATATCTTACAATACCTATCTCAAATGCAAGTTGTGAAAGAAGCTTTTCAGTTCTGAAACGTGTTAAAAACTATTTTCGAAGCAGTCTATGGCAATTACATTTAAATTGTTTGACTATACTAAGCATTGAAAACGATCCTTTAAAGGAACTAGATGCAGACAGTATTGTCAACCAATTGTCTTTGCTCAAAAACGAAGAGAAACAGTATATTTGCTATAGGTGCTATTGCAGTGTATTATTATTATTTTCTTCTTCGCCATAAGTTACAAAATTTATAGGCAAAGTATTTGTAATGGTATCGTTTTTAGTTTTTAATAGGCTATTATCTCTATATTCATGAAACATATATGTATGTTAAACGTAGGGATAAAGCGGCAAAAATATTTTGCCGAGAGCGGCATGATACCCAACAAAGGCTCTGCTTCCATATAATTTTACGTTTTAAGGGTACTTTGACCAAACTGTTGGGTGTTAGGAATATCTATTTTCTTATAGATTGTACATCTTTTAACTGTTTTAGAGTATTAAATGAAAGTAAAAAAATTAAAGCTAAAATTTGCAACATTTTTGGTTAACTTTGTGTGTTGATTTAATTAAGCACATTATACTCCACTCTTCTATTTAAATTTTTTGGTTATTCAATTAAATCTAGAAATTAATTTTACGATTTGATTTGTTTCAATTGTTGTACGATTCAAAAGCCAGTCAAATTTAATGGGGTTGATTTCGAGAGCTGTTGTTGTCACGTACATGCGGTGTAGGGTTTAGTAAATTTTCTAAACAGAGATACAATACCATCAAAACGGAGTGATGAAGCGTATTTTAGAAATCTAACTTTTGCTGAATATTACATTTCTGTGATTTCATGGTTTAAAGGTGAGAGAAAGACAAATAGTTAAGACGAAGCTAAGACGGTGACCCACGAAAATGTAAGGATCAACAAACCAGTAAGTCTGTGGTTCAGCACAAAGAATCTTGAATTGCGGAACATTTATACAACTTAGATAATTTTTCAACGGCTTCTTAAATTTTTCTAGTCTCAATAATGATTATAAAGCTATGCATAGCGATATACTATTTGACAAATCAAAACCGTAAGATTGGTAAAAGCTACCATTAATCCAATTAAAGTCGGTACCTACCTAACCTTTCTATTAGAAAACGTAATTGCTTTACGTATTTGCGTTAAAAGCACCAAAGCACTGAAAATGACAACCCCTTTTAAGTGGGAACTTGATATCGTTCCTGTGAAAGAGGAAGGAAGTTCTCTTGCCGCGTATAAAGCCCTTTGATGTACAAATCAGGCTAATAATTTCATTGACATTGAGCAAGCCGCAAGTAATGTATTTCAATACCTAAAATGGATTATGACGGAGTAAGTAAATTGATTTTCGAAATTAAAAAGCAAGTTATAAAGCGAAGTCCATGCAAAATGGCTTACGCCTTATAACAAATCAATTCTCCTAAATTTTGATTTATAGTCAAGGTTTGCAAGAATAAACTGATTTTGCTTCGGGATTACTGCATGCGAACTTTACGAAAAGAAAAACCAATAATGGCAAATTCGCAAATAATACAACGCAACACTAAAACACTTACCAGTAACTCGAATAGTAATTTGTATGCCGTATATCTAGTATACAAAAGAAAAATACCTTTATTTAGATATCACGTCTCAGAACGTAGTAGTGTGATGTTTCATTTACTTTTGACAACACTTTTTTGAAGTTAGTTATGATAGTGTCTCTTCCATACGAAAGTCATTAAAACATATAGTTTATTCATAAATCTATAAAAAGTCGCGCTTATTTTGATACACTTGTGGTAAATTCTTTCCTAAAAGTTAAGAAGAGCCAATATCTCCGCTGCTTGGGATGTGCTATCAAGCTTATTGTAAAACAGTTATAAGAAATCAATGCAAATCGTGTGTCCCGTATAGTTTAATGAAAAATTTTGTCAAAGCACTACCTAAAGCTGGTCCTAAATTTCAGTTTATATAAAAAAAATTCCTAAGCTAAGTGATGTCAAAATTAAAGAAGGAATTTTGCGGGGCCTGATATAAGAAAATCAATCGGTGATCATTCTTTTTACTCGGCCTCAGTGGCACAGAAAAGGAAACATGGTTCGCTTTTGTTCACGTCACAAAAAGTTTCCTCGGCAACCAAAAGTTCCCAGATTTCCATGGAAAAATAAAATTAATACGATATGCCTATCATAATAATTTTTTTACTATGATAAAAATTGCTTTTGTAAACAACTCAGAAGTATTAAAGCAATAGAAAAAATTGAAAAAATTCGCCAAGAATATTTAGTTGCAAATTTAAATATATCTTCAAATTTTTAATAAGTCCTTAGTCCCATATAGAAAACAACATGCGATTTGTTATTTTCTAGTTTGGTTCAATTACAAGGCTAAGTTCAAGTTTTTGTACCCACAATTATATAGAGAACAATCCAGCTGTTTTAAAAACTTGTAAAGTAATAAATAGCAATTTAATCTTTCCAAAACCCGTGTAAGTACCTGCTTGTTTATGAAATACCTCAAGGTTTTTAACTTGCTTCATACACACAGCACGTGGGCATTACATTTGTTCTGATAAAATTTCCCCCGGTTGAATTGTCTTTGCAAGTAATTTTCTGAATGCGCTTACTTCCACATCATTTTCGAGTCAAGCAGGTTGGGAAATCGTTGATGGTGAGATTTCACGGTAAAAATTTAAGTGCCTTAATCTAATTTTATTACAGGGCAAAAACCCAGTAGGCCCAACATTAAATCCCTGTCGGGCCAACAAAAATATGTAAAAATAACAAAATGCTGTATAGCCAAGAAACATCTATTAGTCAATATGTATTTTAACCCAATCAACATCGTTAATCATTCTCGAGCTCATCCTTCACGTACTACGACTTACGTCTGGGGCCATCGCCTTTGTCATTATAAGCAACCAGTTGCAACCTGTACCTAACCAATCTAAGAGTAGCGGACAGCGGCCAGTGGTTAAGGGTGAGTAATTTATGCATGGCCCCAAAAGATTTTTATATTTTTAACACCCTTTCCTACAACGGCTAAGCTTCGAACCGCAAAAGCCTCCATCGTTCCAGTCAGTAAGACCTGGCACCTACCTGAGTCAAAATTATAATTTTTTGTTGATTATATAATATTTTTTACTTAGAATGTATATTTTCTTGAAAATAATATTTGCTCTAAATTTATTATATTTAAAACTTTCTCTAATAACTATATAACTATATAAATTTATACGTGATTGTCCGATCTGATTGTGATATAGATCGTAAGAAACGAAATTTTGTTAACTAATAGTTTTTGATATACCCAACACATGGGAATTTTTTTTTTATATAATTATTATTGGATAAAAATCATTTGTTATACAATAGACACCTTTTGATTTTAATATTTTCAATTTGCTAGAAAAGGTTAATGGACTTAATTGGCGAATTGCAATGTAACATTTAGAAATGCCGACACATTTATTCTGTCGTATTATAAAAGAAAATCCGTCTTATTAATTGCGTTATGAATATACTAATTCAATGAATAAATAAAATCAAGCCATGTTGGTATGCATCGTTGGTTGCTATATATTCAGACAAGTAATTGCATGTATTTATTCACCGTGCGGTTTTAGCTATTGTTTATATCTGTGTTCCTTGTAACTGCACATCGATAAACGACCGGATCGTCGGCTACCTGAATTGATATGATACCTCCTTATATTTTAAAGGGATGTTAAGAATATCTTAGCACCCCACTTATTTACATTTTTAATTTGATAATAAAAAATTAATAATTGAAATTTAAAAAAATATTTTATTCCCATTGGGAAAATTTTACAAACTATATTCAATATCCTAAATTACTATTTCTAAATTGTTAAAACTTATTTACCACAAATTAATGAACATTGTTCAATTGAAATAAATGGTTTTAATTAAAAATAATCAATAATATAATTTTGAAATTGGACCAAATTGATTTTGGTATAAATTTCAAAATTTTCATAAATAAATAATACTATTAAACAAATTGGATATTTTATTAAAACTCTTATTTTTTGGTTCTATTTAAAATTTCTTTTGTAAAATTAAGTTACTTAAAATTTAAGCAAATTCGGATTTAACAAATTCATGTTATTTTTAAATTCATTAAGAATATTTTAAAATTCCTGTTAATTTTGGGTACAAAAGTTTTTCAGTAATTTGTCAAATTTTTAAAAAATTTAAAGAAAATGGGTTCCAAAAAAAATTTTAAAAATTTTTAATAAATTTTAAACAAAAACCTATTTTATTTTTAATGGAAATAAAAAAGTAAAAATTTTGGGTACCAAAAATTTTAAATCCCAAATTTAACAAGGAAATTAAAATTTATATTCACGCAATTAAACTTTTCAAAAAAAAACCATAAAATTTTTGTTTTCTTTAGTGGCCAAAATCATTTTTTACCATATCATTCAAATTTGATAAAAAACAATTAAAAAAAAAAATAAATTTAAATTTATAGGTACTTCAAAAAATACAAATGTACCGGAAAATAATAAATCCCAATAAGAAAAATTAAAATAAAATTCTCTGTAAATGCATTTTTTAGATATTTTAAAATAGGAACTACAAAATTTTGATATTAAATCAAATTAGTACCAAAAAATGCCAGAAATTAATTTTTACTTAAATAGACTTATTATGCATTTTTAACTATCAACAATTTGAACAAACTTTATGTATTTTAGATTTAGATTTAGTACAAAATTAAATGTATTTTTGAAAGAATAATTGAATATTATGGGTTTTGATTCTAAACCACTAACTTGAAAAGATGAAATATTTTAGTAAAAAGAAATATTTAAAAGCAATGTTAAATTATAAAAAAAGATATATTATATTTATTGTTACATGTGTTGTATACCATTTTGTGCATGTTGGTATATATATTGCTATGCTCCCTAAATTATTCTCGCCCCATCGTTTGGGCGACAATATTTATATTGCTATGTATAAACAAGAATTGAAATTCTCAATCTCCGACGTTGGGCTGTCTTATTTCTATTGCTATAAACTCTCTCCAGGACTGAACTGGATATTATCTTGAACCAACCTTGTCGACCAATAACAAAATTTGATATGTTACCGCCTTACTTGTTATCAATTTCGTATTCAACTTATAGCTCCTCCTTGATTGTTTAAATTATCAAATCACTCCCATTAACTTTATCTTATGACCTCGACTAGCATTTATTTGGAATTATAAATTCAGTTAATTCGATTCTATATAATGAAACAAATATTATGTATAGTTTTTGCAAATTATTTAAAATACACTTTTCAATTAATTAATGTTGTAAATCTCATTTATAAAAATCATATACCTTTTAATCAAACCCAAAGTCACCAAAAAAACCTATTATCTTTATAAAAAAAGAAGTGTGGAACGTTCTAAACCTCTTATCATATCACGCACTTTATACGTACGGAAGTCCTCTTTTTGTTGACTTTTTCACATTCATTTATATTAAGCAAATTCAATATTCCAATAAAAATATAGAAAAATAATGTCTTATAACTAAAAATCTAACCTGGTCTATTTTCTTCGCATTGGCGCATCAGCTAATATTTCCCAATTAAGCCATCCATTTGAATAAAAATTATTTTCCCCCAATTCAGGATTATTACATGCCCATTCCAAATATTGTTTATCCACACGTTTGAACCATTGAATTTAAATTATTGCCATCACCCTCTGGACTACCATTATTAAATTATACTTATGCACCCCAATTTATTGTTATCTCATTCAGACTCATTACTTCTTATCAATTTTTCCAAACTTAGAATATCTATTTTCAGAATATCGCTTATTTTTCCCAAACTTGAATTATATTATTATCCTCCACGGACTCAGAAATTGTATTATTCTCCCCGGCTTCAGAAGCCCTATTATTATTGTGTTTTAGTTTAAATAAATTCCCTAAAATCTACTTACGTTTAATCGGCAATCGTAATTTTCATCTTTGCACTTTTACACTTTTTCACTTTGAATTATTATTACGTATCACTTTATTTCATAGTGGCACACCTCGGCCTTTGTTGAGTTGAAAACTTACTTCGTTATCACCGTACCTGTTAATATATCATTGCTCTCCTACTCCGTCAGTGGGTATGGTCTACAAACGCTTTTCTATAAACAACTGATGCAATTCGACTTTTAATTTTTATATATGCATGTTATTTACGCAATTTTTAATCTCCTTTCTTATTAAAAATGGTTAACTATTTTGTACGCATTTACCATGCTTCCTGAAACTCTATTTCTATCTCCGTATTAACCTAATCGTTTGGAACTCTTTTGACTGCGTGTTTAGTTACACTTTATTATGTTTACTTACAAAATACGCGTGCTTCCACTGAAAATATCATTATTTGCCTTACCTAAATTAACTAAAACTTTATCTACATGGTGTTAAATATTTGCTATCTACTTAATGCATGTCTTCCTTATTTCTACGCTAACTATGCGTCTTCCTATGTCTATTTGCGTCGCTTAAAACTATTTATACTTTATATACAGGGTGTTGACTGCTTACTATTTACAAACTATCTCCATTTCTCAATTCTTTACTAAATAAATGCAGTTTTCTGCTTCTTATGGTAATTTCTAATTTTTGCACGACCTTTACTATAAAGTATACCCTTAAACAACCCCTTATCACAGCAATATATATATATATATATATATATATATAACTATTTATACTTCATATACAGGGTGTTGACTGCTTACTATTTACAAACTATCTCCATTTTTCAATTCCTTCTCTTAAATAACTGCAGTTTCCTGCTTCCTATTATAATTTCCAATTTCTAAACGACCTTTATTATAAAGTACACCCCTAAACAACCTCTTATCACAGCAATATATATATATATATATATATTGTAGTGAATTTAAAGGGTTAAATTTGGGTATAAACAATGCAATTTCAAACACCCTGTGTAGAGAGGAACGCGCAAAATTTATTTTATTTATTTAATTTAAATTAACAAGTATTGACATAATTTTATAATTAGGAATTAAAAGGCAGTAGGTTCATAAAGAAAATCAATGGTATAAGCCAATAGGAATTATTAATTAATTTAATTTAGTTTAATTCAAAGGGTAATAACGTTAGAGAACGCAAGGCAAAAGTTTCTTAACAAACAAACAGACATCTGTTGTATAAAATACCGTGAAAAGAAGCCCCAAGAATTGTTATTTTAAACGATCATTAATTAGGCACACCTGCGTTTTGAAAAGGTCATCTTCCGCTTATTTGTAAGCATAACAAGACGAGCTTCAAGGAAATGTTGTTCAACCGTCGGTGGTTTCGCATAAATGCTAACAAAAGTTTCTTAAAGAGCGAAAGGGATGAGCGATTAATAATATGCTTTAGAATGAGACGGGCATAAAAGCGTTCATTTTAGTAAGCACGTATTCGATCCACGTGGAGTCCATGAAGACGCGGGCAGCTATATCGATTTTCTACAACGCAAGCAAGGTTAGAACGCAACATCAAATATGCATAAGACAGGAATAGAGATATTACAGGCGGATTTTTAAGACGTCACTGAGATGTATCATTGTTCGAAATAGATAGGTTTAGAATAGAGGAACACGCGACAGGTGGTTGTGATAGTTTGTCTGATATAGCGTGTTGACGGGGGAATATTTTCGGAAGTTTAAAACGATTAGACAAAATTTGGAAAAATATTAATTTCGATTAAGTATTTCGCGTAAAGTGTGGCCAAGGGGGCCTAGTTTTATGATATAAATACTCTGAGAGAATTAAGAGAGCTTTCTTTAATTTTGCAACGCTTAACAATGTATTATAATTAACTGACAAAGCTTGTGAGTACTAAAAATTTGTAACATTTAGTGAAATAGTATTAGTTTATTTGTGGCCTTATAGTTAATACAGCGAGTATAATAGAATGTAATTTAAATTTAACTGAGGTCCACGAATACTTTAACAAGCTCGTAAATTAATAATGCAATAATAAACAATTGTAATATACATGGATTTGGATGTTGGAATTGGTGTTAATTGGTAGCACGCAGCTCAGCTTAAACTGAGTTGTCATCTATAAATAACTGGTGAAGCGCAAGCATAATCACAAAGCCAAGGGGTTCAGGAATATAGAGCTTCTTCACTCGAGATGGACTTTTGATGCTTTTTCCAGGTAACGCATTTGAATTTGCTGTTTTTTTTTATATAAACTGTTGAAATTATTTGTGATGTGTGAGTGAACTTGGATGGTTTTTATTGGTAATTTAACGTATTGAAAAGAATACGTATAACTGACTATTATTATGGTATTTTGGAATATAAAACAAAAGGTGTACGTAAAGCTTATTAAATTTCTTGATGAATTTAAATTTAATTGTTGAGAGTACATGGGTTTATTAAGTTTGTAGTCATAGTATGCAAAGTGGAAGGCATACATTAATATACTGGGTTACCATGAGCTCACCATACTCCAGTGTGCAGTAATAAATAAAGATTAGGTATTATTTGGGGCCCATTTACTCCTGTTGCATTAAATGTGTTTGAAATTTCAATTTTAAAAACAAGGACTTTACAAAGATAGCATTTATTGAGGTGTAACTTGAGCACCGAACTGTACATAGCCATGAATTATTATTTGTAAATAGTGGTAAATAAATATTGTATGATTGTTCTATTATTTTGAAATTTTATTAAATGGTGTGTGAACGGTAAAGAGAATGATAGTAAATTTAGGTATCCGAGAGGAGACACAGCTGAGCTAGCCAGGGAAGCTGCTGAAAAAATTAATTTGATGAAGCAGAATCCGGGTAAGAAAATTTTTGTAAAACTTTTTAAAAATTTTTGAAAATTATGTTTTTTTGACTCTGGCGAGGTTAAAAGGCACATTCCACGGCAATATATATATATATATATATATATATATATATATATCTTCATATATATCTTTTTTTGTGGGCCCTTGTATTTAAACTTCTCATATATCTTTAATAAATGGATATATGTAACTTGGATGTGAACCAATATATGCCACGGCTTTTTGAAACTGTTTCTCAGGATTAAATGATTTAAAAAATATAATTTGCAAACAGTGTGGGTACAAAACTGTATGCACATATAATAACCACTGCCAGTCAAAGCACCATCTAGTTATTTTTAAATATACTCGTTATAGGTGTTGGCGTGACCATACCAGCAATTTTATTCATAATGTAAACAAAGTTCAGAATGCTTAAATTTGATAAAAATTTTGAGATTTCAATCAGTACTACAGTTTTTTAGGTGTTACAACTATAAAAACTAATTTATTAAATACCTATAATTCTAATGAAGTCGCCTGTGTTTACAAGAATGGACCTCTTGACTGCTTACAGTTACCAAAACTTGAAGTGCAGAATACCTGTTTAAAAATAAGTTTTAATATTTGGTATTTTAAAGAATTTTCGCTTTATTTTCAGGCTTTAGGAATACTAAAAGAATATTATAGAAAAATTATACTCAGAACCGGCGATCTAACTAGAAACTCGCTCAAATTACTACCACTGCTGTAACACTGTTCATAATAATGGGTATCCTCTGGAAATATTTGGAGCTCTCTTTACTTCAATTCATTTTTAGCTTGTAAGCTATACACATTTCACTGGATTGGAGCAAATAATCTTCTCGACCTCAAATGGTTGTATAAACCCTTGAAACCTGTTACCCGTTGCACAAGGTCTCTTTTAATTTACAGTTAAAACTCTTTCAAATAACTTCAGCTTTAAATAATTTAATAAAAACTCAGAGCAGGTAAAACACATCTATTCTTTCTTAATAAAAATTAACAAGTCCTTTATCAAGTTCTACATTGTTACCTTATCACCTAGGAGATCTTTTTAAAAATTCCTATTTGCCTACTCGATACAAAATTCTTATAATACTACCTACTGGCCAACTATCACAAACAGATCTATTAACTCTTTACAAAACATTTTATTTGGATCACTTGAGTCCTATTTTTATTGGTTAAATTTGGTTTACAATTTTCATTAATCTTACAATTATTTATTTCTAGCACCACATACTAAATGAATTATATTTCAGGTATTATGGTTCATATCATTTTGAAGAACAGTAGTGTCCATTAAATAGTGAACATAAGAGTTAAATACTGTAAACAAACATTTTATACATCCTATAACTACTTATTTCTACGAAAACATGCTAAATGAATTATATTTCAGGTATTATGGTACATATTACTTTCAAGAACAGTAGTTTCTATTAAATAGTGAACATAAACATTAAATAAAATCAACAGAAGCTTATTCAAATGGAATTACTTTTCATTTTCTTAAATAAAATTACTTAAACACCTTTTTAAAATCTCAAAAGCTCCATCACACGGAAATAGCATTCGATATAAGTTCAGCAAATAATTATTCTACGATCTCGTTTATCATCAGTTTTAAATTAGACATTTCATTAATATGAGTGGTAAATGAGTGCGTCTAACCTTGGCTATTACATAGAACATTACAATATATATATATATATATATATATATATATATATTGTGAGCTAGTGTATATAAAAATATTCAAAATGATAGAAAAATATTCACTAAAAATTAATTTAAATTTAAGATTTATCCATGTAATTAGGATTTAAACCTGTTTGGATTGAGTTGATAAATAAATAAATAGAAAGGTCATGATACAACTTATGATACAACGAAACATGGGTGACTTTGACCGTACTATACTGTTAACTCTTAAAACAGTCACAACTTACGCTTAAAACATATACCGCGGTAGATATGTTTGCAATAATTTTTACGTTTTATTCGATTTTGATGCCACAATGTTATTAGTTCAATAGATTACTAAATTATAGATATCAAATAAATAGTACGAAGTTGCGATTGTTGTCTGCTGGTGTCATGATATTTAAAATATTTTCAAAATGCAAGATTTGCTAACAAAGAAATAGCACTTCTGGATCATCTAGGCCGATGTTGCCATTGCTGTTCCTTTGCAATTTTCTCCATTCCAAAATACTGCAGTGTAAATTAATGTATTTTTCATTTCCCTCGGTTTCCTAAATTATTTACATGGAATATCGGTTTTAGGGTCGTTTTAAAACGTTTATGATAATATAATCTGATAGTTTGAGGAGGGTGATTGTTTCAATCCCTCCCATGGCTCGCCGCCTAAGAAAGGAGTGGAATTTATGTTCTACTACACATTTCGTATTTCATAATACTAAGGTACACACAGTTATATAATGACTGAACGTAGAGGGTTTATTTTCTTACACGAAAGGTTTTTATAAAGCAAGTTTTATTGCTAACGTGCAAGTCATCCATATCAATCATTTAGTTACAGTGTATAAAAAGGCAGATGCTCTCAGCAGACATAAAACGTAATGCGCTTCAAAAGTCGGTCTGAATATTTGAATATCAAATCTTAATGTTTCTGTACACAGAAACCAGAGAAATGCATTCACTTCTATAATATAATGGGTTTCTGGGTGGAAAACCGTTCAATCTACTTTCAGAAATGCTATATGACGTTCTACAGAATTTATTCATCATATCTGAATAACTTGAGTACTAGTCTAAGGTAAATCTTGCAAGCTCTTACTTGAATACAAAAGGAGCACAAAAGAAACAGTTGCTTAGCCAACGGATTTATGAGAAAGAGCTACGGAAAGCTAAGCTACTTCCTCTGTGCTACTTACAGATTTTGTAGTGACAAATTATAATTTATTTAAGGCAGGGTCTGTCAACTTTTTAGTACATGATACACATTTTACTAAATTTTCTGTTACTACCTCCCATCCAGCCATTGCAATACGCCACTGTCATAAGTTGTAAAACTAATCTCAACTCGTTTAACAAAATACCTCATCTCAGAGCGTATTATTACCGAATAACACAAGTGGATTCTTCAGATTGAATTGGTTTTATTAAATTTTAATAAAAGTAAATATTATTCCGTAAGTCCCTACCGAAGAATATTACATTTACGACTACGGCAGCCACTTTTTGTTTTAAATCTGCCATTCTAAAAAAAATTCCAAAACTAAACCTACCTCCATTTTACGCTGCATATATAAACGTAATTAAACACAGTCCAAACTTTGATAGTCCACTTACGATCATGGTAGAGCTCCATAATCTTCTATTGATCGATCTGTCTCGAAATATATCCTTGGTCGCTGCGTTGGCCGGCCTGTAGTTGCCTTTTAAGTACCCTTTCACTGGCACTTGACCGCCAATAATTTGAAGTGGTCAAATCGTTTCGTTTTGCAAAGGAAACTAATAACTTTAACAGCAAAATTTCACATACAACAGAAACTACCAAATTTATCAGTGAGTATGAAAATTTAATTCAAATGCTACTTTAATCAAGCCGCTTTAACTATTCTAATTAGGCTTAAAAAATTATTACTATTGATACTTGAATGCTAATCACTATAAGCAATAAAATATCACAGGCTAACGCGCATAGTCGCCCTTGCTCATCCGGACACCTCCATTTTGCGAAATCAATCCCCCTACACAATCCCGAGCACCCCGTCCTCCGTACCAAACCGCACCATCTAGACCAGTTTCACTGTTAATCTACTGGTTTCTTCTGACGTTTCCATGAACTTGAAATACCCTTGCGATTTAGAACATTATTTCGCGTTACTTTTTAAAATGTCCTATAGTCCAACTAGTAAATAATTCCGCGTGCTTCATATATACCTCGCCGTAGATTTTCCTGACAGCGACTCTTAGGAAACGTACTCCACCCTTGACACCGGGAATTGTACTTTTTCAAGTTACACACATTTTGGCGACTCAATACTTTATCTCCCATATCAGATTTTTCGTATCAATTTCTACCCGCTTAGGTCTAAATAATATACGCGCCGTCAAATAAAAGAATAGGCTTTTTATTTCCTTGTTCTCGGCCAACGACAATATGTCTCGGCGCACTAAAACTCTTGTCTTCCGCTTCAAATTTAACTAGGTTTTTCTTTAAGGCTGCCTTCCGCCTTACGGTTTCGGTAACTATCCGTTCATGCGCTAAGTATATCATCCGCTCCTGACACAAAGGTGACTCATCTCCCTTTGGAAACTCAGTCGATTTCAACAACGGATTCACACTTGCTTCCTAATGTGAAAATACAGGGGTGAGAATCTTGTACTCGAATGTGTCACTTTACTATACGTGTCCATTTACTGTAGAGTTTATAGCAATAAGTTCTAATAACCTGTTCAGTTGGATTGCTCTTGAGAAAATAGCTAAACGTAAATAAAATTTGCTTAACATCTGGCGGAATGGAGTCGCATTATAGCGTGAAATGACATTTTTATTATGAGTTTAAAACGTGCATGATTAGCAATGCCAGACAGGGTGAGCTATAAATCGAGAACTGATACTCGTACGACAATGAGTTAGGTCTTTTTCTGTAGGTATAGGTGCCTGGATTAATTTGCGTCCAGACAATTTTATCGTAGCTTGGATTGTGTTCTATAAATTTATTAAAAAAGTAAACTTTCGCAAAAAGAATTTTTGTGCAGTTTGAGTAAGCATATTTCGGAAACTTCCCCAGTCTTATCAAAATTAGCAAAAGGCCTTTCTGTAAAGAATTCAATGATGTTTTCGTTATTGACAAGTATTTCATAAGTAATAGTTTTGTAGGAATTACAAAAAACGCCGTCTATCAGGGGTTTGAAAGGCTAGTAACCAACGCCAGCAGTGTAGGTGCGGGAGGTTCTTGAAAATAATTAAATACATACTCTAGAATACGTGTACAAAAATTTAGCTGTAATTTTGTCAAATTTTTAACTAAAAATCCTGGCGTATTATATGTATTTTCGATAATTGTTATAGGACCGCTTGAAAAATGTTAGACGAGCATTTCCACAAAAATACTCTCCTGGTCGGATGAGAGGTAAAATGTAGGTCCCGTTGTGTATTGCCACTCACGGTAAAGATTACTATCTTGCTCGAAATAGCAAGGGTTTGGAAAAATGCAAAATATTTCCTCACAAAATTTAGGTTAACCTAGAAATGTCAATTACAAAGATAACTGAATGACAAACACGTTTAGAACCTGTAAAGTAGTGTTTATTTAACGAATTTAAAAAAGTTTCAATTAACATTAAGGCATGAGGTCCACTGGTGGACTAGATTCCTGCTGGTAAAATCTTTGCGGCTGTTTGGGGAATCATTCTATAACAACAATCTAAACCTCAGTATCCAAATTGATCCCCCGTTTTTATAATGATTGTTTTAATAAACCAAATACATAAACAGTACCAATGCTAATGTTCAACATTTTGAAAAATTCTCAGATTTTGATGCATCTATTTGTGCGCAATGCAGTTTCCAGCTATCTCACATTTTCATCTGTTGCTACAATACGTGTGGATCCGAGATAGACCAATAGGTGGATTCTTCTCTTTGTAGAAATTTATTGCACCGTTCAACCGATGCCGTATGAGAATAACTATATTTACCATACACAGCTTTCATTCTTATATAAATTTCTTTTGGTTGACACCATTCAGCGGACAAAAACTGAATAACGACATAAAGATTATCTTTGAATAGATCTTCTATCGTAAATGCCATTTTTAAATCAGTTGCAGCACAGAAAATAAATAAATTGCAAATATTTTTCACAGAAGCGTCAATACTATACGTAAATAAATTCCGTTATCATAGAAACGTAACCATGGTCACACTGATCAAGCATGTTCCTGTTGAACCATTCTCGTACTGAACACTTGCCCCATTAAGAAACCATAGCGGGGCGAGGGTGTTTTAAAATTTAGAATCGAATTGGTAGCATACTACACACTTACTCTTACTCAAAAAGTGAAATTTTGTATATTCTTTGTTTCTTTAGGCAAGAATAGATAGAGAGAATATACACTACATTTGATTTTCAAATGTTCCACCCGAAGGTACTACATTGGTCAGGAACTGAGTTTTTTCTACCTTTTGCTGATCCAAGAAAGGTGAACGGGCGTGACACAACACACACACACACACACACACACACACTCGTCTATTTTCCAAGCAGCCCGTGTCGGAATTCAAACCCGGTTACCTTGGACTTAGGTCCACACACATACCAACTGAGCCATGGAGTCGCCTAAAAAAATATATACGCAAAAAGCAAAGAGGAGTACATACACTGATGACACTGAAAAGAGCATTAAATAAAATTTGAAGTGGTATAATAACACAGAATGGGGCACAAGAAATATAACCCCTTAAAGGTTTGAAAAGTATTACTATCTAAAGAGGTAGGGTACTTTCTTAAGATAAAAAAGCGAGACTTGCAGACTGCTTAATAACAATTGAAAAATGGGGTTGCGGATTAGCGCGGTGTAATATTTTTAATTCTGTTGAAAAGTATGTTACTAGAAACAACTTTAGGACACGTTTCAAAAACTTCTAAGTCGCCATTTATCGATTAGAAACTACAATCTGTGAAATATACTAAAAATAAGTATTTACGTCCATTGACAATAAAACATTATTTAGATACTTTAAAAAAGTAGTTATATGACCTCAATTTATACGATAAACAACGACAATTATGAAATTTGGATAAAATAAATTTATGTCCACATCCGTGTAAAACCAAAATAGTGGAAAAACAAGAAGCATCTCTGTCACAAACTATCGCATTTACAAGAAGAAAACAACTGTATTAATGTTAGTTAAAGTTGACGGGTTTAAGCTACGCCCTAAATTGTTTTTAAAGCAAAGCATATAAACGATGAATGAGTGGCGCCATCAGTAAAAGGATTTCCTTGAACTACCTCTGCTACAATAGCTAATAGTTGGAGGAAACTAGTACTTTGAGATATATAAAATAGAAATGAACGTCTAATTTTTGTTAATATATGATGAGTACACATCACATGTTGACAAAAAATTAATCAGAATAGCTCAGATTGATAGCATAAATATATTATAACTGCATCCTCGTTTGTCTCATCTTTTGCAGACGTTCCATTTAGCCGTTCCTAAATCATTAAAAATAAATAGAAGCAGGCTTTAGTATACTCGCAGAGACATAATGAAAAAATAAAAATATTAAGGAAGACGCTTTACTTCATTAGTTGGAAAAATATGGAAAGATACAAACCCTGGAAAAGATTATGAACGGTTTTAAAAAATGGGTTGTGTCCAAGAAGCAATATGATCCAATATCATACAAAGGATAGGAAGAACATCAACGAGGCAGCAAGGAATTACTATTAAATAATGTTGAACCAGATACTTCGGTGGAAATACCATATCCATCAATAACCAAGTGCACGTTTGAAGAATTACTTTGATGTACTGTTAAACAAATCAATTCACCCGAAAATGTTAAGAAAACAAAACTAACTTCAGAAGCGGAAGTGATAACAGTCAAATAAGTTTCCAAACACATGCAAGAAATTCATAATACCAAACTAACCAAAAAACAAAAATTGACTTCCATTTCTCATGAAAAAACCCACCACGATATATTCCTAGGACAAAGCAAAAAAGTAGAAAAAACTATACTTAATGATGGCATAAAATAAGAGGTGGGAAAAGCACAAACGGTAGAAGTTGTAAGATTGAAATTAGTAACTCTAAACGATATAAGAAAATATAATTGAGTGTTAGTATACTCGTCAGAGAAAGGTCTAAAATGTGTTGTTGACCTAATCATAGATGCTGATAATAACCAATGTAATAATTTAGAAATAAAGTTTACCAAAGAAGTTGCTATTTTAGATCCCATATCGTCAACTTTTGTCGTGAAATGCCCTGAAGGATGTGCTTTTATTGCAAGAAAAGACATCGCGCCTTCACTTCCAACATCTTACTGTTTTGACGCAGTTAATAAAATTTCGAATAGACATTTCCTCGAATTACGTAAAATAATAATTTAGTATTACTAGTTATAGCTTAAGCCTCTGTAAAAAAGTTTTTGATTTGCATTCAAATTAAATAAAACGAAGTTTTGCGTAAATACAAATTTTCTTGTTTTACATTTATACAGTAAAACGATGTGTTGTGTACAATTTCCTTTTACACTAGAAATAATTTTTTATGTGTTTTTCAGTAAATTAATTAGTTTTACACTCGTGCCTTTAACTTTTAACTGTATAACTATTCGGGATATCGACCGATTACACGCTTGCTATAAAAATACAGAGAAGTGTGTATAAGTCTTATTTTAAAAAGAACTTATTATTATCGGGACCCTAAATTTTATAAGTTGTTATTTCTATACCAAAAAGCGTAAGGTTGTTACGTTCAAAACCCAGGAAGCGATTTTTTCTGCATGAATTTTTATTTATCCTACTTTTATTTAAAACTTCTTAAAGTTTCTGGACAAATCATAAAAACTATCGATTTCTTGCCACTTAAATTAATGCTATTTTATAAAATTTCTCAAGCATAATTTTTATAATAAAATTTTGCGTTATAAAATCAAATAGCTGCTTAGCAAACTTCACATTACAAAGTCGCTACAAATAACCTTTACCACCTGCAGTAAATATATTTCAATTACAGCTGCGCATAAATGCACAACTTTCTCTTAAAAGATAAGGCCGCTTAACAATCTGCTTAGTAAATGAACACTTGCAAGGGGTTTATTATATATACTAAGTTTATACTATTATCCTGCAGCTGTACAGATGTTTCAAAGTAATAAGATTGTTTCACTTTGTTAAAAATCCTTTGTTAACACGTTACCTTCTTTTTAGCAAGCAGAAGGTTTTTGCAGCTGCCGTCTAATATCTTTGAAAGACAAATATCTATCCCCATACATGGTTACTTCCTTATAAAATAGAGACCGTGCTTTGAAAGCGGTACATTGAATATAATATCCTTTTAGTGAAAAGACGTGTTGTAACGTCACACTATTAAAATGCTGTCTGTGCTAGTATGAGCTATGGTGGTAGTTCCAGCATTAAGCCCATAGAAAAATGCAATCGCATTTGACCATCCTGTAATATGGTACCAGAGAGGCAGACAACTTAGTCTAAGATATAGTTTTTTGCTTTCGTTCCTTTTTGTGTTGCTGCTTAATATGAAAACTGTTTCATACTTTTTCAGTCTGTCACATTTGTGTGATAGCACAATGAATATTTATTAATTACTTTATGTTGAGCACAAAATTTTCGTTGACTTGAAAAAATCCAACCTTTAATTTTATTTTTTAAATTTTAAAAATTTTCCCCCTTTTTTGATTTCTTTTGTTTATTTCACAAAACCCACAACTTTCAGCCACCCAATACCTCTTTTTTCAAACAACCAAATTTTTACACCATTCAGGGAAACCCCAAGTTTCCCGACATTTCGCAAAAAACCCACTTAAAAGCACAAAAAAAACGTTTGAAAGGCCCGCAAAACAAAATCCGAAAATTTCCCAAAAAAATTTTAACCCCCCCTTTTAAATTTTCCCTTTCCCCATTTGGGCTTTAAACCAGCCAACCAAATTTCCCCTAGCAGGACTTAACCAAAAACAAAACCTTTAAAAATTTCACACCAAAATTCCCGAAAAAAACACCCACACCCCAACCACAAATTTTCGAGAAAAAAAAATTTGCGCCCACCGTCCAAATTTTCACCGCCAACGTCCCGGCCCTTTGAACCGGAAAACCCCTTTCAGGGGAAACACCTTTTCCCCCCCTTAAAACTTAAACCCAACTACATTTTAAACCTAATATCCCCAAAAATTGGTGCCCACCACCCCTTAAAAATACCAATTTCCCCCTTTTCAACACCAAACCCCGGGAAATTTCCCTTCCGGGACACCCCTTTGCATTTTAAACCCTTGGCGACCACCCCTTTTGAGCCTTTTTGCATTTCAAACCCTTTCCCCCAAATTTAAACCACCATTTACCCTTTGGGCCCCACCCTCCCCGACCCTTTCAACCCGCCGAAACCCAAGGGGTTTAATTTGGGTCACCCAAACCCCCCTTGGCTTTTTTTAAACCGGTCACAATTCCTTTTAAACCATCCCACGCCAACCCCTTTACCCCCAATTTAAAAAAAAACCTTTCCCCAAAAAATTACCCCACCTCATTCCCACCCAAATTTCCCACCCCTTTTTCCACCCAAAATTTAAGGGTTTCCCAAAAATTTTTTTTCCAAAAACCCAAACCAACCCCTTTCCATTTTTAACCTTCCCCAAAACCCCAAACCCCAAAACCCGAAAATTAAAGAAACCCCAAAACCCAAAACCAAAATTTAACCACCAAAAACCACAACCCCCCAATTCCCGGGACAATTTTTATTCCAACCCAAACCATTTTTCCCCACCCCCCCGAAACCCACCAAGCCACTAAACCCCAAACCCGAAACGGGCCCCTTTAAAAAAAAGGGGGTGTTAAACCCCAAAAAAAAAGGGAAATTTCAAAAATTACCCGAAAACCTTTAAAACAAAACCCTTCCTTTTTCCATTCGAGTTTAAATTTTTCCAAAAGTCTTAGGGAACCGGTTTTCCCATTTTCCCCCCCCCCCTCCCCCACCACCACCACCCTTTCCCGGGCAGCCCCTTCGTAAAAACCCCCTTTTTAAAACGCATTAAAACCCGCCACACTTAAAACACAAATTTTAACCTTTTAAACCCGGAAGCCCAAAAGCCCCTTATGGGCCCCCTTTTAAACCTTTTAACAAAGGAAAACCCCGCCCAAAAACCCAAAACCCTTTCCCACCAAACCCCCATTTTACCATTCACCTTCCTTTCCCTTTATCCCCTTACCCCGGTTTCCCACACAAATTTTTTAAAAATCTTTCCAACCCCACACGTTTGGGGTCACCCAAAACTTTTTCATTTTAAAAAAACCCCCAAATGAATTTTTCTTCCAACAAAGGAAACCCCAAACCCTTTTTTTTTTCCAAAATTAACCCAATTTCAACATTTTAAAACTTTACCCATTAAATAAACCACCCTTCTAGAGCCGCAACGGCTAACACGAAAGTCAAAGAAAGGGGAAGAAGAATTAAAAATAAAACCAATTAAAACACAAACCCATCAAACGCATCATTCGAAACGCCCGAAAACCACCATTGCGTAAAACCGACGCCGAACCACCCGAGCACCCCCCCCCCGCACGCCACCCCGCCACCCCCGCAACCGCCGGCGCCCAGGCGACGTTACGGGCCCGCCTTTATAACAAAAAACTTAATAAAAACACCCGACAAAACCACATTAAAAACACAAATTTAACAAAAACCCAACAAATTTTAATTTTTTTGTTGGCACAACGAAGTTTTCCTTTTCAATCATTGTTCACAGGATGCCCAGGTTGCGCCGACACCTTCTTCGCAGCCAGAACCCCATTCCCACCGCATTGTTCTGACACCCGGGTATTGAGGAAATCCTTTTCCCACACTGCCATGTAAGAAAGGTTTAAAAGATCCGAAAGGACAACAACACGGGGAACTTTACGGCGCAAACCGCATTCTTTTTATTCGTCATTTTGATAAACACTTTTAAAACCTTCGGTACCCCGCCCCAAAGAAAAGCAAACAGCCAGAACCCGGAATTTTGTCACCATCTTTATTCCTCATTTTCAAAACCCTTACCCCTTCGCGGCCTCCATATCCATTTCCCCCCAGCTTTTCCAACAGCACCTTTTTCGTAAACGGACACCCAGCGTTGTACAAGGACAACCCATAACCACCGAAGATATTTTGAATCAGAGATTCAAAAACCCCACGCTGAAGATTTTATCCCTTTTTTACACCAAATTTCCCAAACCAATTTTTTTTCGACCCACCGCACCTCACAAAACAGCTTAACCAATTTCGTCCGACCATTTAGCAATTTTTTAAAATATCTTCCAAAACAACACGCCGCACCGACTCGCCAACCCGACGGTCACGAGACGCAAGTTTCCGCCGACAACGCGAGCCGGTTGCCGACAACCCGGTTATTGCAAGTTTTAAAAACACCCGTTTTTCGCCGTCAACCAACTTTTTCGTTCATTGCGCCCAACCCATCTTTAAACCCGCAAATCTGTCAAACAAAATCCGAGTTCCAAGGTTCCTCCTTTCAAAACCCAGCCCCCGGAACACAATTTTTTTACATCGATCTTTCCGAAAGCCCCAACCAAAAGGTTCAAAGCCCGGAACTAAACAAACATTTTTAGATAAACTCCCCAGAAGGGCGTCGGGCCAACCAACCCCAGGCCCGCTGGACCCACGCCCGTCGACCGCACACCTTTTCAACAGCAAACCATTTTGACCCGGGAGAACCATCGGCCTTGTTTCCCATTATCGAAACCAAACGAAAATTTCCCGGCTCCAAGTCGAACCCCCGCCCGCGCCCGCAATAATGAAAGGCCAAATGCCCCGGGAATGGCCCACCACGTCACCATGACAGACACACCGACCATTTACCACATGACACATTCCACCCCGAAGGTTTTATTGCAGGGTTTAACCGAAAGCCGGCCGCGGCGCTGACCCAACCTATTATTTTTCCTTTTATCTAACCTAGGTCCACACTTGGTTTATAATGGAAAACTCATTAAAAGCAATTAGTGTTAATGGGTTTTAATGAGAAAACTCATTAAAAAGCAATTAGGTCATATGGTCATGTGGTCATATGGTCATGTGGTCATATGGTCATGTGGTCATGTGGTCATATGGTCATGTGGTCATGGGTTTCACCCTATGGGGCAATTTCACCCTATGGGGTAATTTCACCCTATGGGGTAATTTCATAACTTTTACATCCTACATATATCCGGATATATGTCGATGCGCATCCCTGTCGGCTTAGGTCGGATAACAACATATTCGACTATCTTCGGCAATATACGTCCCGACTCTGTAGAATACATAAGAGAACAATTTTTCGTATTCAATTTAGTATTCGATAGTAGCTAGAACGGTAAACATGACGTCTCCAAAGATGATTAACGTTTCTCAACTTCTGGGAATAAAGTGAAACCGACAAATGAGCGATTTGGATTATGGCTGTTGACAGAAAATATGTGCAACAATAATCTGGTAACAGATATTGGTAATATTTGTTATGTCGAAGGCGAACAGATGCTGACTGGTGGACTACACACACCAATTACAGAACCATTTTGTGACAATATAATGTTGGTTAAAATTTGCGACCTTTCTGACGCCGAACAAACATCTGCAAGCAAAAGGATGTTTATCCTAAAAAGAAATTTGTGGTGCATTTAACAGCTATCTACGAAGAAAGTTTGACCGATTTGTTTCGCTAGGCATGGTGTTAAAGCTAAGCTTCCGTTTTCTTGGAAAGCACTAACAAGATGGGCCAGAGAGTAAAAGAAATTATCGGAAAAGAAGACCTGAATGCATTAATAAAAATTCCAAAATCCTATATGTGTTCCATACAAAGTGGAACTAGCAGATGTTGTTGGAAACTTTATTGGAGGAACTACCAGATATATTAGACGAACTCGAAAAGATTATTTCTATCTTTTGACATGGATGTAACCCAAGATTTTGCGGGTATATTTAGCAAGATGGAGATGTGTAATTATTTAACTACAAACCATAACTTTTGCTATAAGGGCGAATACGAAGAAAAGTGTAATATTATAGTTGACAACGATAAACTGTAGGAATTGATTGTTTAACATGGCTAACAACCAATGCAAGAATTAAGATATACAACAAATTTGTGTGTCAGATAACAAGTCCTGGTGTTAATAAACAACTTGGCAATCATATACTAGATTTTTACGTTGTCCGATGTACGTTTAAGGGAAACATTTGCGTCTACTTTGGCCAAAGAACATGGTATTACGCGATTGGAAGCGACAATATACAACTGTGCAATTGAATGTCAGTGCGGAACGGTGTATAATCCCTTAAAAGACTGTTTAAAGTTATTGGAAGATAGTGTTATACTTCCTAAAGGCGCCAATGTACTCGGTACCACTTGCCAAAATGTGGAGTAAGTTATCGGACAAGCTACAAAATAGCTGCTGTTTAGTGTTTAATAACCTGCTACAGTACGTGTATTGGGGAATGGTAATACAAAGAAATTGACGGGCTTGCAAATTGTTGTCCGAAAACCAAAAGAAAGGGAAAATTGATAAAGTATGTGCTTTGGCTTTTAGTTTTAACTATTTACCCGTAAATTATTTGGAGATAGTAGAGGAGGAAGACAGCTCAGATAAAATAAAAATCTTACACAAGTGCTACATTAAAGCAGGCAGTACATATTTTACACAATCTGAACACATATTCTACAATTCCAAAAGAAATAATCATTTCGGAATTGGGGTTGATAGATACGCTAACATTCGTCCAGAGGTTGTACGACAACGCGTAAATATTGGTAGTAAACTTTATCCGTTTACGCTAAAGGAAATTGTCCATTATGATACCATACGCTGTAAGTGGAAGGAAAAGACAACTGGAATTAGAGGAAATGGATGCAAAAGACGAAAATTGGACATGGAAAACACTGCGACAATAGCGAACAATACAAAGATGTGTTAACAAAGAACATCTTATTAGAGAAAATGAGGAAGAATTAAAAGATTATTTTATGTGCCGATGGAGTGACTTAAATACATCCGGGTTCTACAAGCTGTTTGCATTTGCGGTTAGTAAGAAAGACTTTTAGTTATGTAGGGTTCTTGGAAAAGGATGGTACTAAATCCGTATACTTTTTAAAAGGTTATTCTAAAACGTATTTATCAAAATGGCAGATAACAAAGAAGAACTAAGGAATGGGGTTTCGTAACCTTGGCGTACACCACACGAAAGGGGTTCCGCTAAACATTGTATATTTGCCCAGTAAAGAACCTTTCGGATCATTTAAAACCGAGGGTCTTACAACCTATAACAACCATATATTCCCAAAAGTGGTGGACATGCAACTACGCAACAGTGTGTGGAGAAAAGGATTTCCAATACCGACAAGAAGAAGTCGATCAAGCTAACAAGATACGTATGCAGGATATGGGGAAAGCTGCGATTAAAAGATTGTCACAAGCTGCAAGAATTACACGAAGGAATGGATCTGGTTGTCGGCGGAATCAAAGACTTTAAATATAGAGGCAAACTTCGGTACATTTTACAATTGAAAACCTAGACGGTCTTTATGTATCAAACTATTGGTTAGAAAAGGAGATAGAAGACTTGGGTGTCGATTTAAATTTTAAGCTGCGAATAAAATTAGATAAAATTAAAACCACGCAAACAAACATAAAGAAAGGACTGTCTTCTGTTATAACTTTGTATTAAAATTAAGTTTAAATGGGTCCATGCTTGGATTAGTTGTTTTTAAATTTGTTATGTATAATGTCAGAATAAACATTTTATAATAGTATATAACATTGTTCTTTATTTATAAAAGGCTGTGACGTTACCACGAAATAGCAGTCGCACAGAGAGGGGTGCGGGGCAGCGGCATGGGCGGGGTGCGCAGGGCGCAGGGGGTGGCAGGGTGCAGGCGTGCTTAGGCGTACACGAGGGAAGCGGATGTTAACAGTACCAAGCATCCAATTCTTTATTTGGTGTGAGTACTTGCCTGGTATGTATCCGGAGTAAAAACGATTTGTACACGCAGATAATTAATAAAATTAGTTTATCGAGGGAAGATGACAAGGTACTCATTCCAAAGTACAACAATCACGCATGGGGAAAAGTAAAGTTGATATTGTATAGATTTTGTAAATCTATTTATATATTAGTTTTAAATTCCATAATTTTTAAGTTCTTCGCCCACCTTCCAAATCCTTCCTGCTTCTATCCTGGTTGACAGAGTATACGTGTTACTCCACGTGTATTGCGGGACACTGCGGTTTTAGATTTCTAGGAATGGTTGTTAAAGCATATGTCTTGGAAGGAAAAAGGGTTTTAAAGATGGGGTTAAATAAAGATGGGAAAAATTAGTCTTTAAAAGGCATAACTTTGTATGGGTGGTCCTATTTAAAATCTATTTACAGATTTGGGGTCCCTAGAAAATTTAATATTAGTTGATACCTAGCAAAATATATTTATCTTAAAAGAGTGACTACCCCGCGTATAATAAATACAATATAACACTTGTCAACAAAAAGTTGTAGGAAATTAAAGACGATTTAATGGGGGTCCAGTATTAGAATTTGTTGGTAGTAATGTTAAGTCCTACTGTATTGTAGGCGAGAAAGATACGATTAAAAAGATTAAAGGGTCTCACGAATTGTAGTTAATAAAACCGAGGGTCTTACAACCTATAACAATATACCCCAAAAGGGGTGGGCATGCAACTACGCAGCAGTGCGTGGGAGAATAAGAATTCTCCAATAAGAAATTAAAGTTTCCATGTACGTAGCACCAGTCATTGGGAAATGGTAGAAATGTTAAACCTATAAAGACGATTATTAATTGTGGTTAGAAAATAATAATTTTCTTGGACTAAATAAAATAGCTTAGACTTTAATGTATATGGTTACATATTCTCACACATCCACAAACATCTGCTTATATCCACAATGGCGATACCGGTAGTTTTTGTTTAACAAATAGTAGGAAAGATACGTTAGGTGTTAGTGCGGAAGCCCATAGGATCGTTGGATTCAAAAAGAACGGTGCGGGGGATGTATGGTGGTTCCCGTTAGAATAATCGAAAGTGGTTAATCGATCGTATTAGATGTTTAAATAAGCGAAAGTGTAAAGGCCTACATAAACAAAAATTTAATTATCCGACAAAAAGTGCGCGATGGCTACACTTATAAAAAAGTATGGAATGGTGCTTTTAGCGGCCCTAGCAGTAAAAGGGCGACTGACTTTTCCAAGCAACTACAAGAATAGCAGTAGCGCAGAGAAGGGGTATGCATGTATTATACAGTTGCTGCAAAATATGTTAGTTTACGCGTAGCTCGGATGTGTAATTGATCACGACTTAAAGATCCTCGGAGGTTTAAAAATTTCGGCCCATTGTCGTTTGAAAATGTTTGAAATTATCAGAACAGGAGCGGGTGAAGTATAATGGATTATTGACGAGTTTTTCCTACCTTTACGAGGGAATCGGAAATTGACAGACATCGAGCATCTAATTTCTATTTGGACGATATCGAGTACTTACCGGTTCTAGAAATCATTACGTGCGGACCGCTATGCGAAAGTGTAAAAGCCACAGAAGCAAAATTTAATTATCAACGAAAAAGGCGCGATGTGCTATAGAAAGTATAAAAATGGTGCTTTGCATCGGTCCTAACAGTAAAAAGGAGAGTGACTTTTCTAGCAATTACAAGAATAGCAGTAGCGGGCGAAGGGGTATGCATGTATTATACAGCGCATTGTTGCTATAAAATATGTTAGTTTACGAGAAGCTCGAACGTGCACAAATTAAATTTTAATCTATAATTAACCAGGTCGTAAAATGGGAAATTAATGGGTAATTTTAATATGCTAACATATACTTTCGCTTGGTGATTCATTTGGAAAATATTCAAGCCTACATTTCCTAAATATGACGTAGAAGTTATTTAAAATTAAATTGTTGTAAGTATCCTGTAGACAACAAGTTGGTATTTTCTTAGTAATGGTTTAAAGTGTTTTTGGTTATAGTAGCACTGCATCTTCTACAGCACGACTTGCACACAATTTTGTGTGTGTGCTACCACCCTTTGGATTTTTAATATGCACGCGATCCGTATAACATGGAAGACGTTTCCGATGTTTTTACTAACGGCATTCGCAGCCATGGACAAAGCGAACCGGGCGCATACATTGGGCTAAATGTATTGGACGAGCGCGAGGATTATGACGTCATTTAGTTCTCGCGAACCTAACTTCGTTCGGTTCTTCGGAAACCTTCGGTTTGCATTCTATAGGGTACATAAAGCAGGTACGCGAGAGTAAACTTTTAGTTATGTTAGTTCGCTTACAAGTCAAGTCTTATAGTGCGGATTTTGTTTTGTACTAAAATGGTACCTGCAAACGTTTTAAATGCACCCTGCGGTCTCTTTACCAGGAGGGATGCCTCAAACGGCACCAGAACAAATGTCGGGTGAACATCGTCCGGTTGCTTATACATCCGCCCGCAGCAAAGTACTTAAACTGTGGGACTTGCGGTTTCGCTTTTACGAGAATGGAACTTACAGCGACACAAGGAAAACAGCAGGTATGTCATTGCCGTAAACGTTCAGCTCCGCCAGCTGTTAAAGGACCTTGTACGAAACAACCACGAATTATGTGTAAAGTATGCGATTTCGAAATGGAAAACTACATGCCGCACATTTAAGGAGCAACAGACATAAAATGATCAGTTACCGCTACTAGCGACGATGGTGTAGAAATGGTTAGCACTGCGTTTAACAACCGTATGGCTAGCTATCGCATAAAAACGCCAGTGTCGACGATGGAGTGTCCGAGTTTCTTTGAAGCAGAAAGAGCGATTTATTCGATTAATAAATGAAAAAGAATACAACATACAGCAGTAAAAGTCTATTGCGAACTCTACGGCGTTTACACCAAAATGGGGAAGAGAAGTCCGATGTGAAACTTTAACACAAAAAATGTGGTTATAACGTCTTCTAGTAATCTGGAAAATACGTACGAGGTCTTAAGCGAAACCATGGAACAAAATCAGAGGAATTTGAAACATGCGGTCCGGTTGGTCTTTGGAAAAGTGCTCTATTTAGAAATAAATATTAATAAGTATGACCCGATATGACAAGTTCTAGGTTGAAAATAAAAATTGTAAATATGTATTTAGAAATGTGGTTTTAAAAATTTAAACTGTATTAGTAAAAATTGTTTGTAATAAAAAGTTTTAAGAATGGTTTTAGATTTTCTTTATGTATAAGCCGCAGGAAATTTATAATTTAAAGGGTGTGTGTAAAATGGTAAGGGTCGTTCGATTTTAAATCTATTTAAGATTCGGATTGCATAAAATTTAGACTAACAAGATGTGCTACATGTATAAAAATTTATAAGAACGCTCAAAAGTCGCTACAGGTAAGAAATCTTAAAATGGGGGTAGCTCTCTGGGGATGGTGCTATTGAAAATTTAAAAATTTGGGTAGCTTAGAAAATTCTAATATTGATTGATACCAAACAAGGTAGGTTTATCTCGTGGGTGGAAATGTGGAGAAAGATTTATCTCGCAGAGGGTATATGTTAACTTTGCAGGGCGTGGTCCGATTTCAAATCTGTTTCAGATTCATTTGGTAAAATTTAGACTAAAATGTATTGCATGTATAAAAATTTATAAGAACGGTCGGAAATCGCTACAGGTAAGAAATCTTAAAATTAGGGTAGCTCCCTGGGGGGTGATGCAATCTAAAAAATTCCTAGAGATTTGGGTAGCTGAGAAAATTCTAATATTGATTAATACCAAACAAGATAGGTTTATCTCGAAAGATGCAATGGCTAGACGAAGAAAACTATTTGTTAGGTTTGCTTATAGAGCAAATAGCAAAATTAGAAGATCAGGACTTTAAAGGGGTATAACTTTGCAGGGCGTGGTCCGATTTCAAATCTGTTTACAGATTGATTTGCATAAAATTTTAAGCTAAAATGTATCGCATGATAAAAAAATTTATAAGAACGCTCAAAAGTCGCTACAGGTAAGAAATCTTAAAATGGGGTAGCTCCTGGGGATGATGCATCTAAAAATTCCTAGAGATTCGGGTAGCTAAGAAAATTTAATATTAATTGATACCAAACAAGATAGGTTTATCTCGTGGGTGGAAATGTGGAGAAAGATTTATCTCGCGGGTGGAAAGAATGCGGGTGTGATGTAATCAAAATGGTTGGTGTAAAAATTCCACAAGGCGGTCCACAGGGCGGAGCAAGGATAAGATTATCTCCTCATTTGCTCCTTATGGGAATTTACATGTAAATTGGTCCAGATGAGGGAGCAAATGAGGGATTCTGGAGCAAATGAGGTGCTGGTTCTTCACTAAATACTCTACTGATGTTGATAACCGTATACTAATCACACGCATTCCATATATACAATACACCGTAATTATACAGTTACTACCTTGCTTGTATTCAGTATTAGATTTTAATATAAAACCCATCTTCCGCATTAAAAACAAAAGAAACTATTTAAAAGTTTATTTTTATTATAGCTTAAACTACGTAGTCTTTAAACTAATATAGCAGCTTTACTCTACGTGTAACCATGTCGATATTTAAATATTTAAATACCCGTTCTCGGCGCTCGACATACAGATGGGACATCCATGGATCAATGCAAACATCAAAGGAACCATGTAAACGGGAAAAGGTCTTTCTCCGCTTTCCACTAGAACTTCATGAAATGGTCTCATAAGAGCTGTTCTCATTCAAGTGCTTTAATAATGCTGCTAGTGTAAACAGTGCAAAGCAGTTAGATACGACAATACAGAAGCTCAATTAAGCTATAGTTAGGAAATGAACGGATACACAGCAACCAAGCGTGTGTGCTTTAAAGTGTTTAACCGCTAGCTAGCTTTGTTTAGAAACGTCCTTTATTATTCAACTAGTTTGGTACAGGAAAATGTACAGTTGCTGTTTAATATTTTGATAATGAGGAACTGTAGTAAGAGCCTCACAGACTTTCGACTTATATTTTACTGCATTTGCAATCTATCAATTGTAAAACGAAAAGTATTTCTATCGCATACCGCAAAACAATTTTTTTAAACGTGAACAAAGCAGCAAGATAGATAGAAAAGCAACAAGAGTTAGTTTTGTTTAAAGAAGCAGTAGAAAAATAATTTAAAATGAGTAGCAGCCTATTTATACTGAAGCTGCTGTAACCTTAGAAAAATAATGAATTACCTTTTTGTTCTTAAGTGCAGTTGAGTGATTGCGTAATTTAATATATGTACTATCCTTATCAACCTACATGTCCTAGAGCATTTAAAAATTAAGCAAATACTTTATACAACCGCTTTGTTGTAGCTACTAAAAAGTCAAACGACAGCAGTAGCCAAAATGTTGGAAAATAGCACACTGTTGATATTTTGCAATACATTTTATGACTGTGAATGAATCTCTCTCAGGTTCGTCTGGTTACGTTAATGTTAACCAACTAATTATACATTTTAGCTACCTTATAAATAGATCAACAAATAGTATAATTTAAAAAAGGCAACACTAACACACTACACCTGCTTAAAATCGAGGAGTAGCCCATCGAGCAGTGTACCGTTAGCAGTCACCGGGTTTTACTTTCAACTGTCACGGCAAATATATGATTCCTGCGAAACACCTCATGTTTGTAGAGCTGTTCTTGACTCAGGGTCAAAAACAAAAGTCCAAATTAAATTAAAACTTTAAATCTCTTAAACTTATTTTGGTAAAAAAAAACATTTTTTTCCCTTTCAATTGGTTTTAATCCCAATTTCCCCCCCCCCCCCCCCCCCCCCCCCCCCCCCCCCAAAAAAAAAAAAAAAAAAAAAAAAAAAAAAAAAAAAAAAAAAAAAAAACCAATCCAAAATTAAAAGTTTTGGGTTGAAAATTAAAAATAAGGCCCTTTATGGGAAAACGGTGGATTAATTTTACAAATGCAATCTTCCCAAAGGGGTCGGAACAATTTAAAAACCCCGGATTAGGGGATTCAAAAATTCAAAAACGCCGTTTGTCAAACGCGATTTAGCGCAAACCAAAATAAAATATTATACGTTCAATTTTGGCAAACAATTTGGGTTGAAAGGTCGTTGAAGTAACTTTCCAACCAAATTATTTTTAACCTGGGGTCCAAAAAATCAACTACCGTGGTTGTTTTTGATGGGCTTTCCCTCCGAACAGGTGAGTTAAATATTACAAACTGGGCCTACTACAAAGCTCTTTTAATTTACAATTTTAAGACCCCTTTGAAGGGGATTTTCAAAATTAGCAAAACTTGTCCACCCAGTAAAGGCAACCCAAAAATCGTTTGGCAAATAACACCCTTGAACCCATAGCCAGTTCGTTGAATACCTAACATACCCCACCTGGGGTTACTATTTAGCCTCGTTGTTTGAATTTCTAGGCGAAAGAATAAACAGAAATATCCAATTTTCGCAGGCTTTGAACAATTTTTAATGGACATATGTTTCAGTGGTTCATGTTTGGTTACCTACCGCCAGTAAGTAAAGAAATACCAACCTCGGTTTCAAATTGTCCTTTCGTGTGGAAAAATTTTGGCGAAACAATATTAAACTTTGTTTTGGAAAAGGCGAAATATTTTCCTTCGACTTTTGGGACTGGAAAAGGATTTTGCAACTAATTAAGGCTCCTTCAAATAAATTTTCAAGGAATATACTATCCGACATATTTGATATTTGTTAGGCCTCAAAACCCTTGCATTGTAACGGCAAAATATTGTTGCAAAACTATGGCTTGAGAAGCTATCTTGGGATGAATTGATCCCTTTGTATCTATACTAAGTGGCACGAGCTCAGAAGCCAATTGCTCATTTTAGATGAATTTGTCATTCCGCGATACGTTTGTCTAAATAAACCAATAAGGAAGAATACACGGTTTTGCTGATGCATCCCAAGAAGTGTATGGTGTTTGCGTCTACGTAGTAGCCTTATGCCAACCTGTTAAAAGTGTTGCTCCTAAAAAATCCTATTAGGTTAGAGTTATGCGCGGCTCTAATGCTAGCCCAGGGAAAAGGTAAAAGCACAACCATATCCATTGACACTTACAAATTGTGGTCGGATTCTCTGTAATGTTACATTGGTTGAATACTAGCCCTAGGCTCTTACAGATTTTTGTTGCTAATCGGGTGTTTTCTATTCAATCGCTCACTGACATTTCTGCTTGGAAACACGTTAGATGCAAAGACAACCCTGCTGATATTTTATCCAGGAAAGAGTCGCCTAAATGCCTCATGGCTGCAACAGTCAGAAGACTAATGACCCGAGTCACAAATTGGAATTATAAGTACTCTACCTGAACTAAAGGTCGGAATGAATTCTGTTCTATTTGCACCAAATAATGTAACTTCAAGTTTTATAAAAGGCTATTCTTCTTTAATCAGACTAAAACGTGTCATCGCATATTGTTTACGATTCTCCTTTAATGCTTTCAAAGGGATTCTCAAAACAGGCTAGGCGATGAGTTATCGAGGGCGGAATTAGAATCCTCCATTAAACAGTTAGTCAAATTAGTACAAAAAGAGCACTATTTAGATGAAATAAAATCTTTAAACAAGCTTAAGGTTGTTCCTAAAAATAGCAAAATCCTAAAATTAACTCCTTTTCTAGATAACGAAGGTTTTTTAAGGGTAGGTGGTCGTCTCCAGCATTCTGAATTCTTTGAAGACAAGAAACATCCTTTAGTATTACCCAATCAGTATCATCTAACAAAACTCATTTTTCGACACGTACATGAAGCTTTTTCATGACGGGCCACAATCACTTTTAGCCTCTGTGAGAAACACTTTCTAAATTGTTTAGGAATCTTGCTCGTACAACTGTACGTGAATGCATCGTTTGCTTCCGCACAAACCCACAACCATTAAATCCTATGATGGGCCTAAGTCTAGTGTCAGTCCGGCCCCACCTTTTAGTTGTGGGCGTCGACTATGCAGGTCCTTTTTTATAGGGCAACTTTGGCCGATACCAGAAACTTATAAAGTGTTTTATTGCTCATTTGTGTGTTTTGTAGTTAAGTTGTACATTGAGCTAGTTACGGATCTTACCTCAGAAGCTTTTTTAGCCGCCCGCAGGTTTTTCCCGTCGGCAAACCCACGTGTGCTTATTCTGATAATGGGCGCACCTTTGTAGGTGCCCGGTCCGAATTAAAGAAAATCACTAATTTTTTCTCTAAAATGAATCTGAAATTTACCGTACCTTGGCCTCCGAAGGCATCAACTTGCAGTTTATCCCGCTTATTCCTCACTTTGGGGGACTTTGGGAGGCGGGAGTTAAGTCGACCAAGGCTCACTTAAAGCGAATCATCGGTAATCAATTTTTTACGTTTGAACAGTATGGCACCTTGCTGTCGCGGATCCAGATTATCCTTAACTCAAATCCTGTGACCCTTCCCCCCGGAAGCACTAACACCGGCGCATTTTTTAATTGGTCGAAAACACACTGCAACTGACCAACTTCCGGTAAATCGCTTATCCCACTTTCAACAAGTCTACCAGCGATTTTGGTTACGATGGTCGAAAGAATATATCGGCGAATTACAAGTGCGGGTAAAATGGCGCCATCAAGCCAATAAACTTCAGATTGGTGATCTCGTGTTAATTAAAGACGATCACCTTTCACCACTAAAATGGCAACCGCGTTCTTCACTACTAGACAAGGACAAGATTATCAGAGTAGCAAACCTCCGTACTGTAAACGAGGATATTAAAGGGCATTTTAAAATTTGGTTGAAAGTTTCTTCCTAGGCTTTATAGTTTTGAAAGGCTTGCCTTTAAAAAGGGGTTTGTTTAGATTTTTTGAATTAATGGCAAGGCAAATCTATAATAACTTGGTTTACCTTTAAATTCCAACTAACCGAAAAATTCACCCTAAAACAGTCTAACTAATATCAAGGTTAACCCTTTCTATAAATATAAAAATTTAAAAATTTTTTTGGGTTTATAACGATTTTATTTACCCAAAAATTGTTATCGTAAAGAAATTTATTAGTTAATTAATTTAAATTTTTTAGTTATTCAAATACATTTTGAATAAACGTTCATTTTTATTTCCTTAACTAAGTGAAAAATAAATTTCAAAAATAAAGTTATTTTATAATAAATTGGGTTTAACACGAAAACAAAAATAACTAATTGTAAAAATAAAAATAAAGTCCCAAAGGATAGGAATTTTATTAAAAAATTAAAAGAAAATTATACTTAGACCCTACCATTAGGATAAAAAGGCTAATGGTTAAAGGTGTAGGGTCCTGTTTGTTAAAAAATTAAGAAATTCAGACAAAAAAAAGTTTTGTATGGTTGTTATTTTGTAAAAAAAACCTAGAAAAGTCAAAATTGCTCAGTCTGGGAAAATGTAAACTTTTAGAAACTTCTTTGATTTTTGCTCCACCGAATATAATTGGAGGAACGAGTTTTTTACCTGGAAAATTTAGAATTTTGCCGAACCCTTGTTTCCAAGCAAGGTAGGGATCTTTAACGTGCGTGACAACACTCACACACGGGACCTCCATTTTACCTCTCATCCGAACGAGGGTGTATTTTTGTGAAAATGCTCGCCTAACATTTTCAAGCGGACCGTGTCGGATTCGAACCGGGACCTTGGGCGTAGTAGTCACACACATACCACTACGCCACGGAGCCGCCTTATATGACATACAGCTAACAATCTCAATGGAAAAAACTAGATTCACGATTTTTCCAAAGGAAGAATCCGAAAAAATCTACCAAACTTATACCTGAAAGGACAACCCATACAGAAGACTACACACTTCAAATACCTCGGCACAAACATTGACGAGCATATGAGACGGAAGGAAAATATCACACACATTGCAACTAAAATGCAAAATGACTCAATATTTTGAGAGCCGTAACAAAAACCTGGTGGGGAGCTGATCCGACATGCCTACTGAATATATACAAAGCGATGGTAAGATCACACATAGATTAAGGCACGATATTCATGCTGACATACGTAAAATCAACTATACAGATACTAAAAACATAAATATCAAGTTATGTATCCCCAATTTACCTATATATATATATATATATATATATATATATATATATATATATATATATATATATATCAATTATTAATAACGACCTCCTTTATTCTAATTTTCAAAAATATTGTGGGTTTTAGGTCGGCTGGATTATTTAAGAAAACTCTTTTTATAAACCTGAGCTTTCAGTTTATTTTAATCCTTTTTCAAAGGTACTACAATTACAAAATTGATGAATAAACCGTACATCATATTTTATACTTACTAAGGTGAGGTTATATAATAAAATTGGCAATTAACATAAAAAGTTATTTTTGTTATAAATTTTTTAAAATGTATATAACAACGCCAAATTACAACAAGAGGTAAACATATTATGTATATAAAATATTGATAATAAATAAAAGTCAAAAGTTTGATAGAAATTGTTATTAAAAGGCAACCTTAAAAATGTTTATTATAACTATGTATGTACCTGCGTGTAACACTGTGAGTGTATGTATGAGTCTGTATGTGTGTATGTGTGTGTAGTGTATGTTTCTGTGTGTTTTTTTTTGTTTGTAATATATTTAAGAGAAATTTATCTTATAGATCCATTGATAAATTTGTTGTTGTATGGTTGTTTTTATTTTTGATATTTAGAAGATACGTGTAGATACAATTTAAGTCATTAACATCTGTTCTTTTGTTCATAGTATTCTCTTGTTGGTATATGTGGCACATTTCTAGAAACTCTCTTTTTGATTTTTTGTCTTCCATCTGTAATATAATTGGATTGTTAAAATCTATTTTATGTTTTTTAGTATTTACGTGTACACATAGGGCACAAGCATTGGGTTTTATACGTATATCACTCTTATGTTGGGTTATTCGTTGTTTAAGTGTTTGTTTGCTTTGCCCTACGTAACATTCATTGCAATCCAGACAATTGATCTTATATATGATATTTCTTTTATTTAAAATCGGAGTTTTGTCTTTAATTTTAGAGAAAAGGTAATTTAAGGTTAAAGTATTTTTAGAAGTTATTTTTATGTTAAATTTATTAACGTTAGTTAGTTTTGGTGTAAGGTGTTCAATGTATGGAAGAGATTTGAATGTAACTGTAGTGTCTATTTATTTATTATTATTATTTGTGTTGTTTGTGTATTCCAACAAATTACAATTACATATGGAGCAGAAGCTACATCACTGTTAAAAAGCTGGGCTAAAATAAACAGCAAATTGGCATCAATTAACAATAGAAAGGTATTTCTCCTACAATGTAGAAAAAAGAGTATTTTACCAAGACATATCCCAGAAGCCATCAAGAATTTATACAACCTTTTAGAAAGTGATGGTAAGGTGTTAGCACCAATAATAAAACGTTTCAGTGATCGCCTAAAAATCAAAATTCTAAATTTGGAAATTAAAATAACTCACCATTTAGTTAAAACATCAGAAATGAAGTTAATTACAAATAAAAAGAAATGTGCCACTGTTATTCCTAATTATATATACTTAGAATATGAAAAAAGACAACTATCAGCTTACAACAAGCTATTTCACAAAATTAAAACTAATAATTTAAAAAAAATTGACAACCTTTCAAAATTACACAAACCTCAATTTAACAACATTGACAAATGGTTTGTCAATGTCAGTAGTATTGATATTCCAGATGACATTAAGAGAATTTTATCTTTAGTTCCAAAGTTTAGCATTCCTCCTACTTTCAACAAACACTCGATAAATAACTTATTGGCAGATTTAGAAGATATTATAGTTGATGTACAAGAAGATAAAAAACCTATGCAGAGCCTATATTACAAACATAATTACTAATTATATAAATCAGAATTCTAATCCAAAATCTAGTTTTTTATTGGATTATAATAAAAGCAAACAATTTTTAAAAAACACCAAGGATCTTCTCATCATTAAAGCCGATAAAGGTAATATTACTGTGGCAATGTCAGTTAATGACTATAACGATAAAATGTATGACCTAGTTAACGACATTTCTACTTACAAAAAGATTGATTCAGATCCTACATCCAAATTTCAAAGAAAAACCATAAAATTAATAAAAAACCTAAATGATAACAAATTCATTACAGAAAGTGAATCAAAAATATTAAACAATTATAGTAGTACTGCACCAAAATTATATAGAATTCCAAAAATTCATAAGAATAATACACCATTAAAACCAATTGTAGCCTCTATAAACAACCCAACCGAAAAATTATCAAAATTTATAGCAGAAATTTTAAAAAAATCAACAACTAATAATAATTATAATGTTTCAGATTCTTTTGGTTTTACCAAATTCATAAATAATAATAATTTTCATCTCCCAAACAACTATGTTTTAATAAGCTTGGATGTAGTGTCACTATTTACTAATATTCCAAAACAATTAGTACTAGACAACATCAAAAACATTTGGAATAATATAAAAAACGTATGTAATATTCCAAAACAATTATTTTTAGATATAATAGAATTCATATTTGATAGTAGTTATTTCAGCTTCAAAAATGAATATTATATTCAAACTTTTGGTTGCCCTATGGGATCCAATTTAAGTCCAATAATTGCACAAATTGTAATGGATAGTCTTTTAGATGAAGTAATAAAGAAACTTCCTTTTCAACTACCCTTTATAAAAAAATTTGTTGATGACATAATTACATCTGTACCAGCAAATAAAATTACGGAAACACTTAGTACTTTTAACAGTTATCACGAAAAAATTCAGTTTACCGTAGAAGTAGAAAATAAAAACGCAGTACCATTTTTAGATACGTTAGTTATTAGAAATTCAAATAATATTATTTTATTAGATTGGTATCAAAAACCAACTAACTCTGGTAGGTACTTAAATTATTTCTCATATTACTCTTACAAAATAAAAATAAATTTTATTTTAACGCTAAAAAACAGAATTAAAACAATAAGTCATCATACATTTTATCAAAAAAATTTAAACAAACTTTTTAATATCCTAATAAAAAACAACTATCCTCCACAATTAATAAAACGTCTTTTATAAAACCACAATGCAGAAATTATGGATAATAATACACAAAACAACACAAATAATAATAATAAATAAATAGACACTACAGTTACATTCAAATCTCTTCCATACATTAAACACCTTACACCAAAACTAACTAACGTATTTAATAAATTTAACATAAAAATAACTTCTAAAAATACTTTAACCTTAAATTACTTTTTCTCTAAAATTAAAGACAAAACTCCGATTTTAAATAAAAGAAATATCATATATAAGATCAATTGTCTGGACTGCAATGAATGTTACATAGGGCAAAGCAAACAAACACTTAAACAACGAATAACCCAACATAAGAGTGATATACGTATAAAACCAAATGCTTGTGCCCTATGTGTACACGTAAATACTAAAAACATAAAATAGATTTTAACAATCCAATTATATTACAGATGGAAGACAAAAAATCAAAAAGAGAGTTTCTAGAAATGTGCCACATATACCAACAAAAAAATACTATGAACAAAAGAACAGATGTTAATGACTTAAATTGTATCTACACGTATCTTCTAAATATCAAAAATAAAAACAACCATACAACAACAAATTTATCAATGGATCTATAAGATAAATTTCTCTTAAATATATTACAAACAAAAAAACACACAGAAACACACACTACACACACATACACACATACAGACTCATACATACACTCACAGTGTTACACGCAGGTACATACATAGTTATAATAAACATTTTTTAAGGTTGCCTTTTAATAACAATTTCTATCAAACTTTTGACTTTTATTTATTATCAATATTTTATATACATAATATGTTTACATTTACATATACATTTTAAAAAATTTATAACAAAAATAACTTTTTATGTTAATTGCCAATTTTATTATATAACCTCACCTTAGTAAGTATAAAATATGATTTACTGTTTATTCATCAATTTTGTAATTGTAGTACCTTTGAAAAAGGATTAAAATAAATCCGAAAGCTCAGGTTTATAAAAAAGAGTTTTCTTAAATAATCCAGCCGACCTAAAACCCACAATATTTTTGAAAATTATATATATATATATATATATATATATACATACATATATATATATATATATATTGAATAATAGAATCTAATAGGAATTATTAGAAATTGTTAAGTTAATTGCAACAATGTAATACAAGGATGACCCAGACAGGTTATTAACAGTTCATGAGAACGGATATGCAACTTTGTATCCGAGAGGACAGTGATACTGCAGGTGGCAGGTCACAGACGGTTAACATACCGCAATTACTTAGAAATAAGATTGTTACAATGTAATTAAGTGTAGAATTAAGAGTAAAGCAGACATGAAATTTGCAAGGGGGCAGGATATTATAAAAAGCCCGGGAGCTCAAGACCTGGCAGTCAGTCTTCGAACTCCATACTTTGTTGTTCAAGCTACTCAAGTGAGTCAGCTGAGTACTACAGCTTTTGCATTGTTGTTTACCTAGACTACTTGCCCTATTTCAATTAATTAATTATTTTCGATTTAAAGTTATTTTATACAGTTATTCAAAATTCCATGTTAATTTCTGTTTAAGATAAATAAAATTTGTTAAGAGTTTGGAAACGTTTTTTAAAAACATCGCTACAAAGGCCCGAACCTTAACTCGCATTATTATAGGAGCTTTGAAATCAACTCTAATTAATTGTCTTTTATCAGAGTGTGCAGAAACCGACCTTGAACACAGGTGGACTTTCATGGCAGCCAAAGTAATAACAAAATGGTTTAGTTGGGAAAGCAACGCCCTGGAAAAACAAGCAATTGCCCTTTACCACCAGTACAGCACCACAAAATACTGAGGGAAAAAACTAAATACTACACTTCTGGAGGCTTTAGACATAGTTCTAACGTACAAAAATAAAATCAGATAAGAGAAAAGCAATATTTTTTTTTGCCAACAACATAGAATCATTATATGCAAATTTGGAAATACTGGATAGCAACCTGTCAAAACCCAACAACAACGAAAAAGCATTTTAAGGCTTCCTAAAACCGACTTAAGTGGATTTAAAATCATACACACGGACGGTTCCTTTAATAAAGAAAAATGGCAAGCAGGGGTTGGAATCTTTGGTAAAAACCTAGACATAAAGACATCCATCAAAATCGAAACACCATTAAACATATGTACAACTATTAAATGGACTATAGAAATCATCCAGGAAATTAACGTAAAAGACACTGGTTACGCCATCATTATTGACAACGAAAGTGCCCTAGCTATAATCTCCGGTAGGGGAAACTTCCAAAAGTGGAATGCTACAGCTCTAACCACCAAAACCTTAATCACAGACCTGACCAAAAAAAGCTTTAAAATTGCCTTAGTGTGGATCCCAGGACACACTTAAATAGACGGAAATATAATAGCAGACTTCTTGGCCAAAAAAGATTACCAAAACACCTTTGCCATCAACTTAAAAATAGAACATCGGGATTTTTACCAAACCTGGCAAAGTACCTTCAGACAAAAATGGGTGAATAACTGGAAGAATACTTCAAAAACCAAAGGCAAAAACTATGCAGAAATAATAACAGAGCCAATCAAGAGGTCATGGTTCCTAAAGCTGCCTAACTTAACTCGTAGTGACATAGTCACAATTTGTAGAAAAAGAACTCAACATGGCTGCACTCCTAAACACCTTAAAAAGATAAGCGTTCGACAGACAAAAGAGTGTATCTGCGGCGAAAGAAGTGACTACCCACCACTTACTATTTGCCTGCCCTATGAACATACATAACTGTAACCTTCTACATAATAAACTCGCACAAATTAGCAACCGACCAGTAAACCTGTATGCCATTACCGTCGATCCTACAACCAGAATAATTAAAACAATATCCAAATTTCTAAAACATAGCAATATTAGACTTTAAATTTTCACATTTTGTTCCTTTTGCAAATCATCTCCAAACCAACAATTACCCAAATCCCATTCACTCTTTGGTCTTAACAAATCTGAAAACTAACGGTGTTTATGACATAATAACGCAACCTATAGAGAGGAAAGAAAAATAAAACATACAAGAGAGTCAAACCACCTACTCACTGTTATGGACGAAGGCTAATAAAATAAAAAAAAGTAACCAATAAAACTCTCAAAATAATGTAATATATTATTTCTGGGAGACGCCGCAATGACGCGAAGAAAAAGAAAAGTCGAATTAATATCGTTGATTACTTGGATGAACTGGATGAGAGCAAGATAAAAAAATCCGGTCAGGGTAAATATTTTGGAGGTTAAGCACATTTTTCTGTCGTGTGGTAATCATTTTGTACCATGCTAACTTGTTTCGTTTTTTTTAATGACAATGGTCCAAGGGCAGACGGTCATTACACGAGTAGCAATTGGCAATATTGCTCAATTTAATTTAGAAGATTATTGGATCTTATACTGGGAAGGCCTAGAGCAATATTTTTTAGCTAACGGCATCACTGGGGATAGCAGAAAAGTTGCAGTTTTTGTAGCTGTAACGGGAACTCCAGTTTATATGGTTCTACGAAATCTCTGTGAACCACATCTACCGAAAGAAAAGTTTTATACGCAGTTGAGCGTATTATTACAGAACCATTTTGCCCCATAGGTGTCGGTATTTAGAGAGAGGATTAATTTTTACAATGCAAAGCAGTATAAAAACAAGTCTGTAATTGATTGGTATGTACAGAATAAAAGGTTTTCAATTAATTGTAAATTTGGAATTTGATTAAGCGATGCACTAAAGATAAATTAGTCACGGGCATGTTAGGTGGAAAAGTTATGGAAAGATTATTGTGTAGATAAATCATTAGAAGAAGTTAAGGCATTAATCTTAGCAAAGGAAATAACTGTCACCACTAAAGTAAAACAGGAAGAGTTTTATAGTTTGAGCAACTCCCAGTACTGGAAGCCCATGCAAAAACCAACTTCAAGTATTGTACGTAAAATTAAGCTCTCGCGCCCATGCGTTTTCCAATTACGCCACGGAAAAATTACACATATCTAAATCGTGTACACAACCATATATTAACCTAATTGTCAATTACGAGTGGCATTTTTGTCATTCATATCTGACAGTCAAGTTTTTTAACTTATGTCAGATATAGACAGTAAGCGCCGCTAAAAATTACGACTAATGCCAACTATTAAATATACATTTTGGATAATTATTGCACAGGGGAAGTTGATTAATCCTGGTGAATATAATGAAATAATAACCTAGACTTTTATGCAAAGCCCAAATGATTATTTCAAATGTCAGATATGATTGACGAAAATACCAAATGTAATTGAAAGCTAGGTTAATGTATGGTTGTGTACATTATTTAGATTTGCAAATTTCACAATTATCGTCATCGGTATCGGTGGCGTAATTAGTAAACGCGTGGTACTAGATAGACTAAAATACAGGTTCAGGTCCTGCCAAGACCTTAAATTTTCCATCTTTCGATTACTAGCTAGATTTGAAATGATCATTTGAGATTTGTATAAAAGTCTAAGTTATTATTTCAACTTACTCTTTAATACTTTGGCATTAATCAACTTGCCTTATGCAGTAATTATCTAAAATGTATATTTAATATTTCGCGTCAGTCGTAATTTTGAGCGTTGCTTACTGTCTATACCTGATATAAGTCAAAAACTTGAAGCTGTCAGATGTGATTGACAAAAATGCCAAACGTAATTGAAAGCTAGGTTGACATGTGGTTGTGTACATGATTTAGATTTGTATAATTTTGCAATTATAGTCATTCATCTCGGTGGCGTAATTCGAAACTTCATGGGCCGCGAAAGTCTAAGATACAGGTTCGAATCCTGTCCGGGATTCTATATTTTCACCCTTCAATTACTAGCTCGATTGTAAATGATGATTTGGGCTTTGTATAAAAGTCTAAGTTATTATTTCATCTTATATTAACTAATACTTTAGTATTAGTCAACTTGCCTTGAGCAATAATTATACAAAATGTATGTTTAGTAGTTAACAACAGCCTTAATTTTGAGCGTACGTTGACGTAACATAAAAAAAACAAGAAAAAGAAAGAAAAGAAGTCCGGGCTTAGGCGGCGAGTGGGCGGGGTCTTATACCTATAGCTAAATTTAAAAAAAAGAAACCAGAAATAAATAGAGAAAAAAAAATATATACACACTCATTCACACTCAGATCAAAACATACAACGAAAAAGAAAGAACTTATAATTAAAGAAATATTTACACAACACAGTAAAAAGAAATTATTCAAGAAAAATGGCGAGCTGTAGTTTTTAGGCAACTACACCCTGACAGTAATTAGAAAGAAAAAAAAGAACCAAACGCAACCCTAAAAACCACAGCTCTAGAATTTCGTAAATATACACTTAACCTATTTTTACAAACAATAGCAACAACATTTTCAAATGTGCCAGCAAGTCTTTAAACAATTTTTCATTAATAAGTAGTAAGTTTTTAGTTATTAAAACAAATAGTAAAGCATTAATAAAAAGAAGTAGTAAATACTAAAATAGATCAAGAAATTTCGTACATAAGAATTAAATTTAGAAATGCCATATTTGAATGGTAAAACCCCAGGCGTTCTGGTTCCGAAGTCAGAAGCGCATACAGAGAAAACAAAAAAAAGGAACTCACCCTCGAGTTACTGGCATCGGGGTGGAACCAGTCGCTGGTCTCCGTCAGCGAACAGGCAGGCTTACGTCCAGGCAGAGCGCATTTGACTTCGCATTCCCAGAAGAAGCGACAGCTCAAGGGATTAACGTGTCCCCCGCAGGAAGCTAGAATAATTACGAACAATAAATTAATTTAATGGAGCCGAAAAGTATTGTTTTATACAAACTCTATATACTCACCACGCTAAATAATGCATGCCGAAAATTCGCATCAAGAAAACGAGCGAAGCACAACAACGTGTTTTTTGGTTGCTAATCGAACAGCAAATGCAATGTTACATTTGTTTAGTTAAAGCACGTAAACTTGTCGTCAAGAAAAATAACACAAGAAAACCTTAATTTTATTGAAATAATTTCGTCGAAATCTTTAAAAGGAAAACACACTAGCATTTAATTATTGAAATACTTGTAAAGTCGCCTATCTAATTAAGGCCTAAATTTTACGGGACGAAATTCTTATTTATTTTTCTACTGAGCAGAAAGATTTATCAACTAACCTAAATAGGATATTTATTATTAAATACAATACAATTTTTAAAACACGAAAGGGTTAGTTTTCATTTACGGAATAAATTTTCTTGTTTAACACCAAGGAATTTAAGATAAAAATTATTGTATATAACTAATTAATGATTTACGAAAATAAATGTAACAACTTACTGTCTATATCTGACATAAGTCGAAAAACTTGACACTGTAATATATGATTGAAAAAAATACTAAACGTAATTGAATGTTAGGTTGATAGATGGTTATGTACATGATCTAGATTTGTGTAATAATCCAATTACAGTAACCCGTCTCGGTGACGTAGTTGAAAAGAACCTTAGTAGTTATGAAATAGTTTTAGACTTAAAATGTATAAATATACTCTTCATTTGTAGATTTTAATGCTCGGATGTAAGTAAATTTTTCTAGGATATGTGTGATGAAGAAAGATCTTTGTGGATGTGGCAATTATTATTACTCAAAGGATTGTTTATTAATGAATATTTGATGTTATTACAAGTTTGATGTTGGATTTTCGTTGATTGATTTAATTTGAGCTAGTAAAACAAGAATAGCATCTTGGGGCAATAGTTCATACAAGTTTTACTAATATCCAACATAAAGGGTTCACTTCGAATGGTTTCTAAACTCTACATTCCATAGCATCTTTTATTGACGCCCAACGTCTAGGCACAGGATATAGCTACATATATATATATATATATATATATATTACTCATATTTAGACCAGGGTAGAAAATTAAATAATCACATCAAATAATTTTAATCACCGTGTATAATGAATATTATTAGATAATACGCGTTATTAAAACCGTGAAGCATAAAAATTTATTAGTTTCATTAAACATAAGAGATTTAAATCATGTACAAGACGCTTTATATCAAAAGAAGCAGTATTGGAAAGCTCTGCGTGTAATGTAATTATTCCTAAACAAATGGAAATTACGTGCAAAATTTATCTTAATTAACTCTATTTCAAGTAACCGGTATTGAATCGTTAGTAACAGATAATATCTATAGAAACTTGTAAAACCCAATGAAATGCAAATCCTAGAAGTGTTAGTTAGAAGTAGGATGTTTGAACACACCTGCGTATTTTAAAAGGCAATTTCAGTTTAATTTGTTTAGATAAACATGTCGATTCTAAGGATATTGGAAACGGTCAGATGCTTTAGCACGAAATACAAAACAGGGTTTATTTAAAAGCTCATTCGGCGAAAATTTTGCAGATAATTAATGTTTACAAAGAATCTTGGAGAAACCGGGGCTTAATATTCACGAGAAGGTGCGATACGGGGTTATTAAACCCAGATAGTCCACATGGACTAAAATATAATCGATAATAAAGAATATCAATTTGCACCAATACGAACAGGTTAGAAAAGGAAAGAGAAATGCGTCAAGCAAAGACACATATAGTAAAAGGCGTGATTTAAGCAACGTCACGAGGGTCACAATTGGTTGAAAATAGGATGCAAATATCAGAGGTAGAAACAACAATTTCTGTACAAAATTAATTAGTTTTTCACGGACATGTTTGCGTGCCGTGTGAGAATTTCTGATATTTAAATGGGGCGAGTGAAAATTCGTAAAACCGACGCGCGAGCGACGGACTGGGAACATAGAATGAGAAATTCTTAAGAATTGTCTGTTTTGAGGACAAAAGCGACGTGCCGGCTATTCGCTATATATACCGGTGGTAATATGAATTTCGGCCTCTTAGACTTTTGACTATTCGATGCGTTAAAAGCTCTTACATCCGCGACTTGATTCAAGATGTTAAACAGTGCATTTTAGTTTGATAAAATAATTTAAAATTTTGCTCGTATATTTTAGTGATTCAAAATAGTTTGTTATTTACGTGCTAACATGAATGTACTTCAGTGCACTTAGATACAAGGTAATAAAATTTAGTATCACTGTACCAATTAGCAAAATTTACAACGACAAATGTATACACAAAAGTAGGCAGTTTTGGCGTATATTGGTGAAAGACGCATGAATTTCTCTGCTATTTTTCGGAGGTGTTAATAATTAAATGGTTCAAATACGTGTCTGGATCCACGAAACAAGGGTCAGATATACTCAGATGAGTTCCGGAAAAGCCCAGAAACAACTTTAAATAAATGGTGATGGAGAAAATTTTAAAAGCGTTGAGAATTAGAAGCCGTAAATATAATCCTGTTGGAATGGTGTGATTAACTAAAGGGACGATGTACATTGAAGCTACGAGGACAGTAACCTTCAGGTAAATTATACTATTTTGTTTGACATTTTTGTGTGTGTTGAATAACTTTATAATTGATTTACTTTAAATGGACATTAGTGAAATTGTACTAACCATAAAATTTTAATTTTAAGATGAAATTTGCTTGTTTAAGTAGAAAGGGGTATTTAGTATTGATGTTCTGAATTATGATGAAACTTTGGGTATGTCTTTGAGCTCAATTAGACGAACCTGGTTAATTAACGTAAAGGGGTGGTAGATGCTCCTTTATACTCAGACTCCGGTCTGCTTATATTGTTATATTAATTAGTAGGCATCCAACAAGGACTTTAATTCTGGATGCACGTTAAAGTGATAATAAAATTAATCTTGAAATTCTTTTAAAACTGAATTTTATGCTGAAATTTAATTTGAAAATTTAATGTATTCTGAATATTGATGTAAATAGAGTTAACGTTGATGTTTGTGGTAGGAATGTGTTGTTTAATTTTATGAATGAGGAGGTTTATAAAATTAGGTGAGCAGCTGAAGCGAAACCAGGATCACAGCAGTTTATGACGCCCAATCGGTGGGACTAGAATTTTTTTGTTGAAAGGACCCAGTTCCCGCATTCAAAGGAGTATATCACAGCAATATATATATATATATATATATATATATATATTGTAGTGGTTTTAAAGGGTTAAATTTAAGTATAAACAAGGCAATTTCAAACACCCTGTATAGAGGAAACAACCAGAATTTACGTGCGACATTTATTTCATTTAGTGAATTTAAAGTAACAAGTATTACCATAATTTTACAAGTAGTGATTAAAATTTAGTTAGGTTCGTAAAGTAAATAAATTGTAGAAGCCAATGCAAATTATTAATTAATTTAATCGAGTTTAGTTAAAAGGGTTATTACGTCTAATACACAAAAGAGCTTGAAAAATCGATAATACCAAGGTGAAACGCCTTGTTAACAAACGAACAGCCGTTGAATATAAAACACCTTGAAACGTAAACTCCTAAAAATGTTGTTTTAAAACGTTTGTTAATTGAACACTTGCATGTTTTCGAAATGTCATGTTCCCCTTATTTGTGTAGATAAAAGACAGAATTCGAGGTATGTCGGGTAAACGGTCGGACGGTTCGCATAAATGCTAACTAAAAGTTTCCTTAAAGCGCAGAAGGAATGGACAATCAATGATATGCTTCGGAAGGAGACAGGCATAATAGCAGTTCATTTCGAAACGCACGTATTCAGTCCACATGGGTTAGATAGAACGCGGATAGCAATATCGATTTTCTACCACTCAAACAAGGTTAGAAGGAAACATAGAATATGCATAAGAGATGAATATCGTTAATACAGGCGGGGTTTCAAGACGTCACTGAATATCTTATTGGTCTATATAGTTAGTTGTACAACAGACAAACACGGGAAAATTTGAATGCGGGTTTTTCGGAAAATATCATAACGACGAGTTAAATTTCAAAGATTTCAAAAACGGTTGAACCAAAATTTGAGGAATTATTATTTTAAATGAAGGATTTCGCATGAAGAGTGGCCGAGAGGTGGCCTTTCGAATTGTATAAATACTTTAAGAAAATTAATAGAGCTCTCTTAGTATTTTCATCGCTTCAGACTACGTACATAAATTTACCACGAGCTTGTAGGTATATAAAAATTTTAAGTTAAATAGTACAGTGTTGGCCTCATAATTTGATACGCAGATGGTGTCGACTTTAAATTTTATTGAGGTGCTACATATAATTTTACAAGCTCGTGAAGTGACGTAATGTAACGTAAATTAAATTAAGCAATTATAAAAGAAGTGTAATATATTTGGATTTGCATGTATCGTGTATGAACAGCATAGCAGCACAACTTAGATGGTGTTTATCTACAAATAGCTGGCAGCGGCGAGCAGAGCAGAACCACGAAACCGAGAGTGCAGGAACTTAACGGCTTTGTCAACGGAGTAGGGATCTTCAAGAAATTCCAGGTAACGCTTTAGAATTTGTTGTTTGTATAAACTATGAAAATTATTGTGATGTGTGAGAGTGAACTATGAAGGTATTTTGCATTATTTTGCGTATTGAAAATAATACGTATAACTAACTTTTATTATGGTATTTAAATATAAATCTAAAGGTGTATATAAAGCTTATTAACGTTCCTCAGGAATTGAAATTTTTTATTGTTAAGAGTACATTTTTTTTTTAGTGTTTGCAGTAAGCGTATGCAAAGTAAAAGCATACATTATTCATATAAAAAAAAACTGGGTTATCATGAGTTCACCATATTCCAGAGTGTCCTAATTAAAATTAATTATATTAAAGAAAAAAAATAAGGTATTATTCAGGGTCCATTTACTCCTGTTACATTCAATGTGTTTGATATTTCAAGTTAAAATACTGGACTTTACAAAATTAGAATTTATTGAGCTGTAACTTGAGCACTGAAATGTAGATAATCTTGAATTTTATTTGTAAATAGTGGTAAATAAATAGTGTCTGATTGTTGTATTATTTTGTGGTTTTATTGAGAGTGTGCGTGAACGATAAAGAGTATGATAGTGAATCTAGGTATCCAAGAGGAGGCCCAACTGAGCTAGCCAAGGAGCTGTTGAAGCAATAAAGCGAGAAAGCAGAAATCTGGGTAAGAAATTATTAATTTTTGAAAATTTTTCTATTGTGTGCAATTTTCGATTTTTAGAAAATTAATAAATTTTCGAATGTATTTTTGTTACTGAGGCTCGATTTAAAGGTAACACAGAAATATATATATATATATATATATATATATATATATATATATTGCTATGACAAGGTCTCGCTTTAGGACGTTGCTAAAAGAATGCTGTGATACAGAAACAGCAATTTGTAAAATTTGAAATTGTTCACTTACCTTCCTTTCTGACTTTACCTGGCTAGCTCAACGGAACTGACCGAGTTTTTCAAAATGAAATCAAACACAACAACATCACAAAATATTTATACAGTATTAAATATTTTCTCTCATACAAAAACACAACATTGCTTCTTTCAAACAACAATAATTTCTAAGAAAGATATAAAAAAACTATGTTCCTTACCTTATTTTAAGTTTACAAAATTAAACTATTCTTTTGAGAATGGTTTACCTGGATATAATTATTTCCACGCTTGAAAGATTTGTTTTGGCCAGAAAAAATCCTTGACAGATGATCTATTAAAAGGTCAGAGTATTTCGAACTCTGATCACAAATTCTCCTGGTAAAACCCTTTTTCACAAAAATTTATATGATTAACACATTATTATTATTATACCTTACATTAATTATAAATCAGTTAAAAATAAATTTAAAAGTGATACTTGCAGAATCCACAAAAATGTTCCTGGTAATAGATAAAAAATCTTATTTTACATCGACGTCAAGTCAGCTCACAAGTTTTTCTATATTAACAAAAAATGTTCATTTAAAACAGTAGTTACCAAAGTACATTATACTTAACTCTTCCTTTCAATTATTTAATAGAAATTTTTAAATAATGTAATCATGAAGAATTTTCCCTCTTGTAATTAATAATTCTTATTTTTTTGTTACGTTTAAAAAACATCACTTCTTTATTCATCACAATCGCGCCACTATTAAACTACAATGTTTACTACATATTTCAATTACTATCTTCGCATAGCAACAGCTCGCTCTTTTTAATTAAAATAACATTTCGTGCTCTAATGAATAAAATCGAATGCCTAATCCAACTTGATAAACGCTTCCCTTATATACAAATTTATCTGTTTCCAGAAGCTTACTAGAAATATGTGGAACATAATGATGTAAGGTATCTCAGAAAACCTAACTAGCGTCTAAAATCGTCGAGTTTTGACCTAATTATCGGGTTCCGTGACGCGGGCTTTTGTCCTTGTCTCACATATACTATTATTGTGGCGTATCTCTTCTCTCCAACAGTGAATGCGAAATCATAAATAATTTCTGTCAGTTATTTCCTGGATTTTGCAGGTTTTTCTGTGTTTCGGCCGCTTCTAAGAATAGAATGTTTATTCATTACTGATATTTACGTCGTTCTGAAATACCGATGATTCGTCCTTTTATATTCCAAAAAATTCTATGTTTAGAAAAAATTGCTATAGTGCACGTGGTAATTAATTCAAACTTTATTTGCTTTTTAATGCAAAAGGGGTTTTATATACACGTTGATTGTAGTTTCCTAAACTAAGACCGTAAAGTTCGTTCTATTTACAGCAAACCAAATTCACTTTTATCTAAAATGTATTGGTAAGTAATCGGTAAAATAAATAGCTTTTTATTTATCTTTAAAACGATCGATTTACGTTAGCATTTAAATTTTTTTTACGGTATCTTACTATTAATTATTTTTACATACACAACTTACGTTACTTGCTATTTATTTACAATGTGCTTATATCATACAGGTCGATTATTTATACACTCGCAATCTACGTTTTTGCATGACACTTTGTTACGTTCACCTTCCGTCGGTGTACGAAACCGTACGCCCTTTATTTCATTACTCGTTCACATAGATTTTGCTTCCAATACTTAGACACTATCCTGTATATTAGACTTTCTTACAATAAATACGTTATACTACAATTTCATTTAAATCTATTAACTGCGAAATGAAAAGTTTTTCTATAATTTAAATAGTCGGTACCTTGTTTGAGGTATCCGTTGGCTTAATACATATCACTATAGTGTATAATTACTTCTTATAATACCCAATCCTAAAGACACGTTGAAATAATAGATCGTACTTATTTGATAAAGCTTGTTTCGAGTTTCTAATCACACCTGCATGTTGGATAACGCTAGGTTTGGATTTAATTCTTGCGAAAAACAATTTCAATTTGATTCTGCAGCTCGTGCTTTTGAAATATTTTCTGGGTTGCTCGTTTTAGTACTACAAGAGCGATGCACATTTGTTGTCGACATGAAGTGGATATCTAGGATGCATTGGTAAGTTCTTCCGCGCTTATCAACAGTAATAAAATTCAGTTTTAGCTCTTTAACGGAGGCCTAATGGTTATCCTACGTGAGGCCAGATCGCATTTTATAAATGGCCCGACAAATCTTTGACGTTGATTATTGCACGGGAATATAGACCACCGTTACAATCACTATAGCAGGATGGATGTTTCCGACCACCGTGGCATTAATGTATTGATCCACCTCCAATAACATACAAGATTTATATCCCGACCCATAGAGTTATGTGACTTGGCTTCCTTTTTTGTACATACCAAGTGATAAACCCAACTTGCATTGACGTACGAATGAAGCACTTTTTTTGTTTAATAAAGACCCACTCTGGAATTAGCTGTGCTAGTGTTCCTTGTTATGCTAAAATTTTCTTTTTTACTGTTATATTTTTTAAATTTAATGTTTTTTTTTTTGTTACTTAACGCACTTGCTTATATGATAGTTTTAATATTATTATTTTTTTGACTAGATGTATTACCTGTTAGCGAAATGCGCACTTCGTAGAACCATTATTTAAGTTGTTCATAGAGGAAATATTTTTTAAAATAGTAACTTCATTTACTATTTTTTTCTACTTGTATTAGATAGAAATTTTTATTGCTTCTGTAAATAGAAAAATCGATCACGATAAATTTTTCTTGTATATGTGAATCCCCTCCACTCTCCGCGTTTGTAGTTAGTCTCGTCCTTCTAATTTCCCTTTAGGTTTGCTTCGTTGTGCCTTAACCTTAGGAATTATGACGCCCCCTTCCGTTTACGTCTAGGTACGTAGCAAAAAAAAAATTGCTTTATTTATGACCCCAAAGCAATGAGAAACACTGGTAACGGGGCCTAATAAATACAAATAAAAGAACTAGTGATGAAGGCACAATCATTCAGTTAACTGTGTTACACTGCTAAAATAAGTACATGAGGACAATTTCTTATTTTTAAGTAATCAATTATGTTAATATACCTCTACATGACATTTAAAGCTTATCAAATATAATTCCAAACCAGTAATGTGTACTGAATATTTAAATTTAAATTGTAAGATAAAGGTTATTTTAGTAACTGATTCCTGATGCATACTTGACTTTTAACATATAACATTTAACACTCGTAAAGTGTATCACATCACGGATCTTTATAATCAGAGATATAGCGCTTTAAAAGTTTGGTAAATATTCGTTTTTTAAACAATTTCAAAAATGCAGGCGTCTCATTGTATACCAACACACTGCAATAAATGGGTGATGTTTGACTTTTTGTAGTCTTTAATAGGTTTGTTCTAAATCTATTTGATATTCTAGTACTGTAGTTATGTATTTTGTCTCCTGTTATTAAGGCACAATTAGATTTTAAGTGTTTGTTTGAGATATTGTGTATTAGTTTTATCTGTTCTAACATACGCAATTTAAAAATAGGATTCAAATGACAAATTGCATAGACAAGTTCGGTAGGAGTGTAATATTTAATCCCGAATAACACTTTGATGACTTTATTTTGCATTCGTTGCAGTGGATTAATTATATATTTTGAACAGTTTCCCCAGCATGTTATTAGATATCTGAAGAATGGTACTATAAAACTATTATAAATTAATCTCTTGGTTGCAATATTAAAACAAACTGATATCTTTTATTGCTCCCGTCATAGAGGCAATCTTTTTAATTATTGTCTCAACATGAGACTTCCAAGTTAGCTGGCTATCTATAATTAGGCCAAGATACTTATACGATTCTACTCTTTGAATATGTACATTATTTAACGAAACTGAAATATAACCTTCTGGTTTATTCTTTTGTTTTATCAGCATATACACCGTTTTATTTAAGTTAATACAAAGTTTATTATGGACTAGCCAGCTAGAGTATATTTTTAAATCTTCATTTATTAGATTTTGCAGCTGAGACAGATCATACCCCGAATAGAAAATCGCAGTGTCATCTGCATACATAAAATATCTGCCCCTTAGTTCCAGAAATTGTAAACTGTGTACGTAAATCAGATACAGTAATGGGCCAAGAATAGAGCCCTGTGGCACACCTATACTAATGTTAGAAGTTATACTTTTGTGCCCTTCGTATACTGTAAAGTGATGCCTATTTATTAGATATGACTTTATTAAATCAAATGCAACACCTCTTATTCCCATTTTATACAATTTTTCAATTAAGATAGGAATGTTTACAGTATCAAAAGCCTTTTGTAAGTCAATAAATACCAGAATTGTGTATTTATTTTTATTTTGTTCTTTTATTATTAGTTCAATTAAGTCAGTAGTTGCCCCAAGTGTACTACTTCCAGGCAAAAAACCATACTGATAGTTGTCAAAATTATAAGAAGTAGCAATGAATTTCATAAGCCTTTCTTTTATTGCTGACTCTATGATTTTTGAGAATATACTTGATAGTGAAATTGGTCTATAGTTACCCATCTCATGCCGACTACCTGCTTTGTATACAGGTATTATTTTAGCAATCTTTAGTTCCCCTGGAAAGATACCATTGCAAAAGGAGTTGTTAATTAACTTAGCAAGGTTTATTAATAATGCATCACTACAGATTCTAAGCAAATCTTGTTTCGAAATATTATCTACACCTGGAGCAGCATTATTTTTAAATGTTTTATAATATCTAGAACTTCCACTGTTGTTACTGGATATAAGAAAATTGATTTACCCATAACTGTTCCCTAAATTCTATATTGGTGGTTGTGTTGTTTTTGAGACAATATCAGACCCAATCCTATTAAAGTAAGAATTGAATTCATTTGCAATGTCCTGAGCAGATTTTATAATCCTGTCTCCTGTGTTTATATATTCAATATTTATGTTAGGTTTAGGGAAGTTGCAATTATTTATGATTTTATTAATAATCTGCCAGTTTTTACAAGGATTGTGGTTTGTTTTCCGAAACTCTTGTTCTGCCCATTGTTTCCTTAATTTACGCCCTAAAATATTTAACTCATTTTTTAGTTGTTTAAACTTAGCTACTGCCTCCTCAGAGAATAGTGATTTCATTCTTCTATAAGCCTTATCTCGTTCTTTCATTTTTCGAATGTATAAGGAAGAGATCCAAGTATTGCCTTGTCCTATTTTTATTTGTTTGAATTTTATGCAACTGGCTTTTGTTGTATCTATTAAATGAGTTAAATCTGTGAAAGTACTTATCTGTTTATCATTAGTAAATAGCTCAAATCGGAGACGTTCCTTCCAAATTTCATACTCAATGTTAGATTTTATAATAATAGTTTTATTCCTAGTTTTTACGGGATAATTAATTACAACATTCATAATTTTATGGTCTGAAATACAATGATCTTCAAGATGAATACGACTATTTAAATCATGGTTAACAACAACATGGTCTATTATACTGCTTTTAAAACATCCCACTCTAGTGGGACACTTTAAGTCATTAATTATCTTAAAGGCATTCATCTGAACCACATTGAGATATTCTTCAGATTCTACATCCTTCTCTAAAATATCAATGTTCATGTCACCGATCACTATACATTTTTGTTTTTGTTTGGATAACAATGCATTAAAGAGTTCTAAAAAATTTTGAAACCCACTAGAAGGTGGTCTGTAAATCACTATTATGTGGATGTGTGTTTGAACTAAGTTAATGTGTAATACTTCACAATTATACAAGGACGAGGAGTCAATTATGTTGAAATGAATACCTTCTTTAATGTACAGAGCGACACCCCCACCTCCAGAGTCTCTGCATGCAAAACTAGAATGATACCCTGGTATATTGTAGTATTGTGTTTCACTAGAATACAACCAAGTTTCTTTAATGAATAAAGGTACGCTTGTATTTTACAGGGTGTAACCATGAACTTACATAAATTTTTATTTTTCCGGTTTATATTATATTTTGGTGGGATTTATTTTTAGAATTTGGGATTCAATGACCTCTCGTGACCCCTTATCACATCAATATGTATAGTCGTAATAAGGTTATACTACAGAATTTACAAAGCCAAGTTAAATACAGTAATCTCAAAAATCGTCCATACATTCAAAAATAATCCCTTTTTATACAAAAGAATACAGAACAGTTAACAGCACAATTTTCAAACATAAAATTATTGCTGTCAAGGACCTTTTATTACCTCGAAGGAAGAGTAAAATTGATCAATGATGCTCCACAGAGCATCTATTAAAGGTCAAAATGTTTCGAACTCTGACCTCAAAACCTTCTGGTAAATATCGCTACAAAAAATATTATATGATTAAAATTTATTCTAGCTTACAAATGACCAAACACTCAAATATTTTGGTCAGTTAGAAACAAAGGAATTTATAATTTCATTAATTAACTCAGCGTATTCTTTTGCACCAGAATTATCTATGTCAAAGATTGTTAAATCCTTGCAATGTTTGAAAAATATAACGTTCCATATTTATGCATATTTATCCTTATTCAAAGTTACATCTTAAATGTTAAATATTGTATGCATGCCGCATACTTAGTAAATAACTTTTCTCAAAGTAACATGTTTGGCGTTTTAAAGTGAATCGCATATTTATAAATGAATCGTTCTAATCAAGTTCGAGCTTTAATATTAAAATTATAACTGCGTCACTTTTTTCCAAACTATTCCAGATCTAACTCAAACTTTACTCACTTACGTGATGCATTATTTCCGCGAATTCCACGTTTCTAATTATCTAATTATCGTCAACTACGATTTGTTTTATGGTAAAACGCTCTGTTTATCCTTGTCCAATGCACAAAGTTATCCGTACTATCTCCTTCTTTCGCATTATCATTCGTAAAGCAATTAAAACTATATACCTCGCGTTATCTCATCTCTGTTGCATTTTACGACTATTTAATGAGCCGCACAAGTTCTTTGAATAAATGTTTATTTATTAATGAAAACAATTGGGTTCTAAACATTGCTACTAAAATCGCGAATCTTCCAAAAAAACTCTTTAATGAAAAATGGATTTATGTTATACACACAGGAGAGTCAATTTAGCTAATTAAAGCTTCCGGATTCTGTATGGTTTTGCAAAATGCAAAAAAAATTGCATCTTGTTAATTGTAACAAAAGATTGGTTTGTAGCGCAATTAAAACGTATTCTAGCGAATTCTTATAAAAATTAAGGCATTATGCTCTACAAGATTGAATGTAATTATATTTTAAGTGAGAGACACCATTCTATGCTATTTATGGCGAATGAAGTGAATATATCTTAATAGCAATAAAATATATCGCTTTGTACATGCAATTAGATTCGCTATTACGGAGACTAAAGCGTGTTCTAATGTATCTTTATGTACAGAAAATTGATTACTTTATATCTTAAAAATAAGAACTAATTTTTAATAAGTAGGCTTTTTAAAGCGAAATGAATTTAGTAGCTTTGTGCAAGCGACTTCTTTTTAGTCTGCGCGAAAATACATTTTGCTTTGCATTTACAATACGCTTGTATTATACAGGGTAACGACATTAAATATTTGGAAATTTCAACTCTTTCTGTTTACTTCTATTTGGGTAGATTTTATGTATAGAATTTAGGTTTTCATGACCTCTCGTGACCTCTTTATCACATCAATATATATATATATATATGTGTGTGTGTGTGTGTGTGTGTGTGTGTGTGTGTGTGTGTGTGTGTGTGTGTGTGTGTGTGTGTGTGTGTGTGTGTGTGTGTGTGTGTATGTGTAGTAGAGGTAATGATAATACGTCACGTAGTAAAAGTGCTGGTGCTAGGGTATTTAGTACTGAAATTTATGTAGATGGTCTATAGAGGTGTGTTATTGGAATCGCCGACCGTAAAGCATTGATTGATGAGTACAATATTTGACATTGTTACAATGGTTTTAAAAATGGTAAATCAACAACTAAAAATAATTATGCTTATCACAAGATAGTTTTCTACATTGAAATAAGGCATATATGATTGGAATAGTTTGTTATACATTATATGGATCAATTTGTATGAAAAGGGTTACTTTAAAATCATTTAAACGATTTTGGAGCATGGATTAGTAATTACGTTCTGGAGAAGCTAACTATAAGCCGATCTGTAATGGTAAAGCTTAAAGCAATTTGTTTAAATATTTAATTAACTTCTAAAAAGCTCATATCTGTCGAGTAATTAGTTAAATGACTTTTTCTTGTGTGTAAGTCTTAATCATAAGAATGAAATTCATTTAGAATAACATCATGAAACTTAAAGAATTCTACTCAATAGTTTGTTTATTAAATTTAATAACATTTACTATAAATATGTTAATTAGCTTGCTCGGAACAAAGAATTATTACGCATGTGTGATTTTTTTCGTAGACAGCGTTCGTGCTTTAAAAAAATTTATTAAATACATTTTATAACTTTGTAACGCTTATAGTCAAGACGGTTTAACTAGTATCTCATATTTTGCATGAAAATTTAGTTCTTTGAATGAGAGCATTCTTGTAGCTGTATCGAATATGTAGTTTGAATTAGCATACATTTCCATCGAATTTACATTCAACAAGGTAATATAAGCGTGCTTAATTACATGATGCCAACGCAAGTAAGCGATTCTCATTTCTCTTCATTAATACCGATTTCATACCTAGGATGTGCGATATGCTTCTTCATATTTAACAGCAGTAGATGTAGCGATGTTTGTGTTGTGATATTTACAGCAGTGTGTACGACTATAAAGCAAAATAAACGCTTTGGGCTTAATACATAGTAAACTTTAACAATGAACAGTATTATATAGGAAAATAATTGTTGGTACGATACCGCATACATGACAAAAATTTTGGGAGTTGTGACCCAAAAGTTAAAAGTCTATGGCTTGTATTTTATTTAACGAATTAATTCTTATCATGAAAATTTGTATCTTATTCTGTATTAGAGCAGTACTGATTAGTATAGTAATAAGCCGTAAATTCGAAATTTCTCAAGAAAATTACTCAATAAAGGTAATTCCATTAAAATATACTGTAAATATAACCAGCTAGTTGGTTTGATTCGACTTTTCAAGTTTTCTATTCTGTGTCAAGAGCTTCATTTTTACTACCTTACACAAACTATATCGTTTAGGATTTGTGTAAAATATTCAAGTTGGTGCCTACTTACGCGGTTTTGATACCATTCCTTCCTCTACTACTGATATCAGTTCTGAATGTCGTATGTGGAGTCGATTCCTTCTCTTTATTAAACTCGAATTTCCTGAGTCCGTTTGCATCTCCTTATTTCGGTATCTCATCGATTTGTTATGTTTCATTTTTGATCGTTTTCCATAAGCACATCATTTCAAAAGCATTAACGTTTGTTCTCTCAGTTTCAACAAAAGTCCATGTTTTAAAATCAAGTAATATTATACTCCATACTAGTATTCTTAAAGACTATTCCTTTATATTCAAATTAACGTTGTTGTAAGCAAGGCATACTTGTGGAAGTCGTCTTCTTTGAATTAAGAAATTAATTCCTTTGTATTAATTACTAAACAGACAACTTTTAATTCTTCTTTGAAAGCTCAGTCCTGCATTTTATATAACTTTTACTTTTTACATCCTTGGTATTTCTACATCCTAAATAACAAAGGTCTTCAATTTCTGCAAATCTATGCTATTCTATTTGTAGACTTTACAAGGTCAATTTTATAGTCTTTTTCGCATGCCATTACTTTTATTGATTTTAAGTTTTAGCTTTCCTTTAAATTATATCCATACCAGCTATGACGTTTTCTGGATCCATTACGCCATTGTCTAGGAGCACATTGACAATTGCAAATCCTAGCATCAAAATTTTGCTAGTCTTGTCTGTGTTACAGGTAAGATAGACGTTAAAACAAATTAAATTTTGATTTGCCCTGGAGGGTCGGGGCCCCCGTAACAATAAATGAGAAAAAATAAAAAGGGAAAAAGAAGAACAAAGAATTCAAAATTAATAATTGACAAGTTATAAATTCAAAAACTCAACATTATATTAACACTTGCCCGAAGAGTGTTGTTCTTTCAAAATCTATGGGACGTAAACAGTCTGTAATTGCAAGACTTGTGAGGCCCTTTCTATGTGAAAGACTGTTGTTTCGCATAAAACTACCTGGCTTGAGTTTCCTAAAGTTGATCATAATTAACGAGGTTTCTCAAAGTAAGATATTTTTCCAAATACGACCATCACTGGTGTGGCTGGATATCCTTAAAACTCACTGACTTTAAACTACTGCATCAATAAATTAAATAAAAATCGACCTAAACTTAACCTCTATAAACATAGAACAAGTTTATTGCACATATAAATCCTTTTCTAAAATACATATTATACTGTAAACTGGCCAGGTGTTAGGTAAAATAAAAATTATAGTATCCTAAAAAATTCTTAAGAAACATTAACCCTAAGCTATCAACAAACTACTTCGTCATTCTAAATTTTCCGCTTTCCTATTCGTCAATCCCAAATCACTGACAATCTCATTCATAAAACAAAAAACAGTTCAGTACCAACTTTGCACTACAATATTGTCATTTCCAAAATACTTAAACTTTAATACCCTAAATTTCAATTAATGACTTTTGCATCTCAAATCACAAATAAATCCAGCCGAATAATTATTTTACTTCATTACTGTCTTATTGCCAAAACATACAACTAACATTTAAAAATTCACAATATTGGTTTTAAAACGTTACACAAAGTACTCACTTTTCATTTCCAAAATTTCCAGCCACCATCAGGATTTTTCCAAACCATTTAATAGAGGTCCAAACACAGCAACTCCTTGACTCTAATACATGCCCCACAAAGTTTAAATTTAATGGAGGGTTTCCTACCCGTTTGAATCAAAACAGTTGTTTGACATTAAATCTGCATATACTCCCTTAATCCTCGCGGTGACGTAATTGTACACTTCTTTAACAACCATCCTTTTAACCGTATAAATAGGAACATGTTAAAAAATGTTTTTCAATCCTCAAGTTATTGAATTTATATGAAGTTTAGCTATATAAAAATTAATCAGCTGATTTCACGTTAAACGTATTGTATACCTTAAAGTCGTTCCCAGGACGCAACACAAATTGAAGGCACTCATTCTTCTAAACTTTAAAATTTTCACCTAATGTATTCAAATCAAATATTGAGATATCAAAGTCACCTTCAATTTGTGTCATAAATGTCAAACTTACATTTTTTTATTATTTTGACAACGATCCTAGGTCATAAATTTTAATTTTTAATTTCCCATGTACTTCATATATTGGGGTTTCTTCGTCTTACCCCACAATCTTGTTATTGAGTTTATGACAAAACACACGTAGAAATGCACCTTATGTCATGTAATTTACGTACGTGTAAATTTCCAGTTCTTGATCTGAAACCATATAATTTCACATACTGTATTCTCAAGCTCAGCGTCTGTATAAAACTTTGTAATAATGTGTATTTATGGTTTACTTTATGATAGCTGCCGCAATGTATATTATAATTATGTCATATTGCATGAAATTTATTAAACCAACTTCCTAAAACTCATATTTGAATGCATATTAATGAGCTCACTATTATTTTCATAACGATTTTGAAAACCTTTTTATGACAGGTTTCTGCTCTAAAATTGGTAGCCGTAATTGATTTGTTTACATTTTTGTGGTTTAAAATAATTTTCAACGCGTTATTCAAGTTTTTTATGTATTTAACAGAAAACACAGGCATTTCTGGCGGTTTCAGTTTAATTTTAATAAAAAATACGGATGTATTGCAAGTCTTTTTTATAAACACTATTTTATATGAAATTAAGATTTCATAAGATGCTTCGATAACAAGTTAATTGATTCAAGATTAAATATTAATGCTTTCACTCTAATATGTTCGCTATAATACTACCTAGATTTCTTTAATTGCTTGCTTCATCTATGGATTTAAAAGCAAGATATTCAAAATCAACCTTATCCAGTACCTTTCTTTATATTTGTCTTCTTCTTTTGATATTAGCCTTGTTTTTGCTGGGAATTGCAATTACTCTTCTAACTTTACATTTTTAGATATATCGAAAATCTTATTAGTTCTGACCTTATCAAATACTTTTTGTAAACGCTGCAAATGATATGCAACAATAAAAAAACCTATTTAGAATCCATATACTCTTTAAGCGACAGCTGTCTAAATATTAAAAAAATCTTTCAAGCTGTAACTATGTAAAAAAAATTGCTTTTCGAAACAACTTAGAAGTATTAAGGCAATAGAAAAAAAATGAAAAAATTCGCCAAGGGTATTTATTCACAAATTTAGATAGATTTTCGAATTTTTAATAAGTCCTTGGTCCCATATAAAACACCATAAGATTTGTTGTTTCTCAGTATGAGTCAATTGCTAGGCTAAGTTCAACATTTTGTACCCACCACCATGCAAAATAATTCAGCTGTTTTGAAACCTGGTTTGTAAAGTCGTAAATGGCAGTTTATTCTTTCAAAAGTCCGTGTATACACCTTATTGTTCAAGAAATACCTCAAGGTTTTAACTTGTTTCATACACACGGTGCGTCGGCACTAAATATTTGTTCTGTTAAAAATTTCCCCGGTTGAACTGTCTTTACAAGTAATTTTCTGATTCAGCTTACTTCCATTCATCTTCGTGTAAATCAAGTTGGGAACTCGACAATGCGCAAATTCCGTACGGCTAAAAAATTCGTAAGGCCAACAAAACCCAAAATGACCGACAAAACCTGTAGGACCAACAAAAAGTCGTATGGCTAACAAAATCTGCAGGATCAAAAAGAAAACCTATAGGGCCAACAAGAATCCACATGACCATCAAAAACCTGTAGGGCCAACAGAACTTGGTATGGCGAACAAAATGCTGTAAAACCTACACATACCTACTAGCCTACATGTACCCTCAAGCCAATCAACATCATTAATGTCCAAGTATCCCTGAGCCGACCGCCATCCTCCAGATCAATCTCCACGTAATACGACATCAATCTGAGGCCATCGCCTTTGTCACTGCAAGCAACTAGCTGGAAGCTGGACCTGTGGTTAAGGGTGAGTGATTTTTGTCTAACCCCGATCAGATTTTTTGTTTTCAAGCCCCTTTTTCCACAAACGGCAAAGCTTCGAGCCGTGAAAACCTTCATCGTTACAATCTTCCTAATTTGGAAGGGCAAAGATAACGCTTTTTTTAGTGGGTGGCTGCTTTGGATTTGCGTATTCAGGAAGTACTATAAAATCTTCAAGGCTTGGACGGTAGTTTTATGTAGCAATGGAGTTTGTGCTGATCTAGTCATATGTGGTAAAACCAAAGCTTCCGAAAGAGTTTTTAGAAAGATCCTACGCTTGTTGCTTTTTAGTGATTCAAAACTGGGATATCCTTTGATATAAAGTATAAACGCACTTTGAGTAGCTATATCTAAAATATTAGAAAACACTGCAAATGGCCATTGTTTTGTTTGACGTTTGCAGGTATAATTAGCAACCATTTGGTTTATATGATCCACGCTTCCTTTAGTACTATTGTGAAGTTGAATATTTTCTGGTTTCCTTTTGTTACTGTTCAGATTTATTGTATTATCATGATGCATTGTGCTTAGCAATATAACAGATTCATTTTTCTTTGGTACGTAACTAACAATAGTTATGTTTTGGTTGAATCCAAATAAAGACGATATTTCACTCTCTTTTGAAGCTTTGAAGCACATTGGTATTTCCTTTTTAATGTGACGAAGTGTTCCTACTGCAGTTATACCTTGTTTTAGCAAATTTTGACACTGCTAAAGTAATTGTCACAGGTTAAATTGCGAGAACTGTTCCTGATATTAGAAATAAGGCTAGACACTATTGTTTGCTGAAGACTTCGTTGGGCTTCCTCACCAGGCTGATTTCCACAGTTGAGCACGCTATCAATAGCGTAACAGAAGCGCTTTCACAGAGCTAGAAGAATTTTACACCGAATTTAACCAGTTCAATGAGAATATATTGTAGCGGGCTACTACTACGGTATTTATGTACAGCTGTCGGTACAATATACACTTTCACATAATACAAATTAATGTTTACTCTTGGACTTTCAAAAGCTTAACTATTTATTTTTACACGATATAATTCATATTCGACATTCTGATATAGACTAAACTCTTACATTTATCAGCGGTCTTATATATACCCTGAATTAAAATAGATGATTCATTCTCTGGTATGTGCCAGAAACCTCTCGGTTCCTGGAGAATATACATTGCTTACGGCGCTTGTGTGTTTGACGGATTGCTTAATAGTAGCTCGTAACACTGCCCCTTTTTAAAACCGTTATGTCTCGTAACTATAAATACATTTTGACGCCAATTCGATGACTGATGACGGTATCGGCAGCTATCTACTCTGGTGCATCCACCGCGTCGTTGGAAATAATAGTCAACACTCTTTTCTTGGTCTTCGTAGGCAACCGGTTGATAGAAACAAACAAGGACCTGGACATTGGTTCCCTGGAAAATTACTTCTAGCATATTTCGGACTATCCTCCATTCTAAACGATCCAATCCAAGCCGAGCGTAGACACCGCTAGTCTTGTTACTTCATTTTCCATCATCTGAGCTTCAAGATTCAGCAAAGCCTCCCATAGATGTGCATAACTAAGTCTCTACCATGAAGAATTGTTGGTGACCAGATAGTAAACATTACAATGTTTATCCTAAAGAACCAAAGCTTTTCCTACAGTTGGCTGCTGTTGTACTAATTCATTCACACATTTAAACTTTTTCTTGAATACAACAGCTATTTCTCTTGACATTTCCAAATCTTGAGCTACGCAATGTGCAAGGGAATACTCTTCTGGTGCTCTAAACAGATCTTGATGTTTTTCAACAACAAGGCCATATCTTGCCTTAGCGGAACCAACCCACACGCCGCCATAAAACCCTCAAAATCTACATTTAGCTCACGATTAATATCTTTTCGAACACCATTCTCATTACTCAAGTCTTCCTGGTTGTTGCCAGCGTAAGATGTTAAACGGTCAAAGTGTACCACTTTCGGTTTACCACAGATCCAGTACACTACATCATTAACTTTTTTCAACACTTAGTACGGGCCTTCCCATTGTCTTTGAAATTTTGGCGACAATCCACACTTTCTATGTGGATTGTACAACCACACTAAATCTCCGGGTTGGTAACCACCTTCTTGTGCTCTCGTGTCATATTGTGATTTCATACGATCGCTTGCTGCCTGAATATTCTTTCGGACGTTTTCGTGAATGCTATTCGATCTTTCACGAAGCTTACTAACGTAATCTTCACCTGCGATCTCTTCTCCAGGTTTAAATCCAAACTGAAGATCACATAGTAGCCGCAATTCACGTCCTAATATTACGCAAGCGGGCGAGTATCCTGTACTGTCATGTACCGAAGATCGGTACGCCAGTAGGAATAAATGTAAAATATTGGTCACAGTCCCGTTGATGTTTAAGGACAACTTTGGTTAGGTACTTTCTTAACGTCCTGTTCATTCTTTCAACCATTCCATTCGATTGGAGATGAAGTGGCGTGGTTCTAGTCTTCCTGATTCCAAGATGCTTGCAGACGTTTTGAAACAACGCTAATTCGAAGTTCCGACCTTGATCGGAGTGTAATTCCAACGGAACTCCAAAGCGACAAAACAACTTCCTCACTAGTACATCTGCAACCGTCTCCGCTTCTTGGTTAGGTATAGCATACGCCTCCGGCCATTTGGTAAAATAATCCATTGCAACCAAGATGTATTCATTTCCTTTCTTTGATTCAGGCCAAAATCATGAAGTTGGCCGCGACTTTTCGAATTTTGAAAAAAAATTTGTACCAAATTTAAGCGGTAATTAGGCGCCATTTTGCGCCGTTGAAACAAAATTTTGCGCCCTTCTGTGTAACAAGTTATACGAAAAACAACTATTATTCTAAACGACCTAAAATCGTGAAGTTGGCCGCGACGTTTTCGAATTTTGACAAAATTTTTGTACCAAATTTAAGCGGTAATTAGGCGCCATTTTGCGCCGTTAAAACAAAATTTTGCGACCTTCTGTGTAACAAGTTATTCGAAAAAACTATTTCTCCAAACTAGCCCAAAATCGTGAAGTTGGCCGCGACTTTTTTGAATTTTGAAAAAAATTTTGTACCAAATTTAAGCGGTAATTAGGCGCCATTTTGCGCCGTTGAAACAAAATTTTGCGCCCTTCTGTGTAACAAGTTATACGAAAAACAACTATTTTTCTAAGCGACCTAAAATCGTGAAGTTGGCCGCGACGTTTTCGAATTTTGACAAAATTTTTGTACCAAATTTAAGCGGTAATTAGGCGTCATTTTGCGCCGTTAAAACGAAATTTTGCGACCTTCTGTGTAACAAGTTATTCGAAAAAACCATTTCTCCAAACTAGCCCAAAATCGTAAAGTTGGCCGCGACTTTTTTGAATTTTGAAAAAAATTTTGTACCAAATTTAAGCGGTAATTATGCGCCATTTTGCGCAATTCGTTAATAACGCGCCCGCACTACAGTCAAATCAACCATGTGCAAGTACATCCAGTACTAGTAGTTTATTTTTAACGCATTCTTCGAAAACCGTCACTTTGTTGGCAACTGCAACTATTGCAGTTCGAGATGGGAACGGAAAGATTCAAAAGATAAGAGCATTGTTGGACAATTGCAGTATGGAAAGTTTTATGACGGAAACTTGTCGTCAGCGACTTGGCTTACAAAAATCCAAAGTTGCCATTAAAGTGGAAGGTCTAGGTTTAGCTTCCTCGCGCATTTCAGGAGTTTTATCTTGCAAAATTAGACCTAGGGATAAAACACATGCCCAATTTGATGTAGATGTTTATGTTCTACAAAATATTTATGGTAAATTGCCTGCAGTGCAATTAAACACCTACCATTGGCCGCATACAGCGGATTTGCCGTTGGCTGATCCTGATTTTGATAAGCCAGGCACAATTGATATACTTTTGGGTGCAGATTTTTTTGCACACTCATTGTTAAATAAGACTCGCATGCGAACCGCAGACGAACCAGTCGCAATTCATACCAAATTTGGGTGGATTATTACAGGGAAAATCATTTCTCCTGCAGCAGATAGTACCTCATTATGTGTACTAATAGAACCCCTGGATACTCTAATTCGTCGGTTTTGGGAGCTGGAAAGCATTCCAGATGTCCACAAGGTTTCTTTTGCAGAAGAAGCTTGTGAGCAGCATTTTTTGGCAACACACACTAGAAACGAGCAGGGTCGTTTTATAGTGTCACTTCCGTTTAATGGACCTGAACCCATTTTTTGGGATTCTCGGAAAGTCGCACTTCGTAGGTTTTTGGCATTGGAAAGTTGTCTACAAAAAGACCCTCCACTGTATACAATGTACAGGGAGTTATGCAAGATTATTTACAAAGTGGCCACATGTCACTCATTCCTTCTAGCATGAAGGAATCATCGCATTATTCGACAGAATATTACATTCCGCATCATGCGGTTATTAAACCAGAAAGTAACACAACAAAATTAAGGGTAGTCTTTGACGCTTCGGCAACTACTCCTATTGGTGGGTCTCTTAATGACCATTTGCTTGCCGGTCCTTCCTTACAAAAGGATATCTTGGCTTTACTTTTCATTTTCGCTTACATCCGATTGTCATCACCGCAGACATCAAACAGATGTATCGACAAATCCTGAATTCTCCGGAACACAGGAAATTTCAAAAAATTGTTTGGAGGTTTAATCCTACAGAACCTATTTCAGATTTTGTACTAAATACAGTAACTTATGGTGTCAAATCAGCACCATATTTGGCATTGCGTGTGATCCAAGAATTAGCGCGTCTTGAATCATCAAAATTTCCTTTGGCTGCTAAGGCTTTGGAATTCAATACATATGTTGACGATGTCGTGACCGGGTCACAATCGGTCGAAGAAGCTCAACAATTGATTTTGGAATTAGACAAACTGTGCTTGTTGGGCGGATTTACGTTGCGTAAATGGAACAGTAACGTATATCACGTAATTATAGTAGTACCTGAATCGGCTAGGTATCAACAGACATTTTCATTCGAAGATCAACTAATTTCTCGCAAAAAATTTTGGGCCTTCAGTGGCATCCGTTATCGGACGAATTTTTTTATGTAGTAAATCCGGTGGATCGTATTTGTACTAAAAGACACATGGTTTCAGAAATAGCGCGGATCTTTGATCCCTTGGGCTTGTTGACACCGTTGGTGTTTTTTGCAAAACACCTAATTCAATATTTATGGATTCGGGGCATCGATTGGGATGACGATCCTCCTGTGGATGTCACTGTCCAATGGAAGGATTACCTTGATCAATTATCAGAATTGTCTAAGGTGAAAATTCCTTGGTAGATTTTGTATGATAACTGTCTGGAATTTCAGTTGTATGGCTTTTGCGACGCCTCCGAACAAGGATACGCCGCAGTAGTTTATTTCAGAGTGGTAGACGCAAATGGTAATATCAAAGTTTCTTTGGTATGTGCAAAATCAAGGGTTGCACCTACTCAACGCATTTCTGTGCCTCGGCTAGAATTATCTGCCGCGGTACTTCTATCAGATTTGATCGAGTTTTTGTTCAACATTTACAAGGTTTGACTAAAGTTATCAATTTATGCGTGGTCAGATTCTACAGTGGCTTTATCATGAATTCGATCGCCTTCTTACCATTGGAAAACTTTCATTAGTAATAGAATTTCACACATTCAAGATCGAATTCCTTCTGGGTCTTGGAATCACATCAAGTCTCAAGATAATCCAGCGGATTGCGCCTCTCGGGGTTTACTAGCTACGGATTTAGTAGAGCATCGTTTATGGTGGTCCGGTCCTATTTGGCTTTCTTTGCCACAATCCGATTGGCCTGTGAGTAAATTTTCTGATATACATTCAACATCTATGGATTTGGAAAAGAGAATTATCTCATTGAATATTATCATTTCGGATCATTTTCTTGATCTCTTAATAAACAAATTTTCTGATATAAATAAAGCTTGTCGCATTATATGTTATGTACTTCATTTCATTCGCATTTTGAGAACCCCCGTGGACCTCGTTTCAAACGCATCGCAAATCATTTCAACAACAACAAGTTGCACTTAATTTATTGGTTAAAAGAGTTCAATCAGAATTCTTTTATAAGGACATAGAGAATATTGAAAAAAGGAGAACCATTAGCAAACAGCTTAGAACCCTTAGCTCATTTCTGGACAGACATGGTTTAGTCAGGGTGGGCGGTCGCCTTCGAAATTCAAATTTACCTTATGGGGAAAAATTTCCACTCCTATTACCCCGTACTCATCGTTTAACAGATCTCGTTATTTTGGGCTGTCATAAAAAATATTTACATTCTGGTCTTAGAACAATCCAATTTCTTTTAACGCAAAATTTTTGGATTTTGGCCGCAAAAAAATGTCTAAAGGCATGTATCATTTGTTTTCGTATAAAACCAATTCCTTATTCCCCTCCTATGGGTGACCTACCAGCAACCCGCACCATTTCGGGTAAAGCTTTTCTCCATACTGGGGTTAATTTTGGTGGACCGTTCGCTATTACCATGAGCCGCACTCGTGGTTCAAAGTCATTAAAGGCTTATATTTGTTTGTTCGTTTGTTTTGGAACTAAGGCTCTGCACTTAGAGCTAGTTTCAAATTTGTCCTAATCTGCTTTTATAGCGGCATTGAGGCGTTTCATTGCTCGTCGTGGTAAATGTGCCAAAATTTACTGTGATTGCGGCACAAATTTCACTGGTGCTGCCCGTGAACTGGCAGAACTTATGCAACATGTTGCAACCGCAGAGGGTATTGAATTTATTTTCAATCTCCCGTCGTTCCCTCACTTCGGAGGGTTGTGGGAGGCTGGCATCAAGTCAGTTAAGAGTCATCTCAACAAGGTTATCGGTGTTCAAATTCTCTAGTAATGAGGAATTCAATACCGTAGTAATTCAGATTGAGGCCATACTCAATTCTCATCCTTTGCATTCATTGAGTACAAATCCTCAAGATTTTTCTTATTTGGCACCGTGTCATTTCTTAGGAGTCGAACCAGTTTCAGTGCTTCCTGATCCAAATGTCTTGGACCCGAAACTATCATTTCCGTTGGCAACTCATTCAGAGAATCCAACAATCTTTTTGGCGCCGTTGGCATAGCGAGTACTTACATACTCTCCAGCAGAAAACTAAATGGTTTTCATCTCTTCCCGCTGTTAAGATTGGGACATTGGTCCTAATTAAGGAGGACAATACCCCTCTATTGCATTGGCGACTGGGACGCATTACCCACTTGTATCCTGGTACAGATAATGTCGTCAGAGTGGCGCAGGTTCAAACTGCAAACGGCATTATTAAACGATCCTTGGTCAAATTGTGTGCTCTTCCATTAGAGGACACATAACAAAAGAAAAAAAAAATTTTTTTCTATTCTCAATAATTTTTTTTTGTTGGAATTACGTATTCATTATTATTTAATTTTTTGTGGTATTACGCATTTGTATATACTTAATTACATTGGTTAAAATAAGTTCAATCTTATTTTGGTGGGCGGTATGTTATGCATTTTATAGCATTTTGGTGACATATGATCACTTCATATTATTTTGGTTTGATATTTACATTATCAAAGTACCTTTCCTTGTATCGCCTATCCTATAACAAATATGTACAACCTTGGATATTAAAAAGTTTACGCGCAAGTGCCTTTTTGTGTTCGTGGACAGTCGATGTCGAGCATCAGACAGTGCATTATTAACTTGGCAACGGGAGTGACCGTAACAATCAGTTCGGTGTGCTTTATCATGGCATTTTCAATGGTGAAAACGCTTCAAGGATAGTGAACTTTTCGTTTATGCAATTTACGGCGGTCGTGCAACACGCAGATTACAATCCACTACATTTGTTCATACCAGCGCAACTGGCGACCATTACAGGTTAGTGTATTTTTAATTGATTAACTGTTTTAAAATGCCGTTGATCGATAAAACACATACAGTTGTGATGCAGTAAATATAAAATTGTATTCCACTGCCATTGACATTTCAACAAGATGGAATTCTACCAATTATATGATTAAAGCAGCGATTGGATTATAACCTGCAATTAATGCTCTATGGGACGACAATGTCGAATTAAGTAATTTAAAAATTTCTTATTATGACGAATTTACTAGAGGAAGTGTATAAAATTTTAAGGGACTTTAAAACCTTATCCACAGTTCTAGAAGCTGAAAATTACACAACGTTTCCAATGGTTGTTGTTGAATTTAATATGTTATTAGACAAATTGGAAGCAGAAATAATAACACTGGACAACTAAGAACTAGCTCCAAGATCAATAAACAGTTGTTGCTAGCCTATTAAAGTGGACGAGATAAGTTATTAAAACATTACAGAGAAAGTCAAGTGGGTGTACTGTGTTGTATTAATACTTGATTTTCGCCACAAAATTGAAATTTTTGGATTAACAGCATAGGGAAGAGAATTGTGAAATAGTTTACTTGAAAAATTTGAAAGCATTGTTAACACAACATATTGTTTTTCCTAAATTTGACAATGAATACGAAGTGATCTCAATCGACGGTTTTAGTCACCAAATAAAACAAGGGAAGAAAATAGAAACACTGATGATTCCCTGGACATTGATATATCAAATTTTTATGAAAATATTGAAGGAGAATTTTCTAACTAGAAAGAAGAAAAATACCCCTAAAATCATAGTGAAAAATTAGTATGCTCACAAAATAGGACTTTGGAAACTATAATACTAATACCGGTATCGAGTATATTAATAGTGTCACAACAAAATTTTTTCAATTCATACCTTAAAATAGCTTACACTCGATATCGACATACTAGGATAAAATAAAATATAAGCCACTGTCAAAAGTTACGAGCAAAATGCTATAGCGTCTATTAAGCGTTTGGGCACCTTCAACTTCCCGGCCCACCGCGATGCGGGGTCAACGGGGGTGTAGTTTACGCTGAGCATTCAAAACTAGCGTAAAATTAAATGTTAATTACACCAAAGCCCTTATATTAAAAGCAACCGAAACCTATATTTTTGTATTTCAATCCGACGATGTTACGATTTTACAAAAATATTAGTAATAAATTAAGTTCGTCTATTTTTACAAGAAATTCTGTTTTTGCCGGTGCAGCTAAAATTATTATGTTTATAAGTTAAAACTCGCACTTATATAAATACACTTACTTGCGCATTTCTAGCAAATGATTAACTATTTATTTTATAGGGATAAATAATTGTATATGCAAATGTATAGCGTTTATAAAAATAGAATATGTGTACAACTCAACTGCCTCAAAACAGACAGACTATAGAAGTTTAACAGAAGTTATTTAAAAACTATAAAAGTTAATATCGGGTGTACCATATTGAATTTATCAGTTGCTCAGTGATTGGAATACTCTTAGATTTTTTTGCACTATTAAATACCTAAATTCAAAAATTAATAAGGCGATTTGAATACCAAAAGTCTTGTCAAGACTTTTGTCAAGACAAAACCCACCTCAACTCTTGTCATGACAAGGCCAAGACAAGACCAAGATATTCAAAACCAACTCAAGACCAAGACAAAACTGTAGCATGCCTCGTCTTGTGGCAACTCTAACCATGAGCACTGACGTACATCAAGATCAGCTCGATAAAAAATATGTACTGATATAAAAACATGTATTAATCGTTTATTAAATCTCATTATTGAACAAAATGAAAAAAATGATAGTAAGCATGCTTATAGTGTGTACATAAGGAAACATTGTTTGAAGTTCTCAAAAAATTTCAGTTCAATATACGGAACTAATTCGAATCCAGTTTTGCTTTAGGTCCATTTCAAAGAATAAATTCAATAAGCCTGAAGTGTATGGGTTTTGTTTAGTAAAAAAAATATTTGTACATTACATGATAAAGGACAAAATATTTGATAGTCGGTTTTAAATCAGTGACAAAATTTTAGATCTTTAAGTTATAAACATAACTAACAGTGATTCAAATATAAAAGCCAGATTTGTATTCCTTACAAATGTAAGTTTTTCTTAAAATAAAATCATTACCTCAAAATTTACTTACCGAGATATTTTTCAATGTACAAATATAACTAATACAAATTGCCTTCAACAAGTATAGCAAGATATTTAGAAATCAAATTTACAACATGAGGAGAGAAAAGTTATCAAGTACCATATGGTTGCTATCTAAAACAAATACTAAAAGTTAACTACATACAATAAGATTTTTATGATAGCTCTGCCTCTAGAACAATTTAAATAAATGTGTATTATGAATGTTTATACTACCCTTGAAAACAAATGTCCAACCAAAGAAAATTTCTAGTAATAATGAGACGTTATGCAGAGGTTTTTAGTTCCGCAAACAAACAAAGTAACATATTTTACATACCCGTCTAGTGAAGAAACCCTTTTTTAAAGAAACGGGAAACAGGTAAAATCAACGTGTTACATGAACATCTAGGTTTCGGAATGAGCTAAATAAGAATAAAGCAAGATCTTAATCCTACCCATAATTTTCAGCGCGGAAACACATGATTTCTCCTCACCAAATAACAACTGCAGGATTCTTAATTAGATAAACTCATTCATAAATTATACAAAAACTTAAGCAAAATAAAACAATAATAATATTACTTCTAAAGGTATTAATCCTTAAGTTTTGTAAAACGTTAATGATATTAAACCATGATATCGTTTTGCTAAAGATGTGGGTGTTTAAATGCGCTGTAAAAAAATTATTAAATGAAATATTGTATTTATTTTATACGAACGATTGGTTAGAACGGAAAAATAGATTTTCTGTAGGATATTAATCCTAGATGCTATAAAATTACTAAAGCAATTTGCGAGTTGTGCTTTAAGGTTACGAAGAGCATGTTAACTTCTCTGATATTTGAACACAACTGACTTCGTTACATCTTGTTGGTTCATCCAACGATAAGGAACGTAGGTTGAAGCAAGATTTTAGAAGTCGCAAGAAATATTACTCATAATATTAGAGCGTTGTATATTGTATATTATCAAACCACACGTATTTATTTTATAAGAAAACCTTAACGCTAATAGAGTATGCGGATAGACCGTAATATTGTATAACAGAGTTGGAGTTTTTGAAAATCTTACAGTATTTTATTACTACTACTATTACTACATTTGCATTAGTTGTGAAAAACATCAACATTTAACTGTTTTTACTACAAGTACGTACAAGCATTCTTAAAAGTGAACCAAATATGCCAAAAGTTACCGAGTTTAATGGATAACGTTTTGACGAACTAAATTTCTTTCTAAGTTCTTAATCTTGTAACAAGAACCTACTGTGGATACGTTTATAAATTTATGCAATTAAATAAAAATGTTCATTTGTTTACGGTTACGTAGGTTATAGTTACAGAAGGTTTACTATAATTACCTGATAAGTGCTTTTTGACGGTAGGTAACTTTGGAAACAACTAAAATAAATGATATTCTGGACTCAATTTATTCTACGTGATTCCGTAGAATTTTGTTAGATAGTTTGATGTTCTTTATTAACAAGACTTTTTTCCAACATTAAGTTGTCTGATGAAGGAACAATTCTCTTAAAATTAAAAGTAACGAAGGAACAATTCCCTTAAAATTAAAAGTAGCGAATTTGGTAGGGTATTATTCCGAAGTTCTTTGACTAATCACATTAGTCGGTTCGATGCCTTACTATCAAAGGCTTACCGTACCTACTCAAGTTCGCATATTGTCTTTCGATTATAATTACCAAGTGCCTTGTAAAAAACTGTCTTTCCTAACATACACTATTCGAGGTTATCTTTTGCAGAATTCGGAACAATGAATTAAGATTGCTAATTAGAATTACATTTTATTGTTTTTCTCTATCCAACATATGTGAAATTTATCTTACTGAAACATTAACTAGAATCAAAGATAGGACTTTTTTATTTTGCATAATTTAGTGCCAGCGTTATATATCATTAATCAAAACAAATAAATCATAAAACTGTATTAATTAACATACAAAGTAGAGACAAGCTCGTTCTTAACTTTTTAGACCACCTTAATAAATTTGACGACCTTTGAGTATGTACAATGTAAGATACAAAAACAATCCTTCCTTATATCAAGAATTCATGAACCTTAAGAGCATGTTTCTTAAAAGAAATAACCGTAACTTTATTGGTGGAATTTATCAATACAAAAGCTACAAAGATGAAATATAATTATAAACATTTCAAAAGAACGTTTCAAGTTTTCGGCTGACCGCTTACAGCCGTTTTAAAGTTTTTAGCTGTCCTAAAATTATCCTTGGAGGTGACTTTTTAATGCTGAAAAGAGTAAAAACAATGAGGACTCCAGTCATGCGAATTAGGGGCCGAGGAGTCACACCAATATTTCTACAGATTAAACACACCAATCAGCTCTTCCTACTGAAAATGCCTTAACCCACCGAAAACATGAGCTATTCACAAAACATCGACTCCGTTGGTCTGCAGAAATTTTGCAACAGTTGCGTTGCATTGTACTTATGTCTGAGGCAAAACTTGGTAGCACACCGTTGCTAGAAATTAATGGTACTCATTTTTAGAACCCATTAAAAAACTGTTTTATGAAAAAGAATAGCCACGGACAACTAAATGACTCTAGCAGTTTCAAATTCGTACTGAAGGCGTATCACATGTTCACGTGCTACTTCTACCAGTGTTGTTATATTGAACGTTACGCTGTTGTAATGTTCCCCGCAAGTTTAGAAAAAATCATAAACACTTTTTCAACTAAAAAATCTATTTTACTATGCGAGACATTTTAATAAACAATTTTCATTTTGTTGTGGTAGTGAGTTAGGTATCGGGCCTCTTGGAGCGACTTTTTAAAAAGCTTTTTCTAAAAATTTTTTCTAACGAATTTATTTTATACTGAAATTACATTTAATTTTAATTTACAAGTACGTTATGTTTATGAACGTTGGAGATCAAAATAATTCTAAGTTGAAATTCACTTTTTAATTAAATAAATTAAATTATGTTGAGTAGCTGAACTGACAACAATGTTAAATTTGAGAAGCTCTAGACTGACTGGCCATCTTGAAATTTCGCGGGTATTTTTGCTATCCTTGCCCCTCGCATTGCTTTTGGGAACTGTAGAGCTCATGTCTGCTTATTTATGTATTTAATGCAATGTAGAAATCTTAATTTTAATAATTGCTGTCTTATAACCTACTGTGACCTGCATCTGCAATATCACGTTACGTCTGGAACACAATATCTGTTTCTGTTCTCACTGTCTGGCTTGTTGAACTTTCATTAACCTTTTTATTATGTCCTTCAACTTTACAATGTTGCATCTAACTTAAGTTTTATTAATTCTTAATTCTTAATAGTGCCATTAATTGCATATATATTCTAATTTGGGGAATATGTAACTCCTCCCGACGTAGATGAAAATTAAGGGGCTTTGCTTAATTTTTGAAACTCATTGTCCCTACGGTTCATTTATTATTTCTTTAATTCCTTTTATTTCCTGTTTCTTATTATTAAAAGGTTTCTTTGTTCCTATATCTAAGATACATTTTGTACAATGCATACATAGTTAATAAAATGATTAATATAATTGTCCAAACACCTATATTGTCATAATGTACTTTTGGCACTTTTAATTCACTTAAATGTTCTTTGTAGTTGTCGGTTAGTTTTACAGCCTGGTTGAGATCGTCTAGGTCTAGGTGCTCTAGTTGTATTAGTTTCTTGCTGATTTCGTTGTCTTCGGGTTGCGTAAGCTTAAACTGTAGTTCAGGTTTGCGAATTTCTTCGTTACTGTTGGGTCTTGGTGAACTCGAATAGTTTCATTTTTCAATTTTAAATAACGATCTTCTTTTATGATGATTACTTTCCTTCCAGTTAGTGCTAAGTTGTTTTCGTCTTGTTTGCAATGGGTGGTTGCTATTACTTCTTGTGGAAATACAGTAATCCATTTGATGTCCGTCACTTTTTGAATTTTGATATTTGTAATTTGTATTGGTTTTGGATCACAATTCTCACAGTGATTAGAGAATTTTAACAGTTGTACTTCACAGGGGCTATCTGCTTGAATAGCTGTTGTCGTTAATGATTGGCATAAGTATTGACTTGGTGCTACTTCTTTGCATTTTTCATTCGTAAAGCCATACCTAAGTTCATTTAGGGAAAGAAACTTGCTTTTAGGAATAATAACTTGGTACTTGCTAGTAACTTTCATGGGGAAAGCAACTAAATGATAAGAATTATAAGTGTTACTTTTTACAATGGGGATTTCTATTAAAACGTAATTTCATGATTTTTTACATAACTTTTTACTATGGCTATTTTTTCAAATATGAGTATATTGGATTCTGTTACTTCAAAAAGAAATTTACTATTAAGTATAAGTGATCTAATCTTTAATAATTTATTTAATAGATTAAATGGTTCTATTATACTAGAGTGTAATGTGTTTAGTTTAGCAAATGTTATAGCGTTTTCTAATGTGGCTAAAATTTGTTGGATTATAGTAATGGTTAATATCATTTGGTTAAATATCGTGTTAAATCTAGTTAAATCTCGCATTCCTATCATTGTGGTTTGCATGTTACTTTCAAGAGTTAGTATTCTATTGGTAACATTGTCTTGGTTCTTTACTAGCTTTCTTAGTGTATCATTAAATTTTATTACGGTTGATTGAGTTAAAGATATTTGATTTTTAACAATGGTTTTTATGTCATTTTGGTTTTCAATTAAGTGTTGTATGACGTTGTCATATCGTTCTGCATCTTGGTTGTCTAAGTTGCCTGTGATCGCTTTTACTATATTACCTAAGCCGTTAATACATCCTCTTTTTCGTTTTGTAATTTATTCTGTTGGTATTATTCTATTAAATATGTAGTCAGTGTTCTTTAAGATATTTTCCATTATACTGTTGTAATTAAGCATTGTTATCGCGTATTCTTTTCCAAATTTGGCTGTATCCATTGATTGTTCTAGTCTGTAGTAATGTCTCTAATTATATAAAATTCTTGTGCGAATGTCCAATAATCTATATTTTGCATACTTCTCAATTTTACTGGAAGTATACGGGGGATGTTTTTAATGTCTTCGACTAATATGTCGTCGTCCGTTTTACCTGGGTGGAGGTTGACGGCAAGGATTATGGCTATCTATCTGAAATTACAGTGTCTTAAATTCTTTAAGTGAATATTTTTTACTATGTTTCCGTTGTCTACTACGGCTACATTTTTGTCTGATATCTTTTTGATTTTGAATGGACCTAAATTTCTGGGGACTGTTTTATGTCTTTTACTTTTAAAATTCTTTTCGTATACGGTTTGTCCTATAGAAAATTACTTTATATCGCCATTTTTACTGCGGATTGTAGGTATGTGTTCTTTATTATTATCTAATTTATCTCTTACGTTGTCATATTTTCTTTATGGCCTTTAGCATACTGTTGATATACTTCTTTATTGTAATGTATATTGTAAGGGTTACGTAAATCTGAGTGTCCTAATGTTAATTCAAGGGGTGTGAAATTGGTTGATGAATGGATCGTGTTGTTGTAGGCAATTAATGCGTATGACATTAAATTAGTTATATGTTCTTTCTTATAAGTTATTCTTAACAGCCTAATGTGTTTTAATAAAATTAGATGTATCTCTCAATTAATCCGTTTGATTATGGGTGATTTTCCGTTATAAAATGAATTTTTATTTTATGGAGTTCTAGGGTATTTTGTTTGTTTCATTTCTAAATTCACTGCCATTGTCTAAAGTTATTGTTTCTGGTGTACAGTAAAATGTAAAATATTATCAGAATCCTTGGGTTACATGGATACTATTTTTTGAAGTGACGGGTATCGCTTGTCCTACTTTGGTGAATGCGTCTACAATTGTTAAAAAGTGTTGGGCTTCTACCACTAGAGTGTCTGCATGTAATTTTTGAAAGGGTTTGTCGGGTGTTTTAGTTAACATTAAGGGTACTTTTGGGGGTGAAGTGTCGTACTTCGCTTTATCGCATAATTCACATTGGTTAATTAAACTGTGATTAATTCTTTCATGTCTTTAAAGTAATATCTCCTTATGAGCTGTTTTAGGTTTTCGTTGATTCCACGATGGTTGGTTTTGCCTTCGTGTTGATTTCTAATTACGTCATTTATTTTGTGTGGGTCATCCAGAGTTATTAATTTTCGTGTACATCTAATAATTGCGGGTCCTGAGTTATTAAATAATCTAACATATAATTCTGAAATTCATCCGTATAAATGTTCGGCGATGAAATAAAAGTAAAAACGTTTTTTCTCAGGGGTATATTTTTTTAGAATTTTAGTTATTTGCAGCTCGTTATCGTCTTTGGTTATTTGGATTTGATATATTTTCTTATTATCTGTTTTTGTGTATTTTACTGGATTAGGGTTTGTTAAAACTTAGGTAAATATGAATTTATTTGGTTTTATCTACAGCTTTATTTAAAATTTTGAAATTTTAATTGCGGTTTTTGGTTCTTCGTTTTATGTTAAGTGAATCGTGTCTATTTCTTCTGGTTCTTATCTTATCTCTGTTTTGTCTACGTTACCTATAATTGATTCCGTTTCTATTGCGTTAAGTTGAATTCTGCTCAGTGCATCTGCGTTATTATTATAAATTCCTGTTTGTATATAATTTCATAATCATATTCTTCTAATCTAATCCTCCATCTATGTAACTTTGAATTTGGTTCCTTAAGTTTGCATAGCCATACTAATGGTCTATGATCGGTGTATATGTGGAATTTTCTTCCATAAAGATATGGTCTAATATATTCTTTTGCCCAAATTATCGCTAATAATTTCTTCTCGATTGTACTGTACTTTTGTTCCGTTTTGTTTAATGTTCTAGATACGTAGCTGATTGGTTTATCGCTACCTACTTTTCCTTGGCTCAATACTGCACCTAGTGCTACGTTCGATGCGTCTGTTGTTAATATAAACGGGTTTGAAAAATCGGGGTATTCTTATATGGGGTGATTGGTAGGGTAACATTTAATTTTTTCTTCTGCCTTAATAAATTCTGGAGTGTGTTCAATCTTGTTGCCTTTCTTTAAACAGTTTGTTAGCGGTTTGGTTATTTGTGCGTAATTCTTTATGAATTTTCGGTTAATAACCACAGAGTCCTATAAATCCTTTAATTTCTTTATTAGTTTTGGGTAGGGGGTAATTTAGTACTGCGTTCGTCTTGTCTGTCTAACTGGACTTTGAAATGAGCTTGTGTCCTAATCGTTCGAAAACTTTTCTTAATCTTTCTAAGTGTTCTAAGAGTGATGTTGAATATACAATTATATCGTCCAGGTACACAAGACATTCTTCGTTGTGTATTCCTTTTAAAATGTTATCCATAACTCTTTGAAAGGTGGCGGGTGCGCTTTTTAATCCAAACGCCATGCATTTATACTCGTAGTGTCCTCTAGGTGTACTGCATGCTGTTTTAGTTGTGTCCTTCTTGTCCACCTCTACTTGGTGATATCCTAAGGCGAGGTCTAATGTTGAATAATATTGGCACTTTCCTAATTTGTCTAAAATCTTGGTGATATTGGGTAATGGGTATTTGTCATCTACCGTTTTCTCGTTCAATTTTCTATAGTGGATAACCATTCGATATTTGCGTTTGCCTGAGGCGTCTAATTTTTTGGGGACTATTAATACGTGGCTGCTCCATGGTGAGTTTGAGTGTTGGATTATATCTTGTTTCAATAGATCTGCTACTTATCTATCTGCTTCTTCTTGGCTTGCCTGAGGTAGTGTATATGCTTTGGTGAAAATAGATTTATCATCTGCTAATTCAATGTTTTGTTTCACTGTGTTGGTAAAGGTTAAGGGTATTCCTTTGCAATGGAATATATCTCTATATTCAAAACATAAGTCTTTGCTTGCTCTCTTTTCTTCGTTATTAATGTCGTTATTAAAACAAGTGTTAATTAATTTTGTTTTTAACATCCTGTCGTTTTCTGTAGGGATAGATTCGTTTGTATAGTCTGTGTCTATTTCCATTTTGCTAAAGTTGAAGATCGCTAGTAGCGCTTGACTACCGTTATATTGCGGAATGCTTTCGAGATAAAACTTCATATCCGAATTCATGGTTGTTGTAAATTTAATGGTTGTTTTCAGTTCAGTTTGTCTTGTTCTTGTATAAACTAAGAATTACTCTTCAGTTTGTATTGTTTTGGTATAAATTGAGAGTCACTTTTCAGTTTAGTTTGTGTTTAGTTATTAAAATAGTCACTTTACGTATATTCTATGTGTAATTATAAAGTGCTATAATTACATTAAGAATTTCTGCTTGGTAATGGTTTTGTCAATTGCTGTCGCGTTGGAGTTTGTATTTATAGCGTTGCAGATGTTACAATGGTTGTGGATTGAGTTTCAGGTTTATCTGAGTAATAATTTCCTGCAATAATTGCTTTATAATTATATGCTTTTATTACGGATTTGTGCTGATTAATTAAGTGTTTGCGATGATAAAATTGCTATAAGTGTTTCGTTAAATTCTGCATTGATAAGTGCGCAAATGCTTCTTTATAATTAAACACGTCCGTTAGTTTGTTACCTTGAAAATGTCCAATTATAAAGCTTTGCAAAATGTGCTGAAAGTCAAGTTTGAATGAATCTTTTCAGAAATAAGCTGTAAATAAAAATTGCGCTCTATTTATATATTAAAGCTTCAGACTTTGCTGAATAAATCCTTTCATTTGTTGTAATAATTGTAGTAAATTGTGCACATAAATTCGTCTTTATAATTCCTTTGTTAAAAATAAGTTTTCTGAGTAAACCTTTTCATAATTAAAAAATAATAAAATTGCGATAAAAAAAATTGTACATAAAAATCGTTCATAAAATTTTTTTTACCTGCTAATATCAATATTTAGTTGATAATGGTTTGGAAAAATAAACTTTGGTACTTACAAACTTTGTTTGCCAATTCCATTCTTTTCCTCTTTGCTTCTGGACTTCGTCTATTTTTGCACTTTGCCCAGTTGGTTCTTGTCCCATATTAAGAATCGAAATTCAATACCACCAGCTTTCTCGATTTTTGGATTCTGCTAATGCTTTTCTGGTATACTAACTACTGCGCCAGTTAGGTGTCGGGCCTCTTGAAGCGACTTTTTAAAAAGCTTTTCAAAAAACTTCTTCTAACGAATTTATTTTATACTGAAATTACATTTACTTTTAATTTACAAGTACTGAATGTTCATAAACTTTAGGAATCAAAATAATTCTAAGTTGAAATTCACTTTTTAATTAAATAAATTAAATTATGGCGAGTAGCTGAACTGACAACAGTGTTAAAGTTGAGAAGCTCTAGACTGACTGACTATCTTGGGCTCTCGCGGGTATTTATGCTATCCCTGCCCCTCGCATTGCTTTTGGAAACTGCAGAGCTCATGTCTGCTTATTTCTGTATTTAATACAATGTAGAAATCTTAATTCTAATAATTGCTGTCTTATAACCTACTGTGACCTGCATCTGCAGTATAACGTTACGTCTGGAATACAATGTCTGTTTCCGTTCTCGCTATCTGGCTTGTTAAACTTTCATTAACCTTTTTGTTATGTCCTTCAATTTTACAATTTTGCATCTAACTTAAGTTTTAATAATTCTAAAATTCTTAATAGTTCCATTAATTACATATATATTCTAATTTGAGGGATATGTAGCTAGCGCTCACCAAAAGGTTTTCGAGCCAACAATGCCAGAGTTGACAACTTTATTCCTAACTAGACATCCAAAATTATTAAGATAACTACAACGTGACTACAGCAATAGTTTACTTCAAGATCAATAGGTAACAGCTGCCAGTCTTATTACTTAATTGACACACGTCGTATGAACATCACTCCAAATCTCACTAGGAGAAATTCTATATAACCGTAAACTATTAAAATTCTCACAAGGTTATAAAACCTCTGCTTTAATCTAGAGAGATATAAACAACAGTATGTCGCCTTACCATTTTTGTCATACAAAATATAAATAATTCTGTTAAGCATCATCTAAAAATGGCGCAGCTTTACTTTAAGGGTTTTGACGTATATATTAACTCAAATATAATAAATTCTATCTTATGCGGCATTTCTGGGGTGGATGTATACATAAAAGAGAATAAGATTGATACGGAAAGTTATTGTCTTTTATTTGATTTGGATTCTGGCTTAAATTTGAAGTTTCTATATATTTTGTATTTTATTAAGGGAAGTCAAGCGTCCTATATATTTCTAGTAAGCAGATTAAAGATTAAAGCACTTGTACTAGGCTACTACGCTCGCACCATCAAATTTTATTGAATTTCAGAGAAGGTTCCTTTAATACTAGTAATGTACGAAGGTAGTATAATTTCAATTAAGTGTATTCAATTAACTTAAAAATAATATGCCGATTTTCTCGTGTACACCATAGGTAGGTGATATGTAATGACTGTAAATCTAGGTTATGGATCGAAACGTTAATAAAGATAATTTTAAACACTATGAGTGGTTTAATACCCAAAGAAGATTAAGAAAAATAATTATTTCTTTGCTTTAATTTGCTACAACTACTAGAAACAGACCAAACTACAATAATAGATGCAAATTCTACATTTAAAATGGAAAGTATATTCTCTTATTATTTGCGAAAATAGAAAACAATATGAATAAATTTTTATTTCTATGAATTTTTAGACCGTTGGGCTTGTTATTAGTTGCAGACGTATATAGAAAATAAATATAATTTTAATATGCGGTCACATTGCACCGTCCCCCTTTTCTACAGGATATAAAAGTAAATGTACTACAGAGTAAATATACTCTGGCGGAGCTAGCATTGGTCTTTAATGGCTGCAGAGTTTGCAAAAGATTAATCTGGGGGTGGTAGTTATTTACATATAAAACTCTTAAGGGTCTGGAAATGATTACTTTCATTTCCCTTCTTACCTTGCAATAAAAAAATTAGAAATGAAACGCAAGTTGGAGCAAGAAAACTACTAAACTTGGTATATTGAAATTTTGATTCGTAACATAGGAATAGCTATTTATTTAAAGTATTAAAATAATCAATAATCACCCTGTGTAAATCACAACGTCTTACTACGATATGTTTTTATAAACGTTAAAACAAGCTTTTTGTAAACACAATAATATAGTTCTGTTTCAATTTTAAACTTTATGCTTGTTAACCTTTAACCCATAGAAAATTTCATGAAACTTCTTATGTTTACTGAGTTAGGTTATTAGCAGTAAGAAATATTTAAGAGAGCATTTTAGTTAAGTGAAAATAAGCAAAAGGCAAAATGACAATAATTGAACACTCACCTCGATAATTTCGATATGTGCAAAAGGTTAGGTTATAGTGTTTTCCACGATTATCCAGTAATGCATTTCTTACGCATTTAAAATGGGTCAATAATAGTACTCATTATTTTGTAGTTATTTATGAATTCATAATCCAACACCTTTAACCAATCAGGAACATCCAGGTCGTGGATTATGATCATAATCCAACACCTCTGACCAATCAGTTTAAACCTTCATTCTTCATAATCCGCGAAGTATAATTTTCACAACATGCAAAGTAGGCTGCTTCATTCTGACAAATAAATTTTGGCTGTCAGTATTTGCGATATTAATTAAAACGTTTAGAAAATATCAATAAAGATGTCTGTAGTCGTGGGAAAATTATAGTATTCTACTGACGAGTTATGATCATTACTCATTCGGATTACGTCGCTCGCCTTAACGGGATCACGACGCAAACCCTCCGAATGAATAAGGGCTATCATAACTCGTTCGTTGAATAATATACTATTATGCACCGACCTTTGACAATAAAGGAAATTACAGTATAACTCATACCTGGAGTAAGTAACTATTTAATAAATTGTTACTTATATTTTAGTTATCTTGGAGTTTCAAATGACATCTTGTAGAAAACATCCGACTGTGTCAAACACCTCGTCCAAATACTAACAGCTGACGAAGTCTTCAGCTATCTAAATAGAAAAACGCTTTGTTCGCCAAATATTTGCAGTTATAAATAATGAAATTTCATCAAAAAAAAACCCGGCTTTCAGATACTTTATATGAAGTAGGTAATCATTTCTTAGTAGTCTCTTATAGAAAACATTGAGAGAAATTTATGAAGAAGCGACGACATTTAACGTAAAACATAAAACTAAAGACATGATCGTACATAGAATTTATATAGAAATATAGATATAGGTATTGGTGTTGGAGGAGTTGAAGTTGAGCCTGGAATTGAAATTAGAGTTATACTTGGAGTTAGACTTAGACCCATCCTTAATTTATGAGACGAGTTTGAATATGTGAGGCCGCATCTTGCACTTCATGCAAAGCGTCACAAGTGACCTCAGGGCAATTTATAATTATGTTAACATTTTTGACTCCTGCACCGGCAGATAGTCATATATCAAAAGAGGCGCACGTTACTCAAACGCTACAGATAACCAACAAAATAAAAGAAGGTGCTGGCAGTGTTGTTAATGACACTCCTGACAAAAATTCAAATCCACACTAGTTGTGTTTTGAAAGACATGCTTCAAACGTGTTTATTTATATAACGTAAATAAAGAGGAAAATTATGAGTAAGCTTAACAATCTCTGGGTTTAGTTTTATTTTCTAGGAATAAAGTAAACGTGAGCATATATTTGAAATCAAACTTAATTCCAGTTGGTAATAGAATGAGTTTTCACAATAAGAAAAACACGATTATTTTATAAAGTGCGCAGCACGTTGCAGCATGGCTAAACATCAATCAAAAGACATGTTAAACTGCCTCGGACCAACCAGAAAAAATTTATGACATTAGGAATATAATCTTTAAACAAGGTAAATAATCCCAAAAATAAAAAAAAAATTATTTTGGAAAGAAAATTTGTGGATATGAAAGTGTAACGACAAAAAAATTTTTAATTTAACGTTGAGTGGTGGAATAAATAACGTGTATCAACTGTCCCGAGGGAGATCTACTAGCCTATGAGATAACATGATCTACACCATTTAAAGTTTGTAGTAAAATGCCCTCGAGACGAAGGATCTGCCTCTATAATAAAAGATTGACTAAAATTAGGCTGATATAAAATAGGTTCAGACGTTAATATCTGTTTTATTTTTAGGAAAATAACTGAGCTTGAGACGTCCAGCCAATTGGTTGTTTTTCTTTTTCCCTTCTAGTAGGTCTCCAACTCTCATACGATAGATAGCCACCAGCATCAAAAACTCACAAAATATTCAAAGGCACGACGACACAATGTCGTTTGACTTTTCTCGTTTGTTTGATTTCTCCGACAACGAACTGTAATCCGCCGATGGTCGACTTGTCCACCACAAATCCTAATTGCCTTCTATTATAGTCGTCATCCCGCACCCAGTGTTCATCTCGCGTGGTAATGACTCGGTCCAAAACTTTCCTTAGTAGCGGTAGCTGGCTAATTGGACGATAGCTGCTCGGGTCTGACACGTTCATCTTCTTTGGTTTAGGAATAAATTTTACGTTCTGAACTTACCAGCTATGCGAAATACGTCATTCTCAAAACAAAGACTAAACAATTGGGCAAGATACTTGGAGCCAACAGTCACGGCTCCAAATCTGCGTCTCGAATGACTTCATTGTGTCCCGGTACCTTCTTATGGTTCGTTCTCCTAACAGCTCTTACGACCTCGTGACTGAAAATTGTCTTATCGGCCCCATCCCCCTGTGGCTTTGTAGCTCTCCGATGTATCATGACGTGCAATCACTCATCCACCTCTGGATCGTTTGATGAGGAAAATTTTTTAACAAATGTTCCGCTGTAGTTTTAAAACCATCCCCATGTTCACCATTTATTTTTCTTGTAGCACCGATTATTTGTTATTTGCGTCTTATTACGCGGTATGCGATTCTCTCCATGGTTCTTTGTCAGTGTTCCGCGTACACAATTTTTTTAATTAATTTGTTTGCATGTCAACAATTAATGGTTTACATTCTCGGTTAGTTCGCTTATACTATAATTTATTTGTTCGGTTATTTCTTCCGCTACGCGTTGATAGCGGTACGCTCCCGGATTCACTAAGGTACGCTTTCTTCCGCGGCATGGAGTGACGCATCTCCCAACGCGTCCTTTAGTCTTTACGCGAGTGTCTCTATTTGAATAGCCTCTCGGGAGTTAACTAATTCGTTCTCGAGCACGAAGATGCTTTCGCTGTATTATTGTTTAAACGGCTTCCAATTTGCATTTTTTCTTAAAGAACCGCCGGTGTTTTACTATTTGCTAGCATATGCGTGCATCGACCTCAACACCCCATGCTACTAGCTTGTGATAGAGAGCGTGATCTCGTCCGACCTCGATTCCCAATTACAAACGACCTCCAACATCTCGTGCGAGACAGCAGTGGCGCTAATTAAACTGCCGCCTCTGTGCCTCTCAAAAGTCGGTGAATAGTTGTTGACAATTTCAAGATCACATCCCGATAATAGACCAACAATATGCGAACCTTTGTCTCTATCGGACAGCTACATAATCAGGATTTGGCATTAGTCCTCCCTCCCCCCAATAATTATTTTTCGGTTTCGCTCAATTTTCCGGAACACATTCACCATTTAACTTATTCATTCTTTGGTTTGTGGGTTTGCGCACCGAGAGTCGATAGGTGGAAGATACCCGCTTATCGCTTAAAAAGTGTTAGCCCCAGATTTTATTTTAGCCACCGCTAAAAAATAATTTAATAAGTTACTTAATATTATCCGAATGCGAATGTCCGATTATTTATTATTATACTGCTACCCGGCCGCTCGCTGTTTGATTGCAAGACCGTGACCCCCTCCTGAAATTCATTATTTTATGGTTATACCGGTGCGGTTCCCGTATAAACCCAGGGTCGATCTTATTTTCTACGAATACTTTAATAAATGTACTAGTCGTCTCTTTGCCATTCTCCAAGTTTAATTGAGCGGATTTAATGTTTTTTTGCTTCTTATAGCTAGTGTGATGTCTTCACAGTCCATATAATCGATGTCATAAATGATGACGTTCTTCAATCTTTACTTTGCGCCGTGGCGCGTGTTGAACTTTGCACCATCGCTCCTAATGTCCTTTGTCCTTACACACAACACACGCAGCAGGTACTGCTCTCCGTCAACTCGTAAAATTTTTCCCGTCGTCGGTACAGTTACCGCAAATTTGTACCTTCTCCTGCATTTCATCGATCGATAGCCGTAGTACTCGTGAAGGCAGTAGCACTGTGTCATTGAGAAATGATCCCATGCCCAAACTTTGAAGATCAGGTTGACGAAGAGATTTCAAAGATTGTTTCTTTTCCAGCTTCAATTCGCTGAAGAAAAAATTCTCAACAAAACACACGCGAAAGTAAAAGGGGATAGATCCGTAATACCAGATAGCAGTCGCCAGATCTGGTTACTAGCGCGACAAATATTTCAATAGTGAATCCAGCTATTTTGCCTGCTCTATAAATTTGCAAATTCGTCCTCCCTGGTCTAAGTAATTTATTCTATCTTTAGCTTAAATCCATCCCTAGCTTTCCCAACCATTCCCTAACTGATTTATATTGTAATTACATTATTCACAATTACAATCTTCGTTCCTATAGAAATGCTGCCACCAAAAATAGCGACATAATGTCAGACAAAACAAATCAAGCTCCAAAAATAAATGCAAAATGAATATAAATAAATATAAAATGTAAATATAAATAAATATACTTATGTAAATAGATATCTAATAAGCATTAAGCATATAGCAGTGCACAAAAAAAAGCAAAAAACATTGCCCAATTTTTTAGATGCACTCGCATAAGCATTATGTCGGCTAACGCCATTACTTACAGAAACCTGCTCATTAAATTATTTCAAATCTACTTATTAATACAAATCAATGCTTATGCGAGTGCAGCCACTACAATTTTCTTCTTACCTCAATAATAATTTTCCAGTATCCAAAGATCTGGTCGTCCTCTTACGTCTATTAGTATCTTACAGCTAAGGGGAGATGGGTAGGCACTGCTAAAGTCCTGATGGGTATGCACTAAGCGTTCTGGGGGATCACAATCACTATCACTTTAAAGTCCAAGGGGGATGCGCGATTTCACTCTATTTTATTTCTTTATTTATCTACTGATTTAAATTAATGAAGGTTTCTGATTTAGTTTGTTATTATTTACTTGTTTTGATTTATTCCCGATAGTCCGCGCGTTTAAGGTTTGACAGTGATTGTTTTAGTTGTATGTGGGTTTGTCGTGCATATTAGATTTTGGTTATAATCATAATTAATTTATTTTATTTTTTAAATTTTTTTTTATTTATTTTTTTTATACAGGTTTTGGTTATATCGTTCTCATATCCATTTCTTATTCCAAGTCAAATTTAAAATTTTCAATCCTCCCCACCTCCTCAACCTCCGATTTACGCGCGATTATCACCGTCCAATTTCGAGACCCTTCCTGAAAATTCTTTGAAGGCTGTTCAGAACGCCTTCTGGTTAGCCACTTCCCCAACTTCCTCTAGGCTCTTGGGTCATGCTAGCCCTGCGACAGCTAATTTCATATCAGCTAACCCTCGATTTGTCGCCTCGAGTGGACAGTCGAAGGGCACGTGCTCTGCTCTTTCTGCGCCCTCACCGCATTCGCAGCGGTCGTCATCGGTTAAACGGAACCTTTGTAAATATGCTTTCAGGGTGCCGTGCACTGTTAACAGTTGCACCATTTTATGATCGACTTTCACCTCGATCTCACCTCTAGCTTCTATGCTCGGTTTGAATTTGTGGGTCAACCTTCCTATTGTCGCATTGACTTTTCGCGCAGCTTTCTTTTAATTAGAGACCTCGGTATCGACGAATGTGACATCCGAAAGTCGCCCGTCTCGGCTTCTTTCACTAATTCATCAACCCTATCGTTTCCTATGTTACCATCGCGCGATCTAACCTAACAGAACCTTAAACGTCGGAACTCGAGCGCCGTATGCGCTATTCTCTAGACGTCCGCTTAGAAGTCTGTCGAGGTGTTCATATTCGTCCCACACAAACAACAAATCTATTTCTAGCAACTTTGGCCTTCGTTTTTTTAGAATATTCATCGTGTCTTGCTTGTGACCCGGTTTTGTATAAACCCGTACCGTAAACGCTGACGTCGACTCCGCAGTAGCAGAAGCGTCTACTAACACTCCCAACGCTAACGCTCCGTGACGTCCCCTCTGTCCTTCAACTGCGACTTGACTCGAACCTGCGACTCATACACCTACTACCTCCATAGAAACAGTCCCTACCTTGAAAACCTTCTTCGCCCTAACCATCCCAATTAGTTGGTTTGCAACATCGCGAAACTCGTCCGTCTATGACAATCATTTGTAGTACTTTCGGGTGGAGCAATGGGGACGTGACCGCAAGCATAGCGGCCCTTAATTAAATTATACAATAATATAATATGACAATCAATCCTGAGGTCGCCAGCACCTTCCTGTAAATTACTGCATGCGCTTTTCTTGCCCTAAACATCAAAAGTTACAATCCGTCTAAGTCGCTAGCCGTAACGCTTCCATCGCCGCTAGTCAACATCCTTCTCTGTTGCTTCGATGTTGAGGGAAATTTTGGCGCAACAACATCCTTAAGAAGTTTCCACTCCCCCGACATAACCGGCGAAGACCAAGGCCCTGTCTTCAACATAACAACCTTTTTCTGAATTTTTAACATCTCATCCTTTAACAACTTTTAACCGCTTTGAGACAGCGCTCCCGGTCTTTGGCATGACGGACACTCTTCTCGCTTCTCTTCCTCCTTGGCAGCGGCTCGTCGTTTTGATGGACCATCACGATTGTTGGAACTGAGTGCTTTCACAGGTGTAATATGAACCAACGACTAGAACAAAATCCAACAATAAACATCACACTATATGTTAACACCAATAATAAACCACCCGTAAGCATCGCGACGCTCAAACGGCCCAAAGTTAAAACCAGTAAACGACCTCTTAAGTAACAGCGACTCCAATATATAAAACAGCAATCTCTCAATAAAAATACTTCAATTAATTATAAAATAAACCGTCGACAACCCTGCATTTATTCACCTACTCTAAATTCAAACTTCAAATTTAAATTTGAATTCAAACTAGCGAATTACTTCGAAAGTTCAAATTTTTACAATCCTCTACTCTTGTTGGTTTGTTCAAATTTACTTATTCAAACTGACGACTATAAATCGCGTTATAAAAGTTATATTATTTTATTTAATTTTAATACAAAGCTGTATATAATAAAGCGAATTATGTTACTATGTAGCAATTTCATTTACAAACTTTGTTTTTTCGCACTAATGAGCAGTTAGTAATTGAAGTCACTGACCTATTTGTATATACTACAATCTTTAATAAACACACTAAAGTAAGCAAGCATCTACCATAAAAACCATTCGCGTCTTTGTAAAACTTCAGCTGCATCTTTACCTTTTATAGAACAATTATAGCAACAGAATATATTTCTTAGTAAATCTTGATACTCAAAAAATGCCGATTGATCGTTGTAGAGTATTCTGCAAAGACTTTATTTGCTAATTATTACTCTCGAAGGCCAAGATTAAGTTAATCTGAAGTTGAATAACTATATGTTTAGAAATTCTAAGGCAGGCAGTGGGTATGTTCGCAAAAATCTAGTCAAATATTCTTCAGGTAGTATTACAAAGGCACGCAGTAAGAGTATCACATATTTTTAATTCCCGAGGTAGGTAAGTTTCTTTGAAGATGATATTCAAGTAGCATTCTGCTAAAGATAATTTTAGGAAGGTTTTAGTTATGGTATCTTAGACTAGTGTAGGGCTGCTCTCGTACCTCTAAAAGCTTGAAAGCTAAAGCAAGTCCATCACTGTATTTGTATAAATTTAACATTGTTCACAGAATAGCAAATGAATGTTCTATAACTTTCTCTGTGATTACTATAAAAACATATCATCATAACGGCTGAACTGACATAGTATTTAAACTACACGATAAAGAAAGACTGAGATTTTAACCCAGAACTTAAATCAAATAAAAGCTGGTAACATTCCCTATCAATCTTATTCTCTTTTATATATACATCCACCCCAGAAATCTCGCATAAGGAGATAGAATTTATTACATTTTACTTAATATATACGTCAAGGCTCTTAAAATGATATATCAGCATTTTTTGAAATACCTTGCAAGAACATTTATGCCTTTTAGTCCAACTCAGTAACCTGAAACGGTGTAGTTTACCCATATTTTAATTGAAGCTGTTGTATATGCAGCTGCACAAGTATTTTATTACTGCGCGATGTGGATTATGAATGTAGATTGTGATTTTAAAGAGATTTTTTAGACACATATCTAGCGCTGCGGTCTTGAGTTAGTAGGCAGCTCCGTGGAGTAGTGGTATGTGTGTGACTACTACGCCCAAGATCCCGGGTTCGAATCCCGACACGGTCCGCTTGAAAAATGTTAGGCTTGCATTTTTCACAAAAATACACCCTCGTTTGAATGAGAGGTAAAATGGAGGTCCCGTGTGTGAGTGTTGTTAACGCACGTTAAAGATCCTTACCTTGCTTGGAACAGCAAGGGTTCGGCAAAATTCCAAATTTTCCAGGTAAAAAAACTCGCTTCCTAGCCAGTGTAGTACCTTCGGGTGGAGCATTGGAAAATCCCATGTAAAGTCTTGAGTTTGTGAAGAAGACTCTAATGTGACTCCGAGTTTCCTGGTTCTATAAGCCCAGAGTATAAGGTGTTCAATGAAAACTCACAGAAGGCTATAAGGCAGAGGAGTAAATCATATTCCCCGTCATAGACTGGGTAATGGCCAAATTTGAGCGACGGATTCCACTATATTTTTTAACTGTGCCTCTTCTGTGTATGTTCAATAGAGCCCACGGCGCTACGTTTTGTTTGAAATTTTGTGAATCGCATTTAGAATTCCGTACGTTAAAGGGAAAAACGGAGCTTTTATAAGATTACTCTTGTGTCCGTTCGTACGTCTGTCACAGCGACCTTTCTCGACAACTATGTAACCTAAGAATTTGAAATTTGGCATAATGTTTGGTTTTGATGACGCTTACATATATCGGCAGTACAACAATTAGAAAATGAAATCATTTTAGTTTAAAATAGGAGGTGCGTTTGATTAAAAGGAAAAAAATCTATTGTATAGTTTGAAAGGGTTATAGCTAAGGATTCTAAAAACCTTTTTTTTTATAATTTTTGGTCTAGTAGCAAATCTCCTAGACTTATAAAGCTAAAATTTAGATTTTAATAGGGTTACTACATATGGAGTCATGGATTATTTAAAAACCACAGGTTCTTCGACAGTGAACTAATTGCTGAAAAAATATTTTAAAAGATAGGTTGTATAGCACCTGGAATTTGTATCAATACAAAAATCAATATAGCTGACACATTTGGTACAATATCTAGTAGGTAACTTGTTGTCTGTCACTGTTAGAAATATCGCTCAATGTGTTTTAATTTAATAGAAGTTGAAGAGGGGGTGACAATTCAAAGAAGAACTAATAATAACCAAATTAAGTTTGAACCAGTGACAAGCTAAATGCAAAGCACTACGAGAGTATATATTAGGGCTGGCAAAATTCGAAAAAGTTGTATTCGATTAATAGAATTTTGCAGTATTCGCAAACGGATTAAACCGATTAGTCGATTTTCTATTGAATATTCGGCTAATCGAATATTCGATTAAACGATTAATCGGTTAATCGAATATTCGATTAATTCATTATTCGATTAACTGATTAATGGAATAATCGATTAATCGAATAATCGACTAATCGATTAACCGATTATTCGATTGTTAACAAATTTTTTAGTTAACTAATTGGCTAGTTCATTAATTGGTTAGTCAATCAATCGTATGGTTGTCTAGATAGTCTATTAATCGACTAACGGTTTAATCGACTAATTAACTAGTCAAACAAATTTTTTCTAACCAAATAATCGTTTGTCTGATTAGTTCACTATCGTGCGGGGTAGTCAATTACAAAATCCATCAAGTCGTGTTTTATTTCATTTTCAAGTATCCTCCATCCAATAGCAAGATCTTGTCCTGAACTTGTACTATGTATGGTTGCATTTTTGTCTTCCCTCACATTATAGCTTACACACATAGGAAAAAGAGAACTTAGGCTTTATATACGTAATACAAATAATACGGCTATAATTTAGTTAAGTATTATAAGTTCAAGTTGGAAACAAACTTACAAAATAATTTTAAAATTATGAGCTTGCAATTTAATATATCGTTTGTAATTTTGTGTACGGTCCGGTTCCTGTACACTGGTCAGAGCACCCTTAAGTTTTACTAGTTCTTGGAAGGTTTAGTTTAAAGTAGAATCGAGGGTCTTCCTTTGTATTATAAAACGGACGTTGCTCCTTTTAGGATAAATCTTTAACAACATGTTTGTACTGTTATATTTTTAATTTTACTAGAACGTTCGTTCTGTAAGGACTTACCTCTTAATAGAAATAAAAGCAAACCATTTTTCTTTTAACTGTATTTTATTTACCCATAATTTTTAATAGGCGTGTCCTGTTGGTCGACTAATCGAATATTCGAATATTCGAATATTCGATTAATCGATTAATCGGATAATCGATTTGTTAAATTTTAAAAACCGCGATTTTCGATTAATCGATTAATCGAATAATCGATTAATCGAATTTCATTGCCAGCACTAGTATATATCACTTAGTATTACCACGGAACCCTAATTGTACGAGCCGGTCTCGCTCTGAGATAATTTTTGTCTGTTCACTTGTATTGTCCAAAGCGTTTTGTTATATATGAGAATATATTTACCTTACCCTACATTTGAGTTTTCAATGCTCCACGCGAAGGTACTACATCGACCCAGAAGCAAGTTCTTTTTTACCGGGAAATTTTTTGTTTGACAGAACCCTTGCTATTCTAAGAAAGATAGAGATGTTTGACGTGCGTGACAATACACACACACGCGCGCGCGCACACACTCATACACGCACGGGACCTTCCTACATTTTATCCCTCATCCGAACGAAGGCGTATTCTTATGAAAACTGTTCGCCTAACAGCTTTCAAGTCATCCGTGTCGGAAATCGAACCCAGAACCTTGGGCTTAGTAGTCACACGCAATCCAACTAAGCCACGGAGCGGCCATATTTATGTTTATGTCACAGGTTACCTCAGGCGCTGTCTCTACAGCAAGCAATATTATGTGCTAAAGAAAACGTTTTAGCTAATTACGAAATTATTGTCGAAAGAAATCCGTCTTTCACTATATTTAAAAAAATTTTAAAAGATAAATAAGGTATTGTGAAATGATGAAAAATTTTTTAGACTGTGTCAGGGCTGAAAGATACGGGCATTGGAATTTACATGTGTTCTAAGTAGAACGGTCCATTACGTTTTACTATTTAATTACGTTAACTATGTAAGAGGATGTATTTTCAACGAACTTCGTTCGTTTATGAAATCGATTTGTCGTCCGTCTGTCTGTCCGTCCGAGGCCTTTCTAATGGTCTGACATCAATGTGTGATACATCAATCGATTCAGCTCGGTGTCCTGAGCTTAAGTTTTGATGTCAGTTGAAATCGGGCCACGGGGACGCCGTGCCCCCGCGATATTCCGTCGGGAAAATTAAAATTTCAAATAGGTCCAAAATTAATGTGCGATACATATTTGGACTCCCCTAACATAGCTGAGTCGAAATATGGTACCCCCCACAAAATCTGACCACGGATACCCGACCCCCCCTGGGAATTAATTTTTATTTTTTATCTGAATACTTATAATTATTACAACATAATAATTTTAATTTCTTTAAATTGTTTTAAAGTAAGTCTACATTTGGAAGTTCGTTGGGACAATGCCTTGCATTTTCAACTTGTTTATCTTGCAGATATGACTCGCTTATCTCTACAGTTGAAACCTTCGTTCAGTCAAGAACATTTTTCTGTTAAAAAAAGCGAAAAAATTTAATAGCATTGCCAGGAATCACGCTTTAGAATAGAGCTCAATTTTTGTTTTCGAAGTACGACGAAATTTCGTTGGAATAACTTCAAATGAATGTGCAATGCAAAACTGGTGTTTATGTTACAAATTTAAATCTGGCATTTGTCGATCCCTACAAGGATTTTGCGACATATTTCAGGATGGTACTGGCGACGTTGAAGAATTTGTCTATAAGAAATAGATGAAAATAATGTCCAGCTTGTTATCAAATTTATAAATCTCCATGATAACAGTTTAGAAAACTTTACACTAGGGTTGAGAAACATAGTGAGTGGGGTATTGTTGCAGAAGCGCCTTCAAAACTCCTGTTGAAGATTAAAGAAAATAGGAGGCAAAGAATTCTTGAAAAAATAAACGTTTTGTGCGGGTCCATTAGGGGGCGCTACGTAATGACAATATCTTAAATAGTTCATGAACAGCAGGAAAAAGAAACAAAGGAAAAACTTCAATAACTAAAGCTAGCTCAAAAGTGCTGCTAGTAAATTAAACGAATATTCACATGCGGGATTTGTTGAGCTATGAGTTATTGGACTACCCGCTGAGTTTGGCTCACCCAAACGGCCAACTCAAAAAAAGTGTTAAGTCTGACTTGATGAATGTAATTAAAAACGAGACTTCTTGTTGTAAATTTTAGGAAGAAATATGTGGTCTGAAAAATAAAGTACATTTTATAGACGAAATGGCTCTGGTTCATAGTCTGCCAATCAATGTTCTAGCTGGCCTAGAAACTTTCTAAGACTGAAAATCTGCAACTAAATCAAGTAGTACATTTTCTCCTCAACAGTACAACAGGAACGGACCTTGTAATACGATCGGTACAGCAATATCAGTGTATCACTTAAAAATGTAGAAAACGATTCCCAAGTACGTAAAATCTCCCTTGCTCATAAGACAGTAAAACAATGGCTCAGTTACATAGTTATTTCTAAAAACAAAAAAAAAAAACCGTGTAAAGTGCAATTTACAGTAGATAGTCAATAACATATCCGTTCCTACCGGCAAACAGTTTTTCGGATCTGGTAGTTTTAAAAACGAAAATAAGTGTTATATAGAATCTGATGATCAATTAATAACACCCTCTGAAATCAGAACCTCCAACAAGAACGAAGCAAACACCAGAATCTTTCTTCATGCCTATGATTCATTGCAAAATAGGAACAGTGTTAACTTCACAATCCACAGTCCGGACATAGATGTGTTTGTATTAACGATATCATACTGGTATTATTTTAAAGGCGTTGGTTTCCATATGCTGCGGTGGGTCGCTGGTATTGGAAAGAGAAGAAGAGCTGTAAGATGTTACATAGAGAATCACTAAAGGAAAAGTTATCCAAGTTTATCAGCTCTTCATGCATTAGAAACTGTGACCCTACAAGCAAATTAGGAACAAAAAACTATTCATTTAATTTAGCACAAAAATCAGAATTTGTTTTAGATATGCTCCAGCTGGTAAATAAATAAGTTCTGACTGATACCCAACTTCGACAATTAGACGTTGTATATTTAAAGATCGTCAAGAAGAAAACTATTTCTTGCGATGAAAACCGATATACTCACTTCTGTCATCGCCGTCAGTAATTAGAGGTATCAGTTGTAGACCATACTCCTTCAACTCTTTCCGACAACATGTACCCAGATACATTGCTCAATTGTATTCTTGGACCATGTCCACTATTCCGTTTGTGTACGATTTAGAATTAAGTTTGGCTTTTTTTAGATAACAGTAAAATTAATAATGCCACTCTTGACGACTCTGTCAGTTGATGAGACAGTATAATTCCACCATGAACGTGCATAAACCGCAAAAAGTTGTCTTGTATATGCTTCGTAAATAAGTTATCTTGCTGTAGCTATTGTGCTTGTGAGGACAATTGCAGAAACCCTCTAACTACAAATTATCCTGTTGAAGACTAGTAAATCTATTATACCACTGTGAAATGATTACATAAAGCAACTAAAAATGAATATTTTATTTAAATTATAATAAAAGGCTTAATTTATTTATTGATCTACAAATTTTAACAAAAGTATGACTATCATGGGATTAAAGCCATTCATGTATACCTTAAAATTAAAAAAAAATTTAATAAATGAAGAATAGTTCGCTTGTCATTATGAAAAGGGTGCTTTTAAGAACACATAACGCCCTGTTGTTGTTTGCCGTTGGAAGTCGTCTATATTAACATGGGAGCACAATATTTACAACACAAAGTTATGTAGAACTTGTAATAGTAAAGCACTATTTAAGTTGGTTATTTTATTCAAAAAATACGACTTTAGTTATGGTAACTTTTAAAGCTCATATTTTTGAGTGTTTGTCGGTTTTTCAATGTTTTATCTTAAACGCTTTTCAAATTCTGAAAGTTTTAGTAAATGAGGGGCGTTCTCTGTTATATCCTTTCCTTCACCCCAGCGATGTCGACTTTGCTAGGGGGCGACTACATGAGTTTTCATTATCAGTGTAGTGCTTATAGCAATAATCAAAAATAAAATTGCGCCTAGCTTTCCATGCATGCTCAATTTAATTATTCATTTATTTATTTATTTGTTGAAATTGAAATATACAGAGCAAGCCCAAATTGCATATTTCACTTAAATACTAATACACTACAAAACATTGTGTGCGTATGTGTGCACGCGCGTGCGTGTGTATGTATGTGTTAATCACTAATTAATCTTTACAATATTTTTTAAATTCGTATTCATTACTTCTGAATAATTTTAATAATTTATTGTTATGGAAAGAGTTATATGCCGCTAGTGCTTTCAGTATTGCTGAATTGCGTCTTAGTTTTGTTTTAAATGTCGGAATATGAAATAGATGATTAAGACGATCAGAATATACAGTGACAAGAAAACATATTTTCTTCAATATATAGGGGCAACCTATTTGATTACTGAAGATATTATATAAAAAAGAACACCTTACCGTTATCTGACGTGGGAAATTTCTATCGATCGCGAATATTTTTCGAGTTCGGTTCGGCTCGGCTCGGCTCGGCTCGGCTCGGCTCGGCTCGGGTCGGCTCGGGTCGGCTCGGCCGGGATTGGCTCGGCTCAGCTCGGCTCAGGTTGGTTCGGTTTGGTTTGGTTTGGTTTGGTTTGGTTTGGTTTGGTTTGGTTTGGTTTGGTTTGGTTTGATTTGATTTGGTTTGGTTTGGTCTGGTCGGGTCGGTTCCGGTTCGGTTCAGTCCGGTCCGATGTAATGCGGTCCGGTCTGGTCTGGTTTGATTTGATTTGAATTAATTCAGTTTAATTTTAACAGTAAATAGCTAACAGATATCTAATTCCATTTATTGGATAACCTCAACAACTAAATAAGTGTACATTATTTAAACAACTTAACTAAATATTTGAGAATAGCATAGGAGAATACACAAAACAGAATGAACAACGCTAGTATTAAATTGTAATATAAAGAGTTATAATCAATCCTTATTCATTTCAAGTGCTCTGTCACGTAAGTTTTAAATTTGCTTAAGGACATATAATAAATACCACAGCCAGCACTTAGCCTTTTGAACATGCGAGATATTAAAAATATTGGAGAGTAGAGCAACAAGTTTGTACATAATGTGTTTATGTAAAATATGGTAAAGTTTCGTATATATTCAAGAGACATATAGAACTGTATCGCTGACAATAATTTAAGAACATAAAAATTTCCATGGATAATTTTGTACAAAAATAGTTGACCGTGAATGACTCATCTAACTTCTAGCTGCATGAGTCCAACTGGAAATAAAAGTTCCTCTGTCCAGACGCCGTATCTATGTAAACAACATGTAACGTGCATTTTTGTAGTTTAACATTTTACGCTATACTCAATTCGCAAATACATTTCTGAAACTACTATCTCTATGTTTTATATTTATTAACTCGTTGGCGAATGCGTCGTATTATAATGAGTGGATTGCATCGTTCTTGTCTTGCCGTTCGTATAAATTTTGTTGCTTATGTGGATATACAAGTCTAGATAATAGACGATAAGAGGTTGTAATAGCAACGAGTTGATATAAACAGATGAGCAGTTGGAGTTTGTTCTTGGTTCCTATATATTAATTACGTTGAAAATACTGTTTCTTTTTGCTTTGACAATAGTGAGAATTAATGCGGTATCAATTTTCGAATTGTTCATGAACAAGCACGGCACGATTTTAGTTGTTTTTATTGTGAAATAAAAGTTGTATATTAACTGTAGAAAGTGGAGTGCTAATTCCGATTGAAGTAGTATGGTTTATAGGCGAACGTGTTTGGTCAACGCACGTGTGTTTTAAGGACATTTGACGGACGGTTTTATTGCTTACGCGTGCCTTACTAATTGTTTTTTGTTGAGTTTCTGTTGGAAATAAAAGTGGTAGAACTTGTTAAACTCGACCTGCATGCGTGTTTTACGGAACATTTGACGGACTTACTTTAGTAATACACGTGCTTTACTCATTGTGGTTTTTTTTTGTTGGTGCTTCGTCTTTTGATATTTAAACTGTGTGTGCGATCTAGTTTCCAAACACAGTTGATACTGTAGTTTCTGAATTTTCTAACCCCAAAGAATCTAAAATAGATCATTGCTTGCGCAAATTTCGTTATTTGCGAAATATAACAGATTACCGGTTTACAAAGGTATTGGTTGAAGTTTCTCACTGCTTTTTGGATGTTTATAAAAATAATATACATTTGGTCCCAGTTGAAATTAAACTAGTGCTACAAAATATTTCGAAATTATTGTCTCAGGAAATAGAATTAACAAGAAATTTATCAATGCTACATAGTTTCGTCGCGTGATAATGTCTGCTGCTAACACCAGTGAAATACGTAGGTGTGATTAGGGTAACGTGTGATAAGTTCCATCAACGCCCTCACAGTCAAGGGTGAAGTGCTTCGTTAGTGCCGGACATCGTGAATCCCACACTTCAATTGCAAGGAAGCGTTACTGAAGGACCTTTTTGTAAGTTGAACTATTTCCTACTTGTTATTACTTTAAATATCTATCCGTTTGTTTTGCCATATCTTTGTCGTTCTGATACCTTTTACAATCGATTGCCTGCTATTAAAAAACAAAAAAAAAAAGAAAGAAAAATCAATACTACTGGATTACTCATATCAATTGTGTCTTACCTATTTATTTTGTGTTAACATTTTGTCTGATTTATGTTTAATTGGTGTGTGAGGAAACGTTTCTGCTACTCCCCAATATTACCTCACTTTGTACTAAAAATTTTTTGTATTGCTTTTACCGTTGTTATATTATATAGATTATCCAAACAGTTTTTTTTTACATTCTACAAAGTACTGAACAATCTATGCTCGATCAGCATGCTATGCTTTTTCTTTATTTCAGGTTTGCAGGACTAATTTTTTTTATTGCAGGTTTGCTATTCTAATTTTTTTTATTGCAGGTATTGTTACTAATTCCTTACAGCCGCGTACATTATATGTTGATCTGCTTTCTACAACCCCCCCTAATCTCCAATTGAGCCCGGTCATTTCTTTGATTTTCTTTGTGTTACGCACGGCTACGAGCCAACGTAGCATAAATTTGGCGCCCAACGTGGCTGCCTCGATTAACGTAACAAACAAATTTGAAAAACTTATGCTGTACACTTTCTAAGATTTGTTGGTGTATTGTATATGTAAGATTCTATACTAGGTCAGCGTATTTCAGTTTGGGTCCCACCAGTCCAACAAAAAGTGAACGCCGCGCTCGAATACTCGTCAAAGACTTGCAGTTTCGGATAATAAACCCTACTATCTTTGAATGCCACTGTAGTGATGTTCCTAACGTGATCAAAGAAATATACTTAACTCATTAAGATCTTTGACCTGTGAAAACCGTGTTGGGTCGGTATCGCAAATGGTGTATTTAAATATTATTGGTGAATACTTACATTTTCCAGCGTTTTGTTGCAAACGATTATCTGTGCATCAAAGTTGTACGTATCTCAGCTCACTTATAGTTTTATACAGTCTATCAGATTGGATATCGGGATATAATTTAAGATCATCAGCATACGGTAACACCTTGCTTTTCAATATTTTGGTAAGATCATTGATAAAGGGTATGAACAATAACGGGTCAACTTTAGAACCTTGTACAATATTTGGCTTAGCAAAAAGTTGTCAGACCGGTGTCCATTGTATGTAACATATTGTACTCTTTTGCATAGGTAAGATTGGAAAAATTTCAATAGTATATCGGAAAACCCAAAGTTGTCTAGTTTGTTTCTAGTAATGATATGGTTGATACGGTCATAGGCTTTAGTGAAATCTGTGTAGACCACATCGACTTGTCAACGATTATCAATCGACTCCAGTAGTTTTTGAGTGACACATAAGATTTGCGACAGTCTTTTATCTATAAAGATATGCTTATCATCGAAGATGTAGTTCCTGACAAGTGGATAGATGCGCCGATGTAAAATCTTCTCAAAAATTTTAGAAAAGTTAGGAAAAATGATTATAGGTCTATAGTTAGATATCAATCCAGTATTACCAGATTTCAAAACTTGGTATATTTTGGCTGTTTTCTAAACATTGGGAAATGACTTGTTTTTAATGATTGATTAAATAAAAATGTTAACGGTTTTTTAAAACTCCACAGCAATCACGCACTAAAAATGCGAGGATTTGATCCGGTTCTGCAGTCATTTTGTTTTTAGTTTCCTAATGGCACCTTCTATTTCGGCATCAGTTGTGATATCAACCGACACAAATTGTGAATTTAAACAGTATTTACACCTCCAGGATTAATAATATCACTGCTACCACTATCTACCTAAACACCTCTTAAATATTTTTTAAATGTGTAGTTTATATCACTAGGGTTGTAGTATTCAACATTACCCGCGGAAGCGGTAGACGGAATACGTTGTTACGCTCCCATTTTGTTTTAAAAATTTTTCTTGTTAATTCATAAGTCCGCTTTACAATAATTTTGTTACATCAACTACGTTGCAATTCTCATATCTGCCAGCTTAATTAATAATAAATACGCTGTCTAATACTTTTCAACTTAAATCCCTTTTGCTTTAAAAACGAAAAGTTTATGCTACAATCAAATAGTTCACATCCCGTATATTTTAATTTTAACATTTGATTCTGCAGCTTGTGCGTTGATGCACGTGTAAAAACTACTCGTTCTGTTACTCCAAGAGCGATGCACGTTTTTTCTCTATCAAATGTGTAGATTTGGTGTGGATCGGTAAGCGCTCCTGAGTTGTTAATATTAGTAATATTTTCCTGTTTTCTTAGCTCTTAGCTGGAGGTTAAGTTTCATGTTGCGTGGCCCGATTATTCCTTGATGTACATCAACTGCTCTTGCATGTAGGCCGCCGTTGCAATTACGGTAGTAGCATGGTTGTTGCTAACTACCGCGGCGATGCTGTGTCAATTGGCTTCCGAGGGCTGATAAGATAAGTATCCCGACACATGTTTTAACTTGTTTTCTTTTTTAACATACACTTGGATAAACCAAAGTTGAAATTAGATACGCTAATGTTTGTTATGGTAAAATCCGTACTAGAAAAGTTTCTAACTTTAATACTTTTGCTTTTTGTACTTAACCCATCTGCTTATAAGAGAGTACCAGCAGTACTCTTTTTTTACTGATTAGAGTTATAATAACAAATGCTTCGTTTGGTAAAATCCTTACTACAAAGGTTTCTAAATTTAATGTTTTTTTAATTAACCCATCCGCTTATACGAAAGTATCAGCGTTATTCTTTTTGGTACTGATTAGATTTATTGCATGTTAGCTACGAATTGCGCACTTCGTGGAACAATTAGTGAATTTGTCCATAGAGTAAAATTGTTTTATTAAATAGTACTTTAATTTTGTTTTGCTGTTTCGATAGAAATTTCTATATTTGTGTTTTTTATTGTAAATAGAAAATCGTTGGCGATGTATTATTTTTGTGTTGCTAGAAACCCCTCCCCTCGCCGCATTGGTAGTTAGCCTGGTATGTTTACGTTTTCTTCCAGCTACGTCATGGTACGTAGCAACGTGAAGTTCTTCTTTTGGACCGTACGTAATTCCACAATTGTTGAGGATCGGTAGTGAGGGTAGCTTGAATGTTTAGCAAATAGCTTTTATATGATTTTGAAATAGCCTTTTTAATCGTAGAGCGAAGCATCCTACATTGTTGAAGATCTTTACCATATCGAAATTTTTTATAGCGGCGTAGAAACCTGCTTTTTTGTTCTATATTATAAATAAAATACGGTGTGAGTCAGAATGGATATATCTTCGCGCGCTCATTTTTATGTGGTGGTACATAACAATCAAGTATGTTGTATAGAATATCGTAAAAGTAGGAGCAAACCAAGCTCACATCATTAAACATGTATTGCTTTGACCAAATATAATTGAGAAGAGTACCGTACATACCAACACAGACCGCTTCTTATAATTGTACGACTTCAATAAAATACTTATTGGAAAATTATTACCCAGTGTAGAGGTATACGATATATCTATACTCAAGGACGGGTGGTACAAATTTCCAACAATTAATAGTTGAACATCGCGCTCCACGATGCAGGTTCAATTGCTAATCACTAGATCGAGTAGAATGTTGTTATTACTAGTAATACTATTATATTGAGAATAGCTACATAAATCAATAAAGTTGTTTAGCGCATGGTATAAGAAGACCGTTCGAGCTCATATTTGGACACCCAATAACAACACACTAGCATTACTTAATCGGTAATGTTCTTCTAGTAACTCAAAAAACATAGTACGGATTGACATGTTGATGTCAGGCGGAATATATACAACCAAAATAAATAAAACCTGCTTCCCAAAACAGCATTTGCATCCCGTAACATCTATACCAATAGCGAATTCAGTTATTTTAGACAGATCTAAGATTGCTGAATATCTGCCCTACATAACCCTAAACATGTGGTGCCCACTGGCAATCTACACTTTCCACAAAGTAAGCCGACATCTCGACGCACAGTTGTATCACAAACAAAACAATCATTCATAATTGGCATTATTGAAAGCTTGTGATGCATTTAGCAGAACACAAGCAATACAACCGCACACCTGGGCGCCTAAACGAAGAAAATAATAGTTCTATTAAAATTAGAGTAAGTATCTGGCCTTCCACAATAACAAAATATTACTTTCCAAAGATAAAATACAAAATTTTAAATTGCAGTTTATACTTTAGAACTGCTGTAATTAATTTAAATCGTTCTATTTACTGTACAACAAGCGTCTTTAAAAAACGTAAGAAAAACAATTTTCTAGCTAAAAACTATCTACATGGTTTCGATATAAAATTATAAACCTTGACCAATACTAGAAATAAACCAGACCCGTTTCCGGTGCAGTCAAAATTTATAATACAAATGCTAAATGTATTAAAAGAAAGTGATTTACAGATATTGTAACAAGTTTATTTTTCACAATATTTTGACGAATATTTATGTTATTATTTTTATAAAAGATCAATTCAAACCTAATATTGCTACATATTTTTACGTAATATTTATTACATGTTGTTTAATCTAACATAAGCTTTAAAACCGAGAACATAAATTACAAGTCGAACGGTGACATAAAATAACATTTACAAGTGTCATTATAAGATCTCCCTCCTTTGATAATTGTAAAGATCATTGTAACTGTTGTCAAGCGGTGGGATACGTCAAAATACGGCACTTTCACCTGGGCTGTTGCTTAAGAAAGTCGTTCTTGTGATAAGAACATGGCGCCAAGTGGTTATACTTGGTGTTAGAACCATGTGAAAAAAGTGGATTTAAAGTGAATCGTCTTTGTTGGTGCACTCAGTGTCGACACTTTACCGACTGTGTTTGCACTAAACTAGACGTAAATGTAAAATATTGTCGTTAGAACAACAGTAACTATTATCGAGCCTCAGAGCTCTTGTTAATTTAAATTTGCAGTGCAATTATTTGACATGGATACACGTGGATGTTCGTTTGATATTCTGTAACAAGATTATTTAATTTATGTGATTTTGGAGAATTCTAACCTGATTATTAATGTAACAGGAAAATTTCAATTATCATTAAATATTCCGAAAATGGTCTAAGTACATCGCAATTATTCTTTTGATGGATAAACATTTGGTATGTAATTAGTTGCTCATTAGTACGTTTAAGTTGTAACATTTGGAATGACAAAACAAGTAAGTTTTTTTATACTGTTCGACTTGGAAATTCTCAAGTTCGTTATGTTGTTGACCTTTGGATATTCTCGTTATTTTATGAAGAGAACCTGATAAACTTTATTTTTATTTTTTATTAGTACAAATAAAAAGATTATAGAGGGCAGTATATATGTATATTAAGAGTTAACTTTGAAGACTAACAAAATTGAAACTATCATGTCGAATATAAAATTATCTAAGTTCAGATAACTAAATTTTTCATTTTGCTCTACAATATTAATTAATTGAAATATTTTAAAATGCAAGTTAAATGTAAAGTCTATAAGTAGTATTACCGAAGGCTAATAAAGATTGTCAGTATATCATTCGTCATCCTTAATAATCAAGTTTAAATATTAATAAGAATAATCATTGCTAAATTTTTATAATGTAATAATAACAACACTATCTAATTTTTGTGAGATATAGGTGTTGAAAAGATTATTGTGTATATAAGTACATATTTTTCTTAACTATAACATAGTCGAATTTTTTTGAAGTTAATTTTGTTAAGATAAATCATTGTAAATAATTTTCAACTGATACTTAAGAGAATAGTAATTCATTTCGGTCACGTCTATGATTATTAGTTGGAATGAATGAGGTTTGATTCTTAGTAATCATAAACTTTTTTGAATTAATTAACCGAATGCACAAACTGTGCTAGTCTTGGTTTACTTTGATTACAGGTGTAGCAGTGCATCTTTATCAAGCAATATCGAGCCAGAAGGTAAGCATTTGTAAGGGTTATATTCACGTGATATTTTTAGTACAGCGGTATTTGAGCATAGGTTTCCGCATTCCCATTATACAAACAGACAAATATTAGGTCTTCATTGTATTCAAAAATTTGGTGCGCCTTATTCACTATATTTTTGGTCGTAATCCAACCCCGACCCAAACTCATGTTCTACCCAGAGCAAATCACTCTACTAGCCGCTTAGTCTTTGGAGGTTTCCTTATCTATGAGCCGTTTTCCATCTAAATTAACCTTGGACTATTTACATCATCAGGAAATCTTCGTTAATTATTCTTGTGCCTTTCAGTTGCCAATATAGGATTAAAAAATCCATTAGTAAGGCAAAACGTTGCAATATAGAAGAATAACATAGCTGTGATATTTAAGATACTCTTTGCAGTATGGGAGTTCAAAATGGTCTTGCATATATTAGATCATAATATGGGCAAGGAGTGTCAAAGAAAATTCAAGAGCTTGAAAGACGGAAAAAGTGTTTATTAGTGTGCTTTCTCAAATATAATCAAAGACCACTTAAGCTACTCGTTTCTTTATCGAAGAGAAATTATTCAGTCAACTCGTAAATATGTAAATAAATAATGTACAGTAGATTGCATTCATAGCGCATTCAAAACGTACTAAAGAATTCAAATTAAATCGATGAATTTAAATTAGTTGCTTGATGATGTTCCAAATTAGCTTGTCAACAACATACAATCCATCTGCATATCATATAGATTACAAACGATGAAACTTGCTATATTCCAGTGTTTAATGTAAAATTTGATTTAATTTCCTGTTTATTTCCCGAAAACCACGCTTATTGAGTTAGTAAGTGTAAAATTAATTTAACGGAATTTTTCTAAATTTAAGTCATGTAATGTCAGTAGAATTTGCCGAAAGCCTAAATATAAATAACCTCTATTTTTAATTAAGATTGACTATATGCGTGGTGTGTGTTAGTGCACAGTATGTACCTACTAGTGGTAGCACGGGCACCTTTCTACTGACTTATAAGCTAACCCCCGTGGAAGGAGAGGTTTTAGCTAGTATTGCGAGAGACGCTAGGCACACCTAGAGGACTAGGAAACTGGCAACGTCTGTGGCAGAGAGTCTAAATATGCCAACATTGAACGGTAAGGTATCGTTACTGTTAGTAGGGAAAGCTACAACGGCACGGTTGCAATCTAGGTTAGTAACCTGCTTCAACCTAATTAACACTACTAACAAGACCTTCGCAAAAGCCTCGGAACGTCAAAGTCATGGTGGGCGACTGAGACGGAAAATATCTGCCCATTAGATAATGATCGCGTGTATCAGGAATGAGGATTTAGTACATGGAATGCCAGGGGAGTGTACGGTAATAAGTGTGTAATCATGAATAAAATGAAAGAAAAGCGCATGGGTATGCTGTGTGTGAGTGAAACAAAGCGGAAAGGGAGAGATGTTGTTCAATTAGATGACGGTATGTTGAGTTTGTGGTTTGAAGTAGAGAGCAATGAGTTAGGGGCGAAAAGTGTTGATTTAATCTTGAATGATCAAGCAATCGCTTGCACGAAACAATATGAATTATTTTCTCCCCACATATAGTGGGTTAAAATAAAAGTGGGTTTTAGAAAGATCTTCCTAGTGACATGTTATGCTCCGATGAATGAAAAACAGTTTTCGTAGGAGTTGGACAATGTATTAGACAATCAAGAAAGAATGATTGCGTGGTTCTATTAGGTGATATGAATAGTTGGGTCAGAGTATACAGACAAAATGCTAAGCATATGGTAGGTCCGCTTGGTGATCCAAAAACGAATGAAAGTGGAGATATATTAGTGAGTATATGCATGGAAAAAACATTGTTTGTATCCACATGGCAAAAAGAAACTACGGGAAGTATAAATGATTTGGTTGTGTCTGATGAAAGTTTAAAAGAACTGGCAAAAAGAACGAGAGTAATTAGAGGATCTGAATGTGGGACCGATCATTTTCAAGTTTTGCTCAAAATTGATCTTAGCCGAAAGAGGATGTGGAAAAGAAAGCAGAGTGTGGGACAATCAAGACTGAAGGTAGAACACTTGTTGGAAGAGTCGACTCAAAGAGAGTACGCTACTATGTTAGAGGGAGAGAGAAAAAGAGTTATATGATTGCAAAAAGGAATGGGGTAATGCTCTGAAGATTGAAGATGTGGAGAAAGCATGGAATTGTTTGAAGAACAGTGTAATGAAATGTGCTTTGGAAGTATGTGGAACGACAATGATTGGTACATGTAATAAAAATGCACGGTGGAACGACCAGGTCAAAAAGGTTGTCGGGGAAAAGAAAGTGGCATATAAGAGATTGATTGCAGAAATAGCTGTTGAGTTAAGCGAGAAGAGAGAAGGCGATAAGCAAAAGTAGTAGTGAAGATAAGCAAAGAGCAACTGTGGAAAAGGGAGGTTGAAAAATACAAAGTGATTTTGTAGGGAATAGAAACATGCTTTGGAAATGGGTAAGGAAGATAAGAAAGGGTGGAAATAAACGAATGAATGGCGTTGTTAATAGTGGAAATGAAATTGTTTAAGAAGAAGCAAGTACGAGAGACTGTTGGAAAGAGTATTTCAAGCCGTTGTATGGTGGTGGCAAGAAAGAAACAGATGGCTGTGTGGATGATGAAGACAGCAGCAATATACTGGTTGTAAACGTAGCAAAAATTGCAGTCTAAATGAGACATGGAAAAGGCAGTCAGAACTCTAAAAAATGGCAAAGCGGCTGGTCTAGATGGAATAACAAGCGAAATGGTTAAGTATGGGTCTGGGGTACTAATTGAATGTTTGTGCAAACTAATAGAATTGTGTATAGAAAAAGTAAAGGTATCTGAATATTGGAAGAGTGCGATCATGATCCCCTTGCATAAAAATAAAGGCAGCAAATATGAATACAAAAATTAATGTGGGATAAGTCTGTTGAATGCATCCAGTAAAGTGTATGAAAAAATTGTAATCTAGGGAGTTCGTATGAGAACGAAGAGCAAGATATGGGGCGTTCAATGCGGTTTTATGCCTGAGAGAGGAAGTGTGGAACAGATGTTTGCAATGCAACAAACTGTTAAAAAGTGTATGCTTGCCAGAAAGAAAGTATATACAGCATTTGTAGATCTGGAAAAAGCGTTTGACTATGTGAACAGAAGTTAATTATGGAAGCCGCTGTGTAAATACGGTAAAAGCAGGTGCTTGATAAAATCTATCAGAGCGATGTACGAAGGCAGTAGGGCATGTGTACGTGTGAATGGCTACATGGGACAATACTTTGACATTGTGGAAGGTGTAAGACAGTGCTGTGTGATGTTTCCACGGTTGTTCAATGTAAATATGAATAAATTTATTAGACAGGCTTGCGAAGGAATGGAAAGAGTGAAAATTGGTGAAACAAATGTCAGTGTGCTGTTGTATGCAAATGATGCAGTATTGTTAGTCGAATCGTCACAAGATTTGCAACGAATGTTTGTAGAAATATGCAATTAAAAGTGAATGTAAATTAAACGAAAGTAATGGTTTTTGACACAGATGCCGAAATTGATGAATTTAGAATGGACAAAGCCACAATAGAGAAAGTGAATGACTTTGCGTACATCGGTAGAAAGTTTTTGAGTAACGGAAAGCTAGATAGTGAAATAGAAAGAAGGGCAAATGCTAGAAGAAAAATGTCTAGAAGTATGTAAGCAGTGAACAGGAAAGAAGGATTAAGTATAAATCCAAAGTTGGCCATTTACAACAGTGTGTTTGCACCAACTGTTCTGTATGGAAGAGAGGCTTGGGTCTAGCAGAAGAAGCATGTTAGGTTAACACAGATTAATAATATACGGTGGATTTTACTCTTCAATCAAGGTAGGCAGACGTACCCCGGAAGGTAGCACAACTCGGGTTTGGTGGGTAGGGTTTCGTTGTTGATAGCCAGATGCACGACATGGTTAATAGCGGTTGCAATCCCAAGAGTGGAGGGACCAGGGGTCAGCTTTTTGGTAGTGTCGATGAATGTCATCGTTGGTGAGGTGAAGTGGAAGGTTTTGTAAAGAGAACCGCAATCGTCGTCGTCGTTATTACTTTGCAGGCTCTTCAAACCCCGCCGCAAGTGTTGCTTTAAGCTTGCTATTTCAAGCAAGGTAGGGATCTTTAACGTGCGCGGGAACACTCAGACACAGAACCTACATTTTACCTCTCATCCGAACGAGGGTGTGTTTGTGCGAAAAATGCTCTTCTAACGTTTCCCAAACGGTCCGTGTCGGGAATCGAATTGGGAACCTTGGGCTGAGTAGTCACACGCTAACCAACTAAACCACGAAACCGAATACTATATAGATACTCTGCATTTGATTTTCCAATTCTCCACCCAAGGGTACTACATTGGCTAGGAAGCTCTTTTTTTACCTATAAATTGTGAACTTTGCGAAACTCTTGTTATTCCTAGCAAGGTAGGGATTTTTAACATGCGTCACAATACCTAAACGCAGGACCTACATTTTACCTCTCATCCGAACGAGACCGTATTTTTTGTGAAAAATGTTCGCCTAACACTTTTCAAGCGGTTTGTGTCGGGAATTAAACACGATACCTTGGGCTTAGTGGTCATACGCGAACCAACCCAGCCACGAACCCGCCTCTTATGGTTGGTGCCGCAGGTTCTTGTCGTTATTTCAAGCAATAGCCAGCTTCAATTAATTATCTTTCTGAATGCAAATTCACCTTTTTATACTTGGTATTTGACTAATAACCTTCCTGCAATTTAACTATGGATGAAGCAATCTACATCAGGTGCATAACCTAACTAGTCTTGCTGGAAGGACTTTCGTGCATTTGGTTCTAGAATTTTGTAATAACTTAATGCTGCGTCCACCAGCTTGTCGGAATTGCAGGTCTAGTGCATATTACACTGAGTAAAGTGGTGACCTACAGCTCAGATGACCAATACATGAAACGATCCCCGATGGAACGAACGTTTATGCCCACGTGTCAGAACTTAAATCGGCTTTGGGGTCGTGATGGAAGACATCTTCGCCTGCAGTAGTTCACTACACTCAACGGTAGAAACGACTTCTGCAAAGAAAAACTGCGAACTAACTTACCGATCAGCAAGTGAGAGCTGTTTTCAGTATTGCTACCACAGGAGCCGGGAATAGATGTTTTCTATACCGCTCTCTTAGAAAGACAATGGTAGAAGAAAAGAGGTTATTCAGGTTATGGTTTGTTCTACGTGTGGATATTTGCTTATACGTACGCATGTATGTACTGAATCCTGTCTCGTATGCAGCTTTGATAAGACTGTTTAGGTGACGGCGGACATTCTCTCAGCCTATATAAAAAAATCTTTAAAATTAAATACAGTTTGAAAAATATTTTTGTTTTGTAAAGCATGAACCATTATGTTAAATAATTTGGTTTTAGACTCCAACGTGAGTAAATAGAATTCCCATAGTAAAAGTACAGATTTTGAACTCAACATTTATTTTTCATGTTTCCTTTTACGAAATGATAGTTTTCATTTTGACGGAGCAACGTGTTAAATAAACGGTTGCTAGTATGAAAAACTTTCCTGCCTTGTACAATAAAAAGAGTAAAAATTTCAATTTGGTTAATATCTTTATTATATTTTAACCGTCAAATTTCAATATGTCCTGTTTTTTATAAATATAAATAGTGAATTTCAGCAGAAAGTGTTCTGATGATAATGTAGCACCACCTTTGGTTTTTCTAAAAAAAAATGCTACTAGGCAATTGTATCCTGGCAGTGCTGTAGAAAGCGATACGGATATACGGTCTTGATTTATATAAAATATAATTAAAACGATCTTAGATAACTTATTTAAAATATTAAATAGCTTAATGTTGAAGGTAAAAGAAAACCCACGGTCAAAACAAAACCAAAAGAGAAAAAGATTATTGCGGGCAAAGGAAAGGTTTCACTGGACAAACGAGACCTGGAACAGAACTATTTTTAGTGCTGATTTGAAATTTTTCGCGTGGTTGGCAAAAGTAGATCACATGCAGTCCGACTAAAAAGTGAAACATTTTACACTGGTTGCTTGAAGCAGACTGTAACATTTTTCAAAGACAATAGTAGGAGTATTCAAGTCATTTAAAGGTTCTTGGATCTCGAAGTTCATAAACATAACACCAATACTACGAGATATTAGAAAGTATTAACGACAACCTACTTACTAGTATGGAGAAATGGTATTCTCATCGCAATTTTATTTTCCAACAGATTGAAGAATCCTGTCATATAGCAAAATCAACTAAAAGTGTCTTAGAGATAATAATATCACTGTTCCGAACTGGCCATTAAAAAGTCTAGACTTTAACACGATCGAGAAGGCGCGGCACAAGATGAAAGTAGGTGCTAGATTTACGGAATAACCTACAAAAAGTTGTAGCAATTCTTCGAGAGATGAATGAATTTCATCAGCTTAAGCAAGTATGATTTAAAGAATTAAGAGGTGATTTATTCAAAAGGGAACATTACGTTATATTAGTGTCAGATTCGTCAACATAAGGTATTTAAATATCTACGGGGGTGAGACATAAAGTTTTTTAATGATTACAAAATTTCTATTTCAAAAAATATAATAGTTACAGCTCTGCGATTACCGGCAAAAGTAAAAAGAGAAACTCAACAATCAATTTTTGTTCCGTTGTTATAGGTAACGATTGAGTAGAGTGCACTGCAATCGGTGTACTGTGGAATGGCGTCAATCCAGGAGAAGTCGCAATGCTGTTTATAGTATCGCGTGATCAAGTAACCAATTACTGTAAAGAAATATTAGGAGAGAAGATAGACGACTTGTACCTGAGGTATACGAAGTTTACGAAGACCGAAGGTGCGGTTGATCGTTCGCGAACAGAGAAACCATCTGTTCATGAAAAGAGTGTTTAGGGCGTGCAACCAGCATTTAAACCCTTCCAAGTTTACTCGTCGCAAACAGCTGGAACTAGGAATCTCTTTTCCACATTGCAAAAACCCCTACACAAGGGTTGTATACATATAAAATCCACCACAATTTAGAGCCAAATGATAGATCTCGTCGTGCTGACTTTGCATACGAGAGGTTGCACAAAATCGAAAAGGACAATGAATACCTTAATCGTGTATATTGTTCAGCGAGGCTGCCTCCTACATCTATTGAAAAAGAACAGGCACAACGTGAGAATACGGAGTTCGCAAAATCCACATCTTGTCGAAGAACATGTTAAAGATTCCCCTAAAGCGAATCTCGCACGGATTGATGTCTGACGAAGTCATTGCGTATTTTTTGGCGATCGTACAATAAAAGCTAATATCTACTTGGTATCTTGCAACACTTTATGAATGACTTGCAACCTAGAGTGACTTTCCAGCAGGATAGCGCACCAACACATTGAGGATTAGTCATTTGAGATTTCCTTGATGTGTCTTTCATAATAAGTAGATTATGCACGACGGTTTCACATCCTCCCCATCAAAATCAACTAACATAACTACTTAGATTTTCCTGTCGGGTTTTGTAAAGGACTGCGTGTATGCAACACGCGTACCTGACATGGACTCCTAATAAATGTTGTCCAACACTAAGCGTGAAATTGACTATCGGTTGGGCGTTCTGTATGCGACGAAAGTCGCATATATTGAAGTGTACTGATGTAGTGAGAATAACTTAAAGTTTCTCTTTCTTTTTCTAGTAGCGGCGGATTTGTAACTGTTGTAGTTTTAAGTAATAGATATTTGTAATCATGGAAACTTTATGGATACCCAGTAATTTCTAGCAAAGCATTTGTTTCGTGTAGTTCATCATCATTAGGTCTTCAGTCCTAGAACTGGTTAGACGCGTACCATCATTGTTCCCTATTCTGAACTAACCTACAGATTTCCCTGAAATATGCACAGTTTGCATCTATAACTGTCTGATCTAGGTCTACATCTATCTCTTTTTTCCTATCTCTGCTTGTAATATATCACATACTATTCCCAAAAAATGCCTTAAAACGTATTCCGCCCTACTATTTCTCTTTTTCCCCAGATATCCTTGTTCTCATACTATTTCTGTAACTTATTTGTTATTATCTTTGTCTGTACATGCTATCGTCCTCATACATCTGGAGCATTTCAAAAGACTGCTACCGTTTTTGTGTCTGCATTTCAGCCAACATTTTTTAACATGTTTCTATTTATACAATTGAGAGGATGGTGATTAAAGAAGTGTGCGATTGCATTATTGAAAGGCTTAAGTAGTCGTTTTTTTTTTATAATTATTTTGAGGGGGAAAATTCATTATGATTTAAGTTACCTCTTTGGTAGATTTTAACATGGTTCTGAGGCGACTCTATGGCGGGTTTACACTTGTCAGATACCACTGTTGTTCTATGAAGATTGTATATGGATCTGAGGCGACCCTATGGCGGGTTTACACTTGTCAGATACCAATGTTGTTCTATGAAGATTGTATATGGATCTGAGGCGACCCTATGGCGGGTTTACACTTGTCAGATACCAATGTTGTTCTATGAAGATTGTATATGGATCTGAGGCGACCCTATGGCGAGTTTACACTTGTCAGATACCAATACTGTTCAACGGAGATTGTATATGGTTTTGAGGTAACCTTATTGTGGATTTATACTTGTCAGATACCAATGCTGTTTTACAAGGATTGTTAATATGCTTATTTTTATGTAATTAGTTATTTTATGTATAAATAGAAATCATGTATGTAGGCTGTATTTCATGTTAATATTGCAAGGAAAACCCAGGAAAAACTTGCAATGCTACCTAGATATTGTGGGCATTTGATTTTCATTTGTTATTTCTTTTAGTAATGGAATCCATTGTTTACTGAAAGTCACGGATTCGTTTGCAACGTAGTTATTTTTATGTAGGGTTATATAGGCAGCTTCTTTGATTTTGCGTTTTTGGTGGTTTTCTTCTTTTTCTTCTTTTCTTCTTTTCAGGGAGTATGTGTATTCAGCTCGTTCCCTTTCTATTGTTTTCTAATTTTATACCCTATTTTTCGTGTAGTTAATAAATAATAATTACACCGGGTATTGTACATTAAGGTTAGCTTGATTAATACTTTGATCTAATAAATTTACTTTTTTTTCACGTAGAATTGGCCAAATAAGAATAGATAAGTTATTCGAACTGTTTTGTTACAATGAAATTTATGTCTTAATATAGGTTAAAAGAGCAACTTGAAGCTATTATTTGTAGAATTCGAATTAATAAATTCAGGAAACAGAAAAGTGTATACGAGGCTCTAACAACCTGAATTGCAAGGAGCTAGTAACTATTATTTTAGGATCCTCGAGTAGATCACCCACCATCCGACAAGATAACGACAAATTGTCGGTGAGGTTTCCGTTCAACATTTTATTTTTGGACCGAAGTTCAGCGACCTTTCCAAGCAGATGCACACCTAAAAGAATTCCTTTTGATATCATTGAACCCACCTTCATCACTAAGTTAGCTGGCATAATCTTTGTGTTACGGTTCCGTGATAAAGTAACATAAAATCATCAGTGTCAATTTCACGTGTAATCTAGTTGTGTCTACAAACAAAATAAAACACGTTACTCATTAATTTGTAATCCTAAACGATTATTTATTCTAAGGAATCATATTCGATTTGATTCGAATTCAATGCATGTGACAGATGCGTTCCTGCTGCTAGCCTAACAAACTGTTGTTAAAGCAAAGATCGCTTGTATTTACGTCGTCGACATGTTTGAAAATACCAATGAGTTAGTAACCATCAGACAGGGCACTTATCCAAACTTTGTGACAACCTATCAGCTACAGTGGTATAACTTGCGCAACGTCTTTTGAACAATAACACTCACCAACTATTTCATCTAATAGTGCCTGCTTGATAGATTTAAGCTAGTTGCCAGGACACCCTTAGAAACTGCGGTTTCCTATGATCGATGCACTTCGGCACTTAGACAAGTTAAATGATTCCTTCGCCTAAGAATTCTAAGCATTTCCATCAAATACTACCCACCTCTTGTAGCACCATTATCTTATTTTCACCTGTTTTACATCAGTTTTAGCGTACACTATTTTGAGAGGAATTGATAGGTTTGCCCAAAATTGTAGTTGTTCGAACCTTAATGTGGTACTGTTTTTCTCTTCTCGTTTCAAGAATGAATATCACTCGCAAATGCTTTCGTAATTCTTGTAAAATGCAGAATTATTTACCGAGTAGCGATAAATTTCTAAGAGATACATTATCAAAATTTTCATGAGATATTGATGCAAACTTAAAAGAGTGAGATCGATTCTATCGCTTACATATGGAACTTGTCCCCTATACGATTATATAAACCTAGTGAGTGTAAACCACTGAAACTTATTCTATTACAAACTAGAGCTTGAGTTTCTCTGAGAATTAGAAATTCCAATGAAGTAAAACTATGTTCCTTGGCATTTTTTATTATTCTATAAATTGAATTACCGAAATACACTTTCAAGAGTTCATATGCATTAGTTGAGAACGCACCTAACAATTTTCTAAATCTAATTAAACTTGCGTAAATATTGCTAAACAATACATAAGCAGATTAATATATCAAGAATTCCACGTGTAAATTAATCAGATTAAAATAATTTTATGTTTAGGAAGTGCATAGTTTATTAAATATTATCACGTATTATTTAAACTCCAGGATTATTACAAACCGTAAGTTTTTTTCCAGTATTTCCGAATAAATGCATACCTCATAATTTTTCAAAATCCCTCTATATACTATGTATATATTTGTGCACATACAGCTGCTTAATTTGTAGTATAAATGTAGACAAGATCGAGTGTGTACAATTGCACATTATCTGACAATAGCTCATCTTAAACATACATTTCTACAAAACCCACTTTATGTGGTATATTAGAATGCATTGAATGATCGATGTAACAAAAACTGTAGTCACTCCTCTTTTATTAGGTTTTAATTTAAAGCATTCATTGATCTACATTTAACAATACGTATAACATGTGGGTCAAATATTCTATACGGTTTTTCTAATGAATTTTTCGCGTTCTAAAGGTAGTTACTTGGCGATTCGCTTTCTTTTGTTTAAAATTCACGTCGTCTATTGTTTTTGGACGCTTTCGTATATCCTCGAGCAGTCACAGATTAGCCTGATTAGGAAGAGCTTCAGGATGTTGGAAGTGAACTGTGATTTACGTATCCATCTGCGAACTTAGTTAGAACAGCATGTTTTACTACCCTTTTGATCCTTTCTAACTATGGTGAGTTATATCAAATTTACAAAGGCATTCATTTTTTAATCACATTGCAAATCACACACCCACGACAACCTACCACTTTGTAACCAAACTCTTAACACAGGAATGATACCGTCTATCTCTCACCCTATGGAACCTAACTATAAATCCTTTCCTAAACCTACACATTTACAACACAGTATATTCGCATGTGCAGATGATCTAACGTTCCATATCTAAAGAAACTCCTAATCCTCACTAAAAATCACAGCCGCGTCCCTTATAGAAAATTGAATTCTGGTCCACATGCACATTTATAACTCTATACTAATCTGTCCTATACATAGAAGTACACCTCGATACCCACCTTAATGCTCATACACATATAACTAGACTACTTTCCAAAACTAAGAACATCCTGTTCAATTTACACCAATACTATCTACCTCTGTCGGTCACACGTACCATCAATAAATTAATCCTTAATATATTCATACCAATAATCCGATACAGTCCTGATTCACTTGAACTACAATAATTTGACCGCCGTTTCTATTATATATCTCCAAACTACCACCTCAACACCTGTCTATATACTCTATTACAAATACCTCTCATAGACATGCAACTTCATGCGCGCATCCAGATACGCAGTATGAAAAACGAATCCCTCAATCCAATTCCATGACCGAACTTCAACAATATGACGAATACAAGTCTCTCCCAATTACCGAAATAAGAACCTTAATCAACCAATCCTTGATCTGCAACTGGCAAAACTTTTGGACCCTTTTTACTACAGGCAGACACACACGCCATTTTCCCAGCTACCACTCGCATACCACCACACATACCAATGGACGGCCGCTCCACTATCAACTTCCTAACCGGACACGGCAAATTTCGATCGGAATTACAGTCTTTTAACCTCATCATTTCCCTAATGTTCCCCTGCGTCCTTCATAATACTCTTAAAACTCCCGAGTACCCCATCAAGCCATGTCATTTTTCAACACCACTACAAACAACCTTGAAAACTACCTTAAACCTTGATCTTTACTCTCCACTTTCTAGCAACAGCTTCTTTGCTGAACACCATCATTATAGAGTTTAATCATTGCCTAATTGAAATCCTTAAAACAAAGCCCCCCTATTCTAACCAACCAGCGGCTGTAACAGCAAGAACAAGCACCCACTCCACTGAAAATCCACAATCATTACCCAAACGATATACAAACACCACTCAGACCACAACATGGACATAGGACACAAAAAGAAGACGGAAGTTTTGCCAGCAGAACTAAACTCTTCCCAAGTAAATGTGCAATATCATCTATGTGCAGCGTAAAGAATGTTTATTTTGCTTAATGATTATGCTTTTGTATTTAAATGTTATTTAAATTATTGTCTTATTACTCTTTCTTTGTTGGTTTATTGTATTGTGTTCTTGCTGCTAACTATTTCAAATACATTACAGCATACCGGCGAGCTGAGTTGAGATGTATATAGGAAACTACTAGAACCAGTTTTCAAAAAATTTATGTACTGAAGTTTTTCGAAAGGCTTGTTCTGGTCAAAATATTTTCAATTTTCTGCTACTTCCGGTTATACTGGATACGAACCCTAACTTTGTGATTTTAAATATTTTAAATATTTATTTTAGTAAACTTCTATAGCGAACACCTGTTATTTTAAAAAAAGCTTTCGAATTGTGGCGAACACCTGTTATTTTAAAAAAAGCTTTCGAATTGTGGCGTAAATAACAGTGAATTGATTAATATGCATATCAAATATAGAAGTGTTTTTTACAAATTTTAATTACATCAATTAAATCAATGTTACGTAGTTTCAATACAATGTAAAAAGCCCAGGCACTGGGCAGGGAAACTTCACGAATATCAGACTGCAATGTTTTAATTATTTCATGCAATATACGACAATGTATTCATTTTATATTGCTGAAGAAAGGAGAATACAAACGTTAGTCTCACTATATCACTTGATAACACGAGTGTTTTCCCGAAATTCATTCCCTAAACCCAATAAGAAGACTACCATGACAAAGATTCACAAACTGATCATTAGAAAGAGGAGAGGGTGGAGTTAAATGACAGAAAATGAATGTGAATTGATTATTCGCAAGCCGTTAATAAGACACATCGAAAATAAAGATCTACCAGGACGTACAAGTCATACGTTGGAATTGATAAGAGGCTATGTTAAAAATAACGTTGTACAAAACCAGCTTCACATTGCGCTGGAACGTGATGTTGACTCCTCTAAACTCTTTTAATTTCTTAAGGACGTCAATTAAATAACGTTCAAACAGCTTGAGACATTTACTAATCAAAAATAAACAATTCCCTGTAACTACTTAACGAGTAATTTTGCTTGAATTCACCTAATTCCGCTTAATTTTAATCCCGGTTTCTTAGGCACTATAACCAATAATAATAATAAAATGAAAACAAATACAAGTTCTGGTTTATTTCAAATTTATAATAAACAATATTCACTCACCCCGACAGGAAACTCGATGCAAATCAACGCCAACCACCTGTTGATATCCAGAGCTTGATGATTGTCGCCCGTCTCGCATCAATCTCGTAACGCATATTCCCCAAACTATTCGGAACATGACACTTTACGATAACAGTAACAGAGGGCGCTGGACGCGCCTTAATTATTTCAATATAAACAGTTAACTAATTCCTTGAAACTAATGCATATAAGGATGTTTGTTACATTATTGCACTATTATGATCGCGCTGACATAAGACGAACTTAACAACCAATAACAATCAAACTAGCACAAAGGCAGCGTGTGATAAAGTCCGAGACAAGATTCAAGATTTATCACATTAAGAGACCCCAAGCAACGACATCTATGTCATCGGGAAGCACGTAAGAATTGGTTCTCCTTTTATATTAAACCGTAGCAGGTCCTCGATATAAAAGAAAGGATTCCTTTACTTCTTGGTCTTCCGCTGAAGACTGATTGTGGATACGAACAAGCACTCGTTCCCCAGACCTAAACTTTATTGCGGTATTTCCCTTGTCATGTAGAAGTTTACGCATTTCCGCTATCGATCGCAACCTATTACTTGCCAAAACCAACATTTCCGTTTTTCCATGCCCTGCCGATATACTTTCAGGAAAAGGCACAAGCTCTGCAGAAGAATTTTGATTAACTTCTCCAAAGTGTAATTCCCTTGGAGTAATCCAGTAGAAACGTAGTCAGTCCGATTCAAATAATATTCGTGTGTCATCATGGCCCATTTTGCATAACTATGATAGCAGAAGGATCGCAAAAGCTTCCCCAACTCGCGGTTCACGCGTTCTGTCATATTACTTTGCGGGTAATAAACAAACATATAAATTACTTTAATTTTCCGCGAACTTAAAACCGCTATTTACTTCGAACTCGTAAACTGACTGCCGTTGCCTGAGAGAATAAACTCCGGTTTCCGACATTTTCAAAATATTTTATTCCAAACACTTAAGTATAGACGTCGTATTGGCACGCCGCAAAGGATACAAATCAGCATGTTTACTAAACGCATCCATGACGACCAAAAGCTGAGTAGCTCCCGATCTGGAAACGGACGGTGGACCCATAAAGTCTAAGCACGCCAACTTATTAGGGGCAGCTGGTACAAATTCAAAATACTCGTCTGCCCAATACGGTGATATATTTGCCTTCTGGTATAACTGTCAACTTGTTACGTTCGTTTACGGCCTACGAATTGAAAACCACATTGATTCCGTTTCTACTCTTCCATACGTCAATAACATCCTATATATTTTACTTTTTTATAATAAATACGCTCGCGAATAATTTTCAATTTTAAGCTATCTACTCTAAAACGACAAGTTTACGCTATAAATTCTATAGTTGGCACCTTGTTTTGAGTATCCGTTAACTGGCTACACATTACTATAGCGTAAGATTAATCCTTATACTGCTACGACCGAAAGACTCGTTGAAATAATGTATTTTATTATTTGATAAAGCTTGAGTCGAGTTTTCTAATCTCCTTTTTGGTATGTTGATAACGCGAGGATCGAAGCTCAAATTTTTGTTATTTAAAACAATTTCAATTTGATTCTGCAGTTCATCCTCATATGTATTTTTCTAAACTACTCGCTCTATTACTCCAAGAGCGATGCATGTTTTTTCTTTGTAAGAAGGGTAGATTTTGGGTGTATCGCTTTTAGCTGGAGACCAAATTGTTTTACGTAGGCCGTTTATTCTTCTTATGTAGAACCAACTGCGTTGGTAGGAGTTCCGCTGTTGCAGTGAGTGTCGCAGCGCTCAACATCTGTCGACCGTGGTGACGCTACATCTAGACCACAGCACACTGACGCTTTGCTGATTCACCTCCGTGGATGCAATGGGCACACGATAATAGCTGGTACTTGGAGGTATGTTGTATTACTCTTCCCATATATCGGAAACACCTCTTTTCTTCTTACTTGGTTGTAGTACGTCGCTGGAGCTCCATAGTACTTCACTACATGATTATTAGAATTTGTTCTACCGTAAATAATTTTTTTTATTTTAACACCCTGGTGTTATGAGCAAGTATAAACAATAATTTTCTTTTCTTTCTTTTATTAATGAATACTAAATGTCAAACGAAATGCGTACTTCGTACGTAAATTGCTGTAATTTGTTCTTTATAATACAACTATTTTTTTTTGTTGATTCAAACCGAATTTTTTTTTATTAATGTTTACTGTAAATAGGAAATTGATGACGATGTATTTTTTGTGTTGCTGGGACCTCCCCCCCTCCGCATTGGTAGTCAGCACAGTTTTTCTACGTTGCTTGTGTTCTTTTCGTCATCGTGATTCGTGCGGGTCCGCATTTTAAATATCCTTTTTATTTCTGTCTGACCCGTACGCTGCATAACGTAGCAAACCAACTATAATTGTACGCACAATAGTTTGCATACGTGGGAAATAGTAATCTCTTTGCAATGCACGTATGCATTTTTCTGCACTAAAATGCGCTTTATCCTCGTGATCCTGCCGCACAACCCGAAGAATAAGATTGGAAGCGTGGCACCACTTAACACCCGAACAGTTCTGGGAACTCTTGCGAATAAGGATTTCTTCAATACCCACAAACCACTTTGAACAATAGGCAAAACCTCCTGTTTTCCTAGTTCCTGCAATATCTTGCTACAAAAGCTATCTTTACGTTACTCGGTACAATTATTTTTGAAACTAGAGCATACTTCTTTAAATAGTACAGATTTCTTTAAAACACTTATTGCCACTGGTTCATGATTAGGCCGACCAGGCTCAACAATTCCTTGCACCAGATAGCGAGACAAGGAATCTGCTGACAGATTGTTCGTCGCCTTTCATTACTCAACCCGAAAATTATATTCCTGATAATACCAGGCCCAGCATGTTAAGAGGAAATTTAAAAGCTTACACAACATGAGAAAAGACAGCGGCTTATGATTCCTATTTATAATTTACTCTCGACTAAGGATAAACGTTCGTCACAAGGCTTCTTTTTCCGTCATACAATACTGTACTTCCGGGTTCGTAAACGTGCGGCTGGTAAAGGCAATAATTCCGAATTTTTCCGGCTGTTCATTCCTTTAATCTAAGCAACCCCCAACCCATATCCTGATGCGTCGGACTGTATATAAAGTGTGCCCTCGGGATCAAGATGTTTTAACAAGACAACCGACAAAAACTTGCAATCGAAATTGATTATACACAATAAAGAACACGTCTGCTAGACGTTATTCGGAACAAAATATTTCTGTATCGCGGCTATTTGAGCAGGGTCCATCGCAATTCCGTCGTCTAACATGAAATGTCATAAAAACATAACAGGCTTCCGTAATTTTATGATAATCACAGGCTTTAAGAATTTCTTGCAAACAAATGTTTTCCTTATTGCCCCCATTAGTCATAGTCTTCCACTGTAAGCGGAGAATTCTTTATTTGTTTGTGAAAGCCTTTCTAAAAACTCCCTTGAAATACACGTCACTTGGTTACCAGAGTCCCATAACATATTAACTTTTAGTGATTGAACTGTTGCCTCGAAAACTACCATAATTGTTATACTTTTATTTTGCTCATCTGCCTCTAACTGTAACTTACTACCATCATCATAAAATAATGTTGCTACTGGCAACGAAGGATCACCAAATGACCCATGACTTGAAGTCGTAATATTGCGAGCGTTTCTCTCACTCTGTACAACATTCGCATTTCTTGGTCGTTAACCTTCTACGGCATTGCTACCCAGATCCAAACACCTGTCTACTACAGCCATTGTTATGACAAACCGAATTGTTCGATCTCGCATACGAATTCCCGTCTCTCCAATTACTAGAACTACGACTGTACATAGCACCAATATTTCACAAGTAATTTTCAACCTCATCGGCGGTTCTAGACCCACAATGCAAAACACCTCTATAAATTGGATGGAAAATATTTAATCAGCATTGACGTCATGTCGTCTTCAGGGAGAGCTTCTCTTAACGAACACGCTTCTTTTACCATTGTAAGAAAATAATTAGCCCTTGAACCCTGTTCATAAAAACCAAATTCTAATTTGAGGAACATATTTCTCTTCTCCGCAAGTTATGTATCCCCCAATTTATATATGTATTATAAAATAGAAGTTATTAGGAAACTATTAGAAATCATTAAGACGTTATTAAGTCAAGTACAACAATGTAACTCAAGGATAAATATAAAAAGGTTATTAACAGTTCATGAGAACGAATGCAATACAATGTATTCCAGACGATAGTAATACTACAGGTGGCAGGTCACAGACGGTTAAGATACCGTGATTACCTAAAAAGTAAGATTGTTACAATGTTTTAATGAATGGAATTAAGAATAAGCAGACATCAGCTCTGCAAGTTCCCACAGAATTGTGAGGGCAGGGACAACATAAATACCTCGGGAGCCTCAAGACCAGTCCGTCAGTCTGAGTATTTCAGCTTTAACATTGTTGTTTACCTAGGCTACTCGCCCTAATACTAGTTCAATTAATAATTTTATTTCGACTTAGTTAAATTTACAACAGTTTGTCCAAATTCCATAAATAATGTCTGTTTAAGTAATTAATATTGTTACGAAGAATTGGAACTAGTTTTTAAAACACCGCTTCCAAGGCCCGAAACATAACTGGCGCAGCGTCGGACATCAGGGAACACAAATTCGATGAACTGGTGGTCTGGAATTTCAATTTGGAAAAACCTAAACAAAGTTGGAAGAAGTACAAGCATCGACCAAATCCAGCTAAACAAACAAACTTGGAGGAGATACAAGCATCCATCGAATCCAAACCAAACCAATGTGGACAATGTACACGAATCGACCAAATCCATGAAAGCGACGAAGAAACTAATGTAAGTTCATTTCCTTAAAACCAATTTATTCTTTGACAAATTTACTAATATTAGCTAAGTTTAAGTATGTACAGAATGCTTTTTTATTTTTTTTATTATTGTTATTTTATGCCATTTAATAAAAATAATTTCCTTATGTATTAAGACGAATTATTTTCAAAGTTTGAGAAATTATATTTAAAACAAACGAGAACTATTTTAAGAGAATTGACTTTTAAAAGAGAATTTTTTAGAACAAAGTAGTAGAAACAATTATTACGAATTATTAATTAATACAAAACGTAACTGACCCAAGAAAAAATTGAAACAAAACGAAAACTATCTTAAAATACCAAAAATAGAACGCAACAAATTTTACCAATTCAGTACCGAAAGCTTATGTATATAACGCAATTCTTATAAACAATTAATTACAGAAAAGATTATTTAAAACTCGACCTTCATCGTGCGTCTATAAATTATAGAAACGCACTTTGCAATCTATTAATAAATCAAATCATTACAAATTAAAGCAAAGCGCGTTTCTCACCGGAAACTCTCATCATTGTACTAATTATAGTGAAATAATTACTGAATAAAAGCATTCAGGAACGTTCATCATAAAACTTTATAATTACATTACTGTAAAGACTCATTCAGACGTGACATTTTATGAGTAAATACTTCAGCAATTATCCAAATATATAGTTGTAAAAGATGTGACTTATTTCATAATGACAAGACTGAAACAAAATCTTTCAAATATACTTAAAACTTTGTAATTTAAAAAAGTTTATTGTATAAATTATAAAGGAGATTTTTGATGCAACTACTGTAACAAAACGGTGGACTGAAAACTTGCAAACTTTATATTTAGACTAAAGGTAACTAGATAAATAATTACAGAGAAACTTCTTCCACACTTATCAATTACAACACCCACGGAAAGAAAATAATTAAACCAGACTCAATTAATCAAAAAGACAAATAAAGACAAAATTAAATCCAAACTGGCTCAACAAAAGGTACAAAGTAAACGGAAATTATTACAAAAATAGTAATTCCATAAAACCGTTCAGAAAATTAAAACCGTAATAATTTTAACATCCGCGAAGTATAAATAAACGAATTCAAGGCTACAGCAAGCAACCAGACATTAGCGAGCATAAATCCCTCAATTCAAATTACATCACCGTAACTAAGTACAAATATAAGCAACTACAATTTTTTAAATAACTCAACACACTTCAACCTGAAAATTAACAAATAAAGTTACAAAGTAACAATGCAAACCGCGAAATAAATCTCAATTTTACAAAATTTGAAATTAATTAAAAGCGAAAAGCAGCCCTTAACAAAAATGAGTTCAGACATGAAGATTTATCTCGTAACCATCCCCACCTTTAACGGAAATCAAGCTTTGCTTGCAAATTTCATCACAGCATGCGAAATATTTTTGAAAACCTTTTACAAATCCGGAGATAATAAAATAAATGTATTACTTTTACACCTGATAATAAGTAAACTGACCGGACGGGCACCAACATTAATAGCCACCTGAGATGACTTAGAAGAATGACAGAACTTTAAACGAATACTAATCGCATATTCTGGCGATCAACGTAACATAAAATGCCTTATACGCGACCTTATTAATAACCAATTCCGGTACCAACTCGCAATGAAATGCCAAGACGTGAGAAGTCTAATCTTAATAAAATTAAAAATCGAAGAACCCCTCTAAAATACCCGACATTTAAGAACCAAAATGTATGACGAAATGGCACTGGACATCTATATAAACGCATTACCAGAACGACTATTAGATAAAATAAGATTTCAACGTCCCCAAAATTTAGAAGAAGCCATGAACATGATAATAGAAGAAGAAAACGTAGTGTACTATCGAAACGGATATAACTCCAACGCGAATAAAAGCTATTCACTAATAAAAACCATACAAGCTGCAAGACAAACAACCACCCAACAAAAATTCACTCAATTCAATGCACAAACAAATCAACGCAAAGTAATAACCCAAATTTTAATAACACGAATTTTAATAATCAATTCAAACAATTTCCAAAACCAACGTTTAACTCAAATTTTACGAAACCCGCATTTCAACTAAGATTCCACCAAAACATGAACCAACAAAGACCAGCATTCAGCGCGAATCCTATTAGAAATATCCCAATAACAAATAATAACAACCATAACCGTTATTATAAACCAACCCCTATGGATACCTCAACTGGTAACATTAGACAAAATACAAAAATAACGCACATCCGACTATTTCATCAAGAAGTATAAGAATTTGACAATGACCAAAATAATTACATTCACCCCAGTACAAACAATGAATCAAACCATTCGGAAAATTACGAACGTAACGAACCATGCCAAAATTACGAGGAGGACGACAAAGAAAACGCGTACTCAAATTTTCAGATAGACCGATTTATAAATGACAAAACCTAATAAATCTAAATAATGTAAATCACCTAGTACTACCATACATAGAAATACCCCATGCCGAACTTAAACTATTAATCGATACCGGATCCTCAAAAACATTAATTAGTTTCGGAACCGTATAAGAACATTATTTGGATTATGTAGAGAGAGAACTATTTAAAATTAAAAGAACCCTTCAAACGACATTACACTAATTCGTAGCTAATATACCCTTACCTAGTACATTCGATGTAAAAATAAAACACAAATTTTGTATTTTCGCATTCAACGATAAACATGACGGACTAAGAGGAATGGACCTTCGAAGAAAATTAGGAGCCAACATTGACATAAAGAACTGTTTATTGAGAACAAAACACGGACGAATCCCCATTAAATTTCAAAATACACAAATCGAGCAAAGATACGCAATAGAACCTCGAACAGAGAAAAAAATTAAAATCCCAGTAAATTCTAGCACGGTAGGAATCATAAATCACATAACATTTCAACAAGGAGTAGAAACCCCCACCGCATTAGTACAAATAAAAGATAATTATGCCACTACAACAATTTTAAACTCAAATAACTATTCCGTAGAACTATCATTAACCAACCCAATTAACGTAAAAGAATTAAATTTTAACGAAATGGAAATAGATGAAAATTTAGAAAACGATTACAACCCCGTGAAACACGACAAAATGTTAAGAGAAAATTTAAATAACATTCGTTTTAACACCGACATCAACCAAGAAAAACAGAGAGCAATTAAAAATTTATGTTTTGAATACCGTGACACATTCCATTGTGAAGGAATACTCTTAACCTTTACCAACACAGTTAAGCATAATATCGAACTAACAGATAACAAACCAATCTTACAAAAGCATACACACTACCTCAGGCAAGCCAAGAAGAAGCTGACATACAAGTAGCAGACTTATTAGAACAGGATATCATACAACACTCTAACTAACCATGGAGCAGCCCAGTATTAATAGTACCCAAGAAATTAGACGCCTCAGGCTAGAGAAAATATCGAATGGTAATGGACTACAGAAAGCTAAACGAAAAAACGGTAGATGACAAATATCCACTACCCAATATCACTGAAATTTTAGACAAACTAGGTAAATGTCAATATTTTTCAACATTAGACCTCGCCTCAGGGTATCATCAAGTAGAAATGGATGAAAAAGATACATCAAAAACCGCCTTCTGCATACCTAGAAGACATTATAAATATAAACGAATGACATTTGGATTAAAGAACGCTGCTACTTTTCAACGAATCATGGACAATATTTTACGAGGAATACACAACGAAAAATGCCTTGTATACCTAAACGACATCATAGTTTATTCAACATCATTAGTAGAACATATAGAAAGACCGAGAGAAGTATTTGAAAGACTGAGAGAAGCACGTTTTAAAGTACAACTAGAAAAGAGCGAATTTCTACAGAAGGAAGTATTATTTTTAGAACACATAATAACACCCCAAGGAGTAATGCCAAACCCCGATAAAACAAACGCAGTACTAAATTACCCCCTACCTAAAACAAACAAAAAAATTAAAGGATTTTTAGGACTTAGTGATTACTACCGCAAATTCATTAAAGATTACGCTCAGATAACCAAGCTCCTGACAAATTGTTAAAAGAAAGGAAATAAAATTGAACACACCCCGGAATTCATTAAAGCCGTAGACAAACATACTAACGAATCACCCCGTATTAGAATACTCGGACTTTTCCAAACCATTTATATTAACGACAGACGCATCAAATGTAGCATTAGGCGCAGAATTGAACCAAGGAAAAGCAGGTAGCGATAAACCCATCAGCTACGCATCCAGAACCCTGAATGAGACCGAACAGAAATATAGCACCATACAGAATCAGATTAGAGGAGTACGATTACGAAATTATATACAAAAAAAGGAATTTATAATAACAACGCATACGCCTTAAGTAGAATACAACTCAACGCACTGGAAACGGCATCCATTGTAGGAAACGTAGACGAAACGGAAATAAGGGAAAAACCCAGAAAAGATCGACCCAATACATTCGACACAAAATGAAGGACCAAAAACCACGATTAAAATATAAAACGAAGCCATCGATATAAAACCAAAGCAATTTATAATTACGGAAGTTTTAACCAACCCCAATCCCGTAAAATATACAAAGTAGACAACAAAAAAATATACCAGATTCAAATAACTAAAGACGACCACGAAGAACAAATAATTAAAATTCTAAATGAATACACCCTCAAGAAAAAACAATTTTACTTTTACTTCAACACTGAACATTTGTATAAACGATTTTCAGAAATATACGTTAAATTATTCAATAACTCTGGCCCTGAACTTATCAGATTCGCAAGAAAATTAAAAACAAAGACGACCTTGACGAAATAAATTATGTAATTAGAAATCAACACAAAGGAAAAACCAACCATCGTGGAATTAATGAAACAATAAAACAACTCTAAGACGATATTATTTTAATGATATGAAAGAATTAACTACAGACTTTATTAATCAACGTGAATTATGCGACAAAGCAAAATACGACAGAACACCCCAAAGATTCCTTTGATGTTAACCAAAACACCTGATAAACCTTTTCATAGATTACATGCCGATACTCTAATAGTAGAAGCACAAAACTATTTAACAATTGTAGATGCATTCACAAAAATAGGACAAGCAATACCCATCACCTCTAAACATAGCCTTGACGTAACACAAGGATTTTTACAATACTTTACATTTTATGGAACACCCGATACAATAACCGTAGATAACGGCAGCGAATTTAAAAATGAGACGATACAAAACACTTTGAAACTACACAAAATAAAAATTCATTTTATAACTGAAAACCACCCTGAATCGAACGGACTAATCGAAATAGCAATTGAAGATATAAAAAATAACCCCGGTATACTACAAATAAAATTAGGCAATATGCAAAATACAATAGACTATTGAACATTTGCACAAAAATTCGATTTAATGGAACTGAAACAAGAATTTCAAACAATCAAAGACAATTATTACCGATTAAAACAATCAATGGACCCAGCAAAATTCGGAAAGGAATACGCCATAGAAATGATGAACAATAACAGCATAATAGAAAGCATTTTAAGAAACATAGAAGACAAATTTAACAGATTAATCCCCACACTAAACAAGCTAGTAAGAAACCAAGATAGTATAGCCAACAGAATACAAACCCTTGAAACTAATATGCAAAGTACCATGTTAGGCATGTGAGATTTAATTAGATTCAATACAATATTTACTCAAATAATATCTACCCTTACTTAATTCAACAAATTTTAGCAACTTTAGAAAACGCAGTAACATTTGCAAAATCAAATACCTTACACTGTAGTATCATAGAACCAAGTGACTTTCTAAAGGAATTATTAAGAATTAGATCATTTATAACCCTTTGATGTAATAGAATCAAACATTTTTATATTTGAAAAAACATCTATAGTTAAAGGTTATATAAAGAACAACGAAATAACATTTTTAATAGAAATTCCAATAATAGAAAGTAACATTTATAATTATTATCACTTATTTGCTTTTTCAATGAAAATTACTAGCATGTATCAAGTTATACCCAAAACCAAATTCGTATTCTTAAATGAACGAAGATATGGTTATACAAACGAAAAATACCTCGGGAGCCTCAAAACCAGTCCGTCAGTCTGAGTATTTCAGCTTTAACATTGCTGTTTACTTAGGCTACTCGCCCTAATATTAGTTCAATTAATTATTTTAATTCGAGTTGGTTAAATTTACAATAGTTTGTCCAAATTCCATAATTAATGTCTGTTTAAGTAAATAAATATTGCTACGAAGAATTGCAAGTAGTTTTTAAAAACACCGCTCCCAAGACCCGAAACGTACCTCGCGTTGCTGAAAAGAAAATAATTTTATACGTGCAACTTGGTTTTGCTTGGAAACCAACTGTTGTTTAATATCTCGAAAGTATATACAGTACTCCAGGCTGAATAACTTGAAACAGTATATTGCAAAAGTTTGTGAAACAATTTACTATGGTTTTTGCTCTACGGAAAACAACTGAAAATTTAATGGTCGAGAAAATTGCTATAAAGCTTTTACTTGAAAAAACATATTAAAATTTTGGGAACGTCAGAAACAAACGCTATTCTCTTCTTATTTGTATTTCTCAGTGTGATTTGTAGTTGACAACACCCTTGGGCTTAGAAATCCATAAAGTTTAGAGAGGTTTTAATATAACAAGCGTATCAGCCATTGTATAGAATTAAATATTTACTTTAACAATATGAAACGAATACCGAGAAAATGTAAAGCTTTACTTGGTCTTTGTTAAAAATTAATAAGTTCGTAATATTCAAGACCTTGCTATTATGGTTTTAGTTTCGCAAAGCGATGTCAAAATCTTAAAACTAACGAAATATGAGCTCCATTATTGCATATTTAAGTAAATCAAAATAAATTATGTCTTTGTATACTCATACACAGTAACAACCTCAGAAGTAGTATGTTACGGGTAAAATGAACGTTACTTTAGGGATTTAGATTTGTCCTGAAGGGACGCAGACGCCGTAACAATATGAGGGTGCTTTGGCTAACTACAGTGGTGCTGACGTAGGTTTCAATAGAAGCATTATAAAAATAGAAAAAACAAAGAAATAAAATTAGAAAATCAATGAAAACACCAACTTACATTACAATATTCACTTGTCCTGAAAGACTAGCTAAGAGGCGCCAAACCGTCTGTCTCAGCAATCCCTTTTTATATTATCACTACATAAAAGTGGTTACTCCGCATAGATCTCCTTTGCTTCTGGTTTCCAAATTTATCAGTTATACTTTAATGTAAAAATACTCATTAAATTTTTGTCAAATTAGTCACAATTTAAAACAAAACACTGCTTCCAAATACAACTCCATCACTGAGGTAACTGAATAGCCTGTTACAGTGACATAATCTTTAACCTAATTCAAAAATGAATGCAAATAAAACTTAACATATACTTAACCTCTGACATTAAATAATTGCAAAATAAATAAAAATATACATAAAAAAAATAGTTTCTTAACTTTGTTCTGGCCAGGTATCACAAAGTGAAATCCTAAAAAAACTTAAATCAAATTATCAATAGTACTATCACTACAATTTTCGCGTTTCTCATATTAAATTACATAATATTATAAATCCAAATTTCTGAAAATGCTTTAATAATAACAGAAAACCCCTAAATGTCAACTTTCCTTTTATCGTTTTATTGTTTACTTAAAGTACTAATGTTTTATGCTTTAACTAACCAAATTTCACCAATAAAATTTACATTTAAAACTCCATACGCGCACTTTCTTAATATTTTAGAAAGTTCCAAACTTCCTTGCTGGAAAACATTATTCCTAAATTTAACCAGCAATAGCTACGACGCTAATTCGTCGTTCAACAAAATAATTATTTTTGTATTTGTTGAATTTTCTACTACATAGATACAAATGCGTTTACATTTAAAATTTATATATGTTATTCAAAAGTATAAACATGAATGCTTATAGCATTACTTACTATTTAATTCCAATCTATAAAACATTCAGGTTGTGCAGAGACCATCAGCTTTTACTTATCATCCTTTTAGCTAACACGGCTTCTTTAACTAACACGACACAAAATTCCAAATTATTACAGAAGTGAACTCTCTATGTTCTAACCCCTTTAACCAATCGTAACGACAATAATTTCACGAACTCGTGAACTAAAACATACCCTGACCGTACAAACGTAAGATAAATAAAACAAGTCGCAGGCCTGGTCTATTATCCCTTCGGGAATCCAGTCACAATGCATTTTAAACTTGATGTTGTGTTTCTCTTTAACTTTCAAACTCCCCACAGTATTCGCTTGTATTACTGCATCTTAACGTTTTCTAATTAAATTCTCGCAATATTTAATTCAAATTCTTTCCCGTAGAGATCTAGTTTGTCATTTCTCTCACTGTAAAAATTTATTCTCACGATGTAATGTACACGGTGCCCATTATGTATGGAATATAGTATATATCTCTGTAAATATCGACTTTATACAAAAAAATTGTATATAATAGTTGTTTAAGATTTTATTTTCCATAATAAAACAGTATTTCATTGTTTTATTTCGATTGAGTAACCAATAACACTTTTATATTTTTCAACAGCAATGTACCTTTTCATTAGGTTTATTTGTTAAATATTTTTTTTCTTTTAGATGACGTAAAGTCTTAGTTCCCTTATACCAGAAAATTTTAGGAACAAATATAAAAAATGTTTATTAAGTTAGTTTCACCAATATAATAAATGAATTAGATATCTCAGATCTATTTTATTTGTCTTAACAATTGAATAAACGAAAAATTAATTTTTGTATGCAGCTTGAAGAAAAAACGAAGTTAGCAATAAAATGCTTTTCATGACAATAAGTGTTCGAAATTTTTGCGATTAACTGCCGGGCAATGGCCCAACCAATCACGAAAAGTTGGAAAAGAATTTCTAAGCAATTTTAAAAAAATTGTTGCAGCTTCATCTTGTATTCGTTGCTCTAACTCGACTAGATTCTAGGGTCGGTTTGTATACACTTTTAATTTTAAATATTCACAGAAGAAGGAATCGTACGTTTTATAATTTTGACATCGGGGAGGCCACTCCACAGACCTTCTTCAGACTATCCAAAGGGTCGGAAATACCACTACTAAATATCGGCGTACATCTAAATTATAGTGGAGCAGTGACCCATCTTGTTGAAACCAAAAATCATCAAGATTTGCTTGGCAAGCTGGAATAATTTGCTCTTGCGATAATTGCAAATAACAATTACCAGTTAGAGTACCACGAATAAAGAAAGGTCCAGTTATGTGATCTGCGCAAATTCCCGCCCATACGTTTAGTTTAATTTTTGTCGTGTTCGATTATGATTTTAGATCATCCAATGGGGATTTTCAGCAACCCAATATCGACAATTAAACCTATTTACATTCCCATTTACACAAAACGTAGCCTCGCTAGGAAAAACAATATTATTGAAAAAATTTGGATTATTATTGATTGGCTCCATCATAATTTCACCAAGTTCAACACGTCGCACGTAGTCATCTTCAAATAATTCTTGCAATAAAGTCTGTTTGTACGGATGTAATTTTTCTGATATTTTGTGTATTAAACCTTTACCTACGACATGGTTTAAACTTAACTGACGAGTTGAAATGTTTGAATTTTCTTCGATTTCTATTAAAACATCAAACTTTTGAAATAAATGGGTTAACAAACCTAACACCAAAGTGTAACCTTTTCGGCAAAAAGTATGTATTACCATGTATTGCCCTATTAAACCAGTACTGTATTTCGTCAAGGACACCCACCCACTTCGTATGTCGATAATAGCAAATGCTGCACAATAGCCTGCCAATCTTCTTTGTTAATCCTTTCCACCATATTCACTTGAGGAAAATAGGTAGAGATATGTCGTATTATATTACCGTCGACGCGGTATAAGAGTCACAAAAGACAGTTGGTAACGATAATCCATGGTGTGGAAATTAGCGCGCCCATCTGTCAATGACGTCACACAATATGCAAATTATTACACGTAAATGACGAAATATGCAAATTTCTAAAATATATTATAAAAAAACCACACGGGAAACTTACGTGAATATGTAAGCGTCTCACAGAATTACTTCCTGAAGGCGGCTCGTAGCTCTCTTCGGGATTATTTAAAGATGGCGGCTGCGGGCTTCCTTCGGGATTGCTCCAGGCTAGCTACTGCGGGGCTCCCTTCAGGATTATTTACAGATGGTTTTTAGGACGTGGATTTTGAGGCAGGTTGTATCCAGATTTATTCTTCTTTCTATATGTAGCGGGAACGATAAGGAACGGGTTTATAGGGAACGACAGTCAAAAGGCAAAGGGCATCTACATAATAAAAAAAGCGATACGATACCAGACCTTTGCTCTTCTTGGCGTTTCAAAGGAGAGTCTTTACGCGTCTCCCGGAAACTCCCCACTTTTTCTTCCCCCACACGCGTCGGCGCGAAATTCGTGCGACGCAATTCTCAAATAACGGAAATACGCGCACCAAGTCTTTTAAATTTATGGTGCGAAATTCCCGCACATTAAAACTATATTACAAAATGTCTAGTGCCAAATTTTTGGCACGTAACAATCGCAACAAAGCCATAAAAGAAAAAACTTAAAAAAAGAAAAGGACTGTTGGCACAGTAACATCTTAAAATCTAAGTCCTAACTACCCTACATAAATCCTAACTTAAATCCTACAAAAAGTTTATTTGAGGCGCCACCTGGTTTTTTCGACCGATAACACGTCTTCCGAAGTACCAGGAAACGGAATATGTAGCCCCATTGTCCTTGACTACATTTATAATCGACAGCACAAATTTGTCGGGGAGCATGAAACACTACTTAAACTAAAACAAATGCGACAAGTCGCCTAACCTATATACTAAAACTAAAACTAACATTACAGTTTCTTACGTGCAGACGCACAGGAGCGTTGCATCTAAACTGCTCTTTGTTGGCAAAAAGTACCCAAATTTAAAAATGTTCATCAGAATGAGTTACTCTTCACTCTAGCAAATTTTTAGTTACTGGTAGTACTCTGGTTTAATAAACAATACACATCAAAACTTCCATCCATGACATGGTTGTGAATCAACAAATTTACCAAAAGTACCACCTTAAGAAATCCTTACATTGCTAACCTAACAAATTACATTTCTACCATTAGGGTTAGCTTTTTCACTTAATATCCAATAAAAATAATTTCCACGTCTGGCAATAAATACCAAACGTTAGGAAGATAAAAAGATAAAACAAGATCTCAAGTTGTTATCGAAGATAATAGATAAGATAACGATATTGAGTTTAAGTTATTATCAAAGGTAATAGGTAAGATAACAATATTAAGCTTTAGTTATTATTAGAGATAATAGGTAAGATAACGCAATATTAAACTAAAGTTATTATTAACGGTAGTAGGTAAGATAACGATATTAAACTAAGGTTATTATCAAAGATAATAAATAAGATAAAGATATTAACTTAAGTTATTATCAAAGATAATAGATAAGATAGCGATAGAGTGACTCCGTGGAGCCGTTAAATGGGAATTCTCGTACCCCCAAAAAAAGAGCAACCTGTTAAGCAGGCCCGTTTGCAATAAACGGTACGAGGGACCGGCAAAGGCATTTGGGTGCATCCCTGCACCCGGCGTTAAATGATATCGGTGATACAATTACCCGATATCCACACGATATTTCTACATACACTCACACATTCACACACTCATACATACCTTCACTGTTAGCGACCATATGCGCTGACAGCGGCACCGCATGACCTCACGAAAGATTCCCAGAGACGTGGTCCAGTTGTCTGTGAAAACCCAATGTAGTACCTCCGGGTGGAGCATTGGGGACGTGGCCGCAAGTATAGCGGCCCTTATTCAAATTATAATGTCTGTGAAAACCCTCCGCGCAACCACACGGTGACTGTCGGAAATGAAAAGGCAGTAGAAATAGGAACGGTAGAAAGAGGGAGGTAGGTATTTGGAATGCATAAGAGGCACTTCCAGGTAGAAAGAAATAGAAGAAAAGTTCGCATTAAGCTATAGAGACAGAAAAGGTGGATAGCAAAGCACTACTCAACCAGTCAATGTAGTCAGTAGCCCGGAGTGAGGGAACATCACTTTTATGTGGCAGATGGGTGTTCCGGGACGAGAACAGGTTCACCGAAGGAAAGATAAGGCAGAAACGGAGACAGCAGGATAAGAAAAAGTAGAGTTTTTGGACAAGTGTCCGAGAGAAGGTAGAGAATTGTCCCTATTAAAACACAGATCGGTCTGAAGAACCACCTGCGATATTAATCCGACAAGTTAAGGTATATCATAAATTAACAAAAATCACTAGATTCTTAAGAAGGCTCTACGATAAGAAAATCAGACAAAAATTGACACAACAACTTAAAAGTATCACTACAGATACAATCACACGAAAACCCAACTGTTTCAAGGTAGTTTTTAAAACGGTAACACCCTAAACACACAAAGATTCCTAATTATAAGCAATTAAATACAGACACACTGTCCCAATATGCTAAAACAACCGGAAATTTAATAAGATATCAATAAGAAGCGATAGCGCCTCACCACGAAGTTTAATAAAAAACAATGAAAAAAAATGTTTATAAGTTATGGTGATTTAGTAGGGAAGAAACAAATAATAATATTGGGTAATGTGGGCGACTGTAAAAATTCAGAGGAAAAACACATGGAATAGAAAATCCTAGTTTTTTGCAACTGCGAATATGAAGTATTTTTTACAATGGCATAGTACGCCTCTCCTATGTGAGCCCAAATAAGAAAGCATCCGCTCTAACATCAGCTCAAACCAATCATAAAAATTCAATGAGTTATTGCAACCAAAGTTACGACAATTACCACACAATTAAACGATGTAAGAAAAATACTAAAAACCAAATAATATGTTGTAGGAAAAGTTCGGGGATTAATTAAATAAAACAACAGAGTTGTACTGGGGGGTCTAGAGAATAAAGCGATATATAAGTAACGGTATTCAAGGAAAAGTCAACCAAAAGGAAAAAGATAGCTAATTTAAGGTAAGTAAGTTAAACGTGTAAAAGGTATATACTATATAGGAGGGGAAATAAGTAATTTAAGTTAAGTAATTGATAGTGGGGGCTAAAAACATTAGATACATTGTCAAGGAAGTAAAACGTGAAGAGCATTTAGATGTACGTAAGGTTGAACGATTTTATAGATAATTTTATACCATTTAATAAGGTTTAAATCGATATATGAAGAGATAAGAGTAATCAAAACTCGATTCACTGATAAAATTGTTGAAGAAGAGAAAGATATCTTGTAAAACATATATTTACTAGGATGGAAAGCTCTCGTTTGAGTTCCACCCAAACTAATAAAGAAAAATTTCAACATCATTTTTAAAAAATGATTTACAAATTGCAAAAACGACAACTTACCAACCAAATTCTCGTCTAGAGTTACGTAAAGCTGAGCGACCGGCCCTAAGATTGATGGGGTCTCGTCTAGACCTATATACAGCTGGACGACCAAATTCGACAGTAAATTTCGCTTAATAGATTTTAAAATACTGCGTTGAAATATTGATATATCTAAAAAAATATGCAATCAAGACAAAATCATACTCACTACACTAAGAAATATTCTACGATACATGTATAAAGAGAACAGTATTCCAAATTGTTCAAATATTCTTTCGATATTGCGGAAATTATTAACAACCATCGTAAATGAGTTTAAATATAAAGCATTAACGACAAATTTAACATTGCAGTGTTTAAACGAGCAGATATAAAGAGATTTTAAAATGGTAAGAGGGCAAGATAGTGTTTAATGAAAGAAATACATCAAGGTTAGGTTAATATAACACTTTAAAAGACACACTAAAAACTCAGTTAATTAGAAAATCTATATTTCGAGATGGGGGTAATTGTAAATTATACTTAATGATTTAAGTTATAAAAAGACACTCAAAATTATAGAAACATACATTATATGTGTTATTTAAACGGTATCAGAGTAAGACAGTGTTCAAGAGAAGGAATGCAACAAAATTACGTTACTCCAAGGTTTTACGAGATAAACTAAAAGGCCAATTAATTACGGTAAATGTTTTTAAACACAAAGTTTGCTTTAAAAATAATTTGTAAATCATAACCAAATATCTAAATTACTAGAAAACACTTTTAAAATGATATCAAAACAAAACAGTATTATCCCTGATTTAACAACACTTTTAGAAGTCAAAAAACGAGCAATATTTATGTTTAATCTAATATAAAATAGATAATTTTCCTAATAAACAATGAGTAAGGCATAAATTAATTAATTATTTATGTTTATTTATATTTAGATGTACCTACGTGTGGAACTTGAAAGTAAGGCTATCTTGTTGATAATCACTCCTAAAGAAAACACTTTTGAGACCATTTCAAAACAACTATACAATTCCAGTTATGAAGGACACTACATTTAAAGTTATAGAGAATTAATTAGACTAACAAAACATTTTAAACCATAAGCTATGAATTTCAATATCAAAAATAACGGTTTATATTAAATCATCATAGCAGCTATCATATGTCACTTTAGGTAATACAGGAACTTCCAAAGTACCAACATAAATTTTTGTGAGTAATAGATAATAAAAAATAAAGATATTTATTTTTTTTTAAATGAAAAAGCAATAGATAACGTTAATTAATACATTATAAAGCATAAAAAGAAATCATACAACCAAAAACCACGTTGAGGCGTCATTATTATATTACCGTCGTCGCGGTATAAGAGTCACAAAAAACAGTTGGTAACGATAATCCATGATGTGGAAATTAGCGCGCCCATCTGTCAATGACGTCACACAATATGCAAATTATTACACGTAAATGACGAAATATGCGAATTTCTAAAATATATTATAAAAAAATCAACACGGGAACTTACGTGAATATGTAAGCGTCTCACAGAATTACTTCCTGAAGGCGGCTCGTGGCTCCCTTCCGAATTATTTAAAGATGGCGGCTGCGGGCTTCCTTCGGGATTGCTCCAGGCTAGCGACTGCGGGGCTCCCTTCAGGATTATTTACAAATGGTTCTCAGGGCGTGGATTTTGAGGCAGGTTGTATCCAGATTTATTCTTCTTTCTATATGTAGCGGGAACGATAAGGAATGGGTTTATAGGGAACGACAATCAAAAGGCAAAGGGCATCTACATAATAAAAAAAAGCGATACGATACCAGACCCCTGCTCTTCTTGGCGTTTCAAAGGCAAGTCCTTCCGCGTCTCCCGGAAACTCCCCACTTTTTCTTCCCCCACACGCGTCGGCGCGAAATTCGTGCGACGCACTTCTCAAATAACGGAAATACGCGCACCAAATCTTTTAAATTTATGGCGCGAAATTCCCGCATATTAAAACTATATTACAAAATGTCTAGTGCTAAATTTTTAGGCACGTAACAGTCGTTCAGGTACACCCTCATCACTAAGTCTACCCAACCATGGTTTACTAGAGAACTGAATCACTTTATCTGATAGGATACCTTCCGGCTTACCCAAAACAAGAACACACCTTAAAAATACAATTCAAAGTAGCGTTGATCGTGGCACGCCGTAAAGGGAACAACATGACAAATTTGCTGCGCATCGATACATACCAATGGCATTGAAGCCATCTCTCCAGATTTTGGCAAGGTGTGACTCTCGCGCATTACTTAAGCACACATTCGGGTGTAGAAATAAATTTTTATATTCACTTAGACCATCTAGCTTTTAGCAACGAAAGCGCTTTGAAAAATAAGGTTTATAGAAGCCTGAGTGGTTTACATTTTGTAACATGCAAATTTTTTTGGAATTAGGACGTCGGCAGCGATCGCTGGAGAACCGATGGTTAATTGTTTTGAAATTTTGCTGGATGATATAATCCTGCAAGATAAAGCACGCGGGTTAATCGTAGAATCTGAATCGCGTCGGTTGTGTATCAGAGGGTGATAAGTAGGTTTTCACTCTGCAATCTAAATGTTGGAAACTAAATCCATGGCATGAAGTACCTAACTTGCCGAGAGAGTAAACAGATAAATCAGCAGAATTAATCTGAGAATTCTTAGATTATTGAACTGCAAGTACTGATTTGAGCTTTCCGTGTTTTATTTTGTTTTACGCTTGATAAATGCAAACTTGTAACTATAAGTGGTTTGTTTCGTAGGTTGTTTGCATTTAAGTAAAATATTTTTACGTTTGTTGAAACGCCGCTAAAAAAAGTGTGCGCATTAAGTGAAACGCAAGCTGCAATTGTGGTGGGATGCAATTGTTAGTAAATTTCTCTATGTAAAGTTAGTACTTTTTTATAATATACATTGGAAAAGCGAAAACAGAAGTTGATATTGTGCTATGTATTCCTAAATATTGTGGTTAAGGGCATTCGTGTGACTACTACGCCCAAGGTCTCAAGTTTGAATCCCGACACGGTACGCTTAAAAAATGTTAAGCGAGCATATTTCACAAAAATACAACCTCGCTCGGATGAGAGGTAAAATGGAGGTCCCGTGTGTGAGTGTTGTCACGCACGTTAAAGATCCCTGCCTTGCTCGGAACAACAAGGATTCGGCAAAATTACAAATTTTCCAGGTAAAAAAATTCGCTTCCTGGACAATGTAGTACCTTCGGGTGGAACATTGGAAAATCACATGTAAGGTTAAGGGCATTTCCTAGTAAATATAATTTTAAAATGCCACATAAAGCACTCTAAGAACCAGAACACTAGAATTTTACTATAATTTACGGGTGAATGTTTTTTTAAGAGTTGTGTTAATAAAACCAGGCCATTGGAGGTAAATTAGGTATGTTTTTTAAGCTGAATATACGTGCAATTGCACGTTTGGAATTTACAGTTAAAAGAGTTTTAAATTAGAATAAAATTTTATTTGGAATTATTTATAACATAGGTCAGGACGGTCGTTGTGAAAAGATATCCAGTTTCCTCAGGGATGAAGTCATATGTGAAAAGGCCGTTACTCTTCAAAAATTGCATTGATTTGATATAAAGTAGAGGAGTGTTTTTAAGGCATGGTGTTGGAGAGGTATAGATGAGGTCACGCGATTCTAGAAAACCGAAAACACGGGTACTTCTCCAGAATTACCGTATTCTGGATAGCGACAATATATCGATAGAATTGCTGGGTCGAGACAGTTTAACCCCTTTAATTTTTGACAACTTAAAAAGCCTTTCAAGGTAAGTGGTACTTTAAAGTAGGTAGGAATTTTGGTCATTTTATATTTAATAATTTTTTAATCGTTTTTTTTTTCTGTAGAAACCCATTTCCGCGCCACTGAAGTTAGCCTGTGCACCCATAAAATTGTTACAGGGTCATGTCCCTTCTGGGCAAATCGAAATTTGTAACGTATCATTAGTTTCACTCGTTTCAAAGGGACCTACCGAATTTGCACATAAGATTTTATTTATATTGTCTGGGGCCACGCTTTGAATGACCCCATGCAAATGTACGGCAATTTTGTTTCTTTTTTGACACAAATCACAATTGGCCACCAATTTACGACAAGGTACGGCGCATTTTAGGTTTATAATAATTCAATACTAGCTGTGCATAATACTTCGAGTAAACGAAATGCCCCTGCTGTTTATGCTCTTATAACACTAAATCCTTAACCTGGGACGCGAAATGGATAACGGCAATGGGAGTTTGCACCTATCCCTCTCCTGAGCAATGGTTCGTTATGGACCACAAACCACTTCGATTTCCTCGAGCTCTCAGCTCTCTACCAATGCTTGTATAACCTTATTGCAGAAGGAATCGTTTGCCTGATCCACAGTCAACCGTTCCTACGACCGTTTTATAGAGATCCGAATGGCACATTGTAAATATAGAAATTTTTGAATCAGTGGAACCTCGATTTAGGATACCGAGGCGGGGCAACCCACAAAATTCTCGGACCACTTGCTATACGTTATTTAAATATCGTATTATTGTAAGTACAATATCCAACATGTCAAGCGAGCCGACATGTTTAAATGAAAACTAATGTGTTATGGTTCATAATAATACAGTATCACGATTTAAGACAAAACACGCGCCACTTCTTTAATGCAAAAACAACAGTAGCGACCTCCATGTCTGTTACCGTATAATAAAATACGTCTTCTTTGCTTGGTGCGGTTTGCAAAAAGCAATTACCGTTTTTTCTATAACACCATCTTGTTGAAATAACACCGCATATCCTGATGCACCAGTTTAAATGCAGAAACCCTGATGAAAACAGCGGTAATAGAATTAGAGCAGGAACGTAGAGAAGTAAACATTAGGAAAGGGTGAGACAGGGATGTGCACTATCTCCATTAATTTTAACTTGTACATTGAAGAGGCAATGAATACTATTAAATGCAGGACGACATTTGGAATTACTATGCAGGGACAAAAAATTGATATGCTTAGATTTGCAGATGATATAGCGGTACTAGCATCTAGCAAGGAAGACTTAGAATCTGCTCTTAATGAAATGGAAACAGTTCTAACAGAGAGATACGGTATGAAAATTAACAAAAATAAAACTAAAGTACTAGTATGCAAAGGAGGGGAAAATAAATCAAAAACAAGAGTACAAATATGTAATACAAACTTACAAGAGGTTAAAGATTTCTGATACCTAGGAAGCCAAATAACGCAAGATGAAAAAAGCACAAAAGATATAAAACAAAGATTACCACAAGGTCGTGCTACATTTCACAAGAAAAAGCAACTACTGTGTTGAAAGACAACAAACACATATGTGTGGAGCACAGCACTGTACGGCTGTGAAACCTGGACAGTAGAAGAAGCAGACAAAAAAAGTTAGAAGTTTTTGAAATGTGGTGCTACAGACGAATGATGAAGATATCATGGACAGATAAAGTTAAGAACATAGAGGTACTAAAAATGGTAGGGAAAGAAAGAAATATGTTGAAAACGGTAAAAAAATAGGAGAGATAGGATTATAGGCCACATACTACGGCATGCGGAATATATTAGAAGCAGGGATAGGAAAAAAGAGAAGTTGAGGTAGACCTAGGTTATACTATTGCACACAGATTGTGAAAGATGTAGGCTGTAGGAATTTCAAGGAAATGTGTAGGCTAGCTCGGAATGGAAATCAATGGAAGTACACGCATCCTACTAGTCCCAAGATTGATAAACTAATGACGAAAAAAATAACTGTACTTAAACATGAGGTTTATTATAAGAAACTAAAAGTATTGGTTGTGCAATATTCTCGAATAATGTTAACTGTGTGAAAGGATTTACTGGAAAACCATTAATTCGGCAAAGATGTACGTGTTAGGGGATCTTTGGCAGCCACAGGCTGCTTAACACCTTTCACATACCGCTGAATCTCGTTGAAATAGGGCATATAATTAGAAAACAATAGAAGGAAATTCGAGCTGTATATTGCCAGTGTGGGAATTTCAGGAACTATGTAGGCTAGCTCAGAATATAAATAAGTGGAGATACATGTCCAACCAGTTTAGAGCCGAAAAACCTAATGACGAAAAAATAAGCGCGGATAAACCTGATGATAATTATTAACAACTACAAGGGTTGGTTGTGAAATATCTGCAACTAATGTTGACTCTGCGAAAAGGTAAATTTTAAAATTTACACAAATTATATTTTAACTTAGAAGTTAATAAATTAGTAGGTATAAGGAAAACATACTGGATATACAACAGTTATATTATCAAAAAACTCACATTGCTCTATAAATAACATTAATTAAAATTAACTGAACCCAAGCGTACCCGCATTATTCTGTATTATCCTTTATACATAAAGGTAACTTAAGTTTATTGTACGTTTGTTATCATCCCTTACGTATTACCTTCAGTTCGCTCATGACAGGAATCTTAAGTTATGATGCTCTACGGCATCGTAACGTCAATGCTTATTTTATATATTTAGGTTAATGGATTCTCTATTTTAGTAACACACATCATCATATAGCTGAAAGATAACCGCAAAAATGTACATCACACTCTTTTATATTCCGCTCAGAATCGATAAATTCAGTTTCTATTAAACCAACAATAAAATCATAAGCCCATTGCCTCATTCAGCACTAAAGTTGTTAAGTGCCACAACTTTTATGCTTTGAGATTTGTATTCAAAAGAAGTTGGTTACTTTCGGAGTGCTGCATTTGACCTAAATTGCATCAGTTCAAGTGACGGTAGCAGTTGTAATTCAGCAGGCGAAAGAGTGGAAGCATAAGAAGCTTAAGTGCTGTAAGGAGACTAATCTAGAACAAAATAATTGTAAAGTATTATTTCTAAACCGAAAAGCGTTTGAAAATCAATATTAACTAAAATACAATCAAAACTGGCTATTTGAAATCAGATTTGTGAATTAGCGAAGCTGAATACAACTACAATTATAGTTAAAGTACCATTTTGAATTAGGGCAAAACGCAATTAATTTTGGAAAAGTGTTGATATTTTTATCTCAGTTCAATGTGCAAACATGCGGGTTATGTGTAATGGCAGAATTGGTTCTTCTCACAAAGAGTCATCTTTTCTTCGTAGTTTTTCACACCCAATTTACACATTTCTAGCTCAATATCACGAATAATAATATAAATGTTATCTTTCAGATACTGAAGCGTATTGAGACTTGTACCGTTAATTTTTACTACATAAATGTTAATATAAATATAAAACATATTCAAATTTACTCGGGGTCAAGTTCCCCGGGACGTCAAATGCGTTTCAAATTTTTAATCTAGCACTTACATCGTGAGTATCCTAATACCAATGCGTCTTTCATTTCAGGATGGTGTCCAAATGTCCCCTCGTTTGATTAGCGGTAGCACTACTATCGACGAAGCGCTGATAATTCGTATAATGGTAAAGTAAAAAAAGGAATGAATGGGAATGGGACCACTTTGCTGACTATTGAAACTCTACTAAACACGTTTACACTCGAGGAAAGCCGGTAATAAAGTCTCTTTGTTGCGACGCATCGGTTCCCATGAGCTATCGTCGCCCTCCAAGATAGTTTATTGTTCTGACGCAAACTGGTGGGCATAGCTGCACGTTAAGCATGAGAAATGCAATTCTCGCGGCTTCCTAAACTGCACATCATGAATCAATGTCCGGAATTACGTGAGAATCAAATCTTTGTGCAATTTTTGCGAAACACTTATATTACAAATAATAATATTGTAGAATTTGCCCATGCGGAGTTTACAAAGTCGCTGAGCCTAAATAATGCAATAAAAAGTTGAAGCCTTATAAAGAAAGCGCAACTATCGCCTTAAAGCTTCAAAAACAAAAACAAATAAAACAAAAAGATCTCTTCCTACGGGAGCTCACATCCCCGGAAAACTTAAATTAGACTTGTCTGTAGGCGCCATCTGGTTTGTTAAACCGTAGCAATATTTGCAATACGAAAAAACGAAAATGAGTAGCTACTTATTTGTAAAGCTTAATCAACTAAGCACGCACGCGTCTTGTTTGCCGCCGCACCGATCGCACAAATTTAGTCGGGAGCATAAGATTCAAACACTTATAGCCAACACTTAACTTTGCTATAAATCTAAATAAAAAAATGTTATATATGCGCGTACGGAGGCACACAAATGTACATTCATATCTTTGAAGATACTCTCTAAAGCATAACAAACTTTTTTTGCTGGTTGTTAACAGGAAAAGACAAGATATGATGTAGCAGCAAAAACGTTAAGTTAACAAATTACCTAGTGCTACTGCATTTACCATAAGTAATTTTCCTAATACTACCCTATCAAGTACACTGTTAAGGTGCAAGTCCGCTTTTTCGTTTTCCACTAACAAATTTTACCACCTTTGGTTATTAATACCAAAAGTCCGGAACCATAAATAGACAAACTAGTTTTTTGTTGCTTAATTAACTAGTTTCGGCAAGACAAGGATAACATCTCAGATATAATTGCAGAAGGAAAGATAAATACCTATCCATCTTAAAGAGAAAGTAAAACCTAGTTTTGATTCAAAAGCAAAGCAGTTCTCCTAAAAATGTAGTAACAAAGTGGGGGACAGCTGAGTTTCATCAGATACTGCGAGTGGTGGAGCACATCGCAAAGTCTTCAACTGGCGACAGTAAACAACCGCAGTGTTCCTGGACGTGTCTAAAGCTTTCGACAAAGTCTGGTATTATGGCCTACTCTAAAAGATGCTGGAAAGGGGATTACCATGCACTCTTGTCCAACTGACGAAATCCTATGTTCACGATAGATAGTTTTGCATCAGGCTGGACGGAGTGCGGTCGACGAGGCAGATAATAAGGGCTGGGGTCCCCCAAAGCTTTCTTCCCTCGTCAGCACTTTTCGGCATCTTCGTCAGCCTACCAAAAACAGCAGACACCAGAATGGCACTATACGCCGACGACACAGCCATTCTAGGCAGGTCTTGTGCTCTGCACCTTATCATGCAGAGACTGCAAACGGCGATGGACGCCCTCGAAGAGTGAATAAGACTCTAGCGAGTCGAGGTCAATCCATAAAAGAGCATGGCAGTGTTTTTCTCGAAGCGACGTTACCTACCTGGAAACGACGCCAGAACGTTTAATTAACCGATACCTTGGCTTCAGACGTCAAGTATCTAGGGGTGATCCTTGATTCGAAGCTCACCTGGAAAGCTCACATTGATTATGCGGCAAACAAGGCTAAGGGAATTATGGCTCTGCTATACCAGTTAACCACCAGAAGGTACTACATTGGCCAAGAAGCGAGTTTTTACCTGGAAAATTTAGAACTTTGCCGAACCCTTGCTGTTGCAAGCAAGGTAGGGATCTTTAACGTGCGTGACAACATTCACACACGGGACCTCCATTTTATCTCTCATCCGAACGTGGCTGTTTTGCCCGAACTTTCAAGGAGTGTGGTCCGTCAGGTATCGTATCGTGCCTTATCTCTAGTATGTAGATTTCCTTCTGTTTTATCTTGTTTGTTCTCTACATATTAGGTAGATGAAATTCATAACCACCTAGGCGAAACGAACTCCACGACCCGAGACGAATCGGATGTCCATGCTCAGCCAACAGCCCGGAGCGGAGCCCTTAGTGCCGGTCCGAACGCTTGGAATAGCGTCGGCGTATCAACTTTAACCCCGAGACATATTTATGTAAGTAATTAATGTATTACCTTTTGTTTAAATTTTCATATTTCCGATTATGGCGCAATATAATTTTGACAATGGTGACGTCATGGTAGTTGGCGACGCGGAATCTGTAAAAAGGTTCGCGCTTTCGGCCGCCAGGGCGTTGCATTGCTTTCGTATTCATTGCGCTTGCGCGATGTATTTATGAACTCTTAAACTGTATTACCGACTTTGTAAAGTGTTTTATCGACCATATAAATGTATCACCAAGTAAATTGTAATAACTATTCGTCTATCCCTAAAGCTCATTCCAATATTTTTGAGTTTTTTGAACACCTTTTTCCATTTTACATTGTCGAATGCTTTTTCCAGATATACAAACCCTATATACCCCCTTTCTCCCTTTTCTATCGTTTTCTCTATTATCCCCTCATAGCTAAATTAGCTTCCAAATTGATCTTTTCTTAGTACTTCTTCGGCCCGTTTTTTCATCTGTCTTTATACAATTCTAGTTAATATTTTTGACACGTGTGCTGTCAAACTTATTGTTCGAAAATTTTCACATCTATCCGCGCCTCTCTTTTTTGGTATAATGACTATGATGTTACATTTGAAATCTTTGGGTATCTCGCCTGTCTCATACCTATAGCTTACAAATTGGAAGAGACCTTCTGTCACTGTTTATCCAGCAGCTTTTAAAATTTCTGCTTGTATCTTATCTATACACGGTGTCTTACTATCTTTCAGATCTTTTAATGCTAATGCAAGCTCATCTCTAAGTATACGGTATCCAAACTCGTCCTTTTCAATGTCTGATATCTGTTCTAGTGCTACTAGTTGCAGTTCTGTGTTACAGTATTCCGCGCAGACAAGAAAGGCAGCAGCAAAGTAAGTAGAGAAACTACCCTAGACCTCAACAAAACAGACAGAATGGTAGAATCGAACGTCACAAGGATCAGAGTTTGGGCTAGCTAAAAAACGTCGTAGAGTGAAGGAGTGGGTGGCCTAGAACAAAAAGAATTAGAAACCTCAGTAAAGAACTATATTACCAACATGTGGTTAAAACATACAGTCCCAAAAGAATATTTACAAAAGTCAAAACATATTTAGGTAATCGTTTGTTATAATGTGATGTACACAAAGCGTCGATTTACATAAAATACAGTATAAACCCAAATATTCAAAAATATCAAGAATAAAGTCCTATTATCTAAATATAAGTATACTTACAACATGTTTCAACCTTAAATATGTACAAGAAATCGGGTAATAATACAATAACAGTTGCTGAAGGAAGCGCATCCCGTAAAACTAAAATTTTATACAGCCAGTTGTTGACGTTAACATTAGTTTAAACAGAAAACTAAACAGTAGAAAGTGCTCTAACGCTTTAAAATTGTAAATAGCAAGCTTTTGACGTTAACATTGATTTATACCTAAAAGTAAGCAATAAAAAGTGCATCAATGCATTAAACTTTTAAACAGCAAGTTTTAGGGATAAATACATAATGGTTCTTGTTGCAAACGTGCATTTGGTCTGCAATTTTTTGCGTGATCAATCAAAAAGAAATGTCTATCTTTCAAAACAGCAACATAAAATAAAGTAAGCAGAAAGATACATTGTACCTGGAGATATCTTCTTTTTAGTACCATCTTAGGATGAGGAAATGCGGCAATATTCATCTACTACTGGGTGCTGGAACAACTTAATTAATTGTACTAGCACAAATGCATTTTAGAAGCGCAACTTTACAACACTCAAAGGACGTTGAATAACAGAAGAAAAGGAAGAAGTAATGGAGCGACGAACAAGTAAGTACTAGCCTTTTTTCAATGTTGAACTTGTATTTATACATCTTTAATTATTTACAATAAAGGGCACCAAACAGAAGGTATAAATCTTTTAATGGTGCCACCACTTTATAATACTGCAGTGACAACGGAATTTTACAAATTCAAACTGAATTATTAATAGCTTTGATGTAGTAAAAAATAAATGACTATAAAGTTAAAAAACTAGTATAAGACTAAAATAATCAATATTTAACATAAAACAAATAAGATGTTTCTACAAATTTTAAACTTAACAAATTCAATGTTAAAACATTTACATTTAATTGCGTTTAAATTTTCGAAGACTGAAGCTAAATATATCCAGGTTGGTGCTGTGTACGTAATTATTGTAATTACGCATAATTCTTGTGACTGGAGCATTTAAACCGTGATTGGTGTTACAATGTCCTAAAGCAAATAGAGGGGGGTTTCGGACAGGGTATACAGGAACGTAAAAACACAAGGCTCCGACTAAGAACTCACTATCAATCACGCGATGTAAAATTTGAAACCATGGAAGGAATAATATAAAACCCTTCCCAGCAATAGATTGTTACATGTTCTACTAAAATAAGCAAAGATTATATTCCTGACAACGACAGGAAAAACATTAGTAGAATGCAAGCAATAACAAAAGCAAAATACGATAATTAATTCCATTGAATTTCGTTGTTAACATAGAAAAGCAAACTATATTTTAAAACATCTTTGGGAGTTATGCCACCAGAAACCACAGGCAAGCAAATAAGTTGCCTGACTTTTTAAAAAAGAGCAGAAGTCCACTCTACGAATGTACCCTGAATGACTTAATCAAGAAAAACGATTTTATTACCCATAAAATTTAAACGTCCGAACACGTGCAAATATCAGAGTAGAATTTCACAGAACACGAGCAGATACACGAGCTTTTATACAAAACAGTTGTTTTCGAGCATGTTTTCGTAGAATATGTATCTCAAAGTATTTAATGAAAGAGAAGCTTTAATCTTTCGACGAATAACTATTTGAAATACCACGCAGTGGTTATAATGGGTTACAAGGAATTGCTAAAGCGAGCTATTAGTTTTTAAAAGTGGTTTTACGACCAGCTAACATTTCAACGAATTAAAGTATTTAGAAGAAGCAAATGCTTGCATATGTACGGTTATAGCAAATATTCCATGTACTGAGAGAAATTTATACAGGATGTATTTGTTAAGTTTGTATACTTTGACGATAACAAAATGGGTTTAGATTAGCGTTTTTAATTAAGGTAGTTGCAATTTACTGCATAATTGTATTATTTAAAAAGTTGCATATAAATTGCCTATATATTCTTGCCCCCTAACCACTTTGTGTAAATTTTCTACGATGATGATACCTTCCACGTCCCTTATATTTTTGCTATGCAGGTTTATATCCCTAAAATTCATTTTAATTGGTTTGTATACTTTGTCTGTCTTTTCTATTTCAATTTTAGTTTGTACCTATTTGCGCTTTTCATCAATCCATTCTTGCATTGGCGAATAATTTCCTATTTTATGACTGTGTATCTCTGTTTTCCTCATTGGTCTGGTCTGTTTTTGTATTTTCCCCTTTTTCTATTAAATTCGGCATATCCTTTATTATCCACGGTTTTTTATTTTCTTTTTAGGTATGCCCCAGATTATCTCTAAATGCCATGCCTAAGCTGGATTTAATATTCTTTTATTCTATTCTACTTTCTTAGTATCGAAAATTTTCCCAATATCTTTCAACAAATCGTTTGACTTTTTCTCAAACCTTTTGTAAATATCTTTATCTTTTAGTTTCTCAAATGCCAAATTGCCCTTTTCCGTTCTTTTTTTCCAATTTTTAACCTTAAGCGCGGCCTTCATAATTACACTGTTGTGGTCAGTGTCTATGTCTGCTTCTGGATAGCATCTACAATCTTTTACTTGATTTCTAAACCGTTGTCTAACAAGAATGTAATCTATATGATATATTCCTATATCCCCTGGCATCTTCCACGTGTATCGTTTTTTAGCATGATGTTGTGATGGTTAAATTGTTTTTGTCGCAAAATTCTACCAGCCTATTTCCCCTGTCGTTCCTCGTGCTTAAATCAAATAAACCTACTGCCGCGCCTTTCCTACCCTCACCTACCACTGCAATAAAATCACCCTTCGATATCTTTGTAGATCACTTCTACCTCTTCCTCACTGTAGCTAGAGGTGGGCATCTATTCTTGTATTGTTACTGTATTTACCGGTTTAGATTCTAATTCAATTATGAGTACTCTTTAATTCTTTTGTAAGTAGTTTTCTACACAGTGTCCTATCGTTTTTCGCTTAACTATCCCCACATCTGAATTTCCTTTTTCTGATCCTGTAGGAATTACCCTTATTAACGCTCGGTTAAGACACAGTGGACTGTATTTTTCAAACATGAACAAACAAAAAGTAAAACAATGAACTTACCCAAGATCTGCAACTCACTGTAAATAGGTGTTTAAAAGGTGAGATTTAGGATGGTCATTGAAGGAAGGCAAGGATCACCAATTTAGAAATTTCACCGTTTTCGAACCCACTCTCTAAGACAGGTGCAAGGGGTTATTTTGACGCACACCGTAATGCCACAATTTACTAGAGAACCGAATCACACCGATGTTTGTTACTATCTATCTTAATTTTGTTATTGTCAGAATTGGCATATGTTTCAATCTATCTATAAATTAAAAATAACTTGAATTGAATGCTATTCTGGCAATAATTTATCGGATTAATAAACTGTAATTTAAAAATAAAAGGAATTTGTTGCTGGCGTTAGCATATCTTCCGGCCTTAAAATAAGATTTTAACAAAATGAAAAATTCATATTAAATGAAAAAAAAAACTATAAACAGCGCATGTAAAATAAATGTTTACTGCGTGGGGAGTGAACACAGCTTTGCTACTGGACGGGTATAAACCCCATCTTTTGTACGTACTGTGACAACCCTAATAATGCCGTCTTTTTCTGGGTGAGTTTGTTCAATTACCCCTGTTGGCCACTGCAAAGGCGGGCAGTTATCGCGCATCACTATCACGACTAGACCTGGCTTAACAGGACAGGAAGGTGTATTCCACTTCTGTCGGGATTGTAATTCACACAAGTATTCCCTAGACCATCGCTTCCAATAGGATTGAACAATTTGATCTAAAAGGTGCTAGCGATTTACAAGCGTAAGCGCTTTTTCGGTTTCATCGGCAGCTGTCAAGAACTGCAACGGGGTGATAGTTAAAAAATGAGCAGGCGATAATGCGAGAGGTTCCGAAGGGTCTGAACTAAGCCAGCATAATGGACGTGAATTTAACAACGCTTCGATTTGTGTTAAAACCGTTGAAAATTCTTTATAAGAAAGTATTTGCTCTCCCACAACTTTCATTAAATGACCTTTCACGCTTTTGATATTCGCCTCCCATATTCCTCCAAAATGAGGAGCCGAAGGCGGATTGAATTTCCAAGCAATGCGCCTTTGACTAAGTTCATGGCCAATGGCATTTAGGCAATTTGAATTTCGAACAAATTCGTGCTACCAGACCACGGGTAACTGAGTTGTAGTGGCCTTCTAGATATTAACGCAAAGTGTAAGTTAAATTGAAAGAGGTCCAACTACTACTTTAACAAGCTATAAAATCAATAGATAGAAGCATAATATACGTGGGTAAGCTTCACAAAAAACCAAGATTGCAAGCTGTTATGGAATGGTATTTTGAAGCAATGCGCTTGACGAATTGATTGGGGTTATCGTCTGTGACAGCGCATGGTCACGAAGTCAAGGTGTTCTGGGGATCGTCGTCGAAGGAACGAAGGCCTGAAGCATTCTCCAGGTAATTAATTTGAAATTTCTGTTATCTGATAACTTTTGTGAAATTTGGTGATGTGTGAGTGAATTTATTGGGGTTTATTTATGGTTATACAAACTTATTGGAAAAGATACATGCACTGGACAATGTATTGGGTTATTTAAATATTGAAAAAGGGCGTATTTAAAACTTATTAGATTTTATGCTGAATATAAATTAGATTGTAAAGGGTAAACGGGTCTATCAATTTTGTATTAATTTATGCAAGGTAAAAGGCATATATTAAATAAACTGGGTTATCATGAGCTCACCATACTCCAGTGTACTATTAATTAGGGTAATATGTGGGGCCCATCAACTCATATTTTATTAAATTTGTTTGCAAATAATTAAAAAAGCAAGGACTTTAGAAACATATCACATTTTTAGTTTGTAATTACTGTACCAAACTGTTTTTATACATGTGAATAATTTGTCTGTAAATAGCGGTAAATAAAGGATTGTATGATTGTTGTATTATTTGGTAATTTTATTGAATAGTGTGCGAGTGTGAAGGAAAGATGGTTTTATATTTAGGTATCCTAGAAGAGGCACCGTTAAGCTAGCCAGGGAAGCTGCTGAAGAATGTTGCAGCAGAATAAACGGGTAAAAAGGTTTTATTTTTGAAAATTATTTTTTTTGACACTGGCGATGTTAGAAGCTTAAGTCCCCGATTACAGCAATCTTATAAAGCCCAATTCGTGGGGCTTGAATGGTTGTTAGGAAAAGGTTCGAGTGTTCCAGAGCCAAATCCCCTACCACAGCAATATATATATATATATATATATATATATATATTACTGTGATATTTTGAGTTAAAAGTGCCTTATGTATTCATTTTTGAAATTTACTTTGTGATTCGGCATGTGAAAATATAAATAAAAATTTTAAAACGCTTTCCAAATCATTTGACTAGAAATTTAGAGTTCTACGGTAATATTTCAAGAAACTAAAATGTAATGTTGCATAATCATTTAGCGTGTGTTATAATATAAACATTCCGTGGGTAAGATAACATTGAAAACGAACATATCATAAACATATTTAACCATTGTAGGTAGCAAGAGTAAATAAGAGGGATGGATATTTATTCAAAAACTTTTCTAAGATTTAAAACCGTTTAGTTTACAAGCGAAGTAGCAGTTGTATTATATTTACGAAAAGTTTTTAATTAAACTTTCCTAGTATAATTAATTTATAAACGAATGTAAACCATAGCAATTTTCTTGGATTTTGTCAATAAGGGTAGATTAAAACATTGAACGAATAACAGAAATTCTGGGTAGTGTTGGTTATCGCTGTCAATAAGGGTAGATTAAAACATTGAACGAATAACAGAAATTCTGGGTAGTGTTGGTTATCGCTGTCAATTAAATAGATTTATAGGTGGAATGGGTAAACAGCCGTTGTCAGTTACAAATGCGGCTTGCAACAAGGAAACAAGGAGACATTAGCGTTTGTTAGCATAGGTCAGTAAATACAAGGTTTAGTAAAGTGAGAACAAAGTAAAAGATAGTTGAGAGTAGAGCGTATGTATAGAAGTGAGCTAAGTATAGCACGTGTTAACATAGGCATAGTTTGAAAGTTGTTTAGAAGGGGGTAAGCGGTTGATCGTTCTAACGACGCAGTTTGAAGACTAGGTAAAAGGATAGTTGATTTAGCATGTATTAAAGCGGGATAGGTATAACTTGTGTTGCATTAGGGGCGTATTTAAACATTAAATTTTGTAAGTTGGACTCAATATACAAGAGTGGGATTGTTGAAATTCAACGAGAATCGGTTAGTTGGGCGTGCGTGTTTGTTATGTTCAAGTGGTTTTTCTAAGAAGTGACTTTCGGTTGGAACAGCAATACACAGAAAAATGTTTGCTTGAGCTTGCTGGTGTGGGGGCAATTTCGAGAAATTCGGTTGCCGTTGGAGTTTGTTTGTGTACGATAGCTAGAGTGTTTTAAGAATTGGGTAACCATTGGAAGTGTACGAAGAATTTAACGTTTGTATTGTAGAAAGTTTGAAAAATTCTAACATGCTTTGAAGGGGGAAGAAGGATATATAAACACCAAGAGATTGCTGTGAGGTCTTGTTAGTCTCCTTACGCTTTTGGGCTCTGAGTTCGAATCGCGTAAAGCTTTCTCTTAGTTTACAATCAGCTGATGGCTCCAAGAGTAAAATACTTTAACGAGTTGAATAAAAGAGTACTCTACGTAAGTAAAGATTGTTTTAATTTTAATTTGCACTAAGTGTGCAAAAATATACAAATGGAAATGGAGTAGATGTCAGTAGTTGGTCATTTTAGTTATTTACCAACAGCCAATGGTATTAGTAGCAGAGCTTGGGAATTTGGATGCACTTTCAAACTGATGGGTGAGATGATTTCGTGGTCTAATGGGTGCAGTTGGCAGTTATGGTTATTGCAAGCCAGGTTGGAATCTTTCAGTATGCCGCAGTCTTGGAAGAAATGATAGCAGGCCTTATGCAGTGATATAATCCAGGTAACTGTTGCTTTTATTTACCTATGTGTATACACTGGTGCTTAATGACTTTTGTGCATTGTGGGTATAATTTATGAACAAAAGGACACACTTGGAAAGAATTACGGATTGAACTTTTTATGTTGTATTATTTTACTGCATTTTTATGTAGGAATCCATGTTAGGAAAGGGTTTATGATATTAGTAATATTTGGTTCTTTTGTACAAAATAAAAAAGAATTTTTGTTGATTAATGCACAAATATTAGCACGAGAGGTTAATGTATACTATGAGCTCTTATAAAACCAAGGTTAATGTGAAACAAATGGTAAAGCCCTGTTACTTTCTATGATAATCAATTGTAAGTAATTAATCTAGAGTAATTATTGTTCTAGAAATGTATTATTTTAAAAGGGGATGTATTGTAACAATTTTATTTTCGAATTCATAATTCGCTTCATTTAAGGTACGACAATAGTTAAACACCTTTATTAAGTAAAGTCATAATACATTTTACAATTAAAATATTACATTGTAACAGCATCTTGACTCGTTAGTCAAGTTGTTTTGGATAGCGGTGTATTTCACACCCAGTCGCAAGCGCGTAGAGAGGAATGACAACCCCCCCCCCCTTTGGGATCCTCCCATCGTACGAGAGCACGAGATAGGCACTCGGCCATAGGTAAAAGAGGCAGCAGCATGTTTAAGAGAACAATGGCGAGTGACCTGCAGGTCGGTTTGATTAAGTGAAACATTTTCTGAATAACGGTTGGTAATGTATACTCGTTATTATAGTATGTAATTTGAAAATTTGTTTAGCGCAAACCAAGATTAGACGACAAAACACTACAACACTTAGGCGATGAGAAGTTAAACAATAATAACTTAGAACTATGAATCAACGTTTAGAAACCACTTCAATTTAACACATGCTTTTAGAGGATGGAAAGCAGGTCTAATTAACAGGAGATCGCTTGTTGGTCCGAGCCAAGATACTACTTTGTTAGGATGTAAGCAGTTAATTCCGCATGACGATGCACATCCTATTTCAGCCTATGAAAGCAGTTTTGTTTGGTTCGTAGTAATTTTAAGGAATTCAATTGTGTTCCACTCAGGAAACAGGCTATTTTATTTTGATACGTATAAATACGATTTTGTTATTCACTTTATCTGTTGCTAAGCTGGATTTCCCAGCGCCAAACTTAAAATTCACTGTTTATTTAGTCAGAACAGCACGTTGCTTCGCTATAAAATAACATGTGTAATTACGTCATTTGTTTGTTTGAGATATACTGCTGACACTTGTATTTATGAAAGCAGATGCTCAGTATTTTATTACTACCAACTTTGAAAACGAGAATATCTTTATGAACATTTTCATTTTAAACTGAAATTAGCACATGTAACTTAACGAGAATATTTTGTATTTTAATTTTGACAATGTAATAGACCTAATCAGATCTGAATGGGTTAAAACTATTAATGTAACAAGTACACTTTGTCGTAATATTCTTGATCTAGAAACAGATTGATAAACCTTATCTTAAATTTCCAAACTACTACAAGTAATTATTTAATTTTGTTGCATTCAATTTTATTTAAAGCTAAAGGAATTCTTTCTAGTAAATTATTAACCTAAATTTAAAGTTTTTTATTTTGATCAAGTGTGATCAAACCTAGCAACAAAAAGGCAATAAGAGTTGAATTTTGATGACACCCTTATGTAGAAAATATTCTTTATTTTTTTAGGCATATTTGAGGGACACAAACAGTGTTCCCATTTTCTATGTTGACTTAATTATTATTCTTTCTTACAGGAACAGCGTCTTATTCTGTAAGACAGGTTTTGTCACCGAAGGCGATCTTTTTCTTTGGGTCTCCACGTCCGCCCTTAGAAATATGCTATGCTTTTAACATGAATCAATCTGGACATGGTGGCGCCTATTTGTTTTAGTTTGAGTGTGACCCCCCAACAGATTTCGACTTACCTCCCCATTGCTCATAGCTCTACCCAAGGAATAGACCCCTAGTTACGTCGGAAGACTTTGTTTTACTGACACCAAATGTGGGGCTGGTGTTTTAGTAGTTCTAGTAAGTTTGTTTCACTAGCACACATGCGTGAGGCTAGCGGAGCCAGTTAGAAAAAAAAAATTGTTTCACTGGCGCCGGCAACGTTTGGGGCTTCGAAATTTGTTTGTTCATAATTTGATTAGTTCGAAATTTGTTTGTTCATAATTTAATTTGCTTCGAAATTTGTTAGTTCAAAATCTATTTTGCATTGGAATTTGGTTGTTCAAAAATAGTTTTGCATCGAGATTTGTTTGCTCAACGTTTATGTGATAATTAGGTTTGGTTATTTAAAAGATTGGTTGTAACGATAACCCCCGTTCAGTCAATTAATTAACTTAGTTAAATTTATTTTTGGCTTTCATTCTGTTTTGACCCAATATAATTTTTTTGTTATTGTTTTGGCAAAAATTACTTTACCAAAAACACCTTTTGACTTTTACCTTTAGTTGCCCGAATTTGTTTTGACAATTTTTGTAAGGTTCAGATCATTTGGATTTAGCGGTCTGATTCCATTAGGCTTGAGTGATCATGTCGGAAAAATTCCAAATTGTTTGTCTACTTAAAGAAGAATTGGAGTATGAACTGAAAATCAGAGGAGTGGTGAGTGAGAGACCAGTCTTGGAGAAAAGGAAAATTTTAGGAAGATTGTTAGCTAAAGAGATAGATAAGCCTGGTTGTTTGATTGATCTTTCCTGTTATGAAGTAGATTTTGCAACGGAAAGTAAAGAAATTTCAGTTTCAGTCGAGTCAGTTCGAAATGTTTTGTCCGAGTTTGAAGGTGACTCATCAGACTCAATTTTAGGAGAGCGTGTTCAAGGTTAAACCACCTTTCTGGGCGAGTTAAGCGCATGAAAATTCCTTCAATAAATTCCGAGGAAGCAATTAAGTTCAGAAATGAGACAGTAGCAACAATACTAACCCTTGAAGCTGAGTTATATGATAAAACCAATAAAAGTACAGAGTCCACCTATTTGAACCAGTCTGTTGTAGTATCTCCTTTAGTTGCTAGTGCACCTATTCATTCGATTTCGTATGTAACGCCTTCCGTACCTATAGGTTCATGGCCTGTAAAATTCTCAGGTGATCCCAAACAACTATATTCATTTTAGATAGAGTTAGTGATTTAGCACAATCTCGTAAGGTACCCGAAGCTGATTTATTTGGATCAGCATGTGTTTACCGCATAGTAAAATAATTTTACTTCGCCATCCAGAGACACTGTTCGGGCGTATACGACGGCACTGTATGTCTTTTCAGAAGCATTGCAAAATCCTACAAGTTGTAATGACGTTACTGATGAATATCCGATGTGTCGGGATATTTTAAAGTCGGAAAGTTGAATTATTTCTTGCCGAAAGGTATTCCACAAACTTTTAATATATGGAGAGGTTTCTTCATTCCAAGACAACTTTAATATCCATAATTCTTTGGTTAGTAGTTTGGCAAAAATTGTCACGGGAGATAAGAGCCCTAATAGATCCCACATTCTAGCTACAGTGGAAAGAATATTTCTCTTTGTGCAGATTTCATTTGGACCTTTAACCGCAAATGTTAAATTATCAACCATTGGATGCCATTGGAGACCCAATACTTTTAAAATATTGTTTTCGAAATCTACAACATTGTCCATTCGAATATTTTCAGATATTTCGTTTGTTAAATGCGAAGAATGTGTGGCCCATTTAACTAACTGAAAACCTCCGGCCGTGAAAAGCCCGAGCAGTTCATGATAAAGGACTTTGGCATTATCTATAGATTCCACCGAAGAAATTGCGTCATCTACATACATATCTCTTTGTACAACTGCGGATGCAAGCGGAAAATTTTTTGCTTCATCTAATGCTAGCTGAAGTACAGTACGTAGAGCTAAATATGGAAATGATTTGACACCAAAAGTAACTCTTGTGAGTTGATACGTTTGTAATGGTTCATCTGTGCTGAATCGCCAAAGCAAACGTTGATAAGATTGATGTTCGGAACATATTTTTATTTGGCGAAACATCTGACGAACGTCAGAAATAAAGGCAAATTCCATTAATCGAAAATTAATTAATATGCAAAATAAATCGGTTTGCAATTTTGGACCGGCATAAAGGCAGTCATTTAAAGATTTATTAAATTCATCTTCAGACGATGCATCAAAAACGATGCTTAAAGGGGTAGAGACCGATTCTTCCTTAAACACCCCGTGATGAGGAATAAAGTATCCTTTGAAATGAAGAGTACAATTTGGAATATGACCTTGCTCAATATAATCTTTCATCGCCGCACTATAGTCTACTCTGTATGACGGCGATAAAGAAAATCTTTTTTCTAGAAAATAAAATCTGCGCAAAACTGTAGAAAAGGAATTTCCTAAGTTTGGCAGATATTCTGTAAAAGGTAAAGCAACAATGTATCGACCAGTATCATCTCGTTTTGTTGAAGTAGAGAACAATTCTTCACATTTAATATCATCGGAACTACCAGTAACGACTTCACCTACTTCTTCAAGCTCCCAAAATTTCTGTAGCAAAGGTTCTATGACCTCGGATCCTTCAACACAACAATAAACCTGTAAATTGGTCGTGACATTTTGAATTGGAGTTTGACCCATAATTATAAATCCTAAAGTGGAATTTACGGCAACGGGTAAATCGGGACTTGAATATTTGAATGATTCCAAAATATGAGGTACAAGTTCAGCACCTATAATTCCGTGAATTTCTCCAGGACGAAAGAAAGTTTCATCGGCTAAACGTAGATTGCTGAAATGTTTACAAACTGCTGGGTCAACAGCACAAGATGGCAAACGATCCGTAATTTTGTCTATCACGAACGCTTGCATTTTGTATTTAACATATGCATCATGTTGAGATGTAAATGCTATTTGCGTTTGACCGCGAACAGGTTTGAAAGACGCACCGATCCCTGAAGTAGACGTGTAAGTATTATTTACAGGTAATCGAAGCAATTGACAGCATTTAGATGTAATAAAGTTACATTGACTAGCACTATCAATTAGGAATCTCAACCGCAGGTGAGTACCCATTGTTGATTCAACGTTAACGATCGCAGTCGCTAAAAGAATCGTGTGATTTCTATCTGAACCTTTCTTAGTCGACGTTGAACAAAGACTCACATTAGTTGCTTCATTTGTATTTATAGGATTAGATAACACTTAATTATTTGTGTCAACAATCGGACTAGGAATATGTAACATTGCATGATGACGGTTACTGCACAACCTACATGAATACGTGGAAGGGCATAACGACAAAGCGTGCTTAAAACTGAGACAGTTAATACACAATTTTTGATCTTCAGCAAAAGAAATTCGATTTTGCGGAGAAAGATTAAGAAATTTGTAACACCTAGCTAATCGATGATGTTCGCCTTTACAATAAGCACATTTCAAATTGTTGTGATTATTTACTTCTTTTGTGGCGAAGACATGTAAGACCTTCGTCTTGTTTGTGTGGCCACTAATTTGCTTTGTATTGCTACTGCTGGTTCGATCTAAAATTTTAACTTGTTCTTTTACGAACGTGGCTAGCTCATCGTAAGTAGGAATCGAACCTCCCTTTAAAGATTGTTCAAAAATTCGTCTTGTATGATTGTCTAGCTTTGATAAAGCAATACAAGTAAGAATAAAATCAGACAAGTTTGTAATGTTTAATTTACGAAGAGCATTGATTGCAGAGTCGACCTTTTCTATGAATAAATTTAGACTGATAATACCTTCCGTTTGAAGCGCTTTAAAGTCGAAAACCTGAGAAAGATAAGTGTTAGCTAAAGCGCGTTTATCTTCGTATTTTTCAATTAAAGCGGCCCATAGTATAGAGTAATTTTCAGCCGTCGGTAACATACCAGAGCTTAATGCCAGAGCGCTACCCCGTAATTTTCCTAATAAATAATGCATTTTCCAAGTATTGTCCAAATTAGAATTATTATGGATAAGGCTTTTAAATGTTTCGTAGAAAAGAGGCCATTTTAGAAAATCGCCGTTAAAATCAATTAGATCAATTTTGGGAGACGAACAGTAGCTTCAGCTGCCTGCATAGTTTGATTTTGAGAAGATTGATCGGTAACTTTCGAAGTGATTAGACCGGTAGCAACATCCTGAATGTAACAATAAAGTTCATCGATAGTGGTTTCCTGTGTTGTTCAGTATTAAAATTTTATTATTTTTTACAGTCAACACTATCCAGGTATTCTTAAGAATTTCCGCACCTTCCTTTAAAGTGTATTCATTATTGCAGTTAGATGTGGTGGGGGCGCATATATTTGTATTTGCCCCTTTTAGCTTTTTGTATAGTTTTTACAAGTCTCATTAAAAACACACTCCCCATTTATATGTTCGCTGCAGAGTCCGTAACTCGAGCTAGCTGGCTACACAGACGCCGTCAACATGTGGAGCTCTTTTTTGTTCCAAGCACCACCTGCAAACATAAATTTACATTACAAAATATTTAGCTTTTTTGATCGTTTTTAGAAAATAAGGCGCTGGATCCCCTCTTATACTCCCCAAATTTAATATTAACAAACACCTTCCTTATGTTTTTACGCCCCAATACGTATTCACCAACTCTTTAGTAAACGGATCTAATGAAGCGAAACGTTTAATTTCTGCTCAATCTTGAATAGAACATTTTATACCACCGGTAGCTTGATTTACCTTTTTCTCACCATGCAGTCCTGCCTCGTCCTGTAAATAGTTAATTTTTCAATGAACGCCATCTGGTAGATTTGATTATTAACTGAAAATTTGCAAATTGGCACCCCAAGTCTTTCCATGCCAATAGATAATCTTTGCTTTGTGAACCGCAAAACGGTTCGCTGCTGGGATGCGACATCTTCATCTTTATACATTCTTTCTTTCTATTTTGTACATATACATGATTGTCAGTTTAGGTTCTCCATAACGCATAGATTCATCAGCTTCCTTTAACGGGATTTGCTTTGACAAATCGTAAATACTACCTTGAATTATTTTAGTATTTTCGCTTACTCAGAGCATTACTAAATTTTTCAAATGACTTCTCAAGAGATTTGCTCAATTTGTCTGTTGCCCAATCATCCCGACTTGTGTTATCAAGACCCTCGTCAGAATCATTCACATGGGATTTATACTCTTATTACGTTTCGACGTAGTTTCATTGTGAAAAGCTACAAAATATTTTCAAACATAAATATATTCTCTACATTTAAATAGATTTAACTCATACAGCATAACGATAATAATAATTGATATAAATAGTTTTTTGTAGTACGCAATAACACCTACAATTAAAGGTAAACGCCGTATAGTAATTTAAGTAACACCTACATACTCGTTTCTGCAGATAAGCCACTTGTTATCGGTGAGGTGGACGTGGAAACATAAGCATTCACTGCTAAGTATTTGATATTCTGCTGTTCCCGTTGAAAGACAGACTTGCATTTGTTTCGCTTGACCTTTATTTGTCATAAGTGAAAGTTTATTTTCGTACCACTATTTAACACTACATCTACACATAACTAACACACGTTGGGCGCCATTTATAAATGTAGATCGTTGTTAATAGGATGATCAATTAATCGCAAGGTGTTCTTTTCGTTACATGTGGAATGGAAACTGCGAATGCCATGAGTTATTATATATTTAATGCAATGATTCAAACTTACGCATGTACAAACTAATAAGTAATATTACAGAAGTATTCAAAACATAGATAAATTCTTAAATTAAAACAATTTTACCTTGTGTAGCTGCAACGTATATACCACGTGTTGGAGTGTGTATTTGTTGATACCTACGTTCTTCCGTTGCTAAAGCACTTATACGTCTAATCCACTAGTACTGGCACTCTCGGACTATTTGTAGATCTGAAAAAGCATTTGAAAATGTAAAAATGAAACAAATGTTTGAAATACTCGAAAAGATTGGAATGAGTTATAGGGATAGACGAATAGTACATAGCTTATACAAAGAGCAAACAGCAGTAATAGAATTAGAGCAGGAACGTAGAGAAGTAAACATTAGGAAAAGGGTGAGACAGGGATGTGCTCTATCCCCATTAATTTTTAACTTGTACATCGAAGAGGCAATGAATACCATCAAATGCATGAAAACATTTGGAATTACTAAGCTGGGACAAAAAATTGATATGCTTAGATTTGCAGATGATATAGCGGTACTAACATCTAGCAGGAAGACTTAGAATCTGCTCTTAATAAAATGGAAACAGTTCTAACAGAGAGATACTGTATGAATATTAACAAAGATATAACTAAAGTACTAGTATGCAAAGGAGGGAAAAATAAATCAAAACAAGAGTACAAATATGTAACACGAACTTACAAGAGGTTAAGGATTTTTGCTACCTAGGAAGCCAAATAACGCAAGATGATAAAAGCACAAAAGATATAAAACAAAGATTACCACAAGGTCGTGCTACATTTAACAAGAAAAAGCAACTACTGTGTTGAAAGACAACAAACAAAGAGACAAGGAAAAGATTGCTTAAAACATATGTGTGGAGCACAGCACTGTACGGCTATGAAACCTGGACAGTAGAAGAAGCAGACAAGAAAAGTTAGAAGCCTTTGAAATGTGGTGCTACAGACGAATGATGAAGATATCATGGACAGATAAAGTTAAGAACATAAAAGTACTAAAAATGATAGGGAAAGAAAGAAATATGTTGAAAACGGTAAAAAATAGGAGAGATAGGATGATAGGCCACATACTACGGCATGCGGAATATATTAGAAGCAGGGATAGGAAAAAAGAGAAGTTGAGGTGGACCTAGGTTATACTATTGCACACATATTGTTAAAGATGTAGGCTGTAGGAATTTCAAGGAAATGTGTAGGCTAGCTCAGAATGGAAATCAATGAAAGTACGCATCCCACTAGTCCCAAGATTGATAAACTAATGACGAAAAAAATAACTGTACTTAAACATGAGGTTTATTATAAGAAACTAAAAGTATTGGTTGTGCAATATTTTCGAATAATGTTAACTGTGTGAAAGGATTTACTGGAAAACCATTATTAATTCGGCAAAGATGTACGTGTTAGGGATCCTTGGCAGCCACAGGCTGCTTAACACCTTTCACATACCATTGAATCTTGTTAAAATATGGCATATAATTAGAAAATAATAGAAGGAAATTTGAGCTGTATATTGCCAGTGTGGGAATTTCAGGGAACTATGTAGGCTAGCTCAGAATATAAATAAGTGGAGATACATGTCCAACCAGTTTTGAGACGGAAAACCTAATGACGAAAAAATAAGCGCGAACAAACCTGATGATTATTATTAACAACTACAAGGGTTGGTTGTGAAATATCTGCAACTACTGTTGACTCTGTGAAAAGGTATATTGGAAAAAATTTTAAATCGGCAAATATTCAAGTGCTGGGGGATTTGAACCCGAGACCTTGGGCATAGTAGTCATACGCATACCAACTTCACCACGGAGCCGTCCTTTACAACCACTGAATGTCGGAGAAATAGGGTATATAATTGTAAAACAATAGAAGGGAACCGAACTGCATCTAACAAGAGAGAACAGTGCCCATGATCAAAGATAACAAACATAGAAACAAGAAGAAATTTGTTAAAGCATATATGTGCAGCACAGAACATTATGCCTATGAAATACGGGCAGTAGGAAAAGCAGACAGAAAAACGATAGCAGCCTTTTGAAATGTTGTGCTTCAAATGTATGAGGATGATAGCATGGACAAAGAAAGTTAATAACAAGTAGGTTATAGAAATAGTAGGGGATTAAAGATGTCTGTGGAAAAAAAGGAAAATAGAAGGGCAGAATACGTTCTAAGGCTTTTTTGGGGAATAGTATGGGATATATTACAAGCAGAGATAGGAAAAAGGAGGTAGATGTGGACCTAGATCAGATAGTGATAAATTCAAACTGCAAATTTCAGGAAAATGTGTAGGTTAGTTCAGAATAGGAAACAATGAGGGTACGCGTCTAACCAGTTTTAGGACTGAAGATCTAATGATAATGATGTTGAATTCGGCTGACCTACTTTTTCAGGTTCAACATATTTTGAGTTGAAATCGGCTCTATCCTACTAGCGCTATGGGTATGTTGGTTGATTCAATAATAATCTAATAAATACGAAGATATCTATGGAACTAGAAAGCTGATGTTTTTATATATATAATATGTAATTACACAGCTGCGGAAAGACGCCTTTAGAGATACTGGTTGGTTTGAACTAAAAAGTGTCATTAATAAATTTCAAATTTATACTGAAAATTTACACAAATTATATTTTAACTTAGAAGTTAATCAATTGGTAGGTATAAGGAAAACATACTGGATATACAACAGTTATATTATCAAAAAAACTCACATTGCTCTATAAATAACATTAATTAAAATTAACTGAACCCAAGCGTACCCGCATTATTCTGTATTATCCTTTATACATAAAGGTAACTTAAGTTTATTGTACGTTTGTTATCATCCCTTACGTATTACCTTCAGTTCGCTCATGACAGGAATCTTAAGTTATGATGCTCTACGGCATCGTAACGTCAATGCTTATTTTATATATTTAGGTTAATGGATTCTCTATTTTAGTAACACACATCATCATATAGCTGAAAGATAACCGCAAAAATGAACATCACACTCTTTTATATTCCGCTCTGAATCGATAAATTCAGTTTCTATTAAACCAACAATAAAATCATAAGCGCATTGCCTCATTCAGCACTAAAGTTGTTAAGTGCCACAACTTTTATGCTTTGGGATTTGTATTTTCGGAGTGCTGCATTTGACCTAAATTGCATCAGTTCACGTGACGATAGCAGTTGTAATTCAGCAGGCAAAAGAGTGGAAGCATAAGAAGCTTAAGTGCTGTAAGGAAACTAATCTAAACCAAAAAATTGTAAAGTAATATTTCTAAACGGAAAAGCGTTTGAAAATCAATATTAACGAAAATACAATCAAAACTGTCTATTTGAAATCAGAGATGTGAATTAGCGGAGCTGAATACAATTACAATTATAGTTAACCTACCATTTTGAATTAGGGCAAATTGCAATTAATTTTGGAAAAGAGTTGATATTTTTATCTCAGTTCAATGTACAAACTTGCAGGTTATGTGTGAAATGGCAGAATTGGCCCTTCTCACGAAGAGCCATCTCTTCTTCGTAGTTTTTCACACCTCATTTACATATTTCTAGCTCAATATCACGAATAATAATAAAAATGTTATCTTTCAGATACTGAAGCGTCTTGAAGCTATTAGCATAGATTTTTCCCTTTTTCGTGACCCACAGGAAAAAGTCCACCAGCATCAAATCACACGATCTAGGCGACTAACTGATATCTCAATTTTTTAAATTATGCAATCTGGAAATTTCTCGTGCAACAGCCTGTGCCGTTAATTTTTACTTCATAGATGTTAATATAAAAATAAAATATATTTAAATTTACCCGGGGTTAAGTCGCGTCTTTCATCTCAAGGCGGTGTCCAGATGTTCCCTTGTTTGATTGGCGGTAGCACTCTTATCGACGAAGCGTTGATAATTCGTATAACGGTAAAGGAAAAAAGGGAATAAATGGGAATGGGAGCACTTCGCCGACTATCGAAACTATACCAAACACGGTTACACTCGAGGAAAGCCGGTAATAAAGTCTCTTTGTTGTGACGCATCGGTTCCCACAAGCCATCGTCGTCCTCTAAGATAGGATATTATTCTGACGCAAACTGGCGGGCACAGCTGCACGTTAAGCATAAAAATGCAATCTTGTGTCTACCTAAATTGCACATCATAAATCAATGTCCGTACTTACGTGACATCCAAATCTTTGTGCAATTTTCACGAAACACATAATAATACAGTAGAATTTCCCCATGCAGAGTTTACAAAGCCGCTGAGCCTAAATAATGCAATAAAAAGTTGAAGCCTTATACAGAAAGCGCAACAATCGCCTAAAAGCTTCAAAAAGAAAAACAAATAAAAGAAAAAGGCCTCTTTCTACGAGAGCTCACATTCAGGGAAAATTTAAATTAGACTTGTCTGTAGGCGCCATCTGGTTTTTTAAACCGTAGCAATTTTTGCAATACTAAAAAACGAAAATGAGTAGCTACTTGATTGTAAAGCTTAATCAATTAAGCACGCACACGTCTTGTATCCCTCCGCACCGATTGCACAAATTTAGTAGGGAGCATGAAATTCAAACACCTATAGCCAACACTTAACTTTGCTATAAATCTAAATAAAAAAAATTTTTTATACATGCGCGTACGAAGGCACACAAATGTACATTCATATCTTTGAAGATACTCTCTAAAGCATAATAAACTTTTTTTGCTGGTTGTTAACAGGATAGGACAAGATATGATGTAGCGACGAAAACGTTAAGTTAACAAAATAAGCTAGTGCTACTGCATTTACCATACATAATTTTTTTTAATCTTCTTTAGGAAGTAAGCCACTATATTAAAATTTTAATTATTTTGACAACGATCCTAGGTTATGGATCGAAACGTAAATAAAGATGATTTTAAAAATTATAAATGGTTTAATTCCAAAAGAAGATTAAGAAAAATGCTAAACAAACCACAACAAACATACAGGGAGAATACATATAATTTTCTTAATATTACCCTATCAAGTACAATGTTAAGGTGCAAGTCCGATTTTTTGCCTTCCAATAACAAATTTTACCACTTTTGCTTATTAACACCAAAAGTCCGGAACCATAAATAGATAAACTAGTTTTTTGTTCCTTAATTAACTAGTTAATCAAGACAAGGATAACATCTGATATAATTGCAGAAAGAAAGATAAATACGTATCCATCTTAAAGAAAACGTAAAACCTAGTTTTGGTTCAAAGGTACAGCACTTCTTCTATAAATGTAGTAACAAAGTAGGGGACATCTGAGAGAGTAGCGTAATTTCGTAAAAACTTGAAATGAGATTTTTACACATGCCCTCCAAAATGGGAAGTTCTGTATAGTGGCACTTGTTCATACGAACACCTGAAGATGAAGTAGGTGGATACTTGTAGTCTCTGCATCTGATGTCAATTAAGAGAGGATCGGCACACGGGCCAAATCAAATAACAAATTCACTAACGACGGTTATAACGTACATCAGCGGAAGACAGTGGCGATACACAACTAGACGGAGTTTTCCACGCCCTCGGCCCAATGTCGTAAAATAACAACCCCCTAACTACGCAGCGACTTAGAAAGTAAATTCAAAGGTATATAATAAAGCAAAAAGTTAAAAGAGGGAAGTGAAAGGTTTGGAGCTTTACAGCAACCAGGTGGAAGAAAGAAGAGGATGGGCTTGCATTGAGCAATAGCAATAGAAAAACGGTTATGGCAATAAACAATTAACACAGAGTACTACATTGGCCAAGAAGCCCCTTTGGGATCCTCCCATCGTACGAGAGCACGAGATAGGCACTCGGCCATAGGTAAAAGAGGCAGCAGCATGTTTAAGAGAACAATGGCGAGTGACCTGCGGGTCGGTTTGATTAAGTGAAACATTTTCTGAATAACGGTTGGTAATGTATACTCGTTATTATAGTATGTAATTTGAAAATTTGTTTAGCGCAAACCAAGATTAGACGACGAAACACTACAACACTTAGGCGATGAGAAGTTAAACAATAATAACTTAGAACTGTGAATCAACGTTTAGAAACCACTTCAATTTAACACATGCTTTTAGAGGATGGAAAACAGGTCTAATTAACAGGAGATCGCTTGTTGGTCCGAGCCAAGATACTACTTTGTTAGGATGTAAGCAGTTAATTCCGCATTACGATGCACATCCTATTTCAGCCTATGAAAGCAGTTTTGTTTGGTTCGTAGTAATTTTAAGGAATTCAATTGTGTTCCACTCAGGAAACAGGCTATTTTATTTTGATACGTATAAATACGATTTTGTTATTCACTTTATCTGTTGCTAAGCTGGATTTCCCAGCGCCAAACTTAAAATTCACTGTTTATTTAGTCAGAACAGCACGTTGCTTCACTATAAAATAACATGTGTAATTACGTCATTTGTTTGTTTGAGATATACTGCTGACACTTGTATTTATGAAAGCAGATGCTCAGTATTTTATTACTACCAACTTTGAAAACGAGAATATCTTTATGAACATTTTCATTTTAAACTGAAATTAGCACATGTAACTTAACGAGAATATTTTGTATTTTAATTTTGACAATGTAATAGACCTAATCAGATCTGAATGGGTTAAAAACTATTAATGTAACAAGTACACTTTGTCGTAATATTCTTGATCTAGAAACAGATTGATAAACCTTATCTTAAATTTCAAACTACTACAAGTAATTATTTAATTTTGTTGCATTCAATTTTATTTAAAGCTAAAGGAATTCTTTCTAGTAAATTATTAACCTAAATTTAAAGTTTTTATTTTGATCAAGTGTGATCAAACCTAGCAACAAAAGGCAATAAGAGTTGAATTTTGATGACACCCTTATGTAGAAAATATTCTTTTATGTTTTTAGGCATATTTGAGGACACAAACAGTGTTCCCATTTTCTATGTTGACTTAATTATTATTCTTTCTTACAGGAACAGCGTCTTATTCTGTTAAGACAGGTTTTTGTCACCGAAGGCGATCTTTTTTCTTTGGGTCTCCCGTCCGCCCTTAGAAATATGCTATGCTTTTAACATGAATCAATCTGGACATGGTGGCGCCTATTTGTTTTAGTTTGAGTGTGACCCCCAACAGATTTCGACTTACCCCCATTGCTCATAGCTCTACCCAAGGAATAGACCCTAGTTACGTCGGAAGACTTCGTTTTACTGACACCAAATGTGGGGCTGGTGTTTTAGTAGTTCTAGTAAGTTTGTTTCACTAGCACACATGCGTGAGGCTAGCGGAGCCAGTTAGAAAAAAAAAATAGTTTCAGTATATAATGTATAAAAAAATGTGAACAAGGAGTTTACTTGTGATTTGGCGTTTATTTTTCTCTGAGTGTATTAAATGTATGTGATTTACCGTAGCAGCAATTTTTTTTCGTAGTCAGTCGAATTGCAGAAAGCAGCTGTGCAGCCGTGGCAAACTTCACTGCGAAGAAGAAAATTTTAAGCTTTTTAGGTAAATAAGTAGCACCGAAAGTTGGCAGCATTTTGGCACCCATGAACGAGGGATATCATCAGAATCAGAGTTCGAATCAGAGCAGCTTTCGCAGTATTTTTGGCACCCAAATCGTGGGGCATTTTGTAGTTCTTAATTTTTATATGTATTTTTGGTATATTTTACGTTTAGATTAACCACCTTTCTGAATTTTAACGTCACTCTCTGCTGAGAAGGTTGTTATAGGTTTTCGGCGATCGCATTATTACCGCTAGCCAATAGAAATTCATATTTTATTGCGACAAGAGGTTTCTTCCCCAGTAGTGAAAAGAACACCAGTAATTAGTTCTTTGAAACAAACAGCTATAATGGCAGTCTGATAGGGGTAGTGTACTATAATTTTGTACCTTTTTTTCCTTACCTTTGTCTTTATTAGGTCACTTTCAGATTACGCACTGCTGCAAAAGTACAGTAGATCATGATATCGCTGCCTTGAGATTACCTCGAGGTGTGTGCTGACCACAACCGTAAGTAAGTACTATTACGCTTTTAATTATAGTATTGTTTTTAAAGTGTGTATTATCCCTATATAAGCGTATTACTGCATATAGTTTTAAGTTATACTTTTATATGGTTACAATTAATTTTTGTGCAACATTCCATTTGTATAAGAATTCAAAAGCATAACCATATTAAAGCAAAAATTTATATAGCGCATCGATGGCGAAGCTAATATACCGTGAAAGGGAGAAACAGAGGGGTCTGAACCTCTAGGAAGTTTCAGAGGCAATGCAACAGAAAAAGTTTGTTTTCATTGAAGTAATAAAATAGCAAAAGTTACCGTCAACAATTTTTCGTAAGTGATATTATTGGAACCTAAGAAGCTTTGTTACCTAGATCTTGTTTGGTATTTGAGGGTGCTATATGTTGACACAAACGTGCATTAATTTTAAATTATAGTTCCATTTTGCAATTACTCGACATATAGATAAAGTTCGCCGTACGGGTTTGTATTTAGATTCTCGCTTTATTCAAATAGTTTGCTTTGGCTTGTTTTACAGTCACACAGCGTCCTAAAGTAAATATCTATTAGCGCAAATATTTCCTTTTATTTCTATTTGAATCATTCTATCTGTGTATTTTATAAAGCTATGGTTTAACGATGTGTGTATTTACATTACACAAAATTGTGATAATTAGAAAACCTAATATTTACAATGTGGGCGACGATAAAATATTTACAACGCTGCTTATTGTTTTATGTAACTGATTTTGGAAGGCGTTATGTCAAATTATGTATCTGACACAATGGAAACTCCAACTTTGAAATAATCAAAATAAAATACTTTTGGGTTATCTCAGGTCATAATCCTCAGACGCATAAATCTTACTTTTTAATGCTTCATGTTTTTCGCCACTTTCCACCTCTTTTTGTGCAATGACATCATTATATATTATTGTTAGGATCCCTTGTCACTACGGTGTTGGGGACAAAAAAATTGAAATCCTAAGTTGACTAGTTCAAGTCGACGGAGGGTTAGGTTTGGAACAAGCAGTAGTTTGAGTGGTTTGAGAGCCCTGAACCATAATTAATGGTGTTCGACCAAGACAAAAATAAGGGTCGTTCTACTAGCGACAAACTTGGGTGGACATCACCAGTAATTTCAGTACACATTATTATTGAGGGGACCTCATCACTGGTCGAGCACACCCATCGGTACTTGGTAATATTAAGGGAAAAAACAGGGATCCACGATGTAGTGCTTTGATTCGCTTCACATTTACTCTTAACGAAAATAATGTACGTGAACTTCAATTCTTAATTTTATTCGTAACATATAAATGTAAGAATTACACAAGATTACAAGGTACTTATGGCTTATACTCTTTCGCCAAACTACAACTATACACTAACTAACCCCTTCAACAAAACAATGGAAGGGTTCTTGTTACTCAGTGAATGTTTGTTATGGCCAGTTACCAAACTAAATTCCTATATTCAACAGAGTGGGGTTGGATGCACCTGGGTTTCATGCCGGTAAGGTTTTCAAACTTGACAACGCGGAGTGTAAACTATGACACTTTATACCACACGTGATCTTTATCCAACGCACATTAATCATAAAAAGAGGTTAGTAGGAATTATGCGGAGCGTACGTTTCTAATCTCGGTCCCACCGTCGTAGGTGCAAGATCATACCTAGAGTTCTGGGGACAAATATATCTCAATGCCAATGTATGAAACTACTCTAGTCTTTCACTAACTACAATTGTACAACGCTTACCTCGTGGGGTAAATAAGACCACTAGACAAGGTAAGGGCAAAAGTAATTTAACAGGTTCTCAACCAACGTCGCCACGGGGTGTGTAAATCCATTTCTATTACCAAATAAATTAGATAATTACAGTGTACAACATACGTAACTTATAATCCTTTCTATACATCCAAATTATAAGTTCCCAACATGGATTGGTATTCTATGTGTTATAGCCTTTTTACTTATTATGGGATTTTATTTTACGAGAATTTCCAGTAAGAGAATAGAGCCCACGGCAAGTTCTGATAGAAAATGGCCCGAAGTTGTGGAAATCTCAAAGGCAAAGCGGCTAGTCGAACTGTATGCTCTGGGTGGAACATGAGCTGTGGGTGGGGGTTGGATTGCGACCAAAAATATGAAGAATAAGGCGCCACCGTATTTTTCTATACAGAGAAGACCTCACTTAAGTCCCTTGTACAAGGCGAATGCGGAAACCTTTATTCTATAACCGCTATACAATTTATTGAAGACAACATAATCCCTAAAGTTTCTTACCTTATGGCTCGTCTTTGACCTTTGTATTTCACTGCTACACCTGTGAACAGATTAAACAAAGAATAGCACTGTTTGTGCATCTATACTCAAAAGTTTAAAATTCAATTCGAATCAACTTTCATTCATTCTAATTAAAAAGAATAGTCTTGATCAAAATAAAAATCTATTCCTCTTGTATTCAGTTAACGGGCTTTTTACAAAACATCTTTTCAGTTTTTTATATAATTTAAATTAATTTAATTCATGAAAATAATTTACAAAGACACTGGGTATAGTAAGTACCTTCCAGTTTAAAATGTGATTATTTCTATAAAAAATATCTAGCCAAATTTTGTTTAAGAATGATTAAGTCTGAAGTTGCTTTCTGAACAATTACTTACAAATAACAATATCTGTCGGTTTAAGTAGATCTACCGTAACCTCACAATAAATAATTTATAATTTTTCTTAAATAGAAGAATTTACTTTCTCTATCACATAATGACATCTTCCGTAGTTTCAGTGTATTAATAAAAGATTTAGAAATGTAAAATTTACAGGTTCCTGTTACTTAATATTGAAAAATATATATAATCTGTCCTTGATCTATTTTGAAGTTCAAATAACTTGATTAAACAAAAAATTATCTATCTACTATATCCATAATTCAGCTAACATACGAAAACAAATTTCTACATACCAGATGTTCATCTGACAGAAAAATACCTGCTAGGCGTCTTGCGTCAGCATTTAAATAACGGAATCTCCAATTCAGTACAAGTAAATTTGCTGCTTCCTGAAGCTTCAAACTACATCACGGCATCATTTTAAGTAATTGATACTTGTCAGATCCACACTCGACCAAAGCGTAAATTCTTATAGTTTCTTCTAGTGCATTTATTAAAATTACGTTAAACCAAACTTCTGTTAACTAAAGGTTGCCTGTTTTTCAAAGCTAAACATCATTTCCAATTTTCATACCATTAACAAACTGCATATTAATTAAAGTTGCGTTACGTATAAATTAAAATTACGAACATTATTTCCAAAATAAATATTATATCAAACGTTGAATAGTATATGTAAAGTTGAATACTATATGTAAAGTTGCACTGAAATTCTTTACTTAATATGGTTACAGAATCAATTTTACTTACTGTTTCCACGGCCCTTCAACCAAAATAATTTCTTGTCATCTACGAGCTATGTTCCAGCAAGTGGACAATACAAAAATGCGCTTCGGAGATGACATTCTCCTAAAACAACTTAAATCGCGCGTGCTTCCAACACGTAAAAACTGCAAACGCTATTCCTCGGGTTCAAGGAACAATTCGACTTGTTTTCACCACAGCTGTATTGGAAGTGCCCGTGTCAAGCGAGTTACTGCCCGGAAACAAGATTACCTTACAACTGTCTAACAGAGGGAGCTCTAGGAATGACACTAAATGAAAAGTTTATTTTATCACCGTATAAATTACGTTTTTATTTGAATTGAAAGCTAATATTTTATTGGACAATAGGTAATATTTATTTAGTGGATTGTGTAACATTATTATGCATTATATTGTTTTTTATTAAATAAATAGATGAATTATATGTACTCATCTTGATAGGAAATAAAATTGTTACAGTGTATCAATGGACAACTGTAAGTGAAATTGGATGAATGGGTGAACCTATAACAGATTGTTTAAACACCCCAGAGCGCTGAACACGACTTCACAATTCCACAACAACAAATTCACTCTTGACATCTGGCTTCCTTTCAGTTCCCAGCCTCCCTCAAAAACAAATTTGAAACTGCATCGCCTACTAACCTATCCTTGCGGATCACTAATTAAGTCATCCCAAGCTTAGACGCTGAAAGGGTTTATCGTAAACCGACAAGCTCTATCTTTATTTTTGCTAAACTTTTGTTTTGTAATAAACGATCAACAAACGGAACGTTTCACCTCCCCCACGTGAAGACGAAACTCTATTTTCGGCTTAAGGAACCAAATCTAAAACTACAGAGACACGAAACGGACTGGAGCAACAACAAAAAATAAACAAACTAAAACAAAACTACAACTAATCAGGATGGTGTTCGGGATCTTTGGGGCGCCATACTACTTTGGACGTGCCAGTAATATCAGAAATTTCATAAGTCGAATAAGAGACCTTCTTATGGATAATGAAAGTACCAACAAACTTAGGGGCCAGTTATGCCGTAAAATGTTTCGACTCATCAAACAAAGAAGATTAAGGAAAATAATTTCTCTTCCACACAGTACCACCAACATTAAAATCTGCCGGGTAGCTACTTAAATCATACCGAATTTTGGCACGATCGTACGTCACTTTAAATCGTTTAACCACATCATCATAAATTTTCTGGATCTCCGCAAAGCGTATTATAAGATTTTTCCGATCAGCAAAATCAATATCACGTAAGTCCTGAGTGCTATCGGGTACAACGGGATTTCCTTCAAGGTTCATCTCACGGTCAAAGTTGGCAAAGTACGGAGACATTCCGGTGACATCCCGAATAGCAGTACGCGCTTCGCAAGCTACTTTAGAAAAATGACGATCGCAATTCCTGTGATTGTCTTTCACATAAAGCACCAACATAGTCTTCATCTTCCTTCACAATCTTTCAACGGGATTCGCTTGAACGTGATAAAGAATTAAATATAATTTGCATTTTATACAACGTTGTCAACTTTTGAAACTCATTCGAACGAAATTGGCCACCATTATCAGTAATCAAATATTGCGGAGCACTAAATACTAAGAGAACATTCTTTTCAAGACCTTGAACTACAGCTAAAGCTGTAGATGAACGTAACGGGAAATATAATGCAAATTTTGTAAAGTAGTCTGTAACTGACAAAATAATCTCTAGAAGCTATAATATCACACGATATCATTTGCCACGGTTTCTTAACAATCAGATGGCTGGACATCAAACCTGCAGATTTTCTCTGCTCAGGTTTCTGTTCCAAACAAACCTTACAATGGTTGACGTAATGGATAACGTCGGCCTTCATTTTCGACCAATAATATAAACGTGAAATACGATTAAAGGTCTTAAAAATACCTAGATAATTTGTCATGGATTCATCATGAAACTTTGTTAAACGATCTTTACGACGATATTTTGGAACAAGTTCTCCTAGCAATCATCTTCTTTAAAAACGTTTGGGTAATCAACTTTCATCCGCTAATACAGGATACCAATAACAATTTTCTATCTATTATAGACAATCGGCCTGCTTTGCACTAGTTTCCACATACAGCTATACCAAGGATCAATTGTCGGTCTTCCACTACAACACTGACATCATTCACTTCAAGCGCAGAACGAGATAATGCATTGGAATTATGAAGGTATTAACCCTTTCTACATATAATCTCAAAATCGTGTTGCTGTAACCTGATAGCCTATCTGGGACATCTACCTGATAGCTCCTTCAGATTATTCAACCACGCCACAGAATGAACCGTAATAACAGTAAACTTAGTACCTTCTAAATAAGGTCGTAGTCTCTCATTTGCCAAATCACGTTCAAACATTCACGCTCGGTGGCGGAAAAGATGTTCTTCTCAGCTTTAGTGAGAGAATGACTAATACAGAACGCAGCATATTCTTCATCATCTTTTTCCTGAGTTGAAACAGCACCTACGTCATAACCAGACGCATCGGTCTTTTCATAAAACGGCAAGTTACAATCGGGACACTTTACTGTAGAGACAAGCATCGAATGATCTTTAATCGTAGTAAACGCGAAACCGCAAGTTTCAATCAAACAAATTTACAACTTTTCCTTAACAGTGCAGTAAACAGAAGGACAATTGACGAAAAATTCGAGATAAAACGCCTATACCACGAGGGCATATCTACAATTCTCCTCATTTCGTCGACTGATTTCGGCGGCGGTATATTCAAAATGGTAGAAATTTTATCCGAATTAGGGAATAGTCCTTTACTATTTACCACGTATCTAAGATACTTAAGCTAAGGCTTTCGAAACGAACACTTTTCACGTCCTAGTGTTAAACCTGCATTCCTTAAACGGGTAAATACCTCGTGATGTCTTACAAAATCAGATGTACATAGGTCCAAATATACGAAAACGTAGAGTTTAAACTTCAGACCTAACACTATATCTATCAAACGTTGCCACGTAGCCGGTGCATTAAGTAACCCAAAAGGCAAACGACAAAATTCAAAAAACGATGGTTTGGTACCGTATAGGCTGCATACTGACGCGATTTTTTGTCAACAAAACCTGCCAATACGCCGACTTAATATCTAGCAAAGTGATACACCTTGCATTACGAAGAATATCCAAGATCGAGAAAATGTACAGCAAAGAATACGCATCCTTTTTTGTAACCCTATTTACCTCACAAAATCGACACAAAATCAAAACGTGTTATCATGCTTCTTTACGAACGAAATCGGACTAGATCAAACGCTATTTAAACGCTTTACAAAGCCTATCTTTTACATCTTCTGTAGTTCTTCATCAATATGCTTTTCCATACCCGGCGACACTGGATATCTCTAATTGTTTCGAGGAGGCCTGAACCTTATGTTCTATTAAATTTCGTTTCGCCATCAGTTAGTCCCGTTAAGGATTTAATTTCGGGGTTACGTTTTGGGAACTATACCCGGGCGCGCTAAAAAAGCATTGTATAAATACAAACATTAGGTGAGGTAGTTTACCTTTCGCAACTAATGTATAATGGATCCGCGAATAAGCAGACAAATATCCCACGTAAATACAAACTTTCTCACAATGCCCTTGTGAGATGTTCTCGTCGTGCCGTATCCAGTAACAACAGGACCTCAGTTTCAACCATTTTCCGTTTGATATCATTCTCGATTTTCCTGGGATTATTATTGGAGTTATATGGAGAAGCAAGGGACAGAATGAGAGAAAAGAATATAGAGAAGGTGTGTGAGGTGTGTGTGTGTGTGTGTGTGTGTGTGTGTGTGTGTGTGTGTGTGTGTGTGTGTGTGTGTTGTGTGTGTGTGTTTTGTGTGTGTGTGTGTGTGTGTGTGTGTGTGTGTGTGTGTGTGTGTTATGATGTGTGTATATATATATATATATATATATATATATATATATATATATATATATATATATTGTATATATATATATATATATATATATATATATATATATATATATATATATATATATATATATATATATATATATATATATATATATATATATATATATATATATATATATATATATATATATATATATATATATATATATATATATATATATATATATATATATATATATATATATATATATATATATATATATATATATATATATATATATATATATATATATATATATATATATATATATATATATATATATATATATATATATATATATATATATATATATATATATATATATATATATATATATATATATATATATATATATATATATATATATATATATATATATATATATATATATATATATATATATATATATATATATATATATATATATATATATATATATATATATATATATATATATATATATATATATATATATATATATATATATATATATATATATATATATATATATATATATATATATATATATATATATATATATATATATATATATATATATATATATATATATATTATATATATATATTATGTTATGTATGTTGTGATATATGTTGTATTGTGTGTGTGTGTGTGTGTGTGTGTGTGTTGTGTGTGTGTGTGTGTGTGTGTGTGTGTGTGTGTGTGTGTGTGTTGTGTGTGTGTGTGTGTGTGTGTGTGTGTGTGTATGTGTGTGTGTGTGTGTTGTGTGTGTGTGTGTGTGTGTGTAGAGAGAGACACAGGGATCAATACCTCTAAAGAATGGTAAATTAATTTTTGTATAATTTCTTTATATCTTTGTTTTGGAATAAACCAGCAGCCTCCATTAGCCAGTGCTGGGGTTGTTTCCTATAGGTTTCTTTGTCCATTTCAATTTAAGTCCCATTCTCACAGTCGTTCTACCTGTTCTCAAATACTTAAACAAACACAAATATCACCATTAGAAGATGACTTTACTTCAGGAATTAAATGAAGATGGTTTTGACCAACGGAAAGGGTTTACTAAGGACATAATAAAAAGGTACAATGACAATCCTGCCTTGACAACCAACGTTATTTTTGCTGAAAAGTTTGCTTTACCAAACAGGGCTTCAGTTACTAGGATTTCCAAAACCCAAATTGGACGATGTAAAGAGCAAAATTAAATGTTTGTTTCGGTATTGTTCAAAACAGAATAATATCTTTTCACTTTCTAGAAATAATTTTAACTTAAGAAAAATATTCAAAATAGAATAATGTTTCTTCACTTTCTAGAAATAATTTTAATATTCAGAGTTATCAGTCATGAGAATTCTACATTCCTATTAACAGAAGTAGGAAAATTGAGTGGATGGTACGATCCCTGAACTAACACATCTAGAATTTCTTGGTAGCTGTACCATGAGGGTAAGGTGTAATTTAACCTATTATTATCTTAAAAGGAAAAAGTTAAAGTTGTAATCATACTAATTACACAAGAGATTAATTCGAACGGTTTTGGTCCAGGCAATTACGTAAAGCTTAGTGAATTAACTCAACCAAAATTGTATTGTCAGCGAAAAATCGTTTACCTCAAGCGTAAACAAGTTAATGGTTGATAATTAGCTGAGGAGAAAGACGCAGTATGTGCTTGAGTAAAACCAAAACACTGTTGTCGAGAAATACCTGTCTAAATTTATAATTTTAACAAACCGCTACTTAATTTCGCTTTGTTTGGGGCTCTTTCAAGGGTTACCCTAACTGTAAAATGTATATATTATCAAAGGATAAAATTAGAAAAGTTTTTTGGAAGTGCTGCGCTTAATATTGTATAATCGTATAGAAATATTTTATGTATCTAAGATCAACACTGCGGTGGAAGCAAATCGTACAAGCCCAGTTAATAGAACCTAATCTGAAGACATTAACCTACAGTACACAACGTTGCAATAAAAACTAATATGGCTGCATAGTACTTAATTCACGCACAAGAGGTTTTCTGTATTGGTAAAATTCTGTTTGGGACTGTAACAAGGAATGTGATATTGTCGGAGGCTTTCACGGCCGGAGTCATTATAAATATTTATGGTTCCGGGTTGGAACCGTGTCATTTTATACATTAAGGTCGACGTTTCGCCCACTTTTGTAAAAGGCTTCATCAGGACAAGTAAAGAAATAAGTAATAAAATAAAAATTAAAATAATAAAGATAAGAATGATTATATTAAGCAGACAAGTTAAAGTGTAAAGAAGAGTTACTCCTAAACAAGCAGTCTCACTAGCCCATTCAAAGCCAAAGGCTTTAACTTGTCTACCTTTTGGTTTTGAATGGGCTAGTGAGTCTGCTTGTTTAGGAGTAACTCTTCTCTTACACTTTAACTTGTCTGCTTAATATAATCATTCTTATCTTTATTATTTTAATTTTATTTATTACTTATTTCTTTACTACAAAAGTGCGCGAAACGTCGACCTTAATGTATAAAATGACACGGTTGCAACCCAGAATTATAAATATTTATTATAATAAGGAATTATTAAAACACAGCTCTCGCAACATTTTTCTGATGTGGGATTTGGAAATATTAGAAACAAATATAACTCTCCCTCTGCTTAACGGTATTTGTTTTTTATACACAATATTTCAAATCTTGTTTTGAATGATGCGCGAACAAAAAAAATTATAACTTAGCAGCTAGTTTGGGAAAGCTATAGTATCGCTTAAAAGACATGGCAAAATGAGATAATTAAATACCACAAAAATATAACAAACTAAACTATACATAACTTTTTAAAACACTAAAAATACGGTGGCTCCTAGAAAGTACACCGATATACAATATTTAAACATTGTAACACGTTCGTGGTACTTTAAACATGATTCAGATAAGATATAAATACTAAATTTGAAGGGACAGACTAGTATGGACGCAACCTGTATAGTAGACTTTACCAAGAGTTAACGTTAATTAAGCATGATACTAAAAATTTATGTTTCTGTAAAGGTAATCACGATAATAGAGTACAACATTATTTCTTTTACATACATTGTTGAACGAGACTCAAGTTGATGAATTATTTCAAAACCGCAAAGAAGAACATCTAAATATTACATGACGCTGGACATGTGTCACCCATGGAAAAATGATTTTTAATAGGTAGTTGATACAATATTATAACAGTAATTAAAATTATAAACAAAGTATGTGACTTTTTCGTAATTAGCGTGACTATGATATTTTATTCATCATATATAAAGTATATTACGCTGTGTGAACGGTATTTTGACAGCGGTTAGCATGCATTACATTGTTACCTTACGTAATTCGTGGCTTCCACGTTGGGCGCCAAAAATTTAGTTAGTAACAATACCTGCAATAAAAATAGTTAAGCAAACCTGGAAAAAAAGAATAAGCATAGCAGCAATGAAAAGTCTAAGTTATTCAGTACTTTGTAGAATGTAAATAAAACGGTTTAGGTAAACTATATAATATAATCACGATAAAAGCATTACAAAAATTTTTATCACAAAGTGAGGTAGTATTGGGGAGTAGCAGAAGCGTTTCCTTACACACCAATTAAACATAAATCAGACAAAATGTTAACAAAGGATAAATAGGTAAGACACAATTGACATGAGTAATTCAGCAGTATTGATTTTTTTTTCTTTTTTTTTTTTTTCTTAATAGCAGGCAAGTCTATTGTAAAAGGTATCAGAACGACAAAGATATGGTAAAGCAACGGATAGATATTTAAAGTAATAACCAGTAGGAAATAGTTCAACTTACAAAAGTCCTTCAGCAACGCTTCTTTGCAACGGAAGTGTGAAATTCACGATGTCCTACGCTAACGAAGCACTTCACCCTGGACTGTGAGGGTGTTGATGGAACTTATCACACGTCACACTAATCACACCTACGCATTTCACTGGGGTTAGCAGCAGACACCATCACGCGACGGAACTATGTAGCATTGATAAATTTCTTGTTAATTCTATTTCCTGAGACAATAATAACGAAATATTTTATAGCACTAGTTTAATTTCAACTGAGATTAAATGTATATTATTTTCATAAGCCTCCAAAAAGCAGTGAGAAACTTCAACCAATACCTTTGTAAACCGGTAATCTGTTATATTTTGCAAATAACGAAATTTTCGCAAGCAATGATCTATTTTAGATTCTTTGGTGTTCGAAAAATGCAGAAACTACAGTATCCACTGTATTTAAATAATCCAAAGTAAGCACTAATCTGATAAAACAAAGGGACATTAGACTAGATCGCACACACATTAATCCTAAAGAAAGAATCGGTCAGTTTAGCAAGTTCTACCACTATTATTTCACAAGACAAACAACTAAAACCATAAATTAGTAAAGTACGCGTATCACTAAAGTAAGTCCGTCAAATGCTCCTTAAAGCATTTGTCTCACAAGAAAAACAACTAAAAACAATTAGTAGGCACGCGTAGGCAATAAAACCGTCCGTCAAATGTTCCGTAAAACACACGTGCCTCGAGTAAACACGTTCGCCTATCAAGCATACTTCCTTCAAAAGGAATTAGAACTACACTTTATACAGTTAATATACAACTTTTACTTCACAAGAAAAACAACTAAAATCGTGCCGCGCTTGTTCAGGAACAATACAAAAATTAATCCCGCATTAATTCTCACTATTGTCAAAGTAAAAGAAATGGTCTTTTCCACGTAATTAATATATAGGAACCAAGGACGAACTACGACTGCTCCTCTGTTTATATCAACTCGTTGTTACCACCGCTTATCGTCTCTTATCTAGACTTGTATATCCACATAAGCAACAAAATTTATATTTACGGCAAGACAAGAACGATGCTATCTACTCATTATAATACGATGCACTCGCCTAAGGAGTTAATAAATATCAAATATAAAAATAGTAATTTGTAGAAATGTATTTATGAATTAAGTATAGCGTAAAATGTTAAATTACAAAAATGGCCGTTACAAATTCCCCTCTAGCAAAATAAAGACGTCGGGGTGAAAGAAAAAAACGATAGACAAGGAACCAAACAAAAAAATTTTTTATCCGGTTCGAAGGACCACCACCAGTATAAGAGAAAGAACATTTTTCTAAAAGAAGACAAAGTCATCTATCGTAACCAACGATGACAGAATAGGTAAAGAAAGTATTAAGTAAACACCCAATGAGGATTAAAGGTCTTAGCTACCTTCAAAAGAAAAGTTTTGGCTTCCCGCGGAGAAACCAAGAGGAAAGAAAAAAAACGAGGAAGAAAACCCGTAGCAAACCAACTAGACAACAAAACTGTCAACCTCAAGTGTGCAGCAAAGAAAGAACCAAGACAAAGAAAAGAGCAAAGGCAAGCTAGTACACAATCTAGAATACTTCCAACTGAGGTAACACAAATTCGTATGAAACGATTACTCAAGCAAAGTATGGCTAACAGACCTACAAAAGCGACCAAGTCGAAATTCCTAAAGGAAAAGAAAATAGATCTGAAGCCTACCTCAAGGAATGGATGTAGAAAGCGACTATAATAGTCCAATAGTGAACAAATGGTGGAACTAGCCAGAAGAAAAAGTCACGGGATGGGCTAGCTACAAAAGATGAATAGGAATACGAAATGGGCGCCAGTGTTTTCGGACACAAGCTTATCAGAGAAAACACAAGACCAATAAGCCACAGAAAGAATACTTAAGAACAGACATAGTGAGAGAATAAAATGACATAAAAAGATGCAAAGACAATTAAGATTAAGTTTAGGATTAAAATACAATAAACAGAGACAAATTAAAAATTAAGATAAAAAATGTTGTAAGAAAGAACCAAAAATGTATTAGAATAGGTAGTAAGTAGTAGAGAACAGAAGAAAACGATTCAGATTTAGCTTTGAATGGTAAATAAAGTAATAATGATAGATAGAAACCAATAGAAGTACAAAAGAATTAGAATTTTAAAAGAAGCGTATTTAATTTATTCTCTAAAGAGAATGGTTATTTGAAGATAATAGCACCACGTTGGGCGCCAAAAATGTTACGTTACGTAATTCGTGGCAGCCACGTTGGGCGCCAAAAATTTATGCTACGTTGGCTCGTAGCCGTGCGTAACACAAAAAAAATCAAAAAAATGACCGGGCTCAATCGGAGAGTAGGGGGGGTTGTAGAAAGCAGACCAACATATAATGTACACGGCTGTAAAGAGTTAGTAACAATACCTGCAATAAAAATAGTTAAGCAAACCTGGAAAAAAAGAATAAGCATAGCAGCAATAAAAAGTCTAAGTTATTCAGTACTTTGTAGAATGTAAATAAAACGGTTTAGGTAAACTATATAATATAATCACGATAAAAGCATTACAAAAATTTGTATCACAAAGTGAGGTAATATTGGGAAGTAGCAGAAACGTTTCCTCACACACCAATTAAACATAAATCAGACAAAATGTTAACAAAGGATAAATAGGTAAGACACAATTGATATGAGTAATTCAGCAGTATTGATTGTTTTTTTTTCTTTCTTTTTTTTTCTTAATAGCAGGCAAGTCTATTGTAAAAGGTATCAGAACGACAAAGATATGGTAAAGCAACGGATAGATATTTAAAGTAATAACAAGTAGGAAATAGTTCAACTTACAAAAGTCCTTCAGCAACGCTTCCTTGCAACGGAAGTGTGAGATTCACGATGTCCTACGCTAACGAAGCACTTCACCCTGGACTGTGAGGGTGTTGATGGAACTTATCTAACGTCACACTAATCACACCTACGCATTTCACTGGGGTTAGCAGCAGACACCATCACGCGACGGAACTATGTAGCATTGATAAATTTCTTGTTAATTCTATTTCCTGAGACAATAATTTCGAAATATTTTATAGCACTAGTTTAATTTCAACTGGGATTAAATGTATATTATTTTCATAAACCTCCAAAAAGCAGTGAGAAACTTCAACCAATACCTTTGTAAACCGGTAATCTGTTATATTTTGCAAATAACGAAATTCGCGCAAGCAATGATCTATTTTAGATTCTTTGGTGTTAGAAAAATGCAGAAACTACAGTATCCACTGTATTTAAATAATCCAAAGTAGGCACTGATCTGATAAAACAAAGGGACATTAGACTAGATCGCACACACATTAATCCTAAAGAAAGAATCGGTCAGTTTAGCAAGTTCTACCACTATTATTTCACAAGACAAACAACTAAAACCATAAATTAGTAAAGTACGCGTATCACTAAAGTAAGTCCGTCAAATGCTCCTTAAAGCATTTGTCTCACAAGAAAAACCACTAAAAACAATTAGTAAGCACGCGTAGGCATTAAAACCGTCCGTCAAATGTTCCGTAAAACACACGTGCCTCGAGTAAACACGTTCGTCTATCAAGCATACTTCCTTCAAAAGGAATTAGAACTACACTTTATACAGTTAATATACAACTTTTACTTCACAAGAAAAACAACTAAAATCGTGCCGCGGTTGTTCAGGAACAATACAAAAATTAATCCCGCATTAATTCTCACTATTGTCAAAGTAAAAGAAACGGTCTTTTCCACGTAATTAATATATAGGAACCAAGGACAAACTACGACTGCTCCTCTGTTTATATCAACTCGTTGTTACCACCGCTTATCGTCTCTTATCTAGACTTGTATACCCACATAAGCAACAAAATTTATATTTACGGCAAGACAAGAACAATGCAATCTACTCATTATAATACAATGCACTCGCCTAAGGAGTTAATAAATTTCAAATATAAAAATAGTAATTTGTAGAAATGTATTTATGAATTAAGTATAGCGTAAAATGTTAAATTACAAAAATGCCCGTTACAACATGATGGGAGAAGTGTTATATAATGGCTAAGTTCAATAACTCTAGTTAAATGTAAAGTCTTCAAGGTGTATATATACTTCTCCAAAATAAAAAATTAATTGGTACGCCACTTTCTAATTTGCTTTGCTTACTGTAGTAAGGAATGTTAACCCGTAAGCGAGTACTTAAAAACTTGTGTGGGCGCCGGTAATAAAGGGCTTCTCTACTTGTGGATCAGCTCAAACAATGGTGTTTGTTTTGTATTAAGGGGGCTGCAGTTAGAAGGAAATACTGGCGTTTCTGGAGTAAAAGATAAGGTTTTTATAATTTATAATTATGTACATGTGGATTTCAAATTTATATTGCTTGTATCTATGTAGTGGAAAATTAACAGAACGTGATGATTATTTTGTTGATCTAAGGAACAATGACAGAACTTACTTTGTTTTAAATTTAAGTATAGTACTATCGGAAAATAAAGTTTGAACGTTTCGAAAAATTAGAAAGTAGGCGTGCATTAATTTTGAAGTATTTTTAATGGACAATTGAATATTGGATAGAAATAGATTGTATTGAATTATGTATTTTGTGTATTGTTAATTACATCATTTCCAGAAATTGGAATTGGTGACTGGAACAAAGGTGTGTGTTGGTATTGTTAATTGATTTAATGTTTTCCTTTACAATTTCTTATAGTAATGTTTGGCTAGTTTGGTGTTAGGAAATTAGGTGTTTTAAAGAAAGTATATTTGTATTCATACTGCAATTCTGCAATCTTAATAAAAGTTAAATATAAGTTAAATATCATTTGGACTTATTTATTAACTAAGTAAAAACAGATAACTTTGTTAAAGGATATCCTGCCTTGCAGTGATAAAGCCCTATTTGGAAAAAGCCATTTATTTTAGAAGTTTTTTTGGTATGACAAAATTTAACAAGTGTCTTTATAGTATTGTAAAGAAAGGCAAAGTATCACGTGAAGAGATTTAGGAAACCCAAAGCAAATGATACCTATCCGAATAACTGTTTTCCATGTAGGAAAAATATCAAAAGGAGTTGCAAAGACAAGACTGGTTAGCTCCCTTTATAATGACAGCGGAACAAGCCTTTCAATATAAGTGGACAATACAACATACTTTGTTCGTATTTCTGCCATTTCAAATGATATTCTATTATTTTATTATTTTCTCCTTTAAAACCCACACCTGCACTACTGTAGTTAATTGGTGCGCCATAAAATAGTTACCAGGTTTACGCCCCTTGAGGGAAAATCTAAATTTATAACGTAACGCACTTTTACTCGTAACAACACTGCAAATATATTTCTATATTAAATGGGACCTTAAAAAGTATTAGTTTGTTCTCCTCAATTGATCATCACGTAGGAATTATTAAAATTTCCTTAACATGGACATTGTTAAATAAATTTGAATTGAACTAAAATCAAAATAATTTGTTCTAGTAAAATCATTACAAAATCTCTTTTAGGTTAGATACTGGTTCCGAATTCATATTTTTCACAAAATAAGTAGTAATACGAATATTTTAAAATACCACAGTAATCAGATTCATTAATTGAAATTGAACTTTGATACAAACATTTCCAAAGGATTGTTACAAATATTAAAATAGTTCACGTTTCAAATTCCTTATGTCAAAAATCTAATGGATTACAAATTAACCAATTAATTTAATAATTTAAATATTCTCAATTTAATTTCTGTAGCATTTATTGAACTATAGTTTTATTTTATATGGATACTATTAGTTCAAATATCTTGAAATTTGTGAATAATCGTGTCCAAAACACAAGAATTTAAAACGCTTATAGTCTTAGATAGAATGCATCAACATAAAATCCTACGCTGCATTTTGGAGTTGTAGGAGAACCAGAATTTGCAAGATAAAGTCAAGATTGGCATTAAAAAGAAATGATATGACATCTTTGCAGAAGAGGCGTGGTGTGAATAAAAAGAAATCCACCGTAAAGCTATGGGCCATTAGAAACTACAATCTACTTGTCCCAGGATTTTGAGCTTAAATAGATAGAAACGTTTTATTTTGCATATTACACTGCCGACGTGTGCACTGTAATAAAAGCTCAATTGGCTTTTAGATTTTATACGCATATAGTTGATGTATCAAAATTGTGGGTTTTTGAAGTGACAATTTTAATTTAGCTAGTTTTTAGGGAGTTTTACAAAGCAAATTGCCTACATGCTCCAATGCATAAACAATCGTAGACTGCGTAATTAATATTTTCAATCATCCAGCTTAAGACGATAGATATGACACCTGTCATTTCTTTATATCCGTCAGGCCGATTACTGTGAAAATTTATCTTGATACAGCAGCACTACGGTAACTAAGAAACCGGAGGATAAAAGCTGAAGGAAAATCTGAAATCCAATATAAGGGATATAATATCTTACATATATTTTATCCACCTCTTTATAGGTACATATCTACCAAAAAATGCTGAAGAAATATAAATTTTCATAAGAGTATTTCGTCCATACAAACCTTTTACAATTTTATACGAATCTTTACCGCTTTTCCTTTGCAATAAAGATGTTTTAACTAATATAACTTTCATTGAAGATTTATGATCAAAACCTAAAGTAAATCCCCAGTAAACATTAACGTTAAAATTTTCCAAGCACGCATTCGTTAAGAGCTTTGCTGAAAGAGAATCTATTTCCATAACGGCTTTCGATACGTTATCCCTAACGAAAGGTGAGATTTATTCGAATGATGGTAGGCACAAACAGGCTCTGGACAAATTGTTTTTTCGAGGAGGCTAGCAGGATTAATGTAAAACATCTTAAATCTTTCATTAGCTTAGCCTTATGTGGCGATACCTACCGCTACTAATTACTAATTTAAGACGTCATACAACGCAACGTTATAACTATAATTTATTTTATATATTTTGTAGTATAAGGTTGTTATGAATTAAAAAAATTGTCTTAAAAGAATTTACAATATGGATATATTAATGTTAATACCACACCAATATATATGAAACGCTTTTCCAACTTTTTTGCCATAGCAGAAATAGTGATTCAAATCCAAATGTGAGAAATAAATTAAAAAGGCAGGCAGAGAATGGGGCTTGAACAACACATAGTCTTTGCTTTACCGGATTCAATGACGATTTATCTAGATATTAAAATTTTCAGTTATATTGTTTAACCCTTTTTTGTACATAATTCGACACGAGGTCTGAGAGACCGTTGAACAACTATTTGTTATTTTTTACTTTCAAACTAATTAAAATACAATAACATTAAAACGATTATATTACGTTATTAAAACTAAACTATATCAAAGAAAATTATTAACATTGAACAGTTTTTGAACATGCTACACACACCTTTCTGTTGCATTTTAAGCATATTGGTTTGTTACAAAGTACGCATTTATATATTGTTTTTTTCTGTTTTATCGAAGGACAGATGACACACATTTTTCTTTTCTGCAGCTTATCTGATGGGATGCTATTTTCATCCTGTTGGAGTTGAGAGTGTTCATTTTCTCCTAATGATGCTCAATAAGTTTTCTTATTTCTCGAGGAAGTTGTTGGGAGTTAAGTCGTCTTCTAAGGTGAGGTTCAATTAATTTCATTGTTAACTGTTTCACAAATTGAAAACGAGGCATAATAGCATTGCCTTTAAAAACCAAGGTAAAGTATAAAACTATTTACAGTACCAATATTGATGAGTGTATAAAAAGCAGCTAAGAGCCAGTGTCTTTTTCTCCGATTGGCACTGTAATTACCGCATTTCTATCCAAAATATCGACTCCAGATTTTGTAGCATTATAAAACTGTATTATTTCTGGTATTTTAGAAACTGGATATTCCGATTTACTGTGACGCATAGAAGAGACAAATATAACAGTTTTAATTTTTTTTTTACTATAAAATTAAAAATTTCTTTTTTTTGTAAATTCATAAAGAGTTGTTCCAACCGTCCTAACGTTATTAGCTTGAAATTCCATAGGTTAGATTCCGATTCGATAATTCACCGAGTTCTAAGGAAAAAACCCGTTATCTCCTGTGATATTACGATTGGACTTTTCAATAGGTTTGCAAAGTCTTAAAACACTTTGGGATGGTTTATTTAATTGTCCCTTATTTTCACTAAGTCCAAATTCATCAAAATCCTTTTCACAGTATATATACGCATTGTAGCAATAGGAATTTCGTGCATAAGCCAAACACATTGCCACGGTAAAATTCGATATCTAATCGATATAATGGGTTCCTTAACGTTACGATGACAAATAGTGCTCCGGAATAGCTCAGAAAAGACTCATCAGGGCGGTGGATAAAGAATCGCATTCATGGACCATAAGGAACCACTAGAAAGGTCCAATAAGTCAAAACTAACTATTTTATTAATGGGCGCCAGGAACAGGAGCAAGCAGTATCAACGAGAAATGTTCCACTATTCTCGGGCGAAACCCAAGGTAACTCACTATATCAATAAATTAACAGGGCACAGAATTAAACCTGAATTTATTGAAGTAACTACAATGCCAAACATGAAACCAAACATATAAATATAAATTTCACTAGAACAAATAATTCTACAAATGATCATACATACAAGATTCAAACCTAAATGATTCAAAAGAAAATTAACCAAGCTAAGTGCTCACACTAAGCAAATATATGTGTACTCCAGGTGATTGTATAAATAATATTTAACAGTAATAACGCAATTGTGTTCAGAATATCCGGGCACGAGCCCATACGCAAAAATAATTCGTACTAAGTAATAATCGGGTACGCAGACTTGGTGGCCACTAAGTACGCTGTAACCGCATAACTCAAGTGAGTAATAATTTAACCAAGGGACTAAGCTCGTGACTAGATTTACAATCAATATGTATAAATCACTGGAACGCATTAACGAGTTGTTAGCATCAATCATAAGAACATAGCACTTACTAAGGAAGCATTCAATCATTAATACCTAAATATTTTATCATAAATACAGATTTTACGTTAATTATCGCAACCCACCTTACACACAGGTGTAAGTATGGTTGCATGCAAAGCAATATAATAAGCGGGTGAGTATAAGGTTTCATATACACAAGTATTCATCCAATAATCTCAACAGAACATAAACAACACACTTAAATAAGGAAGCATACGACCTCAAGAAGTAATTCCAATGCACCAGTAGCAGTCAAGGATTCCAAATCCAACTTAACGAGATTACAGCAGTTACAGATGGTCACACAAAATCGCTTCAGGTGTGATATTCATCCACGGATAACTCCAACAGGTTTCGATTAATATTTCGGTAGTCCAGCAGATGGAACTTATTGTATCAATAATTAGTTCTTCGTCGGGAGCTTCAATACCATCTATTTCAGTAAGTTGTCGAGGTTGGGTAATCGTAATACCACCAGAACGATTACTTAAACGAATCTTCACAAATGTGCATCTACTTAAATTGGAACTGCTAAACCTAAAATATGCAATTACTCTTGGACTCGCACGCAGACGTAGACATAGACTTAAATTTGAAGTTAAATTTGAACTAAACTCTGGAGTTAAGTTTGAAGTTAGATTTGAAGTTAGATTTGAACCCTAAAATTCATGTAATACATAAAACAAGAAGTGATATAACGCTATTACTTACCACATAACAATGTGGGTAGAATATAACAAATATCACAAAAATGTGCTTCACGAACTGAGTGAAAGCCAACCCAATAGTATTAATCAAAACGACGTAAAATCCGCCTAAGGCGTAATAATTAACTTTCGTACTCACAAACATCAGAAAGATTAATTTTATCCAAGGTAGTAAGCAAGAATCCGCTACAATAAGCGATATAAAGTTTGCTAACATACCAAGATCGTCGTTACAATTCAAAGGCTGGATCAAGAAGAACGAAGAGCCACCACATGGGCTCGTTATCGCCCTTAGGTTAGATAACATTTTCCCACAATTAAACCACTTTTTATGAACAAAAACAAATTAATGTGCATCACTTTAATACGGTATTGCAATAGCAACTTGACAAATGTCAATTCAGTGAAATATCTAACCAAAGGAGAGATTCAAAGGCTTCTAACCACAGAGCATTATGTTAAAAAGATACTAAAAATTGCAATGAGTTATGAAACTTAAAACGGGACGTTCCACTATAATCTTGATGCTGTTTTTTGCCGGTTTGTTTGGCATATATATGCGAAAGCGGCAGTGTTCTCTAAATGGCAAAGCATATTGTCAATTGTTACAATATCTCCAACGAAACTGATTTTTGTGAATTCAAAATAAATTGAATAAAAATTTTCGAAATAGCTGCCACTAGATCGGTCTCCTGTCATTCTTCCCTATCTCTACTATAATTAAATCTAAAACATACCAACAGAATTTCAAACTTTTCTACATTCATAGTCATTCTGAAGATGGGTCGACCTAAATTTCCTTCTGAAAACAAATATAGCATATCTTCATGAGATGAGTTCATAATCGATGATAACAAAAATAAGCCTACTAAAGATCTAATTTCGGTGTCATCCGTTGGTTTATAGCTTGACTTATTTGCAGATTTTATATTTTTTCTAACAAGTTGCAATTTTTCGTTTATTATCAATATGATTTCTTTTATCATATCTTCATCTATTAGAAAATTCCAAATAGCTGGTTTTGAAAGTTTATTACCTAACGTTTTTGCATGAGCAGTCAATCCCGGAAGGCCACGAACAATATTATGTGCATGTGCGGTTCTTGTATATTTTGGTGATTCAGACATATCCCATTTGAAATTGTTTTACTGATCTTAATTCGCACCTAGGTCTGAACCTTTTTTGTTTATCGCAAATAACTGGATATTAGATTCATGATCTAGCTCCAGATTTTCCTCTTCGTCTGACTGGTTACTCCCTAAATCCGAACCAAAAAGCTTAGGTTGCGTGCCTTCTTCTACGACGTAATCAGGATCATCTTCTAAATCGTCAGATTAAACGTTATTTCTCGATTCTTCGTCAGACAAATAGATATACTTTGCTTCTGCAAGCAGCTTTTCGCGTATTTTTTGCTCAAAATTAGGATCCGCAATATTACTTTTACTAGGAGGAAAATATAAAAATTATTGAAATCAAATATACGTAAAGTATTTAAAAGTGATTTTAATAGTTCAAAACTGTAATATAATACAAAGAATAGCCATGTTATATGTATAAACGATTATAGAAAACATACCTTTCTGGAATTAACTAGTACACAATTCGATACAGATGATATCACAGACCTACTAAAAACTATGTAATTCAACACACGAGGTATTTGAGACCGGTAGATTATTATAAACTTATGTATTTACGTACACCCTCTTAGGCGTCTGAAACAATACTGTCGTAACTCTATCAGTAACGGTCGAATTGAAAGATACTGAAAAGCTTACTGTTGCCGTGCGTCTATTTTTGGAGGGGAGAATTTATAAAATTTACGTGCCGTCTCACAGGCGCACGTGTCGGGTTAAAGGTTGATACATACATATACTTATATATAGCTCTGGCCTGCAGATGATTCTAGTTGTTCCGTTGTTAGTACAATCTATAGATTTACCGCAAAATTGGTCTTCAAGTACTTTTGTGTTGTACGTGTCGCATAGTTGTACAGTTGTTATTGTACAGTACATTCGTTAAAAGTTGTTCTAAAGAGGCAGGTGTTTATGCCTATGGTGCTATAAACGTCGAGTGCCACAAACAGTCGACCACTTCTTGTTCTTGCAATTATTAGTGGTAAATACTTGAAGTTTTCGCTTTTTTAACTTTGCTCGAAAATTCTCTATCATCTGTGGCTATCAAAATTAGTGCTAAACATATGGTTCTTCGAGCCAGATGTGAATTAAACCTGCAAGCGACTTCAGCATAATCGCTTTATTTGGACATAAAACTAGTCACTCTATCAAAGTTGTATTGCTTTCAATTCGATTGGGATTTTTGCTTGGTGTAGGTTAAGTTATAGTTCATTCCAATCTATCATTGTAAAGTTTTTGCTAATAGTTAATAACGTGTGCAAGTAATTAACAATTATTATCGCTTCACATTTTATTTTTGCTTATTTGAGTTATTTAAGGATTTACATAACGTCGCTTGTGTTTTGATTGATTAATTAGCAAGAATAACGATCTCATTCTGATAAATTTGATACATTAGTTAAGCTTGATTTTTATTATCGCTTCTGTTTACATTTAGCTTATATAATTAGTTATGACGGAAAAACTGAAACGCATACACCATTTACGTATCAGTTCCATAAACTCGCTTCAAGATATCTTTTATATTGCGCACAAATGTGAAAATAACCCCAGCCTGTTAGATCTGTTTCGCGCTCAATATACGTCGATTGATGATATACGAGAAAGTTTTCTTGTCAAACAATTCCATTATCGCTGCAATCGCATCGGAAATGGACGCAGATAACCTGTTTGAAAGGGAAGACTCGAATTATAAACGGTTTAATACTCACTTTCTTCTAATAAAAGCGCTATATTTAAAACTTTGTTTAAATAAATCTGGCTTGTCCCAAATAAATTTACCCGTTCCTATAGATACTTTTAAATCAGAAGTGTCTCTACCGCCGTTTACCCTCTCTACTTTTGAAGGGGATGGTTGTCTATTTGAAAGTTTTATTGACCGCTTTGATAGCTTAGTTCATCTAAATGACGCGCTGTCAACCGTGGATACATTTTCATACCTTGAATCAATCCTTAACGGTTCCGCATTGCTTACCATTAAGAACTTTGATCTTACGGACGCCAATTACCCTATGTGTTCAATAAGCTGCGCGAAAAGCCTTATTACATCCGTTCTTTGGGAAACATTGCTAAATTTCCCAAATTGAATTCTGATCATACGGCAAACTTGCAAAAATTAGTGGACATCTTTGTCGACAACTTGCAGGCACTTAAAATTTGAGCTACCTGTAGATGAATAAGATTTCATTCTGGTACACATAAATCTAGACCTCCTTGATGCAGATACAGCACGCAATTTTAAATTTCATCAGAACCACATCTATCGCAACATATACAGAGCCAATTGCTTACTTAGAAAAAATTTGTATACCTTTGTCAAATTTATCGCTCAATCATAAAGCTCAGCCAATTTACTTGCTTTTTTTGGGAATATGTGAATTACCGTCACTTAAAGAAAGTAGTTTACGTTTACTGTCGCTACCAACGTAGGGCGCGCTTGATTACACAATCGTCACCAAAATTTCACTGACACCCGATTCGAAAAGCGCGCCACATTTTTGATAGAATACACTTTATAGAAATTAAAGTAAACACTAGCGCTCAACGTGGGGCGGTTATTTCTCACTAATGCCCAACAAGTGGGGCGGCTCGATTTTTGATTAGCTTGTTCTCGATCTTTTTGTAATGATTAAAAATATATTTTTTCACTTGCACCCTTGCGTGTGAATCGATGTCGTGTTATAAAAATTTAGAGAAAGTAATTTCCGTTTCAAACTCGGTTACAATTGGTAGAAAATATATCAATACGTCAGTAACAAAATGCATTTCATCTGTTAATAAAAAGAATGCAAACAAAAGCTTTTGATCAAGACATACAAAGTATTCGTAATTGCAAATTAAGTATCAAACAACTCTGTCGTCTCAGTCCGTTTTTCGACAATCGTGGTTTGTTAAGGGTGGGCGGTCGACTAAAGAACTCAGATTTACTATATGATGCAAAATTCTCTATTTTGCTTCCACATTATTACCGCCTAAATGAACACAAAAACATCTACACACAGGTGTCCGAACTACCCATTGTTTATTGGTTCAAAATTTTCGGATACTGTCTGCAGAGCGCGTTATTCAAAAGTGTTTGAAAAGTTGCATACGTTGTTTTCGTACAAGACCTCTTACATTTACTCCTCCCTTGGTTAATCTTCCTATTACCAGAGTTACTCCTAGCAAAGCATTCCTTCATACGGGTGTAGATTATGCTGGTCTATTTTCCATCCCCGCGAGTCGTGATAGAGGTGCGTGGTCATAAAAGGCTTACATCTGTTTGTTTATCTTAGCACTGAAGCTATACATTTAGAACTAATCTCTAGTTATTGAACAGAATCATATTCGTTTTGTAGCACGTGGAGGCAAATATGTGCAAATCCACAGCGATTGTAGAACCAATTATGTCGGAGCAGCAAGGGAATTGTCGCAACTGATGAATGAAGCAATCGGCGGAATCAAACTGTATCAATTTTGCTTTTATCCTCTATATTCCTCTTACGTTGGCGGATGGTGGGAAGTTGGCATCAAATAAGTGAAATCCCGTTTGACAAGGTCAATTGGTGATCAAATATTATCCTATGAAGAACTCCTCATAGTATTAGTTCAGATTGAAGCAATTTTAAACTCTAGACCACTGTCCAATTAGTAGTGATCTATCAAATTTTTCATATTTGACTCCGTCATTTTCTCAAAGTCGAATCTGTATCTGTCATACCGGATTAGACACAAAGCTGTCGCATCTTAATCGTTGACAGCTTATTCAACGCTTACAGCAATCCTTTTGGAAAAAGTGGTACCTTAAATAGCTGCATACATTGCAACAAAAATTGAAATGGTTAAGATGTTAGTTCTCATAAAGTATGATCAAACGCGTCCATCATTTTGGTGGTTAGGTCAAATTGAAGAGTTGTACCCAAGTACAGGCGGTGTTTCTCGTGTCGCATTAGTAAGAACGGCTAATAGTTTCATCAAACCACCTTAAGTTAAACTTTGCCCTCTCTCTCTTTGGAAGAAAGTGCATAAATAGTTTATAAAGTCTATTGCATTAGGTGTATATACGTTTCAGTAGCTATATACAATATTTTCATATTGTAATTCACTTTCAGAAAATACATGCTTTTGCTCTTATTTTGATGGAAGGTATATTAATGCTTTCAGTTACATAATTTATTACATATATAAAGTGCATATCAATTGTACAAAAATTACTAAGTACCACCCTGGTTTGTATTTAATTAACCCTAACCAATACGATCCCATACGAACCAATCCAAAACACGACTTCCTTCATTAGCTCGTACCTAACTCAAAAGAGTAGTTCTCCAACAGTGGACCAAGCAATTCGTACGTTAGAGATCTTCGTGTTATCGCCTTTACAATAAGGTATTCGATAGCACAAGTGCGTGCCGTGTTTGTGGTTGGCATTAAAACATTTAGTACTCTTCGTTAAAGAATGGTATATATAACATACAGTCCTAATCGAAGATTTTTAAGCTGCAGATATCGATAAAAATCAAATTGGCATTAAACAAGCTTTTGTACGTGGAGTATCGGTCAGTAGAAAGTTATATTTTTAATCTTTCACGGTATGCCGTACACTACGCAAGATACATTTCGGATCTTGGGAGCGGTGTTTTTAAAAACTACTTCCAATTCTTCGTAACAATTTATTTGTTTAAACAGACATTAATTATAGAATTTTGACAAACTGATTTATAAAACTCTAAGTCTAAATAAAATGATTAATTGAACTAATATTAGGGCGAGTATTCTAGGTAAACAACAATGCTAAAGCTGTAACACTCAGACTGACTGACTGGTCTTGGAACTCTCGGGGTATTTATGTTGTCCCTGCCCCTCACAATTCTGTGGGAACTTGCAGAGCTCATGTCTGCTTATTCTTAATTCTAATCATTAATACATTGTTTCAATCTTATTTTCTAGGTAATTTCGGTACCTGCCACCTGCAGTATCACTATCGTCTGGAATACATTGTATTGCATCCGTTCTCATGAACTGTTAATAACCTTTTTATATCTATCCTTGAGTTACATTGTTGTACTCGACTTATGAGTTCTTTAACAATTTCTAATATTCTCCTATTAGATTCTATTATATAATATATATATATATATATATATATATATATATACAGGGTGAATGGTATCGTTCGTGCGAAAATAAACTGGGAGATAGTACACTTAATTTGCAACAAAAATTGTTAATATGACCCCTGTCCTATCTCGATTGGTTTAGGAGATATGGTTTTTTTAGTCTGTTTCTTAATGACGCGACTTCTTGCAGTAAAAGTTAAATTTCTCGGCTTCTGCTGCAAATAACTAGATAAGCAATCCGATTTTCATAAACTACATTAAATTTCCTATAAAAAACAACTATTTCGATTTTTTGAATTTTAAAAGAAACATTTATTATAAAGCATTAAAGGGTAAAAAATTACAAAGGAAATTTTTTTAACAAAGTTTAAAGTAATATTACAGCGAAATTATTTTATCTACAAATGAGCAAATGTCAGAAAAACAACCTCACTTCACAAAGTTTCCAGCAGTGCGAAGCACTTTCTATTTGATTTTTAATTTATCAAGTATGGAAATATGGAAACAAATAATTTGTTTCCAATTCGCATTAAAATTCGCCCACTGCCTTGATTATCTAATGATCTCACAGCGTTTTTCCGGTATTACGGAAGCAATAATTTGATAAATTAAATTTTATTTGTATTGTTCAAAATGCTGATCACCGCACCTGATACAGGTTCTTGCTCTTTTCGGCATACCTACCAAGGTCACGCTCATAGATAGCTTCTCTCTTAAGAGTTGACATCCATTTTCGAGCCTTTGTCTCAAATTTTCCAAACTGACTACCTCCGTACTGTATACGGATTCTTTTAAAAAACCCCATATAAAGTAATCCATGGGATTCAAGTCAGGCAATCTTGCTGGCCACGGAATCGGTCCTCCTCTACCAATCCACCTTGCGTACTGTTCGTTTAAAAACTGGCGGTCACCAAGTGTGTAATGAAAAGGAGCCCCGTCATGTTCAAAAATAATATCAGTACGAACTTCTAAAAGGACATCTTCCAACAATAGGGGTAGTTGATTTTGAAGAAAGTCCAAATACACTTCTCCATTGAGGTTTCTTTCGAAAATATAGGGGCCAATAAGGGTGTTTCCTATCACAGCCGCTCACACATTTTGGGCTGAATCTGCGTTGGAACGCTTTCTGTCTTATTGCATGAGGGTTTTCATCGGCATAATAGTGGTAATTGTGGAGATTTAGAACGCCAGCGTGCGTAAAGAGGGATTCATCAGACCACAGTATTTTTCGAAAGAAATGGCGCTCCTCAATATCCCGTGCTAATAACCAACGGTAGAACATCAACCTTCGTTGGAAATCTTCGCCTCCGCCTTCCAGAACTTGAACAGGTGTAAAGTGAAAAGGACAAATATTATTCTTGTGCAGAACATCTACTACTTTCCATTGCTAAACTACACCCTCTCTTGCAATTTGACGTGTAGAAGTTGTAGGGTCTTGTTCCACTCGATCCAAGACAAACTCGTCAATTTCTAGTTCAGATCTTGCCCCTTTCATTAGGTACTTGAAATGCTCCTCCATCAAGGAGCCATTGGTGCGTTCTTGCAAACACGTTGCGACTAGGAATCGGACGATTTGGGAACCGACGTTGATATTCCTCCCGTGCTCTTGTAGCATTACCATTACAAAAACCATAAATGAAATGCATATCTGCATATTCTCTATGGCTATAACGAGCAGGCATCTTAGATATTAATTTAGTACGTATCAAAATTTATACGAATACAATCGTCTAATCAGTGACAATGCTTCACACTGTCAATGTGACAACTACATGCTATGAACGTATCTGTGCTCTTAAAATTACTGTACATTTTGTTTTCAATTCACACTGCCTTGATTATCTTATAATCGAACAAAGTTTTCCGGCATTACGAAGGCAATATTTTATAAATTAAAATCAAATAGAAAGTGTTTCACACTGCTGGAAACCTTATGAAGTGAGGTTGTTTTGTAACATTTGCTCATTTGTAGAGAAAATAATTTCGCTGTAATATTACTTTAAACTTTGTTAAAAAAATTTCCTTTGTAATTTTTTACCTTTTAATGCTTTATAATAAATGTTTGTTTAATATTCAAAAAATCTAAATAGTTTTTTTTTATAGGAAATTTAATGTAGTTTATGAAAATCGGATTGCTTATCTAGTTATTTGCAGCAGAAGCCGAAAAATTTAACGTTTACTGCAAGAAGTCGCGTTATTAAGAAACAGACTAAAAAAACATATCTCCTAAGCCAATCAAGATAAGACAGGGGTCATATTAACAATTTTTGTTGCAAATTAAGTGTACTATCTCCCAGTTCATTTTTGCACGAACGATACCATTCACCCTGTATATATATATATATATATATATATATATATATATATATAAATTGGGAGATACATGACTCGCGTTCGACAAAATTTCTCAAAAACCGCTAACAATAAACTTAACATAAACCCTTATTGATATTATTCTGAATTTTTTAAAACTTGGGAAATGATGTCTACAATATCCACATGCACTTTAACATTAGTCGTGTCATTTTCGATATACCAGTGCAATTTTAATATGAGAACAAACTAATGACAGATAAGTTTATGTCATATTGCGAGCATTTTTGCAGCATTTATAACTGTACTGTTTATTATGACAAATACTGTATTTATATGTTAGACTTTTTTATTTCAGAAATTTTAAATGATTTGGCAGCTTTATATTAAATGGCGTCTTTAAGAAGGGAATTAATCGACATACCTTTTTTGACAGTGAATTGCATAGAACTTGTTTAATATTGTTAATTTATGGTTTGTTTTATAGCCAGGAGCAGTAGAATAAAAATATTCTGAAATTACTTTAAAAAATTCGATTTTAAATTGTACTTTTGGAATATTATTTAATATTCTGTGGGTTATTATAAAATCGTGTTCGCTTAAATAGATTCTATTTCATATTCAGAAATTTAAATACGACATTTATTAATAAAATAAAAGTTGCTGTTATTAAATCTAAGTTCAACAGTTTTTACAAGACTGTTTTGAAAATATACATTTTTTGAAACACGTTTCTCAATCTTGTCAATGCTGTTTAATATAAGCTTCGTCAGTATGCTTGCAAACAAAGTTTTCCTTCGATTTAAGTGTATAAAATCGAATTGCGTGTACTTAAATAACAAACCCCAGTAATAGATTGTATAGGATTTGTTAAGCAAGCATAATTGAGTCATAATGAGGATCTAATAAAGCTCTACATCGATGTTTTATGAAAAAAGTTTGTGAATGACAAAAGTCTAAAAGCCTCTAGAGCTAAAAGATTGATCGCGTTCTACCCATTTAATTTCTTTGTCTTTACCAACTTAAACTGAAATGGAAACTTTTTGAATACGCAACTAAAGCTTCTTTTATTTGTTATGAAATTCATTTTTGCAATCAATATATATAAAGTCTAGAATTTTTCCATTGCTGGAATGCTTATCCTATATTATTAGGAATTTTTGCCACCGTCTGATGTGAACGTTTTTGTAGTTGCCCTATCACCCAATTTTTCTGCTTCGTCATTGCGTTGAACAAATATAAATTGCATAGACGTTTCAGGAATTCCTATCTCAGAGTTACCCAGAGTTACCGACTAACTCGACAAACTTCGAAGCTTTGTTTTCCTTGCAAACATAACAAAAGCAACTCAATTCATAAATTGAAAATGAACAATGTATCCATTATTCCCGTTACACGCGGTTTTTCCATAAAAGAGATTTCAGCTTTTCGGTAGTATGTAAATAAGAACCTACATTTTTATAGAACTGCAAGAAAGATTACTAAAAAAACAATTTTGTAGCTTTGTAATGGATTGCGGATAACAATCTCCGCTTTTTGCTGTATGATAAAACCATACATGATATGAAGCTCAAGATGAGATAATAACTCACGTAAATGGTTGTTAATCATATTGAAACGAATTTTAATTTACCGTTCTTTATTTCGTCCAATACAGGTTTATTATTCAGTATTCATTACAAAAATGACTAATGATAATGACTACTATATTTACTGCACTATACACTATATTTATTACTAATTTATTTGTACCAAACCTAACTGTTCTAACCAAATTTAAATAGAAATTAACGTATTTACTTTAACAACTGGATAGCAACTTATTTCATACCTTGTTGATTAATACGAGGACTGAACCACCTGTCATATCTTGCTGTTTATATATCGAGATATTCGAGCAATGTTTATCTAAAATTCGCATTATATTCAAACCTTATAGCTGTCAATCAATCCATGGTTTGATATTGGCGTTAACCTCTTCATTTTTAGACTCCAGGGCAGCAATATTAGCTATCCTGCGGGCATGATTTAGAGCGAGAAAACACATACATTTCATTAAAGCATATAAAGACTTATTTACAAATAATTCTAAAACTGTTGAACAAAGCTTTTAAAACAGTAGACAAAACAACGTAATCATATAAGACGATTATTCTTTATAGTTTATAAAATATGTATCCTGCCATTTAAACAATATATATGGAAAAGATGTTCTATAGAAAACGTACGTGTAAAGAACAAAACTATGTTCCAAAAAATCATTTTTTTGTAACAAATTAATTAGGAGGCAACATGTTCTTAAAATGCACTATTTTTGTAATATTCTGTTTCTGTAACACTATTATTCTGCAGGAGCCTGTTCTATTAATAGATTATTTTCATTACACCTTACTTGTGTATTAAAGTGATTCTAGAACACTATGCAAAAAGACCCAGTGAAGAGGTAGCACTGTTGAAGATGAGAACACGATGACTTTGGCGTAAGAGTCATCCAGGACAGCGAACTAAAACTGAAAGAAATGAAGTTGGAGGTGAAGATAGCGCAAATCTTCAATAACTGGAAAAGCGCCAAAAATGGTTGTGCATATAAAAATAGAGTACAAGCTTTTGCCAACTCCTATTACGTGGTAGTTTGACAAAACGTTCCAAAGTAGTTTTGACAGAATATACCAAAAGGAGGTTTTCGGGAAATTTTCTGTAAAAAGTGACACACGGTCAAATAGAGATGAAAGTAATGACCAACAGGAAAAGTTATGGCTGGCTGTGTTCAAATCCGCGAGTTATGTATCCCCCAATTACCTATATATATATATATATATATATATATATATATATATATATATATATTGATATATTGAATCTAATAGGAATTATTAGAAATTGTTAAGTAAAGTATAAGTCCATTGCAACATTGTAATACAAGGATAACCCAGAGAGGTTATCGACAGTTCATGAGAACGGAATGCAACTTTGCATCCGTGATGGCAGTGATACTGCAGGTGGCAGGTCACAGGCGGTTAACATACCGCAATTACTTAGAATTAAGTTGTTACATTGTAATAAAGTGTACAATTAAGAGAAACGCAGACATGAAATCTGCAAGTTCCCACAGCCGTGAGAGGGGCAGGTTATTATAAAAAGCCCGGGAGCTCAATGCCCGGCAGTCAGTCTTCGAACTCCATACTTGTTCAAGCTACTCACTAGTACAATAATTATTTTTTAGTATTATGTACAAGTTATCTAAATTTCAAATAAATTTGTTAAGTGTTTGAAGTTGTTTTTTTAAAAACACAGCTCTAAAGGCCAGAACCTTAACTGGCGCAGCGGTAACGGATGTCAAAAGGGCACTAAAAATCAAAAAATCGGAAGATTGGTGACCAAGAATTTTAATTCGAAATTTTGACAGAACCCAAACCAAGTTGGAGGAAGAACAAAAATCGTCTAAATCCACCAACAAACCAAGTTGGACGAAGAACAAAAATCGTCTAAATCCAACAAACAAACCAAGGTGGACAAGATACAGCATCGATCGAGCCCACCAAAGAAACAGATGAAATTAATGTAAGTTCATTTCCATTTTATACCAATTTAAACCAGAAACTATAATTGATATATGCTAGTATTATTATTTTATTATTATGTTATGAATATTATTTTATGAATATTATTTTGAAAATAGTTACAAAGAGAATTGTTTTTAAAAACAAACGAGACTATATAACATTTTATGAGAAAGTAAAAGAGATTTTCTTAAAAAGCAAAAAGAGACTTGATATTTAAGAGATTCTTACCACACTTATTAAAACAAACTCAAAGTAATCCAAAAATAACGGGCGCACATTCACTAACACCAAATAAGAAACATTAACCAGCGCGATTCAAAAACACGTTTTCAATCCGGTAAAATAAAAAGACAGGACGCAAAATTAATTTCAAAGCTAATTCGAACAAGCAGTTACGGAACGATTATTTAAAACCATTGACCTTATAAATTATAGCAAAACACTCTGCTACGGTAACCTAAAACCACCTAAGATAAGCAAAATACGCGAAGAAAGCATCCTTATTACACACTTAAAACCTCAGAGAATAGCAATAACTTTCAGAACTAAAGTATAACTTTCAACAACGCAATTTGCATCATAAGTATTAAATCCATCACGGAATCATAAAAATAACGCAGTTTTTGCATTAATACCCACAAGTAATTAATCCATAAAAGCGCGTAAAATTGCAGTACAAACACACAATAAAAGCTAAACGTTTTTCAATTAAAAATTACTCATCATTTATAAAGTGCAGTTAAACGGTCATCATAAGAAGCTTTAATTAAAACGCTCATAATTGCACCTGAAAACTAACATTACGGAGAGATCCAATTACCAACAAGCATTATAATTGAACACCGAGATATCTAAAAATAAATAGACGTAACATTTATGCAAGCATTCAGCGAGTACCAAAGTGAAGTGTTTGATTCTTATTAACACCTGTAAGTGTTAATTACCTCAACAAGTATAGTCATATGTACGCAATTATTACAAAGTAACAAAGACTACATCTTTTAGTATTCAATTTCAACGATAAAGTGCAAAAGAAATTAATCTGCAAGAATTCAAGACAGACGAACTGTACGTTTATGCAACTCAACCCACGGAAAGAGTATTAATTACAAATTAACAGAACTAAACTAACACAAAGCTAAGCGAGAATAAATCCTTCCATTTCAGATTCTTTAAGAAGCAGAAGCTCAAGCCAAATTAAAAGCTGCATAGAAACAAGCAAATTCAAGACTACGGTAATTAATTCAACATTATTGAGTATAAATCTCACAAGTACATCACCGCACTGTTTAACTAAATAAATAACAGCGACTACGATTCTAAAAATAACCAGACGCAGTCTAAACTTAAAATTAACAAATCTAACCAAAAATAACGCTGAAAAATAGCAAAATAAATCTCAATCTTTACCAAATTTTTATTTACCCAATCTAAACTGAAAATTAATAACCCCAAACCAAAATTAACGTTTCAAAAAGCAAAATCAACCCCAGTTTTTACAGAATTTGAATTTATCGAATCCAAACGGAAAATTAATAAAACCAAAGCAAAATTAACATCACAAATAGCTAAACCAACCCCAATTTTTACAAAATTTGAAATTATCCAATCTAAAAGGAATATTAATAAACTCAAACCAAAATTAACGTTACCAATAGAAAATCAACTCCAATTTTTACGAAATTCGAAATTATCCAAACCAAATGGAGAATTAATACATCCAAAGCATAATTAACGCTAGAAATTGTAAAACCAACCCCAATTTTTACAAAATTTGAAATTTCACAACTCAAACGAAAAATTTAATAAATCCGAAGCAAAGATAACGATACAAATAGCGAAATAAACCTCAATTTAAAAAAAAAAAAAATTTTTGAAATTACCCAAAATCGAAAACAACCCTTAATCAACATGAGTAGCACAGACATGCGACTCTATTTGGAGACAATACAGATATATGATGGCACGGAAGCACATCTTTCAAATTTCATTGGAGCAGCCGAAATGTTCCTAAAAACCTTCTACAAACCCGGAGATAACGCAAGGAATTCATTGCTTATACGCTTGGTAATAAGTAAACTAACCGGAAGGGCACATTCTTGCCCCAGACTTAAAATTGTAGTTTGTTTCACCCCTGTACTTCAAGATTGTATTATTTTTCTTTTCCCTTGGACATCTAAATTGTATTACTGTATTTTTCCCTTAACATCAGAATCATAGTCTATTTCCCTCAGACCTCGACGCCCTATTATTTTTATGTCTTAGTTTACAATAAATTCATTAAAAACGTACTTACGTTTAAACGGCAATTATAATCTTCATATTCGCACTCATTTTATTTCACTTTTATAATTATTACGTATTACTTTGTTTTAATGGCAACGCACTTCGGCCTTCGTCGAGTTCAAAACTGATTTTCTTATCAAGGTGCTTGCTAATATATTCTCGAATTCCCACTCCATCCGTGGGTATGGTCTAGAACTCGTCGCTTGTTTCTGACCAATCAAATAATTTCATTTAGAGCAGTTTCTGATATAATGCTCCACGATTCCCCATAATCACAACCTGCCCGCAGCTGTCTCTCGTTATCAACATGCTGTATTTTTATAGATTACTTGCTTTTTCATAAACAACTGATGCAACTCGACTTTAAATTTTCATGTTTACATGCGATTCACGCAATTTTTAATCATTTCTCTTGTCAAAAAATGGTTAGATATTTGTACGCATTTATATTAACTACCTGAAACTCTATTTCTATATCCGTATTAATTTAGTCGTCTGGAACTCTTTTTCTTAATGCGTGTCTAATTACACTTTATCATTTATTTCTAAATATACGCGTGCTTCCACTGAAAAATATCCTTATTTGTTTTACCTAAATTAACTAAACTTTATCTACAGGGTATTTAATATTTACTATCTACTTAATACATGTATTTCTCATTCCTACGCCAACTATGCGTCTTTCTATGTTTACCTGCGTCGCCCAAAAACTATTTCTACTTTATATACAGGGTGTTGACTACTTACTATCTACAAACTATGTCTATTTCTTAATTATTTCCTTAAATAAGTGCAGTTTTCTGCTGCCTATTCTAATTACTCATTCCTGAACGACCTTTACTATAACGTGCACCCTTAAGCAATCCCTTATCACAGCAATATATATATATATATATATATATATATATATAGTGAATAAGATGAAATAATAACTTAGACTTTTATGCAAAGCCCAAATGATTATTTCAAATTTCATCTTATTCACTGTAATACTATAGTATTTATCAACTTACCTTGTGTAATTAACTATCTAATTATATTTATATATATATATATATATATATATATATTACTGTGTATCTTTAAATTGATTGTACCTCTTCGAATTGGGCGTCAAATTTATGCCGTGGATCTCGGGTTAGCAATTGCGATACAAAAATATATTCAAAAATTTTATAAACTTTTCATATTCGACAATAAACGAAATTTTCAAAAATTGCCTAATCAAAAAAAAATTATCCTTACCCGTTTTCTTTTTTTCCTCGGTTGAACGACCTTCTTCAACTGCTTCCGGCTAGCTCATTCGGATCTCCTCTTGGGTATCTAAATTCACTCGCATATTCTCAATCATACACACACTCTAGCAATAAAACCTCAAATACAATCAACATACAAGCTTTTATTTATAACTATTTACACATGAAATGCAATAGTGTCCATATTCCATTAATCACGTTACACTTCAGAAAAACCGTATTTCATAATGTCCAGTATTTTATTTTTAAATCATTAAAACACAGAAATTGCACACGGAGTAAATGGGCCTTGACTAATACCTTCTATAAAATCCTTCTTTATAATTTATTTATTCATTTTACTCTAAATAAACTCTGGGGTAGGATGTGCTCAGAATACCCAGTAATTATGCATTTTTGCATACTTATAAAACAAATAACAAAACAAAGCCATGTACTCTTTACAAAAATTTTATGTTCTGATGGAACGTTTAAAAGCTGTATAGAAACCTTCAACTTTTCAGTTATATACCATAATAAAGTTTTACACGTATTACGTTCAATACGTAATTAATACACACTACCTTGAAATTTCACTCTAGCATTCTCCCCATATTCACAGTTTAAAGGTCACAAATCAAATCGTTACCTGGAAAGTTTATAGTAGATCTCTGCTTTGAGGATGATGTCGTCGATTTCTTCTGTCCGTTCTGCAAGGCGTTTCTAGCGGTTACTAGAAAAACTCCATCTCAATTGAACTTCAAACGCGGCCTCTCTGGTGTAACCAATTCCAAATGCCATTTAAATTATTTCTTCATTAATTTGAAGCTTCGCACCACATTATTTAAAGCGCGACACGAGTTGTTTATAATTGAAAATAATATCTCTATTAAAATTAATTGCGGCACACTTAACCGCGTATTTAATTACGAGACTATCACCTTATAATAAATTAAATTGATTTTGTAATACTTACAACTCGTGAAACTGCGATATGTACTTTTGAGCGGTCGAAAACTTAAGGGCCTTTACTACGTTTACGAAAATCATTTATACACTTAGGCTGCCACCTCCTCGGCCTCCTTTCATCCGAAATCCCCTATCTACAACAACACGTTCTCGCAAATTTGCACTCAACCCCATTCTTACTCCGCGAATTTTAATACCTCGTTATAACTTTTCCAGAATAATACGCTACACCACGCTTTTGTTCGTTTCAAACTAGACTAAACATTTCAACCAATCGTAGACCTAGTGACGCTTCACAAATCCCTCCTTTCTTATTGTTGTTTTTTACTTATGCGTTTTTTCCGTCCCTTTATAATCTGGTCTGAGTGGTACAGATCGATATTCTTGACTATCTACTATCTAAACCCATGTGTACTTAGCGACGTGACTTTTAAATAAATCGTTTTGTATTTCGTGCAAAAACATTTACCCGTTTCCAATATACGTAGAATCTGCATGTTTATCTGCTCGAATTTATTAGAACGTGACATTTAAAAGTTTGCAGGTGTTCGCTCCTAATAAACGTTTTAAATACAATTCTCCGAGCTTCGTTTCATGGTATTCCAACCCTCCTTTAAGCCGTTTGTTACCAACGCGTTTCACCTTGGGTTTTCACAGGCTGTTATGCTTATTATATATCCCTAATTGTTCAATTAACTCTACTTAAATTAATAATGAATGGCATTGACTTCTACCATTTAATTTTTAGCAAAGCTATTAAATATTAATTATTATTTGTACACTTTGTTTAATACCAGTTACTTAAAAATTGAATTAATTAATATAAATTTCGCACGTAATTTCTGTTTGTTCCTTTATACAGGGTGTTAAGAAATTGCTGCGTTTATTTTTATTTTTAACAATAGAAAAACCACTATAATATATATATATATATATATATATATATATATATATATTGCCGTGTAACTTACTGAGCTCTGGTACTTGCCAGTTACAAAAAAAAACAATTTTCACAAATATAAAATTTAACAAAAATTTTCTTACCCGTATTCTGCTTTATCGAATTATTTTCTTCAGCAGCTTCCCTAGATAGCTCAGCTGTGCTTCTTCTCGTATACCTAAATTTACTCTCATTCTCTTTACCGTTCACACACTATTCAATAAAATCACAAAATAATACAATAATCATACAATATTTATTAACCACTATTTACAAATAATAATTCGAAGTTATTTACAGTTCGGTGCTCAAGTTACACCTCAATAAATGTTATTTTTGTAAAGTCCAAGTTTTTTAAATGAAAATTTCTAACACATTTAATGCAACAGGAGTAAATGGGCCCCAAATAATACCTTATCTTGGTTTCTTACTATACACTGGAGTATGGTGAGCTCATGATAACCCAGTTTATTAAAGTATGCTTTCCACTTTGCATACTATTACTATAAACTTTAAAAAAAAACACATGTACCCTTAACAATTACATTTAAATTCATCAAGCAATTCAATAAGCTTTGCGTACACCTTTTGTTTTACATTCAAAATACGTATAGCTGATTATTAATATGGAGTCAGCTATACGTATCTTTTTCAATACGTAAAATAACAAAAAATACCAACAAAGTTCACTCTCACACATCACAAATAATTTCAACAGTTTGTAAAAAAAACAGCAAATTCTAATGCGTTACCTGGAAAAACTTGAAGATTCCATCTCCGTTGACGATGTATTATGTTCCTGAACCCCTCGGCCTAGTGGTTATGCGTGCGGCTCCACCAGATGTTTAAAGATGAACACCATCTAAGCTACGCTTCATGCTACCCATCCAATATCAATTTCAATATCCAAATTTATGTATATTATACTTGTTTATTATCGCATTATTAAATTAACGAGCTTGTTAAAGTATTCGTTGGACCTCAGTTAAATTTAAATAAACTCGACACTATTCGCGTTTCTAGCTATAAGGCCACAACAATCTAATACTATACTATTGAATTTACAAATTTTGAATACTTACAAGCCTCGTCAGTAGATTTTTGTACGTCGTAAGCGATGCAAAATAAAAGAGAGACCTATTAATTTTCCTAGCGTATTTATATGATAAAACCAGGCCCCTCTTGGCCACACTTTACGCGAAATACCTAATTGCAAAATAACATTTCAACAAATTTTGTGTAACCGTTTTAAACTTCTAGAAATATTGCTCGTCAACACGTTACCTCCAACAAAACTATCCCATCCACCTATCGCGTGCTCATCTATTCTAAAACTATCTATTTCGACCAATCATATATTTCAGTGACGTCTTATAACTCCGCCTGTAATATCTCTATTCCTGTCTTATGCATATTTGATGTCGCATTCTAACCTTGCTTGTATGGTAGAAAATCGATTCGCTGCTCGCGTCTTTATGAACCCCACGTGGATTGAACACTTGCCTACTAAAATGCATGCTTCTATGCCCGTCTCATTCTGTAACATATTATTAATTGTGCATCCTTCTGCTCTTTAAACTCTTGCTAGTGTTTATTACGAAACCACCGACGGTTGAACAATATTTCCTTGAAGCTCGCTCTATTATCTACACAAATAAGGGGAAGGTAACCTTTCCAACGTGCAGGTATGCTAAATTAATGATCGTTTAAAATAACATTTCTAGGAGTTTACGTTTCACAGTATTTTTATACAACCGACGTCTGTTTGTTCGTTAGAAAAGCTTTTTGCCTTGGTATTATTGATTTTTCATGCTCTTATGCGTTCTCTGACGTTATAACCCGTTGAATTAAACTAAATTAAATTAATTAATAATTTCTGTTGGCTTATAAACCTGACTTTCTTTATGAATCTATTACCTCCTAATTATAAAATTATGTCAATACTTGTTAATTTAAATTAAATAAATAAAATTAATTTTGCGCGTATATAAATGGTTCCTTTCTCTATACAGGGTGTTAGGAAATTGCTTTGTAAACCACCAAATTTAACCCTTTAAATCCACTACAATATATATTGCTATGATAAGAAGGTTATTTAAGGGTAGATTAAGTCATAGGAGTCGTAAGATACATGTAAATATTATTAACGTTTAGGAAACCTAACAATTCCATCATTGAATGGGAGTAAATCGAAAATTTTACATAAAATCAATAGCGAGTAAGGATTCTTATTTAGCACATTAATAAACAACATAATAGGTATTATGCAAATCACTGCAACAATAAAAAAATTTGTTTCCGAACCACTGCTTAATATTGCAAATACCAATCACGTATTGATTCTTTTAGTAAAATAAACCTCTTTATCAGCTTATCTTAAACGTCGGTTTCTGATTATTGTTATCATAAAACCTGAGTAGATGTTCATTACATTTGACAGTTTCAACAAGCGTCCAAGAGAAAAGCTATTAACATATAATTTATTTGCTAACAAAACCCTACATTTATGCTAGCTTAACTGAATAAAATATTCATAACTACTCGCTTCCATGTCGTATATTATTTATAAATAAACCTTCATTAAATTCAGCCAGCAATACAAAGTCTCAATTCATGTGCAGCGTTAAGACAGACTCCAAAAGCAATCTCACCTATGAGAAACTAAAAGTCCCTGAAGTAAAACCAATATAGGCAATATTTGAAAGTTTCGCAACGCTTTAAGTCTCAAAGGTAATAAAAAATCAATTTAGAACAGTTAGCAAGTTTCTATTCTTTTGCAGCTTAACAAAACTACTTCGCTACCTTTATCAAAAAAGTTCTAGAGTGGAAATGTGTGATTGCCACAAAATACATTTTAGTAGACGTTCGTATAGCGCGAAAGCAATTAATGTATAGATAATAAAATAATCTGAGTTTCAAATTTGCATTAGTTATATTTGGTTATTTATAAAATATATGTCACCAAAAAGAAACAGAATGAGGTGAAAATACAGTAGTAGATGTTTAATGGTGTTCGTTAAAAAAAGGATATACATTTTCTTAAAACACATGTGTCATTGAACTAGAAAGTACTTATCCATAGTACGCAATATTGTATATACTATAAATGACAGCAACATTGGTAATTTGATTTTTAACAGACAATGGCAAAATGCATTTGCAGGATCATTTTCGTTGGTTTCAAATTCCAATCTAGTGTCGAAAGTTTTTCAATTTGAGTGCCTTATTTCGTCTAGAACAATCTGATACAGTTGGTGTCATACCTCTAATTTTTTTTAGGTTAAACAACGGTTCATTTTCCTTTGCGTAAAACGACCGTTGACATTGTTCATATATTTCATATAAGTTTTCATATAAAGTTGTAACAAAATTCAAATTTAAACTATTATATTAATTTAGATATAGCCTAATTGACTCTTAGATATTAGGTTGTAATTATCAAATCGATCAGTATTACTTTGATTTCAATTCTCTCAGTTTGCCTGAAGTCCAACACCCACAAGCCCAGAGCTTTTCAAGTTAAGTCGCAGTATTTATGCAAAATGTATGGTGTGTTTGTTGCAAAACCTGATTCGTGTAATACTCTTAAAATAAATCTTTAAATTTCTTTCTCGGTGGACAGACTCAATCAGATTTGTTTTTTGGACATTTTCAGCAGAAAACTTCACCTCACCATCATCATCATCATTCATCATTAGGTCTTCAGTCCTGGAACTGGTTAGACGCGTACTCTCATTGTTTCCTATTCTGAACTAACCTACACATTTCCCTGAAATTTGCACAGTCTGCATCTATCACTATCTGATATAGGTCTACATGTACCTCCTTTTTCCTATCTCTGCTTGTAATATATCCCATACTATTCCCCAAAAAATGCCTTAGAACGTATTCCGCCCTTCTATTTCTCGTATTTTTATCCACGGAAATATTTGTTACCCTACTATTCCTATAACCTATTTGTCATTAACTTTGACTGTACATGCTATCATCCTTATACATCTGAAGCACAACATTCCAAAAGGCGGTTAGCGTTTTTCTGTCTGCTTTTCCTACTGTTCGTACTTCATAGACATACTGTGCTGTGCTCCACACATGTTTTTAACATTTTTTTTTGTTTCTATGTTTGTTGTCTTTCATCATAGGCGCTGTTGTTTCTTGTTATATGCAGTTCGGTCTTCTTCTATTGTTTTACAATTATATATCCTATTTCTCCGGCATTCAGTGGTTGTGCATGGGGGGTAAGCAGCCTGTGTCTGCCAAGTTCCCCCAGCACTTAAACATTTTCCGATTTAATATTTTTCCAATATATCTTTTCGCACAGTCAACATTAGTTACAGATATTTCACAACCAACAGCTGTAGTTGTTTATAGTAATCATCAGATTTGTCTGCGCTTATTCTTTCGTCATTAGCTGTTTCGTCTCAAAACTGGTTGGACACTTACCTGCACTTATTTATATTCTGAGATATATGTGTCCCTTCTTTGACGAATTTAGAGACTACACTTCAAGGTTTCTTGCGTATAAAAGAAATTCTTTTGCAAACCTAGACGGTTCCCTGAAATTCTCACACAACCTATATACAGCTCGGTTCCCCTTCTATTGGTTTCAAATTTTAAGCTCTATTTCACCAAAATTCAATCAAGAGGGTAAGCAGCTTGTGACTGTCAAGATCCCCCAACACTTAGACATTTGCCGATTTAATAGTTTTCCAGTAAATTCTTTCACACAGTTAACATTATTCAAGAATATTGCCCGACCAATACTTGTAGTTATTTATAATAATCATCATGTTTAAGTACAGTTACTTTTCGTGATTACTTTATCCATCTTGGGACTGGATGGATGCGTACCTCCACGGATTTCTATTCTGAGCTAGGCTACATATTTCCCTGAAATTCCTACAGCCTACATCTTTTCTCTATCTGTGTGCAGTAGTCTAGCCTAGGTTTACTTCTAGTTCTCTTTTTTGCTATCTCTGCTTCTAATATATTCCGCACTATTCCCTCATGCGTAGTATGTGGCCTATCATCCCATCTCTCCTATTTTTTTGCTGTTTTCCACATATTTCCCTCTTCCCCTGCCATTTTTAGTACCTATTCGTTCATAACGTTGTCTGTCCATGATATCTTCATCATACGTCTGTACCACCACATTTCAAAGGCTTCTAGCTCTTTCTTGTCTGCTTCTCCTACTGTCCAGGCTTCACAGCCATACAGTACTGTGCTCAACACATATGTTTTAAGCAATCTTTTCCTTGTTTCTCTGTGTGTGGTCTTTGAACACAGCCATTGCTTTTTCTTGTTAAATGTAGCACGACCTTGTGCTATTCCTTGTTTTATATCTTTTGCGTTTTTCCGTTCTTCGTTATTTGGCTTTCTAGGTAGCAGAAATCCTTAATCTCTTGTAAGTTCGTGTTACCTATTTGAATTCTTGTTTTTGGATTATTTTCCCCTCCTTTGCATACTAGTAGTTTAGTTTTGTTTTAATTAATTTTCATACTGTATCTCTCTGTTAGAACCGTTTCCATTTCATTAAAAGCAGCTTTTAACTCTTCCTTGCTAGATGCTAACAACACTATATCACCTGCAAATCTACGCTTATCAATTTTTTGTCCCTGCACAGTAATTCCAAATGTCTTCTTGCATTTGACACTATTCATTGCCTCTTCAATGTACAAGATAAAAATTGATGGGAATAGGGCACATCCCTGTCTCACCCCTTTCCTAATGTTTACTTCTCCACGTCCCTGTTCTAATTCTGTTATTGCTGTTTGCTCTTTGTATAAGCTATGTACTATTTGTCTATCTCTATAACTCATTCCAATCTTTTGGAGTATTTAGAACATTTTTTCTATTTTACATTGTCGAATGCTTTTTTCAGATCTACATTCCCCTTTTTCTATTCTTTTCTCCATTATCACTCCCATAGCTAAAATTGCCTCCCGTGTTCCGCTGTTTCGCCTAAACCTAAAATGATCTCCTAGTATTTCTTCAGCTCGTTTTTCCATTCGTCTTTGTACAATTAATATTTTTTACACGTGTGCTGTCAAACTTATTGTTCGAAAATTTTCACATCTTTTCGTGCCTCCCTTTTTTGGTATAGTTAGTATGATGCTACGTTTGAAATCTTTGGGTATCTCGCCTGTCTCATACATATAGCCTACAAGTTGGAATGGACGTTCTGCTACTGCTTGTCCAGCTGCTTTTAGAGTTTCTGCTTGCACCTTATCTGTACCCGACCCCTTACTTTATCAGACCCTTTAATGCTAATTCAAACTTATCTCTAAGTATAGAATATTCCGTCATCATTTTCAATGTCTGATTCGCGTTCTAATGCTGTTAGTTCCTCTCCTGCATATAAATTCCCAATATATTCTTGCCATCCACCCACTTTCTCTACATTTTCTATAATGGCGTTTCTTCTCGCGTCCTTTATATTTTTGGTATACGGTTTTATATCCCAAAAATTGATTCTGATTAGTTTGTATGCTCCATCTGTCTTTCCTATTTCCATCTTCGTTTGTATCTCTTAGCACTTTTCATCAATCTATTGTTCTTTAGCTTTTCTGCATTTGCGGATAATTTCCCATTTTATAACATTGTATCTCTGTTTTACTGTTTCGTCTGATTTATTTTTGTATTTTCGTCTTTCTTCTATTAAATTCAAGATATTCTTTTGCTTTCCACGGTTTCTTATTTTCTTTTTGAGTATATCCCAGAATACCTCTGGACGCCATGTCTAAGCTGGATTTAATGTTATTCCATTCCGTTTCTACTTCCTTAGTATCAAATATTTTCCCGATATCTTTTAGCAAATCATTCGACTTTGTTTCAATTCTCTCTTAGATATATTTATCTTTTAGTTTTTAAAAGTCAGTGTCCTTTTTTGTTTATTTTTTTCAAATTTTTAAATTTAAGTGCGGCCTTCATAATTACGATGTTGTGGCCAGTGTCTAAATCTGCTTCTAGGTAGCTTCTACAGTCTTTTCCTTAATTCCTAAACCGTTGTCTAACAAGTATGTAATCTATTTGATATCTTCCTATATCTCCTGTAATGTTCCAAGTATATCGTCTTCTAGCATGATGTTGAAGTAGAACACGCAAACTATTTCATCTGTTCTAATAATCTAGAACTTCGGCAAGGTGCAGGTCCATTCGAAATGGCACCTCTCCATATGCTGCATTATTTTCTTTGAAATATTGGGACTACTACCACGTTGCATTGTAACGTGAATTGTCAACACCTATTAATAATATAACCTTTGTTGCATTAGCCATTTACTTGACAAAATTATAGTAATTATGCTTTTCAACCCGGAAATTGCACACGCAATATAGCGTAGTACACATAGACCTCTTGGTCTTTCTTTTTCAATAAGTTTAACTTATGAAATACTTCTTTGTAAAGCATTACATATACAATAAAATGAACATTGCTGCCAATCTATTTGCTGCAATTCTCTAAATTGCTATATTTTGAATTTATTCGTCGTATTTAATCACTTTATATCTTTTAAGATCCCATTATTAGCAGAGACAGATTATAAACCTTCAAACTTTACTTGCATGCATTTGGGTTTTGATATGTAAGCGCTAAAGTTTCTTATTATACACGTTTGCGTGTTGTTTTAAACACCGTAGAAGGAGTGCGTTTCCACCCTTGCGTCCAAATATAACATTCTTTCAAAACAAAAATTTATGTGCATTGTGAGTCTTTTTTAAATCCCGAAAAGATGTTCAAGTTCTTACGAAGGGCATGCAATTTAAGAATTTCACTAAGAAAGGCGAAATAAGTCCTAATTAGTTTTCGAAAATACAAGTAACATTGCAAGCCTGCGTTTTATAATTAAACGAATTCCGGAGGCGTTGGTTGTGAACATCATCCATCACTAAGGATTTGGGATTGATCCTTCATCAGTACAATTTGATAAAGTAGTTACAACGCCTTTTGCTTATTTTGTTTAATACAGTAAGCGCGGTTTTTATGACTACTAACATTTGGCTTATATTCCGAATTATTGTAAATATGGTGACGCGAATATAATACTTCATAACGTTGAATAGTGAATAAAATTTTTGATACAGAGATTAAATATTCAATACCTTTATGTTTCGCAGAGACTGGATTATTAGTTATTTAATGAATTATGTTGTTAATAACTAAAAATATTTCCTTTTGTGGAAAGTACAATACAATGTAAGATCAGCTCTTCTCAAAAAATTGTTTATAGATAACTAAATTGTTTGTTCCAGCAACTATTAAATTGAGTTAAAAATAAGCCAGACCTTTTTGACATAGCTGTTTGAAAGGATTATCTTTATTACCAGGTTTATACCAAATGCAAAGTCAATGCAAATAATTTATTAGTGTTTTTAGACTGATCTTAGAATTTTACAATTTTAATAACCATTTTTAAAATATTCAGATCTGAGAGATATTAGAATTAATACCTTCGGTATGCGCCTCCTATAAGTTAATAATTGAATTAAGTTAATGAGCTCAACCGTTATTTCACATCTAGACGGGACTTTTTTGGACTATTGTTCTATATATCTTATCGAGACCTGATACGGGTGAAACAAGCATTAAAACAATTTATATTTGGAGTGATCCTGGAGTGTGTTCCTATGGATAACTAAGAATAGAAGATAAAGAAATACAAAATTAATAATTAACAAAATTAACTTCAAAAATTATACATTACATTAACACTTATCCTGAAACTGTCGTCTTTGTCAACATTTAAAATCGCCAAACAGTCTGTCGCCGCAAGATTTGTAATGTCCTTTCTGTGTGGAAAACTGTTATTCGGCATAAAACTCCATTGCTTTGGTATTCTAAAATTTGTCATCATTAAATTTTTCAAAGTAAGATACTGTTTTAAAAACGACTATCATTGGGAGAAGCTGAATATCTTTTACAAATCACTGACTACCTATTTACAAAATATTTAAAATAAAAATGCACTTAAACTTAACTTTTATTAATCTAAAGATATAATTTCATTACACATTCACGTATCCTTTTCTAAAAATATATCTTACCCTGTAATCTGGCGAGCTATTGGTGAACTAACTCCTAAAGACATCTTAAAGAAAAACTTAAATCTAAACCATCAACAAAACTATACGAAGCTCTACATTTTCCTAGTTTTCTATTTAACTATTACATTAATAAATCACAAATTATTAGTAATGTCGTTTATCAAAACAAGAAAACAGTTCAATACCAACTTTGTACTATAACAATATCCTTTTCAAAATACTTAACACCGACATATATCTTAATATTTCACTACTACAAGTAATAACATTAAATCACCAATCGTTCCATCGATAAATTATCAGTAAAAAAAGGTACATCAATATGATGCTCAATTAATGTCTTACGTTGAAAGAAAACAAAATTTGTTGACTTCCTAGCTCACATATAAACTGAACTGAATCATAAACAAGTCTATAATATTACTCATAGTTTTATTCATCTAGTTTGGTTAATGTTTAGACCAAACCAGCTTTCCATTTTTCAAAGCAACAACTACAAAATAACACCAAAATTCCAAGTTAATGGTTTGCTGCAGAAATTAAGTTTCACCCCCTACAAATGGTAATAACGATGCTTAATTCCACCTGCAGGTGTTTCGAAAATTAACTTGCAAAACCACAAGCATTATATCAAACAGTTTCTCGTATGCCGTGTATTTCTACCATTTACGTTTAACTATCTTTCGTTCAACTTCCTAAAATACCCTAACCTCACGCCATTTTCTAAATTCCACACTAACATGCCTTAATTTCTCACTTTCCAAATTTAATTTGTCCATAACCTCACATAGAATTGGCCATTTCCTTGTCAGCAATCACACCTCTTCGTGCCCCTACATAATTGATGCTTTTTAGGCCAACGAATCCGATGTAGCTCACTTATATTACATCAGTCCCACCACATTCTATACGCGCGCGTATCTCTATATTTCTGATGTTTTCAGGTGACCGATTTTATTCTCACTATAAATCATATTTTATTACGGCCAGCGTCTACGTACTACAATGTGTAAAGTTCACGTTCTGCTTTTTCACCATTTCCACGCTTTCAGTATATTATAATGAGACAATGATCTTATCTATGTAATCCTATCTTCAGTATTCTGATTTTTCAATGTCTAAATACTAAATTGTAGCAAAGTATATTTCTGTGGTTAAGTTTATGATAATTGCAATAATGTCTATTAAAACTATGTCATATAGCATTGAATTTATTAAACCAACTTCCTAAAGCTTATATTCGGGTTGCATATAAATGAATTTACTATCATTTTCTGTATAATAGCAAAAGTTTTCTAAAAAAACACGAAACGCTTCTACTATAAAGTTTGATGGCTGATTTGTTTACGTTCCTGTGGTTTAAAATAATTTACCACCCGTTATTCACGTTCTACTATGTGTTTACAGAAACAAAACGATTACCTTCGTGGTTTACAATTTAGTTAGAATAAAACTAGGAATTTAATTGCAAGTTTTGATTTTATATACTATTTTATATAAAATTAAGATTCGAATAAGGTTTCAATAACAAGTTAGTACATTCAAGATTAAATATCATTTTTTTCATATGTAATTTATGCTTAGCGTAACGCCTCGCGCTACAAACCTGTAATTGAAAATCAAAATTTTATTTTATTTGAGGAATACCAATATTTTATTGTATAATATTCTTAATACTTCTGGTTCCTTATACAGGGTATTAAATATTAGTAATTGTTAATTCTTCTAGTGCCAATGTTGCTCATCTTGGATCGCAAATATTGATTCTATTTTCAGATGCAGTCCCTCTTCGGACAAACGGCTATTGAGTGTCCTCGGAGTATTTGTTTTGTTGTCCTTAGCATAAGGGTTCTTAACTCTCCCTTTTTACATTGTTCTATCTAATTTATAGGAGTAATAGAGGTAGTGGCGCCCTTCCTTTCACCATACATTTGTTAACCATCTGTATAAGTAATAAATAAACCTAGACCATTCTCATGCCTACTGCTAGGGTCATGCCTAAGCTATGCTGTGGTTGCGCTTTACCAATTCCAAAACCTTTTACCATCAGTCACCTAGTCTCTCTTCTGTGGTAGGTAATACGTCTCCGACCTACCGGCGCAAGAGATAGGTAAAAGGATTTCAGGTTCATGAATTAATTTCCTTCAGGTAAAATAATTTTTTTTATATTTCTGTCACACCTCAACCGTCAGCGTGATTATTTAATTATTCTTACACCAGCATCTTTGATCGTAGGCAAATTTTGCATTGTTTTAATGTTTTTCAAGTATGGGGGCTCGAATTGTCCATTAGTTACTGGTCGTCGTCGAATAATTTTTATTATAAAAATCATATTTGAGTAGTAAAAAATCTTATTAGTTTGATTTTATTCGTCCCATCTATTTATTTTTCTTGTAATTATATGAGGTATTGTAGAAGGTGCAATTAAAAATGTACCCCATAATCCTTTTATTAGTGTTTTTCTTTAAAAAAATATTTTAAAGTCGAGATTGTTAGAGTTTTGCAATTTGTTGGAATTTGATACTAGTATTGAAAGTAGTGTTCGCATTTTCTCTGGAGTGGATCAAACCTTGAATTTTTATATGCACAATGTATGAAATTTTTTGTTGGTTTCTACTGTAGAGTTATTGTGCGTATTTTTTTAATTAATTTTGTTTTTTAGGAAATGGCAAAACAGTTCCAAATCGTCTATCTGCATAATGAAGAACTGGAGTATAAATTAGCAATACATACAATCGAAAACGGTATTTCTGTTTCTGAAAACAGAAAAATGTTAGGTAGTTTGTTAGCTAAAGAGTCGAACAGCCCGGTTGCGTGATTTGTTTTTCTAGTTACAATGTACATTATTCAACGCAACATGGCGAGATAAATGCTACCGTCGATTCTATTAGGAATATTATATAGGAGTTTGATGAAAATCCGTCGGATTCGAGACTTACAGGGGTGCAGTGTAAGTTTGACACATCAATACCGAAAAAGCTGTTAAAAATGAGGCTATGGCTATTTTTTTTATTCTCGAATGTGGGCTGTTCGGGCAAGTCAAAGTAAAAACAAATTGAGTAACCCGAAAAAAAATTCGATATCTTCTTGGATTGTTAGTGCTCCAGTTCCAACAGTTACGTGTGTAGCACCATCATTATCCATTAGATCTTAAAATGTTAAGTTCGCTGAGGACCCAAAGTAAGTCTCGCAAAGTGACGGGGGTAAAACTTTTCAAATTGTCAGCCGAAATGTTCAACGGTAGTACTTTGATTTAGCTACGCTGCAGAAAAAATCTGTAGAAGGTTTAAATTTTTAGTGAGTCGATTGAAAGAAAATTTTCCCCTAGAACAATAGAAGATGATATCTGGGAGACTATAAAGAGACGGTATCAAAAAAAGGAACAACCTGTTGTTGTATAGTGATCGACACACTGCTGCATTTTGGACGTCTACAATTATCTTGTATAAACGTGAGGATCTGTTTAGTAAGAATATGGTTACTGAGTTAGTGATTTGTTCCCAAAATTTACGTTACTTCAGCTATTTCGTAGTGCTAAGGCACATGTTGTAGGAAAATTTCTAGACGAAAAATTCTTCATAGTGTTAAGAGTTCCGCAATATATTATTTCGATCTCGGTGGCGTAATTGGTAAACGCACAGTCACGACAAGACTGAGATGCAGATTTAAATTCTGGCTAAGACCTTATACTTTCCTTCTTTCAATTACTAGCTCGATTTGTAATGATCATTTGGGCCTTGCATAAAAGTCTAAGTTATTATTTCATCTTACTAATTGTAATACGTTAATATTAATCAACTTACCTTGTGTAACAAAACTACCTAAAATAATATATATATATATATATATATATATATATATATTACTCAGTGGGTTCGAATCGTTAACCCGCAGCTTGGCGTGCTCACCAGTACTTCGAAATATTTGCCAGCAACTTGAAGCATTTGTCCAATGATTTGAAGTACTAACCCTGTACTTCGAGTATTATACCATTTATTATGCAAGAGTTTTAACCCGGTAATTAAGTTTTAACGTCGTAATTTAGTTTTAATTTAGTTGTGATTTAGTTTCCCATTTATTGTGTCCGTACTTAGAGTCCTAAATAAATTGTAACGATTTTGTTTATATTAATTAAATCTAGACTTACGTTTTATAACGTTTTATATCAACGGCAGAGTATTATACACTCGTATTTCAACGCGCACTTTTACTATGTGCTTTACTTGTAAATTTTAATATTTATTATATTTCATTTTCTATTACTTATCACTTTTACTAAATTTCTTTAACGTAATAATTTGGTTTCAACTATTACAATCAGTGCGTCGATTATGGGATGCCTATCTCTTATCTGCTCCCGTTGGTTTTATAGACAAATTTCTTCCCGAACGTTTCACGTGCTCTTATTGGTTGACAGCCCGCTATCTGTTATTAGACCATGGTAAAGGCGTTGCAATTATGTGTGATATCTGCAATCTGTTGGGTTTTATTCGATACTGCATACTCTATACATACGTCAAAGCTTTATAATGGGATTTGTTAACTTACATTATATTATGTTTGCTTGAAACTGCACGTATTTCTGAATTTTAATGTCCATATTTTGTTATATACATTTCAAACCACACGTATGCTTTCGCTTCAGTATCTATGCGCTTATTGACTTCTTGCATTATGAAATATGCTTGTTATAAAAAGTTTGTTTATTACCAACTGGTATAATTTACACGCAGTGGTTATCTTTTTACGCTATTGCGTCTTGAAAGAAATTTCACTTTACGATTATCTTTCTTCAAATATACCGAATCTGTATTTGTTTTTGAGCTTAGAATGTTTCTAAAAATGATTGAATTGCGTCCGTAATTATTAATCTTGATGAATGTGGTTAAGTTATTGCTGAATGTGCTTCCTTTAATTAACTGTAGTTTATTCTTGATTTTATACAGGGTGATTTGAATTTGCTTTTGCATAACGAATAAATTATGTAGATTTTATGATTTAAACGTTTGGTTTTCGCGGTTTTATGCTATTTACATGAAGTATTTCTCCCTTGTAACCTTATATACCCTTAAATAACCTTATTATCATAGCAATATATATATATATATATATATATATATATATTGCTATGTTACTCTCCCAATTCTCTCTCGTGCCCCATCATTTGGGCGTCATATAAATTAATGCTCTGAATAAAACAGGAATTATCGTGGACCGACCTTGTGTCGACCAATAACAAAACTTGATATGATAACGCCTTACTCGTTATCAATGGCGTATTCAACTCATAACTCCTCCTCTCTGATTAAATTATCAAATTACACTCCCACAAATTTTATCATTCGGCCTCGACTAGCTTTTATTTTGAATTATAAAATGAATTATATAATGAAAACAAATATTATGTACAGGTTTTGAGAATTATTAAAATACACGTTCAAAACCCGTTTATCATACTACGTACTTTCTACGTATGCAAGTTCGTTGTTGACTTAGTTACAATAATTTATATTAATTAAGCAAATTCAATATTCAATATCTAAATTCAAATAGAAAGAAAATGTCTTAAAACTAAAAATATCTAACCTGGTCTGTTTGCTTCTTTATTTCCTTCTTCACAACTCAAAATTGTACCAAGACTATCAACGCATCCATTAGAATTTTCCATGCATTACCATTAACATTGTATTCGAAATTATTTTCCACCAATTTGGAATTTTTATATACCCAATTGAAGTATTATCTATCCACACGCTTGAATTGTTACATTTGAATTATTGTCGTCACCCTCTGGATTATTATTATCACCAGCATCAGAATATCATTTAAATTATTATATTACTTGAATTATTATCGTCAAACTTAGAATCATTACTTTTTTCACCAGCCTCAGACTTGGAATTATTGTCACCAGACTCAGAGCCCTATCATTATTATATTTTAGTTTAAATAAATTCCCCAAAATCTACTTACGTTTAATCGGCAATAGTAATTTTCATCTTCGTCGCACTATCTGTCACTTAAACAATTTTCACTTATAAATATTATTCTAACGCGTTTACTCTTAGGTTCAAAGTGACGCACCTTGGCCTTTGTTGAGTTGAAAACTGAGCTCCTTATCATTGTCTCTGTTAATATATGATTGATATCCCACTTCATCTGTGGGTATGGCTTACAAGCCCGTCGCTAATATTTACCAATGAAGTCTCTCTATTTTCTACACTTAAAGTAGTTTTCTGATGTAACATTCTCGTCCTTTCCAGTAATTGTTGTTTGCTTACAGCTGCTTCGTTATCAGATATGCGGTGTTTTGAGAAATATTATCGCTTTTCCATATTATACACAAACATCTGATGCAATTCGACTTTAAATTTTCATATATGCTTATTTATTTACGCATTTTTAATTACCTTTACTTATCAAATATTGTTAAATGTTTGTACGCACTTACACTACGCTTCTTTAAGCTATATCTCTTATCTCCGTATTATCATAACTGATTGGAATTCGTTTGAATGCGTGTTTAATTACATTTATTACGCTTACTTATATATACGCGTTCTTCTACTGAAAAATATAGTAATTTGCTATACCTAAATTTAATAAACTCTATATACAGGGTGTTAAATATTCGTTATCTACCTAATGCATGAATTACTTATTTCTATGCTAACTATGCGTCTTATTGTGTCTATTTGCGTCGCTTAAAATTACTTATACTCTATATACAGAGTGTTGACTGCTTATTATTTACAAACTATCCCAATTACTCAATTTTCTTCTAAATAAATGCAGTTTTCTGCTTCCTATTATAATTTCTGATTCCTACATGACCATTGCTATAAAATACACCCTTAAACAACCCCTTACACAGCAATATATGTATAGTGGCGATCCGATCTCTCTTTCCCCATACATTTAATAGTTAGCCATGTAAACAATAAACCTTCGACCACTTTCGTGTCTACTGCACGTCTTGCCCAAGCTCTTCCATGGTTGCACCTTACCTTCTTTTAAAGCCGTTTACCACCAATCACCTAGGCTTTCTTTTGCGGTAGGTAATACGCCTTTGATCTACTAATAAAATGATAGATAACGGGGTTTCGGATCCATCAATTACCTTCCCCTAGGTAAAATAATTTTTTTACTTTAACTTCTTAAGAATTTCTAGTACAAAAACTCTAAGGAAATTAACCTGGATAACTGAAACGTATTGAGGCTTAACTTTTCAGTACTTAATGTACTTAATGTTAATAAAAAGCATCAACTGGTACTAACAGAATTTTAATAACCCTGAAAATTTTATTGGAGAAGCGCCCGCAAATATTAAAGTGAAATTTTGCCAATACTAGCATAAATAGTTTCTATAAATTATGTATAAAATCAAAGTCCGTATTTAAAATTTGGTTTCTGAAAATGAAAGACACCATTTTATATAGAGCAAAAAAATTAATTTTTTATATTTATATTGGTAATAAATAATTTTTCCTGGCATTGGAAAAGTAATTTGAGCATAGAGAACGAAAATTAATGTAACATTGTTGGTTATGTCATAAAAAAAAAAGTTCGTGACCAAGTTCGCAGTCGTTGCAGCTTGTCAGACGGACGCATCTGTTTTTACAAAACAATCAACTAAGATCCTGAATTATACACAAAACATGGTGTATTTATAGGTACAAAATATTTGTCATGCGCCCTCTATATCCGAATGTAACCAATCAACTATCGGAGACTGTTTCACGTCTCCGATATGTTGGTTTAGATGGCATTGCCAAACAAAATTTTATTAACTAGTCAGAATACAAAATGAAAGTGAAGATAACAAATGACGGATTACTCACTTGGTTGTTTTACAAAAAGGGATGTGTCTGTCTTACGAGCTACAACAACAGCAAAACCGGTCACGGTCTTTTTTTTGTAAAATAACCAACAATGTTACATTAATTTTTGTTCACTATTCTCGAATTACATTCCCAATGCTAGTCAAAATTATTCTGTACTATTTAACTGGCAACGTATTAGTTTCCGTTGACCAGCTTCCTCATTTAGCATTGAGTGTAGTACTTTCTTAGAAGGTCCGCAGTGCTAAGTGGGTAATCGATCATTTGTCTATTTTCACTTTATATTTATATCTCTGAATTCTGATTGGTTTATGATATCCCAATTCACGAACAAATTCAAACTAACTTCCACAACTTTTGGTTAGTGTTGTGTTATGCTTAAATGTATATAATTTTTATACATGGAAGACTAATTAATGCATATTAGTTTTACACCAATAAATTTTACTTTAGAACTACGCCACGTTACATATACCTATAATTAGTTGCTTAGTGCAATCATAAAAACTAAACCATGCGCTTTTCGTCTATCCTTATTTGAATTCCTTCTGCGTGTTATATCTTTGAATTAATTACTCGAATTTTACTTAAGCGGGATGCAAAACCCTGTCCTCATTATTTTATAGATGATAAAAGTTATGAAGTTCAAAACTTTACAGGAGTTTAAGTTTAATTTAAATGATAAACTTTGGGAGGGTCGTATTTTATTTTATGTGTATAAGAGTTAGGATTAATGCTTTCAAAACATACTCTGATGCTTTGCAAATGAATTTATAATTTTCGCTATTACGAAGTTAACTTTCTGTACAAAATGTCAACTTTACATTGTCAGAATAGCAAGCTGCTTTACAAGGGTGAAGCTGATTTGCAAAATAAAAAAATATAGTAAACCATGAAAACAACAAAACATTAGTTGTTGAGTTTTCGTCGATTAAATACGAACTTTTAATTCTTTTTATTGCCAACATAAGCAAAAAATGAAATTAACTAGAGAGAATTTGCGAAAAATGGTTTATTATAAGTTCAATAACGATTTAAGCGCTTATGAGCACAAATAAAGTTTATTTTTCTTCTTTATGGAAAAAAACGCGTTGCTTGGCTTCAATTTACTAAAAATATAGAATTAGAACGCGAAAAATGTAATGTTCAGCATAAGAAAAGACAGAATGTTCCCCCACAAGGTCACCCAGAAAACATTGCTGCTGTTAAGCAAATAATAGGAGATGATAACGGGTATGCTGAAATACACCATCAACTCAAGATTGAATTCTCAGCAGATAAGATCGGTTGTGTTTTGTGTTGTGAAGAAAATAAATAACCAAACATTGAGTCAGACCGACCTCGATAAATAAAGCAACTAAATCAATCAATGATACATCATCTCTCAAACGAAAAACAAAAACAAGTATTCACATTACATGCCGCATATGTGCAAAGCATAAAAGTAAACAAGCACGCCCATGTCTAGTAAACCAAACAAATAAAATACCATGAAAAAATATCTGAAACGCCTGTGCTGAAGAAAGATTTAATTATTCCTATACCATCATTGTAAGGTCAGTGGATTGTAGAGAAGCGACCGGCACCATAAAGTTTTACTCTACACCGATTAACCTACTTCGTTGTTGTCTTAATATTACTTTTTGTATCCAATATGATAGGTTTTGCCTACACAACACCATTTTTTCCAGGTAAGCAAGCTCCACCACATGCTCCATTGATAGTCAAGTAGACGACCGTCGCCTATCAACTGCAGCAAGGCAGTCCGCCGCAATGCGTCGCATCAGAAATCTAAGGCAACAAGAGGTTCTAAAGAAGATTTCACTCAGCACTAGCTGCACTTAAATGAATTAACCTATTTAAAACCTGGTTTCCTCGAACATTCGGTCACGGAGAGCGGGCACTGTCGAAACCCAATTGAGGGAATACTGTCGACTTTCTACAGACCTTTTCAAGTTTGTGTTTAGTTTTGTAAATAACATTTTCAAGAAACCTACCAATAGAGTAACATGCCCTATTTCCGCTGAAGAGAAACCTTGCATTACATTGAGGTAAGTTTATGTTTTAAAAAGAAAGGGGCATATAGCGTAGGCTGTGACGCTAACTGTTTATATAATATAATATTTATAGCATATTTAAATTTATACGGGATTAAACTTACTCAGGGGCGTCAATTCCTCTCAAATAATTATAATAATGCTATAACACTTACTACGTGGAGATCTTAGTCCCAGTGCGTCTTTCCTGTATGGGGGGTATACAGATGTTCGTTGTGTGGTTATGAGTTGCCCTATATCGACGAAACCCGGTATTTTGTATATCGGTATGGGATAGATGACGAAAGAAAAAGGGGTCACTTTGTCAGAATTCGGTAATTTTGCGTAATACGTCCGCATTCGCGGAAGGTCGGTAATTGTGTATGAATGTAGTAGTCGGCGGTATGATAGGTTCTTCCATTGCTGTCAGTTGGTCCTCGTAAGCTTCCTGTACATCGGAAAAGGTGTCAGTAACAAAACAGACTTTAAGGTTAACTATCTCTTGAGAATCATCCATATGTTTTGTGATTTAGTGATAGTGCTACCTGATTTTTCATTTTAAGGTTAGGATGATTGTCGCTTTTACTGATGTTACTGATTGACCTGTAAATCAGCGCCCGTGAGATATTATGCAATAATATAAGTATTTGATGTACTTTCTACCGATTGCGGTATTGTAAAGGAAGCTCGGGTGTTTGTACTTGTACCAGAAATTTTCCACTTTTATGTTCCTGCTCGATCCAGTCTTTTGTTCTTTTATTGCTTCACGTTTCTTTTTTTGGTAATAATCGCAAATATTCTTTCACCTTGTTTGGCTACAATTAAAACAACAGTTTTAGGTAAAAATTAAAAATATCAGCTTTAGGTATAAATTAAGAATAATAATTGTATGTATAAATTAAAAATACTATTTTTAGAGATTTCGCAACAGGGAAGTCCATCTGATCATTAGCATTTCAATATCGACAGTATCACATCTGAATTAACGTTTTTATTAGGAAAGTACTCCGAAACATTAAAAAGTGCATGCTTTGAATTTTATACCAAAACTCTCAGAAAACCGCATGACAGTAAAGACCCAAGATTACAATGATCTGAGGACCTATCCTGATTGTTGCGGATCCATCGATGGAAAACGTGTCCGGATACGATGTCCTAAAACGGCGGAATGACGTTCCTTAGAAATACAATAATTATATATCATTTTGATAGTTTCTGTATTAGTAAATTTCGCTAGTAGAATCAAGTTATTCCCTTTAAGCAATATAATTTTTGAGTTTACTATAATTTTGATCTAAAGTAAAATTATTTTGTATCATATATGATCCATACTCAAATATCCTCAAATCACATATCAGTTTTTAAAGATTGTAATTGTATTTGAACAACCGTGATTCAGTTGTTTTTATTATAAATGAATAATGTTGGCGCCAGATGATCTCATCGTCTGAGCGCAAAGATAGGTCATATACACCGACACTATCTAAATCTCAGCAGCAAACTAAACGCCCCAAGAGTCATAAGCAGATTGGGTCGTATAGTGCTGCTGCTACGGGATTGCGAGTGGCGGTAATTGACAGACGTCACCTGGACTCAGTTTTGACTGAGGGGAAGTCGATGAGCGTCCAGAACATGCTTCTGGATGCTGTATTTGACATCACCTCAGTTCGAGAGCGCTAGGTTTGCCGACGGAGTTTTTGGTTGACCTGTACAAACCTAGAGACTAAGGGGTGGGTTAGACACATTGTAGAGACCAAGGGAGAGCTTTGGGATGCTTCGTGTCTAACAATAGTAGACGCAGCGGACCTCCCGAAGAGACCCAAGGTTCTAGTATGGATTCCCGACAGAGATGTAGTGGAGAAAGTTGCCAGGACCCGACTGCAGAAGCAGAATACCAACCTGCAATCATGTGGCTGGCATATGCTCTCCCGGAAAACTGATAAGGAAGAAACTATCCTGGCCTTTTCAGTCGGTCCGAGATTTTATGAGGTACTTGAGCAAGCCAAGTTCAAGGCCTATTACGGGCTGAGAACGGTCCAAGTAATCTGCAGCACAGTAGGGCAGCATTAGCAGCCCTATGTAATCTGATGGGGAACTGCGATATAGCCTGTTACAGGCGGAAAAGCTACTAAGTATATTATTTTCATTAAAATTATAAAATGGGGGCCGCATGTAAAACAATAATTAAAGGTGGGTCGCCGGCACTAGCTAACAGAAGATCGTGGATCATATAGAGAGTTAAAATTTTGCAGAAAGGGCTAAATTAATATATAATATACAACAAAATTTTGGCACTTACCTTTCATAAATATTGTAGCTTAATGATAATTACCAAGGGCGCCAGACAAGTCGAGAATGTCCAAAAGTTCATGCAAAACCTTGAGAAACTTGTCATCCCAAAGAGGACAATTGTTTTTTTTAATCAATTCTCACCTTTTTGACTAATTATGTAACTTTCATGATAAAAAAATTAAAAAACTATTGACTTAATCAACGGCAAACAAAAACTATTTAATTAACAGAGCAATAAACGTGAACCTCTTACATTAGGAAATTCGTAGATTTTAATTTAGAAATTTAATTGATTGGTTGATATGAAATTATGATAATTTTACGTACATAAGTAATTTCCAAATACTTTATATAAAAGAAAACTTATCTTATAAATTTTACACCAAATTAATCCTACGGTTTATGGCCAAAACGTCCTAACAAATAAATTAACTAAAAATTGGTCATGCTAGCTTAACTATAAATTCTTACTTACTAAAAATCAATTGTTTGATGGCTTGCCTTCCAATGTAGAACAGCTCCTAAATTGAGGGGAGAGAATCTCGCTTTTTGCTCTTGTACTTCGCAATTATTAAATAATCCAATGGCACACGAACCCGGCAGGATCTTGTTGAGCTTAACTTAATTTGTGCATCACACGTATACAAGCTTTTTATTATCTACTTTATAACACTTATAAATCCGCGAACACACGGGCATAACCCTCGCGAACTGGAAGAGTTAATTACTCCTTTCCAATTTTCCTATCGTGATACAAAGTGCAATATCATATCTGTGATGCCGGAGAACGCTACCAGCGAATTTCTCTGACTACGTTTCTTTCTACCTTTTGACAACGGACAACCCCATTAGAATCTCACCATTATTTTACGTCATCTTTCTGTTATCCAATGCCTATTAACAGAACTTTCCAAAAACAAGGTTTTAGAAAGCAAATCCAACCCCTTTCAAGATGAGGGTCACGGATAGCAATTATTTTTCTAACGGTTTAAATATGTTGTACCTTCTTGGAATTTTAATTTCTGAAATTGTTGACCACATCTATTGGCGACAGTTGTCTGCCATTGACATAAGACCGGATAACCGAAATAAATTTTAATACAATGGTTGTCTCCAGACTACTTAAAATTTATTACAATCTTTGAACAAATCAAATAGGAAAATAGTTTGGCTTTATAATGTTTCGTTTTCTATAACCCTCGTCAATCATCAAAATATTTAGAAAATTAAGTTTTACAACTGAAAATTCATTTTCTTTGTTTACGTTAAAAGGTACTATTCCGTTTAAATTTATCAGATTCGTCAATCTATAACCGACATAAGTTTTAAAGGTGTTATTGTATTCGGTTTGCAAGGTTGGAGCTTTAAATTATGGTGACAGCCGCTGGAATTTATAATATGTATGGGTAAAGCTATTTCTAAACCTGGTCTTTATTATAAGGGATGCTTATTAAAATATAAGGGTAATTTACTATGGAATTCTGCCTATAAGTTAATGAAATTTAATTAATTATTTAATCTGATAAGACGTTGACATTTCAAAATAATGTTACAAGCCCTTATCCAGGAACCTTGGATTTGCAAAAAAACGGTGCTAGGACTAGGTTCAATCGGTGGGGCACTTGTATATAGTAGATCTACTGATAGAGCCAGGACTTGTATACTAATCAACAACAACCTTAAGTGGTTGCAACTTACAGAATTCTGTCATAAAGACCTTGTGGCGGTCAGGGACGGACTAGGCGGAGGTGGGTCGAAGGAGATTATACTCGGATCGGCCTATCTTCCGTTCGACTCCCCAAACCTTCCGCCCTCAAGGGAACTAGAGGCACTGCTGGCTAGGTGTAGGGCGGATGGATCTCACCTCGTCATTGGTAGCGACGTAAATGCTCACCACACTGTTTGGGACAGTATTGGGACCAGTCTTAAAGGTGTATCAATAATGCAAATCATAATGGCAAATCAGTTAGACATTTTGAATAAAGGTAATACTCTAATCTTCGTAAATAGACGTAGGATAGAAGTCGTTGATATAACTATAAGTCTGCCATATATAAGCAACTTTGTAAAAAACTGGCATGTGTCTGATGAGGAGAGCTGCTCAGACCACAGATACATTAGGTTTTCCTTTACCTGGCTCAACCAGGTGAATGAGTTTTATCACAACCCAAGAAGAACTGACAGGGGTAACTTTAAGTTGGACCTGGACCGGTACCTTACAAACAAAGTTTTAACAGAGAAAAGCTGTCTGAATATTAAAATGGCCGCGAGGAATATTACCAACGCCGCTACTTCAGCATATGACGAAAACTGACCACAGTTGGAGAGGAGAACTACCAGGAAGTTTCCATGGTGGAACTCTAAACTCAGACAACTCAGGGGACAGGTAAAAACTCTATATAATAAAGCAAAAAAAAATCAGGTAATTGGGAACAAAGCTCTGAAGAAGACCAAGAGAGATTCATGAAAGAGATACTGCAAAGATATCGAAGAATATCCTGAATGTGCCAGACTTCAAGGAATTCTCTCGAAGGACACTCAGATGTCAATTGGCTCACTATCCATGAAAAACAGTACTTTTACCAGGAATGGGAAAAAGACGATGACTCTTTTGTTTCGAACTCACTTTTCTGGTTCGACGGAACTGGAGCAATCACCTTTTGAGTGGCAAGTCCATGGGGTCTGAGACCCCCGAAAGGCGGGCATCTCAGAAGGACTGGGCAGTTGCGAAGAAGGTGATTACCTTCCAAAAAATTAAATGGGCGATAAATACCTTTAAACCATATAAATCTTTTGGCACTGACGGGATTATCCCAGCCATGCTACAAAACGGATTAAACTTTCTGCTGAGCTGGATCTGCAGAGTTTTGAGGGCTAGTTTGGCATTCTAATATATTCTGCGCAGTTGGAGGTTAACTAGAGTAGTCCTTATTGCTAAACCTGGTCGTAGAGTGTTTTGGCAACTAGCCCATTACACCTGAACCAGTTTGCTTTTAGAGCAGGACTTTTAACAGTCAGCTATTCATCACTGGTTTCCATGGTCGAAAAGACTCTAGCTAACAAAGAGATCCTTCTATGTGCCTTTTTGGATATCGAGAAAGCCTTTGATAATACATCCTTCAGCACCATCTCGACACCAGATCAGTTGGGATAGAGGAAACTGCTACAGGTGGATAGACTGCATGTTAAGTGGAAGGGTGGCAGTCACAGAACTGGTTGGAAATACCATGGCGGTCCGGGTGACAAGGAGATGTCCGCAGGGGGTCTTGTCTCCCCTGTTGTGAAACCTAGTCATAGACGTACTGTTGTGGGAGCTGAGCAGAGAAGGGTTTACCCCGCTAGGATTTGCTGATGATTTGGCTGTCCTAGTGGAGGGTAAATACAATAGTATTATCAGGGACCGAATGCAAGAAACCCTGAAAATAGTAGAGATGTGGGCAACTAGGGAAGGCCTTAGAATCAACCCCCAAAAGTCCACTCTAATATCTTTTACCCAGAGAAGGAAGATTGCGGGCATTACACCCCTCTTCCTTAATAGTAGCGAAATCGGCCCTGTCAGGCGATTTGGTGTACTTGGGAGTCACTCTGAACTCCAAACTCACATGGAACCAGCAGATTGATAAAGGAGTGCATAATTGTTATTTTCTACCAGTTGCATTACTAGTGGTTTGATTTGGTTCAAAAACTACCGTAATCGTCCTGTTTAGCCTGTAGAAATAGAACACAATTGAAAGAATTACCTTTATAAAATTGCCAAATTGACTCTTTCGCGTTCTTTCGGAGACACCTAAAGCAAAATAAAACGACGGTTAACAGTTAATTGACAGAACAGACAGCCCCCTCCACTCTCGTACCCTTATAATGACTAATTCCAACGTCACCTCCGTGTACATACGGAAACCAGTAAGGAGTTACCGTGCTGTTCAAAATACCTTCGAATATCAAAATGTACACAATCGCATCCTAAATTATTACCTACCAATGAAAATAAACTTAGGAAATTCTGGGGGATCACTATTATAAGTCTGACAATTATCTATCAGCTGCGATATTTGATTAGCTTTTGGTGCTGGTTTGTTGATTGCGCCTAAGTGCATATTGTAAAAATTAATTTTGCGTTTTAAGTTTAGTAGATTCTGTTGGGTGCGAGCTCGTCATTGTCAACGTAGTAAGTATGTAATATTCTTGTCGTATTTATGTGTGATATTTTTATCGGTATGTGTTACGCAGTATAAAGATTTATAAACATGTTGGAATAAACGTCATAATTATTGTTTATTTTTTCTGTGTTATTAGTTGAGTGTTGTATGGTATTATATTGGACAGATTAGTATTCTGTGCGCATGTATATGCTGTATATATAGCTTCATTTTCTTTCTTTCTCTTCTCTATTACCGCAATTCGGGCGAATATTCCGTCGCTAATTTTGTTCTTTTCTTTCTGATCCGCTCGTTTTACATGAAACACATTTAAAGCATTGCAGTAGAAAAAAATTTAAAAAAGCACAAGTATCACGCATATACTCTTGATTATTCATTTGTCCATTATCGTCATTCTTGTAATTCACATACTCGTCGATTAATTTGCACATTCAACCTACTTCGATTAATTACATTTTATTCACCCACGATTTCCTGTAGCACTGTTGTTGTAGTAGATTGTTCTAAAATAAGTTTTTGAACAAACTCGTAAAGGTATTTCGCTGTAAGAAGATCCAAACGACACCATGAGCACAAAACAAAAATTGGTTTGGAAAACTTCATTATATATAATTAGGTATTGCAGTTTTTAGACATCAGTGACGTTCAGTTTGTGATCATCAATCAGAAATTACCTTTCGTCCATTTAAACCCACCTTGTAATAATGTTTTTACCATAACGCTATTATCGTTCATTTATACTATCAGCATACAATAACTGTTGTAACAGCTTAAACCCCCGAATTTACAGTGCGGTCAAGTAGTGTTTAATTACATATAACCTCAAATTTACTCGGGGAGTTAAATTTTCCGAGGCGATAAAATGTGTTATTAAACTATTAAGCCTAACTCCTACATAGAATCTAGAGTTTAATGTAACAGTGATGCCTCTCTCCAGGGATTCCGTGGTGACTTCCTGTTATTTCAGTGTTTGCCTGGCTAAAGACATCGTTGAGGAAGCGCCGATACGAGATAATATGAACGATTAGGATAGGTAAAGAAGGGAAAATCACTTGTCGATAAATCGAAGTACTACTCACGCGTCAAAACTCGAAGGAAGTCGGTAGTAGACTCCCTTGTTTTGATTCATTTGCTCTTACGAAAATGTCTATCCTCTCTAAGAGAGATTAACGTTCTCTGATGCACATTGACGGGTACAACACCGTTCAAGGCGTGGAAATGCCGACGCTGCATATTCTCAGACCACAAAGATAAGCCAATAACCGGATTTCCCATACGAATTTCCAACTTTGTGTGGTTTTACAAACGTCTGCATTTAAACGTTATTATGCTGTGTATTTCCCAATACAGAATTTTAAAAAGATCCCGAAACCTAACTAATACAATAAATGTTAAAGCTTTATAAAAACACGTAACAATCGCCTTAAAGCTTAAAAAACAAAAACAAAAAAAGAAAAAGTTTCTGTACAAGAGCTTACACATTAACGATTTTAAGGCTTACTCCAACTTAGTGTGCACAGGTCTTGTTTGCCGCAGCACCGCCCGCACAAATTTCGTCTGACGCATGGGACTCACATACTTATTATTACACTTAACTTCACTATAAATCCAAACACAAAAGTTATTTTCACATACGTGCAAATTTACATCCGCCTCTTCCAAGACATTCTTTAAAGCTAAACAAATTTTTACTGACTCTATTAGGATAAGGCAAAATATGATGCAGCAGCGGAAACGTTAAGTTAACAAATTAGCCAGTGCTACTGCATTAAGATACATAATTCCTATCAAATACAACACTAAGGTGTAAGTTTGCCTCTTCACCTCACAATAATCAATTCTACCTTTGGTCATAAATACCAATGGTTCGTAACAATAAATCGATAAAATGGTTTCTTAAGACATTCCATTGCGAGAAAGATATAGGCAATTTATTTACTTAAGGTAAAGGCAAGGTATAGATAACTTCTCAGAGATAATTGCAAAGGGAAAGATAAATACCTAACCGTCTATGGGTTAAAGTATTATTTAAAGTACGATAAGATCATCAAGATATTTTCGGAAAAAAGATAATGAACCGATTATGGTCACATATAAATCAAGTAAAATATAATCCTTAAGACAACTTTAATGAAACAAGAAAACCACTAAGCGTTTATGATTTAACCTAAAAATTAATATAGGATAATATATTACTACAAAAAAGAAACGTAAATCCTAATTTTTCGGAAGCATTTTTCTCAAGTCACACCGCCTTGCTATAAATGTAATAACTACAAAATGGGGACTACTGAGGAAGTAGAGTGATTTAGTAGGAACTTAAAATGGAGATGGTTCCGTGAGGCGGCACTTGTTCACATGAATTGCATGCCGGGCCAGTTCGAAAAGCGAATGCATTCCGGTGTGGACTAAGAAAACCGACACAGCCAAATCGATAACAACGGAGGCTTCTTTTAGTCTTGAGATTGGGAAAACCGGTTAAGGTGAATTGAATTTCTGAAATTATTTTAGAAGTGGGATAAAAGGGAGCAGGACTATATAAGATGGTTAGGAGTTTTTAGGTGGGATTGGTCATTACATGGGCAGAAGGGGGTTGGAAGACGTGGAATTTGTGTAGTTTTTCTTGGAAGTTACTGTTCGGTTAGGCAGATGGTAGTGGGTCTGCTAGACACTTGGTGTGTGTTGAGATGTCTGTCATGTCCAGGAAAATTTTGTGAGTATATCTGCTAGAATAGGAACGAAGTCAAGGTTCTTGGCAGGAGTGGATCAGAGAACTATAAATGTGGGATTTAATTTCGGTCCTGTAGAGGTTTCAGTAGTCTTTATATAGAATTCAGTCGTGCAGAAATATGGGTTGGTTAGATTTAAGGTTGCGGATTTGAATTAAGAATGAGATAGATTTCAAGGGAGTCGGGATTTGGAGCATAGTGTATAGCGGAGCGGTTTATGTCGTTTTGTATGATCTTGAGGTGTAGAATAGGAATGGTCGTGTAATTGTGTTTAGAGTACGTCTAGAGGGTGAGAGGGAGGTAGAAGTCTATGGCGTACCGAATTATTGGAATTATAATTTGATTTAGGATAAGCTACGCGTAGATTCGGTGAATTGGACAGATTTGGGGGAAGCGTAGTGAAGGTTATTACACATGGTTTTTATTTTGGTGCGATGTGTGTATAAGTAGGTTTGTGTTTTCAGATGGGCGTCAATGTGGAATCCTAGGTATAAAGCTTAGCTGAAGAAGGTGGTAGAAAAATCAAGGATGCAAATTTTTTAACTGTCTTAGGTCTAGGTGGTCTTTTAGTATAATGCGTATTGTCTTAAATGGAGAAAGTGATTCCTTATTTAAAAATGACCAGAATTCAACAACGTTCAATAGTATTGCAGCGGATGCTTCTAGGGTTGCACGAGAATTACCATGGGTGAGGAATGTGATGCCATCGGTGTATGCAAAGGTGAAGGTATGTAGGATGTTTAGATCTAAGAGAGGATTAATGGCCAAGTTCCAGAAGGTACAGGATAAACGGGAGTCTTGAGGACAGCTTTGTATTAAATGTAGAGTTATAGAATGGAAGTTGGAGAAGAGGGTGGCAGTTCTAGGAAATAGAAATGATCTTATAATCAGGATCAGGTTGGAAAAGAAGTTAAATATTTCTAGTTGGTTTAGGAGGTTGGGCCACCATAGCAAGTTAAAGGCGGAGTAGAAGTCTAAGATTAGAGTGATAATATATTTGTATGTGAAAGCTTGGATTGTGTAATTAGGGAATTGTGTGGTTCTTTTCCTAAAGGGGAGCAATCGATTTGGAATGGTTAGATTTTAAGGCTAATTGTTGGTGAACCTATTGCACCTATCATGACTCTGTAACACTCTTGAATAATATGAGAAAATAATTTTTTAATATATAACGTTATTCAAACTGAAACAAGAATCTGCGTCTGCTATTGTGTGGTTCTTTTCTTACGGGGGAGCAATCGATTTGGTGTGGTTGGTTTTAAGGCTAATCATTGGAGAACTTATCGTATCAAATGCAATTGTGAAACACTTGAATATTTAAAAATTTTTAACGTATAATGTTATTTAATATAATAGCCCTGGGATTGTTATTATTTTAAATTGTGTTTTTTTGTGAATTGTTCTATTTGTATATCTTTGTTATATGCATATTATTGATAAGTGCGCGTGTACTTATTATTTTGGGTGTTAATTAAAGAGTTTTTGTGCGAACAAAAATTTTTTTTGCGCCACATGGCAACTGTGCACCATATTGGGATAACAATAGGCTGTCTTCGGAATCTTTGGCCTGCTATGTTTGCCTGCTGGTAGGGTTATAGATGTTCTATGGCTTGCTGTTTTTCCACGGTCTTTTAAATGCATAGGTGTGAAGTTGACATTAAATATTAAATATTATAAACCATATGCAAGCGAAAACTACTCATTCGAGATTTGTAATACTTTAGACATAGCACCATGTCACGATATTCTCGTACCGTAACCAAAAAGATGTGCCGACTAGGCTACAGCTGAAGATTGGGAAGGGTGGGGGGGAGTAAGCTAAACTGAAGTAACTCAACAGGGAGAAAATTAATCATTCAAATAAAATAAGGTTTGTACTTGCAAAAGAAAAGCAATAATTATTCTTAATCTTCTTTGGGAATGAAACCACTCATAGTTTTTAAAATCTATTTTATTTACGTTTCGATCCATGACCTAGAATCGTTGTCAAAATAATAAAAACTTCAAGTTTGACGTTTATGACATAAATTGAAGGTTACTTTGATTTATTGATATTTGAAATATTTGGTTTGAGTACACTAAGCAAAAATTTTTAAAGTTTAAAAGAATGATTGCCTTCAATTTGTGTTGCGACCTGGGATCGACTTTCCTATGGTAGCCAATACGCTTAACGTGAAATCAGCTGATTAATTTTTATTGGTGAATTTTATATAATTCAATAATTTGGGAAACATTTTTTAACATGTTTCTATTTATACAATTGAGAGATTTCTGATTTTATGTCTTATTTTACCGAGATTCAGTGAAGGGGGTTAAGCAACCTGTGGCTACCAAGAATCTCGGTAAAATAAGACATAAAATCAGAAATCTCTCAATTGTATAAATAGAAACATGTTAAAAAATGTTTCCCAAATTATTGAATTATATAAAATTCACCAATAAAAATTAATCAGCTGATTTCACGTTAAGCGTATTGGCTACCTAAAGAAAGCCGATCCCAGGTCGCAACACAAATTGAAGGCAATCATTCTGTTAAACTTTAAAAATTTTTGCTTAGTGTACTCAAACCAAATATTTCAAACATCAATAAATTAAAGTAACCTTCAATTTATGTCATAAACGTCAAACTTGAAGTTTTTATTATTTTGACAACGATCCTAGGTCATGGATCGAAACGTAAATAAAATAGATTTTAAAAACTATGAGTGGTTTCATTCCCAAAGAAGATTAAGAAGAATGCTAAACAAACCACAACAAACATACAGGGAGTATTTACAATAATTATTGACAAGACGCCAGTCCGTCCAACTAAAACATATAGGTAATAAAAAATAACTTTGTTAAAAAATTCAAGTTAAAAATATATTTTATTTGCTTATCATAAGACTTTTAATCATTTTTTATAACGCAATCAGGATAAAGAAAATAATTTATAATTAATAACCCTAACGAACTCGTGTAATTACATTCTAACACATTTATAGAAAGAAGGAAAAATGGAATATATATTTTTATACAAGGGGGTCCATCCAAAACACTAAATAACAACACAAAACGAATCGGAAAAGACAACAAAACAGCAAGAAACAAATGCATCCGGTTCGAAGGCCCAACACTAGATACAACATCAGGAACATCAGATAGCAAAATTGATCATAGAGAAAGAACAATCAAGGAAAGGCAAAAAAAAAGGACTTGGAGGTAAGGTGAACAATCAACTGAAAACTCAAATAACAGGGTATCGGTACTGCCAAAGTCGTCATAGACGTCTATTTCTGGAAAAAAAAACAGTAACGTTTCAACCTCAATAGAAAGGTGAATTCCCGCGGAGAAACCAAGAAGATAGTAAAGAAAGGAGGAAGAAATCGCAGTAGTAAGACAGGACTGTCTAGCCTCAAGGAAGTAGGAAGGAGACCAGAGCGCTGGGAAAAAACGATGAACTGTCAACTGTGGCAACAGGAGCCGTATCAAACGAAACAAAAGGAATTACAGTTAGACCGAAAGAGTCGACTAGGTCGCGGTTTCTAAAGAACAGGAGAGAGGTCTAAGAAAAATGCCACAGCAAGTGGATGTAAGATCAAAATACGTCAGTACTGGGACTAACCTCAAAGAAAACCAGCTAAAGGAAAACGGGATTAGAAATGTAGAATGTAGAAAAATGTATGAGTCCGAACACACAAAATATATGCATCAAGACCGAGACAGAAATACAAGAGGGCAGCAGAATCAATATAGGAGATTGGGAGATAAGGATGGAGAAGGTTTTCGGCGTTTGTGACGCCAAAAGGACAACAAGGACACCTCGGGGACATCAAGATTATCCGGATGGGCGGGTTTTAAGTCTTTGACGTGCCAAATATCTAAGGATGCACCGGAAGGATCGGTTAGTTCATATGTCCAGGGAGAAACAACTTTACGGATGGAGAAAGGACTAAGGAATTTGGAGGTTAGTTTGGCGTTAAAATGACGTGAAGCGTCGGAAAGTGCAAAATTACGACGCCAAACAGTATCTCTAACTTGGAAGGAAACAGTTCGACGACGCAGATTGTAACGGTTGTGGGTGTTACGGTACGCAGTGGTAAGCTTTTTTTGAATATAAAAACGGATGTGTTTGAAGTGGTCAGAATCGGGGAAAGGATGTTCGGGATTAGGGATATACATGTCGTTTATTTCCGACAGCTGCCCAAAATAATCGCCGAAAAGGATGTGTTCACGTCCAAACAAAGCAAAGAAAAGAGTACAGCCAATGACATCATGTTTAGACGTACAGATAGCACAGGAAAGTTGGGAGAAGATATCATACCAATGGCAGTGGTTGTAATGGACATAGGACGCAATCATGGTCTTGATCGTGCGGTTAACACGTTCAGAAGGATTGGGTTGGGGATGGTAACGGGCCGTGAAAAAGATTTTGGAATGATAACGCGCACACATGAAGGTGAATTGACGGCTGTGGAAATGTGTACCGTTATCGGTGATAAAGTATTGGGGAACGCCAAAAAGGAGGAAGACTTGTTCTTCAAGGATCTTGGTAACGGAAAATGCAATTGCTTTATGGAGGGTGAAGAAAAGAGGGAATTTAGTAAAATAATCTGCCACTACAAGTAGGTAGGAATAACCTTTTGTAGATCGAGGAAGTGGACCGACAAGATCACTGGAAAGAACTTGCCAGAGATAGGAAGATTTGGCCCTAAGAGCAAAGAAACCGGACGGGGTAACTGCTCAACCTTGTGGGTAGCACAAGTCGGACAACGTCGGATATATCAAACGACGTCAGCTCGAAGGCAAGGCCAATGATATGTTTGGATGATTCGAGCGGAGGTCTTTGTCACAGCACCGTGACCAGAAGTAGGGGGATCATGGTGAAGAACGATCAAATGTTTACGCTGCTCGGATGGGACAACGATTTTCTAATCGTCCTGCGAATTGGCAGTGATCGAAGTTTTGTGACACCTAAAAAGGATATTGTCCACCACAGACCAGGCTGGATAACGCCGAGGATGTTGGGAAACTTTCTGGATCATAGCGTTATACCAGGGATCAGGAGTAGGAAGGGCGACTTCAAGGGTGGAAATGGCCGAAACTGAGACAGGGATAAGCACATGGACAGAGCGAGAGAGGGTATCGAGTACGGCATGGCCTTTGCCATTACGGTAAAGAATGGAGAAGTCGAACCGCTGGAGGCGGAGAGACCAACGGGCCAATCGACCAGAAGGACATTGGAGTTTGTTGAGCCAGCGGAGGGAATGGTGATCGGTGATGACAGAAAAATGGTAACCATCGACGTAAGGTCGGAACTTCTCAATTGCCCACACCACCGCCAAACACTCCTTCTCAGTGACTGAGTAGTTGCGCTTCGGCTTGGAAAGTGATGTTGGACTAAGGAGGTGCAGCCCAGACCAGAAAGCTGTCTAGAAAAGGAGGTGGAAATTAAGGAGTTTAAACAATGTTGTTCGTCGGGAGTGAGGTCGGAAATGATATGGCTAGGATCAGAAATGTCGATGCCAATAGAAGCAGGAGGAGCAAAAATCCACAGACTATCTCGAAAAGTGGTGACACATTGTACCGACTTCCAAAAGTCGATACCCAGAATTAGCGAGTGGGAAATGTTAGGGATCACAAGGACATCTAGAGTGATTATAGAATTCTGGAGGGTGATGGGAAGAGAAACGGAACCGAAAATGGTGCATTTGGAATGATCGGCAAGAATACAGAAGGAGGGGGATGAAGGTTGAGGGACAAGACCAAGGGAGCAGAGGCGGTGGCAACTCGAACCACCAAAGATGGTACGAGTAGCCTCAGAGTCAAGGAGGCCAGTGAAAGGAATTCCCAAAATCTACACTGCAAGATAAGGGCGTTCGTCACCACGAACATTGGCACACACAAAATCTAATTGAGATCGGTTGTGGTCGTTCAAACCTTGAAAAGAAGAATCCGAGTATAGAGTCAGGATAAGGTCTTCGCCTCGGACGAAGGATCTTAAAGACGGTTTAAAGACTTCCCGCACTGTTGTGGACAGCCGTACCGGGTCACACCTTTATGGCCACACCCATAACAGTGTAAGATTTGAGGGCGGGAGCAATTTGGAGAAACATGACGAGTTTGGTCGCAGTTCCAACAAGTGACTTGATTACTAGTGGTAGAGGAGGTAATTTGGGTAGTAATAGAAGAAAGTTTATTTTTACCCGTAGGGGTTGAGTGAGATTTGAAAGTAGTAGCTGAGTGTGGTCGGACCAAAGAAGCTAACAATGGGTTTGGTTTATAAGCAAAATCGGGTTTTACATACGAGCGTGTATTTTTATCAGGAGGTACATAGTTATCAACCCAGAACTTTTTTAATTATAATTTTTGGCATTCGTTCTTCAACTCTTGCCAGGAATTTACAGTAGGCAACTGAGCTAAGTAAAAGGGAGACAAATTACGAGAGACTACATCAAGTTGTACTTCTGCCGGTATAGAACCATGACGTCAAAACATTGCACTCATGCAGGACAAATATTCGATAGTACCCTCGGACAGACCTTGGGTTCTTGTGATGAAGTCATTAAATAATCGGTGGTAATAATCAGGGGGTACAAAGTGACGTATAAGCAGACTGGATAAGGATTTCCAATCGGTACACCGATGGTGATTGCCGCGGAACCTAGGAAGTGCTTTGGACTCGAATAAATCTACCGCTGACTCAAATAATTCAACCTCCGTAATGTGTCGTGCTCGTCGGAGCTCTTCCACTCTTTCAAGAAAATTATGTACCGTCAGTACTTGAGGGTCGCGACAGAATTTTAAGCCAAGTTTTGCCACTGTAATACGTTTGGAAACAGCATCACACAACTTGGGAGAGACTGATTCGGGTTCTCCTTCCGCTTCCGAATCGGAAGTCAGTGAATGGAATTCATCCGGATGCGTATTGGCATTTGGAGTAAGAGCAATACTAGAAGTAGCAGGTGGGGTACCCGGTTGGGCAGTAGAGTGCTTAAATTTCCTAATTTTATGGTCATAGTCATGACGTAGATTGTTTAAAGTGAGTAATAATTGACGTTGTACTTTCTCTTCACCGGCTTTTGGGGGCATATTCGCATAACGACGCTCGAGGTGTATCCACAAGGCACCAATACGTTCAAATGCCTCTGACGATTTATCACCTTCAAAGGTAAAAAGAGAATTTCCTAACTTTTGGATAGCAACTTTAATAATCCTACATTCAAAATCAAAATACGTCTCCACGGGAATGAAAGAAAGTCTTTTCCACGTTCAATGCTGAGAGTACTTCTCACGAATTTACGTAATTGGTTCACCGTGGCTTCAGACTCGTAATCTCGAAAAGATAATTCATATTGGGGTTCGGCTTTCCGTAGCCAGTTAACCATCATGCGCCAATGTGCCATCGTAAACAAAAATTCAATATATGTCCAAAAGTCCAGGACCTAAACAACAAGAATAAAAATTAAGAATAAAAGAAATTCACTGAAAATAAAAGTTTTTTTACAAAAGGGAGTAGTAAAACTGAAGAAGTCACTAAGATTAACAAGACAAAAAAATTTACAGTAGAAAGTTGCCGATAAACGGAAGGAATTGGGCGCCAGTGTTTTCGAATACAACTGGAATTACTTAGGATGAAATAAAATTTTATATATATTTTTTATATGCAGCAGATGCGATAACCAAAAAATCCAACTTTAGGGCGAAACGTTGAGTACAGAAAATCGAGAGCCCCGACGTTGGGCAGTCAAATTTATGTCACGATATTCTCTAACCGTAACCAAAAGGATGTGCCGACTAGGCTGCAGCCGAAGATTGAGGGGGGGGGGAGTAATAAACTGAAGTAACTCGGCAAGGAGAAAATTAATCATTGAAATAAAATATAAGGTTTGTACCTGCAAAAGAAAAGCAATAATTATTGACAGGACACCAGTCCGTGCAACTAAAACATATAGGTAATAAAAAATAACTTTGTTAAAAAATTCAAGTTAAAAATATACTTTATTTGCTTATCATAAGACTTTTAATCATTTTTTATAACGCAATCAGGATGAAGAAAATAGTTTATAATTAATAACCCTAACGAGCTCGTGTAATTACATTCTAACACATTTATAGAAAGAAGAAAAAAATTGTTTATTTATTTTTACACAAAGGGGTCCACCCAAAACACTGATGTTAACTATGTTCATAATGGAATATTAATGATGCATAAAGAATGTGAGAGTATCCCAAAAGTAACTACTATAGTAACTATAACTTATTAGTATTGAAGGATTGTAGATGATTCAAACGTTTTAAACATTACAGTAAAATTTGTATCTATCAGAGCTATAGTAAAGCACTGCTGGTGAGGAACGTGTTACGCAATTATCCACATATTTGTGGGAAATAATTTATTGTATGGACTACTAGTAAAATAGAATTTAGAAAAAAATAGTCTGCTTTCGTCTACGTACTTATAACGAGACAAAGAAATGTTTAACATACCAGTAACCAGCCAAGATCCGGAACAATGCGTTTTCTTTTACAGTCACAGTACCTGGTAGCTCGAGGATTCTGGTAAATTCAAAAAGAGTTGTGAGTAGTTAGCAATCCATGTGGTCCAACATCAAACCTGAACATACAATCAAATCCATACGATAAAATTCTACACGTACGGGAAAGTTTTAAACCTTGGGTACGAACAACTTTTAAGTCCTACGATAAGACCATACGATACGAGCTAGAAAGTAAACATAAAAGTCAGTAATTTATCAACCATTTTAGTCACTTACCAAATACACAAGAAGTAGAAACAGAAAAGAATGTGCGTGTATTTGCTCGTTCAGAATTAAGAACTGTTTAAGAGGATCTGTTCAACGTGTATTAAAGTACAAAGTAAAAATGAATTAATTCCTAACAGTACAATTAAGAATCTACTCTGATACCATAAGGTAATACCGTTAAAACAAGAAATTACCTGGCGTTTGATAAAGACAATAATTTGTATACTAAATTGTAGTATAGGTGATAAGAAATTAATATGAATAGAAAACCCAAACTGCTTTATGAATAAACTGATAGGTTAATGTGCTTTATCTATAATAGGTATAACTTTGAAAATAGTAAAAAAGAGCGAATTAGGATATTTATTTAAACTGGTAATAATTTATCAATGAAGGGTATTGGAAAGATGCAAATGATGCTTAACAAAGTCTTACTATTGCTACACATACCTACATTGAACATGAAGCGAATTATTTTTAGTACAAAATCTGTAAAATTCGAATACCATCCTTTGAAGCAAACTGGCTTTTTTTCATGCTGTAGAACAACTATTTATTAATGTAAGCAAATAGGTAATATATGTAAAATAGTGAAAACTATTGATTAATAATAAAAACGACTAATTAAATGTGTATTACACGCTTTAAGTAGTTTACTATTACTTGTTTTTAAACGTCGTTTAGATTATTAATTAACACTGAACTGGATAATTAACTTCTGATGTCACCAGTGTTTCGATTTGCTACATTTTTGATGACGCGTAGTATGCATGCTTTCCCGGGCTTTAGTTTACTCAAATGTTCTGATAACCTCAAACTATATTATTTATCCTTATATTACACGAGTTTAGCCTTCACATTCGCTTTCAATTCATAGATTACTAATTTACAATTGCAAAGTAAGTTGGATTAACTGTAAAATGATTGGAAATTGCTTATATATGCTATTAAAATTTAAATTTGTATCTGTAGGGTTAGGTCACCTATGCTGTTATATTGCACCTTGAATTTAAGGAAATCAAATATAAGCACGCCGATAATAACATATGGTAAACAATTTTTTATTGAAGCTAATAATATTTAATTATCCGCTCATTGCAATTTAGCTCAAGTTTTTTAATTTCGTTTTATTTTAATTGCAAATGGCCTAATGATTTTGTATTATATAACTGAAATTTTAACCTCTCCAACTCTGCACACAACATTAGTTTTAGTAACATGGAACAAAATGGCAAGGTCTCTGAAATTCTTGTCAAAACCTATGTCAGGTATTATCTTTAATCGCAGTAAATCACAATTAAATCAAGCACTACGAGAAGCTGAGAGGGTGATTGGTTATTCGTCTTTTTTAACTGTTCGCTCGCTTTTAACTGATGAAACAGCAACTATTGCTTTGCACCTTCGTAAACTTGCTGGTACTAATCATCCACTACTACAAACTGCTAGGTTTGGAATAGGTATTTATAAAAAATCTTTTATTAATAACATCTATTATAGCAAATTATACACGAGAAATGCCATCCAAAACTGGGGTTTAATAGTACTCCTTATATCAAAGGCAGCTGGTTTAAATAATATTGAAAATGAAATAGACGAAGATCGTATGGCATGTGTTTTAAATTCCCAACGAGTAGTTGCCGAAGTAACAGATACTATACGAATGAGTTATTTAATACACAAAAGTGTCATTAATGTACACAACAGTAATTGCTCTAGTGATTTAAATTTTGGTAATAAATTAGCCTTGCTGAGTGGTGATTTCTTATTAGGTAGGAGTTATAATCAACTTGCTCATCTTTTTAATAATGATGTGTCATGTGTGATGTTTTCAGCACTTCGTGATTTGGTTGAATCTGAATTTATCGGTTGCAAACCATGTAAACCTGTTACTTCTAAATGTGTGGATATTGAAGATATTTTGTATAGAGACCCATTCGATAATAAGATTAGTTTAGGTAATCCTCGTGCGGAATGGATTTATAGAAGTATCTTAGGTGGTGGTAGTTTGTTAGCTAAATCATGTCAAAGCACTTTAAAACTTGCAAAACATCCTGAATATATCCAACAATTAGGGTATGTGGTAGGCATTAATATTGCATTGGCATGGCAAGCTCAACTTGAACGGGAAGACTTTATATCTAATACATCTGACACATTCAGTCTTGTTAGTGCCCCTATTATGTTACATTTAGAGCAAGATAATAGTCTATTTGAGTTAATTGAGTCAAACCAAGTTGATTATACTACACTACGAAAACAGATCTTACTTGGACACAGCTTATGTGCAACTAAATCCTTACAAAATAAATTTTGTTCTAACGCATTAAATGCTTTAAGTAACTTGCCATATTGTGATGCTCGTACTGCATTAGAAAATATTATTATTAAAACTAAAATGTAAATGTTACTTGTACTGCAATAAAATAACATTTTAAAGTCGGTGGCTTAATCTGATATACTTGTTTTTAGAAAAGTTTTCAGCGGGTGCTGTATTTCCTTCCAATTTAGGAAGCATTAAAACATGTAACATAAAGTTATTAATATAGAGATTTTTGATTTATTCACTCCAATAATTTGATATTTTTCTTGGTCTGGATAAGATTTTGCAGAAATCGTTTTGCACTATCTGATTGTCGTATATTACTTGCTAATGATACCAATAGAAAAATACATGTTTGCAGCTTCAGGTAATCTACATAAACCTCCTCACGTGTTGTTTTATGTATCTTTTGCCAATTTCAGTAGTATAACTATGGAGAAGCTGGGACAGCCCTTTTTAAAGGGTCATAAATATCTTGTAAAGGGTGTGTGTATTATGGAAAAGAGAAGTATGTATGTGTGAAGGTCATGTATGTGTAGGTGTGTGTGTGTGTTAGTATTAGTTAGGTTTGAGGATAACGATAGTATGGCTATGGAGAAGCTGGCCGGCCCTTTTTAAAAGGATCATAAATATCTTGTAAAAGGTGTGCGTATTATATAAAAGAGAGGTATGTATGTGCAGGTGTGTGCGTGTAGGGTGTAGGGTATGTATGGTTTGTCGGTGAAGTTAATGTGGAAGTCGTGCCGCCCTCATGATAAAAGTGTGTGTAGATATCGATCGGGGGCGGTGTTGTTGTTGTTTTATTTTCGAAAAGAAAGGTATGTATCGTTATGTGTATAGGTGTGTAGGGGGCGTGCGTGTTTTAGTCTAAGACGAAATATCGTAAGGGCGCGCAAGTGGTGCGAACGTGTTTTTGTTTTAAGAGTGTGTTTTCGGGGGTGGTGGTCGCGATCGAGAATAAGTCTGGGTAAATAACCGCAAGGGTTTTTTATTACAGGTGTCGATAAGAAAAAATTGCGATGGCCCTTTTAAAAGGGCTGTCTCAGCTTCTCCATAGCTATACTACTGACGTAATCGTATTTTTGCTCAAGATGGTTCGATCGATGACGTGTGCGTGTATTTTTGCCCTCCGAGAGAAGATGATGAAAGTGCGCTATTTAATTCGTATACAAATACAGGGTCATGATTATCTCATCGGACACACGTGCAAGACGTTTCAAGTTAACTTTTAATAATTTGGAAATGTTACGCTCGATGTTTTCGTAGGCAATTATGATGAAGTATTTAAAATAACGCAGAGATTTCAGATCGTCGGGCAAGAGAAAAAACGGGGTCGCGATTATCTCATCGGACACGTGCAAGACGTTTTAAATGTAATTGTTTCGGTATAAATGGTAAAAGTTCTTCCTTAATTTTGTGTGCATTATATGAACCCAAAGCATATACGATGACGAAATCGTATTTTTGCCGAGAAATAAAAAGTGGTCGTAAATTTTGTATAGTATACATTCATTATATAAAGCGGAAGTTAAAATATAAATGATCGAGTATGTTTGTATAATTATTTTTTATTATCGAAGTCGGGAATTGCTTTTGTTAAAACATTGTATGTATAAAAGATAGCTTCTTGGAACGCGTTAAGAAAATACTGTAGTTTAAGATTACATCTTTCGGGAGTAAGTTTTAATTTCAGTACACATCGTTTTGAATCATTAATTATATAGGAACCCATTACTTTTAACAAATATGGTTTATAAATCCTCGAAATATAGACGATTGAAATTTTTTATATTCTTTTATCGATGCCGAGTCGGCGAAAATGTCTTTGTTACTTACATCTTTGAATAAAAAATATGCTCATTAATTTTTATGCGATTTCAATATCCGCATAATAAAAGATAACGTTTTTAATTTGAATGAGCTTTCTTTGTCCAAAACAAGGGCAATGCTATTTAATTCTAATGAATTGCTATCGTTAATGTCTGAATCGTGTATGTGGGGAGCGGTTTTCAGATGCGTAATAAATTGTACGTCATTCGGAGTGATATAAATAGAGGATCCCTTGTAAGGCTTTTTTATCTTGTAAAATATAAGTTTGAGAGTCGTGCAACGTGTTTTGTCATCGTGCAGCTTGCATTAAAAAACAGGTAATAATTGTAAATATATTTTTAACTTTATGTAATTATATTCGTAATTAGAATTAAAATATGGAGTTAATTAAAAATCAATTCAGTAAGCCGCATCGATAGGAAGAAGACCGTAAAAGTCAAAGATCTCGAGCTACAGCACCCTTATCCGGTTTTAAGCATCAAATCTCTTCAGTCAAAGAAGAATTCTCGGCTCATTCTCGTCGAATTAGAAGAATGCGTTGTGTTCCTTCCGCAGAGAATCGCGGACGTAATTAGCGACAAAGATATCGAAGAGCTGAATAAACAGGAATGCCTTTGTTTGCACTACCTAGGATCGTTCGAAGTTGGTTAGTATTTAATATTTTAATTTTTTATTTAAAAAACTAATACGAAATTCGTTTATTTTAAAGGTAAACCTAATCCTGCAGCGAGTATTTCCTTCTGCTGCATGGGCGAAAAACAAAAGGATCCATCATCATCAGCCCTCACGGATCCTCCCAAGGAAAATCAAGAACGGCAAGAGCAAAAAAGCCATCCGTATCGTCATCACACTAGAATATCTACCTATACATGGTAATTAATTTTATAATTTTAGTATTTTTACATCTTGATTTTTAAAGTTATGAGTATTGAATATAGAATTAGATCAGCAACCCATTACAATCGTGATATGCTAATTGCGGATTATCCACATAATTTTTATAGAATCGCATGCAAGGAATTGCCTGCTTATTTAAAAGACTTTAAATATCGGGACGGTTTTTGATTGGGTCTCGAGCCCTTTTTCTATTTTGCATGCAATTTAATTTGTTCGACAATTTAACGTGCTTAGAAGATTCGTATTCTAACACAATAGCGTTTTGCTTCACCGACGTGTCTCGTATGAAAGAAAAGCTTTTAATTTATGTAATTACGACCGAAGGGCATTTTATAATATTAGCGAAAGCATCTCGGCCGGTATTAGGTTGTTTAGATTTGTAGATCAATCTGCCGTATCGCCATTAAAAACAGTGTTTAATTTTCAGTATAAATGTGAAAGTGACATTTTCTTTTATGCAATTCTAAGAACCGATTGCCTATACGTGGACTTAAAAATAGAGAATTCGTGTTTTCAACTCAATTTATTAATTCTTTGTTGATTTGCAGAAAACCCTCCGCATGCGCTTGCATGAAATCGGCGATTTATTTGTCTATAGTAAATGTGTTAGAACGACAGATGTATTTTCTATAAAATCAACTAAAATTACAGATTCAGAAAAATATGCTATAGACTTATCCTTTTGTATAAGATTTTTAAACTCGTACAAATTGTTAGAATAAAACGGGAACTGCATGCCGAATTAGAAGCCATTTTATGGTCCTGCGATTTATCGCCCAAAGACGATACGCCGAACGTATTAGTAAAATTGCACGGTTCAAAATACAGAAAGTTGGCATTGAAATACGAAAAAAAATGTTAACTAACAGAAAAATCGAAGCGGACGCGGGCGTTTCGATGTGTTGTGATCAGATGCTACAGTTGTATCGAAAAGTGCACGCAATTTTAACGAAATGTCGTAAAACTAAAGTATTTCGCAATTGGGTTCGAATATTAAAATCACACATTCACAACACCGAATCGATTTTAAGAACGGTGAAACAAACTTCTTTTTCGCTCACGGCTAGTTATCTGAATCTATTCGAAAATCTTCTATGCCATATGAAAAGATATAAAATGCTATTTAAAAATCTATTAAAAAAACTACTGCGGCAGAATGTTCCTAAACAATGGATGTATTCTCGGAGCACGCCTCGACATTCTGAATTGGTTTGGAAGCCGATCGTGTCTGCGTTTAAATCGAGAATTCAAACAGCTCAAATTATTAATGTTGCACATAAAGATCTTAATTTATTTATCGAAGATTGTAAAAACTAATTTTATCCAAATTGTATACGATTTTAAAAATCACTCGGTAAACCTTAAAATTAATGTCGTGTTAGCGTGCGATTTTTCAAATTTTCCGTCGCGCTCAACGAAAATGAGTTTCAAACTAGGTATTTTCGACGCCCAACTTTTTAATTTGTTTCGGCAATTTAGAAGTTTAACGAGTGGTTTGCGTGCAATATCGCAACACGCTTGTTGGATAAAATAGAGAACGACGCAATGCACGGGTCAGGATTCACGCTATCCGAAATATTATTTTTAAATGTTAATATTAATAAATGCTATGATATGTTTCACGCGAGTTGTATCATGCCTCTTCCTATCGCAATTCAAAACAAAAGGCCTGTTTAAACATTAGAAACAATGATTTTCATGCTTTTATTGGAGCGTTTTAGCCGGAATAATTAAGCCTACAGCAGGTAAGCATGCTAATCGCACAACTTCGTATCCGCATTTTGCAGAAATTTTTAATATGAAAAATTTCGTCAGCCCCATGCCTATATCGGATATATCGAAATTCGAAAAGCAGAATGATATTTCTGTAAATGTTTTTGCTCTTATTTTAAAACGCGCTCGATACATCGTAACACCGGTACAATTAACTAGCCAAAAACGAGATAAACACGTTAATCTGTTAATTGTTGAAGATGCGTATGTCGACGAGTCGTCAAAATTTAATTCTGACGACGGCGAAGACGTCAACGGCGACGAGGACGACGACGACGGCGACGAGGCCGATAAAGTTGGAAAAAGTTTGGAAGAATTAAAAAAAAATATTAAAGATTATAAACGGGGCGTTAGATATCATTATTGTCTTATAAAAAATTTAGCCTCACTTGTGAGAGGTCAATTAACTAAACATACGGGTCACTTTTACGTATGCGATAGATGTCTCTCCTATTTTTACGATCGCAAACGTCTCGATGCCCACGAGCAAGTATGCGAAAAACTTAACGAGTGTCGTGTTATTTTACCCTCCGAAAAAACAAATATTTACAATTTAAAGATTTTAAGTATAAAATACCTGTGCCGATGGTGGTTTATTCTGACATAGAATGCCTTATTAAAAAACCGAAAGAGCTTCCGAATCAGAACGCACTTTCAAATACCAGGAACATATTCCGTTTTCAATAGGATATTATTTTTATTGTGGATATGACGAATCTCTTTCATATTACAGTTCATACACGGGCACAGACTGCATTTCTTGGTTTGTGCGACAATTAAAACATATTGCCATATGTTATGGGAGCGCATTTTTTAAAAACGAGCCTGCTACGTCCTCTATAGATGCCTCGACGGCAAAAACGTGCTTTATTTGCGAAGTCGATTTCTTGCCGGACGACGAAAAGGTTATCGATCACGATCACATGAATGGTTCTGTAAGAGGTGTTGCGCATAGCAGCTGTAATTTAAATTTTAGGTTATTTCCAATTATTCCCGTAGTCTATCATAATTTGAGCAATTATGATGCTCATTTTATTATTAAAGAGCTTGCTAACGCTTTCGAAGGCCCCATGAATATAATACCCTTGAATAATGAAAAATACATAACATTTTCTAAAAATACAACGACGCAAATGTGACGCTTTATGGCAATGTCATTGGAAAAATTAGCATGCGAGTTGTCTTTCGATGACTTTAAAGTATTAAAAAAGGAATTTAGCTCGCTAAACCCGGATCGCATTAAATTGCTAATGCGCAAGGGTATTTTCCTACGAGTATTTGGATGACATTTTGAAATTAAGCGAAGAAAATCTTCCTCCTATAGAATGTTTTATAGCAATCTTAATGAATCACATATTGAAGAATCGGAATATATTCATGCGCAAACCGTATGGAGCACTTTTAAATGCAAAAATTTAGGCGACTACGCGGACCTATATTTAAAATGCGACATTCTTTTACTTTGCGATATATTTCAAGACTTTAGAAAAATTGTCTTGAAACATACAAATTGGATCCCTTAAATTTTGTGACTTTGGCGAGCTACTCGTGGTCTAGCATGTTATTATATACTAAAATCAGGCTAGAACTAATTTGTGACGTCGACATGTTTTTAATGATCGAAAGAGAGCATTCGGGGGCCTTACTCAAGTCGTAAAACGATATGTAGAATCCAATAATAAATATTATCCCCAAACGTATGATCCATCCAAGCCGAATAAATTTTTATTTTACGGAGATATTAATAATCTCTATGGTCATGCCGAATCTTGCTATTTGCCTTACGGGATTTCAAATGGCTAACGCCTGAAGAAATATTAAAATTTAATGTTACAACGGTGAGCATTACGAGCGATAAAGGTTATATTATCGAATGCGACTTGGAATTTCCTACGGACATTCACGACGCTCAGAAAGAGTTGCCGATGTGCCCAGAACAGGACACGCCTCCGGGCTCGAAATTTTCAAAATTAATGTGCACTCTCACGAAAAGTTCAACTACGTTGTGGTGCATTACAGAAATCTCCAGGTTTATTTATCTGCGGGCGTAGTTATGACGCGCGTTCATAAGGTTTTAGAATTCGGTCAGTCTCCTTGGTTGAGACCGTTTGTCGAATTAAATACAAGAATGCGCACGGAAGCTAAAACGGAATTTGCACAAAATCTATATAAATTTGCAAACAATTCCATTTTGGTAAAACAATGGAGAATGTTAGGAAAAGACGCGTCATAAAATTAGTGACTCATTGGAGCGGTCGGTATGGTGCTCTATCTTTAATTTCCAAACCAAATTTCCATTCGGCAACGATTTTTGACAAAAATCTGGTCGCGATCGAATTGAGCAAAACAGAGATAGAGTTCAACAAACCTATCTACATAGGTATGGCCATCTTAGAATTATCAAAATTGAATTATATAATTTTCACTACGATTTCATGAAGGCAAAATTTGCAAATAATTGCGAATTATGCTACATGGACACCGACAGCCTTTTGTATAGTGTGACGTGCAATGATTTCTATGAAGAGTGTATAAAGACGAATCTAGAAAAATTTGATACGAGCGCTTATGATCCCGATAACATCTATAAAATTCCTTTAATTAATAAAAAAGTCATTGGTCTTATGAAAGACGAAATTAGAGGTCGTATTTTAACGCACTTTGTAGGCCTTCGATCAAAAATGTACTCTTTAAAAATAGAAGGCCGTGAGATAATAAAGAAGGCTAAGGGTGTTAAACAGTACATTATCGATCAGCAAATCTGTTTCGATCACTATCTCGATACGTTACGAAATAAAGTAGTTATAGAACGAGACCAAAATAGCATACGATCATATTTGCATAAGGTATATTCCATACGTCAGACGAAAATTGCTTTAAGTTATCAAGATGATAAAAGATACATTTTATCTAACGGAATAGATACTTTGCCTCATGGGCACTATCTAATAAAGGACCTTTGAATAAAACCATATTTTATTTTGTGAATTGCATGTTTATTATAAAAAATAATTAAAATCTTGTAACGAGAAAGAAATTGCATTGTCTTTTGTATTTTTATATTATAAAAACCGCATTGTATTTTTTTAATTTTTATATTATGTATAAAATTAATTTAAAAATATATTTTAAGCGCTGTTGTAGAGGCTCTCTTTGTTATATTGTAATCAAGAAAAAGCATTGTATTTTGTTATTTTTATATTTATTATAAAAATTAATTAAAATATTGTAACAAGCCAAGATAAAAAAACTGCATTGTATTTTTATTTTTTATATTATGTATAAAATAAACTAAAATAATACATTTTAAGTGCTGCTGCATGTCAAAGTATCGCAGTTGTAGCGTCTCTATCTTTCTTATTTTTACAAGATCAAAAAAATGTATAATAAAAATCAAAAAAAAAAGAAACAAATTTTTATTTTTGAAATGTAACATATTTATATAATAAAAATATAAAAACAAATGTTTTATTTTTAAATGTAACAATCTATATAAGATCAGCTTTTTGAATCCAGGAAGGCTCTTGGAAGCCCAACCATTTGACGAGAATTTTGGTTCCTTTTCGCCTTAGTATTTTCTCGATAAGGTAAATATTTGGAACTCTCGTTTTCTGCAGCTCAGCTTCATAAAACTGTCCCAATACTGGATCGCCATGCATGTCGACGAGTAAATAAGTAGTCGGATTTGCTCGAAACACTTTACATATTTTAAACGTCTCCTCGCTCCAGTTTGCATTGTAGCCCTTAGAAAAATACTTCTATATTTTGAAATGCGTACAAAGTCGTCCACGGCATAACGAGGTTTTCTAGTCGCCAGTTTTAATTTATCGTAAACTTTCAGACGCGTTTTCGCGGTCACATTTTGGGTTTTCTTTTAGTGGTCGAATGCACCGTATCGTTGTATTTCGATACAATCGAATCGATTATATCAATCCACTTCCATTTGCCTCTCAGACTAAAAGCTTTATACAGTTTGTTTTTATCGTTCTGATTGCACGTTCTACGATGGCGGCTTTGATTGAGCTATATGTGGAGTAATGATTAATATCGCCATATTCCTTCATCAGCCGTGCAAATTGGCCGTTATAAAATTCTGTACCATTATCTGTTTGCAGATTTTTCGGTAAAGGCGGCCGCGATCTTTTAATTTCATTTAGAATCTCGCGCATCGCAGATGTGACTTCATGACCATTCTTGGATTTAAGCGGTCTCGTCCATAAATATTTCGAATAGCAATCGATCACGAGTAGAATATACTTATGCCCTTTATTATATTTCGAATATGGAATAAATTCAGCAATATCGGCTTGGAATAAGTCGTGATAAGATTTGATGATCGTTCTTCGACGTGGAAAATTTATTCTAACCCCTCTGTGCAGTTCATCCACTAGTATTTCCTTATCGTTATATTTCTTAGACATTTTTAAGGTTTGACACGAGTATGAGAGTTAGACGACGAGGCTTTATCTTGCTCCAATAACACGTGCAGGTGTCTTATAACGTCGGTATTAATTTTGTGAAATTATAAATCGCCTCCAGCAGACGTCTTGACTCCGTCTAATTTCAAGTGGTTGAAAATCAGGAAGTTCGTGTTTAAAACAACTTCGTTCAACACTTGAACGACCGATTGCAATACATCTCGAATGATCACGTTATCGCGGTGAATGGCGACACCTTCGATAAGATTTTGTATTCTCGCGTTCACATAGAACTTAGAAACGGCATCGTGCTCATCTTCGGCCTCGCCTATGTTGACAATTCTCAAGCCTCGAGAGTCGAAGTTCTTGGCCTTACCGTCGTCGATCGTGGTTAGTTTCATAAAATTTTGCGCTTTTTCTGACAACGTCGAGTCCACGTATCTCTTGTTAACGGCATCGCCGAGCTCTGCGGGTCGTGCAAATTTACAATGGATCGCGATTTGGCGTCAAATTTAAGTTTCTTATTAGCATGCGTTTTCCCGAAGATGAAGCGGTCAAACATATTTCCAATGCTTTGCCTATACGCAGATTGAGTTCTTCGCTGCAAAATTTTAAGTTTACGCCGTCGTTTGATTTTTAGGATCGGCCAAATTCACTATTCTAAAATCCTTCAAGTTAACTATTTTCTCGTCCTCGTCCAATACCAAGGCGCTTCGTTTATTTACCGCATCCGTTCCGGTCACGGGATTGCCTACGCTGCAAAGTTTTCTATTTTCTATGTTGAAATCGCCTTCCGGAGTTAGTTTAAAGCCTACACCAGGAGGCCGCGCGCAGCGGTATTACCAAACCCTCCGCCTCCAGAGTCTCTGGCAACATACGCTCTTCCAAATTTATCGACGACCATTTTATTTCTGAGACTATTCTATAGAACGTGTATATTTTATTAGGCGATTAATTTCGCCTCCTTTAATTCGGATATAATAGAAAGAAATTCGTTTTGATTCTGAGAGCTATTGTTGCCCGCCGAACGTTCGGCCATCAACAAACGAAGCCGGCTCACCAGCTCGGCCGGCGAGTCCCAATGAACGTATTCTATCTCATGATTAGAATTATCGAATTTTTTGTATCGCCAAATTCTGCTTATATTACTCGATGGCTGTCTTTTTTCGATAAATTATCCATACCGAGACCTTTCTTTTCTTCGTTATTTTGGATCGTAATTGCATGGGAATCGTAGGAGTCGCCGATGCTGTATTCATCTCTCTTGACGACAACGACGACGGTGACGGCGACGAAGCATGCTGCGGCGAGGGAGGAGGCGTAGATATTGTAGTCGCCACGGGCGACGGTGTTAAATTCGGAACGATATAATTTTTATATTTGGGCGTTTTAGGCAGATCCTTGCGAAACAGTTTATTATATGCATTGGTTTTCTTCAAAATATCGATGTAATTTTTTACATCTAGCTCGGAAGGATTGCCAGCAGGCGTTTTCTTATTCGAAGGGATTTTCTTATAAGTTAACAATCGAAGTAAGCCCTCCGTAATAGGATATTTTTTATTTCTAATATTAATCGTAGATCCGTCGTCTGCAATAGCTAACTCTGAATTGCCCATAGACCATTTATTCGAAAGGTCGTCGTATTGAATGCCGATTCCGGTATCGTCTATATTGGGATCCTCGCTTTTGGACAGGATGTCGGCATACTTTTTAAGTAAGGCATCTGAACCGTCGCCGACATTATCAGATTCGTGCTCCGCATTCTGACGTCGAATATAATTAGGATTTTTACTTGCAGAGAATTTTGATAGCGATTTTAACGGTTCTAGTAATTGAGCATGCTTCATTCCGTATTTTAATTGAGCTCGATTTTGATCTCGTTTAAAATCTAAAACTTTTTCTTATCGTTTTAGTGGCCTGCACTACGGCTCGATTTAAATTCGTAGAGTGACGTCGTCGTCGTCCTCGTCTCATCGCAGCCGCAGACATTGCGTTGATGAAAGTTCGCTCAAACATCGTGATTTTAAATACATATGTAATGATCGAATCCTTTACGGTAGCGGCCCTCGTTTATGGCTTTTTCTTTGTCTACCACTAAGAATCCGTATCCGGCTTTATTGCCATCGCCGTCTTTTTTTCCCACGCTAGACGGCACATCTTTTGAAATCTTCGAAGCTCATGTCGGTATTAATGTGCTCCGAATAGATATGTCTTAAGTTCATTTCGTCTTGCAAAAAAACTATAATTAAATTTGTATTGTCGCAAATAAGATGCTTCGGTATTCTTGCATACGATTGGCTGAGGTAGAACGCGTCTATATTCTTATGACGGCTCATTGAAAAATATTGACGAATCGCGTTTTGTTCGTGACATTGAATGTCGTCGAAAATGAAAATCGAATTACTCTTAGCATCTTGCGGTGAAATTATTTCAGAATTTTCGCTAAATTCGTAATAGCCTAGTCCCTTGATCGGTCTCAAAACTCGACTCAAAAAATCGTATTTGGGCTGAAATAGCGACTTGGAGTAAATGTAAACGTTTTCAAATTCCAATCCGTTGTTTTACCGCACGCAGAAGGTCCGCATACGATGCATCTTATGCTGGCCGGTAAGAGATCTACGTGCTTTTTGCGCGTTCCAAAATAGGAATAAGGATCATCCTGCTCGACCGTTAGATCCATATTTGCAACCGGTAGAGATTGTTTCTGTTTAATAACCTTCATGTCTATTATTCGCTAATATGACGCGTAACGATTTCCGTAAACGGATCGTATTCGAATATAGAGTCGTGCAAAATTAAGCAGTATGCTTTAGTGGTTTGATCGAAAATGTTGCTGGATTCGATTTCGAGACGTATATCGACGGCCGAATTTTTAATAGATTTTTCTTGACGACTGCAATCGATCACGAACACGGGACAATTGCCAAATTGCTGATAGTCGTTCAAACAACACAGAGCGTAGCTCAAATTGCTCGCGCCTGCATAATAGTTTTCCGGAAATTTCGAATAGTGCATGAACGGGGTCGAATAATCGTTATTGGCAAAGTCCGAATTCATATCTTGAAGTGGAAATTCTTGGGAATTAAGGTATAGTTTTAAATTTGTCAGATTGCAGTGATCGAACTGGGCTGCCGATTGCTTCGCATTATCATACTTGCCATGCTGAAGAGTAAATAGAATCCATCGAGGTTTTCTAATTCGTTCGAATTCTTAATACGCCAAACGTGAATTTTCGAAGACGGAAAGGACGGCAACTCGTGAAGCTCCCAGCGACGAAAGTAAACCACAATTCTGGGATTTTTATGCAAATGATGGAATAAATTTAATTTCGATTCATCGCTAAGCTTTAAATGCGGAACCTCCCACGATATTTTAGTAATTTTAAATGTTAGCTCGTTTTCGTCGCTCTTGTAACAATTGACGTCGCTCTTGGATCTAATTAAAACAAGCTCTTGCGGCATGTTTACGACGGCTCGTTTATAATCCTCGCAAAATCCAAAAATATGCTTTAGAGGCACATTGCACGAGAAGCGTCCGTTCTTAAAAATGTCGGCGTTTGTATCTCCTCGAGGGTCCCAGGTGCTATTGCTCAAACCGTTGAATTTTTGTGATACGAAGCGAGACCCTTCATCGTGCACGTTATACCAGGCTGCTTACAAACGTCGACCACATGCGTGCTCCCCATTTTGTACTGTATTTCATCGAACAAGAATAATATTGCGTTGTTCGTTATCGTATACGGTTTACCTTCGGTTTTCACCGAAAACGTTCCCTTAATATTAATGTAACTGTCGTAGGTTGCGGTTATAGCATCGGAATTTTGGATTTCTATAATCACTCTATCGCTGTGGTCTGTGTTTCGCGTGAAGGGTAAATACGAATAATAATCTTCTTTCGAAATTGTCTCTTCGTAGCGAGGCCTTTTGAATACGTCTAATTTGGCCACCTCGTCGAAACGTAATTTCTTCAAAGGAGAACTAATCACCGACGAGATGTGATCTGCGACCATTTTCGTGCTACTACCAAAATCACCACGTATTTTACCGCCACGTTTAGCCATTTCTAGTACTTTTTTTCTATCTCGTATTCAAAAGCTTGTAGCCGAGCGCTTTTAAGAAACTTGCGTCTGCGCGACTAAGAGCGAGGTTCTTCTTCCTCTTCTTTTAATATGATGTCGCTTTTCACACCTCTTCCGCTTTTTATTTCGTTATGGCCTAACGATGATTTGCGTGCGACTGCAGATTTCGAGAACGTTTTTGCGTTTTATATAGGTTTGTTTTTGAGGAAGAAGAAGAAGAAGAAGACTTCGGCAGCAACGACGATAACAATGCCCAACGCGCGGATTTTTCTTAGGTATATTGACGACTGCGGCTAACGTCTGTTGCTGCTGCTGCTGATGCTGACGCTCGTCATCGTAAACGACGCCCATTTTAACTTAATAATAATTTTATTATTCGCGTCTTAGCTCTAGGCGAACGCAAAGGTACGTATCCTTCGAAAAATTAACCGCTTCACCCGTATGATCCACCAGTCTCAACGTAATGTTATCGAATTCGTCCACGCACAGAGGGAAACGAATTATATTGCTGGGTTGTTGTTCTATGCTGTAGCCTGGGGGCACGGTTAGGCCAAATTCGTAAATGCTATGACAAAGTTGGTTATTGCGGTACGCTCCGTCGTAATGTTAGTATCTACGAAAATATTAGATACCGAAATTATTTCCACATCGCGATCGGACGTATGCGAACGACCTTCCTCTAAAATTCGATCATAAAATCCCAGCATTCGACCGATGTTGCCGCGCTTCGTGAAGTCTACGGAGTATTTCGATTTTATTTCGCACTTTAGGGTATTATTATTAGCTCTTAAAGAAAACAAGCCGTCGACCAATCCGTCGTCGTCCAAAGTTACGGACGAATTAATTTCTTTGTTGGCTTTAGCCGACTCCAATATCTTTTTTCTCAGGAACGTGTTTAGCTCGTCTATTTCGTAGCATCCCTCGTCGATGGTGATTTCTTTATCTTTATCGTAATAGAACTTATTATTTCCCTCGTAAATATTTCGAACGGTGTTGCACGTGTAAAGACCCACCAAGCCGCAGGTGTACGTACCGCCATCGTTCAGTCTCACAGGTGGGTATAGCGTACCGCTGCTGATGGTATTTCCATACCCGAATATCGTGAATGTCCTAGACATGACTGTAGCGCTCCGAGGGCATTATGGTTCTTTTATGTAAAAATTTCAACACTAAATGACCACACACGATCGTGTTAAAGTCTTGCTCCCTTTCCACGTTATAATATATATCGCTACCGTGAAAATATCTTAAGACTTCCTCGGGAGGCCTCAGGTCTCCGAAACTATCGAAGTATATCACCGTATTGGCCCTTTTTTTATAACCGACCCAATGCGTGCCCGGACCGGATCCATCGTCTAAATTTATAATACCACTTTCGTTTCGCCACGGCGGTGCTAAGCTTCCGTCGCGTCTTTTTAGCGGCAACTCGTCTCGCATGTACACGCCTCTAAAATACGGAACACCTTTAGCATATTTGTGCAGATCGAGATCGGTCAATGCGCGCATGGGAGGTGTAAGGGTGGTGGTGGTGGTGGTGGTGGTGGCGAGCTTAGCATTCCTCGGCACCATCGAAGTCATCCGTTTTTTGAATCCCCCGGATAAGGTTTCAAGTACAAGGCGCTACCTTTCTTGTGAGGCTTTAAATACAATCCGCTGCCGACTTTTTTCTCTTCCATGGCTCTGTTGTGACGCGCGTTCTCGTCGAAATACCTCTTTGCATTTTTGGCCGAATTGATGGCGTTTGCGACGCTCGACGCTCCGCCGGCCAGTGCTCCGAGCGCCGAAAGACCCGCAAATATCGGAATCAAAGGCAATAAGCCTCCTCGTTTGGGCACCGGTATTATGCGCGGTACTTTAATTTTCGAACGACCTCCCATCCTGTTGACTATAATTTTTGCAGCATTCATCGCGCTCGAAATGAGACGATTATGCGAAGCATCTCCGTGTCCTTTACTCTTGATGCTTTGTTTTCTGATTTCTTTAGATATTTTACTTATAAGACCGCCTCTGAAGGAGCATTTTCTGCCGACGTTGCCGTTATTGTCTTTGAATTTACCCGAGCATCGACGTACTCGACGTCGTCGTTTTTGTCGTCGTCGTCGTCCTCCTCGCTGTCGACGATACAGGTTCACGGCCATTTTCTTGTCTATTCCCATTCCTAGTTTGCGTTTCGCTTTCATTGCAGCCGTTACGCCCAACGCTGCGAGCTTCTCGGACCACTTAGAATCTTTGGCCTTGACTCGCCGCCAAGCCGCTTCTTGCAAGACCTTGTCGGCCTCGTGCCTGCGCTCCACGTCTTTGTGATGCGAATACGCGATGTCGTGCTGCTTGCACGCTTCGTCTAGAGGATTAATACCTTTGTCTCCGCGATTTAAACGCTCTTGTAGCCTGGTTCCGGGACCGCAGAAGTTATGACCAGGAAGGTGCAGTTCGAAGGGCAATTTATTTAAGAGGTTGTTGAACAACCCTTCACCCCGTGTACCAACATTGACTAACATCTCTCCTGCAATAACGTAACAATTTAAATATATATATATATATATATATATATATATAAAAATAACTGCATACAGAATAAATTTTATTTACAAAAAAGGATCATACACTATCTTTAAAATACAAAGGTTTCATTTCGACATTTAAATTCTTTTGATATAAACATAATACGTCATCGACAATTTCGTGAGGGAAATGGCGCGTGATTTCTAATAAGCCGAGTCTGTTGATGTCGTAAAGAACGTTTAGGGTACTTAGGGATGGATTTCCAAATACGTATTCGCTTATCATCTCGACTCGACATAAGATTTGATCCTGCACGTTCGAATAAAGTCCAGCATCCTCGAGGAGGGACGCCTTCACCTCCATCGTCGTCGCCGTCGCCGCTACTGCTCTTGCACCTGTTATACGCGTAAGCTCCGAACTCTTCGGGAAGGCAAGTGGCGACGCACTCTATATTTCTATCGTAGAACTCTTGAAAATCTTGTCCTTTCAATATTTCTAATTTGAGCATTATAAGAGGCGCTAGAGTAAACACTTTTGCAAATTCTTCGCGGAGAGAGAAATTCGCGCAACATTGTATCCGGATCCTGTTGTTGTTGATTCTAATGCGGCGAGAGCCGCAGCAGTTTTTGCACCTCGACTCTATGAATGGACTCGTATTCGTCTTTAAATTCCACTTCCAAGTATCCGTCGATCGTCTGATGCATTTCACGCCTCCAGTGCCATACGTCTGCGACTACGGAGGCGGCGGTAGCGCCTGCAGATGCAACCGTGGCAGTATCCGAGCGGTTGGAAAAAATTTTCTAAATTTATGTTCGATATTGATAGACGACAAATCTTTCCACTCGTTTTCGTCCATTTGCAATTCGCCTTCTTTACAAAATCTGTTGGGGCATATAAGTCTGATAACAGGGCTAAAATCCATATTGCTCTTTCGTTTGGTTAAGCCCACTTCGATCGTATGACCGTGAGCGCACCATTGCGCATTCTCCTTGGAGGAATTCAATCGGTATTCGGTGCTACATATCAGGGATCCATCGCCTGATCGTTATCGTAGACATGAATACCTGACAAAACTTGCGGCGATCCAGATACTGCACACGTAGATGATGATGATGATGACGAAATTACGTCATCATCATCGTTATTTAAAATACTTGACTGTCGTCACCACTTGTATGATTATTTTCGTCTTGAATATACTTCACCATAATTGCTATTTAATTAAGTGCAAAATTTCACGCACACATACACACCCTGAACGAAGATACCTCCCGGTTAGAACTGAAAATTATTTTGCATGCGTAGGTTTTCGTTCGAGCTCAAACGATGTTGCTCATGCGCGCATAGTTTATTTTTATATTTGTAATAGATGTAGTATGCCCACGCTCCTATTAATTGCATAAGTACGATGTGTTCTAAATACGTCCATACACCATCTGAACTATCAAATTCTCGATCTTTTTTTTTCTCGCTCTCTCTTTCTCTTTCGAAGGCGATTCGTTTATGATTCCATGGCATGACGTACCATTCGGTCTACGTAAAACTGCTATTATATTTAAATCTTATTTTAAACATCAGAAAAGGATCGATGCCAACTCCGTCTCCGACACAATCGCCCGCGGATCCATTGTTCAACCATTCGGCACCGTCGTCGTCGTCGTCGTCGCCGTCCTCGCCGTCGCCGGATCCATCTACGTTTTCTATTTCTCGTCGTCGTTGAAGGCGTCCTCCTCCTCCTCCTAGATAACTTTTATAAATTAAAAGGTCTCTCGATACCGCGGACGATGACGACGACGACGACGTCTCTGATGATGGTGATAAGGGAACCTCTTCCGAATGGTTCTGTTGCTGCTGCTGCCATTGCTGTTGCAGCTGCATGGTAATTAATTCCATACGTTTCCAATCTTTAGAGCGAGAGCATCTTATTTGTTGTTGTTGTTGTGACGACTCGGACTTCGACAATGCCAAAACGTCTTTATTTTCAACAACCTCGAAACATACGAATGCATTCGGAGGATCTACGGGAACCGGATTTCTTTGCCAGGAGGGCACGCTCGGTTTAAATATGTATAGGTAATTATACATATTAAAGAGTAGGCGAGATATGCTGCGACGGCTGCGGGCGGTCCTTTAGGAGTCATTTCGAACAATGAGCATTTTAATTGCATTCATAGGTTTTATTGCAGGGCTGCGATGTGTTGTTGTGCGCGCGTACATATGGGGTAGAACATGCGCATTCAGGACACGATTTTATTTGCAGAGGAGGTCCATCTATCTGATCTGCATGCGACGACGATTGTAAGCCATGCGCTAAACAATAGCGATGCGTCCATAATTGTTTTTGCAAATACTCCGGTAATTTATCGAAATTTCTGGCGACGTCTTTACTTGCATGCCTCTCGATATACTCGAGCGGTAATTTCGTAAGATCCTCGACCGTCAACATTCTTCTATATTACAAACGTATATGATTATTAAAATAAACATATCATCTCGTAGACAATTTTCTTATCCCCTTCCTTAAGAATGCATACTATAGGTTCCTGCATGATTTATATTGACGCCTAAATTTAATATTCTCGAAAGAGCTAACCCGCTCTGCTTTTCGGTATATTCGTCCAGTTTATTGTTCAATTCCTGAATGGCTTCGGGTTTAACTTGAGTTTGAAAGTCTTCAATTTTTAAAATTTTATAATTTTTAGTAGTAAAATGTCTGAGCGATGACGACGATGATGATGATGACGATGTATCCACGGCTTCTGAAGACGATGATGTTGATGCGTTGGGCTTTACGTATTCACCGTTAAACACGAAATTAATTTTAAGAGATCCAAATTTTCTCAAACATTTTCTCAAACGTCGCTCTATTAGGGCGAATGCATCTTCTAAAAATTGCATGGGATCTATGTGATATAAATTGACCACAGCACTCGAACGTATCCTGCGGGCGAAAGCCGATTTCAAATCGACCCACACGATATTGTTCGACGTTCTACGTCTTTTGACATTCTTCTTTGATGTTAATCTATCGAAATTTTCAGCAGGATCGTCGACTTCGACGTCGTTCGCATAACCCTAGTCGTCGTCCTTCGCACTAGTATTATCGCCGGATCCATTCTTTTACTAATACCTGCCCTCTGATCGCCCTATCACGCTTGCTTTTGCATTAGAAACGATCTGATTACATTTCAGATTTAGCAGCATCGATTCATAGTGACGTTTTCGACCTACGTTGCAAGCACTTTTCAATTGTTTTAAAATTGCACGCGTTGAGGTAGGCGCGTCTGGAATTTTAATTCGTCCGAAGCTTGAGACATTTTTACACTTTCGACACACGATGTTTACCGTTCGAATAATTACACAATAATAAATAGAAAAATATTTTGGATATTCTTTTACCAAGACGACGAAACTATTATTCGTAGTAGGGGAGAAATTTTTTTCAAATACAAACGCAGCACGCAATTTTTCTTATCGACACCTGTAATAAAAACCTTGCGGTTATTTCCCCAGCCTTATTCTTCTTATACTTCATCATAATTGCCTACGACACATCGAGCGTAACATTTTTCAAATTATTAAAAGATTACTTGAAACGTCTTGCACGTGTCCGATGAGATAATCCCGAAAACACACTCTTAAAACAAAAACACGTTCGCACCACTTGCGCGCCCCTTACGATATTTCGTCTTAGACTAAAACACGCACGCCCCCCCTACACACCTATACGCATAACGATACATACCTTTCTTTTCGAAAATAAAACAACAACAACACCGCCCCCCCGATCGATATCTACACACACACTTTTATCACGAGGGCGGCTGTGACGCTACAAAACAACACAACACAGGGACGTACTCGATATAGTTCAATACTAATCACAAAAGAGGAACGGGCAAATAATACCTTTCCGGGTAGTCGGAGTCAACAGCTTCCATATGCCCTGGACCAACCCAGTACTGAGGCCGGGGTGGGGTAGACCATAAACAACCAGCCAAATGAGCGCCACCTAAATCTATAACAGCTGTACTCCGACGGGACTGAAATAGGAAATCCTCACGCTTACCTGTAACACCCAAATCAGCAAAAATTCTCCTCACACCTCACACTCGAGTAATACAAAACTATCTTTTACATACAGTATTGACACTTTACTACAAACATATAATATATTTATAACAACAGTAAACATATAAAAGGCTCCAATTACCCACCCACTTGTTATGGTGTAATTTCCAATAAACAAACAGCAAATAACCTGATTGTATAACTCTTACTGCTACTTTTACTATTATATTTAACGCAATTCAGCCAACCTATTGAAACAAATCTGCGCCAAGATGGCAGAACAGAATGACTATTAAATAATGTTAAGGGTGGTATACCAGGATCCTCGTAGATTGACCCTTGAACGCTGAGGGCATTGGTATAAACTATAATTATACCTATAATGATCGGTGCATTGGCTAAACTTCACACACGTGTTAAAATTGTGAATAATGTAAATTACAAATTAGTAAATCTGAACCCACCCTATAATAAATGTGTAAACAAAACAGTCTTCAGTAAAGTGTTATTAAATGTAAAAAAAATCTTCAACAAGCAATATCAACCAGACGGTTGCAGTAGAAAAATTAAATGTGGAACGACTCACCCACAGCTGCACTAGTCGTTGTAAGCTGATCTTAGCATAAGCCAACTAAGGGTTGCGACGGCAAAATAACGACTGGAGCTATTATTGGGGCTAAACTGAAAACTGCAGATCGAGACTGAAAACTGCAAACTGGGATTTGAAGACTTAGAACTTGGAACTTGGCACTTGGAACTTGGAACCCTAAAATTTATAACCTATAACTTCCATTAATATATTCACGACTTCTTACCGGTCAATTCCGGGTCCAGTACAAAACAACAAACGAAAAATGTACAAGTGGTCACCAAATACAACGGTCGAGGATTCACTTTAGATCTACAATAGCATAAAAGTTATCTATTTGAAAAATTCTTCGATACTTACGAATCGCCGAAATCCCAATAAGGAAATAAGAAAATTATTTCAAATCACAACGAATAATTTCCTTCAATTAATCCGCCAAAACCCTTTCAATAAAGGAGGAAATACAACGTTCCAACGGCGTAATTAAAATTGCTCGATTCGAATCAAGAATGTAATCAAGAGTATTGTGTTGAGACCATCAAAGCTAGTCCGGGAACCGGTACCTGATAACACGGCGTGCTATCACTATTCGAATTCATACAATCTAACTTGGAAAGAATATACTTTTGAAGTACACTGCTAAATGCAAATGTCGTTATGAAAATTACGACCGTAACACGGCACGACTTCCACGTTAACATCACCGACAAACCATACATACCCTACACCCTACACGCACACACCTGCACATACATACCTCTCTTTTATATAATACGCACACCCTTTACAAGATATTTATGATCCTTTTAAAAAGGGCCGGCCAGCTTCTCCATAGCCATACTATCGTTATCCTCAAACCTAACTAATACTAACACACACACACACCTACACATACATGACCTTCACACATACATACTTCTCTTTTCCATAATACACACACCCTTTACAAGATATTTATGACCCTTTAAAAAGGGCTGTCCCAGCTTCTCCATAGTTATACTACTAATTTCATTTAGTTGATGTGTATTTGCGTTCTCTATGATTATTCATTCTGGATGGATGGTCCTGCACCTTGAAGAAATCTAGAATACTAGAACAGATGGAATGGCCTGCGTATTTCAGTGACCCGAACTATAGGTTCAACTAAATTAGTGTGGCCGTTAGTAAGGAACTAGACTAAGACAGGTTCCCCAAAGAGAGCAGCAGCCCTTTTGGTATTTAGAAAGGCTGGGACTATAGGAGTCGGTATGGCATTTTAAAACACGCTACAGCGATGTGGAAGGCAATGGGAAACCACAAATTTACCTCCCAAGTACATAGTGTACTAAAAATGTTTTTAATCCAAAGTTAAAATAGTTCCCCATTTGCATCTCCAAGAGGAGACCATTTCGGAGTTTAAAAGAAGCATCAGGAACATTTTGTTAGTTGGAGCGTGGAATGTTTGAAGCATAAGCAAGTAGGTAAGCTAGAGAATCTGAAAATTGAAATGAATCGGTTAGCATTAGACATGGTGGAGATTAGCTAAGTTCGGTGGCCAGAAGCGGGGGATTTTTGGAGCAGAGACTTTAGGGAAATTCATACAAGATCAGAGGAAGGAAATTTGAGCGTGGGGATAGTTATGAGAAAAAAGATAGGGCCTTGTGTACAAAAAACTACTTACAAAAGAACGAAAGAGTACTCATGACTAGATTAGAATCTAAACCTCTAAATACAGTAATAGTACAAGTATACGTGCCCACCTTTAGCTACACTGGAAGATGTAGAAGCGATCTACAAATATATCAAAGACACTAAGATTTGTGAAAGGACACGGAAATTTAATAATTATGAGAGAGTGTAATGCAATGATTGTTGAAAGCAGGGAGAAGACGGCAGTAGGTTTATTTTGTTTAGGCATGAGAAACGATGGGATATAGGCTGGTAGCATTCTGCCACAAAAACAATTTAACTATCACTGAAATTTTTTTCAGTAATTTCGATAGCTCTGTGGTAAAGAAAAGTGGACATGTATACGCAAGTAAATGATAATTAACAGAAAACATATAATTAATGATTTTAAACAGAACAAACAATTACTTCAAACACTTACCTATGTCTATAGAGCGATGAGAAACGCAATTATTTTAAGCGGTCGTTCAGAACGAGATGCGATTGTAAAACTCTAGCGAAAACGTACGTCTTTTATGGGAAACGAAAATCGACTAGTCTTTTGTATTTCCCAAGCCAGGTGATAATGCGAAGGACAATATATTTTTTCCTTATTGCGGCACTACAACAGGCTTGGTGTCTGAAGTAATCACGGTACATGCAATAACATTTGTAACGCCGTCATTCTGTGTTGTGTGCCTCGTCTCGTTATCACGCCCTCCTGGCACTATCAGTTACCCATAGCGCGCTGTTGTGTTTACATCATAGAGCTCGCGAACTTGCATCGAAAACGATGTAATATATTGTTAACCAACAGTGATTACCTTAAGCCTGTTACATTAAATTGTGTTCTTATTTTGGTTTTGTTATTAAAGGTTTGCTCATTCGTTTTGCATTATCTCATGTTTTACTTCTAACCTCATTAAAAGAACCTTAACGACTAAATACACTACCCACCATCCGTCAGAGTGGCGCCCACGTGGTTATGTTGTTTTAAGTAAATACGTTGTGGATAGTTATGCAAAAACAGTCGGTTTCGAATAAGAAAATTTTAGAATCTTGTAGGTATAACCGTTAAAACCGTTAAATCGCGGTATATTCAGTGATATTTCGTGCACATTTGTTATGCCTAATGTTAAAGAAAAACTAAGTCGTTTAATTATTGTGTATTGATAAAACACGTGTGAATTTCATTTTGTTTCTAACATTGGTTGCTTTTGTGTATTTTAAAGATATCTGAATACTGCTACAATCTACAAATTGTTATCACATGAACAAAGAAGTTGTAAACACGGCAAGTGAATGCACTTATAATTTGCGAAGTACAAAAGATAAAATGGCTCAATAAATTACATTGTCAGATGTGCAATTTCGTGAATTATTAGGAAGCTTGCAAAACGCAAACATTTCTCAAACATCAATGGTGGTGCAAGAGAGAAGTTTCGCTAATTGTAAATCGAGATTTGATGGCTCAAAGTCAACGGATATAAATGCGTTTATTGATGCAATAGAAATTTTTAAGGATTGTACGAATGTTTCTGATGTTAACGCATTTCGAGGTTTACCCATGTTGCTTGACGGACTCGCCGCAACCTGGTTTCAAGGGGTCAAAAATTCGATTGAATCATGGGATGAATTACTTCAATCATTACGTGGTGCTCTTGGAACGAAAAAATCACCTTACAAAATATATCGGGAATTATTTGCTAATTAGCAAGATTTTGTTACCCCGACGGATATTTTTGTTTGTAAGGCTAGGGCTTTAATTGCTCAGCTACCACCAAATACACTAAATTCAACCGTACAAATAGATATGATCTATGAGCTACTAAATATGAAAATTGTGAACGTGTTTCTCGCGAAAGTATTAAATCATTTGATGATTTGCTTAAAAAAGCTCGTTTTGTGGAAGAAAATTTAAAGGAAATTGACAGTGCTACAAATTTAAATACTAAGGCATGCGTCGTTATTGATAAAAATAAAAAAATTGTATTTATGGCGGCAGGCTGAAGAAATTCGCCATGTATAACACCGCCAATGATGATGAACGGATAAACATCTGCTCCAAGGAGCATGTCAATGGTTCCTGGAGAGTTCCAGGTCGGGTCTGCAAAGTGCAGGCCGCATAAGTGTTCTTAATTATTAGGAACTTCAACGCTAGGTAATTTACCAGATATTGATGAAAGCACAAAAGTTGTGACTTCTAGAGATTTTACAGAGTCTAAAATAGAACGAATGGTGCAGCTGACGGCACCCCTATTGACTGCTGAAGTTGTCTGCCCAAGTCCAAAAATCGGAACTTGAGAACGTATGCGTAGAAGCCAAAGTTTGCTAACGCAATCGTCTCGAATAAAGCTAGCTTGGGAGCTAGGGCCTAAGAGTACCCTGATCGGTTTGTATTTACCAGAACGGTCTTGAACTTCCACAACAGCAGTGTAGAGTAAGACAGTAACCCCAAGATTTAAATTCGTCTATGAAGACGAAACATTTGCCGGAATAAGAGAGGCTGACTGCGTCCTATTGGCATTTTTATGCATATGTGTAGCGGTCGGTTTAGCTGAACGGCTAGAAGCAGGTTGCGCTTCAAAATGTAGCAAGATATGATGCGGCTTTGCGCAAGTTCAACAAGAATTATAAGATTTGCATTGCATGGACGCATGGTCTGTACGTAAGCAATTTAAACAGAGGCGTAAGAGTTTGACACTGTCAAAACGTTCTGTCGGGGTTTTATTTAGAAACGATTGACATCTGTAAATTAATGAATTCTTTGAGTCACTGGAGCTAATTGGTGTGTCCAGTGAAACTACGTTAGAAGAAACTCTTAGTTTAAATTTAAACGCTGAGGATTTCTTAGGCACTGATGTGTGAGCTGTCTGAACAGTCGTCGAATAAGAAACAGGTGCGGTTGAAGAAAATGTTTCCAAAGCTGCACATTGTTGAGTTAAAAAATATCTCAAATCATCGAAATTGGGTATTTGCTTCGGATCCGATTGGAGTTCGAAGCGTTTTCTAGTGAACGGATCGAGTTTTTCTAAAAGAAAATGGACCAGAATAAAGTTCCAATTTTCAGTAAGAAATTTTATGTTAGTTAGAACAGCAAGGTTTTCTGAAAAACAATCAATAAGTGCCCTAAGTTTCTTAGAGTCTTCTGATTTTAAAGGTGGAAAGTCTTTCATAGCCTTCCAATGCAAAGTTGCTAATAAACGTGGATTGCTAAATCGCTCACGCAAGGCATTATATGAAATAATAAAATTATCCCCAGAAACGGGTACAGATTTAACAATTTTCAAAGCTTCTCCGCTACAGCAGTTAATAAGATAATTTAATTTCTTAATATTGGTCAACGAAGCACTATTGTAAACGAGACTGTCAAATAAATCAATAAAGGGTGAGAATTTGTTACCTCATTATTAAAATGTGGCAATTTTAAAGGCAACAATTTTGATCCACTACTGCTTGGTGTACTTTTACTAATTTGCGGTGCTCGCATTTCTTGCATCGTTTCAAGATGAAGCAAAATGCAATAATAAACCGCATCTACCTTTTTCCGTAGAGCGTTGAATGCTAATAATTCTACATCGTTACATGATGCTAAGATATCAAATTAAAATCCTATTAAAATTGGAATGAATGTCATTTACTCCCCTTGTTTGAATATGGAATAACTGTTTTAAACTTGAAACACTCTGTATAGTGTTGCCAAGTTACAATATTTCTATAATGCGTATTTTAAATAACTCAAGTTGAGCTAAATCTGTCTTTTTTGGAGCCATAACGAAAATGTTATTCTTTAAGACGTACAAATCCTGTATACACAGTAGCCCTCAGCTGTGCGCTGAGGTTTTGTTCAAGCACGAAAATGTAAAATATCGCATAAATCAATCACGTTTATGAATATTAGGCTCCAATAAGTTTAAGCAACAAGTCGTAAAACTAACGGTTTGTCAAACCCTTACGAAGCGTTAGGATAAATTTACAGTTTAAAGCGGGCGGCTTTGAACATGAAAAATTCAAAAGGTTCACCAAAATTTAAAAATGTGGCTAACATATTTGCAAGAAGGTTGCAGTTTTTACAAATTTATTACTCCTGCAAATGTGTTCAATATTTCATGTTTGCAAACCGACTACAGGATTTGTATGTAATACAAGAAACGCGCAATGGGTTTTAATGCAAATTAGCAAATTTTATATTAAGGATTTGTTTGTAATTAAACGCTTGCTGGTTTAATTAAAGCGAAATCGCTTAATTTAATGTAAAGAGAGTATATAGCTAATATTTTACACATTTTAACCCGCTAATTTTGGGGTTTATAACACAAATTTAACAACTAAAATAAATGATTAAAACACGCTCTCTGAAATGCAAAAATAATATTCTATGTAGGACATGCGTATAAACATAGGACAGGTGAATTCCGATCGCATTAGGACCAAATGTGTTTGGTAAGGTTGATCTAGAAATGGTAATAATAGGGAAGGACCAATTGCTTTTTTGTAGCAATACCGATGACAGTGTAGCGGTTATGTAATAAACAAAGCAAATACGACAAACTACTTAATAAAGAATATAAATACCTTAAAGCCTGTGCCGCACTGGGCAAGAGAGGTCACACACAAAAGGTAGCGGACACCAAAAAACACGCGCACTCGGTGTGGTGTCGCTTTCAGGGCTCTCGTTCAACTGTCTTCTGTTACCGTCCGATAATGTTTCACTCAAACTGTAGGGTACCCGCACTAATGGTATTCATTGTCACCACTGTTAAATTGTTCAATGATGACGTAACACACATTATTGGCATATCTTGATGATCTAATTGTAATTTCAAATTCGCTTGAGCAACACATCGAAGACTTAAAATAAGTGTTTTCGCGTCTTAAACATTTTAAACTACGGGTGAATAAAAAAAAGTGTTTTTTGCCTGTTCTGAAGTAAAATATTTAGGACATTTAATAACGCCGGCAGGAATAAAAGTTAACCCTCAGAAAACTAGTGCGATTACAGATATTCCTCCTCCGCGTAACGTAAAGCACGTGCAAAGTTTTTTACGATGTTGTTCTTGGTACAGGAAGTTTATAGCAAATTTTTCAGATATTTCTAGGCCTCTGAGCAACTTAACAAAAAAGAAATTTGTTTGGAAATGGGGTAATGAAGAACAGAATGCTTTAGAAACTTTAAAGAGATTATTGGTTAGTGTGCTAATTTTGGGTCTAGCTGATCCTTCGCAACCTTCCATTATTCGTACAGATGCAAGCAATTATGCACTGGGTGCAGTATTATTACAGGATGAACGAGAAAGCGAGCATCCAATTGAGTATGCGAGTCGTTTATTGTCTCCCTCCGGAATTAATTATTCTACTACGGAACGTGAAGCTTTAGCTGTAGTTTTTGCTTTAGAGAAGTTTCGTGGATATATCGAAGGGTCCAGAATTATTCTTTCGACAGATCATCAACCGTTGAAGTGGTTGTTTTCGCTGAAAACACCATCAGGCTTCTTGGACGAATGGGCTTTACAAATCCAGAGCTTTAACCTACAAATAGAACATTTACGAGGGAAAAAGAAAGTGGTAGCAGACACGTTATCTCGTCCACAGTGTAGTGATGCTCAAAATACTAAATGTGAGCTTTGCACTATACATGTTGATTTTCTAAAAAAATCTGCTTGTGAAATTCGTAACGAACAATTGAAAGATCCAGATATTAAAAAAATTATTGATAGTTTTGAAAATTTAGTTGATGATAATATTGCAAATTGGACACAGAAAGGCTACGTAATGTCCCATGGAATTTTATTTCGTTATCCACACGAAGATGATGCAGATGAAGCTCAGCAAGTAGTACCGGTTCATCTAAGAGAAAATGTGTTACAAATGTACCATGATGATGATGAGAAAATTTATTACTGATTATGTAAAAAGCTGTTTGGATTGTCAAAGATATAAAGTTTTAAATCAGAAACCTGCAGGGTTAGTAACAACACCCGCTTATGCGCAGCGATTTGAAACAACTGCTATATATTTATTTGGTCCACTACCTGAATCGGTAGGTGGCGAAAAGTGAATATTTTTGGTAGAAGATGCCTCTACTAAATGGGTCAAACTATTCCCACTTAAAGTGGCTTCCGCAGAAAATTGTGCAAACATTTTAATAGAAGAAATTGGTTTGCGTTATGGCATACCTAGGAATGGAACGCAATTTATTAGTGCAGTCATGCAAAAAGTATGCTTTTATTTGGGTATTAAGCAATGTTTAATTCCTTTATATCATCCGAAAGCAAATATGTCCGAAAGGAAAAATCGGGATTTGAAACCTAGATTAGCAATTTTGGTTGCTGATAAACATAAAACGTGGTGTGAAAAACTTCCTGTTATTCATTTCGCATTGAACACTACATTTTGTGGTTTTGTGGTTATACACCAGCTTATTTAGTGTTTTGTCGTGAATTACGAACATTAAATGATGTAACGAATAATTTTAGACATGTAGTTCAGTCAGAAAACTTTGTACCACAAATAACGCCGTATTTAAAAAGATTGGCAATTAATCTAAATCAGGCTCGGGATAATAATGAAATGGAAAAACTAAAAAGCAAGAAGTATACCGATTTGCACGGAAAAGAATCTCTTAGTTACAATGTTGGCGACAAGGTACTAGTGAATTTGCATACACTTAGTAGCACAAAGAAATGAATTTTAAGCAAATTAAATCCCAGGAGGCATGGCCTTTATGTCATAAATTCATAAAACAACAAAACAACACACTACAAGACAAGATCATCGAAACTAAAGTAGAAAACAGCCATCTGAAACAACAATCAATGCTTAATCCAACCATGTCTTCAAACACGTACGCAAACGTGACGGCAATACCAACACAGACATACGCCAGTGCTGTAGCACAAAAACCGAAAGCTCCAAAACAAGACGCAATTTCAAAAGCGATCTCAAACCAAAATACAACGGTGTTCATAACGTCAAAACGTGGTGAAACACATAGACAAATTCAAGAAATTTTTTCAAAAACATTAAATCCACTGAAAAACAAAATTAAAATTAAAAACATCCGAACAACCAACAAAGCAGTAATTATAGATACTGATAACGAAACCGAGGCAAACAAAATTTTAAACCATGCAACCCTAAAACAAACTCTAAATTGCCAAAAACCACGCAAGAAAAAACCCTTAGTTATTATATACGACATACCAACGTACCTGAAAGATCAAGACGTGGCAGATTTAATTTATACTCAAAACCTTGAACACCTAATTAACAGAGAGGATTTTAATAGGAACCTTCAACTTAGTTTCAAAACAGGACCGAAAAACAAACCGACTCAACATCATGTTGCGACGGTAAGTGGCAAAGTGAGGAATATATTAATAAATCTAGGGAAACTCTATATCGAATATCGCTGTGTTACAGTGAAAGACTTTTTAGTAGTACCCAAATTCCTACGATGCTTTGATCTAGTACACGTCACGAAACATAGCACACGCACCACCGATACATGTGGACACTGTGGGGAAAAGGACTCCATGCACAAAAGGGCAGACTGCCCCAAGCACGGACAACCCACAGTTTGCATACCATGTTTAAAACGTAACAAAAAGTGCGCTTCTAACCCTAAAGATTGCCCAACCCACAAAATGTTAATGGACAGACTCATACAAAAAACCGACTATGGACAGTAAACCTAACCAAACTAAACACAAACAACCCTCAGAAATTCAAAGGGACAAAGCAAGGGTAATCACATACCGACAACATCTTCAACAAACACTACAAGAAAACATGCACACAGACAAAATAGAAACCCACCCACAAACGGAATACGAACCTACACTCACACACAACATTTTCTCACAAACACAAGCAACAATCAGAATGCAGCATAGACACCTATTACACCTAATGGACGACGGAAAGATCAGAATTGGCCAAATAAATGCCATGCACTGTGCAACTGTAATGAAAGAACTTAGACGACTAGCTGAAACCTTACGATTAAATGCACTTTTTATACAAGAACCTTATCTGGTGCATGGGAAGATTCCAAGCATGCCATTTAGGGCAAGACAAATACATACAGGTAGAAACCCACAAACGGCAGTGGTCATTTTTGATCCCACATTGACAATCACGACAATTCAACGATACAGCGGAGAACACTGCACATGTCTGGAGGTCTCAAACGGTCGGATTGGAAAGTGGATCTTGGTAACAAGTTACTTCCAGTACAGACTGGATCCCCAGCCGTACATAAACAGCATACGCAACATATTACACACTTACAATAACAAACCAATAGTTATTATGGCAGACGTAAATGGAAAATCTCCAATGTGGCACAATTCCCTCACGAACAAACGCGGATAACAAGTCGAAAACTTGATTAACGAACTACAACTCAAAGTAATCAACATTCCTAATAACCCATCCACATACAACACCCATGCAGGAACAGGAACTAACATAGATGTTACACTGACAATTGGGCTAGCGTACAACTACATACAAGACTGGCAGGTATTAGAACACCAAACCGTTAGTGACCACAACCTAATCACGTTCAATATTGACATGACAACCAGGCCATTTGACACACCACAAAACTTCACCAATGTACAACGATACAAAATACGAAATGCAAATTGGAACAAACTAAGGGACACATTTGTACCCCCACAAGATATAAGATCAGATGAAAGCGTTCACGAGTATACAAAACTACTCCCAACACAATTAGACGCACAATGGAGCAAGTGCTTCCGAAACAACGGAAAACACGACACACAAAGACAATTCAATGGACAAGATGCTTACAAAACCTAAAAAAGGAAACACAGCGAGCGAGAAAAAGCTACCAAAACTCCCTAACACCGGCCGAGAAAGCATACCACCTAACAAGTTATCGACAATTAAAAGACATACCAAAAAGAACTGACTGACATGAAGAGGAGGTTATGGGAATTATTCGTGAAACACACTTACAAACTGACGCCTGGGGAGTACTCTATAAAATCACTCAGGGTCAAATCAAACCACTGATGACTTATTCAACTTTAATAAAACAAGACGGTACATACACAAAAGACTGGGGTGAAACTGCGACACTGCTATTACAAACACCTTTGCCTGACGACAACGTTCAAGACGACACTAACGAACAACGACTCAGACGACAAGGAGTAATCGACAGAAACCACGTAGATAACCGACCATGGAACAGACAAGACGACAACTTAGATCCTTTCACAGAAGACGAAGTGAGATACGCACTATGCCAATCGAAGAGCAGGAAAGCACCCGGACCGGACGGAATTCTTACGGAGATTGGCATAGCGCTACAAGATAAGTTAACACCGACGCTAACAGCACTGTATAATGAATGCATACGACAAGCTGTTTTTCCGAACATCTGGAAACAGGCGAATGTCGTGATTATCCCTAAAGGGAAAGGTAAAGACCCCAAACAACCGGGCTCTTACCGACCCATATGCCTTTTGAACACGCTAGGAAAAACGTATGAAAAACTATTATGTAAACGAATGCAGGACCACAGACAAATCACAGGCGTACATCCAAGACAATACGGCTTTACAGAAAACAAATCGACCGAGGACGCCATAAACCAAGCAATACAAACCATCAAACAGTCACAAAAAAATACGTCCTATTAATATTAGTGGACATAGAAGGCGCATTTAATAGCCTTTGGTGGCCTTCACTTTTTACAAGACTGACAACCATAAACTGTCCATCACAACTATACCACTCTTTCAGAAGCTACTGCAGGGACAGGTATGTAACCCTACAAGGCACGGAGAGCATTACCAAACATATAAATAAAGGTTGCCCGCAGGGGTCCATATGCGGGCCCCTATTTTGGAATATTGTAATGGATGAACTCCTGGAAAAGCTGGACACCGTTGACGAAGTGTTGTCGACGATTGCATACGCCAACGACATCTTGCTAGTGGTTGAAGGCAATTCCAGAAGGGAAATCGAACGTAAAGCTAACATCGCCTTTACCCATACACAAAGTTGGTGCAAAACCAACAAAATGACTATAACACCACAAAAAACTACATACCTTGTGATGAAGGGAACCCTGGCAGGGACCCCACCATCAAACTAGATGGTGTAAATACAAGTAGAACACAAAACACAAAATATCTGGGCTTAACATTAGACGAAAAACAGAATTACTCTGCACATATAAACACCGTCTGTGCAAGTGCAACTTTTGCAATGCAGAACATTGCAACGTTGGCCCAAAGGTCTTATAAGATACCACTTAATTGCGTAAGGCTATATCTCAACAGTGTGCTCGGTGCTAAGGTATCATACGCTGCGAGCGCGTGGGGACATCGCCTTAACACAATCAAACCTAGACAAAAAATTAACAGTACACAACGAAGTGTTTTACTGCGACTGACAGGGGCTTATGGGACTACCGCACATGATGCACTTCATGTACCGGTGGGAACTATGCTCTTGGACCTAGTAGTGAAACAGCAAGCTGCAATATACAATCTTACACACAATGACAACCAACAACTACAACGCATCTTAAACACAAACCAACTGCCCACGACAAAGACTGAAATAAAAAACTACATACTTGCAGAATGGCAGACAAGATGGGATCAAAGCACAACCGGTAGAAGGGTATACGCAATGATCCCAAATATTAAAGACCGCCTAAAAGCCAAATACCTGGTGCCCAGTCGGGGATTTAATCATTACCTAACTGGCCACGGACCCTATCCAACATACAGAGAACGCATGAACTTAGTTGACAACAACATATGCACGTGCGGAGAAATAGGAACACCGAAACATATAGTATTCGAGTGTAATGACTTACAACCGTACCTCTACGCACATAGACAAAAATTATTAAACAAGACCCTACACCAGATGATTTGCAACGAAAACTTATTTCCACACTTAAATGCACTCACACAAAAAAGCACGGCACTCATCCACACACAAACAAAACTACCCGGACAGAGACATAGAAGTACCACCTCTACTTGGACCGAGGCTCTGTCCCGAAAACAGGAGACCGATCTCCTGGAATTCCAAGAGCTCTGCTCTTGACGACCAGAAGCAACAAGATCATACCATTAACCCGACTTTGAAACGATCCAACTCCCTAATATGTAGAATTTGCATGCTTCTACATATTAGCAACCCTGTCTCTCGCAAATAATAACCAACAGTAGTAGTATAAGTTAATTTTAAGTGGTAGTATAAGTTAATTTTAAGTAGTAGAATAAAGAATTTATTTTCTTTTCTTACACATACCCGAGGCAAACAATACAGCAAACAAATCCTTTCCTCTGAAAGAACATAATTTTTATTTATGTAATAGTATAAGTTCAAACATGTACAAAATTATACTAATTCAATCCAATCTTTTAGTAACCTGGGCAAACATAAACACAAATTAACATTTCAAACACACTTCACACACACACACAAACACACAAAACACCTCTTATGCACTGTGCAAACACAAAACACCATTCACACACTTATATTGCCTTTTCAACATCTGGATTTCCGGCTGCCGATTCTCCAGACTGATAAGACAACATCGGTCGAGCGTTCCTCTTTGAAGATTGGGATATCCGGCTTTTGATGGTCCTGGTCCTAAAGGGTGAACGTAACACGGATACCAACATCACACACAACACACATACACACGACTCTCTCTCTCACACCCACCCACACACACACACGCACACACACACACACCTAAACACACGCTTCTATGCCTTTTCAACATTTGGATTTCCGGCTGCCGATGGTCCGGACTAACAAGGCAATGTCCGTTGTGCGTTCTTCCTTGACGACTGGGATATCCGGCTGCCGATGGTCCTGGTCCTAGAGGGGGAACGAAACACGGACCAACATCACACACAACACACATACACACAACCATCCCCCCCACACACACACATACACACATAACACATTATGGTTACTTTCTGTGGGGAAGCCAGGTCTGCTTAAATTTCAGGTAGCAGACTACTGAAACGTTGGAACAAATAAATAAATAAAAAAAAAATAATAAATGTCATTCTAAGAAAAGTTTCACATACCAGTTATGAGATAGAGAAGTGTGATGATTTGAATGAATCCGCTGAAATTTATCACGTATCTGCGCTTTTATCATTTAAAGGAAATTCGGAAGTTAGTCCAAAATTTCCTATTAAAAGAAGAGGTCGGTCAAAAAAGAAATTGGTTGTTGCAAACACTAGTATGAGTGAAGTTTGTGCTGGTTCCTCGTCGGGACGTCATTGGAACCAGAGGGGGAGTTTGTAACGCCTTCATTCTGTGTTGTGTGCTTCGTCTCGTTATCACGCCCTCCTGGCATTATCAGTTGCCCATAGCGCGCCATTGTCTTTACATCGTAGAGCTAGCGAACCTGTATCGAAAACGATATAATATATTGTTAACCAACAGTGATTACCTTAAACCTGTTACATTAAAGTGTGTGCTTATTTTGGTTTTGTTATTAAATGTTTACTCATTCGTATTGCATAAATCTCATGTTTTACTTCTAACCTTATTAAAAGAACCTTAACGACGGAATACACCAACCACCATCCGTCACACATTTTAATATACCGGGTGGAGATAAATAATCAACAAATTCTAAATTGGGAAAATAAATTAAGCGGTAAATTATACAATATAAACTTGAACAATCACAAACACATTATTTCAACATCATCCTAGAAGACGATACACAATTACACATGGAAGATTCCAGGAGATATGGGGAGATATGAAATGTTCGCCAACGGTTTATGAATCAAGTAAAAGACTATAGAAGCCACCCAGAAGCGGATATAGACACTGACCACAACATAGCAATTATGAAAGCCATGCTTAAATTTTAGGGGTATAAAAACATATAGCAAAAATATAAAGGGTGCAGAAGGAGACATCACCACACGACGGTGACGCCCGTCGCCGCCAAACCAACTGCAACTATGCAGTTCGCAGACGAATTCTTGCCCAGCAGCTTTCGGGAAGAATTCCCACCAGTGATCAATGGGTCAGCACCACTTACGGCCGCTACCGGCACCAGCCCATTATCACTAAACATAAAAACACGCAGATCACGAGCTAACCACACAGCCCGTGTCGATCTGCCTAATGTTGTGCAGCGCGCACAAACAAAAAGAATACCTGTGGACGGATGTCTCAAGAAGAGGTGCTTTTTCGAACACAAGCAGCTGGCGATCATGGTGAAGCCCGACGCCGCCGTACAAAACGTAAACGTAAACGCCGCCACAGGCTCAGCTATTTCGACAACAAAAACCCCGCCGCTTCTTCGTAACAACATAGCTACGCTACCATCTTCAGCGGGGGGGGGGGGAGTTACCTCCATGATCACAATCAAAGCACTGAACGAACTTCGAATGTAAATTTGACTATATCAAAGTGCACGTGCTGAAAATAGAACATGCAAAATTCCCACTAAATTTTGTTCTATTAAAATTTGAATTATCTTTGTTCACAATCAAAAATCGACAACGCAATTCATTGGTTAAAGCTCTGATAAACGTTTTTCAACACAGGAAGGATAGCGACCAGAATTATATAAATATAATTTCGATTTCTGCAGAAGACAGTCCTGGTGCTCACCATAGCCTGGGATTCTCTTCCTCCTCTACAGCGCTCAACATAGCCTGTAGGACCTTTCCACGCAGCGCTCGCCATAGCCTGCTTCCTGTACCAACCTATCCGCCGCCGTACCTAGAGGCCGTCAGCGTAATTCATCAATCCACAACTAACAAGCACGTGCGAACGCTAAACTCCGTTCCATACTTCACCGACCAGTCGTTATTGTGATTGCATCTATCAAGCTCTACCACAGGGACCACATCCCCGTAGAAGCTCATCCCCCACGAAGCCTGCCGAAGACTTCAGAAGACAACTGAAGTCCTTCTGAACCCTTTTCTTTTGTATATATTGTAAATAGTAGCTTTTAAGTGCATATAATTTCATTTCATAATTTCTTTTAACGTAACTTTGACCCACCACTAAAAACACGAAGACCACCGAAGAGATCTGAAGACCACCGAAGATGTCTGGACCTCGCCGACCTGTATATATGTCCTAATCATCATTGTTCAAGTTCACACTGGGCCTCTTAAAGCAACTCCCGAACTTCCCGAAGAAAGTCGAAGACTTCCGAAGACCTATACACCCCATTAATTGGTGCATACAGACATTTAATAAGTGTTCAAGTTTAATTCTGGTTTCACAGCCCCATGAAGCCATCCGAAGCCATCCTAACTGTTAAATCATTCAATTTCACTTTTTTCACATTTTTCTTATGTTTATTAAACAATTAACTAAGCCAAGCCTACTTGCTTACAGACACCGCCCCCATTGAACTATAACATGCTTAGTCTTTTATACCTGCTGTAACAAGATATTGTTTTTCTGCTGAAGGCTGTGGCAGGCGATTGGAATTATGTTTAATAGTGGTAAGCCAAAACTTCCCAGAGTTCTAGGACATGTGCAGGAAACCTGATTGTCGTTATTACAAAGTAAAGACACAGTAAAGTTTTGATCGAAAGATTAAATATACAAAAAAAAAAGTGTGGTGAGATAATTTCAAGAATATGACATATGATAAGCATGTTGTAAGATTTCCTAGAACAAGGGATGGTGCGGCCTACTGATTGTGTTACAATGTAATATTTTGAAATGAATTTGTAATCTAAATATGGATTCGGCTTATACAACAATATGACATTATTTTTATGGTAGGTAATAACATTTTTTTGTGCATAATATATGGCGCAGTATATTTGTTCTATTATACATCTGTTTAATAAATACATTTGATGAAGAACGATTTGATGAAATTAAGTGTCGTAAACACGGTGCTTATGAAGGACCTACTATTTTCATCACTACCATGATGAATTTGTTTAGTCGTTTGATTGAAAACTTTAATGACGACAAACAACTTAAGCTTAAAATGCAAAATTTGCAACCCTACTATGCGACTCGGCATTGACTAATATTGCATCAAATTATCCTCAAATTATTGAATTTATTTGAAATTACCAATAAAAAATCTAAGACGCATGTACGCCTTACAACCAAACTTACGTACATTTTATAAAAAGAAATTATATATTTTAAATTAAATGGTTGAAAAAATATCTATTAAAGTTTATATTAGTTTGTACTGTTAACATTTCTCAAATAAGTTCGATTATCTCGAAAACTAAATGAGATATCGAAAAGTGTATAGCATATTTGTAATCAGCGTAAAAAACTAAACAAAGTACATATATATCATTTATTGTATCATTATGGGAATATGGCAACGTACGTCGGCGGCGACGACGGCGACGGCGGCGACGACGACGACGTAGCGATTATATTAACCCAACTTACTTCGTAAGTTTGGTTGAAATTAACAATTATTCTTTTAAAATTTTCATCTAATGTACTCAAACCAAATATTTCGAACATCAATAAATCAAGGTCACCTTCAATTTATGTCATAAATGTCAAATTTGAAATTTTTATTATTTTGACAACGATCCTAGGTCATGGATCGAAACGTAAATAAAGATGATTTTAAAAACTATGAGTGGTTTAATTCCCAAAGAAGATTAAGAAAAATTCTAAACAAACCACAACAAACATACAAGGAGTATTTACAAGGATATTGTATTTACGTTGAGTTTTGTATTTTTAAAGATTTCAGAAAAGCAGCGCGGAATTACTTGGGTTTTTTTGACGGTTACACCGTTTTCCGTGTAGAGATAATATCGAAGGAATTGCTGAGACAGCCGGTTTGACGCCCTTTAATTATGACAGTAGAAACATTCTTTCAGAGAAAGTGATTGGTATTAGTTGGATTGTTTGTATTTCAGCCATTACATTTATCATTTTACTATTATTTATTTCGAATTCTATTATTAATTTTATAATTTCTTCCATAGAAATCCACTCCCGCACCGATGTAGTTGCCCGAATAATCCTTGTATTGTTACGGGATACCCGTCGCTTCAGGGAAAATCAAAATTTATAACATGATGCTCACTCTAACCGCAACAACCCAGTTCAAAACACAACAATGAGAACAAATCTTCAACGAGTCACTGTCAGATTTTACTATGTAGGAGGTTCAAATGAACCTCCAACATGATTTATTCATATTTTTCCAAGAAATGCAAATATACAACTATCTTTACCACGGAAGAAATAACTTTAAATGTATAAATTGTGTTTCTATGTTTGAACAATTTTAAACGGTTTTATCATTTCTACAATCTTAGATACTAAATTTTTTTTTTTAAATGCGACATTTATTTTAATGATTATTCATAATAATAATTTTAAAAATACATATGTTAAAAATCTTAACATTAGTTGGTAAATGTATATTATAGGCCCTAATGGAATAGTAAATATGGGACTCGATTGCCTTGCGGTTTAAAGACGTTTTTTTTTGGATACTGGTTTTACGGTTGAATCGAAATATCGTATCCAGCTTGTGTAGCCTGTGTGATATGTATCAGTTAGGTAGTGGCCGTTTGTTGCTTCTTTGCCTTCGTGGTAAACTATGGCGAATATTTTATTTGTTTTTTTTATTGTGTAATTTTTTTTGGTGATAGGAATTTGGAGCTCTTTTTAAGCCTATTCGGTATTCTATAGACTTTATTATTTTAGAACAACTGTTTAATTTGAAATCGAAGTTGCGTTTGTAATTTATTAGTGCTTTGTCTAGAAAACGTTTTTCTGTGTGGTTGTTTTTTTGTTCTTTTGTAGATTCGTGTAGTGTTCGGTATTATTATTCGAATTTTGCGATTAATTGTTTAATGGGAAAGAACAGCGGAAAGGATTGTTTGGTCGGGAGGTAAGTATTTTGAGGAATTAAGGTTGGGTATAACATTTGGTTTGTTGGTGTATGGGTGATTTTTATTGAATATTTTTCTGTGTTTGTGGTCATGAAAATTTCATCTAGAGAGGGCGAAGGAGGAAAAGTGACTAAGGAATGAGGTAGCTCTTGGATCTTTGTTTTTGATTGATATTTTTATTCCTATTTCTTTAATAAAATTTATACCTGTATAGCCGAAAACACCGGAGGTTTCAATTGCTATTCGTATGAAAATATAATTGTTTTCTAAGTTTTTATATTTAAAGATTTTATTTTTTTCTCCGTGTATGGCTGCGGCACCTGCGGAGGTAGAGGTGGATCTGATGTGCGAAGCGGCCTAGGTATCAATGCAGGTAAAATCCCATACGACTGGTTTGCCATATTTCCTGGGAATGAGCGTCATGCAGTCTGGACGTTTACCGTCACCTCGACTAGTGACTAAGGGTTCTAAAAAACAGGAATTTGTGCTGTGGATAGACTGCGTTTAATTACATTGTTGACAAGAATGACGAGAGCAACGGCCAGCGCTTAACTTACAGCTTAGGCCGTGTCTTCCAAACGTGTCTACAGTAGTGCCGCAACGACATTGATGAGAGGTGCAAATTTTACAACCTAAACGAAGGCCTACGTTGATACGGTAACTTTCATTATCTAGGAGTGTTCCTAGTGATGCTGTTGGCAGGGCATGGAGCCATGCACCTGATGCTTTTGTGAAAGCTGCGTTTAGGTGAGCTTTGTCTGGTTATGGCGATTCTTTTTTAAGTAGGTTTTCTTTTTCAATGTTAAGTAGGGGGGTGTTCCAGTTTTTTTGTACACATTTGTCTATGTTATTCATTTTATTAAACCAGATGTTTTTGGCTTCTAGTGTTATAGGGTGTTCTTTATTGAAAAAGGAGAGTAGGATGGAGTTGGTTAATCTTTTTGAAAAGTATGAAGAAGATAAAAATGTTGGAATGGCCAGAGAGGTAACGAATCGTATTCAGAGACCTTTGGAAATTGGTAGAGTGGTCTGATTCCAGCTATTTGCGTTCAATGTGATGTTAATTAATGATTTAAGCGATAGAGGGGTCATGTTATCAAAGTTGGATAGAGTATATTTGTGTCTCCATGTTGGACAGCATGTGAGTAGATATGACAGTTTAGGAATAGATAAGCAATTTTTCAGAAGGTAAAAGCAATGTGTGATAGTAGTGAAGATAAGCGGGAGCACATTTTATTGAAAAATTCTAATTTATCGTTGAATGCTGATTGAAAAGATTCATCTGATGATGGAGCCCCTAATAGGAAAAGGTTTGATTTGGATAAGATTCTAATGTTTAGTTCGATGAGATTAAATTTATTTATGGTGTTTATAGTTTGTGATTCTAAGAAGAATAATTCCCATTTTTTAAAGTTTAGTTCAAGGCCTAAGTCTTTCGAGTTTTTTATTATGGATTTGAATGCTTCATAAACTGATTTATGATTCACGCCTATGCAACCATCATCAAGGTACCAACTGTTGAATTCAGTGTTTATGTTCCTTATTAAATTATTTATCGAAAGAAGTGGAGTTAAGGGGTCTCCTTGCTGGGCAGCTCTTTCAGAGGTTATGATGTGTTATCCGAATAGGAGGTAAGGGGGAAATTTATAGCATTGATATATAAAGTGGTAATATTCTGGTAAGGTTTCCTTAATAGTATGTATAACATTGAAAACATTTATAAAATATAATTTGAGCAGGATTTTGTTTTTAGGATTGAGATGTTCAGAGAGATAACGTCCGGCGGCGTGTGCTACAACTTCACAATCTCTTTTCAATCCGAAACCAAATTGATATGGACGGAGGTTGTTCCCTAGTCTTTCATCTATTTTATTACAAATGAGTTTTGCTGTTAGGCGTCGGTAAACTGCACCTATGGCGATTAGTCTGATTCCGCCCGTATTTTAGTGATGCACCGAATAAAATTGTGGGGATGTTGTTGTTTACTTTGTTGTTTATAGTGAAATTCACATTTTGCATATGGATGATAAGAGGGTTTTTCCAGATGGGCCCGCACTGTGACTAGCCAGGTCTTGTGAATGGGATGGTCTTAAACAATCTATGCCTCCAGAGGAGCTTGTTTTAAAGCTGCTGATGGCAATTGATACATCTTTGATTGAGATAGAGATTGGGATAGTTTCTGGTATGGATGGTGTTTGTGAGCTTGTGGGGAGGGCTAGAGGATGTTTAGATTTTAATTCTAAGAAAGTGTCGTTATTGAGTTTGCAAAAGTGTTATCGGAAACTAGGATTTTAGTTGCAGAGACTTTGTTTGTGATTGATTTGGTTTTATTTATTTGAAAATGGTTTGCTGGAGGATGTATTTCTAAACTTACCTTGTCTACGTTTGTTAAGGTTTTTAAATTTTTCTTTATGATGGTTGATATAGATAAATTGTTATTGGTTTTTTCTGTGGATAGGCCAAAAGCTTTAGGTGGAAATAATAATAGGTTTTCCCAAGAAAAAGTTGAATTTAAAGTAATGCATTCTTCAATTAAATCTTTTAAAGTTGAAACACACGTGGCTCTGGCTGCTTTTGGTATTCTCCGGATTATTTGAACTTTGGTTTTTATATTGGACAATTTTAAATGTAAATCTTTTTGGACATCTGCTTCTTGGATTTTCCTTTGTAGGTTTAATGTTTCCTTCTGGTATGTCCTTTTTGTGAATTTTGGAGTTGTAGATATTGATTCCTTTTCTGTTGAGGAAGTTTTTGTTACATGGTTTGCAGTGCAGGTTGTAGTCTTCTTGTGTGTTCTGAATATTTTGTTTCTCTGCCATCAGTATGTGTTTTAGTTGATTATCTTTCTTTTATTTTTTGGAGACTATATTTGGCTGTGATTTTAACTTCGTCATAATTAACCCATTTTCTTTCAAAACAATACGAAAAATATATATCTAATATTGTTTACGCTGCTCTTATTAACCTAATTTATTAATTTTTTTAACGTTAAGACGTAGTGGTTGTCATTGTTATAGCACCGACCTAAAAAAGGAAAATATATTATCCGAATAAAATAAATGTTTCGGACATATCATTCGTGCTTTAAAAAGTAGCTTGCATTTTAATATCTTACCTATTAAGGATTTTGACAAATACGCTTTAGAAATTCCTGGACTTTCTGTCAAAGTTAAAGTGCTTGTTCAATACTACGACAAACCGGGCATATTGAGATCTCCGCAACAACTTTTAATAACGTTCTGCTGTTCAAGGAAGTGACCTAATTAGTATGAACTCTTCGAGCAAGAAAACACTTTTAGACCCTTTGCAAATACTGCCAGCACAGACGAATGCAAAACAAATACTAGAAGTTTTAATTGCGCGTTTTAAAACGTAGAAATTCATTTAAAGTGAGTCCACCCAAAGAAATTAAAAAGTTTGCTTATGACAATCGTTTTAACTTCTAAGCACTGAAGTTAATTTCTTTTTAGGCAGACCTTCAAAACTTGCTTAAGCTATAATGTATAAAAGTTATTCCATGTAATAGAGATATCACTTGGGAAATAATTCTGCTTGTACAAAATGTATGTATATCACATTTCCATTTTAGACAGCTAAATGAAATTACTAAAAATTATCGAGAAAATTACTTACTAAAATATATTGTATAAAAATTAGAAAACGGGATTTTGTTTCAAAAATTTGGCTTTGTTTTTATATTTTTCTGCAAATAACCGCGAGGATAAAACGTTTTAAACACACAAAGCTTTTACACTTTCTACTCTTGTTATGAATTTTCTGGTCTTTCCTCATTTGGCAGACTTCTGCGTCCTTTTCCACCACTTCAACTTGCACCTCTTTCTTAACCTTTTCAGACACGAGTAAATGTTAGACATGTTTTCTTTACGGGTGATTTTAGTTTGTTACTGAACCGGCACTTCAAATTCTCTTTTTAAATCACTACCACATTTTAACCAAGAAGATTTTTCTGTCATTTCATGTACGTCTCAGCCAATCGAGTTCATTAAAACTACAGTTGGTAATCGTTTTGCCTGCAATATCTATGAGCTGATAGAGCACTGCCATTTGCCAACTGTTTGTCTTTATCTCAATTGTAGATTCCTTAATCAACTTATCTGATATCAAAAGCTAAATAGAAGATGATGCTGTGTTACTCATCTGCCACTTTATTACCTCTATGCTCACTTGACTGTAGAATAACAGCAACTTTTTGTTTTTGGTACATATGATATGATACAAGTGTTCTACCAATCTGAAAAGTAAACATGATTGAATCCTGTGTTGTACGCTGGCGGAAGGAATTCCTTGTGAATAAACATTGTATTTTTCTGCAGTGTAACTCGTAAAGTCATGTTTGTTTTCAACAGCGCATTTGTAAATTCCAAACCGATGAAAAGATCATCAGGAGTTACATGACAGCCTTATGGCAAATATAAGAAATCTAACTCCACCGCTGTGCTATTCTTTTGATGCCGTTTTTATTTGCTTTAAACCTGAAAACATTTCTTTTCTCGTGCCTAATAAGTAGTTGGTATTTTTAACTGGCCCAGTAATACCAGTTCGGGTAAAGCTAACCTAGCAGAATTGATTTTAAATGACTAATGCGTAAAAGCAAAAACAATGTGCTGGCGGTCCAACTAGGGGTCTATTTCATACGGAATGCACAGGGGGTCGTGGAGAGTAGTGAGAGTAGTCACACTATAGTTTGTCAAAAAATTTATTCTAAAAGAATTTCATTGGGAATGATATCCAAATCCCAACAAAACACGAAAAATGAACAATACTCCATGACATGGAAATTGCAACACCAAGAAGGGTTAGGAATTTGTTGACCAAACTTGGCAGATATGTTCAATTATTCAAAGATAATATTTGATTAAAATTTCGCTACGATAGATCAAGTGTTATTAGTATATCTGACACTTCTGTCATTTTTTTTAACATTATTACCCGGTGTATTTCTTGCAAGTTTTGACTTTAATTTTGTTTTGTTTCTGTCAAATCTTTTGTTGACTTTTGAGGGCGCGATTATGTCTAGAGTACAGCAACGTGGAAATTACCGCCAATTCAGTGAATTTGACAGAGGTTGAATTGCTGTGTTGTGTGTCGGTGGTTCTTCGTTCCAGGAAATTGCAAATCGCCTTAACCAAAACAATCCTTAATTATCCGTTGTTATAAATTACAGACTAGGGACGGCCAAGAATATCGTAAGGAAGGAAACGTGTGACCGAAGACAAACTAATGAGGTGCAAGACGGCAGCTTCGTCCAATAGCTCTAAAAAACCGATTCTCTAGTTGCAAGGCCAATTGCTTATTACTGGTTAGATAACGGAAGTCGTTTTGCAACCCTTGGACGGTTTATCGAAGAATTAGTGCTTTTGTCTTGCAATTCTATCTACCACATCTTGTGCTACTGCTTACGGCTCAACACCGACAGCAAGGTTTAGAGTGGTGCAGTTTGCAATAACACTGGAACCTGGAGTAGCATACGGTAGTAATCGGTGATGAATCCTGATTCCGTTTAAGTATGCATTATGACCGCATGAGAGTTAGACGAAAACGTGGGAAACGTGCCAATGTTAAATCTTCTGTTGAAATTATGGGGAGCAAACCGTGGGGTTATACTATGAGGATGTTATAACATATGGAAGTAGGTTTTATTTGGTGTTCATCTAAAGCAATATGAACTCTGAAGCGCTACGTTACTGAAGTTGTGCACTCCAATATCCTTCCTTATCTCCAACAGCTCGAAGACCATCTTTTCTAGCTGGATGATGCCCGTTTTCATGTAGAGAGAACTACTGTCAACCGATTTGAAAACGCCCATATCAACATTTTATCATGGCTACCCAGATCTCCCGATACTTCGCCAAATAAAACATGTGTGGGGCATTATGGGTAGAAGACTGGGGAACTTAGCAATTCCTTCGCATACACTGGAAGCTCTACGGCATGAAGTGCAGGTTGCTTGGGACACGATACCGCAAGGTTTTATTAGCCCAACCAAAGTTAAGAAGTGGGTCAATCTTTATTTATAAGTCAAGATTCGGTAGAACTGGTGATAATACGTAGTAGAATACAACAGTTTTAGAAGTGAAATTTATTATGGTTTAAGAAACGGGTTTATTTGGAATAGCAACGGAAAGATAATTTAAATGCTCAGAAGTGAGCAAGATTGTATTACAGTTTCAAAATGGAAATAAATAATTAAACAATAGTTGAACTACTGCAAGTTACTTAATTGGGATAATAGCATATGAAATGGAAATGGTTCGTTACAAGTTATATGAAGCAATCTGCATGAAAAGGAGTACTTGTTATAACAATTTGAGCGATTTTGGAGCTGCGATTAATGATTACTATCTGGAGAAAGGCTACAGCAAGCATATTTTGCAGTAATAACAAACAAATCTTCACGATAAAAATAAAATTGTATTATTGAACATTATAAAAAGGACATATTTATTAATTGGTTAACTTATTTGATAAAATGTTTGCAAGTCTTTGCATGACAGCAATATGTACAACTCGATAATTTGAATTGAAGGATAGCAGCCTTCAGTGAGGTTTTTCAGTATATAAAAAAAATCATGGAACCTAAATGATCAGATACGTTTAAATCCGCTTTTAAAGAGGTGGGTATTAGTTATTGAAACTTATCTCGACAAATTTGATACATGATAAGATTTAATTAAGGAGTTATTGGTAAATAAAATTAATAGTGGAATGTGCCCGCCCTACTTATAAGAGACTTTGGACTCTATTTTTAGTAAGTGAATATGGAATTATATATTTTGTTGCTAGATTTAAGATACTACTTGTAAGGCAAAGCCTTGTGGCAATTTTAAACTCTATTTTTCTATGTTTAAGGTATATGCTGAGAGAACGTTAGTTTTCCTAAATGGTACACGTATGATATTGTTTGTAAGAGAAAAAGTGTTGGGGATGTAGTAATTAGTATGTAAAAGATAGTTTATAAAAGAATATTTCACGTCATCATAAATCTGATGTCTGAATCTAGAAGTTTTATTTTGAAGAGACCTGGATAAAAATAAATAAACATCGGGCATCTACAGACAACAGAAATATATGCATATTGCTACGATAATCCGCGCAGACAAGAGAAAAGTGAAGTACAGTAAGCAATGTAACAGTAAGCCGGCATCGAGTACCGCAACAACAACAAAGAGAATCCAAAGAATTAATGCGATGCTATCTAACAATGTCCTAGAGTGGGGTGGGTCACGCAGAAAGAAAACCGAAACCTACAAGGAGAACATTTTTATTTAGAAAGTTAAAAAACAAGTTATAAAAAGGAAAATCAGCTTGCGGAAAAACAACATTCATCCAAAATATCCCGGAGAATTTACGTAGCATAACAAAATCTCCCCTAAAATTAATTAGTACATTCCTTTAATCATCGAACAAAAATCACGCAAATATATAGTACACCGTTTTTGATCCTTTAGTTACTATAGTATTTAAATGTTCCTTAAAAAATTAAGTTACATAAACTAAGTACTTACGTAGTGTCCATGTCTCTTTAAAAACAAAATACTAATGTAGTAGTTGACACGGCATTAAAGCTGCTGCCAGCTGAAATGCATTTGAGCTGGAGCTGAAAAAAAATTATATAGAAAAACCATAACAATAAAAAGTTTTCCTCATTTGCACATTCTTAACAAGAAATCAAAGCAATTAAATCTTACCCGATGGTTTCTATATAAATTTCCCAAACAAAATATACCACAAACCAGAGAGAAGCCCTAAAAATACATATAGAAGAAAAATTTTATAAAGTCAATTTGATCTATTATTAATAATTCCCCCCCATAATAGTGGATGCCGTAGGCACATTCCGACGGTCCCGGCGGAGAAAAATTTATCTCAATGCCTGAAAACCTTAACAAAGGTTATTCAATCATATAACTGATCATGATTTTCTGCATTTGCCTCCAAGAACAACTCAAGAATATTTCAATAGCCGGCTTATCTATTAATGAGGTTGTTTCAAAGTCTTCAATATAGCAAAACACAATAAAGTACAGAAACTCCCGTGGGCCGTCAGTTATGAGCCGCTGGCTTTAAATCCTCTGTATTAAAGCATATCGAATGTTTCTGTTGCACTATAAGTAAGCAATCGACAGAATCCATTCAAAGCAAATACTTGTTTTCAACCCATTATATCATGTCGACAATCAAACTCAGGCTTCCTAAAAAAAAAGGATCATTCGAAATCGATCGTACCACCAATTTATCAGAATGAATCGAATCTTATCATTCACATTAGAAACTTAAAAACCAACACCAACTGATAATGGAGAAACCCATGTAATAAAACACGCTAAATGAACAAACATAATGTTTCCGAGGCAAATGCTTTAACAATCGAAGACCACGTTCTAGAACGTATTACAAGATTTTCTGAAGCAAGTGCTTTGATAAATAGATACCTGGTTTTAACATTATATTGAAGGAGTAATGTTCTATATTTAAATTATAATTGCATGTACTAATAAAACCTACTAAAGAAATGCATATATTTAACTTTTGATAACCAAAATTAATGTTCATACTTTGTAATAATTAAACCTGAGGTCTAGCACGTTATCAAAATAGAACAGATTTAAACACCCTATGATAGTGATGACGTCGGTAATGACGAAAAACGGTAAGCAAAGAGACGAACAATCAGTAACGTTAGTAAACATGAATGAAAAACTAGACAGATTTATGATTGGTTCTTGTTTCTGTACAGCTCCCTGGAACATTGCGTAGCGGCGGAGCTTAATATGTGCCAAAGACTTGTTCTAGTCTTTAAAATAAATTTTTTGGTCTGAATCAACTTTGCCCACAACAACCAGAAATTGGGAATACCATACGACTAAAGAACCGACATCGGGGTATCTCCTACTTGATGATTAAGCACCAACCTTCTGGTAAATTGGATGGCCAGAATCTGTAAAAAGTGGTAGTAGATTTCAAGGGTCAGATGATCGGATTTGAAAACAAGAAGATGGCTATACCCAAGATTGTTTGAGGCTCGATGGGTGAGACTGAAGTGTAGTTTGAAATATGCTTTAGTGAGTGACTAGAATCTAAACGGAATGGTTCCTGTTACAAAGAGCGTTGAATGATACTTCTATCAACATGGAAACTACAGAAATAGTTGGGATTGTCCTTACCGATACAGGGACCTCCAAGGTTCGAGTTAGAGAGTGTTCTGAAACATAAAAGCTTTAAGAAGGGGGTAGTGTAGCGACGGTAGGTCTACCTGCGGCAAGAATAGTTACATCAGAACGTAAGTGAAGTGTTTGTACACAAAGGATAATTTATAGGCCCTGCGGCGTAACTCCTTTCAAATGAACTTGATTGAGAGTTACAAAGGTTTAGCATTTAAGAGTTATTTATTTTAGAATATAAAATCTCGAAATTGTTATTTACTAAGTTTTTGGTATATCCTGGAATTAACTAGTACAATTGAAATCTATATACGAGTGCGGTCCGATAAGTACTTAGCCTCACCGCCCGATGGCGCCATTAACGCAAGAGAAATTTACTATCGTGTAGTACATTCTCCTAGACAGCTACTGTCGAAATTTCAGTCGAATCAAACTTTTGTTTTGATTGCGTGTGGAAGCGGACATGTTCGCGGATTTTAGAAAAATGAAAAAAGAGCAATATCGGTCCATGATTTGAGCATCGAAATCAAAGAACGCTTGGGTGCTGTGTACGGTGACTCTTCTCCTTCGATGGCGACTGTCATAAGTTGATTTAACGAGTTTCAACGCGGTCTTACGTCGTCTTTTGATGAGCCGCGCTCAGGTACCCCGAAAACAGCTACCACAAAGGATAACAACAAAAACCCACGTTCTCATATTGGCAGACTGCCGATTGAAAGTGCGCGATGTAGGTGAGACAGTAGGAATTTCGACTGCATGGGTAATATCCTGCATAAAATTTTAGGCATGAGAAAGCTGTCAGCGTAATGGGTGCCGCGTTTGCTCACTCCGGACAATAAGCGCAACCGCCCTCGCCCCGGCCGAATTGGTGGAATTGGGCTACTGACTGCTGTCCCTTCCACGGTATTCTCCAGATTTAGACCAGTGCGACCTCTTTTTGTTTCCAAACTTGAAAAGTCTTTTGCCGGGCAGAAATTTGAGTCGAATAAGGAGGTCATCGCCGCCACGGAGGCCTACTTTGCAGACCTCGAGAAAAGGAATTTTTCAGACGGGTTAAAGAAGTTGGAGCATCCTTGGGTCCAGTGTATCGAGCTAAAAGGAGACTATGTTGAAAAGTAAATAGCCACTTTTCTGAAATTTTCGTTTTTCTTTTGTAGGCTAAGTATTTATCGGATCACTCTCGTAAACTGCCGTCATAAACCCTGGAAGCCAGTTCTAATTGAAGCTTTAATTATAATATGTCTAGATTAAAGTTCTGAAAGATGTGACATAAATTATTGTTGATAATTAATCATCCTATTTAATGTAAGTTAATTATATTGCTTGAGCGTTATATCGCCGCCAATTTAAAAAATTTTCAAAATTCTTGTGAAATGAATACTGTCATGTAATTTACAACACAAAAGTGCGTTGGTGAATAGATGTGCTTTGCTAAAATTTAATTGTTTGTGGAAATTCTTAATTTCTCGTCGATATAGCTCAACATTTGAATGACAATCATGAAACATTAAGGAAGAAGCCAGTTCATTCTTAACATGTTTTAGAAAATTGATGCTTTTCAACTAACTGAAAATTTGTAACAAACATCCGTTGTCAATCAACACATCATATTTTGCCCACTTAAGAAAATAAACGTTTTTTCTTCATCATTTAATATAGACGTGGAAATGGCTACAGATGAGTTACAAATGCAATTAATAAATCTGCGAAACAACGTGGATTTAAGAAATAAATTAAAAATTTTGACATACATAATTTCTATAAAAATTACATGAATTTAAGAAATTTCCACGATTAGGCGCACATGTAAAACAAATAGTGGCACTTTGGACGCATCTATGTTTGCAAACAATTATTTCCTGAAATAAAAATAATTAAACCGATCATCGATCGAGATTAAACGATGTACAGTTAGAATTTTGCGTTACAGTTGCTGTATCGTCTACATCTGCAAATATAGACCAATTGATGGCAAAGCAACAATGCTAAATTTTTCTTTAAATAATACTTTTTTACGTATATTTTTCGTCGTTTTTTAATTGTATTTATATTAATGTTTTGGTATTATACTAGATTTATTTTGTTATTAAAGAGATAATTTAGATTAACCATTCAGTGCTTGTATTGTATCGCCGCGCGCTTTGGTCGGAATAATAAATTAGAACGCAAACATAGCATTTGTGCACAAAAGGTAATTGATAGCCACCCTGTGACGTGACATCTGAAGCTAAACTTAATTGACAGGTTGCAAGATTTTTCATCTAAGAACTTTATTAACTTTACAATAGGAATTTCTAGATATATTTTGCTTAATTCTTGTACGTCCTGTAAATAATCTAGTACAATTGAATACCATAAATTGCCCGTTAGGGGTTTGGAGGTTAAGTTTTAATTTAAAGCTTTAATTAAAATGAACGTTTTTATTTAAGCTATAAAGTTGTGATATAAAATAAATTAGTGGTAAATATTGTTAATATAAATATAAATTAATAGTAGTGTTTCGGTAGTAATTAAGAAAATAGCATAGTAGCTTTAAGAAGCTAATATTTGTACTGATAGCGATTAGCTGGAAATAAGTTGTCGTAAGTGCTTTAAGAATTTCATTGTAACTATGAGTTGCAAAAGAGTTTTCGTTACAGCATTATAGGTTTCTTACATGCGGGCACAACATTATAAAAAAAAGGTGGCTTATCCCAGCTTTAGCGCAAGATAGAGGACTTTACTAAATGCATTTGTTAACTCATAAACGAATACTAAAGCACGCTCGTTATGAATACGAAAAAATTTTCCCAACATTTGTTTCCACATCGTCAAATACACATACATGGATATTGGAAAATAAAGGGGAACCGAATTCAATTTCACTGTGAACATATCTGGAAAACGCATTTCATCGTTCATCGTGTACATGATGTCCAAATAAATATTTTCCCATTGCCAATTTAATCCGGGAATACTGTAATACTTTCTGTGTTTTTCTTGCGTATGTTTTAAATTTTTATCTTCCTGGCAGAATATACATTATTATTTGCTACTTTATCATCTGAGTTAATGCGAATACCCTAGACTATGAACGCTTGATGAAGAGGCTTAGAGTGCAATTTAATTTTCTTTTTGTTATTGATTTACGAAGAACTTTATGTTTTTACCCTAAATACTAATAGCAAATTTTCGAGAACAGTAAGTAAACTTGTTTTCTTTGCTCATAACGTATAATACAACATTTGGAAATAAGTATACGTCTAATTTAAAATTTGGAATATTCTTATTTCGCTCCGATCAATTTAGGAGTCCCGGAGGGAATAGTCCCTGTATGATTTGATACGGGTAAAAATGACGACAGGTTATTAATTTTGACTTGCTAAGAAGGTGCGGGAGTCCCGTAGCAATTTTAAAAATTCAACGGTTAATTCTGTGGTGCGGGAGAGGGTTCCTATATAAAACTGATCAAAAAATAAATAAAATCTCAAATGTAAAATGGTTTAAATATAAAACCACTTTAAAAATATTACTTACTTTGAAGAGCTTTACTAACTCTTCAAAATTAAAAGCACTAAACTGTCATACTGTAGCAATTTCGTAGATATATCTACTATTCGAATGACGGTTATTCCAGAGAGTTCTTCTTGCTTTCGATTCAAAACTTTCATCACCTGAGCTTTTAGTTTTTCGAGCTTCTTAACTTTCTCTCCTATAATAGAAATTCCCGACATAACGGTATTTCTCAATATGGAGATAACTGGATATCCTCTCACAATGATAATCAAACATATCTTCTAATTAACTGTAAATAAAATTCCATCCAAATTTAGACTCTATTAACAGTAGCATACCCTTGCACATAATTTAAAGCAAAACTTAATCTAACCTTTGTGGATATCCTCTCACAATGATAATCAAACATATCTTCTAATTAACTGTAAATAAAATTCCATCCAAATTTAGACTCTATTAACAGTAGCATACCCTTGCACATAATTTAAAGCAAAACTTAATCTAACCTTTGTGGCCAGGTATTATTAACAAAAGGAAACCTTAATCTTAAGGTAATACTACTATTCCATTGCACTAGATACCTAAATTGTCTTATACGACATTTTTAAAGTCCTAGTTAGTTGGATGTGCCTTTAACAACTAACTTAGAAATACGTAGCGTAATTTTAACTTCTGTTTCCATTTATCCGGGCTCTATTAAAAATATACACGTTAAACACAGAAATTTACTAAGAATATATCTTACAATTAAAGCTTGCAATTCGCTTAATACGCACGTTTAGCATTTTTCAGGTTTTAAACTTCTTTTCTAATATTCTTAACCTTAAACGTAAATAACTAGTTCCGTCACCCTACCAACCAATTACAATTACATTTACAATTTCGTATTTATCTAATTTAAATGTCAAACAAACTACAATAACAAAACTTAAAACGGTACTCATAGTTTTGTATTTTATGGGTTTCAAACTAACTCCACTGCTGGATTACTTGTTTCCTCGGCACGTTAAGACACCTCATTCCCGTATTTATCCAATATAGTTTGTTGAGTGAAACTTCACGTTTCACCTTTTAACTTCACAACCTAATTGCGATATGTATCTACGTAATACGCGTGTTTAAACTGCCTGGCTGGATAATTTATCTACCATAGCTCAACATAATTCGAAATTGTCCTAAAAGCCATTGGCCCGCACACATGCGATACCCTTAGTTTTTCTTCTGTTTTCGTCAAAAGACCGGACTTTGTACGAGTCCGTTATCATTGACACATAATTTTGTACTTGATCACTTCTCTCTATTAATTTCATTCGAACTTAGTCTTTTAAACTCCTATCCTTTGTTAAAATTATGTATTCCGTTCACGCACATTATATGTCTAAAGCTTTCTTAAGATAAGTTCAATGTCTTCAGTTTCTGTAAGCAGTCATTAATTTTATGACATTTTATGAGTTTGTGGTTTCTTGAATTCCATGTGAATTGAAACAAATATTATAGTGGACCATAATGTACTTGATTTTTACCTTTGATTTTTCTTATTTGATTACGAGTAGTCTAAAACCACTAACGTTATTGTTGTTTGTATAAACATGTACTAACCACTTTTTAATGCATTTACATGTCCTAATTTAAATATGATAATAAAAGAACTCGTTTAAAAACTGTAGATTACCGAGCTTTTGTAAAATTTTACATATATTCTTACAAAAGCTCCTGCACTAGCTAAAATTAATAAATGCTTGTCTATTGACGAATGTATGCTTAAACAACGCAAGAGCGTTACAGGTTAGCGTAGGATATGGTAAGGGGCATACAATTAATCGACCAATAAATTTAGTAAATGCTGCCAATTAATTTAATTATTTCCACCATTAGTACATATCCCAAAAAAAAGTTGTTTTTTTGCCAATAAATATAGTAATAGCTCCAATATAATTAGTAATTGATAAAAATGGTTTAATTGTATTAATTTGCTACAAAATTGAAGTCATAGGTTAAGAAAAAATCACAAAAGAATAATCACAACAACGAAAATCAAGCAAACATCCCGAGATTCACTGTAAAGACAGGGCATTGCCTACTTTTGCAGGCCTTCCGGGACATCTTTTCGTGTTTAGTGAGATAGCCTTAGCCTCCATTGGAGGTGAGTATTCAGAGTTGATTATAGCAATGCAAACTAAATGTTTGCACACGTAGGACTTGTAAAACTCAGGGCAACTACAGAGCGATTCTTTGAGCCATTCTCAACCACTGTTATATGTGACAATCCATATGCGGTCCAGGTGACCTTTGACGAGTGTGTCAAAGGAACGATAGCGCAGCTGCTTGGTGATTGCAAGAAACTTATTCAGTTCGGTATCTGTAATGGCTTTTCGATTGGTGGTAGTAGAGAGGTTAGATGGAAAAAAAGTAGTAAATAGTTTGCTGATGTTGTTTTTGCTGAACATGTTTTATGTAAAGTTGTGAATATTGCCATGCGTTTGTTGATAGCTTTATATTGATTGGAAAAACCTCTGCAAAGGCCACCGAATGACCGTACACCAAATTCCTTTGGTTGGACCAACTTTTGAGCAATTTGCCAACCATGCCAACAAACTAGGCGAGAGGAAGCTTGCGTCGGTTCGTGCCTCTAGGCCCCTTCAAGTGTCGGTCTGTCGCTTCTAAGTAGTTATTTATTTTTGGGTAGCCGACAGCATAACCTTCATACCAGGTATTCCGCTCCTCCACGTAGTTTGCGTAAAAGTATACCAAAAATTGATTTGATTTTCGGTTTCATTTTTCCATTTATCAACAAACAATTTTGAACCAAATGAAAATTCTTGTTCTGATCGGCACCGTTGCAAATCTTGAATATCCTTTATCACCTTCTTTGTCTTGGGATAGGTAAGAGATTTTGAGTGTTCTTTTACATTTTTCATAACGTGAAAAAAGCACATAATACGTTTGAAATCATGTCCAAACACAGCAGCAAAACCATTTGTGATTGCAGGGGCACAGTCGCCAAATAGAACGGTTGGATTAAATTCAGGATTTGCTTTCTTTAAAGTAGAAAAAGCAAATTCGTAGTCTGCTGAGGTCTCATTGGTAACTAAGGCCATCCCAAATGGGTGGAAAATTTTTTGCTTATCAACACTTCCAACCACAATTGCAGGCCACTCTTCCAAGTTCAACTTGTATGTAGCGTCGATAGCTACCAGGTCGGCAAATTGCATTAACGAAAGTAGCCGTTTGGTAGACCACAAGATGGGCATCTTCCGAGTAGAGTAGTCAAGCAAACACCAAGCAAACATCGTCATCATCAGGACAGGAGATGTAGGCACGAAAATCGCATTGTTTGTCAGTATTACATAAGAAGTAATACTTCTCGCCGCGAGACATCTTGGCACGTTTATGACAGTTGCTGCGATGGTAGCCAATTCCACCAAAAGTCTTGATAAACTCAATAGCACTATCATAATTTTCAAAAGACTTGATAAACTTGTACGAAAAGTTTTTTGCCCTCCTTTTCTTCGATAGCTTCTCTGGAGATCTATTTTCGATGTTTTCGTCATCATTGTATGCTACAGGTTAGGATGGAACAGTTGCCAAATGAGATAAATCCATGCTGTAGATGATAATGATGGTAGAAACACAAAAGAGGAGAATGAGGAAAATATGAATGACAGCAGTGCAGACAGAATGACAGCAAATGTAGACAGCAGACAATTTGTATGACAGTGTGACAGTAAATATAGCGGCTATATTAACACAAGCAGCCTAAATTGAGCTATTTTAGCAGATTTTGGATAATTCAGATTAAAAAACAAATTTTTTACTGGAATAAGTACTAAATTATTTGCGTAAATTCAATTTTGATAACATTACTAATTATTTGGGGAAAAATTTCAATTTACTTGGGAAAAGTACTAATGGGATAATAATTAAATTTATTGGTATGATTTACTAAATTTATTGAGCCCAAAACTTTATTGTTATGGTATGGTTAGCGGTCTGGTGTAGCAGTTGGTGGTTTGCAAAGAAAATAAGAGGGGAGTCAAATGCAGTCATGTGCCACACGGCACAATACATTAAGAAAGAACAACTTAGTCTCTGCAATCAAACTCAACTGTTCCATATACTATTGATATTCTAAGTTGACTAGACTTTATTAAAATACAAGATGTACCCAATGATTACCTCTATTGCTAAATTAGTATTTATACTCACAAAAATACTTACACTACCAACTGAAACGGCTCCACTTCATAATTACATTTGATTAAAACTAAAAGTTGTATTTGTTGAAAGTAAAAATATGGAACCCTAGGAAATATATTAAATAAAATTAATGCAGGTATTATTACAGTCGCGGGATAGTGCATTTTCCTTCGTGTATTGGGCAATATATAAATCCGGTTTGCAATCCCGGTGTCAGAATATAATTGTTATATTAGGAAAAGTACCTATTGAAAGTTAGATCTTCTTTTATACAAGTAGGTATGCCGTTTAACATTAAAGTGATCCTACTCTGCATATCTGTACAAAAATAAATTCTTAGGCTGTGTTTCGCCCAAATGATCTCTAAAATATATGTATCCTTATTTTAGTATTTTCACTCAATTTAACAGGAATATTTTCTTAAATATGTATAATAAAAACTTTCAATGAACAAATAAACAAAGGGTCTTACCCTAAAAAAAACCTATTATGTTAGTACCAGATGTCGACATCTGTTTAGTTGGGACCTCGACGACTGTAGTTGCTGTAATATGAAATTGATTTTGTATCACCAGGTACAACCTGCTCATGAAGCTTAATTTGGGCTCTCGCGATAAAAGAACCATTTTTTCGTGACGTATATAAGGAACTCTGTGCACACAAGTTAAAAAGGATTAAACTATTTTCGTCCTTTAATTACACTTATCCAGTAGCTCCAGTTTTATTATACTCAACTATTAGTAATCACACCAAAACTGATTCCTAATAATCGATCGAAATGTCTTCTAGAAAATGGATTTCTTATACCCGGAAATTCCGATACTAAATCTCTTAATGGAATTCTCCTGGATGAGAAAAAGATGCCCCAAACTAATTTGTAAAACAATTACCTTTACTTGCAGGAATATTGTTATATTTTTGAGAAAATTCCACTTTATATTTCTGATAAATCAGACCCACATATATGGGTGTTAGTGTGATGTTGTATATTTCCTATAAAACACGTATTTCGGCTAGCTTGAGATATTATCTCTGCAGAGGGCATGAGCAAATGGGCGTGGGTTTTTACTTAGTACTTCGAAGTAGAAACTACAAAAAAAAGGAATGAATGTTATTGGGGAAGAGGGCGCCACCGCATCTTTAAAAATAATCTAATACAAAAAAATATCACAAGGGAGGATTCAGAAACCCTTAAGTATATTTAGATATCCTTGCCTAAATAAGAATTAAACTATATCAATCCCAGGTTATAGCAGCTACAACTCACAGCAAACAATTGAACCAACAAAGCTGAAATAAAATTACATCCTTAAGTACAACATGAGACAGCAATTGTGTGCCTGATGATTTACCTAAATAAAATGTTTAAACATACACTTATGTATAAAAGGTTTCAAATTCTCATAATGTATCATTGATTACGTGGTTTTATTCTTAGGTCTATTTTGCAGGCCAACTCTATCCACTAACTCTATATTTTCTCATAAAAAATTAAGCCAAATGAAACACTTTAAGATTCAATTTAAACATATAAATCATAATTGACAAATTGATATTAAAACTCAAATGGTTCTTGTACTAGACATTAAAAGATTGAAGATCAAAGTTCAATAATTATTAATTTGACAAAAGATATATAAAAAAAAATCCCGTATCAGATCTACTAAAGGATTTGACATTGTTTGAGAAAATTCTAACTTTAAATTCAAAATTAATACAGGTGTTATTGTGTTTTATAGTATACAATATAACAACAGTTTTGGAACAAAAAATCTTTTTTACTATTTAGATATAGTAACCATATTAATCAGGTAATTAAAAGGTTCGCAAAAGTGACGTGTGAGTACAATAAACTTTGACCTACGTTAATTAAACGGACTAAATTGAAAGCAACTGTTAACTTCGTACAACAACATGTTAAAACATATTATCATTTTAATTTGACTTCAGTTTTATAAATATCATACGTAGATTTAATATAAATTTAAATTCCATCAATAAATATAGTCTTGGAACAGACGGAATAAATTTAAACAACAATAGGTTCAAGGGCATGCACGATGTCCACTCACTCCTGGAAAGTTCAACTAGTGAAATTTTTTTTACGTACCACAAACCAAACCAAACTGAAGCTTGATGATGAATTTTATTGTAGTAAAAATCCAATTTGTATTTCTTGTGCAGAAATTTTTTAAAGTCGTCGATTAACCATTCTTGAGTTAGGAAAAGCACGTGTTCACAATCTTCATTTTATCTTAAATTCCAATCTTGACCCTAGTGTGAATATTGTTTAGCAATTTGTTACGTTTATTTTGAACATCCCGTACATTTTTTTCTGTTAATAAGAAATACGCGGTGTAATAATTTTCAACTCAAATCTCTTTGGTGTTAAAAACGAAAATTAATTCATTAAATTAAGATAACCCTTTCATGTGTTAATTCATTTATCTATTTGTATAAATTTGATTTTTATTGTTACATCCTAGAGCCTAATTAATAATAAATACTTCTTCTGAGAATGCCTTAACGTAAAGTTTATGCTAAAATTAAACAGGCGATAACTGGTTCTAGGCATCTGATAATTGATTCTTATGTGCTTTCCATTGAAAGCTTCGTCGAATTAAAGCCGCGTATTATCCCAATAAACCGTATTTTTCCGGTTCTATTTCCTTAACAACAATATTACTTTGAGCTCTGGTCATTAGTAAACCAAAATTAATATTTACTTGCTCTTCAATCTACACAACGAAAACATTTGTAGAATGGTTGGTTGTTTCCGTTTTTGTGTATGAAAAGTTCGCGCACGCTTTACAGAGTGGTGCGTATTTTTGGGTTTTAAAAAATTGTACTTTTCGACGACAATAAATTAATTTTATTTATAATTACTATAGCTCCTTCCGGTGGCCCTTAAAGCCACAATGAATGGTCGCCCGTTGTGATGGGAGGACCACCCCAAGGCGGGATTACACGCACCTCTGTTTTGGACCGTTTTTACAGACGATAGGAGCTATCCCGACGCTGGTAACTCGAGGGTGAATATTTATACACTAATTTTCTTATATGGGTACCCGGTAGTTGTTGGAAACAACATATGTACACGGGTCTACGGATGCATCATATTGTTGGTGGTAAAATGACTGGTTGTTTGTATGTGCGAGGATATTAAAATGTTTACTGATTTATTTATTAGGATAATTTTATGTACAGAATTTTGTACTTACAATGCTGATTTCGAGCTGTGATTTTTAGTGGAGTAATTTTGTTTCTTTTACTTGTTTGAAGATTAATATAGGGGGTGACCTAAAAACTGCAGCTCACCATGTTAAAAATTATTCTCTTTTTATTCGTAAATATGTATAATGTGTACCTACGAATTGTTCATTTTTGGTACTATTGTGTTTTGCATATAATTTTGTTTTTTTTTAAATTATAGGTTTTTAGTTTGTACATGTTTGATTGTGCGTGAGTGAGTATATTTTTATTTCAGGCCTCCCTTAATTTTTTATAGGTATAATACCCCGCCCACTCGCCGATTGAGCCCGATCAATTTCTTCTTTGTCTCTCTCGTTTTTATTTTCTTTTTTTAGACTACGTCGCTAAACGTAGCAAATTCTCTCTGCTTCGAGAAAATCTATCTTAAGTTGCTTATGCTATTTGCCGTTTCCAGGAAGACTCCCTTTTGGCTATTTTCCTGTCTAATCTCCAAATAACCGAACTTGTTCGTTCCTTTCTTAAAACCTGACTTGTCATAAACGCACGCGCAAATCATGCTTTACTAACAAGCGTTTTAATTAGGACATTTCTTCGCCTGATTGCTGGCAATACTAATTGCAGGGCTTGCCAATTTACTAAACAAATCCTTTTTCAAAATTAACGAACTGAATGAATTAAATATTGCTTATAAGGAAAAATGCAATGCAATAAAATTAACAATAAAAACTTTGTTTATTTAATTAAACCGTAGATTCGATTTCGTTACAACTCTAGATAGGTTTTAAGTCTTTGGGAGCTTTTTTTTAAAAAAATTCATTTCCAAATTCTATCAAAGTGTTTAATTTATACAGAAATTACAAGTGATTTCAACAAATAGTTACGTTATGTTCATTAACGTTTAAAATAAAATAATCAAAGTTATTTTTCACTAAATTAATTTAATTAAAAACTAAGGTGAGTAGCTTGAAGAACCAACAATGTTAAAGTTGTGAAACTCGAGACTGACTGGCCATCTTGGGCTCCTGAAGGGCTCCTAAGGTGACGTTAATAATACAATGACGCATGTGATCTAATGAGCGCTAACTCAAATATCAACCAAGGTCAACGCGTTAAATAATTAATACAAGTCACTTCCATGTAGGTAATACACAAAATTCCGGTTACGAAATTGGTCAAATTTACAGCGAGTAATCCTGACCAGAACTTTATTTCTGCTGCAACGTTATAAATTTAATTTTCCTTTCTTGGCAATTTATGAATCACTTCTATGTGGTCCGATTCCAGGTCGCGGTTTGTTTTTGTCTCTACTTTCAGTTTGATTTTTTTTGTCAGGATGAGGTCAATGTTGCAATGCATCCGTTTGTCCCGTATCTTGTTGATGAACAAAAGAGCTCTATGAATGAATTTGTATTTTTCTCATCTTTAGTACGCTTTTCCTTTTATGTCAGAAGTTAAACTACCCCTGTTTATGCGTCTCGTGTTAAAATGCCCACCCAACATCGTGGAGAGTTTTCAGTTTTTAAAGAAATTATCCAGTTTGTCGGCGGGTACAGGTTTACATGGTGGAAGGTAGATTGCTAATACTTGATATTGGAGTTGTCTTAGGGAGTTTTTAATGTATATAGCAGTACCTCCCACGCTTACATTTGTGCTCTCTTGTATATATAGTGTGCATCCTGGGATTCAGAAGCTTTGGTGGAATGGGTTTAGTTGGGTGGACTCTATTTTCCGTTTGGAATAGTTGCAGATCAAATTTTCTTCTTGCCACCCCATTTTCGTTCCTATTTAGAATATTGACTGTTTCTATAGCAGTTTGTGAATTCTGCTTATAGTTTATTTTTGATCTGGTTTAATATTTTCAGTAGGAGTCCTTGAAAATTACGTTTCGTTTTTCAGAAATGAGGCTTTCGTTTTGTGTTAGTGGGTTGCTTTGGTATTTTTCGACTGTTTTGATACACTGGACGTAGAATGTTTCTTCCTTAGATTCTGATTTTTTATATAGTTTCTGTTTTTGCCTATTCATTTCGGGTCTTTTTTCTGCTCTTCTATTCCTTTAGTTTTTGGTCCTTTGGGACAATCTACATGCGAAGCTGGTTTGTCTGTGCTACAATTGACGCATCTGTGTGTGTTTGTGTGGTCAAATGAGGCGGTATTCGGAGGAATTGACACACTGAACTACTGTTACAGTAAAACCTTACATGTCCAAACTGTTGTCATCTAAAGATTCGTGTCTATGTAGTAGGTTTTGTTTTAGGTGCTATTTGTATTTTTATATGCTTTAAGTCTTCTATATTAAATATCTGTTTTTCTTTCTCGTTTTTATAGTCGGGATTATCGTACGCATATTTTGTCTAGTTTTGTTACCGAGTCTTTTGGCGTTTATTAATGAAATATCATATCTTGAAGTTCCCGGCTGACTTCCTCTTCTGTTATTCCCGTTTAGATGCCTCTTATTACATTTGCAACTCTCTATTATTCGTTAACTAAAAGCTATGATGCTCTTCGTTATTAATTGTTAGTGCAGCTCTAATGTACGGAAGTCGTTTTTACCCACGGTGAATATTTTCATTGTTGCTGTTTCTATTATTTCTAGATCGGTAACTTCTTTCCGCTTCGGCAATTTTATGTTTTTCTCTCGTTTCATGTGCCTCATGTTCTATTTTAGCAACTTCTTCTGACGAGCTTCCTTTGGATTTCCTCTCTTCGCGCTCCTTCTCTCTTCAGTATTTTGTTCATTCACGTTTAGTGAGCTGGAGCATGAAATGCTGCATTAGGCTGTTCATCGTCTCGTCTAGGTTTCCAAATATATCGCACCTATTTTGGGTTGGCATTGTTGTTACTTTGATAGCAATATTGTCCCACTTTAGTTCGTTATATTTTGAAACTTTGTCCTTCAAATTCTATGTTTGTCTACAATCTCCTTTTAAAATAAACTTAATTCTAGCTTGAATAATAGTCTCCCTGCGCTGTGCGACGTGTGCAGGTGTTGAACTTGCAAAAAAATCCTCAACACTAGCACCTCATTTACTAGTGTCCCTACCGAGGAGAGAGGGGGGATCCTGCTTCCCTTTGTTAGAAGTTTGTTTTCAACAGTAATGTTTTTAGTTCAGAATAGTTGTAAAAGCTTTAGTAATTTTAGTAGACCTGTATATAATACATCGACAAAAAAGAGTTCTGATAAGAGTAACTATTTTTAGAAATATTTTTTCCGGATAAATAAACTAAATTGGCGATTTAGATAATGAAACTTTAGAAAAAGGATTTTCTCGTTAAATTTGGTTGTTGTGTGCAGTCTTTGTCTCAAATAGTCATGTTAATCAAAACAATCGATACTGAGATAGTATTTGCGGGCGCCATGTGCAAATTTGGGGTCAATTAGGCCGATTGATCTGTCTATTTACATTCTGATTCGTCGATGTCACAGTCTAGATATGTTTAACCTTTTCTATGTCTGGCCCCGTGTTTTGTCAAACAAACATGGATTCTTCTCAACATAGTCATCAATTTCTGAAGTTGAATCACAATTGATCCTTTCGCTAAAATGGGTCAAAAATGAATGAAAGCAAGAAACTGTTGTATCTCCAAAAGTCGTCTGACCAATTTTCAATAAGACTGCATCAAAGCAACAAATGACATTAAAAGCCTCTAATAATGCATTGATTCGCTGGAAGAGTAACTCTAAAAATACTCGCTATCAAATACTCGAAGATGAAAAGTTGCTTTATTTGTGCGAGCACAAAACCAAATATGACCCTCGACTCTAGATTTTTCGGTTGGCCGATTAGAATCAAGTCAGAATCTTGAACATCAGACAAGCTCACAACCACGTGCAAGGCTGAAGCAAGAAATCCGAATAGCCACCAAAGTTGTTATTTAAAGACACTACAATAGAAGGACCAAGAAACCAAACGTTGTCCTTTAGTGTTTGGTTGATGAATCGATCCTATGCCGACACAATCTCAATTAAATAACTACTTATTCCAGATAAAAGTAAAAGAAAACATTTTAAATTTATCACCTGGCTCGCTTAAAAGAGCTATTTTTCCTCTTTGTGATTTCCATCAAACCTAGACGAACCGATGTGGCCAATTACTATTTCCACTACAATCTATTTACATTAAAAAGGAATGGTCGGCTATCTGTGTTGGTAAAAATAAAGTAATGATTCTCTCCCCCCTGTACATTAATTTAATTCACTATCATTTCCGATTTGGTTTGTTGCGACGTTATCTACAAGTCGACGTACAATGGATTTCCTTGTCTCAGAGTTGGAACATCAGACAAAGATCGTAACTTTCACTCATTTGGCTTAGCACTGACCAGCAACGAGAGATTCAACCACATGAAGTTCATATTTTATTCGCCGAAGTAGTGCAATTCTGTTTCCTGGCTAAATATTCTCATGGCAGATTGAACACTATCAATTTCATTGGGGTATGAACAAGTTTTTGGAGTAGAGTATATGCGAACAGGTATCCTGTTGATTCCATGTTGAAGTGATATTTTAAAAACATTTCAAGCACATTTCCTTTGCCGACATTATAATTATCCGTCTTAAGAAGAGTTTGACGTGGCATCCGATTGCAAACTGGACAAACTGTTTCGAACTTAGTGAATTTCTGGAGAATATTCACATCGAATACGTTCTAAAAAACTTCAACTGGTTTGAAGGGATTTCAACTGGTTATCTGTCGACGAACAATACTCTCCAAGCCTCCAACAATGTTATAAAACACCAAGGCACATTTTGCCAAAAGCTCTATTTGACTGACAATTGAAACAACACTCGCTTTCTTGGCTTATCACCTTACCAGGAAAAGATCGTTCAAGCACCGCAAATCCAACGAAGCATCCATGTTATTCATCCTCTCGTCATCATCAGCCTCCATTACTAAGGACGACATAAACAGATAAACCAGATATTGTCATTTTTTCAATTTTCATCGTTCAATGTAAAGGATTACCTTAAAAGCTGTGTGATCGTCAACTACAATTCCATTGACTGGCGCAATTCCATTTGCAATTGTCTCGTATTTTTGATGCAGTACATTTAGAAGCACATTATTGCCGTAGCCATTTTGAGCGACCACTACAAATCCCCGCTTGAAGCATATTTTTATCGGAACAATCATTATTAATCTATTTTTAAAAAATTATTTATCGAAAGTTTAATGATTTCGGAAAATAAAGAATTTGATTATTTTTGTGGGGAACTTAAATATATGCATTTATAAATACTAAAAGCACCTAGAGGTTACTTTATCTCTTCCTCACTTCTGTAGCAATTGAAACCGCAATCTATACCATCTCTCCCTTAGCAGTATTTCATGCTTTATCCATTCAAAGCATTAGTATATAAGAGCTTTATTCTGAAAATAACTACGGGTGATTTGAATTGTGCCCGAGCCCATAATCCAGAATTCTATAAAGTTTATTAAGGGTGACATCGAGAGCTTTTGCTGTCACCTACACACTAAGCTGTTAGCTTCCTGTAAGGGTCTATGCGGTTAAACATTACATTTCTTGCTGGTGTGCTGGTGGTATATTTTCAGTTATCAAGAACCACAGACTATTAAAGGTTAAGCTGAAGCTTATTTACAATTTCACACTTGAACATTGAAAAGCTGGTTATTTAGTTATAAAGATGTTTTCAGAAAAGAGTTTGAATAGGCTGTATTTGGAGGTATCTCTAAATTGAACTTTTACCTAGCGGGTTCAAATCTAACCGGCACTTTCCTCATGCTGTGTAAAAATGTAGTAGAGAACAGTAGCGGCTAGTAGCTTCTACAATAGGTAAAGCAACTTTAGACAAGTTACACCCTCGTAAAAATATTTTTAACCTTGCACCTTACCAAAAAAGTATTTATTTCTTAATCATAGAGTTTAACTTTCGATGCTTAATGTTAGCAAAATTATTAGTTACGTCCTAATATAATGGTTGGGTGTCATCTTAATTTGTCTTCATAGGATTTTTTGTCAAATTTAAAAGTTTTTCGGTTACTTTATTATGCAGGAAAGCTTTTATTCTTTCAAGGCACGAATAACTATGCTCCACACACATACTTGTTGAAGGTATGATTAGTATATTATCTCCCCGTGAACTCGATATACGCGACACAATGGCAGTTGGTAGCGCTAATCTTTATACAGATTTTGGCGCGCCCATCTGTCAATGACGTCACCCAACATGCAAAATTAAATGCGCAATTAGGCAAAAGATATCACAATAAACATTACAAATGCAGAATAGACAATAAGGTACTCACATAAATAGGTCCAGCTTTCCACGAAGTACGCCAAGGATGGCGTTACACAGGATGGCGTCCTTGAGGATGGCTGGAGCCCCCTTTTAGATAATTAACGGAGGGTACGCCCAGCGTCCTTTCAAAGCGCTCCGACTAGCTACGCGGTCATGAACATCCGGTTCGCCCTAGGCTGCTTCAAATTGTCTTTTACCTATGTAGGGAGCGAATAAGGAAACAGGTATAAGGGCGACAAACAAAGATAAGCAAGGCAAGGATCTACATAAATAAAAGATACAGACACGATACGATACCTAACACGACCACTCTTCTTGAAGTCCCAGGCAAAACAGCCACGTTACAGAGTCCCCCGGAAACTTTCCCACTTTTCTCCCGGCACTCGCGTCGCGTGATCTGGCGCAAACGCACTCTGACGTGACGGAAATACACGCCAAGTCTTTTGAATTTTAAGGCGCGAAAACTTCCGCACATCAAAATTAAGCTCAGGAATGTTTAGTGTCAATTTGGCACGTAACAAGGATTAAAGAGAACTGTTATTAAGTTTCTAAAGATATCCTTTCATTTTCATTAAATTTGGTGGCTTTTACATAAATTGATTGTAACTCATTTTTTAGGCGCTACACATGTTACGTATCATTTTAACGTATATCAAATCCTTTTCAGTACTACATTTTTATATGTAATTTTATCGTAACCTCATGTTTAAATTAAGCACCTTCTCTGAAACTTTACGTGACTTCCTATCGGACCTTGTGCGATTGGCTATGTGTCATTGGACGGTAGTTTATTTGAAGTAATTCGGACAAAGGTCACAAAAGCTTTAGTGAAGTCTACGCTCGCGGAGTTATTTATGTTTAATACAATTGTTTGATTTTATTTAAAATCGGGATTCAGTACATTTTATAGATTTGATTCTACTAGTAACGGCATACCTTAAATCCAACTCGTATGTAATATCATATGGTATCTTTGTAAACAAAGAATAAGAAAGCAGAAGAATAAAAAAACCGAACAAAACTTGTGAAAGACTAATAAAATTTCGATTTCGTTCAGCACTGAATAACATCAACTTTGAATACTTTATTTATAACTATTTAAATCGATACAACCATAAACATGTAACGGTAATTTGTGCCGTATTAGACATTACTTATAGGTACGTTATTTTTGTATTTAATATAAGCGTGAATGTTATAATTTGTTGATGGGTTGTGAGACATTGTCATGTCGTTATGCAGTATATTCACTTTGTCAAACGTTTCGAACAGCTTTGAACCCCCTGATTAGATATACACAACATACTCACTTCTCTATTGAGTAGGACGTCATCTAGTCCAGATCAGTTATAGAAAAGAATCTTCGCGAATTGTCCCCCTTTGTTAAAGAGAGAATTTTGCGGGTCGGTAGTCGCCTAACTCACCCATCCTACTCATTCGACAGGAACTCTTCCGCTCTTTTATCTAGTGTTTTACGGTTTTGTTTATTAACTTTGTTTATCGTAGATACTTCCAATCTGGTATTCAAATGGTGGATCTTATCGTTCGTCAACGTTTTTGGATTGTTTCAAGTAAACAGTTCATTCGTCGCGTTTTGAGTAGGTGTGTGATCTGCTGGAAGACATTCTACTGCATCGCAGCCTTCTATGGACCAACCTTCTCCATGTCGGGTCACTCTCAAATCTGCATAAGGCAACCTGAAGTGCCCTGTTTTTAAGCTCTACCCTTTACCTTCGTTGAAGGTTTTCCTATCTTTCTTAGGATAATTTTTTCTTGTTTTGAGTTTATCCGCGTAAATATTTCCTGAGTCTTCTTATATTAATTAATTTTTTTCTTTTTCCATTCCATTCCACCCCTTGTAGTTATTTTCTTTCCAAAAACGTCTTGCATTTTGGTGGACGGTATGTTCCGTTTGCAGATTATTAGTCAAAATTAACCTTAATTATAGCATAAGATGTAGCCTGTAGATCAATTGTCTTCTTTCGTGTACATTGAATAATTTATAGTTTTACCGCGATTAACCTTCAAGTACCTTCTGTTGTGTGTGACGCACTGTTGTACCAAAAAGTTGTTGTACAAAGTTGTAAATAGGTTGATACATCGCAGCTATGGTGTTACAAACGTTTGAGTTACGCCAAAGGACGACCGTTTTTAGTTCAGCTGCTGCCGTCGCTTTATCTGATGTTATTAGTGGTAAGTACTTGAAGGTATCGCTTTTATAAACTTTGCTAATATTTACGCGTCCATTATCACTATCTCACCATCTGTGGTAATCGAACTTAACGCAAGACATACTATGCTCTAAACTACTATGATTGCTTAGACTAACATTTGTTTTAATGGGTAACGATAAGCCGCGAATATATGTTTTCAGTATGTGTAAAATATTACAGGCCTTCTGCGTGCGTCGATGGACCTAAGGGTAGTAGAGGGAGTAAGTAAGGGGTTACTGTAACTTGTTGTTCAGAACGTAAGTAGAACGTGAGAACGTAAGAAGCTCTCATAATGTGTAGTCGCTTAGCTTGATTTATATTTAAATAAACCTTTCTTTAATCTTGATGTTGTTTATTGCATTACACAGTAAAAGGTCGTCATAACTTTTAAGTCTAATAGTATGTTCTACATATGAAATAGTCATTGAATTTAATTTTCCAAATATTAAACTTCTTGTGTCTGGCAACACATTCCAAAATTACATCGCGTCTCATATTTATGTGGTCTTAAAGTAATTAAATCTTAAAGTATATCGCACTGGACCCCAGAAGACATATTTAAGGCATTTTTTATTTCATCCCAGTCTTTTAACTGTATGCGTGAACCAATTAAAATCTGTGCTTTACCAATCAACTTACCTATAATTGCCCTAAGCAAAAAACTGTTTAGCTGAATATCATTTTGACGAGCGAATACGTGAATTACATTCTCCCAATTTGTGATAAATACTATCAAAGGACGAGGGTTTCTATTGTAAGGGGAAATAGCGTCTAAATGTAATTTTAGTAATGGATAATTTATTTACTTAGTTGCCATTTCTGATTGATTAAGTTATCTAAGTTAACAAAACTATTTTCTAAGCTTTACAAAATATTTGCACCACTTGAATTATTTTCTCAAAATTTTAAATTAATCATTTTATGCGATTGTGCTTGTAAACTTTTCTAGTTACTTATTTTAAACAAGATTGCCAAGTTGCGTATATCAATATCATTTATCAGTTGAAAATTAATTAGAGAATGTCAGAAGGAAAACTTCGATTTTATCTTACATTAATATGATGCTTTGAGTCCGAATAATTTCTTTTCTTAATCTAAGTACCCTAATTAGATAATAATGTTGCTTACAATTGGGCTAATGTCTGGTTTGGACGATTTTGTACTTCCCAAACTGTTGTAACGTTTTTTTTTTCGTAGTTACACTTTGTCTATTAATATAAAATAAAGCAGCAATAAAATAAAAATATAATTTGTAAAATTCCGTACAATAAAAATAATACATAAATATAATTTGTAAAATTCCGTACAATTAAAATAAAACTTAAAATCTATAATAGCATATAGACTCCTTTACCTTTGACGTCTAAGATTCGTTATTAAGCTTCGTCGAGTTGTCACTTCGATCACATTGATATCAACGTTTGAAGAGACAAGCTGCGATAAGCGGCGTAGTAAAGTCAAGATGGTTTCCAGGCACATGGCCTGCTGTCGAGTTCATAAAAGGAGAAATTTAAGTCACCATCATTAAAACAGTTAGTATAAATTATTTAAATAAATTTTATTAATATTTTCCTCTTAGTGCAATATCAAATAATGCAATATCACGTAACCATATGATATGAGAATATCATATACAATTTCCTATAAGTTTATTACATCAGTAATATCAAAGTATTAATCTCAAGAAAATTTAGTTTGGTTTTGGAGTACTAAATTTGATATAATGTAAAATCAAGCAGATGTTAGTTTCGTTAAATTCTGGTTTTATTCAGAAGAGTTCTCGCAATTCCAGTAATAATTTCGTAAGTATTCACGTGGCTGCTATTTATGCGTCGCAGAAAACAGATGTTCATGGAATTTCCGACAGCTGGGGTTATAGTCCGATTTCTTTTGTTTATAGCAGTATCTGCACACGTGAGTATTTTTAGCATTTAATCACTTTCAATATCAGTTAAATTGCAATAAGAAAATATTATATTGAACTTTAGTTACGTAAAATTCGTTTAAGGAAAGAAAGAATTAAGTAACAAATTTATTGCTTGTCAGAATGATTGCACATACAGATAAAGTTAACTAAGCTAAAAATTTATGAGTGACATATTATGTCAGATATAAAAAAACATATATTCAACTGTCTTATTTAGACCTCACATGTCATGTTATTTTAATTCAAAAATATGTTTAAATATTTTGAGGTCATGTACTTTGATTTTTAGTCAACATGTGGAATTCTTTTATTAACTATTAAATAAAAGTAACTTTAGGTTGACACATGCTAATTTATCTGCACTTAGGTAATTTAAATTTCATTGTTAAAGTCGAAGTAGTGCTACTACGACTTGAAGAATATGTATTATGAATAATTAAGGGAACTCAAATCCTTACATGAAAATTATTAAGAAAGATTCATTCAGAGATTTTTATGTTATTGAATACAAATCTTTATTAGTATATTTCTGTTCTATAAAAAATTATTAGTTGAAAATATTATAGTAAAACAAATTGAAAATATTATAGTAAAATGAATCAAGAAATTTAAGCAAATAGAATCTATTTTTTATGAATTTTTTTATTGTTTGAAATACAAGTAAAGTTTAGAAATCATTCCTGATCAGAAATTGTGGGTAATGATTACAAATACCCTGGGTGTATACTTTGAAACCTAAATTCTATTATTTTATTTTTGGTAAATATTTTTGAGGACACAAATGGTGTCCATGTTGTACATTTGTTTGTTCACAGGTCAAGCCGAGACATCTGTATGACATCTGGTGTTTGAGGTTTTGGTAAGTGTTTTAAAAGAGTGAAATTCAAGTTTTATGGCTATGTTAGTGGTGTTAATATAAGGTTTCCGCATTCCCCTAATACAAGCACAGTTAATTTTTGTAGTTTGTTGTGTTGAAAAATACGGTGGCGCTCATTATTCATATTTTTTGGTCTTTTGACAACCCATGACCCAAGCTCATGATCTACCCAGAGCTAACACTCTACTAGCCGTTTATGTCTAAAGAGTTTTTCTTTTCCTCAAGCCGTTTTCCATCCAACTTTACCTTGGGCTTTCATTGTTAATAAGAAATTCTCGACCTTGTGATATCAGGTAAGGGTTAAGGAAATATAAAGGTGCAATTTATTAGCTGATAGTCACGAAGGTAAAAGTAAAAATAAGAACAAAATTAAATTTTTGTTCGCACTGTTAACAAAACTTTTGTTTATCATTTTGAAAGCGCGCAGTTATTGATTTGCCTAAAAGTATAACAACCGCAAAGCAATTTACCCTTGCCCAATTGGTTATATCACTTTTAATTTCCAAAGAGACGACAGTAACGATTTCGTTCGTAATAAGCACTATCATTTCCGAGGTTGCCTGTTTTGGTTAATCGTTAAAACGAAAAACTTTCGGTGATTCAAAAGCTTCCAAAATGCTACCCACTGCGCCAAATAAGTTAGTCAGTCCCGAATACAATTTTTTAAAAAATTTCCTTAACATAAGAGCATTTTCATTACAGAAGTCGTACTCATTCTGATATTTGAGGTAAATGCATTTGCTTCGATTTTCAAGGAAATCTTTGAGAATTTTTTAAAAAAAGGAAACAATTTTATTAATTTGAACAGCTGCATAGCTGCAGAAAACAGTATAAAGTTGGTACAGATAACAAACTCGTTCGAAGTGTACATTTACTAGACAGATGGTAAAATAGAAGAAGAGATAACAGAGTTAACAAAAGATATCCAAACCGAAGTAAAAGTCGCAACAAAGACTCATACAATAAAGCTTCCCATATTTACCTAATCTTTATCTAACACAAAAGGAAAAAGAAATATAACAACAAAAATATAAAGTGAAATAAATATATACTCAAGCCAGAGCTGCACAAGATAATACAAAACTTAGCAAGACAACAGAAGCAGTGACAAAAATGATAAATGCAAAAATAAAACTCAGATGAGAGGAAATCATCAAAGAACTAAACGCGGACGAGTCAAGCACCAAAGGATATAAAAAATAAGAAAAGTCTTCCGTATAGAAAACAAAGAAAACCATGCAATCTTTTACAACAACAAATGGGCGTCTTTAGATAAAGACAAAGTATCGTGACCAACAGACCACCTGCAAATCCAATTTAACATATATTTTCCAATAAAGAAACAAATGGAAAACATAAGCGACAACAAAAAAGACATACCCAACTGCACAACTCCAAGTCAAACAATGAACCCGATAACGAATAAACAACATTATGAAAACTTTGGCTATAAGAAAGACCTAGAAGTAGTGTAGTTCCTAAAGAAGACCTTATATGCACACCAACCTAACTAGTAGAAGACATAACAAAACTGGTAGTAAAAATTCAACAAAAGCAAATATTCGCAGAGCAATGGAAAACTGCAGTAGTAATAACTATTCCCAAAAATACAGCAAAGATGCTTCTAAGTCAGAAAAAAGAAGGCATGTAAATCTGTTATGTTTGCTATCTAAAGTTCTGAAAAATTAATAAAGGAAGACTTGCAAGAGCTCTTAGAAGCAACAGCTAAAATACCAAAAACACAATTTGGTTTTAGAAAAAGTAAATTTTAATAAGACGCAGTGTGGTTATCAATCAGCAAAAACAGTGTATATATTTCATCGCAGCAGCAAAGGAAAAGAAATAAAACAGCGTTCCTGCACCTTAGGAAGTGTAGTTGTCTGCCTCTAGCACCATAGCGGATTGGAAAGTGCGTATGACACTTTGCGGCAAACTGTATAAAACAATTTCACTTTGACTAACTTAGATTGCCATTTAACAAGAGGCATCTTAATTAGCAGCGCGACTTATCGGGCTCTTTCACGAAAAATAAGCTCGGTGTAGAATAATCGTCTATTAAAATATGGTCTGTATTTATAAAGAAAAGAATTGCGTAGAGGAGTAGATATTTGGCTTTCAAAAAGATCGCCGAACGATCAAGTGTAAGGAATTCTTAGACGGCAGCTACCAACCTACCAGCCGTAACAGCTTGTCAACAAGGAGATAACGTGTTAACAAAGAATTTTTAACAAAAAGGAACAATCTTATTACTTTAAACACCTGCACAGCTACAAGGTAACAGTATTAACTTGGTATAGATAACAAACCCATTCGAAGTGCTCATTTACTAGGCAGATAGTTATGCAACCTTATCCTTTAAAAAAACCGTGCATTTAGGTGCAGCAGTGGTGGAAACATATAGGTGCTAGAATTTATTTGTAGTGATTTTGTAATATAGCGATGCTAAGCAGCTGTTTGATTTTATAAAGCAGCATATAATAGAGTAAATACTTGATGGAATCGAGATTGTTGATCGATAGTTTTTATGATTGTTTAGAAATTCTAAGAAGTTCTAGATAAAGGAAAAATGAATTAATATTCATGCAGAAAAGATCGCTTGCAGGGTTTTGAACATAACACCCTCTATTTGCGGGTTTATTTTCATACTATTATCAGTATTATACTTTCGGACGTCAGGAATTTTAGGAATATATGCATTTTACTTAGCTTATAGTTCAATCATTACATGTCCTTATTAGTATTAGATCGGAAATCATTAAATTATAAAAACTAAGAGAGCTTTACTTCTGAATTTCTAGTCTTTCATTTGAAATCAAACTTTCATTTAGTAACGCTTCATCACCCTAACATTTGCTGTCTATTGTATTCGCTTTTTGATGTGACTTAAAAACCGATAATAAAATACGCAGGACAATAGGTAGGATGTCGATGACAACCAACGTTATTCGAATTCATTTTTTATTAATTCAATAAACCCGTCATCCCCGAATCAGCTGAATAGGACATAACTTTAAAACGTGCTTCATAAATAAATTGAATTTACATGAAACCTGCGTTAATATCACTTGACGGTCTTGATAGCTGATTTATTAAGCCATCGAACTTGTGTATCTAATTAACCCGTATATTTCTTTTAATGGTGTACTATATAGCATCTTATTTTACAAAGAAATATTTTTAATTACAAGAAACAACATCAAGACTCTTAATAACACCTTTTGTTTACTTTGGATAGCGTTTGTTAACGACCTTATTTAAATCTATTTTTGATTTCGAAAACATGATAAAAATTAAAACTATCTAACTCTGCTACTTGTCTAATTGAACTTGAAACTTTGCAACAATAATTTTTCGTTAGAGCTAAAACACATGCCACAAAATTCAAATTTTATGCAATATGCAAACGCACGTGCACGAAGTACAGCTTGTGTGTAAAATCACACGCAATTGGCTTAATTAGAACTGCTAACTATTTTTCAAATGCTAAAGGTGTGTATGTGCGTGTGCGCGTGTTCTTGAGTGCGTGTGCGCGTGCGTGCGTTTGTGCATGTGTGCGTGTGTACGTGTGTGTCTGTGCGTGTGTATGTGCATATGTGCGTGTGTGCGTGTGTGCGTGTGTACGTGTGTGCGTGTGTGCGTGTGTGCGTGTGCGCGTGTACGAGTGTGCGCGCGTGCGTGCGCGTGTTCTGTGTGCGTTGTAACGGTACAAGGCAACGTCACACAAAAGGAATGTAGCTGTTCTGACAAGCAGTGTGGTTTTTACCTGTTCTGAAGCAGAATTTGCGACAGGAAAAAAGGGAGTCGGTGAGAGGTTGTTGAACAGATCTCACGTATAATAAATACGTTAGTACGTGTAATTTATGAGATTAACCTTAACTTAAAAATTTGGTTTGGCGATATGGAATGCTTGTCCAGTATGGAGTGGTGATAAGATTAAGTGCGCTCGAGCAGAAATTATAATTATAAAAAAGGAATCAATTGGTACCAGAAGATGGGGCAAAGGACGCAATGAGCGGAAAGGGTATGTGCGAACGCGTTTTGTATTTAAAAGTGTTATGCCTAAGTTTATTTGATTAGTAATAAGAATTCTTAAAATACGGATTTCTAGATTATTTTGGAGGTGCTATCAGAGGCAGGTGTTTCCTGTTGTAGTGCAGTCATATTAATAAAACTATTAATTAGGAACCTGTTTCCATGAGTATTTTTCTTTCTGAAAGTTTTATCCCTCTTAGGTAACAGAACGGTTACAGCGTGTGTGTGCGTGTCTGCGTGTGTTCGTGTGTACGTGTGTGTGCGTGTGCGTCTGCGCGTATGTACGCGGGTGCACTTGTGCGCGTTTGGGATTAAAAGGGAGGTATAGACAGTTTGCCTTAAAGGATTTCTCGGTGCAAGTCATTTAAAGACAGAAGAAAATTGACATTTAGGTCAGGTGGTGGGGAAAATGGATCGAGGTTTAGCGTTTGTTTAAATTTGTTTCGGAGGGCTAAGTGTAGGGTAGTGGTGAGACAAATTGCCAGATGGAATTTAATGAAGGGAGAGTAATTTCTGTCAGAACTTTCTATGACCGGCTAGAAATTGTATGGTTGTTCTGCTGGAGCTAATAAAAAAAAATTCCTACACATTTCATAAATATATTCAGTCGGCACAGCATAACAACTGAGCTGTTATATCCGTTTGTCCTAAAAAATGAAAAGTTTATTAGTAATATTAGCAATGATAATGATGATGAAACGATCGATTTACAAACAAACCCGAAATAATTATAGTATGTAAGTAGTTCTTCTAAATATGTTGTTGATATTGTTAATTTAAACAAATTTTAAGTTTAATAATACATAAGAAAAATTTCTGGTTTATACGGCTCCTTTGTCTTACAAGTTTAATTTTAATAATTTAAACATAGTGGGTTTTCAATCCTAATTGGATTGCTATTTCCCATCATTATTTAAGTAGTATAAGTAATTTATAATGCATAAGAGTGCAGTTGTTGAATTCTCATGTACCTGTAAGTGAACAACTTACAGCCTAATGTATGTATTCTGTTGGATAAACGTTTTCGCCGTTTCGAAGGATTACCTCAACCAATGAGAACGTTCGACGATTGGAGGTGCTTTGACGAGTTCATGCGAATGGATGCAATGAGTGTGAAAGATTATCTTGAGCTTATTACGGTTTAATTTTACATAACGCGTTTCCCAATTTTTTTACATACTTCGTTCCCAAATACGACGCCTATGGTTTATTTCCTTATTGTAATTCATCAGGTTTCGTTCATAAATTCAAGTTTTAATTCTTGTATGTTGATAACGTGCATAAACTAATCCCTATCACTTCAATGCGAGTCGTGATTATTTGTTCTATTCTGAATTTAATCCTCGATGCTTGGTAACGTGCATCTTATTGTATACTAATTTGTAGTTCCGCCCTTATTATTTTAATTTTGGGGAATTGATGATCCGTTATTTAAGAGCAAATTATTATTGAAGATTTTATATTTGCTCTGCTCTTTTGAGAATTTTATAGAAGTTCGAAGTAAGGTTATTTGTAATTTTTATTCACGTAAACTTCATACAATTGTTATCTTTGTAGGACACACATTTGAAAACTCATCGATAATATCGAGTTTTGTTCTTATGGTTTAAGCCCGTTTTGTAAAGGGACCGCAAAACGGTAAAGTAAATAGCAGGTGTGTTCACATCTAATTATAACATTTTAGGGTTGCAGTTTTACAGCTGTAGTTTGCAGTTTACAGTTTACAGTTTACAGTTTACAGTTTGCAGTTTGCAGTTTTACAGCTTTGTAGTTTGCAGTCTTGTAGTGCTTGGTATTTCAGTCTGGTACATTATGTACGTATTTTATTGAGGCAAACTCAGGCGTACCTGCAAGATATGATATCCGCGCTCAGGACCTGTTTTGGTAAAATCTTTCCATATTATATTTTGATTGTACGTGCCGCTAATTTGGTATCCATGCTGGCTTTCCACCTGCAGATAACATTATAGAGCCTGAAATCAATAAAAATTACCTTCGTAAATATCAGATAACAAATTGCACCATAATGTATCATAAACCCTTACCTGATATCACAAGGTCAAGAATTTCTTATTAACAATGAAAGCCCAAGGTAAAGTTGGATGGAAAACGGCTTGAGGAAAAGAAGAATTCTTTAGACATAAACGGCTAGTAGAGTGTTAGCTATGGGTAGATCATGAGCTTGGGTCATGGGTTGTCAGATGACCAAAAATATAGATAAAGAGCGCCACCGTATTTTTCAATACAACAACCTACAAAAATTATCCGTGCTTGTATCAAGGGAATGCAGAAACCTTATATCTACACCACTAATATGGCCACAAAACCTGAATGTCACCTTCGTAAAGCACTTACCAAAATCTCAATTACTAGATGTCTTACAAATGTCTCGACTCAACCTGTGAACAAACAAATGCACAACATGGACACCGTTTGTGTCCTCAAAAACATTTACCAAAAATAATATAATAGAATTTAAGATCCAAAAATATACACCCAGGGTATTTGATATCATTACACACAATGTCTGATCATGATTGACCTATAAGTTTTACTTGTATTTTGAATAATAAAAGAGATAGACAAAAATGGATTCTATTTGATTAAATTCCTTTTTCAACTACAAATTTTTTTTATAGAACAGAAAATTAATAAGGTTTTGTATTCAAAAAACATAAAGATCTCTAAATTGAATATTTCATAATAAATTTTCTAAAAAGTTTGAGCTCTCTTAATAATTCATATTACATATTTTAATCTTTTAGCCATGTGTAGTACTACGTTGACTTCACAATAAAATTTAATTATTTAAGTTCTCATAAAATAGCATGTTTCAACATACAGTTAGTTTTACTTAATATGTATAAAAAGAATTTATCACGTTGTTTAGGAATCAAAGTACATGACCTCAAAATTATTAAATATATTTTTAAATTAGCGTAAAATAACATGTGATACTTAAATTGGACAGCTGAATATTTTTTGACATCATATGTCACTAACAACTTTTTTAGTTTACTTAGCGCTATCTGTTTGTGAAATAATTATGATAAGCAAACTGCATAGCCATCTTTAAAAATTATGCAAGGTTACAAATTTATTACGGACTCTTTCTTTTACTAAATAATTTTTAAGTTACTTTAATCAAGGTAAAGGTTCAACCTTCTACTTTTCGTATTACGTTTAAATAATTATAAATGTGATTAAGGACTACATATCACTCACGTGTCGAAGTACAGTACGACCAAAAGAAATTGAACAATGACATCAGATGTGGGATATTCCATAAACATCTGCGTTCTGCGATGCACAAACAAGAAACACATGATTACGAACAAGTTTATTGTTGGAACTATGAGAAATCTTCTAAACAAAACATAATTTAACCAAACCAATTCCTTTTTAAGTACATCCTATAAATTCTTGTATTTCAAATCTCAAACTAAATTTTCTTTTCAGCATTAAGTGCGGCAATTACGGTATTAACGAAATCCGTAATATAATTATATGATATTGGTTACTTCCTTCATATTTTCTAGATCCAAGATATTGCACTATGAGAAAAACATTAGTAAAATTTATTTAATTAATTATACCAACTGTTTTAATGATGAGGGGGAGCTTCTATCTTCATTGGCCTGCAAGAATCAACTTAACTGCTCTAGGTGGAACACAAAACGAAACCCTCACGCTAAAACCGCTAGGAACTACATTCAGACACGAAGATTCAATCAGTTAAACTTTCTTGCGGACCGTATTACAGGCCACGTGCCTGGATACCACCATCTTGACCTTTCTATGCCGCTGATAGCAGCTTACCTGTTCAAACGCTGATAGAAAAGTAGCACGAAATGACAACTTGACAAAGCTTATATTAGGAACTTAGACCTCAAGAGTAAAGGAGCGCATATGCTATTGTAAATTTTATGAATTATTTTTAGTGATCAAAAATTTATAAATTATATTTTTATATTATTACGGTATTATTTTAGATTAATAGGCAAAATGTAACCGCGTAAAAAAATACGTTACAAGCCATCTCACATTATAACTGATATTGTAATTTATTTTAATATCATTTTTGTAACAGTTGTGCGTCGGAATTAATTTAAACAATGAATTATTGTACACATTTGTTTGATAGGTATTTTTATCTGCATAATCGTACGCACAAGCGTTGGTACAACCGCGAGCAGCGTTCGACTGATTTTCAATTTATACAAAGTGAACCTAATGAAAATATACTGCAGCCATTTAATTTCTAATAAGTGTAAGGTACATATTGAAAAGTACGTTGGTTTCATTAACCCAATCGCTTGCATTTAAGCTTTGTTATGATGTAAAATTGATGTTTATGTTCAACCCTATGAATATTAGAAAGTTGTGTCAGTAAACGATTATATGTTACTTGTATTTCCTTGCTGTCGAGTTTTATGTCTGTTAAGTATCTACAGATTGCGTGAGAAATTTCCTAGATTGATTTCGCGGGAGGCGTACAGTTCCGATTTAGGTGGCGCTCTCCAAGACTCTTGTTCACCGTGTCGACCTTAGGTTATTTGTATCTTGGTGCAAATTCCCACTCCCCCTCACCGACCACAGTCTAGTCCTGGTAAAATACGGTTACTCCTGCGGCTTACGGTGTGTATGTCTTTTTGTGTTAGGAAACCGTGTTAAGCTACCTAATGAGGTGAAAGTAAATGCAGCTATTCAGTAAATTACCTGAATTATTAGCCCTGCCGTTCCTTTTATCTAAATACCTTATGTTTTTCTTAATTTTGTAGGTTAGTACTACCAGCACCGTTGCCAATTTGTGAATGAATAAACCGTCGACCCAAAAATAACCCGGTCGAACTTTTAGAGTACAATAACCAGTATATAAGAATCAACGGATATTGAGCCTACTTTAAACTACCTATATAATTAAAAGTATGCCTTTTTTGGTAGTTTATTGTTTTTTCATAATAAAGCTTCAAAGTAATGTACGTCTATCTCTAACTCTCATTTAATCATTAACAGCTTTCCACAATTTTAAGCAATAACATCACATGTTTAGCACTTATGAACATGAAATTTATAGGTAGGCAGTCATGTTTGAAAAATTCTTAATGTGGAAACGTATTTAATATAAATTAATATAACGCCATAATTTGACACTAAAATAATCCAATACATAAATGATTAAAATATTTGCTTCGTATGCTATTCAACACGTATTTACACTTGTTTTGGTTTGAAGTTTATAAATAATTTTATAAGTAGCGTATAAGGTATTATTGTTGATCAAGCCTTTTAAAAAGTTAAGATATCTTTTGCCTGCTTAAAAACGTGAAATTGATAATCACATACTAAAATTTTCATAAATCAAATTACTGTATTGATATCCCTAAATATATAAGGAATGATATTGTGCAAAATTGTATAGTAAAATGAAAAATTTTTACAAAACTATTATGCAGATCTGAATAAATACGTTTAAAGTGTAGCCCACACCTGAAATTGTATAAAATCGAAAGTAGCAAATTGTAAAATGCAATAATCGTATTGGTGATTTAAAAAATAGACTTCGAAGGAGCAATACTTTTGCAGTATAAAATATTTCAATTAAAAAGGAAATTTTAGTTGGAAATTAATCCAAATTCAGAATGTATCACTCTGAACCAAACTGAAGTACGATTTTATTAAAACCTATTATGTTTACTTAGGGCAAACCATCTAGTACCACAGTTGCAAGCGTTAACTAAAAAAAACTAAAAACAATACTATATTGCATCGCTGGATTAATAGCTCTATTATCTCTACATCGTAGGAGAATAAGTTTTGTTGTACAATGCAATAAATTCATGTTTAAGACTTGGCCATCCTTTAACAAAATGGGGTAATCAAAATGTAATAGTTATAAAACCAGCAATTTAAAATTAAGTTCGAGACAGGTTTTGGAAAAAGGTACTTTTGTATCAAATCTCTTTTAATACATGTATTTCCAGAATTACTATCTCTGTTCCACTTTCGCACATAAAACCAAAACAACCAATGCATGTAGAAAATATATAAAAACTTTACATAAACTTCTTTAACATGAATATGCCCGAATTTAGTCTGTCTATTCAACCAAGATAAAAAGTATTGCAAAATAATAATCTATAGGAACACTGTGGCACGATTTAAATAAAATTAAATAAAAACCCTTAACCACAAAAAATATTAAATTACTAGATACGTATTTCGACCACTATGTGGTCATCATCAATAGAAAAAAAAAAAACAGCCTGCGGGTGAGGAGAATATCCTCGATAGTGTTTAAAGCAACAATATAGTAAATTATACAGCTATTTTTTTTTTTCTACTGATGATGACCACATAGTGGTCGAAATACGTATCTAATAATTTAATATTTTTTGTGGTTAAGGGTTTTATTTAATTTTATTGCAAAATAGAAGAATGCCAAACTTTTCACACTATATTTTCAATAATAAATATAAAACAACTAAATTCACTTCTGCTTTTATAATGTGAATGTATAGTTTATGCATCACTGCCGGCTAGGTCCATCGTATGGTATACACAACTAACTTTGAATTTTTATATTGAATTGCATGTATGGGGCGATTTAAATTTCATAGAAATATTTTAACTGATGCTTGAAAATCACCCGTGAATTGCTATCATCGCAAAAAAAATTTTTTTTAAAAACTGAAATTGAACCCAATGTTTTAGTATACGTATGAAAATAATAAGCAAACTCACCACATGGTCTGATTGAAATTCCTTGGTGGGTGACCTCCAGTATAATGCTTATGCTGTATGACAAGTTTATCGTAAAAGAGTATGGTATGATTTGGGGTTTAAAGTTTAGAAACTCATAAATTGATGTTGTAACGTATTTTTTTTACTCGGTTACACTTTCTTTATTAGTCTAATATAATGTCTCAATAAAATAAAAATATAATTTATAAATATCTGATCACTTAAAATAATTCATAAAATACATAATGGGATATGCGCTCCTTCGCTTTAGAGGTCTAAGTTTCTATAATAAGGATCGTCAAATTGTCACTTCGTGTCACTTTTCTATCCGCGTCTGAACAGGTATGCTGCTATCTGCGGCGTAGAAAGGTCAAAGATGGTATCTAGGCACATGGCCTGTAATACGGTCCGCAAGAAAGTTTAATTAATTTAATCTTTGTGTCTTAATGTGGTTCCTGGCAGCTGTTGTGTGATGATTTTATTTTGTATTTCACCTTTAGCAGTTCAGTTGATTCCTGCAGGCCAAAGAAAATAGAAGCTCCCCCTCATCGTTAAAACATGCAATACCGTAAATATCGTCAATACCGTGAATGTCCTCAATACCATAAATACTGCTGAAAGGAAAATTTAGTCGAGATTTAAAATACAAGAAATAATAGGACGTACTTAATTGAAACTTAGTTTGGTTAAATAATTTTTCGGTTAGAAGATCTTTTATAATTCCAGCGTTAAATTCTGTCGTAATGGTATGTTTCCTGTTGCGTGCATTGCAGATGTATATGGAATGATCCACATCTGGTTTGATATGGTTATGGTCTAAAAGTTGTTACAGGCGGAAAAGCTACTAAGTATGTATTTTCCAGTAAAATTATAAAATGGGGGCGGCCTGTAAAACAAAAATTAAAGGGGGGTCACCGGCACTAGCTAGCGGCAGGTCGTGGATCATATAGAGGGTTAAAATTTTGATAAAAAGGTTAAATTAATTTATAATATACTACAAAAGATTTGGCACTTACCTTTCATAAAATATTGTGGCTTAATGACAATTGCCAAGGGCGCCAGACAAGTCGAGAATGTCCAAATGTTCGTACAAAACCTTGAGAGACTTGTCATCCCAAGGAGGACAATTGTTTCTTTTAATCAATTCCTCACTTTTTTAAAACTTATAAAAAAATAAGAAAAACTATTGACTTAATCAACGGCAAACAAAACTATTTAATTCACAGAGCAATAAACGTGAACCTCTTACATTTATTGATTTTAAGTTAGAAATTTAAGTGAATAGGTGACTATGGAGTTTATGAAAATTTTGAGTACATAAGAAGTTCTCAAACACTTGTATATGAAAGAAAACTTATATTATAAATCGTACACTAAATTAATCCTACGGTTTATGGCCAAAACGTCCTAACAAATAAATTAACTAAACATTGGTCATGCTACTTAACTATACAACTTACTTACTAAAAATTGTCCATTCTTTGAGGGTTTGTCTTTCAACGTAGAACAGTTCTTAAATTGGGGAAGAGAATCTCGCTTGTTGCTTCTGTTTGTAATTTTTTTAAAGAATTGACTGGCACACGAACCCGGCAGAATTTTGACAATATCACGTACTTGTGCGTCACACGGCTACAAGTTTTTTAATAGTTACCTTGTATCACTATAAATCTGCTAACATATGGGCATAACCCTCGCAAATTGGAAAAGTAATCACTTATTTCCAATTTTCAAATATCGTGATACAAAGTGAAATATTATATCTGTGATGCCGGAGAACGCTACCCACGAACTACGTTTCTTTCTACTTCTTGACCACGGACAGCCCCATTGGAAAAAAACCTCTTTTGGCTAAAGCCTTAACTTATATAGACTAATTCCTACCCTAATCATTATGTACGTCATTTTCTGTTATCCAATGACTAAACAGAACCTCCCACAAAACAAGATTTCAGAAACCAAATCCAACCCCTTTTTAGATGAGAGTCACGGAAGCAATTGTTTTCCCAAGGGTTTAAATTATATTGTACCTTCTACAAATTTCTTAATTATTGAAATGTGGAACCTACCTATGGCGACAATAGTCTGCCATTAACAAAGACCGGCTAACCTACTTGAGCCGAAATGGATTTTAAATACAATGGATGTCTCCAGACTACTTAAAATTACTTGTAATATTTGAACAAATTAAATTGGAAATAGTTTTCGCTATTTATAATGTTTCGTATTCTTTAACCCGCTGTCAATCAACGAATTGCTTTCCTTTATTTACGCTAAAAGGTACTATTACATTTTAATTTTATCAGATTCATCAGTCTGTAACCGACCTAAACTTTAAGAGGTTTATTGTATTTGATTTACGAGGGTAGACCTTTAAATGATGAAAGCCGCTGGAATTTACAATAGTTTAGCCTGAAGCTATTTGTAACCCCGGTCTTTTATTATAAAGGAGCCCGACTGAAATATAAAGTAATTTATTGTGGAATTTTTGTCTATACTTTATGCAAGTTACTGAATTTTAATTAATTGATCTGTTTATTCGTTAACATTACAAAATAATGTTACACAGTTCAAGTCTTCTTGATTAAACTGTACATCGACATGTGAGTGAAATTTAATCTATAATTCCAGTTACATTTATTTAAATGTTTTACGAATGATAGAAGGTTAAAATTTTGCCTTGATTTAGTTATCTTAATTTCATTTAGAAAAAGAAAGATCCCGTACTAAACTTGTAACTTTGCAAAATTTTTAAAGATGGCTATGTAGCTTACGTGTCGTAAATGTTTCACAAGCAGACACTGGTGATTACACTGAAAAAGTTGTTATTGACATATGATGTCAAAAATATCTAGCTATCCAATATAAATATCACATGTTATTTTGCTTTACTTTAAAAATATCTTTATTAATTTTGAGGTCAGGTAGTTTGATTTTTATAGAACATGATGAATTTTTTTTATAAAATATAAAGTAACGCTAACTCTTTGTTGAATGATGCAATATTTTAAGACGTTAAATAATCAATTTTTTTGTGAAGTCGACATAGTACTAAAATGAAAATATGAAATATGAATTATTAAGAAAGCACAAACTTTATAGTAAATTTATGTATAAATATTCAATTTAGAGATCTTTATATTTTTTTTGAAGACAGAACCATATTAATTTCTTTTTTATGTAAATTTTTTGTTAAAAAAAAGTTAATGTAGAAACATACTAAGAGAATTAATCGAATAGAATCCATTTTTGCTTAACTCTTTTATTATTAAAAAATCAAGTGAAATTTATAGGTCCTTAATGAGAAAAAATTGTGTCAGATGATAACAGATACCCTAGGTATATATATTTTTGGAACTTGAATTCAATTATAGTATTTTTGATGAATATTTTTAAGGACACAAACGGTGTTCATGTTGTGCATATGTTTGTTCACAGATTAAGTCGAGACATCTGTAACTCATCTGGCAATTGATATTTTGGTAAGAGCTTTGCAAGTTTGATATACAGATTTTGTGGCTATATAAGCGGTGTAGATTCAGATTTCCGCATTCCCCTAATACAAGTACATGTATTTTTGTATGTTGTTGTTTTGAAAAATACGGTGGCGCACTTTATCTATATTTTTGGTCAATAGACAACCCAAGACCCAAGCTCATGATCTACCCAGAGCTAACACTCTACTAGCCGTTTATCTCTAAAGAGTTTTTGTTTTCCTCAAGCCGTTTTCCATCCAACTTTACCTTGGGCTTCCATCATTAATAAGAAATTCTCGACCTTGCATACAAATAAAACTTAATACCATGATAAACAATAAATATAAACAACCAACTCATATGTCATAATGGACACGCACCATATATTTATGGCTTTCCAAAAACACACAAACCAAACATACCATTAAGACCCATAATCAGTAATATACAATCTCCTACATACAAACTTGCAAAATTTTTAATAAACATTATAAACAAAATCAACGGAAAAACAGAATACAACGTTAAAGACAGTTGGGAATTTCAAAAATTTAATACAAAACAAACAGTCCCAAATAATCATATAATTATCTCCTTGGACGCAATATCGCTTTTCACTAACATCCCAATCGAATTAGCATTAAATACACTAAAAGAAAAATGGAAAATAATTGAACCATTCACTACCTTACCCATTAAAGAATTCCTTGAGGCAACTAAATTATGCATTGAAACTACTTATTTCAAATTCAATGAACAAATTTATAAACAGATTTATGGCATTGCAATGGGTTCAACTATTTTACCAACTATTGCAAACTTAATTCTCGAAAAACTTGAAAATTCAGTAATAAATAAACTAAGCTTTAAACCAACCTTCTATAAACGATTCGTAGATGATTGCAATGTGTGTCTTCCCAAAGAAAAAATAAACGAAACATTAAATACATTTAACTCATTCCATCCAAGACTTCAATTTATCATTGAAAAAGAAGAAAACAAAACAATATCATTTTTAGATTTACAAATTAAATATAGTAATAATGGAAATATCACCACAAACTGGTATAATAAAAAAACATAGAGCGGTAGATATCTCAACTACAAATCCATGGTACCAAATCAATATAAAAAGAATGTAATAAATAACCTAGTTGAACGTGCTATCCAACTTTCTCATAATAAACATAGAACTAAAAACATTAAAAAAATAAAAAACACTCTTAACAATAATTCTTATCCCAAACAATTTTATAATCGTATAATAAAAAACAAAATTCATAAAATATTTAATAATAACAACAAAAATTTTAATGATATTAAACAAAAAGAAATAATAATCGGAATAGAATACACGCCTGGATTATCAGAAAAAATTAAAAAATGTTTAAAAAATCACGATATACATGTCGCTCATAAACGAAACAATGCCAATAAAATTTTTTTTACAAATCTCAAGCCTAAAATCGAAAATAAAAACAAAACACACATTATTTATCAAATCGATTGTATGGACTGGCCTGGAATTTATATTGGAAACACCAAACAAAATCTCCATAACAGAACATACGAGCATAAATATTCGATCAAAACCAACAACAAAAAATGCACCGCACTTGCCACCCACGCTTTAGAAAAATTACGCAACTTTTGATTTTACAAACATAAATAAAAAAAATATACTTGAAACCATTGAAATTCAAGGAAATTTAACTGCATATACTCTAAATCAGATCAAGAAAATTTTGCAAACATTTACCGAAATTTAATTAAATAATAAAAGAGTATAAAAGTTTCTTAGCATCTTAATAAAAACATTCTTATACCTCCTTTACAAAATAATTTTTAATTTCAATGCATAAAAATTCTTTATTAAATGTAAAGCACTGGTAAGGCGGGTGTTTTGACACAACTGTCTAACCGATATTTGAATTTATATTTAAGCATTGAAAATTGAAATAATGTGAAATTCTAATTTATTATATAGAACTAATGGTAAGTTAAATGTCATTTACATCAATTTATTATTGTAGTAATGTTATAGCTATTAGAAAACGGTCCACAAGACCGAAACATGTCATAGCAATTTATATAATAAAAATTGGAATTTAAAAACGTTTTCAATTGGATTCATTTAAAGTGACCAACATCCAAGAATAAAAACAAAGATATCTATAATACAAGGTCAAGAAAAACATAACTTTATATATATATATATATATATATATATATATATATATATACTATAATGCTTAGTGACCTTGCAGGAATAACACTTTTTCTTTGTAGGTTTTTTAGGTCTGCTGAATTTAAATAAATACTCTTTTTTATGGCCTAAATTTTCGCATATATTTTTTATGCTTGATCACAGGCTACAACGTATTAACGTTTTACAAATGATTAACAAAGATAAGAAGAACTTATAGTGAGGATGGTTAAAATTGACCACAGTGTTTGGAAGGAGTTAAAATTTCTTATAGAATAAATATTTATGTAAATAGTGAAAGTAAAATGTCATTTTTGATAAAAGTTTATATTTTGTTTTTAACGACAGTGTTGGTTAGTGAGTGTATGTGCATGTAGGTGTGTGTGAGTGTGAGGGTGTAATTGTGTATGTGTGTGTGTGTTGTAAGGTTTATATGGAATTTGTGTTATCAACAATTGAGTATATATATATATATATATATATATATATATATATATATACTAGGTTATCATAAAGTAAGGGATATATTTTAAATCATTACAACTTTTTAATAAATTAAGTTAGTAACATAAAATAAACGAAATGTAGTTGCTTAATGAATGGGATTTTACCGTATCTATGAGAAACAAAAGCGTTGTCATAACAATTGTTGACACTAGTGTCAAAACGAAATTATTCAATTTGAAGTTTTATTTTGAAATTAAAACTCAAGTAAACGTTGAGTTCAAACGACTCAACTGTAATAACATGGATTTACAAACAAGAATTGGTTTAGTTCAGTGCTATTATGAATCCGGCAGAAATTACACCGCTGGATTACGAAGATTTTGCACGAAAATGGGTTTGAGAGCGGGACCCTGTCAAATGAAAGCGTACCGCAATTTGATACAAAAATTTGAAAGAACAGGGTCTGTAACTGACTTACCAAGATCAGGAAGACCAATAATTAGTGATGTCCAAGTTGCAGAGTTCTTCATGAAAATCAAAACATAGCCAGAAGCAATTCACTCGCAATCAGCAGTGCAAATGCGATATCCAAGCGATTGCAAATGCCGTATACCACGGTTTGGAAAATTTTACGCAAAATTCTAAACATGTATCCATATAAACTGAAAATGCTGTTTGAATTAAAGGACGCAGATTTGGCTACTAGGTACGATTTTTCTTTGCGAGTAATGGCTCAGATGGAAATTGAACCCGAATGGTTATCCCGTATTTTATGGACAGATGAGGCACATTTTACTCTGAATGGTGGAGTCAATACTCAAAACTGTAGAATCTGGTCTGCAGAAAATCCGCAACAAATCGTTCAAAAGGTCTTCATGACAAGAAAGTCACCGTTTGGTGCGGTTTTACAGCTGATTTTATTATTGGTCCGTATTTCTACGAGGAAATGCAGAATGGACAAGCCGTATCTGTAACTGTAAATGGTGAACGATACTTGCAAATGTTACAAAATTATGTTATTCCACAGCTGCAAAACGAGCACTACGGAATTGAAAACATCATTTTTATGCAGGATGGAGCACCCCGCACATTTTCGACCAGTCAAAGAATTGTTAACCAACGTTTTCAAGATCGCGTGTTAAGCAGACATTTCGTAAATTCATGGCCACCAAGATCACCTGATCTAAACCCAGCGGATTACTGGCTGTGGGGTTATTTAAAAGTTTAGTGTTTAGAAGACGACCAACTACGCTACAAGAATTAAAAGACAGTATTACGGAGCAAATTGGTACAATTCAACCAGAAATGTTACGAAATGCTGTGTACAATTTGGAGGTAAGGATGGTGATCTTACAACAACAAAATGGAGGTCATATTGAGCAATTGCCGTAACCTGTTTTGGGCATACTAAATCCCATTTCATAAGCAATTAGATTTCATTTATTTCTTGTTATTAACTTAATTTGTTAAAAGTTATCATAATTTAAAATATATCCCTTACTTTATGATAACCTTATATATATATATATATATATATATATATATATATATATATATATAAGTAAAATGAACAAAAAAAAATTTATAATATACAGTGTGTCCAAATTTCGAGTCTCTACATTGTGATTTCAGTTATTATAAGAGATAAAAATTGGGTTAAATAGGGAAAGATTTGGAGGAATCCAGGCCAGTTTTGTATCCGTTTACAAAATTGGTGTAAGTTGTCTGGTTTTGGAGATATTCGAAGAAAACTAAAAATGGCGGATTTTGTTTTTTGATAATAAAACATGAATCATAAGTCCCACCATCACAAGACTTGCACATTATTAAGACACTTTTCTAAAAGGAGTATTTTAGCATAAACAGAATCATTCGACTGTCTTTTGTTTTCGAGGAAACGCCCACAACTTTTGTTTTTCTTATGGCCACCATTTTGAATATTAAGTGAATATTATGCGCCTTAAAATTACCTTTTCAAAAATATGCCACATGTCTATAAAAAAATGCAAAACTATCCTAAATTTTAAAAATAACTAAATTTGTATGTTCTTTAACGTTTGGTAATCCCAACAGGGCAAAAATTTGATTTCTACTTTCCAAACAGTAGTAGTAGTAGTAGTAGTACCACATACATTTTGTTAAGTAGAACTCGTAAAGTATTGGATATAAGTCTTAAAATTAACTTAAACATAAAACTGTAGCCTATCTTATCTAATTTAGGGAACAAAATTAAATGTGACCGAAACAGCAAACTATCATCTAAATTCCTTCCGTAGATGCTGAAAATGCTGTCCGTTTGCATCACGGCACATTCGACAATTAATTAAAACTTTCCGTACAACTCTGCTTAACGTGCGCCTATTTATAGAGTTAAGAATGTCACGGACTCTTTCCTGCAGTTCGTTTATATTATGAGGCGGTTCAAACTCATATACCTCATTTTTAGCAAAACCCCAAAAATAAAAATCAAGTGGTGTAAGATCTGGTGATCTTGCCGGCCACATAATTGGTCCACTATTGCATATAATATTTTGGCCAAAATGTTCAGCTAAAAGGGCGCTAACTTCTCGGGAATTGTGAGCTGGACAACCATCTTGCTGAAACCATAGTTTACGAAAATCATCATCATTTGGTACAAGTCCTCTAATAGCCGGAATTATTTGGTCTCTTAACAATTCCGTATATCTGGCGCCATTGAGGTTATTGACAAAATAAAAGGGTCTAATCAAATTATTACCTATAAAAGTATTAATTACATTGGTTAATTTACTAAAATATTTATATCATAATTAACTACCTAAGATACCACACCAAACTTTAAATCCATATCTCGTTTGAAATTTGCGTTGCGCCGTCAGATGATGATTTTCAGTGCTCCAGTGATGCGTGTTATGTTTATTGAACACCCGCAATTGGTAAACCGCGTTTCGTCTGTCCATATTATCAATTCTGGAAAGTGCGGTTCTTCCTCGCATTTTGGATGTACCAATTACAAAACGCATTCGTCTGGCGAAATCTTCTCTTTGAGGCCTTGCACAATAGTAGGTTTATAAGGATGAAACTTTTCCTTTTTAAAATATTATGAACAGTTGATTTTGGAATATTAAGTTCACGGCTTACAGATCTTACGGATGTGGATGGATTTCGTGTTACCGCCTCAGTAATGCTTAGAACACGTTCCCTATTGTTTAAGTGGTATTGTTCCCTAGTCTGTTCAAAAGCACCATAATTCAGTAAATTCATTACAATTTTTCTGAAGTATGTTTTATGCAGTTGTCGTCTATCTGGATACAATTCCAAAGATCTGGCGGATGCCGTATCAGCGTTCCGAAACGATTGTAAATAAGTATTTAGCATATCAAACTTTTCCTCATTCGAAAACTTGTAGACATGTGCCATTTTTCAAATTAAAAATGCAGCACCACCGGCACCAAAACTTACAACACACACAAGTTTATCTAAATTTTAGAATTTGTTTGACATATAACTGTAATTCAATTGTTTGGTTTTGTCACATACCACCGCCTACTACTATAAAACGATATCATTTTAACTCTAGTACCACCATAATTAATAATTTCTGACAAATGCTGTTTGTGTACATTATAAAATGTGTATTGTACTTTTCATAAAGTAGAAAGCAAATTTTTGCCCTGTTGGGATTACCAAACGTCAAAGAACATACAAATTTAGTTATTTTTAAAATTTAGGACAGTTTTGCATTTTTTTATAGACATGTGGCATATTTTTGAAAAGGTAATTTTAAGGCGCATAATATTCACTTAATATTCAAAATGGCGGCCATAAGAAAAACAAAAGTTGTGGGCGTTTCCTCGAAAACAAAAGACAGTCGAATGATTCTGTTTATGCTAAAATACTCCTTTTAGAAAAGTGTCTTAATAATGTGCAAGTCTTGTGATGGTGCGACTTATGATTCATGTTTTATTATCAAAAAACAAAATCCGCCATTTTTAGTTTTCTTCGAATATCTCCAAAACCAGACAACTTACACCAATTTTGTAAACGGATACAAAACTGGCCTGGATTCCTCCAAACCTTTCCCCATTTAACCCAATTTCTATCTCTTATAATAACTGAAATCACAATGTAGAGACTCGAAATTTGGACACACTGTATAAAAAAAATGAAAAGAAAAGAAGAAAAAGTGGGTGAGAGTGAGGGGTTGAGTATTATTGAAGGCATTTAATGTTTAAATTTAGGCCATAAAAAAGAGTATTTATTTAAATCCAGCAGACCTAAAAACCTTCAAAGAAAAGGTGTTATATATATATATATATATATATATATATATATAATATATATATATATATATAAATATATATATATATATATATATATATATATATATATATATATATATATATATATATATATATATATATATAGTATGATAGTTTCAATGTGTTTTGTTATTAGCGGTGCGAATTATTTCGACAGACATTTTAAATAATGTTAAGTTGTTACTCATTAGTAAATTGCATTTTTTTGAGCTTCAGTACAAAAGATTGATCTTCTTTTCAGGTAGGGTGCTTGTAAAACGCTACTTTCGAAAGCAAATGTTTAAGGTTTCCTACAAAATTAAAGTTCACAGACAACAAAAGTAAATTAAAGCTTGAGCTAAATAAATATTATGAAACGAATTTTATTGTCTATCAACAAACGCTTAATATAACTCGATCCTTTTAAATTTATGACAAAACAAAGCTGCAAATCATGTGGTAGCAGCTTGTAAAGTAGAGTTATGCAAGCTTGTTACCTGTAAAGTGGTACACCCATTGTTTGTACCGAAACAAAAATGCAGTTTACTAATGAGTAACAAATAAATGTTATTTGAAACGTCTGTCGGGTCGGTGTCGTTGGCACCGCTAATAATAAAACACCAATTTTATTGTTCAAACTATACCTACGCGTTTGGTTCAACCTAGCTCGTTCATTTGTAACGAATGTTATCGAGTTTCAATGTGTTACATTCTTTCCTCAGTTGGTAACAACATGCACGCCGGCCGCTAGCTTCTTGCTAAGGTTTTCAAAAGTCCAGGAAAATCGCCACTTGTCGTATGTTACATGTTGTTTCAAAAAATAAGTTAAGGCAAGGAGTGTTCGGTAGTCGATATTTCCTATATAGTTAAACAAAGCTAGCTTGGAAGGGGATTTTCCATATCTGCTTATGAATTGGATTAATGAAATATGGTCAAGTATTTTTGTGATGGTTGTTACGTGTCAACCGAATTGACTCGTAACATGTCTTTCCCTTTAATGGAATCTAAGTCCCGCCTATTATATCTGTTGGAGCTATTGTATTTTGTATAGAAGAAAAGGAATTCCTTTTTTTACTAAATTCAGCCCTGGATATTTTATAAGTTGTCATTTACATTATAGATATAAAATAGTATTGACATGCATAAATACGATAAGATATCTGGCGGAGATTTTTATCGCTCTTTGGGAATGATGTGAATACGCGCTGTGTAAGTGACGGCGTTATCTGTTCTAATTGGTATTGGACATCAGCCGGTTTGAATAACTCAATCCAGTGAAGAACAAAAAGTTTTGGGACAATGAGTAATTAAGTGGACACTTTAATGCGGGACTTCACGAACGTAGCTGTTTTCCGAAAGTGCCGTTACCTGGTTTTTGTATCTAGTGTAGCAAGTTCTCGATCCTCCTTCTTCGCCCCTCCTTTAGGAAACTACAGCGATCACTTGCCAGGTAACACTGCTATACAATCTGAAAAAAACAAGTTCATCACGACCTTGAAGTTGGTACCGCTGCAGGAAATTATGTACCGTTATTTTTTAACTTTATAACTTTCAACAAAGTACCAAAATTCGCACGATTAAACCTTAATTATTAGTTAAGAAGGTTGATCGGTTAAATGTAACATAGTGGGAAGATTTGGTAAGTATATCTGTTGATAAGAGGAAGATGCAATAGAAGAAACAATCATGGAAGATGATGGCATTTTTAATTGCGAACCTGAACAGTGAATTGCAATTGAATTCGGGGTGTAGGGGAGCGGAAGTTCGGTTGGGTAACTAAGCTAATGTGCAAGTGATTTATAGGCTCTAGGAATATAAAGCAGCAACGTACAGATTATTAGACAAGCATCAAAAAAGATCAAGATACTGTGCTGTAGCGGATGATAAGAGTGATTATAATATGCATGATAGCCTGCGAGTCGGACAAAACAGGTGAATATATGTTTATATGAATTGATATAAGTTATTTAAGATAGATTTGATTTTGCTTCGTATTGTGGATAGGTCGACGAGTGTATTAAATCAGATAGCCAAAACTACACCAAGAAATGAAATTGAGTCGGTAAAGATTAGAGAGATTTCAAGAATGTGGGTTTTGAAGCGTTGTCTGGGCTGCAAATGACCGTTCAGAAGAATTTACTTGTACTTATGCGGGGAAGTAAATTTTTTGTTTAGGATAGACCAGAATCTAAATTCTTGTACAAGGTTAGATGAAATTGTTTCAAGAGATGAGTGCAAATTACCACGAATTATAAAAGTTAGATCATCTGTAAAAACGTAACTGGAAGTACTTTAAACGTTGTTCTAAAACGGGATTAATTGCTTGGTTCCACATAATTAGAGATAGATTGAGGGGATTCTTAGGTTAAAGTTTTGGTAATGAGGTGGTAGTTGGTTTATAGAGTTGGTGTTCGGGAGGTAAGATACGATTCAATTAATAGCACAAGTTCGGAAGACCTGACACCATACCATAAAATTTTACGATAGCATAAACATTATACCGAAGGTCACCCACCGATAAATTTCAATCAGAATATGTGTTGAATCGTCTCATTATTTTTATACTTGCCCTCAAAACATTCTGTCCAATTTCAGTTTCTAAAAAATAATTTTTTTGTGAAAATACCAATCTATGACCCATTCTTAGGCATCACTTAAAATATTTCTATGTACTCATAAGCCACCCTGTGTATAATTATACGCAGAACTTACTTGTAAGCTTTATAGAGTATTTTTTTATTAAAATTGTGCATTGGTATTGTCTTCATATATATAAAAAAATTCTTTGTGCTATAAAAGTGGCATGTATTCAATAGATTTCCATTTCAAATTGTAAAAGATTAAACGTTTTAATAATAGATTTTGATAACCCAGCGAAAGTTTGACGTACAGATACATGTACTTAGAGTAAGCGTGAAACTGCATTTATGAGCAATATAAAAAAATTTTATTTGAACTGTATCTTTTCACTCATTCGTTTTTTACACAAAAATACTGCGATATCAAAGTAGTTCCTATTCAACAGAGCTCAACCAAAAATTGTAATATGTCAAAGTTTTAACGATCAATTCTATAATCCTGGCTGTATGAACTTTTGGAAAAATTGGACATCTAAAAAATTTTAATAGCAAGTTTTTCCGCCATATGTACATTTGTCTTAGCAAAAATGTTTTCTTTTCCGCATCAAACGAAATTCAGATTTGTCATTGTGCATGATATAAGACCAAAAAAGCAGCGCATAGATACAACTCAATGTTTAAGCTTCAGTTGGCCGACTCCTTTCCTTACCAGATTCGACGTCACATTTCGCTGCATAACTTATAAATAAAAAACAAAACGCGGATATTCCTCACGTAAGCGGTATATGTAAAAGCCACGAATTAAATGCATTTTCGGCAATATTTTTGTATTTTTGTCGCCGGGACTCGTCTAGTACAGATATCTGAAGCCGATGCTCGGATTAAGATATTCTCGGACCTATCCTTTACAGAGAAGCAACAGCAACAAGATTTATATTTAATATTTTATTTGTACAACATGTTCCTTGCTGCCGCTTGCAGATTTCCTTGGTGCATTCGTACTACTGAAATAAATCCTAACTCTGGTCTCCATATCCTTCTCCCAACTTGCATTAATTTGAATGTAGAAAAGCTTATTACAGGTTATACAATAAACTTGAAATTGCGACCTCTGTTAGGTCCATATATGTTTTATTGCAAGTTTAGTAATGTCAGCCAGCAATGCACAATTTGAATGACGATTAACCAATTACAGTCCCGTCACGTAGCAAACCAAATGTTACACAATGGTGTGTGCTGTAATTTAACATCGTTACACATCCCTAATGCTTTATCTCATATTTGTAGTGCTTGGTGTAATGAGTTTCAACCAAATAAACCTTTTTCAAAAAGTTGTATACATATAATTAACGCATTAGTTAAACTTAAATCTCAGTTGAAATGTATCTTTCGGTATTTCTATACAACATACATTGATACTAAATTCCGTAGATAAAGATCCTCAAAGATTTCCTTGATAAACGAAGCAAATGCATTTACCTCGAATATAATACAGTAAGTTTCACATTTTGTTTGTATAGCTCCTCACGCGAGATACGTAATTCAAATGCATACGTAAGGAAATAGTATAAATAGAGCCTAGCGTTAGATTTATTAATATCAGAATGAGTACGACTTCCGTAATGAAAATGCTCTCATGTTAAGGCAATTTTTTTAAAAAATCGTTTTCGGTAATGGCTAACTTATTTGACACAGTGGCTAGCATTTTGGAAGTTTTTGAATCACCGAAAGTTTTTCATTTTAACGATTAACTAAAACAGGTAACCTCAGAAAAAATAGCGCTTATTACGAACGAAAATCGTTACTTTCGTCTCTTTAGAAATTAAAAGTGATATAACCAATTGGGCAAGTGTAAATTGCTTTGAGGTTGGTATACTTTTAGGCAAATCAATAACTGTGCGCTTTCAAAAGTTTTGTTAACAGTTTGGGAAAGTAACAAAATCGTCCAAACCAGACATCATCCCAATTGTAAGGAACATTATTATCTAATTAGGGTATTTAGATTAAGAAAAGAAATTATTCGGACTCGAAGCGTCATATTAATGTCAGATAAAATCGAAGTTTTCCTTCTGACATTCTGTAATTGATTTTCAACTGATGAATGATATTGATATACGCAACTTGGCAATCTTGTTTAAAATAAGTAACTTGGAAAGTTTACAAGCACAATCGCATAAAATGATTAATTTAAAAATTTGAGAGAATAATTCAAGTGGTTCAAATATTTTAAAAAGCTCAGAAAATAGTTTTGTTAACTTAGATAACTAAATCAATCAGAAATGGCAACTAAATAAATAAATTATGTAATACTAAAATTACATTTAGATGCTATCTGCCCTTACAATAGAAACCCTCGTCCTTTGATAATATTTATCACAAATTGCGAGAATGTAATTAACGTATTCGCTCCTCAAATTGATATTCAGCTAAACAGTTTCTTCCTTAGGGCAATTATTGGTAAGTTGATAGGTAGAGCACAGATTCTAATTGGTTCGCGCATACACTTAAAAGACTAGGATGAAATAAGAAATACCTTAAATTTGTCTGCTGGGGTCCAGTGCGATATATACTTCAAGATTTAATTACTCTAAGGCCACGTAAATATGAGACGTGATGTAATTTTGGAATGCGTTGCCAGGACACAAGAAGTTTAATATTTGGAAAATTAAATTCAATGACTATTTCAAATGAAGAACGTACTATTAGACTTAAAAGTTATGACGACCTTTTGCTTAAAACATATATTCGTGGCTTATTGTTACCGATCCAAACAATCAGGCTACGCAGTCATAGTAGTTTAGAAAATACTATGTGCTTGCGTTAACTTCGTAACCGCAGATGGTGAAATAATGATAATGGACGTGTAAATATTAGCAAAGTTTATAAAAGCGGAACCACAAATGGTGAGATAATCATAGTGGACACGTAAATATTAGCAGAGTTTATAAAATCGTAACCTTCAAGTACTTACTAGTAATAACATCAATTAGAGCGGCGGCGGCTGGACGAAAAACTGTCGACCTTTGGCGGAACGAAAACGTTTATAGCACAATAACTACGATGCGCCAGCCTATTTACAACTTTGTACAACAACCTTTCGGCACTACAATGCGGTACACGCAACACAAAGTACTTGTAGGTTAATCACGATAGAACCATAAATTGTACTATCTACACGATGGAGGGGAATTGACCGACAAGCTACATTTTATGCTATAATTAAAGTTAATTTTCACTAATAATTTGCAAACAGAACATACCACCTATCAAAGTGCAAGACGTTTTTGAAAAAAAAATGACTACAAAGGGTGGAACGGAATAAAAACAGAATAAAATTAATTAATATAAGAAGACTCAGGAAATATTTACGCAAAAAAACTCAAAACAAAAAGTAATTATACTAAGATATCTAAAGGAAATTTACAACGAAGGAAAAGGGCAGAGCTTAGCGACAGGGCGCTTCAGGTCACCTTATACGGATTTGAGACTGACTTGGCATGAAGGAGGGTGACCCATAGGGGGCTGCGATGCGATCGAATTAGTCTTACAACACCGACTCAAAACGCAGCGAATGGACTTTTATCTTGAAACGATCCAAAAACATTGACAGACGAGAAAATCAACCTTTTGAATACCAGCGTGGAAGTATCTGAGATAAACAAAGTTAATATGAAAATCCGTAAAACGACTTTTACTAGGTAAAAAAACGGGACATTTCCTGTCGGAGTGTAGGGGTGTGTGAGATAGGCGACTACGAACCAGCAAAATTCCCTCTTTTACAAAGCGGCACAATTTACGAAGCCTTTTTTATAACTAATCCGGGCTGGATGGCGTCTTACTCAATAGAAAAGTGAGTCTGCTGAGTATATTTAATCATGGGGTTCGAAGTGCTAAAGAGCTCGAAACAGAACAAAGGTCCAGTGTATTTTGCCAACGGATTTTGCATGTTATGGGCAGAGCGGACCGTCCAAGCAATAATGCGCCTGATAGCTTGTAAAGATAAATAACTTTCAATTCAGGAAGGGGAGGCGACAGCGGTAAAAACAATACAACGTTCCTCAATAAAACTTTCCGAAGAATCAAAAAGCGGATGATTGAACTGAAATGTCGAAGGAGTGATGAAATGCATGCGATGCCGCCCAACATAAAAAACAATAACACAAGTCGGAAAGTAGTCAACCACGTAATTTCGACATCGGCAGGATTTGTCAGTGGAAGAAATATGATGGCAAGAAGTGCGAAAAGTGTTTTCCTGAATGTAGGATTGGCGACGAATGTCTTCCATTGCTGCGATGAGAAACGAATCCTAGAAAGAACGACCATGAAGTCAGACCAACAAAAAATTTTTTTAAAGGTAATAAGGGGATCAAAAGTTTTGAAGATAAGGGTTAATAGTTTCGAAGCCAAAAGGGCGGCTAATAGTTCGAGTATAGTGAAAAAAAAGAATACAAAGCGTAACTACTTTGACTTAGCATAAACTAAGCGAACCTCAACAGAGGAATAGGTAAGAAAACGAAAATAAACGACAGAAAAATAGTCGCATTCAAAAGAGTCCGCAAAACAATAAACTTCACACGTAGAAAACTGTAGCGGAAGTAGCAAACGTGGTGAGGCAAATTCGAAAGAAGTGGTATCTCTTACGTATATCTCTTCCACCAACGAAGTATTATCCTAGTCTAATTTCAATTGTAATAAAACTGCGGTAAAATTGTAATTTTTTCAAATATTACGTTTATATTACCATCTTATTAAGAATTGCTGTACGTAACAATAGATATCATTGAATTTATGCAACCCAGATCACAAAGCAAATTACTCGTTGAGCACCCACAACTACGTCTATTAAAACCAAATTTCATAAATATTGCGTACCTCAAATAATTACTTAGTTCTCATTTAGAATACTCTTAATATTTCTATTACAGTCGACTCTCGTTAATTCAAACCTGCGATAATTCGAACCTCTCTATAATTCAAAGTTATCGCGAGTTCCCTACAAAATCTCTTTATATTTCGAACTAGATCAATACATTTTTATGAACTTGGTAATTCGAACGAAAAAATCTGCTATATACTAACAAAACGACGCGTTAATTCGAACTCATCGGCGTCCAACACTCGACAATTCGAAGTTGCAACGAGTATCAACGAGCTTTTGTTCTTGTTCTGATTAGTTTGACTATTTGACACACACTTCTTTTGTTTAGTTATCATTCAGTTATGTACTGTTACTTTTTCGTTGGTATACAGATTAAAATTTTCTGTTAGTCATGAGCCCTAGAAAGTATAAATGTTTAACGATTGCTGAAAAGAAGAAGTTAATCGAAAAAGTAGAGAAAGGTGAGAAGAAGAGTGATATTGCAAAAGAATTTAAGATTCCTCTGAGTACTCTCTCAACCATAATAAAGCACAAGGAGAAAATTAATGCTGCTCAAACTGCTGGAGTACGGAAAAGAACTACTAAAGGTGAATTTCCTCGTCTGGAAGAAAGCCTGGTCATTTGGCTAAGACAGTGTAGAGGACAAAAAGTGTCTATTAGCGGAAACTTGTTGAAAGAAAAAGCAAAAGAGTTCGCGTCTATTCTAAGCATCAAAAACTTTGCGGCAAGTGAAGGGTGGCTTACAAATTTCAAAAAGAGAAATGGAGTTGTGTTTAAAAAAGTTTGTGGGGAAAGTGGAAGTGTTGATAATGTAGTTTGCTTAGATTGGCACGATAAATTGAAGACCTTGATTGAAAACTATGATGCCCGAAACATTTTAATACTGATGAAACTGGCCTATTTTTCAAATGTTTACCGGACAAGACGCTTACCTTTAAAGATGAAAAATGTCATGGGGAAAACATAGTAAAGAGAGGTTGACAGTTTTACTTGCAGTAAATATGGACGGATCGGAAAACTTAAACCCTTACTGATAGGAAAAGCAATGAAACCGCGATGTTTCAGAGGAGTGAAATCGTTTCCTACTGATTATCGTGCTAACAAAAAGCTTGGATGACGACAGAATTTTTAACAATTGGCTTTTAACAGTTAATGGGGACATGAAACGACAAAAGCGGAAAATTTTACTATTTTTAGACAATTGCACTGTCCACAACAGTCCTCCTACATTGTCCAACGTGAAACTCTACTTCTTTCCGCCAAATACAACTTCTAAATTGCAACCATTGGACCAAGGGATCATCCATAATTTTAAGACGTTCTATCGCAAAGAAATTGTTAAGCTCGTTTTAGAATCTCTCGACAAGCAGCTAACTGCAATCACGGTTCTGACAGCTATTTTACTGATTGACAAGGCATGGAGAGCTGTAACACCCTAACGATTCTCAACTGCTTCAAAAATCCGGTTTCTCAAAAGAAGATCAGGAAAATCTTCCAATACTTATGGATGATGAAGAACCAGCAATAGAACCATTAGTTGACATCAGCGGTGTGAGTTTTCTGAGTTTGTTCAAGTGGATGAAGATGTTGCTGTCTCAGGTTCACTAACCGATGGCGAAATTTTATCTGCGACAGATACGAATGCAAAAAGTAACGATGAAAATGAGGACGATACATCAGAACCTTTGGCAGAGGTGTCAGTTAAGGAAGCAAGATCCTCATTCGATACCTTACAAACCTTCTGTCTACAAAACGAAAGTGATGAAAAACATTTCAGGCACTTTTTCTCTTAAAAAAAATTATTGAGCAGTCTGAGCAGCAGCAACGTGCTTTGAAGCAAACCAGTATAACAAAGTTCTTTCGAAAGACTAATTAATTCACATTATGAATACATGTATGTACACGAATGTACCTCTAAACTTTTGTCATTGTTATAGAATAGCAGTTAATAAATAATAATTGATCAACACTTAATAATTCGAAGTTTTATTTATTTTCTCTCACAAATTTCGAACCATTTGATATTTCAAACACTCGATAATTCGTAATATTTTAAAAGTCCCTCGAGTTTCGAATTAACGAGAGTCGACTGTATGTTTATTTGAATAATTAGTTTGGTTATAATGTGGACAAACCTCTACATTCGTATGTTATACTATAACATTTTTTTCTCTGGAATTGTTGTTTTGTTGGTTGCTAGTGAAAAGGAAGTACCCAACACTAATCCAACTTAACACAAAAGTCAAACATAAGATGTAATTTTTATCCGTAGATTGTAACTGACTTTTGAGAGACTTCCGGAGTTACTCTAAACTCTACTTCTGCGGGGTGAGACTATTAGGGGTGAGGGGTGGCGGTGAATATTTAACGGATAAACAAGGGCGCCACTACACTTATAAAACAAAGCAAACATCGTCAAACAAAAGTGTAAAAACGTTGAAACAGTTTAATTGCGTACAGACCCTTGTGAAACAATATTGCAATGAATCAATTATTTTTAATCTACATATTCTCCTCCCAAAAAATTATTTTGTGCCATAAATTTTACTCATCACCCCAAAACTTGTGTCATTTTTATAAAATAAACCTCAATAAGTTCTACAGATCAGAAATCAAAATCTATTATAGCAAGGTAAATAAAGTCACATGTTCAATGCGCATCTACCGTTTTTGTAACATGCCACAAGTTGTTGTTCTGTTGAAAACTGCCGGCTGCATTGACAATCCACCACTTCAAGTCCAAATACCAGCCCGAAAACATGTATTTGTTAAGTGCTCTGGCAGCAAGTCTACGGATCGCTATTTCCATGGTCCATCTAAGTAATTAATTGAAACCAATGCACAACTACGTTTAATTATAGATTTAACTAAAACAAAATTTAATACAACTATGAGAAAGTTTTGTAATCGTAACATATGATGTCACTTTGAAAACCAGCAACACATTTTTAACCAAGATGTATTTAACTACCGTTGCAGTACCTAACCTCGAGAAATTGAAACAGGGACACGTTTGGATGTCATAAACGACTATGCAAGTTGGAGGCTCCGTCTAGGTTATGTTCAAGTAATCAACTTGCTAATTCGTGGAAAAGTCAGATTGCTTCACCTGTAATGTACGGTGAGTCGTTACAAAAACATTTCCCTTGAAATTCGAACTGTTGGAATATCTAATGAACTTTACTTAATTTTGTAGTATATTAACTGATGGAAGATTGTGTGTAATGTTATTTAAAATTTTGGTTTAAAAGTCAAGTATAAAATGAAATTGATTTTTGAAATTTTTTATATTAGAGAGTGATTATTAATAAAGCACTGACATTTTAGTAATTGCAATATATAATGACCTTGTGGTCTTAACTGTAAGTCGCGGGGCCTCAGATCTGATCACCTTCGATAACCAAATATGTTTTTTTTTATTATGAAGTATGAATTCAACATTATATTACTACAAACGGTTTAAAGAGAAATAACTTTCATTTAATTCTGTGTAATTAAATTCTGCTGTAGAAATAGATGCTTTAAGTTGACTTAAAATTTATTCATTCAGGTTTATGACCATATATATTAACGATAGAGAAGGAAAGTTTAAACTATGCAGTTATGGTCGTAAAGACCGACTCAGAAATTATAAAAACTGGTTAGAGATATCAATTAATTGGCTATAAGAACTATTTGCTTGACTATCGCCTGCAGTGCTAAAGGTAATAGTATTTATTTATAATTAAATTAATTAGAAAGCCAAGATAAAGTAACTTCAACTTAAATTCTTTAAGATACGTTATACACTATAAAGCTTCTACTTTCGCGCTGTAGTGTTGTCTGGTAAAATAATTTAAGAAAGTAGTGGCGCCGTATAATGTCCGTAGAATAGGAACCCCCCTGATAGTATCTACAATTAACCTAGGGAGATCCCTAGCTAGTCCGGAAGATTCCAAAGGTCATTTAACTACGGAAAACAACAACTTTATCTTGACTTTTGTGAATACATCGGAAGTTGATCATAATGTATTAACCACCCGAACCGAGTGTTTCAACCTATTTTGGTTATTGTTCCTGGCCGGTATATAGTTAGTCGGACACGTCTCAAACAAGTTAACCGAAGGCGGTTACAACGTCGACGACTAAATTCCGTTTCAAAACCATGAAGCTTTGTCGTTTAATTCGCACAGACTCTGTACCTGTAATAAAACATTATGAAACTTTAGTTTACTTTGCGTTTGCGTTTCCTTACAAAAAAAAATATGCTAAGAGCATTTAAAAAGCTTAATTTTCAGTTGGATTTGGAGCTCATACCATCACATACTTATGCAAATGTGACTCTTTGCTCAGTTTGTAGCATAAATAAATTCTAAAATTAATCATTGAGTAAGCACGATAATTTTATAAAATCTTTGGGTTTCCGAAAATTAAAACGCTTCGATACATCATTTGATGATATAGTGCAGCCATCTACCATAGACATTTATAAACTAATATAAATCATTTAACAAAACGTCGCTAGGATTAAGTATCCGCGCCAATTCGACAATGGATTCCCTTATCGAATAGAGCCAGTCAAAGGCTGTCCTTTAAGAAAACAAGATGGATCAATTTGCGACCTGCGATCTTAGAGTGGCAATTGCAAAAGCAATGGTCGTGAAGTTATTGCATGGACCGTTTTTAATCCAACCAACAATGGTTTGTATTGCTAAAATATATTCACGCTGTTAATTAATGTTCCTTTCCACCCCGCATTTAGGTAACAATTAAGTAATATTCAAGCTTGGTATTCGGTCTTAAAATCGCCTAGAATACAGGTACGTGTTTTACTAATTTGGCTTTGAAGAATTGTTAAAATACTTACATCTTTGAGAAATGTCGTTAATATTCAGTGCTGTATAATTGGTCCAGGTTATTATCTTATTTGAATTAAGTAAATTGGACAATTCTTTGTTAAAATTAAAGAAAATGTTTCGACACGCCAACACAACAAAGTTCATTTAACCTTTTCTGTGTCGTTATTGCACGTAACGGACATCCTATTCTGGTTGATAATATAAGCGGTATTATTTTAAACTGCACTTTCAAGGTTTGTACTCTTTTATATCAAATTTGACAAGCAGTGTTGCGAGCTCTACTTTATTTATGTTTTGTTTAAAGCTTATTATAAGATCCAGCAAAGTCAAAATTTGTGTAAAGAATTTAATTTGCACTTAAACGTCAGATTTAGGGTTGATGTATAAATTGATTTTCTACGTAATAAGATAACATGGAACAATGCAATTAATTAATATCAATATTAAAAAGATTTGCTTGCCATAATATCTAACAAGTAACCTGTTTAATGTCGCACCCTCATTATGCGAAAAGAAGACCACTTCTATATTAATACTCAGAACATCTATTATTTGCATAATTAATTTTGTTTATAAATGTAAGCATATCTTTGCTTTTCTTGTCATCTAATTTTGAGAACGTTACGAAAATTTTTAATAATTACGATGTATTTAAGATCTATACATTCTGATTGTGAGTAGAAGATGGATGCACCTTCTTATGTAAACTTTTTTGTTGTAATTTTAAGAACAAAGCTCGAAGGTTCAGATTTTACTTTATGCTTTGAGATTTAAAACAATAAGAGTAAACAAATTTTTTAATATTAACGAAACAAAATTTATTATGAAGCATTCGTCTATTCATTGTTAAATTGTAACAGAAGCATTTTTGCGTTTCATTATATGATTTAAAAAAATTTTCATCTCCTTTTATCAAAAAAAAAGATTTAACAGTAACTAAAAATAAAAAATATTCTAATGGTATTTGATATACAAAGTAATAATTACTGTATACTAATGCTTTAATTTTAAACTACATTAAAGGCGCAAATTGCTGCCTCATGTGTCTTATTTTTAAACTTATAATTTCTTGCAAGCATCTCATCGCTGTCCTTAATTTTTTTGTATTGATATCAATTTCGGTTGGGTTCTGCATTTCCTTTTCTTACTAAATGTAGTGGCGCTTATTTAAACATTTTTGAAAACAACCCCCACGCCCGTTGCATTGCTATCTACCGTTTAGAGTAAAGTCTAAAGTTCAGCTGTGACGCATACAAATTTTCCCAAAACGAAAAATTGGAACAATATCTCGTTGAAGCTTGGTCCCAACAAACAAAAAGACGAGTAAGCTAGAGTTTTAGGGAAGACATTGAAAACTACACGCAGTACTTACATTTTCTGGTTTCACAACACAACTATGTGAGATATAATAAGAAAGGCCAGAAATATACCCAGCTTGAACAGGTTGCACGTGCTTAGAATTTAAATAGTCGCGCATAAACGAAACGTATTGTTCATAAACCAAAGGTTGCTTAGTTAGACGATTTTCTAAAGAAACAAAGCACCGTAGCGCGAGATCAGAACAAGGAACTGCATTCAGTTACTCATTTGGGGTGCATTCTCAAAACGAATTTAATAGATTAGTTGCTACGAAACCACATGAAACGATGATCAGAGAGATTAAAATTGCTAAAATATAAACCGAGATTGCAGATACAACACCTGACTTATCGCACCATGATCGTCTCGCAATCAACATAGGTACGTTATATTAGCAAGAAAAATGGTCATTGTGTACCGAATGAACGTCTTTTAAAAATTGATGTTTTTCTTACTAAAAAAAAGGCGTAGAATTTCCAGAACAAGTTTTTGGGGTATTGAATTTGCTGGGATTGCCAGTGGATAAAACTGTTTTTCAAAGTTATGACTTTGCAAGTAACATGCCCGATAAATATAACAGCACACAACAAAATGTAGGAAATGTGTCCAAAGCATATTCTGTATATTCCTTGCCAAGTCCACCGAATTAATATTTTTATAGTATCAGCCTGCAACGCGAGTACATTAATAAAAGGACTTTCTGGTATACTGGAGAGTTTATATGTGTTTTCTTTTGGGAAGTACATCAAGACATCAACATTTACGGGAGGACCCTAAGAGTGTCGAAAATTCGTACAGTTAAAAAATTTGTCTAAAACGCGGTGGACAGAACGGATAGAGTTTATGAAGTGGTTTCAGTTAGCTATGAGATGCGGTACATGTTTTAGAAGATACGAAGTTATATAAAGCTTTTGGTTCTAGGACCAAATGTACTGCAATGGTTCTCTATTAAGAAATGTTAGATTTTGATTTAATTTACGCCATATATTTTTTTTAAAATATCATGTATAAAATACAAAATATTACGGAGTTACTTGGAAGAGGAAAAATTAAATATAATTGACGCCATGCAACTAATTTAGAGTGCAGTAAAATACTTTTAAGAATAAAATGACGAAAAACAAATTGACGCATTAATGGAAAGTGCTACATTCTTTGTAAACAAATGGAATGTGAAGCCTGAAAAAAGTTTTAATAAACGCCATCCACCTCTAGGCACACCATATAAAATAGACGAAAAACCCGAAATCTCTCCAAGCTTCACATTTCTCGATTTTACCGCACTGATTTAAAATTCTTTTCGGTGTTTCTACGTCGACTGTCAAAAATCATCTTCAAATTATTACGACCTTTTCAAGAAACCTCTCGTATTCCTATTGACAGGAAGAGGTGTACAAAAGACATAATTGAAGCTGCCACGTACCTAGACGTAGCCGGAAGAAACGTAAATACCAGGCTAACTACCAAACGCGGAGAGTGGGAGAATTCACCTAAATACCAAAAAAACAAAAAAACACGTCGCCCACGATTATCTATTAACAATAAGAATAAGTAAAGGATTCTGTACAAACAAGCCAAAGATATAAATTAAGCAAATACTCCCTGTATGTTTGTTGTGGTTTGTTTAGTATTTTTCTTAATCTTCTTTGGGTATTAAACCACTCATGGTTTTTAAAATCATGTTTATTTACGTTTCGATCGATTACCTAGGATCGTTGTCAAAATAATAAAAACTTCAAGTTTGACATTTATAAATAAATTGAAGGTGACTTTAATTTATTGATGTTCGAAATATTTGGTTCGAGTACACTAGGCAAAAATTTTTAAAGTTTAAAAGAATGATTGCCTTCAAAGAAGCTAAGCTGCTACATAAAAATAACTGCGTAACAAATGAATCCGTGACTTTTAGTAAACAATGGATTCCATTACTAAAAGAAATAACAAGTGAAATAACAAATGAAAATCAAATGCCCACAATATCTAAGTAGCATTGCAAGTTTTTCTTGGGTTTTCCTTGCGATATTAACATGAAATACAGCCTAGATACATTATTTCTATTTACACATTCAATAACTAATTACATAACAATAAGTATATTAGCAACCCCTGTAAAACAGCATTGGTATCTGACAAGTGTAAACCCGCAATAGGGTTACCTCAAAACCATATACAATCTCCGTTGAACAGTATTGGTATCTGACAAGTGTAAACCCGTCTTAGGGTCGCCTCAGAATCATATAAAATATTCATAGAACACCATTGGTATCTGACAAGTGTAAACCCGCCATAGGGTCGCCTCAGAACCATGTTAAAATCTACCAAAGAAGTAACCTAAATCATAATGATTTTTCCCCCTCAAAATAAATATAAAAAAAAGACTGCTTAAGCCTTACGCTAACGTAATCACACACTTCTTTAATAACCATCCTCTCAATTGTATAAATAGAAACATGTTAAAAAATGTTTTCCAATCCTCAAGTTATTGAATTTATATAAAATTCACCAATAAAAATTAATCAGCTAATTTCACGTTAAGCGTATTGGCTACCTAAAAAAAGTCGGTCCCAGGCCGCAACACCAATTGAAGGCAATCATTCTTTTAAACTTTAAAAATTTTGCCTAGTGTACTTAAACCAAATATTTCGAACATTAATAAATCAAAGTCACCTTCAATTTATGCCATAAATGTCAAACTTAAAGTTTTTATTATTTTGACAACGATCCTAGGTCATGACATGGATCGAAGCGTAAATAAACATGATTTTAAAAACTATGAGTGGTTTAATTCCCAAAGAAGTTTAAGAAAAATAAATTAAGCGTTACTATTTCAAAGCAAACAATTATGTGATACGAACAATTTAGTACATTAGATACGAAGTGCGCTTTTGTCAAGCGTTTTTAAAATTGTACATAATACCTTTTGTAAAATAAACTAATCAGTATAAAAGAATTAACGTGTGAGAGCTTTTGTCAAACATTCTTTTAAATTGTACATAATACCGTTTGTAAAATAAACTAATCAGTAGAAAAGGATAAGTGTGTGGGGTTAAACATTTTTAACTATGGTACATCATGGTACATCATGGTACAGCAACAAACAATAGTCCTACAGTGTCACGCTTTTTATCGCGTAACTACACCAAACGCTAATAAGGAATATGCTCTTGATATCACAAAAGAAAATAAGTTGTATACCTTTATGTGTCGGGATACTTAGCTTGCACGCCATCGGGAATAAATCAGCACCGTATCGCCACGGTCGTCAGGAACTATTTACTCTGTTACCATAACGGCACTAGCGATCTACAGGCAAAGGCACTTGATATGTGGCAACGAACAGTTGGCCTACATAAAAAAGAACCAATTTGGCCTCCAGCTAAGGGCTAAAAAGAAAATCTGATTAGAATGGGTAAGCGCGGAAAAACTCACCGATACACGCAATATACCTCCTACTTCTCGCACATAAAAACGTGCATCGCTCTTGAAGTACTGGGACGAGTAATGTAGAAAATATTTCAACGCACAAACTGCAGAATCAAATTAAAAATTGGTTTAAATAACACGAGTTCGAACTATAGTCCTTGCGTTATCAAAGCGCGATTAGCATACTGGAAAATACGCTATCAAATAATAGTAGGTTCCATTATTTCGACAAGTTTTTAGATGGGAAACACAAAACAGAAAACAATTATACGTTATCGGAATGTTTAACACATTAACGGATATCTAAAGGTATTGACTATTTAATTTATCGAATAAATTTTCGTTTTAAAAGCAAAATGGATTTTAGTTAAAATTATGTTAAAGCGGGTTTATTTTGAACAGGTACACTACATAGGGTATTGTTGGAGAATTTAAGAATACAAATGGAATTTATTAGAGCGGGTAATGACTTAACCAGGGGAAAAAGGGTATTTATTTTATGTTGAAAAATAAATGTAACAAAGCCATGATAAAATTATATCCGGAAATGCTTTCAGATTAGCCAGAATGATTAGTTGCATTTTGAAATTCAAATTGTATTACATACTACTAAAGAATGTGAAAATTCTGATAATATTTTCATAAAAGTATGCACATTAAGAGCATTCGGCAATGTTATGCTGGTTCGAACATCGCCAGTGTCATTTGAATCCAATGAACTTTGTTTTGGCCGCTTAAAATTAGTTTATAATTACTTATGTACGAGAACGAGCGACATAATACTAGATTTCTCATTAATACTATTTTCAAATTGCAAATAAAACAAATAATAGGGAAATTGTAAAAGAATAGTGTCTTCCTAAACATCGGCAAGTGAAAGTGTAAGCCACCTACTATCTAATTAGGAATTGTATGAGTATATATACTAGTTTTTGGTTTTGGGAGTGTTTTGATACTGATATTAATAATAAAATACTATTTTAGTACCTAAACTTGTTTTGTGGTAGCATTTTATTTGTAAATAAAACCTAAACACCCACCACTACACATTTTTCTCATTATTTTCATGTAGTAGGCAATTTTTCTTACTGATATTTCCTCCCCAAAATTGGGAACCAGGAAACGCCCCTACTTACAGTTAAATAATTTATAAAAAGTATGGGTGGTAAACATGTTGATGAAAAGAAGTTACTTTAGCAAAGTGGCAATATTAAGTGTTACAGTTTTAAAAAAAATTGTAATACTCTCTAGCTGGTGGTAGTGACTTTTAGCGTTTGCTAAATATCTGTTTACCGTTTATTATTGTAAAATTCTATACCCAAATGGGTATTATAAATATAAATTAAATTGTAATACATTTATACCCGATATCTAAGTGTAATCGATCCCTTGTTTTATGTGGGGTTTTGGCTTTCGACAATTAGCCTGGGTATAAAAATACAGATGAGTTTCTAAGTTATAGCCAGGGGGAGTCAAAACTAATTGGACATAGGGTAAAGCGCAGGTTATTTGGACTAAAATATGAGGACAGGACCAAGTATGCTGTGATAAAGGATACCGGGTGTTAAAGTTGAATTTCGTTTTTCGGTTTTTGGTAATATTTTCAAATAATATTCATAAATTGTTAAAAAAATTGACACAGGGGCATAAATTTAGACAATGAGTATTATTTTATTTATTATTTTACATTTTGATATCAAGGGCGCCACATGAGCAATCTCTAATAATGAAATTGGGTTAAACGGTAATTTGATAATTACCCTTAAATGCAACAATACATTAAACTATCACAGCTTAAGTCATACACTCACAATAAATGACATTAACTAACAACAACATTATCTGACAACCCAAAGCCTACTTTTCATAAATAAAATACTTGAAATCCTTTTCTAGTTTAACAATATATAAAATAATTAATAAAATAATATTCCTTGTCTAAAGCTGTGTCAATTTTTAATAACAATTTATGAATACAATTTGAAATTATTACCAAAATAAACGAAAAACAAAATTTTACTTTAACACCCTGTATCTTTTTCCACCGTAACGTTTTATTAAGACATATTTGGTCTGATCCTTATATTTTGGTTCAAATAACCAGCACTTACTCTATGTCCCAATAGATATGACTCATTCTGTATTTACAACATAAGATAATTAAAACTTTTCTCCCACTAACGAAGTCTATTGTCAAACTTTGTCATATAAATTCAAACGATTGAAATAAAAGATGCCACTAATATTCTCAATTAATTAAATTTCAATACCGTAATGTACAGAACGAGTCATGTCATAACTTCAAGTCTATTTGTCAACGTCTTAAAGTATTTACCCCGTTTTCTTTGTAAAATACAGAGTCATCTGCTAAAACAAATTCGGAAGCGAACGAAGTTGAAGTTAAGGTATGTACGCTAATGAATGGGGTGCACGTCAATTATTATCGTGCAAAGCACGTTAAAGTCATCCCCATCTTAATTTCATCCTAAATTAACTCAACAGCTGTACGAGTTGATGCGTTCCATTTTCATGGATATAATAATGAAAACATAATGAGAAGAAAAAAGCTTTCTATGTAAGGATTACTTTAAGGGATATAAATTGTGCTTTTTATAGACGGATAGCGTTACCTCTAGAAATAAGGTAGCGCATATTGCATAGAAAGCTGGCATTTACATTCGGGTTTCTTGGGTTTGTAGAAGTAACGTTCTTTTCCTTAGCCCACAGATTTGCATTTACAACATATTTTTGTTACTTGTAGTTTAAGAGCAATGCCGAACACGCATCTACTGAATTCAAATTCGTAAAAGCTTTACGGATTTCAAGAATCATCCAACAAGAACGTCAGTATATTTTAATAAAAATAAGTATACGCAAATGCTCTATTACAGTTACATGGTTAAAGAGGTACTTTTATAATCCGATTGGAATTTTTTGCAAAGAATTAACTACGCCTGTAATAGTGTCTTTCTAAGACTTTTCTTTTAATTTCACAGCATCTCCACAATTAGTCTCTGTAAATGAAGTCTTACTCTTATTGCTTCAACTCAAATATCGACTAGATTGGCATTTCGATCGAAGATTGGAGCTGCTGTTGCGTCTGTACAAGGTGTCCAAACGGAAACCATGCATACTAGACATGATTTTATGTCGATTTAACAAATTACCGTAATCCAAAAATGCTTTATAAGAGAGCTGGAACTCTTTGTAGATTTTGCCTTGAAGTCAGTTTCTAAAAATATCTTAAAAATACTGTTATATAAATTGTTCCAACTTGACAAAATGATTAATCCCTGATTGACAATTCGATCACTGTAAATACGATTTTTTTATTGAAACCACAAACGTCTCGTTTGGGAGGGATTTAATAAAAAAATAAACCAACAATATCTAATAGCGCAACCGACCCAAGTTTAGAATATGTGCTTTACATGATAACAATCTGTTAAAATACATAAATCTATTCTTCTCTATAGCGATACTCTAATTCTTGTAAAAATTACATAATCATTTATTATTTCGTTGCAAGTATCTTCAATTGCTTGCCACAGCTGAATACGAGTTTCTATTGGAACAGCGTAAACCAATGGCTTCAAGCCCAAATACAGGAAACGAATGGGTTTTGATCTAGTGATCTTGGAGGCAACTAGTTGGACTACTTCTTCCAGTCAATTGGTTTCAGTAAGTGTTGTCAAGTAATTGACTAACGTCTCTACTATGAGATGGACACTCATCGTGTAGTTCTGTCTGATCATCAGGGAAACATTTTCAAGAAAGTCAGGTAACACATTTTCAAGAAAATTAAAAGAATCCTGACACGTTAGACGACCAGGTAACTCTGCAGGTCCTAGAAGCTGGTCACCAGTGACACCAGACATTTATAACAAACCTTCACCGGTCCTTAGTCTGTTTTATTACGTGATGATTTTTACTAGCATACGATAATGATGTGCATTATCTAAATTAAAATCCCATCTCTGGTAAATGTAGATTCATCGCAAAATAGAATATAGGAAAAAAATTACAATTTTGAACTTTTTAGTTTCGCAACCAGTTTAAAAATCTATGCAAGCAAAAAGATCACAATGTACTACAACATAAACTTTCTTAAAATAAAGGATATAGGTGTTTGATAGTCGGCATGGAACATTTGAAACTGTTAGGAAACGCAGCAGCTGGTCTTCTGAAGTTAATCTAAAGATTGTCTCAATTGCCTGTAACAATTTTTTTGACGAATATAAACTCTTTTAAAATTACTCATAAAATACACTGCATTGTCTATTTACATAAACAATTAAATTTAACGATGTAAATAAATATTTAGATCAGGGCCGTGTAGCCCAATCACAAGCCGAATATTATTTGATAATGTTGGTTTAGTTACTATTAATAAATGTTGGTCGTTTGAATTGCATTTCCAATGTCAGGCGATCATAATGTGTAATGTGCGCATCGCGTTGAACGGAAAAACCAGTCTGGCACGATCACTGGTCGTGTAACAACCGCCATGCAGTTTAACAAGGTCCGCGCCAGCAACCTACGAGTTGCAATAAGTTGCCGCACGACCAAGTGCAAGATGCACTTGAGGCTTTAGCTGTTCTGATAATGGTAAGTGCATTAGATTATTATTGCGTGTAACTAAATAATTTTGTTATAGCGCTCAAAGGTTTTGTTATAAAATGCGCTCAAGGATTCTCTAATAAAATGCGTTCAAAAGTTTTCGAGTAAAAATGTGCTTTATGGTTTTCTAGTAAAAATGCGCGACATAGTTTAGTAATAATTATTTCCTCAAACTTGTTAACTTTAATTTTAATGGATTTATAAAAGGTGTCTGAGGATTTCAGATCATGATTTGTTTAAACTTGGTGGTTTTAACTCCACTAAATTTATAAAAATATGATTTAAATGGTTGGCGAATTTTTGCCTTTGCAATTTGCCAAGTTTTGTTCTCACGAACAAAAGATCTGAGGAATATTAATTCTGGAGATTCAACGTTGATAAGCTTGCGAGCTTATCACTTTAAAAATAATGTTTAAACGTCGAGAATAAAGCAGTAGGACATCATATTTTATGGTTTGGTTTTGTTTCAATTTGCTAGAGTGAAATGTACATCAACTTCGTATGTATGGTTCCCTGCAGTTTCAACATATTACGCAACAATACGTGGAACGTAGGCTGACGTCATTTGTTTGTCGAAGGATGGTAGGCAACATCTGGTTGCGAAAAGGTATTTGTTTCAACGAAAAATCCCAGTTTACAAGGTAAACGTTTTTCTATCCATATGACTTGACTACAGCTGCTCCTATAACCTTACAGCAAGGCAGATGATTGAAACAACATTGCAACATTTTTATAACCTTTGTTTTACAATGTAATTATTAAAATTTTTGCTATTTGGAGTTTATTTCAGCACAAATTAGAGATTAACTATTAACTATTAACTATTAACCACGACATTTGTTCTGGTGCCGTTTGAGAGCATTTTTTCAGGTATAGGAAGCACCACAAGAGCTGCATTTAAAAACGTTTGCAGGTACCATTTTAGTACAAAACAAAATCCGCACTATAGGACTTTAGTTAAACTTGTAAGCGAACTAACTTATAACTAAAGAGTTTACTCTTGCGTACCTGCTTTATGTACCCTATAGAATGCAAACCTTTATTTCATTCTAACAAAGTATTTCATTTAAATTTAATTACACCCCAAGTAATCACTAGATCTAATTTTAGTTGTCTTTGAATATTTGATACACACTTGTAAATCAAGGTAACAGATCTGTGTATTTTGGGTAATTTATTTGGAAAGCCTCATAAACATGTTTAATGCATTATTAATATTTTTGATTCTTAGTAAAGACAGTCTTAATCTTCATATTTAATATTGGTGTCTGAAAGATTAGACCACTCTAATGATGTACATTTTGTATATAAAATTTTATCACCAAAAAAGCTAAATTTAATTAAAGAACAACCATTAATTTATTTGAGTAATTGTTTTATTTTGAACAAGTGAGTTCAAGAATAGGGTAGTTAAGTCAAGAGGTAAAAATGTATAACTACCCTTTACAAAATTAATGTTTTTAGCTCTTACTTGATAACGGAGCACTAAAGAGCCCTTTCAAGAACTTTAATGCCTATATTTGCTTTTATAATAGTGTCCAAATAATTGATATTAATAGCTATAACTTTTCTTTATGGTAGAAGGTAGCAAGAGTGCGTCTCTTGTGTCCTTCATTATTATATTAATAATATTTTTCTTACAGCTCCTGCTTTAGCAGTAAATACGATATTTATCTCTTTGGACTTCCAAGTCCTCCCTTAGGGCAAACCTGTGTTTAAAATTCAAGGACTTGGTGGCGCCACTTTTGCACCCCCAATTTGTATCATTAGAGTCAATAAGTGAACGATGTTTTTGTTATAAAACTCACGACCACTCCTCACAAGCTCTACCCGAGGAATAGACCCCTAGCTTAGTTGGAAGATAGTTGAGATTCTATCATCCTAAGGAGACCATTCCCTCAAGTTCACTTGAGCATACCATTAGATCTCCTCCTCCAAATATTAAGTTTAAAAATTACATTCCAACAAAATATTTTCTTCGTATTCCTCTGTAACATCTGGACGTCTACCAGGTTCAAGATTTTTAAAAAATACCGAACTCATTCTCCCAGTCCTTGATGTTGTACGAATTAGAAGGTAGACTTGATTAATTAAACTATTAATTTATAAATAAATCTAAATTTAAGAATTAACTGTGGACTTGATTAATTGAATTATTAAATTGTACATAGGAATTTAAACTTTATCAATATAATGTTTCGTTGGATTGATCTTTTAGTTATATCTGAAAAGGATATATGAAATCTTTTTGGGAAGCCCATAACTTAACTAAAACGGTAGCAGTAATACGAGTAAATGGCAACATTTTATACGATGTGTTGTAGGAGGTGTATATACAATTTATTGTATTTTTGAAGGAACACAAATAGCGTCTCCAATGATAAATTTAATTATGTGACTTTTTTCAGTCAACGCTGACAATAAGTTGTGGTACGTTAGTACACGAACTGTTTTATAAAACATTTGTAGCAAATTGTTGATAATTTATTTTTTTATTAAAGCTTGAGTTAATTGTTAACGCGTTTCTGCGTCTTCCCTCGGTCAAATTTATTTTTATTTATGTTTATAAATGCGGTGGCGCCCTGTTCTCTTCTGAAATTTTGAGTTACCATATTTAATCCGTGGCCAAACTCATGCTTTTTCGTGAATTGAACCTTAACAGCTCATCACAACTAGCTACCTACCATCTGCTGTATAAGCGCGGGTGGGGTGAGGTAACGTAGGGCGGGACAAAATATCGAGATGCAGATATTCATTAGAAGAGGATATGAAGTATGGTACTCCGCCTACTTGGTTTATGAAGTACCAGGGAGCACATATAGACGGCAGTGCTGTGGAACTTATTAGTTCAGTTATAAACCTCACAGATATTTTAATTATACATATTCTCTAACATTTATAATCTGTGAAAACCTTTGAAATTCCGATATCTAATGTAAAAAAAATTATTAGGGAACAAGAAATTATAAGATTTAACATTCCTACATTTGCGTCGCACAGTTATTTTGCAATTTCTAATATGTAATTGACAAAGATGTTACATTAATTAGTTGGCCAATAAATGGAAAAAACAGAATAATGGTTTAAACGTATCTCTAATAAAAAATGATTAGATAAAGCATCAAATGGGTTTTGATTACAGTTTGTGAAAAGCTACAAATGTTGGTTTGGTTTCTTTTCTTATCACACCTTTGTTTCCTTTATCATTTTCTAACGACGAAATAATAAACAAAGTGACCGCAACAGCCAAGAATGTTTTATTTCAGTAAATGGTGGCTCTTTTAAATTTATCCCAAAACAATTGAACTTGACATCAAAATTAAACAATTTTGTGTTTATTCTTTTTTACAAGTCTTACACTACTCATACTGGAGGAATACCAATTACCTACTTCACTAAATAAGTAATCCAACAAAAATTTATATAAATCCAAGGTTTATAAGGAACAACTCATTTCTATAATTGCTGAGACGCGAAATAGGTAATATCCATAATAAAAGTTATAAATAGATTCGCGAGCAATTACGACTATAGTCGAAAACTCTCATAAGGGTAGTTTGATATCAATAGATGTTTGTTGTGTTTTGTTTTATATAGCATGTAATCAAACCATTTCTGTTTTACAATAGTGTGTGACATGGAAGTGCTGAATTTTTCCACAGCAAGACATTGCAGGTGCATTTTTCTAAAAAATGCTAATATTTGATTTATTCGATAAATAAACTGAATTGTAGTTTGCAATTTTGATGAAAATTCATAAAAAATATTCACACATTTGGGAAAGTTACTGGTTTTGTTTAAATCGCTCTATTTTCAGCAAAAACAATTTTCAGTTAAAAAAACAAATGACTTTTCACACAGACAATTATTTTATAAGTAACTTTTATTAAAACCGTTTTTAATTTGGGTACCTAATAGGAAAGAAATTGAATCTTTAGAAATTTTAAGATGGCCGCTACTGTGATGAGCTCTTAAAGTAGTGGTTGGTGCAGTAAGTGGGTAGGTAATAAGAACTGCACCCAATTTTTGTATCACTGAAGCCCCACACATGAAGCACCCACGATTGTTTAATGGGCTCACAACACCAGGGCCCACCTATTGCTTCGGCACCTTGCATAACGACTCCTGTTTGCTTTACCTATTTAAATTTCTAGTTGCTTGCAAATATTTCGTACTCATGGATACAACGCACACGTTATTTTACAGTCTCACAATTGAATTTATAAAATTCATTTTCCTTATTCTCCACGGTTTACTTTATTAATCAAGAGCAACGTAGTCTATTGTCTGTTCTATTTATAATAAATGATTGATGATGATGACTAGTAAGTTTCATAAGTTAACAAAACTCACAAGCGCATTGAATTCTAAATTTTTATAGTTTATTTTGATAACACTTTATTACTGAAATGTTTCACCTCGTTGCGACACATTACTGTAGGAAGAGAGCACTAACAGTTTAGCACTTTTTAAATATTTTCAGATGTTTAATTCCACAATCTTCTCTCAAATCTACGAAGTAATTTTGCTGACTTCAGCGCTGGAAAAGCTGCAATTTTGTGCCGTTAACTTAAACGGAAAAAGATGTCGTGAACTAAGCAAAAAATGATGATTGATCATTTGCGGGTTATCTGCTTTCAGCTAAAGCTTTTTGGTGATAAACGCTTTTACGTGATTTTACAGGAAACCTGGGAGATGTCTGCTACCACAGTGGTGACAAGCAATATAACAACTATCCTATTGATTATGAATAATGGTGCCTTGATAAATCACACACGTGACCTCCATTTAACCTCTCATCCGAACGAGGGCGTAATTTTTGTGAAAAATGCTCACCTGCCATTTTTCAAGCAGTCGGCCGTGTCGAGATTTGAACCCAGGACCTTGGGATCCGTAGTCTTACGCTTACTACATTGATCTACGGCGACGCCCACTTCTCTCTACCACAGAGCTATTCGATATTTACACCGCAATATTTTACACATTATTTTTAATTAAAAATAGGTTTATTAACGTATGTATTGAGAGCGGTGTATATACAAAAGGAAAATAACAGTTCTTCCTAAACTTGCAGACTCACACATTCTCTCAAGACAAAAACATCTACTGGCAAAGTAACTAAATAACAACAAAAAATTCAAGGTTTTAAACATGCAAGTCTTAAAATAAATGTGCAAAATAATACATTTTTGTGCTTACAGAACATTCAACGTTAAAAATTCGAAAACATTTTAAATACCTTTGAGAGACTAAGCTATCGCATTTTCCTTTAAAGATAAATTTACCGAAAATACGTTCATTTGTATTTATACATATACATTGAGAAAGTATAATTAATTGGTTTTACGCTCACTTAATTAAACAAGACTGTTAAATTACAATTAGGGACTATTGAGCGTGTTTGGTAAATTCTGGATAACAAATATTCCACAGAAGGAACAAAAGTATTCGACCAAACTAGAATAAAAGTTCATACACCCGGTAATAAAGACAGGGATGTAATTACTAATTTCATTAAAGAAAACACGGTTGCAAAACAAACATATTGCTTTTATTTTAGGACAAAAGACATTGAATTGATATTCATTAGGATGATACGAGAATATTTCAAAAACAGCTCATTTACACTCTTTATAACTAATACTACACTTGAAGACATAGCAGATGGTGAACAAAGAGAGTCACTAAAAAGATATCATGAAACAAAAAATTCACATCGTGGAAAACAAGAAAACCTCTAATTAAAAAACCTATCATTGGCCAAAATTAAAACATATCGTAAGAAATTACATAGATTCCTTTGAGATTTGCCAAGAAACAAAATACTAAAAACACCCTAACGAATTAATATTTAAACCAACCCCTATCGGCTATGGCTTATTCGATCACCTCAATGCAGACACGTACAAGACTCATGGACAATAATTCGTGACCATAATTAATAGTTTTTCTAAATTTGGACAAGCATACCCTATAAAATCACTAACCTCGATTGAAAGCGCAAAAAAAAAGCTCATATAATTGTTCAAAAATTTTAGACTACCTAGAAAAATAACTACAGACAACCGAAACGAATTGAGAAACAAAGATACTAAAGAAGAAATATTGTAGCCTACTACTTTCCTCTAAAGAAAAATAATATGTCTGCTCTACCATACAGGCGGCAGAGCCTCGATAGATTACGAGGGGTTTCTGTTTGATAGTCAAGCCCAGGGTAAAAAGGATGTTGAATGGCTTTGAGAAAAAAGGTTCCCTCTAAAGAGTTCTTCCAGCCAGCTAAGTTTCTTCAACTTAGGGCAGAGCTATGAGCTAGGGTCGTAGGAAGATATACGAAAAAACAAAAGCAATTTTATTGGACGCCACCGTATCTTAATGAGTGTTTTATAAGAAATTATTCGAAGATCAGATACGGAAATCTTCAAAAAAAATTACGACGAGTAACCCTGGTGACTAATAATAATACATTGTCGAATGTTATAACTTTATAGTTCTTGTCTTTGTTATAACTATAGTTGTATACAGATTGTAATACTAGTCATATTCAACATAAATTGTTTCTTTTTATTAATCTTTTACAAATAAAAATATATCTCATAACAAAACTAGCATTTGGTTGTTTTAACCTCAAACATGTGATGGTGTGTAGGCAATTTCAAATAACACAATGTTCAATTAAGTCAACGGTTTTCTCTAGGATTTAACCAAACTATGTATAAAACAACTTAAATCACCACACGTCGATGTTCTTCCACATAACAACATTCACCCGCTAAAGCAAGGAAATAACTGGCAATTCAGTTAGTGTTCTACTAAATAAATGCTATCAATCTTTGACGCAAGTAAATTCTAGTGATAACAATACAAATTACAATTAAGGCATTGCTCCGTACTAAAGATATGTAAGTTTAAACTAAAGTACATAAAATATTGTAATTATATATGCGGGTCCGCTGTTCAATGATGTAATATAAAATTACTTGTATGAAACTTTGCATTTTTAGGAACGAATTATTGATTTTCAGACATTTATGAAACACCAGCACCACAAGTATTATGAATATGATTATGATAATATGTAAACGGTTTTGCTAGGATATTAGAGTTTGGGGGCCCATTAATTTTGACAGTTAGTAAAACCTTTCCAGGCAAGTAATATTTCTAACATTTTATATTACGGCCATTATACATTTTAGATTTTTATTTTTTTATCATTTTGTTATCGGAACCCACTACCGCAGCACTGAAAGTTAGCCGGTGCACTTTTGAAACTCTACAGTGTTCTCGCCTTTTTTGTGCAATTTAAAATTAATAAAGTAACGTCATTTTTACCGGTAACAAAAATTTGGCGCTCCACTTGACCGTCAAAAATCTGTTACGTGTAAAATTGAAGCTATGTTGCGTTATCACGGAAGCGTAACAGAGCAATTACACAAACAATAAAATATAAAACATGCATGGGTAGTAGGTTAGAATTTTTATTACTTACAGCTTTTCTTTGAGTACAGGGTTCTCCGTAAATCAAAATTCAACCAGTGTTGACAAAAGTATTCACTGCATCAACACTCATCAGGTAACCGTGAATTATATGATCCGCTAAGCACTTACGTGTTTTTATTCACTGACAAGTCCGAATTTATAACATCGCCGTTACGTGGATTGTTTTAACCGGTTTATCTGCCTTTCGACAGAAGCGGCAAGCTTGTATTCAACAATTTGACTGCAAGCGCGTGAATTATTTGAATTGCTTTTTCTCTTTTGCAATGGCGGTATTTATAAGTTATATCATTTTAGAGACATCACCAATTTAAACTATTTATGCGGTTCGTGTGAATTGCATTAAACTTGCGATTATGGTAAAAGATTTCTTGACCGATGGGAAAATATGTGTACCAGTATTTTCACACGCTCTGTTGACTAGCACATCTGCATCACTGAGTTTGGTCTGTAAGCATTTAAGTTATTTTATTTTATGAGTTTCTGCCTGTTGAAGTAAGTTATAATGATTTCGGTACCTTTGCAACGCATAAAAATATTTTCGACTCGACGTTTGTAAAATGAAATGTGTTGACGTTTATCGAATTTGGTATGATTATTGTAAAGTCCCGGTTTTTAATTGTTGGTTGAGAAAGAATGCACTACGTACGTTCCTATTTATTTCGGTATTATATTTGAATATATGATGCAACAGCTCTATTTAGTATATGGTAATTTGTTTGTACATTTTCTTACTACAGTTGCTAAACTAGCTAAAATTGATATAGACGAAAGCATGCATAAATATTGCGCGAACATAGGAACTTTTGATCTAAATAATTCATTATTACAAATTTAGCAATTGCGTGATTGTTCCACCGGATTTGCGATATATTAAGAAACCTTTAATCAAACAAACTCAAAAAAATAATTCACCAATGTAAATTATAATTTTCACGCAGCAGTTAGTATCCGATGGTCTGGGCCCATAACCGGTTAATATGTGCTTATGACTTTTTAATACAAAACAGGATGTGCTTAATTAAAAACTTAGATTGATAAAATTAAGTGTCAAATATAAACAAACCAGCGTTTGTGAATGATATTTTCAACAAATTCCACTGGGAGAACCTCAGTATAGTACAATCGCAGAGTATCCGTAATCAAAATCAATTAAACCATTCCGTTAAGAAATACAAATGCAGTATAATTTATTACGCACCTGCATAATAAGATTTCGACCGGTCCAAAATTATCTACTCTTTACTTATTGCTTTCTAGTCACTTACGAAAGAAATTTTAAATTATGATGCTCCTGGGGTCGTGATGTCATGGTTTATTTTCTATATTCAGATTAATGGGTTTGGTGTATAGGACTATAATGCACGAATGGGATTTACGTTTGAGAAATAAATAAGCGCGAAGAATTGAATTACGTGCTTTTCGTCTATCCTCTTTCGTAAAGCTCCATCATAATTTAGTAAAATTAATTACTTGTCCTCAATGTTAATCCAAAGTGAAATCCTTTAACCCTTTACCTCAACATGATTAAAGCTATAAAATTTTACAACTTCAAAGTTTTGTGGGTAGTTTGTGTTTAAAACAAATTAGAAACTTTGGAAAGGTTATATTTTATTTAATTTGTAACATTTGTTACCAACATCTGCTCCAATAGGTATATTCTAATGCTTTATAATTTCTAAGGCACAAAGTTTTGACTAGGAAAATTATACTTCTGTAAAACTTAGAGAATGCAACGCTTGTAATTAAAATGCAGTTTCTATGCAATATGTTTACTTCTTTAACTGATAGTGAAATGATTTTATCGTAGTCTCACGTTGGCGTGGAAGGGTGACTACTACGAAATCCCTTTCCCAAAAAAAGTTGTTAAAAGAAAGACAGTTTTCCAACGTAGCTAGAGATTTATTCCTGAGTAGGGCAATGAGATATGGTCGTGAGTCCCCCAAAGCTATACTCTTACTATCTTGTTATTCCAAAAGAAGCAACATATAAAATCACTTTCCTATTCTGAGCTAACCTACACATTTTTCTAAAATTCCCACTGCCTACATCTTTTAGTATCTGCGGGCGATTGTCTGATCTAGATCTATCTCTAACTGTTCTTCTTGCTATCTATGCCTGTAATATATCCCGCACTATTTGCCAAATGTATTAGAATTTGTCCTGTTTTTTCATTTCTCCCATTTTTTTGTTTTGTTTTCCACGGATATCTTTCTTCCCCTCGTATTCCTAGAACCTCTTTGTTATTAACTTTGTCTGTCCATGCTAGCATCATCATACATCTGAAACACCACAACCCAAAAGTCTTCTACTTTTTGCTGTCTGCTTCTCCTACTGTCCCTATTTCATAACCGTGGAGTATGCTCCACACGTATGCTTTCAACAACTTTTTTCTTGTTTCTATGTCTGTTGTCTTCGAACATAGCACCTGCTCTTTCATGTTAGATGCAGCTCGGTTTCCCTGCTATTGTTTTCTAAATATATACCCTATTTTACCGACATTCATTAATATGTAAAGGAGGTTAAGCAACGTGTGGCTACCAAGATCCCCAAATCTAGACATTTGCCGAATTAGAAGTTTTCCAATAAATCCTTTTGCACAGTCAACACTGATTGCGAATATTGCAAAACCAATACTGGTAGTTGTTTACAATAATTAACAGATTTAACAACAATTTCTTTTTCACCATTAGTTTTTCCACTTTGAAACTACTTGGATAAGTACCTCTATTGATTGCTATTCTGAGCGAGCCTACACATTTTCCTGAAATTCTCACAGCCTACATTTTTGCAATAGTCTAACCTAGGTCTACCTCTGCCTTTCTTTTTCCCATCTCTGCTTCTAATGTATTCCGCACTAATCCCTCGTGCCTTAATATATGACATATTATTCAATATATACTATTTTGTAGTGTTTTCCACATATTTCTTTCTTACCCTGCCATTTCTAGAACCTTTTTGTTCTTAACTTTGTCTGTCCATGATATCTTCACCACACGTCTGTAACACAACATTTTAAAGGCTTCTATCTTTTTTCTGCTCGCTTCTCCCACTGTCCACGTTCAGCAGCCGTACAATGCCCCACACATATGCTTTCAACAACCTTTTCCTTGTTTCTATGTTTGTTGTATTTGAACATAGTAGTTGCTTTTTCTTGTTAAATGTAGCACGGCCTTGTGCTAATTTTTGTTTTATATATTTTGCACTTTTTGCATTTTGTGTTATTTGGCTTCCTAAATAACAGAAATCTTTAACCTTTTGTAAGTTTTCGTTTGCTACTTGTATTCTTTTTTCGACTTATTTATCCCTCCTTTACATACTAGTACTTTAGTTTCATTTTGTTAATTTTCATTTTACATTGGCGAATGCGTTTTCCATATCTAAAAACCCTATATACACGCTTTCTCCTTTTTCTATTGTCTTCTTCATCACCACCCTCAGAGCTGAAATGATCTCCCGTGTTCTCCTGCTTCGTCTGAAACTAAATTGACCTTCTCATAGTATTTCGTCAGTCTGTTTTCCATCCGTCTTTGTACAATTCTAATTAATATTTTTAACGCGTGTGCTGTCAAACTTATTGTTTGAAAATGTTCACATTTATTTGTGCTTTTCTTTTTTGGTATTGTGACTATGATATTACGTTTGAAATTTTTGAGTATCTCGCGTGTCTCACACATAAAGCTTGCAAATTGGAAGAGACGTTCTGTTACTGCTTTTTCAGCGGTTTTTAGAGTTTCCGCCTGCACCTTGTCTATACCCGGTGCCTTACCATTTTTTAGACCCTTTAATGTTAATTCAAACTCATCTTGAAGTATAGGATATCCTAACTTATCTTTTTCAATGTATGATTACTGTTGTAATGCTAATAATTCCTGTCCTGCATATAAATTCCCTATATATTCTTGCCATCTAACTACTTTCTCTAGATTCTTTATAATTTTGTCTCCTTCTGTGCCCCTTATATTTTTGCTATACGATTTTATATCCCTAAAATTTATTCTAATTAGTTTGTATGCTTCGTCTGTCTTTCCTATTTCCACCGTAGTTTGCACTTTTCATCAATTTATAGTTCTGCAATTTTTCTGCATTTGCGAATAGCTTTCCATTTTGTGGCTTTGTATCTCTATTTTCCTGCTTCGTCTGATCTGTTGCTGTAATTTTGCCTTTTTTTCCATTAAATTCAGGATATCCTTTGTTATCCATGGTTCCTAACTTTCCTTTTGTGTATACCTCAGTATATCTCTGGCCGCCATGTCTAAGGTGGATTTATTGTTATTCCATTCTGCTTCTACTTTCTTAGTATTCGAAATTTTCCCGATGTCTTTCAACAATTCATTTGATTTTTAAATTTTTCGTGGATATCTTTATCTTTCAGTTTGTTAAAGTGTCTTCAGAATGCGGCATCGGGCTTCTTTTCAATAGAGTACATTTTCTTTACTAATTTCATATGGAAATCATAATTTCCTATACAACAATATTTAATAACTTCGTTTGATATTCAGATATGTCTATGCACGCTTAGAACAATACTGCAAATTTTAGAACTACAAGTTAAACGCCAGTTCAGTGTCAAGCCATTCCTTCAAATATTACCCAAAAAGCTATACTAAATCATAACCAAAGGCGTGGATTCTTTTGATTATTTACTTAAGCTTCCAGTATTAATTTTTAATAATAATTGTGATTTTCAAATATTTAACGACACCCTGCACCACACTTTTCCTTGATGTTGTAGTTACAAAGTGTCAGTAGAACGAAAGTTCCAAGTACTGTTGCCGGTGAATGGCTTACAAACTAGCTCTGAACTTCACTTCAAAGCAATAAGCAGGATGTCAGGATAAAACGAAGAAAACAAAGTTGATAAAAATGTTGAGCGCCACTGCGCCTAAACCAATTAGAATTTGATAATACCGACCATTGTAAAAAAGATCGAAAAGCTAGTAAGACATTCTGTTTTAACTAAGATCGCAGGTTATTACGTAGATTACCTTTCTTTTGAGTTATGACGTCATAAGCATATTTTTCTTTGATAAAAAGGTATATTTTTTGTTATTTTAGCAAATTAGTTTTTAAAATTTACCTTTCTCGAAATGTTGAATGATATGTTTAGAATTAACGACAACGTGTTATCCTAACAAATAAGTTGCTGATTGCTGACACAAGATTGTATTCCAACTTCGTTTTGAAAGGTATGTGATTACTTTTAATAGTCCAGGGAAATAATAAGGTAGCAAATTCTCTGTTGCCCTTTTTGTTCTTTATATCCAATACATACATTAATAGTTATTCTTCACAATCACAAATACTTGCTTCCTAGAACCATCCATTCATAATAAATTAGAGAATTATAGATTTTCAGTTACCTTCATTATATAAACTTAATTCCAAAACGGGTTTTGTAAACTTGCTCCGTCTATCGGAGTATTGTAGATTGAGTTTATTTGTGGTTTATTCGTTATGCACAAACATCAAATGTTGATAAGCAATATTCTCTTGATATGCAAAAAAAGTGCAACATACCTCCATATGACGAAATACTTTTTTTACCTAACTCAGATGGGGTGAAACATCTAAACATTTGTAACATATTAAAATCTTGGGACAAATCTTGATAAAAACTGCGCTATCTCTCCATTAAATTATTGATTTGGTTTCACATTCGTATTATATCATCATCAAGTCTTCAGTCCTGGAACTGGTTAAACTTTCATTGTTTCCTATTCTGTGCTAACCTACACATTTCCTTGAGTTTGTACAGTCGGCATCTTTCACTATCTATGTGCAATACTCTGATATAGGTCTACCTCTACCTCCTTTTTCCTATCTTTGCTTGTAATATCTCCCTCACTATTCCCCAAAAATGCCTTAGAAGATATCCTGCCCTTCTATTTCGCCTTTTTTTTTCCACATCATCATCATTAGGCCTTCAGTCCTGGAACTGATTAGACGCGTACCCTCATTGTTTCGTAATCTGAACTAATCTACGCATTTCCCCGAAATTTGCACAGTCTGCATCTATCACTATCTGCGTGTGAAAGTCTGATCTCGGGGTACCTCTACCTCCCTTTTCCTATCTATGCTAGAACTATATCCCGTACTATTCCCCAAAAATGCCTTAAAACGTATCCTGCCCTTCTACTCCTCCTATTTTTTTTGTTTTCCACTGATATCTTTATTCCTCTACTATATCTATAATCTACTTGTTATTTTACTTTATCTGTCTATGCTATCATCCTCATACATCTGAAGCACAACATTCCATAAGGTTTCTATCTCTTTCTGCTTTTCCTGCTGCCCGTAATTCATAGACGTACTGCGCTGTGCTCCACACTAATGGTTTGAACAATTATCTTCTTGTTTCTATGTTTGTTGTCTTTGAACATAGCCGCTGCTCTTTCTTGTTAAATGCAGTTTGGGCACCTTCTATTGTTTTACAATTACATACCCAATTTCCATTTTGCATTGTCGAATGCTTTTTCCAGATCTATATACTCTATATGCACGCTTCCCCCTTTTCTATGGTTCTCTTCATTATCACCCTCAAAGCTAAAATAGCCTCCCGTGGTCCCCTGTTTCGAGTAAACCCAAATTGATTTTCTCGTAATATTTCTTCGACACGATTTTCCATTCGTCTTTGTATAATTCTAGTTAATATTTTTGAAACGTGTGCTATCAAACCTATTGTTCGGAAATTTTCACATCTATCCCCTCCTGTCTTTTTGATATAGAATATAGGATATCCTAAGTCATCATATTCAATGTCTGATTCCTGCTCTATTGCTATTAGTTTCTCTCCTGCATATAAATTTCCCATATATTCTTGCCATCTAATCACTTTCTCTAAATTTTCTATAATCACGTTTCCACTCGCGTTCCTTATATTTTTGCTATGTGGTTTTATATCTCTAAAATTCAATTTAATTAGTTTGTATGCTTTGTCTGTTTTTTCTATTTCCATCTTAGTTTGTACCTCTTTGCACTTTTCATCAATTCATTGTTCCTTAGCTTTCCTGCATTTGCGAATAATTTACCATTTTATGGCTTTGTATTTGTTTTCCTGCTTCGTATGATTTATTTTTGCATTTTCGTCTTGATTCTATTAAATTCAGGATATCATTTGTTATTCATGGTTTTTTATTTTCTTTTATGTACACCCCATTCTGTTTCTACTTCCTTAGTATAAGAAACTTTCCCGATATCTTTTAGCAATTCATTTGACTTTTTTTTCAGATCTTGTGTAGATGTCTTTTATCTTTTTATTACAAATGCAATATACAATACAAATCTCATTATCAAAATGTTTATTTAAACGTGTCTAATTATAGCACACTGAATAAGTAGATTATACGCTTTTTAATTCTAAACGCTTTTTATAAATTCAGCCAATGTATTTCGCACTGTATGTAACAAATTAGTATGCAAAATAAACAGTATTATTACATTTTGTCACTTTTGTACATTTTATAAGAATGGCGCTGAAAAAATGCTACATATTCAATTGTGTATCAATATTAACAGCAGGTTAGGAGTGAAAACAATACTAAATCTATCAATACTCTTTAGTGTGCGAATATCGTGCAGTATTGCTTCCTCTAGGGTTAATTAGAAAATATTTGCGCAAATTTTGTTAAAGGATTTGTCTATGTATTTGTAATAGGAGAGAGGGATTTGCAATAGGGTTAATTAAAAAAGTATGTACTAATATTGTGCAACTTTTCTTATTCTGTTAAAAGAGATAGTTGATAAATAACGCTTGTGAAACAGAGAAACTGGTGTAATTTGCAAGGTTGGTGTATGTGTATCTTACTTTTACTGACGGAAAGTCCGTATAAAGAAAATCCCATAAGGATCATGTTTTGTCTTGTACATGCATTTTATCATTAAGATAATTTTTTTAGGTCGTGTTGGCTGTTTTCTTCTACTAGCATAGCCAGTAATAAAACCCATACTTGATTGTTCCATAAAGAAAAGAAATATCTATTTGACGAATTCGGCCTTTTTCCTCATCAAAGTGGAAGAGTTTATACCCATTATGACACAGACATACATACGTATACAACGATATATAAGAAACGAAGGTAGCTATGGATATAGGTTACGTACTGCATTAAAATGTACTTGAAACATAATCAAATCACAAATGGCAGGATAGGTTTGTATGGTTATTTTTGAAATTTTTCTGATGTACATTGTGATGCATATTTGGAAAAATGTTCACCGTTTAACTCTGATTTTCAAATACAATATCACTCATATTTCCGAATAAAACACGTTGGGAATGCATGTTTCGCCCTTATAAAGTAAAATTAATTCATGAGTTAGCAGGAAATAACTGTAAGCAAACATTTTGGAAACAAATGATTAAAACTTGTGATGCAATCCAGCTTTCGGAGCAATTGATGTTTTACAAAAATTCACTATTGAAGCGATTGTCGATATTGATTTACGGATTATGGGTTTCGGATGCCGATATCTAGTATCCTCTAAAAGTTAAGACATACACAGAAGTTGGTCGGTAACTTAATTTTAGAAAAATTTTTGAAAGACAATTTGATTGGAGAAAATATCTAGGCTTGCGCATTGGCCATATTATTTCCACATGAATACCACCCTAATGTGAAAAAATACATTATCCAGTTTTATCAGAACAGTGCAGCTCTCTACGGTTCAGCTAAAGTGTGACGAATTGTGTCTAGGTTCGTCAATACGAGAATGAAATCCGAATGATCTCCAAAGAATAAGCAATTTGATAATAAATATAGTTTGTCGTTTATGACAAATAAGCAAGAAGTCAGAAGTTTTAAATAAAGTTGACCTATACATTTTTAAAATGCTGTTATCATTGCACCTCTTCCACAGCACTCCCTAAACACAAAAACTAACATAATTATCTAATCTGTTCGTTTCTTAATTTTCCCACGGTACAATCCAGTAAATAAAAATGTTTAGAACAAATTAGCCGTCATTGAAGAACTTGTAGTATTAATTTTAAATTTAGTTAAAGAAATGCTAAACATCTTCTAACTTTATAGTTACAGATTTCAGACCTCTTTTATATAAATTTTAATGTTCTACTTATGCATTCCGGCGTAGTAAATCTTTCATTAGGGGCAAAACTCATTTATGGAAAATATTACAGAAATCATCTCCTCCTGATATATTTGAACCTTCAAAAGCTAAGCAATATTTTTACTGAAATTGAGCAAATACTTTGGTTGTGTAGGTATTATTTATATTCATCCTTGCTGTACTTAAATATTTAAATATTGATTTTAGAAGGAAATAGAAGTCAAATCACTACGCCAGTTAAACACAACTCTGTTCATTTAACTTTAAATGATTAATGAAGGGTACTTCAAACCTTCCAAATGTCAAAAATTATGTAATGAACATTAAAATTTTATTTTCTTTTCTGTTACAAAAGGCTGCTTTGTGTATAACAAGTTTCATTTTTATCAAGCTAACTTAAATTTGTAAAATTCTTATGAAAGTGTTTTAATAATACAACAAGTGTAGAACATTTTGTTAAGCTAAAAGTTATTAATTTCGATTTTAAGAGATGATGCGGATGCGTACTTTGCGAAATTACTTTTCAGTACTTTAAGCAGAAGTAAATGTTTCCTAGTTTTATTTAAAATCCAATTCAACTAATGCATGCGTGTGCATGCGTACGTACGTGCGCGCAGTTTCCTAAGGCAATCTTAATCCATGCTATTAAAAAACGGACATGTAGAAATTTTAATTCCAATATGTCTTATATTATCTTGCTATTTCGATTTTTGCACATTTCAAATCGAGCTAATAATTGAAAGAAGGAAAATATGAAGTCCCAAACAGGATTTGAACCTACATTTCCAGCATTCCAGGCTGATGTATTTACCAATTACACTACCGGGACTGGTGTGTGTTTGTTTGTTGGTGTTCGTGTGTCTGTTGGTTGTATGTTTACGTTTATACTTACGTGTATTCTTGCACATGTTCTTTCTTTCTTGTTTTATTTATTTTTTGTATGTGAATTGTTTGCATGTGTACATGCACACACGTATATGTATCTCTATACATTTATATATGTTTATATGATAAAATGAATGTGACTCTATTGCTTCTACGTCTTCCTACTACCTGTACAAATTTCTCATACAGACGTACATACTCTTGCGTTTTAGTTTATGCTTGTTAGTTAATTAATTATTTTAATACTTGTTTAATGTCTAAAATTTATCCAAGGAATTATTATTTTTGTATCGCTTATTTTAATCTTGTAGTGCCCATTGACATTGACACTTATACCTTCAAGAGTCTGAAACATATTTTTGTAATTTAAAATTAATATTTTAAATTTAAGTCAAACCTCACATTAGTAAGATTTAACTTTTAAAATTTATTTATTTGTTTACCATTGTATTTATTTAGTTACTCCTGAAGAAGAGAAAAATAAAATCTCAAAAGCTTGAGTTAAAGAAAAAAGAGTAGCCTTTCTTAATTGCTGCAATCCCCAATAAATTGAATTATATTATTTTTATATATATAAATATATATATATATATATATATATATATATATAAATCTAAACCGTGTACAGTACCATATATAAACCTAACTTTCAATTACGTTTAGCATTTTTGTCAATCATATCTGAAATTAACAAAACGAATAAATTTTTATGCTCCATGGTTTTAATAATGCGTATTATCTAATGAAATTCTACATTACTTATACGTTGATTATGATTATATACAAACCCTACATTCTAATTGAATGATTTAAATCTACACAGTAGGCCTTTAATTAAGCGTACTATTTTCCACTGCTCTGATATACACGGTGTTTAACATTATCTAAACAATATAAACCCTATGTTTAGAAGTAAATGACGAATTTATCCAATATGCCTTTAAATGAAGCGTATTATTACCCAAAGCTTTCTTATACACGGTGATTAAAATTATTTGATGTCGTTAATTAATTTTCCGTGTATAAGGACGCTTTGGGTAATAATACGCTTCATTTAAAGGCATATTGGATAAATTCGTCATTTACTTAAACATAGGGTTTATATTGTTCAGATAATGTGAAACACCGTGTATATCAAAGCAGTGAAAAATAATACGCTTATTAAAGGCACTGTGTCGATTTAAATCATTCAATTAAAGTAGGGTTTTATATAATCATAATCAACTGTGAAGGAAGTAATGTAATTCATAGCATAATAAGCATTATTAAAGCCATGCGATAAATTTATTCGATTAAAATAGGGTTTAGATTCATTCATACGTTTTATAAAGAAGCAGAGTTAAAATGTTCAACTTGTATATAATTTAATCTTTCCAAGTACTAAAGCTATTGAGAAATTATAACGACGTGGGGAAGTCACATAAAAGCCTTCGGCGTATTAGAACAAGGAACACCTGCAAAGATAACGATGTATATGATAGTCGATAAGCTCCAAGCTATATGAGTGCAAGTAAGAAAGCGGGTTTGTGTTATAAAGACAAGCGAGATGGAATGCATTGGTAGTTAAATGAGGGGAAATATGTAAAACAAGAGCACAGGTTGTAGATAGAACGAACAGACTAGATTGGCGGTTAAGGTTGAAATAAGATGCAAACAGGAGAGGTGGAAACATAACAATTTCTATGTAAAATTAATTAGTTGTTCTCGGACGTGTTGCGAGACGAGTGCAAATTTCAGTAGAATCATTGTGCCGAGCCATCGGAAAGGAAAATAGAATGCAAATTTCTTAAAATCGTCCGTCGCAGGACAAATTCGATTCGCAAGCGAGCCATTATATAAACCCGTGCTGATATGAGTTGAGCTCTCTTTTATTTTTGATTTGATTTGATACTTCAAGCAGTTTTGCTCTTTATTTTTTATTTTATTCGATACTTCAAGTAGACTACGTGGTGATTACGTGCTACGATAAAAGTTATTATGCATTAGTGCACTTAGAGAAGATAAATAAAGGTAATAAAGTCTAGTTATATTTGCGGGTATTACTGTACAAATTATCCAAGTTAATAACGATAAATAAATAAATAGAAGTATGCAGTTTTGGGTATAGCGTGAAAGAATTATGAATTTCAGTGCTATTTTTCGGGAGTGTTAATAATCAAATGTTATTCATAAACGTGATTGGATCCACAAAACAAAATTTAGATATACATAGATGAATTCCTGAGAAGCCCTGAAACCTTTTTAGACGAATGGTGGTGTAGAAAAATTTTAAAGGCGGTCAGAATTCCGAAGACGTAAACATAAACCAGATGGAATGGTGGGATTAGCAAAGACGATGTACATTGGAGCCACGGGTGCAGTAACCTTCAAGTAACTTATGCATTGTTGTTCGATCTTTGATGTTTTGGTGTGTGTTGAATATCTTTATAATTTGTTTGATAAAGATGGACAGTAGTAAATTTGTATAAACAACAAATTTTGAATTTTAAGGTAAAATTTTCTTGTATAAGTAGAAAGGAGTATTTATCAGGTTTATGTTTTTAATTATGATGAAAATTTGGGTCTGTCTTTGAGCTCAATTAGACTAACCTGTTAAATTAACGTAAAGGGGTGGGAGTTGCTCCTTTTTATTCAGACTCAGGTCTGCAAATATTGTTTACTTAATTAGTATGCATCCTACAATGACTCTAATTCCGGATGCAAATTAAAATGATGACAAATATGAACTTGAAATTTTATGATGCTGAAATTTATGCAGAAATTTAATTTTGAAATTTTAATGTATTGTGAATATTGGTGTAAATAGAGTTAACGTTGATGTTTGTGGTAGGAATGTGTTTTCTTTTATGAATGAGGATGAAAGTTTTAACTAGGTGAGCAGCCGAGGCGGAAGGAAAGAGTCAATAGGCGATTATCAGAAGAGATTCAACGGACAAAAGAATCACAGCAATTCTTGAAACAGAACGTAAACATTCCAAAAACAGGAAGAGAATCACAGCAATATATATATATATATATATATATATATATATATATATATATTGCTGTGGTACCTGGACCTTATGGGTTGGACATCGGTCCCTTACCTCTACTCATTCGAGCCCCACGAATTAAGCGCCATAAGATTGCTGTGGTTCGTGGACTTAGTCTCTGGGACTCCCTAAAGACCATTCAAGCCCCAACGTTGGGACGTCATAAGATTGATGTGGTATTGGTCTTATTGGTTTGACATCGCCAGTGTCAACACTGATTTTCAAGATTTAAAAAAAGCCTTCCAGGCTGATGTATTTACCAATTACACTACCGGGACTGGTGAAAAACTTGGAAAATTTTACAAATTTAAATTATGCATGTTACCATACATCAACTAACTTTCAATTACGGAATTGAAAGTTAGATTGATATATATGATTTAGATTTGTTAAATTTTCCAATTTCATCACGAGTTCCGGTAGTGTAATTGGTAAAATTCATCAGTCCAGAAAGCTGAAAATGCAGGTTCAAATCCTGTCTGGAACCTTATATTTTCCTTGATTTCTGCTTCAAAATATCTTCAGCAGCTTCCGTGGCTAGCTCAGCTGTGCCTCTTGTCGAATACCTAAATTTACGATCATTCTTCCTTCCCACTCGCACACCATTCAATAAAACCAAATAATACAACAATCATACAATCTTTTATTTACCGCTATTTACAAACAAATTATTCTCAGGTGTAAACAGTTTGGTACATTAATTACAACTCAATAAGAGATATGTTTTAAAGTCCTTGTTTTAAGTCATTATTTGCAAACATATTTAATACAATATGAGTAGATGGGCCCCAAATAATACCTTATATTTATTGCACACTGGAGTATGGTGAACTCATAATAACCCAGTTTATTAATGTATGCCTTCTACCTTGCATAAAATTACTACAAAACTAATAAACTCATGTACCCCTAACAATCCAATTTATATTCATAACAAAATTTAATAAGTTTTCAATACACCCTTTTTCAATAATTTAACAACCCCAATAATTCTCCAGTAGACGTATCTTGCGTTAATAACTGTAAATAACTCCAATATTCACCCACACATCACCAAAATAATACCAAAAGTTTATCAGATAACAGAAAATTCAAATAAGTTACCTGGAGAATGCTTCAAGCCTCTATCCCGTTAGACGATGATTTCCAGAACCCCTCGGCTTCGTGATTATGCGCTCTGCTCCTCCACATACTCATAGATGAAAACCCCAGTATCATCAAGCATTTCTTCAAAATACCATTCCATAACAGCATACAAACTCACGTATTATGCATCTATTTATTGATTTGCTAGCCTGGTATGGTAGTAATTGGACCTCTGTTAATTTGATTTTCACTACACTACTCGTATCTTTACGTTAATAACTAGAAGGTCATAACTACTAATTTATAAGTGCTATCAGGACATTTACGGTATAATGAATATATTCCATACTCACAAAAACTCTACTATAACGTCGGTCTATCGTTGTAAATCGTTAAAAGCGATGAGAATATAAAAAGAGCTCCCAATTCTCTCATAGTATTTATATCCTTACAATGCCACCTCTAGGCCACACTTCACCCGAAAAACTTATTTCAAAATAACACTTCTGCAAATTTTGATATAACTGACTTAAAGCTTCCAGAAATTCACCTCGTGGACACGCCGTATAATCCGAAAATCGCTTCCACCTGTCGCATGTTCGACCGTTTGTAAACTATCCGTTTCAACCAATGATTCTGTTCTGTGTCGTCATGAAATTCCGCCTGTAATATTTTTATCTCTGTCTTATGCATATTTGATGTCGCATTCCAAACCCCACTTGAGTTGTTGAAAATCGATATTGCTGACAGTGTCTCATCACTCCACGTGGATTAAGTACGTGCGTTTTGAAACCAATGCTTTTATATCCGCCCCTATCTGTAGCATATTACTTATCGTGCCTCTCACCTACTCTTTAAAAAACTTTGTTAACTTGTTTATTCGAAGCCACTGACAGTTGAACACTATTTTCTATGAAGCCTGCTTTATTATGCTGATACTTTCGAAGAAGGTAACCTTTTAATCATGCAGGTGTTCTTAATTAGAGACCGTTTAAAACAACAATTCTTGGAGTTTTTTATTTCACCGTACTGACGTCTGTTTGTTTGTTACCAAGAAACCTTTTGCTTTGGGATAATCGATTTTTTATACCCTGGTGTGTTTTCCAATGCTATTACACGATTAAAATAAATTGAATTAATTATGCGTTTCTATTTGTTTTTAAAACTGGTTTTCTCTATGAACTTCTACCTTTTCAATCATTACTTATAAAATTACGTCAATACTTGTCCGTTTAAATTAAATAAATTAAATAAATTTTGCGCGTAAATAATTTGTTCGTTTCTCTATACAGGGTGTTTGAAATTGCATTGCTTACCCCAAATTTAACCCTTTCAATCCATAACATTATATATATATTTTTTAGGTAGTTAATTACACAAGGTAAGTTGATAAGTACTATCGTATTAGAGTGAATAAGATGAAATAATAACTTAGACTTTTATGCGAAGCCCAAATGATCATTTCAAATCGAGCTAGTAATTAAAAGATGGAAAATATAAGGTCTTGGACAGGACTTAAACCTGTATCAGGATACAGGTTTAAGTCCGGTTTTGCCGGAACCGTGCGTTTACCAATTACGCCACCGAGACCAATGACGATAATTGGGAAATTTACATATTTAAATCGTGTACACGACGATACATCAACCTAACTTTCAATTACGTTTGGCATTATTGTCAATAATATCTGACATTGCCAAGTTTTTGACTTATGCTGCACGCCGATGTAATTAACGTTCAGTTTCCTACTGCCCGCCACCGCCGTGAGTCTCTAAACAACCTAAAATTTAAATATGCCTCGACTAGCTTAGTCTAAGTGCACAACGTTACGATAAAAAAGAATTTACCCCCCTTTTTATCTAATACTTTCCTGCTTGAATGAGACAAACGAAAATGACCAAGATTTGTATAATGACAAAGAAAAAATATATACACCTTACAGCTTAATTGATTCTCTATTCGACAAAATAGACCCCTGAATCAAATAATAATAATACCAATTTGTTTATCCCCAAAATTATAGTTCCCTTTCGTTGATTTAAAGCCAGCAAAAATGACACTGTACACTATTAGATACACCCTTGAATGTTCAATGACTTTTTCCTTTTACGTAAATTTTCACGTATAAAAAGATCTTTGATGACTCTTTACATAAATATTCTGGTATTCAAATTAGCAGCTATAATATTATATAAAATAATTAAAAACAAGCTATAAATTATGGTGCGTAACAGCAATAAATCTTGAAAATAAGATAATGCGTGTAAATGTATTAATCAAGGATAACTCGAAGCTATCCAAACGCTACATTTTATAAAAGTTGCATCATTTAGACGATTCTAGATCTTACGTACACAGATGAGCCTATATTTTAAACTAATCAAACCAACAATTTTCTGTTTTCCTGATTCCATCAGTAACATGCAAAGCGGACTCGAATCTTTTAGACTTATGACGTACCATGGGGATCGAACAGGTATATAACCACATAAAAGAGGATATTGATGGTCAGTTGTTAAATACTAATTTTAAACAGTACCATGCTAGTCTAACATTAAGTGCTATATAGTAATGATGTATTATAGTAAACAGACGACTAAATTGACGACTTTGAAGGTTTTTTGCCATTGCGAAGAAAATAGATAATTACAACAGTTTCAAAAATTGAAAATAAATGAATAATAATGAATTACTACAAGATAAAGTTTTAATTCGAAACACGAATGGATTTAATGGTTAATTGATGATAAAGTTTAAAGGATTTGGACAATATTCGTATATGGATTTGCACACAATTGTGATATTTAATTGAAAATTTACACCGATATGGTAAAGTACGACCAGCATAATTTAAACGGTAAAAATAAAAACGACATTGTGTTGGAATTTAAAAAAGACATTTCTAGTTAAGTTAAGTTACCTAAGGTTTTGTGTGTAAATCTTCATGTCAGAGTGGATAATTTAATTTGAGGGTGGCTGACTTCGATAGGTTTGACCATTATATGAAAATTATTAAAATGACTGATCAGATACGTTTAAATCCTATGTTTAGTGAAGGTTATTAAAATTATCCAACTTATTTTCTAAAACGCTGTACATAATAATATTTAAATAGGGAGTGATTTGTGAATGAAGGTGCTAATTAGAAAAGAAAGCTTTTGGACTATGTTTAGTGTGCGAGTGATTATTCAGCAGTAAGAATTTTTTATCTTAGACTTACGATACTGTTTGTAAAAGAAGCCGTTGTGGCAATATTGGACTCTACGTTCAGGTTTATATGTTTGTATCAAGATATTTTTTGAGGTTACATATATGAAGTGCTTTGTTAAAGAAAAGCTGTTGTGGATGTAGTAATTGTTATTGGAAAAATTGTTTGTTAAAGAATATTTGATGTCATTATAAGTTCGATGCCTGGTTCTAGTAGTTTAATTTAAACTGACCTAGCACAATAACTAGGGCCACTCTTTTACTAGAATTATCTTCCGCCCACAGCAACCTGGCTGACAATTTATAACAACAACATCTAGAAAAAGTTTGCTGCTGGGTGTCGTTGAATCTTTGAAAATGACAATTTCAAGTTGTAAAAGCATCTTATCTGTCGTATTAAGAAGGTATTACTGGAGACCCCGCTACATTAATATCGGTATATGAACTAAGCTTGTCGGAACTGCCGACTCGAAATATTTATTCTATTATGTATGAATTAGATGATATACTGACTTGCAATTTTCATCTTAATATATACGGTTACAAGTGATGATGAGATGTTTTTTTCTAGAGGCTTCTAATATATTGTAACATATTTTTGGACGTGATTTATAAATACGTTAATCCTTTAGTTTACTACACTTAGTGTACGAGCTATTTAATTATTTTTTTGTTTGTCAACTTGGACAGCATTTGTTCTCGGTTCTTGAAATTGGTAACATAGGCTTTGCAAGAAACCTATCTAGCGTTATGCGTATTGCCATTTGATTTGGTCCGTTGGAATGAAAAGTCCCATATACAGTTTGGTTCCTCTGTAAAAGGTAGTCAGGTAAAAATATTTTAATACGTTATTCTTGATCTGAGTTCAAATGCGGCGCTTTAAATGATAGTATTAATAATATTTAATTCAACCACGAGATCTGATTCTCATGGATAAATATGGCGTCCTGTATTACGTCGTTCCAGTTTATTAGTTTGTGAAAGGTGTATAATAAGTTTAAATAAGAAGTTACCTTCAAAAATAAAGGTAAGCAGTTCCTTGGTCATTTGCAGTTCCGGAAATTTCTGTAAGAAGTTTACTTGTTTGGTTGTTTCATTTCGAAACATATCACAGTCGGGTTACTTTATAACTTTTAACGTTTCTTTATTAATTCAAGGCAAGCGATTAACTTTATGCATGTTGTTTGGTGACCTGTTCGTTTTGAGGTTTGAAAAGGAAGTCAATATTACATTTACTTGAGCATGTTTCTAACAAATATTTTTTTATATTATAATGCAATAGGAATTCTACTCAAAGTATTAATGTTTAGGTTTTAAGTAATATTTGTAACCTAAAACTTGTTTGTTTTAAACTAGCTAAGTGAATTATTATTATTAATAATTAATAACTGAAGCTTAAGTAAATAATTAGAAGAATCCATATCTTTGATTATGATTTAGTATAGCTTTATGCGTCATATTTTAAGGAATTGTTTAACTTTGAACTGATGTTTAACCTGTAGTTCTAAAAATTTGTAGTATTGTTGTGAATTTGTACATACAGGTTTGAACATCTAACAATGTTATTAAATATTGTATAAAAATTACTGTTTTTATATGAAATTGGTAGGGAAGATATACTTTACCAAAATTAAGCCTGCTGCGGCTTTCTGAAGGCTTTTGGTTTTTATGAATATTTGTTGTATATTTTGTAAATAAAATTATTAAATATAAAAACAATAAAAATTTATTAAATGAACAACTTAATTTAAATTTACTGTTCTATTTTGGACAAATTTGTTCAAAAATAAGAAAACTTAATGCAATTCATTGATCCATGATCCTAAATAGGTGAAATATTAATGGTGACTGATTGGTAATCATTTTTACAGTGTTTTCTATCAGATTTAGTCAATAATACTACTGGGTTTTTATATTAGTAAGAGTTTAAAACAACGAGCTCTTTTTTAGCTTGTCCTCAAGTAGCTTCTATAGGTTTGATAACAGATATATTTTTATTAAGAAAAGTGATTTTATATGTTGTTTCTTTGAATTGGCAAGGCAGTAGGAGCACGCCTTTTACGCCTTGCTCTTTGCTCTAATTATACTGTTTTAGTACAGGTGCTACGACGTACTCTTTTTTTAATAAGCGTGTTTACACAGCGAATGCGATATATTTTTCTGAAGTTTTTCAAGTTTTCCTTTAGAGTACATCTTGTTTTTTATAAGCATAAGATTTGGTGACGCTCTATTGTTGTTCAAATTATAGTTTCCATCGAATGTTGTATAAAGTATGGCTTTGGAAGACCCACAACCATCCCTCATTGCCCTATTCAGGAATAGACCTCTAGCTACGTCGGAAGACTGCCTTTCCTTTAACAGCTTCTTTTAGAAAAAGGATTTCTTAGTCAGTCACTCTCCCACGCCAAGGTGAAACTACGAAAAATCATTTGAATATCAGTTAAAAAAGTAAATATATTGCATAGAAACTGCATTTTAACTAGAAGCGTTGTAATTTCCAAGTTTTACAGAAATATAATTTTCCTTGTCAAAACTCCATGCCTTAGAAGTTATGGATTCATTTGCAAAGCATTAGAACTTGTTTGTACAAATGTCGGTTACAAATGTTACAAATTATATAAAATATAACCCTTCCAAAAATTTTAATTTGTTTTAAACACAAACTACCCACAAAACTTCGAAGTTGTCAAATTTTACAGCTTTAATCATGTTGAGGTAATGGGTTAAGAATTTCACTTTAGATTAACATGAAACATACGTAATTAATTTTATTAAATTATGGTGGGGCTTTACTAAACTCGAAAACAAGATAGACGAATAGCACGTAATTCAATTCTTCGCGTTTGTTTATTTCTCAAACGAAAACCCCAGGCGTGCGTTATAGTCCTATTCACCAAACCCATTAATCTGAATATACAAAATAAACCATGACACTGCGACCCCTGGAGCGTTATAATTTAAAATTCCCTTTGTAAGTGACTAAAAAAGTATATAACGTTGAATTTGTCGAAATTCTTTTGTGTAAATACAAAATACGTTATACTACATTTATATTTCTTGTCGAAATGGTTCAATTGATTTTTATCAATGATGCTTGAAGGAGTAAAATACTCTGCGGTTGTATTATATTAGGTGTCGCAATTTGTTGAAAATATCAATCACAAACGCTGATTTGTTTATTTCTGACACTTAATTTTATTGATTTATGATTCCAATTCGTTTTTAATCCTGAATTTCTTAGAAGGGACAGGAACACTGTAGCGGTTTTAAAAGTGCGCCGGCTACTTTTCAGTGCTGCAGCAGTGGATTTTGATCACAAAATAATAAAAAAAATACAAATCTAAAATGTATATTGGCCGAAATATAAAACTACGTTATAAACACTTCTTGCGCGGAAAGGCTCTAGTAACTGTCAAAATTAATGGCCCCAAATCTTCATATTGCAATGCCGTTGATATATCATCATAATCATATGTACTTTCTATTTTGAAACAGATGCTTGTGGTGCTGGTTTTTCGTTAGATCGCGCTTTTATTAAGCGAACACCCACGTACATGTCTGAATATCCATAGTTTAATACAAGAAAAGCGTGAAAAATTTTAGAAAGATAAAGACATGTTTTAATACGTGATCGAACAGACGAATGAAGGCGAAAACATAAATTGACTACGGTTTTAGCCGATCTACATATATAGTCACAATATTCTATCTACTTTAGTTTAAACTTATATATCTCTACTAAGGAGCAATGCCTTGATTGTAGTTCGTATAGTTATCGCTAGAATATACATGCGACTTGAATTAACAGCATTTATTTAGTAGAACATTGACTGAATTGTCAGTTGTTTTCTTGCTTTAGAGAGCGAATGTTGGGATATGGTAAAATATTAATGTAAGTCTCGATTTAAGTTGTTTCATACAAATTTTGGTTAAATTATAGTAAACCGTTGACTTAATTGTACAATGAGGTTAAAACTACTAAGTGTTAGTTTTCTCATGGGTTATATTTTTTATTTGTAAAAATTCATTTAAGAAACAATTTATTTTGAATTTGAGGAACAGTATTACAACTAGGGTTACTACAAAGTCAAGTATCAAGGACCATAAAGTTATAACATTCAGTAATGACTGATCATTAGTCATCAATGGTTTGGGTTTATGCCATTCTTATCTAGAAGGATGTTGTATTTTTAGACGTTTCTCCTGTTCTATCATAATTAACAATTAATAGTTAAATAACACATTAGCATTACTAAATAATATGCAAATATACAATAATAATTAATATATGTCATTATAGCTTACTTGATAAAATTTTGATAATATTACTCATCCCTTGTTAAGCTAGAAAACAGAGGAAGTTCTATTTTTTGAGTGGTGATTTTATTTTTCTTAATTCTAGATTTCACAATTTTAAAATAAACTGTAGCAAGAATAATACTAAAAAATAATAATATAATAAATGTAGTATTATTCCAATTTATAGACTTGTGCATAAGGTTTTCTGGTTTCGTTGAATTTAGCTTCTTCCCCAATATTTTCAGGTTTTTATTATTTCCTTATCAATTTCTTGTATTTGAAGTTCATGTCGTTCGCTTCTTGTATTTTCGAATGGTGTATTGAATTTGGGTAATTGTCTTACGGGTTCTTCATGGATAGTTCCATCAGGAAACTAAAATTTTCCGTTTATCTTCATTGAGCATGTTGCTAAGGAGATTACACTATACTTTACGATTTCAAAGTCCTTCATTATTACATTGTGATTATACAATGATGGGTTTTGCAGGTAGCACCAAAATATCGCCAACATGTATATACGTTATTGTGGAGTTGTAGAATTGAATTGGTGTACCTAGCCAGGCATAATTCCCTGTTTTTATTAGTTCTGCCATACGCGGTTGATTTTTGTATAAATTGTATTACTGCCAATAGTATGAGCTCTCCATTTTGGGACATTTTTCATCGGTTGTTCAGTAATCGCCGTTGTTGAATAATAAATAAGGTTGTTCGGTATTCATCATTAAGTTGTGAATAGGGATTCGATGTATCTGGATTTCCATGAATAACATCTTCAAGCAAATCGTTTAAATCTTTCTGAAGAAAATTTACATAAAGTTTTCCGTTTAGAGAGGGTGGCAGTTGAAAAGGCCCAATAAAAAATTCGAAATAATACCACACCAAGCATTGATCTTAAATTCGTGTTAAAAACGACCTTTTTTTACGGCATGGGGTTTTCTAAATCGCACAAATGATTGTTTCACCAGTTGAAAACTACATGGCAAGTAAACGATACCTCATCAGTAAAGAAAATCTTATTCAAATAATTAGATCCACGTTTTGCTGCTCCTGCAAAAACTGAATAAAAGGGAGGCAAGTTGGAGGATCTTGCGGCAGCAAATTCTGAACTGAAGTAAAGTAGTATGAAAGAAGCTTCTCTTTGTTTAAAATTCTCCAAATCAATGAGTAACTTTTGCCTATTGCAGCACTTAGACGACCGGTATTTATACGTAAATTTCCGCCCACTCTAACCAAATCCGCCTTTTCCTACTCAACAGAGATAATTTTTGGAGCGTTATTTTCACTTTTGGCACGAAATAAACCCTTCTCGCCTAAACGATGCTACAGGTTTTGAAACAGTTTATGATTCGGTTGTCTTCTTTTGGGGTATAACCGGGGATACCTTCGGGTCGCAGCGCGAGTTATGTATCCCCCAATTACATATATATATATATATATATATATATATATATATATATATTGATGTATTGAATCTAATATGAATTATTAGAAATTATTAAGTAAAAGTATAAGTTCAATGCAACATTGTAACACAAGGATAACCCAGAGAGGTTATCGACAGTTCATGAGAACGGAATGCAGCTTTGCATCCGTGAGGGCAGTGATACTGCAGGTGGCAGGTCACAGGCGGTCAACATACCGCAGTTACTTAGAATTAAGTTGTTACATTGTAATAAAGTGTACAATAAAGAGAAACGCAGACATGAGATCTGCAAGTTCTCACAGCCGTGTGAGGGGCAGGTTATTATAAAAGGCCCGGGAGCTCAATGCCCGGCAGTCAGTCTTCGAACTCCATACTTCGTTGTTCAAGCTACTCACTAGTACAATAATTATTTTTAGTATTATGTACAAGTTATCAAAATTTTAACTTAATAAAAATTTGTTAAAGTCAAAGTGTTTTTAAAAAACCAGCTCCAAAGGCCCGAACTTTAACTGGCGCAGTTGTAACGGATGTCAAAAGGGCACTGAAAATCCAAAAATCGGAAGATTGGTGACCAAGAATTTTTATTCGAAATTTTGGCAGAACCCAAACCAAGCAACAAACCAAGTTGGACAAGGAACAAAAATCGTCTAAGGCCAACAAACAAACCAAGGTGGACAAGATACAGAATCGATCGAACCCACCAAAGAAACAGATGAAATTAATGTAAGTTCATTTCCATAATTTTATTTCAAACCAAAAACTATAATTGATATATGCTAGTATTATAACTATTGATTACTATTGTTTTATGTATTTTATTATTATGAATTTTTTTTTTTGAAAATAGTTCAAAGTGAATTATTTTCAAAACGAGACTGTAAAACATTTTATGAGACGAATGTTAAAGGAAAATTTTTTTCTTTAAAAAGCAAATGAAACTTGAAGTTTAAAAGAAATTTTCTTTTAAAATAAATAAGAATTGAATTTAAAAAGAAACCCTTACCATAATTAATAGAACGAACTCAAAAATAATCCAAAAAATAACGGGCGCACATTCACTAAACACCAAAAATAAGAAACATCAACCACCGCGATTCAACGCACGCTATAAACCGGTAAACTAACGCAAACTTAATTTCAAAACTAATCCTTTAAGCAGTACAGAACGATAATAAAACCATTGACCTTATAAAATCACAGCAAAACACTCTGCTACAGTAACCTAAAACCACCTAAGATAAATACGCGAAGAAAGCATCCTTTATTATACAATTAAAACTCAGAGAAAATCGCTTTCAGAATCCTTGCACAGTACTAAAGAAATAGCTTTCAGGAACTTTCAGTACTAAAGCAATTCGCATCATAAGTATTAATCTATCACGGAATTATAGAAGCGCATGAAAATTACACACAACACTCTATAAATAATTTGCAGTACAAAAACGGCATAAAACGCTCATAATTACAGTACGGGAGATTCAATTACAAGTCGTGAACACCGAGGTATTTAAAAATAAAACAGACATAACACTTTACGCAAAGTAAATTATCTAATTCCTATAAACTAACACCTGTAAGTGCAATTACCTCAACGTACGTGACTAAATAACAAAGATTACAACTTAAGTATTCAATTTCAACCATGAAGTACAGGAGTAATCAACCTTAAGTTATAAGTAGAACACAAGACAGACGAACTGTACGTTTACGCAACTCAGTAAAACCCACGGAAAGAGTATTAATTAACAGAATTTAACCAAAACAAAGCTAAACGAGAATAAATCCATCCATTTAAGATTCCTTAAGAAACAGGAACTCAAGACAAACTAAAAGCTGCATAAAAACAATTAATCCAAGACTACGGTAATAAATTCAACATTATTGAATACAAATCTGGTGAATACATCACCGCATTGTGTAATTAAATAGAAATAACAGCGACTACGATTTTAAAAATAACTTGACGCAATCCAAACGTAAAATTAATAAATCCAAACCCAAAATTAATATTACAAGTACGAAATTAACCTCAAATTTTTACCAATTTTCATTTCCACAATCTAAACTTAAAATTAATAAATCCAATACTACAAATACGAAATTAATCTCAAATTTTACCAAATTTTTATCCACCCAATCCAAACTGAAAATTAACAAATTCAAATCAAAAATAACGTCGAAAAATAACAAAATAAACCTCAACCTTTACCAAAATTTTATTTACCTAATCTAATTGAAAAATTAACAAACCAAAACCGAAGTTAACGTTTCAAATAGCTAAATCAACATCAATTTTTACAAAACTCTAAGTTATCCAATCTAAAAAGGAAAATTTAAAAAACCAAAGCATAATAAACGCTACAAATAACAAAACCAACCCCAATTTTTACAAAATTTGAAATTTCACAACCCAAACGGAAAATTAGTAAATCCGAAGCGAAAATAACATTACAAATAGCGAAATAAACCTTAATTCAAAAAAAAAAAAAATTTTTTAAATTTCCAAAAAATTGAAAACAACCCTTAACCAACATGAGTAACACAGACTTACGTCTCTATTTAGAGACAATACAGACGTTCGATGGCACGCAGGCCCATCTCTCGAATTTCATTGGAGCATGTGAAATGTTCCTAAAAACCTTTTACAAACCCGGAGATGACGCAAGAAATTCATTGCTTATACGCTTAGTAATAAGTAAACTAGCCGGAAGGGCACTAACATTAATCGCCAGTAGGGACGACTTATCGGAATGGGACCAGTTTAAACAGCTACTAATTGCATATTTCGGGGACCAACGTAATATAAAATGCCTGGTACGAGACCTAATAAACCTTAGAATGGAACACAATCAATCCCCCTACCAATTCGGAATGAAATGCCAAGACGTGAGAAGTTTAATTTTAACAAAATTAAAAATCAAAGAACCCGATCAAAACGTTAGGCATTTAAAAACAAAAATGTATGACGAAATGGCACTAGACACATATATAAACGCTTTACCAGAACGACTATCGGATAAAATCAGATTCCATCGACCCCAAAATTTAGAAGAAGCTATGAGCCTAGTAATAGAAGAAGAAAATGTAATGTATTACCGCAACAGACTGTACAACCCCAACGCGAATAAAAGTTATTCACCAACAAAAACTATACAAGCTACAAGACAAACAATCCCTCAACAAAAAGTCACACCCTTTAACGCACAAACAAATCAACCGCGAAGTAATAACCCAAGTTTTAACAATACAAATTTTAATAATCAATTTAAACATTTTTCGAAACCAACATTTAACCCAACTTTTACGAAACCCGCATTCTAACCGAGAATCAATCAAAACCTAAACCAACAAAGACCAGCATTCAATGCAAACCCTAATAGAAATACACCAATGACTAATACTCATAACAACCCTAACAATTATTACAAACCAACACCAATGGACACCTCATCTGGTAACACCAGACAAAACACAAAAATAACACATATCCGACCAAACCCTCATCAGAAACGTAATTTTACATCGGAAGAATTATTTCATCAAGAAATAGAAAAATTTGACACTGACCAGAATAATGACATTGAGACACCTACGAACAATGAAACAAACCATGCAGAAACTTACGAACGTGACGAACAATACGAAACTTACGAGGAGTATGATGAAGAAAACTCGAACTCAAATTTTCAAATGGACCCATTCATAGACAACCAAACTTAATAAACATAAATAACATAAATCACTTGTATTACCATACATAGAAATACCCCACGCTAAATTCAAACTATTAATCGACACTGGATCCTCTAAAACATTAATTAGTCCCAGAACCGTACAAAAACATTATTTAGATTACGTAGAAAGAGAACCATTTAAAATTAAAACAGCCCATCAAACAACACTACACCAATTCGTAGCCAATATACCCTTACCGAGAACATTTAATGTTAAAATGAAACATAAATTTTGTGTATTCGAATTTAACGATAAATATGACGGATTAATCGGAATGGATCTTCTAAGAAAATTAGGAGCCAACATTGACATTAAAACTCGCTTATTAAGGACAAAATACGGAAAAATCCCAATTAAATTTCAAAACACACAAATTGAACAATAATACACTATAGAACCCCGAACGGAGAGAAAAATAAAAATCCCAGTAAAATCTAACAAAAATTTAGGAATAATAAATCATATGACATTTCAGCAAGGAGTAGAAACCCCAACCGCCTTAGTGCAAATAAAAGATAATTATGCAACCACAACAATATTAAATTCAAACGACTACCCCGTAGAATTATCACTGACAGACCCAATTAACGTAGAAGAACTAAATTTTAACGAAATGGAAATAGACGAAAATTTAGAAAATAATTACAACCCAATAGAACATGACGAAATGTTAAGAGAAAATTTAACTAACATCCGCTTTAACACCGATATCAATCAAGAAGAAGAAAGAGCAATTAAGAACTTATGTTTCGAATACCGCGACATATTCCATTGCGAAGGAATACCATTAACATTCACCAACACAGTAAAACATAATATCGAGTTAACAGACAATAAACCAATCTTTACAAAAGCATATAGACTACCTCATGCAAGCCAAGAAGAAGCTGACAGACAAGTAGCAGACTTATTAGACCAAGACATAATCCAGCACTCCAATTCACCATGGAGCAGCCCCGTGTTAATAGTACCTAAGAAATTAGACGCAACCGGAAAGAGAAAGTACAGAATGGTAATAGACTATAGAAAGTTAAATGAAAAAACGGTAGATGACAAATATCCACTACCAAATATTACCGAAATTTTAGATAAATTAGGCAAATGCCAATATTTTACAACATTAGACCTAGCATCAGGATACCATCAGGTAGAGATGGAAGAAAAAGACATATCAAAAACAGCCTTCAGCACACCTAGAGGACATTACGAGTACAAACGAATGCCATTTGGACTAAAAAACGCACCCGCTACTTTCCAGAGAGTCATGGACAATATACTACGAGGAATACACAATGAGAAATGCCTTGTATACCTTGACGACATCATAGTTTATTCCACATCACTGGTAGAACACATAGAAAGATTGAAGGAAGTATTCGAAAGACTTAAACAAGCACATTTTAAAGTACAATTAGACAAAAGTGAATTTTTACAAAAACAAGTATCATTTTTAGGACATGTAATAACACCCCAAGGAGTAATGCCAAACCCAGACAAAGCAAACGCAGTTCTAAATTACCCATTACCAACAACAAACAAAGAAATTAAAGGATTTCTAGGACTTAGTGGTTACTACCGCAAATTCATTAAAGGTTACGCTCAGATAACCAAACCCCTGACAAATTGTTTAAAAAAGAGAAACAAAATTGAACACACCCCGGAATTCATTAAAGCCGTAGACAAAATTAAAAACATATTAACAAATCACCCTGTATTAGAATACCCAGACTTTACAAAACCATTTATACTGACGACAGACGCATCGAATGTAGCATTAGGCGCAGTATTGAGCCAAGGAAAAGTAGGTAGCGATAAACCTATCAGCTACGCATCCAGAACCCTAAATAAAACCGAACAAAAATATAGCACTATAGAAAAAGAGTTATTAGCCATAATTTGGGCAACAAAATATTTTAGACCTTATTTATACGGAAGAAAATTTTACATAGACACCGATCATAGACCACTAGTATGGTTATGCAAACTGAAAGAACCGAATTCAAAATTACAAAGATGGAGAATCAGACTCGAAGAGTATGATTACGAAATTATATATAAAAAAGGAATTTATAACAACAACGCAGACGCTTTAAGTAGAATCCAACTCAATGCATTAGAAACGGAATCCATTATAGGAAACGTAGACGAAGCAGAAATAAGGGAAGATCCAGACGAGATCGACACTATACATTCGACACAAAACGAAGAACCAAAAAACGCGATTAAAATTTTAAACGAAGCAATCGATATGAAACCCAACCAATTTATAATAACAGAAGTTTTAAATAACCCCAACCCAGTAAAATATACAAAAGTAGACAATAAAAAAATATATCAAATTCAAATAACTAAAGACGACAACGAGGAACAAATAATTAAAATTCTAAAAGAATACACCCCTGAGAAAAAACGATTTTATTTTTATTTCAACACCGAACATTTATACCAAAGATTTACGGAATTGTACATTAAACTATTCAATAACTCTGGACCTGAACTCATCAGATGTACTAGAAAACTAATAACACTAGACGACCCTGACGAAATAAACGATGTAATTAGGAATCAACACGAAGGAAAAACCAACCATCGTGGAATTAACGAAACAATAAAACAACTCATAAGACGTTATTATTTTAAAGACATGAAGGACTTGACCACAGATTTCATTAACCAATGCGAACTATGTGACAGAGCGAAATACGATAGGAAACCCCCCCAAAGATACCCTTAATGTTAACCAAAACACCCGACAAACCATTTCAAAAACTACATGCCGATACTCTAGTAGTAGAAGCGCAAAACTATTTAACAATTATAGACGCATTCACAAAAATAGGCCAAGCCATACCAATCACATCCAAAAATAGCATTGACGTGACCCAAGGATTTTTACAATATTTCACATTTTACGGAACACCCGAATCAATCACTTTAGACAATGGTAGCGAATTTAAAAATGAGACAATACAAAACACGTTAGAACTGCACAAAATAAAAATTCATTTCATAACGGAAAACCACCCTGAATCAAACGGACTAATTGAACGATTACATTTAACCCTGTTAGAACAAATTCGATTATTAAGAATAAATTATAAAAAGGAACATAACCAATTTAATGTCATACGCACTAATCGCCTATAATAATACAATTCACTCATCAACAAATTTTACACCCTTAGAATTAACATTAGGACATTCAGATTCACGAAATCCCTATGACATACACTACAACAAGGAAGTATATCAACAATATGCGAAAGACCACAAACAAAAACTAAAAATAACTTATGACAAAGTAAAAGATAAATTAGAAAACGATAAGGAACGTATCACCACAACCCGAAACAAAAATACCGACTCAAATAAATTTTCAATAGGACAAACCGTGTATGAGAAAAACTTTCAAAGCAAGCGACATAAAACAGCACCCAGAAATTTAGGACCATTCAAAATTAAGAAAATATCAGATAAAAACATAGCAGTAGTAGACAACGGTAAAATAACTAAATACATTCATTTGAAAAACCTAAGACACCCTGTAATTTCAAATGGACAGTCATCACCCTTACCGTCAACCTCCACCCAGGTAGAACGAACACCAAGTAATAATATAAAAACAAAAAACAACCCCGGTATACTACCAATTAAATTAGGCAGTATGCAAAACCCAATTTACATTTACAAAATTAAATACCTTACACTCTAGTATTATTGAACCAATCGATTTATTAAACGAATTAATAAGAATTAGATCATTTATAATTAACAGTAAATTACCCTTTGATGTAACAGAATCGAACATTCTAATATTTGAAAAGATAGCTATAGTAAAAGGCTACATTAAGAATAACGAAATAATATTTTTAATAGAAATCCCGATAGTAGAAAGTAACAATTATCAATATTATCATTTATTTGCTTTTCCAACAAAGGTTACTAGCACATACCAAGTAATCATACCCAAAACCAAATTCCTATCCCTAAATGAACTGAGATATGGTTATACAAACGAAAAATGTACTGAAGTAACACCAAACCAATATTTATGTCAATCGATGACGACAACAACCATTCAAGAAGACAGCCCTTGTGAAGTACAACTATTAAAATTCTCAAATCATTACGAAAACTGTGAAACCAAACAAGTGCAAATAACTAATATGAAAATTCCAAAAGTTACAGATAACAAATGGATAGCCATTTTCCCAACAGAAGTAATAGCAACCATCCACTGCAACCAAGATGTAAATAACCAAGCATTAATCGGAAGCAAACTAATTACCCTCAAAGAAGACTGTTATGTGAAATTGAAAGGAGAATTAATCAGAGTTTATCAAGATCCCATAACAACAAAAAAACTTGCAAACCTACCGGAACTACAATTCAAAATACAAACAAGAAGACGAAGAAATAAACAAGAAACCTATGAAGCTAGAGCATCTAGACTTAGACGATCTCAACCACGCCGTGAAATTAGTGGAAAGTTATAAAGAACAATTAAGAGAAATCAAAACGCCAAAGTTACATTATAATAATATAAGTGTTTGGACAATTGTATTGATCATTTTAGTAATTTTTGTAATCATGTATGTATTATACAAAATGTACCTTAGATATAAGAATGAAGGAAACAGTTCTAGATTTAAGGAAACAAAGAGAAAAAAAGAAACGACAAGTATACCCTTAGAAACAATGAATTTTAAATGAAATTGAATAATGTATTTTATGTATTTAAAAATTAAGAAAAACCTTAATTTTTCATTTACGGTGGGAGGAGTTATGTATCCCCCAATTACATATATATATTGATGTATTGAATCTAATATGAATTATTAGAAATTATTAAGTAAAAGTATAAGTTCAATGCAACATTGTAACACAAAGATAACCCAGAGAGGTTATCGACAGTTCATGAGAACGGAATGCAGCTTTGCATCCGTGAGGGCAGTGATACTGCAGGTGGCAGGTCACAGGCGGTCAACATACCGCAGTTACTTAGAATTAAGTTGTTACATTGTAATAAAGTGTACAATAAAGAGAAACGCAGACATGAGATCTGCAAGTTCTCACAGCCGTGTGAGGGGCAGGTTATTATAAAAGGCCCGGGAGCTCAATGCCCGGCAGTCAGTCTTCGAACTCCATACTTCGTTGTTCAAGCTACTCACTAGTACAATAATTATTTTTAGTATTATGTACAAGTTATCAAAATTTTAACTTAATAAAAATTTGTTAAAGTCAAAGTGTTTTTAAAAAACCAGCTCCAAAGGCCCGAACTTTAACTCGCGGCCATAGAAATTTGTTTGCGCAAAAACACACACCATATCTCTTATCTCACTATTGGTAAAGTCACTGTGACGCAACATTTTTTAAATATATTAATAGAAAAAATTTCAAGCAGAAGGTTAAAGAAAAAAACACTTACTGCATTCATACTTTAAATACCTTCATTGGCTCATTAATTAAAAACTATGACAGATCATACTGACGGCTGCCAGATAGTAAAAACAAGCCCATTTAAATATTTTTATTATTTTCAGAGTGACATCCCACTAAAAAGAATTAAAACATAATTTGAATTAAGCAGTTTTTTCTTGAAAACAGATTGGAATATCAAAGAACAAGAATACGTTTTTTAAGTAAAAAGGATCGCATCATCTGATTTTGAAGTCAATTGTACTTTAGATGTTGAGGGTAAAACGTTTTAGCTACTTAATCATAAAAAAAGTTGTAAGTAGCGCCTTTTATGACCAAAGTCAAAAATAGTACCCTATTTTTTTTTCTGTACCTCTAAACATAGAGATGCCAATTTTCAAGTTGATAACCCAAAAATTTTCAGAATAATGAAAAAAATTGAAATAAAATTATAACATACATAAGCCTGTACTTCTTAAACCATCAACATTCGGATAAGAAAATTTTGGATCAATGGTCGTTATTTGATGCATAGTATCTCCAGTTAATCGATGTCCCATTATAAATAAAACACAGTATTTCAGTATTTCAATAATGGGATTCTCATACTCACTGTTTACGCACCGCGATTATTTTATAATAAACTTTTATTTCAAATAAGTTTACAAAGGTTTATTAATTTATTTCTTACAGTTTGCAATGCATTTCTGTATTTTAATAATAAACAAAATCGCTAGAGGTCGGATGGTGTACAAGCATCATTTAATTTCGAACTCTTGTATCAGTTTAATTGGTAAAAGATATTCACTTTCGTATGATAGAACAAGACGGTCAGTTGCCGGCATTGTGCTGTCATTTATCGCTTAATGAATCTAAAACGTTGTGTTGTGTTCCATTAAATTCCTTTCATTCCCTATCTAACAATTTTGTAAGCGATAATAATTAACTTCATTCCAATATGAACATTTACGGTAAGTTATTTATTGTTTACGTTACGTGCAGCCTGTGTTAATCAACGTATTTCTGTCTGTTTTACTTATTACATATTTACTCGATTCGGATAGTCCTCTGCTAATTTAGCTATCGAAGGTTTCTACTGTTTACTTATCGTTTCGAGTCCGGTATACACCCACAATAATACTACCTTCGCTGTCTGGGTGAATAAATTTGGAATATTCATTTATATAAGAAGTGAGGTTTGGTCTTGCTCAGTTGAATTCTTAAGTAGATTTTCTATATAACATGATACAGGTCTGAAAGATTTGCAAAAGTAGAAATGTCGTCCATTTCAACTATTGATGTTGATATTGATGTTGGTATTGGTGTTGGAGTTGATGTTGATGTTGATGTTGATGTTGATGTTGATGTTGATGTTGATGTTGATGTTGATGTTGATGTTGATGTTGATGTTGATGTTGATGTTGATGTTGATGTTGATGTTGATGTTGATGTTGATGTTGATGTTGATGTTGATGTTGATGTTGATGTTGATGTTGATGTTGATGTTGATGTTGATGTTGATGTTGATGTTGATGTTGATGTTGATGTTGATGTTGATGTTGATGTTGATGTTGATGTTGATGTTGATGTTGATGTTGATAGTTGATGTTGATGTTGATGTTGATGTTGATGTTGATGTTGATGTTGATGTTGATGTTGATGTTGATGTTGATGTTGATGTTGATGTTGATGTTGATGTTGATGTTGATGTTGATGTTGATGTTGATGTTGATGTTGATGTTGATGTTGATGTTGATGTTGATGTTGATGTTGATGTTGATGTTGATGTTGATGTTGATGTTGATGTTGATGTTGATGTTGATGTTGATGTTGATGTTGATGTTGATGTTGATGTTGATGTTGATGTTGATGTTGATGTTGATGTTGATGTTGATGTTGATGTTGATGTTGATGTTGATGTTGATGTTGATGTTGATGTTGATGTTGATGTTGATGTTGATGTTGATGTTGATGTTGATGTTGATGTTGATGTTGATGTTGATGTTGATGTTGATGTTGATGTTGATGTTGATGTTGATGTTGATGTTGATGTTGATGTTGATGTTGATGTTGATGTTGATGTTGATGTTGATGTTGATGTTGATGTTGATGTTGATGTTGAAGTTGAAGTTGAAGTTGATGTTGATGTTGATGTTGATGTTGATGTTGATGTTGATGTTGATGTTGATGTTGATGTTGATGTTGATGTTGATGTTGATGTGGATGTTGATGTTGATGCTGATGTTGATGTTGATGTTGATGTTGGTGTTGGTGTTGATGTTGATGTTGGTATTGATATTGATGTCGATGTCGATCTCGATGTCGATGTTGTTGATGTTGATGCTGATGTTGTTGATGTCGATGTCGATGCCGATGTCGATGTCGGTGCCGGTGCCGGTGCCGGTGTAGGTGTCGGTGTCGATGTCGATGCCGATGCCGATGTCGATGTCGATGTCGATGTCGATGTCGATGTCGATGTCGATGTCGATGTCGATGTCGATGTCGATGTTGTTGATGTTGATGCTGATGTTGTTGATGTCGATGTCGATGCCGATGTCGATGTCGGTGCCGGTGCCGGTGCCGGTGTAGGTGTCGGTGTCGATGTCGATGCCGATGCCGATGTCGATGTCGATGTCGATGTCGATGTCGATGTCGATGTCGATGTCGATGTCGATGTCAACATCGACATCGACATCGACATCGACATCGGCATCGGCATCGACATCGACACCACCGGCACCGGCACCGGCACCGACATCGACATCGGCATCGACATCGACATCAACAACATCAGCATCAACATCAACAACATCGACATCGAGATCGACATCGACATCAATATCAATATCAACATCAACATCAACACCAACACCAACACCAACATCAACATCAACATCAACATCAGCATCAACATCAACATCCACATCAACATCAACATCAACATCAACATCAACATCAACATCAACATCAACATCAACATCAACTCAACTTCAACTTCAACATCAACATCAACATCAACATCAACATCAACATCAACATCAACATCAACATCAACATCAACATCAACATCAACATCAACATCAACATCAACATCAACATCAACATCAACATCAACATCAACATCAACATCAACATCAACATCAACATCAACATCAACATCAACATCAACATCATCAACATCAACATCAACATCAACATCAACATCAACATCAACATCAACATCAACATCAACATCAACATCAACATCAACATCAACATCAACATCAACTCAACACCAATACCAACATCAATATCAACATCAATAGTTGAAATGGACGACATTTCTACTTTTGCAAATCTTTCAGACCTGTATCATGTTATATAGAAAATCTACTTAAGAATTCAACTGAGCAACACCAAACCTCACTTCTTATATAAATGAATATTCCAAATTTATTCACCCAGACAGCGAAGGTAGTATTATTGTGGGTGTATACCGGACTCGAAACGATAAGTAAACAGTAGAAACCTTCGATAGCTAAATTAGCAGAGGACCATCCGAATCGAGTAAATATGTAATAAGTAAAACAGACAGAAATACGTTGATTAACACAGGCTGCACGTAACGTAAACAATAAATAACTTACCGTAAATGTTCATATTGGAATGAAGTTAATTATTATCGCTTACAAAATTGTTAGAAAGGGAATGAAAGGAATGTCGATGTCGATGTCGATGTCGATGTCGATGTCGAAGCCGATGTCGATGTCGATGTCGATGTCGATGTCGATGTCGATGTCGATGTCGATGTCGATGTCGATGTCGATGTCGATGTCGATGTCGATGTCGATGTCGATGTCGATGTCGATGTCGATGTCGATGTCGATGTCGATGTCGATGTCGATGTCGATGTCGATGTCGATGTCGAAGTCGATGTCGGTGCCGATGCCGATGCCGATGCCGATGCCGATGCCGATGTCGATGTCGATGTCGATGTCGGTGTCGATGCCGATGCCGATGTCGATGTCGATGTCGATGTTGGTGTTGCTGTTGTGGTTGTGATGATGTTGTTGGTTGTAGAGGTGGGCGTAGGCTCAATGACAGTTGGCACGCGAAGCGAAAAATAATTCAAATTTGGCAATGGAGCTTCTCCCGATGATTCATCCTGCATTGATTCGCGGCACCGCAGCATCCAAGCGCGGTGAATCGAAGCATTTTTCGGAACGGGGGTGTAGTCCTAGATATTTGGTTGGCACGGAGAGCTGCTTGCATTTTTAGGTTGTGCTATATTGGAGTTCTCTTTATGTGTTTGCGTTGATAGATGGGGCGTAGGCACAATGACAGGTGCACGTGATCCTCGAATGCTTCAAATAGGCCAATGGGATACCCTTTTTCAATCCATCCAACATAGTTTATCCCCCGATGATTCTTCAGGCACGGGACATCCACCACTACCCCACGACGTCTCAACGCTCAAGGGACTGACGCCAAGCTATTTTCAAATGAATGACTCGAATCCGTCATATGAAATTATAGGCGAAGGGACCTGCACATGACAGGTCATTTATTTATATTAGCCTCCATTGAAACATGACTGCAAAATAATGGTGCGGCTGCACACTTTTCTGTACAAGTCCGTCAGTATTTGGATTAACAGCTCGGAGAATATTGGATTAGCAGAGGTGACCCAAATCCGTGGCCCTCTACGCCAACCGATTTTTTAGATTTGTTTCTGTGGGGACATGTAAAGTCTTAGTCTTCAAAACACCATTGAAAACAGGGAATGACCTGATTGCACGAATTACTGCGGCTTTTGAACTTGTCCAAAACGATTATCAAATTTTTAGGCAAGTCCGCAGAAACCATATGCGCTGTTTAAATAGGTGTGTTCAAGTTCAAGGACGACATTTTGAACAATTACTATTGTGTTATTGTGTACAAAAAATTTAAATAAAATACAATAGAACTCGATAAACCATAAATGTTTTGGGCTGTAGCGCCTTATAGAGGCATTTTCGGACATGTGTATTTATACTCAAATGTTTTTTATTATTGCATGGAGTAATCTCTAGAAGTTTGTTTCCATACTTCTAAATCACCCTGTTTATGATATATACTATAATATAGAAATTAGTTTTGCAGGCGTCTATCTGTGTAGAGTTTTGCTGTTGTTAAATATATTAATCAAAAATTATCGAATTCCTTATTTTTTGTATTTTATCAGGAAAAGATTCTCTAAAAAAATAATAACGTTTTATATTGCATTCAGAATTTTTTTCACATATATGTTTAACTTACACGCTATGCGGCGCTCGGCCTAAAAGAGTACAAAACTAAAAAAGATGTATTTACTGCATCAAGTTTGAAGTCAAAAATTACGCAAATATCTCCTGTGATGTACGAAGGCAAAAAGAAATGTACTGTATGTCATATTTTTGCTCATTTAGATATCTTCTGAAATTTAAGTATTAGAAGTTACTCGAGAAGTATAACTCCCTTAGTCTTTTGTCACAGCTTTTTTATCTAAATACGTATTTCGACCATTAAATGGTCATCATAAGTAAAAAACAACAGCTACTTGCAATTGTTAAACTAACATTTAAACTAAAATTAAAGTTATTTCCTAGTTTGTACTTCCCTCGCCGATTAGGCTGAAGTGAAATATACAATAGTTACACCGTTATTATTTTTAAATATGTTAAACACAGAATAGCTGCCTTTGGTATTATCAACTTATTATTGGTACTTTTTTAGTGCTTTATTATAGTTTAAACCTCAATGCAGCCATTAGATCTCAAGATGGATAACAATAACTATGGCTCTCAGCGCTCCGTTAGCGCTTCATTGCGCTCTAAACCCAACACAATCGCACTTCCTGTTTCTGTATTAAACCTCAAAGTATTGCTAAAATATAATGTAGAAGCACTTAATGAGCTGATGCTGCATTGGGGCTTGAAGCGCCATGAACCACTGACGAAACGCTTATACATATCATGCTTCATTAAATCAGTATTGCTTGAATATCGAAAAAGGTGTAAGCAACTTACGGTGTTGTACGTTGAAGTCTACTATTTTTGACAGGGGTGGTATGGCTGAGTTGGGGCGTGAAGTACAACAAAGCACCAACAAAACGCTAATGATTTGATTATCCACCACTGTTTGTGCTTTATATGCGTGGTCAGCTTCGCGGTGTATTTCGAATTTTCGTATTATTGGTTTTGCGTTTGCTTTACAAGTAAGCCAGTTTTAGCAACACGCTTACGCCTTTTTATGTGATACAAGCCGTAAAAATGATACATATTAGGTAATTATAACCCTACTAAAATTTTCAATTTGCTTAAAACCCAGTCTACTGCAAAACTTCAAAGTTGTAAAACAGCTTTAATCATGTTTGAGGTAATGAGTTAACGCTTTCGCTTTGGATTAACAGGAAACGCAGGTAATTACTTTTAATAAATTATGATGGAAGTTTACGAAAATTCGGAAGCAGGTTAGACGAGTAGCATGTAATTTAATTATGTGTTCCGTTCTATCTCCAAACGTAAATCTTGATCGTACGAAGTAATCATGGTTTCGTAAAGAGTAACAATTTAAATTTTTTAAGAATGACGTCCATGCAATTAGATCGAAAAAGGTAACATTGAACAGATTCAGAATCATTTAAAGCCATTTCGGTGTTTATCTAATACTTAAAATTGCGTATGTGTTTTTAGTCTAAAAGATCTAGATTTAAACAGTTCTTACCTGTGCTGTTTATTGTAGTATATGTTTCTCTATATTGTTAATTAACTTTTATACGGTCAATTTCCAGATGTTAGTTTTCATGTTGTAGCACTGGCATTGAACTGTATATAAATGAAAGATACAAAGCCATTAACCGAACAATGGAATTGGCATCCATCATCATTTTGTTTTCGACCTTACTTAAGGTCGGTTTGGAGCAGCTCTAACTTCTTTTCTATTCTGTGCTAATCTAAAAAGCTCTACATACCACTCACAACCTAAATTTCTAATAATTTGACTAATATAGTTTGGTCTAGGTCTTCCAATATCCTTCTATCTTTTTCCTATCCACTTGGCTCTACATAGATATTAGCAACCTGATGGTTGTTAAAGAACTCTAACATGTTTACATGATTACCATTTTAAGGAAATGAAATATAACCTGGTTATCCGCTTCAAAAAGGAAAAGTGTTAAATTATATGTTATGGTAAGGCTTAAGCAACGAAACGCTACCAACATGCCAGACCGCTACCTAATTGTGAGTTATGTCATGGTGACGTTTATTAAATTATATGTTATGGTAAGGCTTAAGCAACGAATCGCTACCAACATGCCAGACCGCTACCTAATTGTGAGTTATGTCATGGTGACGTTTATTAAATTATATGTTGTGGTAAGACTTAAGCAACGAAACGCTACCAACATGCCAGACCGCTGCCTAATTGTGAGTTATGTCATGGTGACGTTTATTAAATTATATGTTATGGTAAGGCTTAAGCAACGAAACGCTACCAACATGCCAGACCGCTACCTAATTGTGAGTTATGTCATGGTGACGTTTATTAAATTATATGTTATGGTAAGGCTTAAGCAACGAAACGCTACCAACATGCCAGACCGCTACCTAATTGTGAGTTATGTCATGGTGACGTTTATTAAATTATATGTTATGGTAAGGCTTAAGCAACGAAACGCTACCAGCATGCCAGACCGCTACCTAATTGTGAGTTATGTCATGGTGACGTTTATTAAATTATATGTTATGGTAAGGCTTAAGCAACGGAACGCTACCAACATGCCAGACCGCTACCTAATTGTGAGTTATGTCATGGTGACGTTTATTAAATTATATGTTATGGTAAGGCTTAAGCAACGAAACGCTACCAACATGCCAGACCGCTACCTAATTGTGAGTTATGTCATGGTGACGTTTATTAAATTACATGTTATGGTAAGGCTTAAGCAACGAAACGCTACCAACATGCCAGACCGCCACCTAATTGTGAGTTATGTCATGGTGACGTTTATTAAATTATATGTTATTGTAAGGCTTAAGCAACGAATCGCTACCAACATGCCAGACCGCTACCTAATTGTGAGTTATGTCATGGTGACGTTTATTAAATTATATGTTATTGTAAGGCTTAAGCAACGAATCGCTACCAATATGCCAGACCGCTACCTAATTGTGAGTTATGCCATGGTGACGTTTATTAAATTATATGTTATTGTAAGGCTTAAGCAACGAAACGCTACCAATATGCCAGACCGCTACCTAATTGTGAGTTATGTCATGGTGACGTTTATTAAATTATATGTTATTGTAAGGCTTAAGCAACGAAACGCTACCAACATGCCAGACCGCTACCTAATTGTGAGTTATGTCATGGTGACGTTTATTAAATTATATGTTATTGTAAGGCTTAAGCAACGAAACGCTACCAAATGCCAGACCGCTACCTAATTGTGAGTTATGCATGGTGACGTTTATTAAATTATATGTTATGTAAGGCTTAAGCAACGAAACGCTACCAAATGCCAGACCGCTACCTAATTGTGAGTTATGTCATGGTGACGTTTATTAAATTATATGTTATGTAAGGCTTAAGCAACGAACGCTACCAAATGCCAGACCGCTACCTAATTGTGAGTTATGTCATGGTGACGTTTATTAAATTATATGTTATGTAAGGCTTAAGCAGAAACGCTACCAACATGCCAGACCGCTACCTAATTGTGAGTTATGTCATGGTGACGTTTATTAAATTATATGTTATGGTAAGGCTTAAGCAACGAAACGCTACCAACATGCCAGACCGCTACCTAATTGTGAGTTATGTCATGGTGACGTTTATTAAATTATATGTTATGTAAGGCTTAAGCAACGAAACGCTACCAACATGCCAGACCGCTACCTAATTGTGAGTTATGCATGGTGACGTTTATTAAATTATATGTTATTGTAAGGCTTAAGCAACGAAACGCTACCAACATGCCAGACCGCTACCTAATTGTGAGTTATGCATGGTGACGTTTATTAAATTATATGTTATGGTAAGGCTTAAGCAACGAAACGCTACCAAATGCCAGACCGCTACCTAATTGTGAGTTATGTCATGGTGACGTTTATTAAATTATATGTTATGTAAGGCTTAAGCAACGAACGCTACCAACATGCCAGACCGCTACCTAATTGTGAGTTATGCATGGTGACGTTTATTAAATTATATGTTTGTAAGCTTAAGCAACGAAACGCTACCAAATGCCAGACCGCTCCTAATTGTGAGTTATGCATGGTGACGTTTATTAAATTATATGTTATTGTAAGGCTTAAGCAACGAAACGCTACCAACATGCCAGACCGCTACCTAATTGTGAGTTATGTCATGGTGACGTTTATTAAATTATATGTTATTGTAAGGCTTAAGCAACGAAACGCTACCAACATGCCAGACCGCTACCTAATTGTGAGTTATGTCATGGTGACGTTTATTAAATTATATGTTATGTAAGGCTTAAGCAACGAAACGCTACCAACATGCCAGACCGCTACCTAATTGTGAGTTATGTCATGGTGACGTTTATTAAATTATATGTTATGGTAAGGCTTAAGCAACGAAACGCTACCAACATGCCAGACCGCTACCTAATTGTGAGTTATGTCATGGTGACGTTTATTAAATTATATGTTATGGTAAGGCTTAAGCAACGAATCGCTACCAACATGCCAGACCGCTACCTAATTGTGAGTTATGTCATGATGACGTTTATTAAATTATATGTTATTGTAAGGCTTAAGCAACGAAACGCTACCAACATGCCAGACCGCTACCTAATTGTGAGTTATGTCATGGTGACGTTTATTAAATTATATGTTATTGTAAGGCTTAAGCAACGAAACGCTACCAACATGCCAGACCGCTACCTAATTGTGAGCTATGTCATGGTGACGTTTATTAAATTATATGTTATGGTAAGGCTTAAGCAACGAATCGCTACCAACATGCCAGACCGCTACCTAATTGTGAGCTATGTCATGGTGACGTTTATTAAATTATATGTTATTGTAAGGCTTAAGCAACGAAACGCTACCAACATGCCAGACCGCTACCTAATTGTGAGCTATGTCATGGTGACGTTTATTAAATTATATGTTATTGTAAGGCTTAAGCAACGAATCGCTACCAACATGCCAGACCGCTACCTAATTGTGAGTTATGCCATGGTGACGTTTATTAAATTATATGTTATTGTAAGGCTTAAGCAACGAAACGCTACCAATATGCCAGACCGCTACCTAATTGTGAGTTATGTCATGGTGACGTTTATTAAATTATATGTTATGGTAAGGCTTAAGCAACGAATCGCTACCAACATGCCAGACCGCTACCTAATTGTGAGTTATGTCATGATGACGTTTATTAAATTATATGTTATTGTAAGGCTTAAGCAACGAAACGCTACCAACATGCCAGACCGCTACCTAATTGTGAGTTATGTCATGGTGACGTTTATTAAATTATATGTTATTGTAAGGCTTAAGCAACGAAACGCTACCAACATGCCAGACCGCTACCTAGTTGTGAGTTATGTCATTGTGACGTTTATTAAATTATATGTTATTGTAAGGCTTAAGCAACGAAATGCTACCAACATGCCAGACCGCTAACTAATTGTGAGTTATGTCCTGGTGACATTTAGTTAACTGATTTTTATTTTTTTTGTTTTGTTTTCGAACTTACTTAAAGTCGGTTTGCGCAGCTCTAAATTCTTTTCTATTCTGAGCTAGTCTAAAAAGGTCTACATACCCTTCACAACCTAAATCTCTAATAATTTGACTAATATAGCTTTGTCTAGGTCTTCCTACTCTATTTTTATTTGGTAGTCTATAATGTAAGACTTTACTAAATAGTCCCTCATGTCTTAACTGGTGCCCTATCATTCTATCTCTCCTGACCTTCAATTGTTTCCACATACAGGGATCCTCACATATCCTTCTATAAACTTCCTCGTTTGTTACTCTATCTGTCCAACTAATCTTTAACATTCTCCTATAACACCAAGTTTCAAAAGCTTCTATCTTTTTCTTATCTACTTCTTTAATTGTCCAAGTCTCACTACCGTATAGTAGAACGCTCCATACGTACGACTTTAAGAAACTTTTCTATTATCTAAACTAATACTATTAGCTATTAATAAGTTTTCTTTTAAAGACATTTTTCTAGCTTGAGCTATTCTAGCTACTATATCCCTTCTGCTACGTCCATCCTTTGTAATTATACTACCTAAATAGAAAAATTCATCTACCTCCTCTAAACTCGGTATTACCTATTTTTAATTTTGGTTTAGAACTAGGCTGTAACTCACTTGTCATTATCTTTGTCTTTACTGAGTTAATTCTCATACTATAGTTACTCCATAGTATCTCATCTAAAATATTTAAAAACTCTCCTAACTCTTTTCTAGACTCTGCTATAATGGCTATCTGCAAAACATAACATGTCTATTTTCTGTCCCTGTACACTAATACCTATCTCTATTCTCTCTCTAGCTAAGTTTAAAGCTTCCTCAATATAAACATTAAAAATCAAGGAAGACAGTATACAACCCTGTCTAACACCATTTCTAATCTTAGCTTCCTTTTCTATTTCATCAAATCTAATTACTACGCTTTGGTTTTTATATAGACTGTAAATAATTTTTCTATCCCTATGAGAGATTCCTATTTTTTGCAAAACCCTGAACATAACAATCCAATTAACCCTATCAAATGCTTTTTCTAAATCTACAAACGCGAAATGAGTCTTTTTATTTTTTTGTAACCTTTTTTGATAATTACCCTAATCATTAGTATCGGATCTCTAGTCCCTCTGTCTTTACGAAAACCATATTGGTCTTCGCCTAAATAATTCTCAGTCAAAGCTTCTACTCTATTTTTAATTATTATTGCTAGTGTTTTGGAAGCATGAGAAGTTAAACTAATCGTTCAAAAATTCTCACACCTATCAGCTCCTGACTTTTTTGGGATTGGGATAATAATATTTTTTTCGAAATCTATTGGAACCTGACCTGTGTCATATATTACTTTTACTAGTTCATATAATCTGTCTAAAGTTTTCTGACTTGCATATTTTATTAATTCTGCGGGAATATCGTCTATCCCTGGCGCTTTATTTAGTTTAAGATTCCGAACAGCTCTATCAAATTCCTCTCTTAATATTGAGAACCCTATTTCTACATCCTCTTCATGGTCGTTCTCTAACTCATCCATATCGTCTCCCTTATATAAATCTTCTAAATATCTTTTCCATCTATCTGCTACATCAACTTTATTTATTAGAAGCTCATTATTCTCGTCTCTAATACCATTATATTTTTTCCTATCTTCCCCAAAAAACTTTTTAACTGCCCTGTAAGCCCTGTCTGTCTTACCTACTCTCAAATCATCTTGTATTTCCTTACAATTCTCCTCCATCCATTTATTTCTAGCTTTTCTACACTCATGTACTATCTTATTTCTAACTGTAATATATTTTTGCTTACTTTCACTATCCACTTCTTTGAAAGGTTTAAGCTTTCTTTTATTCTCTATTAAATCTAATATCTCCTTTGTTACCCACGGTTTTCTTGCTTCTATTTTATTCTTACCTATAGTCTGTGTTGCTGTATCATGTACAGTCAGTTTTATTTCTTTCCATCTATTTTCTACGTTCCCTCTTACAGCTATCTCTTTGCTCTTATTATCTAATACTTGTTTATATTCCTCCTTTACCCTACTATTATTAAGCTTACCTAGATCCCATCCCTCTCTTTTAACCTTTCTCAATTATTTGAATTTTAGTTTACACTTCATTTTAACTAAGTTATGATCGCTATCTATGTCAGCCCCTGGATAACAACGACAGTTTTTAACTTGGTTTCTAAATCTTTGTTTAACTAAATTATAATTTATTTGGTATCTAGCCCTATCACCTGGCGCTTTTCAGGTATATCTTCTCCTAACATGTTGTTCGAATAGGGTGTTTACAGTTACTAATCTATGTTCCTGGCAAAACTCAACTAATCTTTCTCCTCTATCATTTCGTCTACCATACCCAAATTTTCCTACCATTTTTCCCTCACTACCTTCTCCCACTGACGCATTAAAATCGCCCATAACTATTAAATTCTCATCTACTTTTACTTTTCTCACTATACTATTTATATCCTTGTATACCTTCTCTACTTCCTCATCCTCGTACTGAGTTGTTGGCATGTAAACCTGTACTAAAACAGTGTCTGTGGGTTTTGTACTCAATCTAACCATAATTATTCTATCACTAAATTGTAAGTACTCTTTAACTTTATGCCCTAATCTTTTACCTAACACTATTCCTACGCCTGCCTGTCCATTAGTTGAAGAAGTTGTAATTATTCTATAATTATCTTTCCAAAAGTCATTACTATCTGGCCATCTCACCTCACTAATACCTAAAATGTCCAGCTTTTTCTTTCTCATTTCGACTAATAAATTCGTTAACTTATCTACTCTAAGTAATGACCTTACATTCCAAGTCCCTATCACTAAATCGAACCGTTGTTTTATATTCTTACGATGACGAGCCCCAAGTACCCCCTCCCGGAGATCCGAATGAGGGAGTATTTTACCTCCGAACAAGAATTTTACTTCTGAGCTCTCCATCATATGTATTTCGTGTTTTAGGCCACGCACACCTGGGAAATATTGTGGTAGGCTCCCATATCTTTCCACAACGCAGTTTTTAAAGATTTTAGCAAAAAGCCGTATCCGTCACGGCCAACCCCCAACATGCTTGTAAATTATTGAGGATCGCCCGAGACCAACTGACCCTCCTCCAATATCTTTTAGCCAGCAAGGCTGCTGCCCCTTGCTGCGCCTTTTACGATAACCAGGCTTACTATAGTAGTATTCTTTATACCCTACTATTGGGATTAATTGGCATCCATAAGGGCCGAATATAATGTGTGATATCCCTTTGAAAAATTTATAATCATATTTCATTTTAATAGTTTCTGCATTAATAAATTCCACCAATAAGGTTAATCAACTTCCTTTAAGATATATAATTTTTAGGCAACATGCATTTTGATCTAAGGAAGGATTATTTTTGTATCTTATATTGTTCATACTCAAAGATTGTCAAATTAATTAGTACAGTTTATAAATGTTGGATATGACATCATCATCGTCATTTCGTTCTAAATTATTACAGATATGTGATTAATTTGTTTTGATTAATAATATATTACGCTTGCGCGACGATGATCTCATTATCTGAGTGTACATACTTCACAAGCGAATTTGTGCTGACTCTGCGCTGAACCTAGTCAACCTATCGTAAGGTAATTGTACATATTTATTTTATAAAAAAAAACATAAGCATATTTTCAAATTGCACTCTTAATTTATCTGTCCTAAGTTTGCTGAAGATGTCTTGAATTATTATATAAAGTATAGATCCATTTTTAGCACACCTTATTTACCATTCAAACAATCATCATGCAACTGGAGTAGCTTAGCTATCTTTGAGAATAGATTATCAAACAGACTGATAGTAGTCAAATGTTCGGATAATACACTACCAATTTGGTTATTTTTAGTTTTACGAGCAAATTGGTTCAAGATCTACAACTTTCTGTTGGACATAAACGTGTTGAGAGTTGCGAAGTCAGCCCAAATAGAGGCCTTTAATGGTGTTTGCCTTGCATACAGTCAACAAACGCTCATCAGATATTTATTAAGCTATCTGTAACTATACGCGCAAAAATTTGTATAATAACTGAACAATCTTCATTCATTGTACGAACTGATAAAACGTTCCTGTAGCACGCCTGTGTGATTGGGTTAAGAACTTGGTTTGGTAAATTTGTGATATATTTGATTTTTAGTGTTTTCTTAAAAAAATTCTATTATGTATTTGAAATAAACACGTGCATGTGTGTGTAATATTGTTGAAAACACAACGGTTTAAAATAGTGTAAAGGCTTGTTTATATTTGTACTGCTTATAAGGTAAAGGTATAGTTACATTTTTGTTGTAATGAATTATTTTGAAGTTACCTAATGACGTAATTGAAACTACAAGTCATTTAACATTTGATTTTAGAAACCTTTCTTTCAGGAAGCAGTTTTTAATAGGTTTTTTTAGTTTTCTTATGGTTAATGTTTGCTTTATGTTTAAACATAAGTGTACTTATCGATTGATCAGGTAAATTTTAAGACAAAATCACTCTCCCGATCTCAAGTTTTGGCGCCCTCTTGCTATTCGTTCCAGGGATTTTTCCTAGACACTTTGTGAGATTAAATGGCGTTCTAGATACTTACTAATTAAGACATATTTCACACTCGATAGTATTCTAGAAGCCTCTTTAAACACACACCACCCGTCCCACTAAATTAGCCCGCAACCAATTTTATAAGTACAGTCGAGGTTTTTAGTATTTTACCGAGACAAGATTTTTAGCAGAGTACTTCACAGAGCTTTTTGTAGATTACTGGCTAGATTTTTTAGAGCCAAAACTATACATATCAACATTCTACAGTATGTTTATTGTAGAAACAGTAAAACAAGAAAAGTGGCTGGCTTGTGAATTAAGTTGTCCAAAAAACCAGAAGAATGGAAGAAATGACAAAGTATGCGCTTTCGGCTTTTAGTTTTAACCATTTACTGTAAATTACTTGGAGATAGTAGAACAAAAAGACAGCCAAGACAAAGTAAAATTCTTACACAGGTACTACATTAAAATAGGTAATACATGTTTTACACAATCTGCAGCAGCATCCTTACAGACGTAATTATTTTCGAATCAGGGTTGATTAATACACCTAAAATTTGCCCCGAGGTTGTAAGACAACGCGTAACTATTGATAGTAAACTCTATCCGTTTACGCTAAAGGAAATGGCCCCATTATGAGCGCCACACGCTGTAAGTGGTAGAAAAAGACAACTGGAATCAGAGGAAATGCATGCAAAAAGCGAAATTTGGACTACATGGAAAAAATTGCACCGATACGAGAACAATACAAAGATGTGTTAGACAAAGAACATATTATTAGAAAAAATGAGGAAAAACTAAAGATTATTTTATGTCCGTTTACTAATCTAGTTATATCTGGGTTTTACGAGTTTTTATGCATTTATGGCTAGTAGGAGAGGCTCTTTTAGTTATGTAGGTGTTCTTGCGGATAGCAGCGGTACTAAATTGGTATACTATTTAAAATGTTTTTTTAAGAACGTATTTATTCAAATGGCAATTGACGTAGACGTACTAAGAAAGGTGGAATTCGTAACCTTGACTTACGCCGGGCGTAAAGGGTTTCGCTAAATATTGTCTATTTGCCCAATAAAGAACCTTTCGGATCATTTAAAACCGAGAGTGCTACAACCTATAAGGGCAATATATTTCCAAAAGTGGTGAACATACAACTGTTAAACAGTGTGTAGGAGAATCAGGATTACCTCCAATACCAGCAAGAGGATATCGACTAAGCCAACACGATACGTTGGAGAACAACGACTAAAGGACTACCACAAGCTGCAAGAATTACACTAAGCAATAGATCTGGTTCTCTATGTAATCAAAGACTTTATGTATAGAAACAGACTTCGGTATATGCAATTGGAACATCTTAACGACCTCTATGTTATCCACTTATTGGCTAGAAAAGAACATAGAAGACTTGAGCATCGATTGGAATCTTAAACGGAGAAAACTAGATAAAATTAAAACTACCCCTAACAAACATAAATAAAGGCCAGTTTTCTGTGCGTTACTTGGTACTATAATTAAGTTTTATTAGGCCCATGATTGACAGGTTAAATGCTTTTACATTATGTTATTTATCTAATGTTACAATAAAGCTTCAGTCTTTAGTCTTTATATCTTTCAAAATTTTCAGGACGGTTGTGCGAAAATTGTCATCATTCAACGTTACATATTCCTAGTCCGAGTGTTGATACAAATAATCAATTGTTATCTAATCCTATAAATATAAATGAAGCAAGTGTTAGTCTTTGTTCAACGTCGACTAAGGAAGGTTCAGATAAAAATTACACGATTCTTTTAGCGACTGCTATTGTTAAACTTGAATCAACAACGGGTACCCACCAGCGGTTGAGATTCCTAATTGATAGTGCTAGTCGATGTAATTGCATTACATCTATATGTTGTGAATTACTTCGATTACCTGTAAATAAAGCCTACACGTGTATTTCAGAGAGCGGTGTGTCTTTCAAACCTGTTCGCAGTCAAGCTCAAATACCATTTACATCTCAACATAATGCAGATGTTAAATACAAAATGCAAGCTTTCGTATTAGACAAAATCACGGATCGTTTGCCATCTTGTGCTGTTGACCCAGCAGTTTATAAACAAGTCAGCAATTTACGCTTAGTCGATGAAACGTTCTACCGCCCTTGAGAACTTCACGATGTTGCAGGTGCTGAACTTGCACCTATTTTGTAATCATTAAAATATTCAGGTCCCGATTTACCCGTTGCAATAAATTCCACTTTAGGATTTATCATTATGGGTCAAACTCAATTTAAAATATCACTACTAATTTACAGGTTTATTGTTGTGTTGAAGGGTCAGAGGCAATAAAATCTTTGTTACAGAAATTTTGGAAGCTTAAAGAAGTAGGCGAAGTAGTTACTCATGTTTTTAAATGTGAAGAACTCCTTTACTTCAACAAATTTGTCGATACATTGTTGCTTTACCTTTTGCGGAATATCCTTCAAACTTAGAAAATTCCTTTTCTACAGCTTTGCGCAGATTTTAATCTCAAGAACAAAAATTTTCCTTATCGCCGTCTTACAGAGTAAACTATAGTGCGGCGATGAAAGATTATATTGAGCAAGGTCATATAATCCTTGTTTCAAATTGTGATTCTCATTTAAAGGACTTTAGTCCTGATCACCGGGTTCTTAAAGAAGAATCGATTTCTACTCCTCTACGTATCGTTTTTGTTGCGTGTCTTTAGATGGATTTGATAATTCATTAAATGACTGCCCTTATACACGGCCAAATTTGCAAACTGATGTATTTTGTATATTAATTTTCGATTAATGGAATATGCCTTTATTTGTGACATTCGTCAGATGGTTCGACAAATAAAAATATGTTCAGAACATTAATCTTATCAACGTTTGCTTTGGCGATTTAGTACAGATAAACCATTGCAAACTCATCAACTCACTATAGTTACTTTTGGTGTCAAATTATCTCTATATTTAACTCTACGTACTGTGCTTCAGCTAGCATTAGATGAAGCAAAAATTTTTCCGCTTGCATCCTCTGACGTAATTTCTTCTGTGGAATCTTTAGATACTGACAAAGTCCTTTATCATGAACTGTTCAGGCTTTTGACGGCTGGGGGTTAATTACGTGGGCCACACATTTTCCGCATTTAACAAGCGAAATATCTGAAAAATTCGAACGGACAATTCTGTAGATTTCGAAAGCAATATTTTAAAAGTATTGGGTTTTCAATGACATACAAAGGTTGATAATTTAACATTTGCGGTTAAACGGCTAAATGAAATCTGTACAAAGAGAAATATTCTTTTCATTGTAGCTAGACTGTGGGATCCATTAGGGCTCTTAACTCCCGTGACAATTTTTGCCAAGCTATTAATCAAGAAATTGTGGATATTAAAGTTGTCTTGGGATGAAGAAACCCCTCATTGTATTAAGGGATTGTGGAGTTTCCGACTTTAAAATTTCCCGACACATTGGGTATTCAGCAGTAACGTCATTACAACTTGTGGGATTTTGCGATGCTTCTGAAAAGGCATACAATGCCATCGTATACTCCCGAACAGTGCCTCTGGATGACGGTGTAAGAATTATTTTACTGTGCAGTAAAGATAAATTGGCACCAATAAAAACTGTCACTATTCCTCGTTTTGGAGTTATGTGCTGCTTTATTGCTTACAAAACTATTAAATTGCATTATTCGCACATATTCCTCACGATGCATAATCAAACAAGTTTTTGCGTTCTCTGAGTCCATGGTAGTACTTAACTAGATTCAAAAATCTTTCCATTTTTGGAAAGCTTTTGTAGCTAATCGAGTGGTAAAAATTCAAAATTTATTACCAGTAACCTGTTGGTATCACGTCGATGACGTCTCAAATCCTGCCGATTGTGCGTCTTGCGATTTATCTCCGAATCAATTTCTTATCGCCGAGTTGTGGTTACAGGGGTCATCGTGGTTTCTTGCTCAGAAAATCGATTGGTTTATTAAAATCATTGACACGCAAGAAATTAATTTGGCTGAGGAAAACCTCAAACAGAAATTGATCTCATTTCTTGTTACCCACTCAGAAGTTTGTCCCTTATACGTCCTGATTGAGAGATGTGGTTCTTATTTTAAATTGCTAAACATAAATGTTTATGTTTTGAAATTTAGTAAACGTTTGCCGAAAAGGGATCGTATTTTAGGGGAAGATCTTGCTGCGGCAGAAAATATTCTCTTTATAACAGTGCAAGTTAAACATTTTTTCTTAGAAAAGACCGTTCTGGAAAAGGAACCACTTTGTTTGAAATCCTTGCGACATTTGAATCCTTTTCTTTCAAATAACCTAATTAGAGTCGGAGGCCGTCTATCAAATGCAAATATTTCATATGATCAACGGCGTCCACTTTTTTTGCCTAAGAAAGATCGTTTTACGGATTTATTAATTGATCATTATCACGTAAAATATTTACGCACAGGGCAGCACCTTTTATTTGCTCTATTACGTAAGAATTTTTGGATTATAGCGGCTAAAAATTTAGTTCGGGCTCTTGTTCAATGCTAATCATTGCTTCCGAACAAAGCCCCGACTTTCTTTTCCTTTTATGGCAGACTAACCGTCTCCTAGAGTTAATCAGGCCAAAGCATTTATGCATACTTACTGGCACGGAGTATACCTGACCTTTTAATATAACTCTCAGTAGACACCGAGGAGTTAAATTTCAAAAGGCCTATATGTGCATATTTGTTTGTTTAACAACTCGAGATGTGCATCTTGAATTAGCGTCAAGTTTGTCAACAGACATATTCCTTGCCGCATTTAAGCGTTTTCTTGATAGAAAGGGACCATGTGCAGTTATGTATTCTAACCGCGGGACAAATTTCGTAGGCGCTATCAATTATTCAGGTTCCCTTCAAGAATTTCTCCAAAATTGAAATTGCATAAATACCATTGGCCGTTAACTTAGTCAAAGGTGCACTACTTCGAAATTCAATCCACCTTCGGCTCCTCATTTTGGAGGAATATGGGAGGCTAACATTAAAAGCGTAAGGTCACATTTATTGAAGGTTGTTGGGAATCAAATACTTTCTCATGAAGAGTTTTCAATGGTTTTAATACAAATTGAAGTGTTTTTAAATTCAGATCCGTTATACTGGCGTAGTTCAAACCCCTCAGAAACTTTCACATTATCACCAACTCATTTTTTAACACTCACTTCGTTGCAGTTCTTGCCAGCTACCGATGAAACCGCAAAAGCACTTACGCTTGTAAATCGCAAGCATCTTTTAGATCAAACTGTTCAATTGTACTGGAAGTGAAGAATATTTGGGTAAATTTCAATCCCGAGAGAAGTGAAATACATACTCCGGTCCTGTTAAACCAGTTTTAGATGTTATAGTGATGCGCAATAATTGCCCGCCTTTGCAATGGCCAACGGGGTAATTGAACATACTCACTCTGGAAAAGCACGTACAGAAAACGGGATCTTCACCCGTCCAATAGCGAAGCTGTGTGTGCTCCCCACGCAATAAACCATTTTTATTTGCGCTGTTTATATAATTTTCGCTTCTGTTCTAATTTCATATGCAATTTGGTTTAGTTAAAATCTTATTTTTAAGACCGGGGAATATTTTGACGCCAGCAACAAATTCATCTTCATTTTAACTACAAATATTATTATTCGATAAATTATTGCCAGAATAGCATTCATTTAAAAGCATATTAACTTGTAGATAAATTGAAACATGTGCCGATTCTGACAACAACTAAATTAATACTAAGATAGCAACAAACATAGGTGTGATTCGGTTCTCTTGTAAATTGTGGCGCTACATATTCGAAAAAATAACCCACTTTTTACCCGTTTTATAAGGTGAGTTCGAAAACGGTGACGCTATAAATTGGTGATCCTTGCTTTCCTTCAATGACCATCCTAAATCTCACCCTTTAACACCTATTTAAAGTGAGCTGCAGATTTTAGGTAAGTCCATTGTTCCTTTTTATACAGCTTAAAACATTCAGTCCTCTGTGTCTCAACCGAGCGTTTAAAAGAAGCTTAAAAGAGTTCATGCTTTTCTAGTAACAAAGTAAGATTTATATTAAATTTGCTTAATTTCCAGTTTTTTCTTTAATTTGGACGTGATTCTCAGATCTGACAATCATTAAAAACATAAGAATTTTGTAAAGAAACTTTGTTCAGGTATTTTAAAACCAAAGAGCCTGTGATATAATCTATTTGTTAAATATGACTGTTAATTGATTCAAATTATTTGTTGTGGAATAGAGACATTATCATTCTGGTAATTCTTTTCCATACTATATTATATTGTAGGTTAATCGAAGAATTTAAATAGAAAAATTTAAAGTCATTAACGACGAAATGGTTTTCTATACCTACCCTAATTTTTTTGGTTAATATTTGCTAGATACAGTATCATCCGACTATAATTTGAATTGTTCTCCGTTCAACTTAGAAAATTTTAGCCCGGACCTATCTTAAACTCTCTCTCTCGGGGTTATAGCTAAGTTAGCCGTCGGCAAAACAGTTTATAGCCTTTTTATCATTAAGCGTAAAACTTTAATTTTCTAAGGTACATTACTACGGCGTGTCGCGTGCAATAATTTTGATAATTATAGCAGGATCCTAATCTGTTTTCTCAATCCGCCCGATTATATATATAAAACTCGTTTCATTAACGTCCACAATAAGAACTCTTACATTGATGCCGCATCGTGAGTAATTTTTAATTTTATCAATTTAACCGACAATTTGTTAACTTCTTTTAATTGTGAAATAATATCCTCAACTGAAATTGTAAATAGACGTATAAAAAGTTAGTTATTTGCGACTGAACTCTGAACTTTATTCCAGGCGGCAATCATGTGAGAATGGGGAAGGGGAGCATTTTTTTATTTTTATTGAACGATAAACTCACATATTTTAGAGGGATTTTAAAAACGCCCCTACACCTTTGAAGTTACTAGCTTTGGTAAAGTGCAAGAACCCAACTTAATAAAGAAAATACCCCAGATGTAAACACGGTAAATATATCTGAAATAAGTACGAGTTAGCAGGAATATAAATCAGAGATAGCAGTTTGCATCTCTACGTAAATCAAATAAATCAATATTATCAATGACATGATATAATGAAATCATATTATTAATGCACAGAACAAAATATACATTCTCTTGGCTTTTAAAATAAATGATCATTCTCTAAGATGTCAACAATAAGCTTTTCCCATGTAGCTTATTTAAATTTCAATACAAAGACATAAATATATCAATTAATAATTTATTCAACGGTCTATAGATAATAAAAATCAGATCTGTTTTTCATTTTACAGTAGTTCATAAATCGTAATTTTAAGATTGTAATTAGTTATAGCAAAATAATATGTTAGAATGTAATTTATGTAATAATTTGACATTTGAAGACAAACGACTATTTCACTACAGAAGACAATACTTCAAGATGTAATTTTATAATCTTTAAGAACAAACGTTAATTTCAGTAACATACATTATATCTTACACAGTTGATTAATAAATGTCTACTTTATGACTTTTTGTCAATAACTTAGATTTCAGTTTTGTATACAAAAATTTATGTAATAAGAGCTTTACATTTTATTAAATATTAGCCCTTATGAGTAATAGCAGTAAATTGTATATTGTGTATTAGATCAAATCCTACACATAACCTTTTTAGGTTAGTTTAAGAATCATATTCAGAAATGACATGAGGTGTCAAATAGATGTAAACAATAAACACGATTGCACTTTAGAAAAACTTACCGAAGTCGATTCACATGGTAATCAAAGAAAATACACCAACCGGTTTGTTTTTGATCTGTTACTTAATAGAAAATTCAGGAGATCCGCCACGTTGATCCAGCACTTTCAACAGATGGCCTTTGTAATATTTACCTTGACTGCATTCTAAAGCGTCTTCAGAAATATCCCTTTAAAATACCATAAAGGTTTTCATAAAAATGCATTACGTTTTGTTATAAAACATTTGCTTCAGATGTTAAAATTCAATTTTTACCGCTTGATGAAACAGTGCTTGGCAGTACCTTAGTTGTATATTAAATTTTATTTAGATACATTAAGTTGTATCAAGTTGCGCTTAACAACGTTAGTTTAAAAATTATCTAAGTACGATGAAATTCAAACCATGATAAGTAAAGATCAATGTTAGAGTCACATACTGCGGAAAAAAGTACGAATTACTATTCACAAATTCGCCAACCCTAAATTTCGACACTAGTCTGGGTCGACTAAACTCGAGCAGATAACGAACAAGTCGTATATATAGCGTATGATTGATAGAACCGGGATGTATAATAACGATGCGTTCATATACAAATGAAGTGTTTGTGGACACGCCACAAGTATGCAACCAACAATGCTCCTTAATATATTATTGATTAAAAGATTACTAAGTTATTGAAACGTAGTAATATGGAATAAATTAAGATAAAGAATTAATACAGTGGAAAGCAAATTAAATTGCTTTAAATTAGCACGTGTAAATATTATTTAAAACTGTTGCACTAGTGCTCAACGCGAGTTAGAGTTCGTGGCTTCGAGCGGTCCTTTTTAAAAAGACTTCTTTGAACTTTAACACATTTATTTGGTTTAATACAGAATTTAATTATTGAATTTGAACAAACTTGAATTATACATCTAAGTCGAAATACATTAATTAATTGTACAGTGAGTTACCAGTGAACTGCAAGGTTAAAGCTGAACGTCTGATGAACTGACTAGGAGTGGAGCTCCTGGTCCTTATATAACTTTCTCCCCCTCACAATACTGTGTGAACCTGACTTTTGCAGTGTCACTTATCCTTGTGCTACTTTGTAGCGTTTCCACTCGTGGGAACTGAAATCATAATAAGATAATGTAATAATATGTTGCAACGACATTGTTGCACTGTCCTAACATTTCTTAATGTTTCCTAATATTTCCTAATACAGATATTAGCTTTATATATATAATAGATGGGGGTTCCTATAACTCCTCCCAACGTACATTAAAAATTAAGGGTTTTTACCTTTTCTTGATTTTTAATTAAATTCATTTTCGTTTAATCTCATTTAAAATTCATATTTTCTAGGGGTACATTTGTTTGTTTGGGTTTCTTAAATCTAAAACTGTTTTCTTTATTATTCTTAAATTTAATACATATTTGGTACATTACATAAATGGTCAATAAAATAGTCAATAAAATCAATATAATTGTCCATACACTAATGTTATCATAGTGCACTTTGGGCGTCTTGATCTCGTTTAATTTTTCTTTGTAATCTTCCATGAGTTTCATGGCGTGGTTTAAGTTGTCTAATTCCAGGTGTTCCAATTGCATTGGTTTTTAAGGGTTGCTTCATCTTCTTCTTGGGTAATCTTGATTTGCAGATCGGGTAGGTTTGCTAACTTCTTGCTTTGTACTGGATCTTGGTAAACTCTAATTATTTCGTTTTTTAATTTTAAATAACAATTTTCCTTAAGGGTGATTACTTTACTTCCGGTTAGTGCTAAATTACTTTCGTCTTGATTGCAATACATTGTTGCGATTACTTCGGTGGGAAAAATGGCTATCCATTTATTTTCCGTTACTTTCTGAATTTTCATGTTGTTGATTAATACAGGTTTGGCTTCACAATTTTCATAGTGGTTGGTAAATTTTAGTAGTTGTACTTCGCAAGGGCTGTCTTCTTGTATTGTTGTGGTTGTTAATGATTGGCATAAGTATTGACTGGGTATGACTTCATTACATTTGTCGTTTGTATAACCATATCTTTGTTCATTTAAGGATAGGAATTTGGTTTTTGGAATAATAACTTGGTATGTGCTAGTCATTTTCATTGGAAAAGCAAATAAGTGATAATAATTGTAATTGTTAATCTCTACTATTAGTATTTCTATTAAAAATGTTATATCGTTGTTTTTTACATAGCCTTTAACTATGGCTATTTTTTCAAATATTAAAATGTTTGATTCTAATACATCGAAAGGTAATTTACTGTTAGTTATAAAAGATTTTATTCTCAATAATTCTTTTAATAAATCTATTGGTTCTTTGATACTTGAATGTAGGGTATTTAATTTTGCAAAGGTTACTGCGTTTTCTAATGTTGCTAGGATTTGTTGAATTAAAGTTAGGGTTGATATTATTTGGTTATATATCGTATTGAATCTGATTAAATCTCGCATGCCTAACATAGTAGTTCGCATGTTATTTTCTAAGGTTTCTATTCGATTGGCTATACTATCTTGATTTCTAACTAATTTTCTAAGGGTTTCATTAAATTTGATGATCGTTGATTGTGTTAACGATATTTGATTACTAATTATGGTTTTAATGTCGTTTTGATTTTCTATCAATTGTTGTATCGCGTTATCATAGCGTTCTGCGTCTTGGTTATCTAAATTTCCGGTAATTGCTTTAATTACGTTTCCTAATCCGTTGATTAGTCCTCTCTTTCTTCTCATCCTTTGTTCTGTAGGTATTAGTCGATTAAATTTGTCTTCGATATTTTTCAAAATGCTTTCTGTTATACTGTCGTAGTTCATCATTTCTATTGCGTATTCTTTTCCGAATTTTGTTGTGTCCATTGATTGTTTTAGTCGAAAATAATTATTTTTGATTATTTCAAATTCTTGTTTTAGCTCGGTTAAATCGAATTTTTGTGCAAAGGTCCAATAATCTATAGTGTTTTGCATACTGCCTAATTTAATTGGTAGTATACCGGGGTTGTTTTTTATGTCTTCAATTATAATTTCTGTGTCCGTTCTACCTGGGTGGAGGTTGACGGTAAGGGTGACGATTGTCCATCTGAAAGTACAGGGTGTCTTAAATTTTTGAGGTGAACATATTTTGTTATCTTGCCGTCGTCTATCGCGGCTACGTTTTTGTCTGATATTCGTTTGATTTTAAAGGGTCCTAAATTTCTCGGTGCCGTTTTGTGTCGTTTACTTTGGTAATTTTTCTCGAATACGGTTTGTCCTATGGAAAATTTGTTTATATCTGAGTTTTTATTACGAGTCGCGGTAATTCGCTCTTTATCGTTATCTAATTTGTCCTTTACTTTGTCATAGGTTATTTTTAGTTTCTCCTTGTGGTCTTTAGCGTATTGCTGGTAGATTTCTTTGTTATAATGTATATCGTAGGGGTTGCGTGAATCTGAATGTCCTAAGGTTAGTTCTAAGGGTGTAAAATTTGTAGTTGAATGAATCTTGTTATTATACGCGATTAATGCGTATGACATTAAATTGGTTATGTGTTCTTTCTTGTAGTTTAATCTTAATAGTCTGATCTGTTCTAATAGGGTTGAATGTAGTCTCTCAATTAGTCCGTTTGATTCAGGGTGGTTTTCCGTTATAAAGTGAATTTTTATTTTGTGTAATTCTAAAGTGTTTTGAATCGTTTCGTTTTTAAATTCGCTTCCGTTATCTAATGTTATTGCTTCGGGTGTTCCGTAAAATGTAAAATAGTGTAGAAATCCTTGGGTTACGTCTATACTATTTTTTGAAGTGATTGGTATTGCTTGTCCTATTTTCGTAAATGCGTCCACGATTGTTAGGTAACTTTGTGCTTCTACTACTAGAGTATCTGCATTTAATTTCTGGAAAGGTTTGTCTGGTGTTTTAGTTAACATTAAGGGTATCTTTGGGGGTTTTCTGTCATATTTAGCTTTATCACATAATTCGCATTGATTGATAAAGTCTGTAGTTAATTCTTTCATGTCCTTGAAATAGTAACGTCTCATAATTTGTTTTAGGGTCTCGTTTATTCCTCGATGGTTGGTCTTTCCTTCGTGTTGGTTTCTTATTACGTCATTTATTTCGTCAGGGTCGTCTAATGTTATTAATTTTCTTGTGCATCTTATAAGTTCGGGGCCAGAATTGTTAAATAGTTTTACATATATTTCTGAAAATCGTTTATATAAGTTTTCCGTGTTAAAATAAAAGTAAAATCGTTTTTTCTTGGGGGTGTATTCCTTTAATATTTTAATTATCTGTGATTCATTGTCGTCTTTAGTTATTTGAATTTTGTGAATTTTCTTATTGTCCACTTTCGTGTATTTTACAGGGTTGGGGTTGTTTAAAACTTCTGTGATTATAAATTGATTGGGTTTCATGTCAATAGCTTCGTTTAAAATTTTTATTGCGGTTTCCGGTTCGTCATTTTGTGTTGAATGTATAGTTTCCATTTCTTCTGGGTCTTCTCTGACTTCGGTTTCGTCTACGTTTCCTACTAATGATTCTGTCTCAAGTGCGTTAAGTTGGATTCTACTTAAGGCGTCTGCATTATTGTTGTAAATTCCCTTTTTGTATATGATCTCATAATCATATTCTTCTAGTCTGATTCTCCATCTTTGTAATTTCGAGTTAGGTTCTTTGAGTTTGCATAGCCAAACTAATGGTCTATGATCGGTATATATATATAGAATTTCCGTCCGTATAGGTACGGTCTAAAATATTTTGTTGCCCAAATTATGGCTAACAATTCTTTCTCTATCGTACTGTATCGTTGCTCTGTTTCGTTGAGGGTTCTTGATGCGTAACTGATAGGTTTGTCGTTACCTACTGTTCCTTGGCTTAATACTGCGCCTAAGGCTACATTTGATGCGTCTGTTGTTAAAATGAATGGTTTCGAAAAGTCTGGGTATTCTAATACGGAGTGATTTGTTAAAATGCTTTTGATTTTGTCTACTGCTTTTATAAATTCTGGGGTATGTACAATTTTGTTTCCCTTCTTTAAACAATTGGTTAGGGGCTTTGTTATTTGAGCATAACCTTTTATAAATTTTCGGTAATATCCGCTAAGGCCTAAAAATCCTTTAATTTCTTTATTCGTTTTGGGTATAGGGTAATTTAATACAGCGTTTGTTTTGTCGGGGTTTGGCATCACTCCTTGGGGTGTTATTATGTGTCCTAAAAAGGTTACTTCTTTCTGTAGAAATTCGCTTTTGTCTAGTTGTACTTTAAATTTTGCGGTTCTTAATCTTACGAACACTTCTCTTAATCTTTCTATGTGCTCCACTAATGATGTTGAATACACTATTATATCGTCTAGGTACACAACGCATTTTTCGTTGTGTATCCCTCGTAGTATGTTATCCATTACTCGTTGAAAAGTTGCGGGTGCGTTCTTCAGTCCAAATGGCATCCGTTTATACTCGTAGTGTCCTCAAGGTGTGCTAAAGGCTGTTTTCTGTGTATCTCCTTCTTCCATTTCTACTTGATGGTATCCTGATGCTAAGTCTAGCGTCGAAAAATATTGGCATTTGCCTAACTTATCTAATATTTCTGTGATATTCGGTAACGGGTATTTATCGTCTACCGTTTTTTCATTTAGTTTGCGGTAATCTATTACCATTCGGTATTTCGGTTTTCCTGATGCGTCTAGTTTCTTTGGTACTATTAGTACGGGGATGCTCCATGGTGAATTGGAGTGTTGTATTTTATCTTGATCTAATAGATCGGTTACTTGTCTGTCAGCTTCTTCCTGACTTGCCTGGGGTAATCTGTATGCTTTGGTGAATAGGGGTTTGTTATCCGTTAGCTCAATGTTGTGTTTAACTGTGTTTGTAAACGTTAGGGGTTTTCCTTCGCAATGGAATATATCGCGGTATTCATAACATAATTTTTGTATTGCTTTTTGTTCTTCGTGATTTATGTCGCGGTTAAATCGGATTTTATTTAAATTTTGTTTTAACATTTCGTCATTTTCTACGGGGTTATAATTTTCGTTTGGGGATTCATCTATTTCCATTTCGTCAAAGTTTAATTCTTCTACGTTTATCGGGTTTGTTAAAGATATTTCTACGGGGTAATCATTTGAGTTTATTATTGTTGTTGTGGCGTAATTATTTTTGATTTTTACTGATGCGGTTGGGGTTTCTACTCCTTGTTGAAAAGTTATGTGGTTTATTATTTAAAATTTTTTATTTAAATCTACGGGGATTCTTATTTTTTTTCCGTTCGGGGTTCTAATGTATATTTTTCGTCTATTTGGGTATTTTGAAATTTAATGGGGATTCGTCCATACTTGGTTCTTAATAATCGGTTTTTGATATCTATGTTGGCTCCTAATTTTCTTAGAAGGTCCATTCCTAATAGTCCGTCATATTTGTCATTAAATTCGAATATGCAGAATTTGTGTTTCATCTTTACGTTAAAGGTTTTTGGTAAAGGTATGTTTGCTACGAATTGATGTATGGTTGTTTGATGGGCGGTTTTAATTTTAAAGGGTTCTCTTTCTACATAGTCTAGATAATGTTTTTTTACTGTTCGCGGGCTTATTAATGTTTTAGAAGATCCGGTATCGATTAGTAATTTAAATTCAGCGTGGGGTATTTCGATATAGGGTAATACAAGGTGATTCATATTATTTAGATTTATTACGTTAGGTCGTTTATAAAATGGTCCATTTGAAAATTTGAACATGTGTTCTCTTCGTCGTCTTCCTCGTAATTTTCGTGTGGTTTTTCGCGTTCATAATGGTTTGATTGATTTTGTTCGTTATTCGTACACGGTTGATTGTTATTATTCTGGTCATCTTCATACTCTTCTACTTCTTGGTGAAATAGCTCTTCTGAAGTTAAAGTGCGTTTTTGATTAGGGTTTGGTCTTATGTGCGTTATTTTTGTGTTAGGTCTGGTGTTACCAGATGAGGTATCCATTGGTGTAGGTTTGTAATAATTATTGGGATTATTAGTGTTTATCATCGGTGAGTTTCTGTTAGGATTCGCGTTAAATGCTGGTCTTTGTTGATTTATATTTTGGTTAAATCTCGGTTGAAATGCGGGTCTTGAAAAGTTCGAGTTAAATGTTGGTTGAAAGGTGGGTTTTGAAAAGTTCGGATAAAACGTTGGTTTTGTAAATTGTTTATATTGGTTGTTAAAGTTTGAATTATTAAAATGTGGATTATTTGTTCGCGTTTGGTTTGTTTGTGCATTGAATTGGTTAAATTTTTGTTGTGGGTTTATTTGTCTTGCGGGTTGTATAGTTTTCATTGGCGTATAGCTTTTATTCGCGTTGGGGTTATATACTCGGTTTCTGTAGTACATTACGTTTTCTTCTTCGATTATCATATTCAATGCTTGTTCTAAGTTTTGGGGATGTTGAAATCTAATTTTATCTGAAAGTCTCTCGGGTAGTGCATTTAGATAGGTATCTAATGCCATCTCGTCGTACATTTTAGTTTTTATTAGTCTCACGTTTGGGTCGGTTTCTTCGATTTTGAGTTTTGTCAAGATTAAACTTCTTACATCTTGGCATCTCATTCCAAATTGTTAGGGTGACTGGTTGTGTTCCATTCTCAGTCCGGTTAAGTCTCTTATTAAACATTTTAAGTTACATTGATCGCCGAAATATGCGATTAATATCCGTTTAAAACTTTCCCATTCGTCCACGTCTTCGCGACTGGCTATTAGCGTTAGTGCCCTTCCAGTTAGTTTACTGGTTATGAGGCGGATCAGTAAAGTGTTTCTGTCGTTGTCACCTGGCTTATAAAAGGTCTTTAAGAATATTTCGCTTGCCGAAATGTAATTACTGAGTAAGCAGGTATCATTTCCATTGAAGCTGGGGATCATTTCAAGGTATAGCTTCATTTCATTAGTCATCTTGGCTGGGGTAATATTTGGGTAATTTTAAAAAATTAAAAAAAAATTATTTTTTTTTAAAATTTGGATTTATTTTGTGGTTTTGGGTGTTATTTGATGAGTTTTACGCTTGGTATTAGTTTGGTTGAATTTACTTTTGATTTGCCGATTTTTAATTTTAATTTCCGAAGTTTCAATAGGCTGGGTTATTTTTTGTGGTAATTTATCGGGTGTGAATGTTTTGCGTTAGTTGCGTCGGTTATTACTTCTCTACTTTTTAATTATGTCGATTTTATTTAGGTGCGTATTAATTGTTTCGTTGGTTTATGCGATTGTAAGGTGTCTGTAATGCTTACAATGTTGTTATCTGCTGTTACAGGATGTTGTTAGTCACTTAGTTGCATTTGCGTCTTTATTATAAGTTATATTTAATTTTTTTTTTGCGTGGGTGTAAATTATTACTCGCAGTGTTTTTATATGATACAATTTGTGTTTTAGTACCGTACTTATTTATTCTCTTCCTGAGTTGGTTTTAGATTGATACTTAAATAAAGTTTTCGATTGTAATTTTATGTTGTTTATAATGCTTGAATTCTGAAAGGTTTCGCGATGTATTTAAATAGCTTTTGATGTGATTTATTATTAGATTTTTATGCCTGTTTATTCAAGGTTAGTTTCTATTCACTTTGATGAAGTATGATGAAATATTACGTTCAATTTGAATTCGCGCTAGTTCTTAGTAAATAGAATGCGATTTTTCTATTTATGGATGGTATTTGAGTTTGAATCCTGGTGTTATAAGGTTTTGATTTTTTAATTGCTCGTTTTGCTTTCGCGTTTTTTCTTGGTGTATTTTAAATTATTTCTGAGAGTCAGTTAATTCTTTTATTGGGGGATTGGAAGTTTTTATTTCTTGTGTTAGTTGAGATTGTAGAATTAGAAATTCTAGAATTTGTTACGTTAGTTAAGATTGAATTAGAAATTCTAAAAATTTTTGTGTCAGTTAAGGTTGTCGAGTTAGAGGTTTAAAAAATTTTTTCGCGCCAGTTAAGATTTAATTCCGCAATCTTAAGAGGTTTGATTTTGTTTTTTAAGAATTTTTCTTACGTTAGTTAAAACGTGATCTAGTCTCTTGCGCTTTGCGACTTTTTTAATAATTGTCTCTAGTTTTTGTTTCAGAATAATTTTTCTCAGTTCTTAGTCTCAGAATTTTTTGTTGTCTCAAGTTTTCATAAATTTCTCATATATACAAGTAAAACAATAATAAAATTTCAATAAAGGCTTGAAGATAATCTCTAGCAATTGCTAAGTCGATTATTTTCAAAAAAATGGCATAAAATATTTGTAACAATAGTTAACATATACATAAATAAATTCATAAACTAGCAAATATCAATTGTCTTTGTTAATAATAAAATAAATTTTAATTGGTTTAGGAAAATGAACTTACACTAGTTGCTTGGTTGCTTTCATTGATTTGTTTTCTTTGTTTCTGTTTTTCTTTTGGCTTCTTGGATTTGATCTATTCTTGTATCGCCTCCAATTTTTCTTTTGTTGAATTTGAACTATGCTTGTTTCTCCTTCAACGGCTGGACTTGAACGATGCGTGTTTCTTCTCCAGTTTTTGGTTTTGTTCTGCCAAAATCGGAATTGAAATTCCCGGACCACCAGTTCCTCGAAGTTGGATTCGCTAGTGCCCTTTTGACATCCGTTACGACTGCGCCAGTTAGAGTTCGTGGCTTCGAGCGGTCCTTTTTAAAAAGACTTCTTTGAACTTTAACACATTTATTTGGTTTAATACAGAATTTAATTATTGAATTTGAACAAACTTGAATTATACATCTAAGTCGAAATACATTAATTAATTGTACAGTGAGTTACCAGTGAACTGCAAGGTTAAAGCTGAACGTCTGATGAACTGACTAGGAGTGGAGCTCCTGGTCCTTATATAACTTTCTCCCCCTCACAATACAGTGGGAACCTGCGGACGTAATGTCCGCTTACACTTTACAATACTTAGTTGCTATCTTAAAAGCTATTTATAAATACAATGTTGCAGGCTTATTCTGCGTAATCACGGTACGTGACATCCGTCGACCGTCTGTGACCTGACTTTTGCAGTGTCACTTATCTTTGTGCTACTTTGTAGCGTTTCCACTCGTGGGAACTGAAATCATAATAATATAATGTAATAATATGTTGCAACGACATTGTTACACTGGCCTAACATTTCTTAATGTTTCCTAATATTTCCTAATACAGATATTAGCTTTATATATATAATAGATGGGGGTTCCTATAACTCGCGTGGGGCCAAAATTTCTTTAGCCTTATATCGTCTAAACGGAAAGATTTTTTAGTGCTGAAAATTAAATTGTTGTATATTTTAGATTATATCGCTTCATATAATTGTGGGAATTTTTTTAAGAACTATTATAAATTGAAATAGCGTTTCTCTGTATAACACTGAATGGAATTCGAGTATTATGACCGGTTCACAATTTAAAGTTCATTTGACGTTCGATAATTGGATATTTGTATGAAAATTACACTACAAATTGCAACCAACAGATATTGTTAACTGATACAGAAAGAACAGGTTATTTAACTATGCCAAGTATCTTCCCTGTTTGCAACAATAGAAAGAGATAACTATTTTTATTGAAATGTTAAGTATTTCTTGTATGCAAGGCTGTGAGTTTATATTTTACGTCTGTTGTAATTGTATTAGGATTGTATACATTTTGGTTTGTAAAAATGTTATTTTAATAGTAGTATAAATATTATTTTCCTTATTACAGTATTAACCTTGTGGTTTAAACGCTATGAAACTTAATTAGCATATGTTGTGTATTTGGTTAGAACGAATTTGATGCACTTTGCATGAAATTATCGTTTTACGCTTGTAGATTTGATTGACTTGATTTCGATTTCGTGTTTCATCTTTGACAGATTATTGAATTAGGAATTTGTTTAATATTTTAATGGTACGGCTTATCTAAAATTTTTAAAATTCTTTAGTACACATTGTTTATTGTAATATATGCTTTAAATGATTTAATTATTTTTGGTATTTTTGAAGGCAAATACTTTCCAGCTTATATTTTTGTGTAAAGGTAAATAACATCACAAATTAAAAATCGACAAACTGTTAGTACTTATGCAAGAAATTGGCTATGTTTTGTTAATCTGGTGCGTTCAGTTTTATTGTCATTGTAACATTTCGGATTTGTTTCATGCCGCAGCTTTATTTCACTAGTCCATTTTATTTCATCGGCATTGCAACGCAACATATTTAGTATTAGTCTGAGCGAAACTCGTGGTGAATTTATTGCTCTATCAGTTTTACATCATTTTAGGTGGTGAATGACGGTTTTTTTTTGTTTATTAGCCTAGGCGAGACTTGGGGTGAATCTGTCGCTCTAGCAGTTTTACATCATTCTTTAGGTCGAGAATGCTGCAATTTGTTGGGTTATTAAATCTATTTGAGGTTTATAGAAGAGTCTGTCATTCTAGCAAATTTATGCGTTGTAGGACACTTTTATTTGTTTCGGCAGTTTAGTTATACGTGGAGCAAAAGTTGCTCGCCAGCAAATTAAGTTGTAATTAGCCATTATAGTAATTAATTTTTGTGTAGAATTTGTTTAGTAAATTAAAAGTTATACCTCTGCTTTTTTAAGTTTCTTTCTTACATTTCCTAAATTTTTTTAATTTATTATTATTGAATTTTATTTTGCTCGTCATACGCCTTTCTCAGAAAAATTTTATGGAAAAATATTTTCTACGCCTGATCTGGAAATTAGCATGTTAAAGAACCGAAGTTCTATTTTTGTTCTGATTCCGATATTTCGGAGAGATATCGTTTGGACTAAAATCTGTTAAAGTACACTTATAAATCCAGAAGCTTTTTGATTCTATTTTGTTTAGTAAAAAATTTTCTGTGTGGTATGGTAGGATATTAACTTTCTGATCAATGTCTTAAGTTTGCAGATCAACTATAGATAGAAGTTATTAACATCGTAACTCATCAACTGTAGTATCCTAGTTAAAGTTTAAATATCTATCTTTTTTTTGGTATTTTTTTGTGAATATGTTACACTTGTATAAGAAGGTAATAAATACAGTTAAGTTGGAGTAGTATTACTAGGAATATTAAGAAATTTTTCAGTTGAAAATACTTGAAGGTTTTCAGCAGAAAGGAAATTTTCTTGTTTTCATGTCGAAATTTTTAGGTATTGGGTAGAATTGCTATTGAGCAATGCTTCATTTAGTAGATACTCTATAGTACGTAGAGCAAGGCAAAGTTAAATGTTGAATCCCATGATTTTGTTGAAACTGAATATTTTTTTAGAGGGATAAAAATTCAATAATTAAAAAAATTTTTTGGATATGCGTATGCTAATAAGAAATATTAGCATTTATGGTATTAAAATTAAGGAAAATAGTAAAGCGTTTTTCTCGACTTCAAAAAAAATTATGTATATATAAATATATAAACTTCCTTTAAGTTTGTAAATTTTTGTATATGTTCATTTCCTATGACCCCTCCGTGCATTATTTGAGTGTAGACATCCCGATTCTAACTTCAACCGATTGTAACTGACCGATTTTGTTTCCCTTTGGACGTGAGGTACGCGTAGTTACCCTCACACTCATTTATTAATCTATTAATCCTCTTAGCCTCTTAAATCTTCTAGTAATTTTTTGAATAGTTTTTTATAATTTTAGTTAAATCTATTTGTTCTGTCTTTATGTAAATTAATTAAAACCTAAATTTTATCGCATTGAGTTGTTGCTTATTGTTCAATCCGATGCGCGCTTTTTAAATTAGTTTAGAGTGGAAAATCCTTGAGTTTCCGATAGCATACAGTCAGTGCCGTGAGTGTCGGAGTTCTTGCTAGCGCGCATCCAACAACTGGATATCGATTTGGAAAGTACACGTTCTACACAAGTTAGTTTACGTCCTTGAATCGATAACATTGATCGATTGTGCACGTCCATTAAGAAGCTTCTTGTTTCGTTGTGAAAACTGTTCGTGATGTTATGTGTGTTGGAACCGCAATGGATTAACCCGCTTTTAGCTTTTTTCAACATTCTACATGTTGAGTTTCTACTACGCCGCTTGACTTCACACATTTTACGTGGAATTAATTAGATGCTGCATCGTTTCTTCGCATTGGAATCACATCGTAGTCTACCACAGGTGAGTGCTATCGTAACTGCTTTGATTGATTGATTTTTGTGTAAAAAACATTTAATTATTTGTTTGTTGTTCACACCTATTAAAATAAACAGTCCTCTTATCTCTACTAAATTGAGCTTTCGAAATTTTCCCGCATGTTACACTATTAGTCTCCTTAGTCACTTATATTTTTGGTAACCGTTAAAATAGTTTTTCATATTTTTAGTTATACAACATAATTTTTTTAAACCATTTTTGTAACTAAACCTTTATATGTTTGGCTCTACTTGCATTAATTCTTTGGGGTTATCTTTAATACAGTTTGCAGCAAATTTTGTGTGTAACAAAATTTTCTTTACGGTATAACAAAGCTGTATTAAGGTAGGTATAAAAAATAAAAAAAAACGCTAAAAATTATGTATTTGCAAACCTATATGTTCTCAAATTCTTAATATATCTTTGGTCCCATATGGAGCACAACAAACGATCTGTTATTTTATAGTTTAATTAAATTTCAAGGTTAAACTTCTCGTTTTGTACCAATAATAGTATTGAAAATAATTCAGAAGTTTTGAAAACTTGCTTAGAAAGTTTTAAATAACATTCTAGTAATGTAAGTAATAAGTAAGTAAGTAATAAATAATGTAAGTAAGAGTCCGTGTAAATAACTTAGTTAACATATATCTCAAGGGTTTCAACTTGTTTCCTAAACACGGCGCGAGTTAATATTCGGGCCTTTGGAGCGATGTTTTTAAAAAACGTTTCCAGAACTTAACAAATTTATCTTAAACAGAAATTAATGTGGAATTTTGACAAACTGTTCTTTACTTTAAACCAAAGTAATTAATTAATTGTACTAATATTAGGGCGAGTAGCCTAGGTAAACAACAATGCAAAAGCTGTAATACTCAGACTGACTCACTTGAGGAACTTGAACAACGAAGTATAGAGTTCGAAGACTGACTTCTGTCAACTGAGGCTCCCGAGCTTTTTATAATATCTCTACCCCCTCACATGGCTGTGGAAACTTGCAGATCTCATGTCTGCTTCACTCTTAATTCAACACTTTGTTACATTGTTTCAATCCTATTTCTAGGTAATTGCAATATCTTAACCGTCTGTGACCTGCCACCTGCAGTATCACTGTCGTCTCTGATACAAAGTTGCATACCTGTTCTCATGAACTGTTAATAACCTGTCTGGTTTATCCTTGTATTACATAGTTGCAATTGACTTATGATTTATTTAATAATTTCTAATATTTCCTATTAGATTCTATTATTTAATATATAGGTAAATTGGGGGATACATACCTCGCATAGTCACCAAGTATTTGTGAGTCTATTACTTTTGCTAAATCTTTCTTCGGATTTGTTTAACAATCCCTTTATTCGCTTATGGTGAACTTACTAGCCCTTAAATCCCATTGTTTTAATTTGTAAGTCACGTTAGTGAAATCTCGCTTAATGTTATTATTTTTTTATGACTATATATTGCTGTGATACCACCAAAATCCGGGTACTCCGCTTTTCGAATCGAGCCCCTACGAATTGGATGTCCAGAATGCTGTGAATCCTACGAAAAGCTATTCATTACTTTAACTGTGTTGGTCCATTGACTTTCTTCTGTTAATCGCCTCGGCTGCTCCTCTAGATAACTTACATCCTCAATCATAAAAAAACAAACACATTCCTACCACAAACATCAACGTTAACTCTATTTACATCAATATTCACAATACATTAAAATTTCCAAATTAAAACTCAGCATAAATTTCAGTTTTAAAAAGAATTTCAAGATTAATTTTCTTATCATTTTAATGTGCATCCAGAATTAAAGTCCTTGTTGGATGCCTACTAATTAATATAACAATGTATGCAGACCGGAGTCTGAGTATAAAGGGAGCATCTACCACCCCTTTACGTTAATTAACCAGGTTCGTCTAATTGAGCTCAAAGACATACCCAAATTTTCATCATAATCCAGAACATCAATACTAAATACCCCTTTCTACTTAAACAAGCAAATTTCACCTTAACATTAAAATTTTATGGTTAGTACAATTTCACTAATGTCCATTTAAAGTAAATCAATTATAAAGTAATTCAACACACACAAAAATATCAAAGTTCAAACAAAATAGTATAAATTACCTGAAGGTTACTGCACTCGTAGCTCCAATGTACATCGTCCCTTTTGTTAATCACACCATTCCAACTGGGTTATATTTACAGCTTCTGATTCTCAACGCTTTTCAAATTTTCTCCATCACCATTTATTTAAAGTTGTTTCTGGGCTTTTTCAGAACTCGTCTGTGTATATCTGACCCTTGTTTTGTGGATCCAGACACGTTTATGAACCATTTAATCATTAACACCCCCGCAAAATAGCAAAGAAATTCATACTTCTTTCACCAATATACGCCAAAACTGCCTACTAATGGGTATTCATTTGTCGTTGTAAATTTTGACTAATTAGTACAGTGATACTAACTTTATTACCTTGTATCTAAGTGCACTCAAGTACATTCATGTTAGCACGTAAAAATCAAACTATTTTGAATCACCAAAATATACGAGCAAACTTTAAATTATTTTATCAAACTAAAATGCACTGTTTAACATCTTGAATCAAGTCGCGGATGTAAGAGAGCTTGTTCATATTCCCCTGGGTATATATAGAAGTTAGCCCGTCTGTCGGTCGAGTCCCCAAAACGGCCAGTTCTAAAGAATTTCTCATTCTCGTTTCCCATTCCGTAGCTCGCGCGTCGGTTTTTACGAATTTTGTACTCGCCCCAGTTAAATCTTAGAAATTCTCACACGGCACGCAAACATGTCCGAGAATAACTAATTAATTTTGTACAGAAATTGTTGTTTCTACCTCTGATATTTGCATCTTATTTTCAACCAATTGTGACCCTCGTGACGTTGCTCAAATCCCGCCTTTTACTATATGTGTCTTTGCTTGACGCATTTTCTCTTTCCTTTTCTAACCTGTTCGTATTGGTGCAAATTGATATTCTTTATTATCAATTATTTTCAGTCCATGTGGACTATCTGGGTTAAATAACCCCGTATCGCGCCTTCCTGTGAATATTAAGCCCCGGTTTCTCCAAGATTCTTTGAAACCATTTGTTATCTACAAAATTTTCGCCGAATGAGCTTTTTTAAACTACGCAGGTGTTCAAACATACAATTAATTCTCAGAGCTTTATTACATGCTATTTTATTGGGTTTTTACAAGTTTCTATAGATATTATCTGTTACTAACGATTCAATTAACTTCAATTAAAAATAATACCCTTTAATTTTTAGTGAATCCTAATTAAATATTCAATTATTATCTGTACGTTTTGTTTAATACCGGTTACTTGAAATAGAGTTAATTAATATAAATTTTGCACGTAATTTCCATTTGTTTCTTTCCTCGGAATAAATACATTACACGTAGAGCTTGTTAATACTGTTTCTTTTGATATAAAGCGTCTTGTACATGATTTAAATCTCTTATTTTTACTGAAACTAATAAATTTTTATGCTTCACGGTTTTAATAACGCGTATTATCTAATAATATTCATTATACACGGTGATTAAAATTATTTGATGTGATTATTTAATTTTCTACCCTGGTCTAAATATGAGTATTTTCCCCTTATTTGAATACAAATAATCCCACTTATTTGAATTCAAATATAAAATATTTAAACCGCAAACAAAATTTACAAAAAAAATTGCCTATCTCTCTCTATCCTTATCTATCTAACTTACCTACTTTGTCTCCAATCAAAAAAAATATTTACACCTATCCTATATCCCTATCCTATTCCTAACTCTCACTTAATTCTATAAACTGAAATTATCCCTAACTTCATCCTACCTAATCCTATATACCTATCCTATTCCTAACTTTATTCCTAACTCTCCACTAATCTTATATGAAGTATATATACTTAACCTATCTTATTTTCTTTCTACGTTTACTCTTTATTCTCATCCTAAACCTATTCCTAATTATCTCCCATATTTATCCTATACCTAGCTTTATTTTCTATAACTATACTAAACTTCACCTATCTCTATTCTTTGTTCCTCAAGTTATTTAAATCTAACTCTCTTCTTGACCCTCCAAGTCTTTCTTCTCACCATCCTAATACTCTTCATCCATATTTCTTTCCCTTCTATATCTATACTTATTATTCCTATTATCTCACATACAATACATTTATCATCCCTATTATCCTGACTCTTAAATACCGCTTCTTCTTCAGTCCCTACACTTGTCTGTTTCTCATTTATTATTGTTTCCCTTTCTGCCGACAAACCAAACGATACTACTTTACAATTATCGATTTTTCCCTCTACGGAAAATCCTATGTACCTTCTAGAATTCTTTTGTAATGGAATCCGCCAGAATGAATCCCTTAAATCTACTTGATTAAAAACAAACTTGCCATCTTTACTTAATTTCGCCTTCACCTGCTCCTGATATGCTGCTTCTACCCCCACTACTTCTGCATGTTTTTGTATTAAAGCTTGAACCTCTACTTTCCTTTCCTCTGGACATCTTATTGTGTTGATCTGTTTAACTTCATCATCCTCTACCTCTACTACATTAATACTAAACCCCGTGTCATCCTCTGTGACTTCATAACTGCCCTTCCATGGCACTACCCTATCCTTAATCCTTATTACCTTCCTTTTCATATTTATCAAAACCCCTAACTTCATCATACAGTCAACACCTAAAATGCTCTGAAACTTCAGTCCAGGTACAATTACAAACTCCTGTTCACAGCTTAAACCTCCTATATCTATCCTAAGCACCACAACACTATTTACTACAGCAAACTTCTTTTTATTTGGAGCTACTAAATGGCTACGCTTTATAGGCATAATTCTATCACAAACCTTATCCCTAATTTTGCTGACGAATTCCTCCGATATTAAACTCGCCTCTGCCCCTGTATCAAGTAATACTTCTACATTATTCTCAAAAATTTCTATATTAATAATTGGCAAACATAATTTTCTACAGTTTCTGGCTCTACTTCCTCCTCAATTTTGAAAAATTCACGTGGATGTTTATACACATTTACACTGAAATCTAGTGGTCTGTCGCGTTCTAAAAATCCTGTCCAGGTCTGTTTTCCCTACTTGGTCCTGGTCTAGCCGTCACCTCAGCGTATGTCCTAGGTGTTTCAACTCGTTCCGTGTCTGTATTAGCAGTCCCGCTCATGTCTGGTGAACTATTCATTCTGGTAGGTCCCGGTCTCGGTGCAGGTCCCCTTCCTAAACTATTACTCCTAACATATGGTCGTCTCTGTTCCCAATTCTGTCGCTGGTATCCGTAACTATTCCCCCGTCTAGCGTAGTTGTCCCGTCTATTGTCAAACCTAACTGTGTTGATCTGTCTTTCCCTGTTATCCCGAGGTCGTCCACTACTTACGTCGTCGTACCTCTGCAAGTATTCTAGAAACATTTCTCTGTCCACTATGTTCTGTAGTGCTACGTGTTGTCTTATGTCTACCTCGAAGTGTCGTGATAAATACTTAATAATTTGTCGGTCCGTCAGTGGTGGGTTCAGTTGCTGCTATGCTATACTTGCGTATAGCATATTGCTCCTACTTCCTGAAAATTCTCCCTTAAATTTCCTGTGATTAAGTCGTCTCGTACCTGGTCTTGTCTGTGGTCACTCCAGTAGTGCTTTAAAAATCTGTCCTCAAAGTCCGTGTAAGTGTCTATGTCCTGTCCTACTAAATTGTACCATGCTTCCGCGTTGTCTTTCAATATAGCCTTTATCGTATTCAGTTTAGTCTGTTCGTCAAATAAATTTCCCACTAGATTTCTTACACTATTAATAAAAATTTGTGGATTTACCCTGTTATCGCCATAAAACTTCATGTGTTGGTCCAATGATACTCCACCTGTAGAAAATCTGGGACCTTCCCCCGTTAAATTTGACATGTTGTATTTGATACTACTAACTTCGCGTTCTACCCTGCCTAACTGATCCCTACATGAATCTGTCACTTCAGTCATTTTTATATTAATCTCTTCTTCACAAAAAATGCGTACTTCGGACCTTAAATGTCCCATTTCCTGTCGAAGACCTGTAATATCACGCTCATTTTGTTCCACCCTATTTTCTACTTCCCCCAGTTTCACGGTAAGACTATCTTTAAATTCTGTAAATTCTTTAGTATTTTGTTCAATTTTCCCGCTTATCTGCTCTAATTTTTGGTTGGACTCCTCCCTCGCTCTATTTGATTCTTCCCTAGCTCTATTCGATTCATCGCTTAGCTGTTCTAATTTTCTATTAGACTCCTCCATCGCTCTATTCGATTCTTCCCTAGCTAATCGCATTTCCTCTAACATTCTCATCATTAACTCATTTCCTGTTTCTCCTGATTCCGTCCTCGACTGATCTCTACTGCCTCCAGCTTCTTCCATTTTCGAAATTTTCTCACACAATGCACTATCGTCACTTCCAATTTCCACTCCTTGACTCCTTAACTACTCCTTTCTCTGCATACGTTCAAATCACTCACACACACTCTAAAATACTCCTAAATTTATACACACACAAAAACTCTCTCTCTCAGATTGCCAGTTTCTTAGAATAAAATCACAAAAATTTTATTTGGAACTCGAGCCCCACGTTGGGCGCCAAATTTGCTGTGATACCACCAAAATCCGGGTACTCCGCTTTTCGAATCGAGCCCCTACGAATTGGATGTCCAGAATGCTGTGAATCCTACGAAAAGCTATTCATTACTTTAACTGTGTTGGTCCATTGACTTTCTTCTGTTAATCGCCTCGGCTGCTCCTCTAGATAACTTACATCCTCAATCATAAAAAAACAAACACATTCCTACCACAAACATCAACGTTAACTCTATTTACATCAATATTCACAATACATTAAAATTTCCAAATTAAAACTCAGCATAAATTTCAGTTTTAAAAAGAATTTCAAGATTAATTTTCTTATCATTTTAATGTGCATCCAGAATTAAAGTCCTTGTAGGATGCCTACTAATTAATATAACAATATATGCAGACCGGAGTCTGAGTATAAAGGAGCATCTACCACCCTTTACGTTAATTAACCAGGTTCGTCTAATTGAGCTCAAAGACATACCCAAATTTTCATCATAATCCAGAACATCAATACTAAATACCCCTTTCTACTTAAACAAGCAAATTTCACCTTAACATTAAAATTTTATGGTTAGTACAATTTCACTAATGTCCATTTAAATTAAATCAATTATAAAGTAATTCAACACACACAAAAATATCAAAGTTCAAACAAAATAGTATAAATTACCTGAAGGTTACTGCACTCGTAGCTTCAATGTACATCGTCCCTTTTGTTAATCACACCATTCCAACTGGGTTATATTTACAGCTTCTGATTCTTAACGCTTTTCAAATTTTCTCCATCACCATTTATTTAAAGTTGTTTCTGGGCTTTTCCAGAACTCGTCTGTGTATATCTGACCCTTGTTTTGTGGATCCAGACACGTTTATGAACCATTTAATCATTAACACCCCCGCAAAATAGCAAAGAAATTCATACTTCTTTCGCCAATATACGCCAAAACTGCCTACTAATGGGTATTCATTTGTCGTTGTAAATTTTGACTAATTAGTACAGTGATACTAACTTTATTACCTTGTATCTAAGTGCACTCAAGTACATTCATGTTAGCACGTAAAAATCAAACTATTTTGAATCACCAAAATATACGAGCAAACTTCAAATTATTTTATCAAACTAAAATGCACTGTTTAACATCTTGAATCAAGTCGCGGATGTAAGAGAGCTTGTTCATATTCCCCTGGGTATATATAGAAGTTAGCCCGTCTGTCGGTCGAGTCCCCAAAACGGCCAGTTCTAAAGAATTTCTCATTCTCGTTTCCCATTCCGTAGCTCGCGCGTCGGTTTTTACGAATTTTGTACTCGCCCCAGTTAAATCTTAGAAATTCTCACACGGCACGCAAACATGTCCGAGAATAACTAATTAATTTTGTACAGAAATTGTTGTTTCTACCTCTGATATTTGCATCTTATTTTCAACCAATCGTGACCCTCGTGACGTTGTTCAAATCCCGCCTTTTACTATATGTGTCTTTGCTTGACGCATTTTCTCTTTCCTTTTCTAACCTGTTCGTATTGGTGCAAATTGATATTCTTTATTATCGATTATTTTCAGTCCATGTGGACTATCTGGGTTAAATAACCCCGTATCGCGCCTTCCGTGAATATTAAGCCCCGGTTTCTCCAAGATTCTTTGAAACCATTTGTTATCTACAAAATTTTCGCCGAATGAGCTTTTTAAACTACGCAGGTGTTCAAACATACTATTAATTCTCAGAGCTTTATTACATGCTATTTTATTGGGTTTTACAGGTTTCTATAGATATTATCTGTTACTAACGATTCAATTAACTTCAATTAAAATAATACCCTTTAATTTTTAGTGAATCCTAATTAAATATTCAATTATTATCTGTACGTTTTGTTTAATACCGGTTACTTGAAATAGAGTTAATTAATATAAATTTTGCACGTAATTTCCATTTGTTTCTTTCCTCGGAATAAATACATTACACGTAGAGCTTGTTAATACTGTTTCTTTTGATATAAAGCGTCTTGTACATGATTTAAATCTCTTATTTTTACTGAAACTAATAAATTTTTATGCTTCACGGTTTTAATAACGCGAATTATCTAATAATATTCATTATACACGGTGATTAAAATTTTTTGATGTGATTATTTAATTTTCTACCCTGGTCTAAATATGAGTAATATATATTTTTTGTAAAAGAAAAATTTCTTGTTAAATTTTGTTATATTTGAAGCTTTCACTTACGAGGAGCTTAAAAAGTTTATGATTTTATGGTAACAAAATAAAATTTATATTAAGATTGCTTAATATTCCAGTTTTTTATTAAATTTGTACGAGACTGCCAGATCTGACAATCATTCAAAAACATAACAATTTTGTAACGAAATTTTGTTCATATATTGTAAAACCAAAGAGTTTGTAACGTAATTTATTTGTCTCATATGAATTATTTGATTCAAATTGTTTGTTATGGAATAGAATTATTATTACTCTGGTAAATTTTCTTACTATGTTGAATTATGTTGTAAGTTAATCCAGGAATTTAAATATAAAAATTTAGAATCATCAACTACGAAAGTGTTTTCTGTATCTACCCTAATTTCTTTGATTAATGCTTGCTATATACAGAGGCGTCCATCTTTAATTTAAATTGTTTTCCGTTTAACTCAGCAAATTTCAACCCAAACCTATCTGTAATCATATTTTGAGGCGATAGCCAGGTTTTAGCATTTCCATTATTTAAGTGTAAAAACTTTAATTGTTTAAAAGTACATTACTACCGCGTGTCACGTGCAATAATTGTGCGAATTATAGCGGGATTTTATTCGGTTCCCTTACTTAATATTTATAACCTTTACATTGACGTCGCATCGTGGGACATTTGTAATTTTAGCAGGTTAACCGTACAATTAGCACGTATAAATATTATTTAAAACTGTTGCAATAGAAGAATATTGAGCCAGATATATAAAATTATAATGTACGGAATTGTATATTAATTAGGTAAAACTGAGTTGGATTAAGTATGTCTCTACATATTTAATCGGAATACGTTAATTATTTGGTTGCTTCTCTATTATGCAAATTGTTAAAGATGCTCCAGATAAGGCGAATAAGCTAATCTACCACAAAACTTTAAAGTTGCAGAACGGCTCTAATCTTGTTGGTAATGGGTTAACGATTACGTATTGGATCAATAAGAAACGCTTGCATTTAATTTTAATAAATGACAGAGGCACTACGAAAATTCTGAAACAGGGTAGTCCAAACGCGCATAATTCAATTCCTTGTGTCTGTTTTCTCCTAAACATAAATTTTATCCGTACGAGGTAGTTCTAAAACACCAAACACTTTAATCTGAATACAGAAAATAGATGAAGCCATTACAACTCCGTGAAGAGTAATAATTTAAACTTCTTTTCAAAAGTGACGTCTAGGAGCTCATTTATAATACTTTTAAAACCCGTTGTTGTAGGTGTCTAATACATAATAGCGTGTGTGTTTTTCTGCTCAAGAAGATTTAAATGATCTTTATTTATGATGTTTACAACTCCACGGTATTTTTCTTATATTTTCTTTTATAACGTAGTCAACTCTCAAGTATTAGCTTTTATTATTCAACGTGTACTTAGATTTCGGTATCTCATCAGCGACCTAGAAAACACGGCCACAACTTTTCAATAAATCCTCTTTCTATTGACAATAGTGTATTCAGGAGGATAATAAGGCTCGTTATTTTCTACTTCATTTGTCACATGCTTCTTTCGTTAGTACTCTATTGTACTATTAAATATGAGTTTTGAGTATTGGCCTTTGAAATCGCATTTTTACAGAAAATTTATTTACTTGAATAAAGTTTTATAATTTGTTTTCCAAATTCGAAGAAGTTGAAATTAATTCGCAAAATTGCCTTAGACTAATCCTGATTAAAGGGCATCCATCTCACTTGAAGGTTAAGCTTATTACATGCATTTATTCAAGATGATGAAAGGGTTATGTACTTCAGAATAGGGCATTGATAATAGAATTTTTTTTTCGGTAAATTACTGGTTATGAATAAATCAAAGAATACACCCTACAACGTGATTAATAAATTGAAAGGATAAACGATTATAATTTGTTTTTACATAGGAAGAGAACAAGGAGGTTATTAGAACAACAAAGCGTTCTTCAGTAAAAGTCAAGAATCAGAATTTGAACTATAGCTCTCGAAAGAGCGGTATAGAATAGGCGAATCCGCCTCTCATAGGCGTCACTATCGCAAGCTTACAGAAAGTAAACTTTGCCAGCTGACAATATCAGGATTCACAATGAAAAAAAGTTATGGAGCCCTAAATATATTTCAAAATGTAAGCTACTCCATTGACGACAAAGTTCTTCCATCACTGTGGCGGAGGCAGTAAATGCACAAAAAGAACTACCATAAAGCCAGACCAACAGCATATGTTGTCATACATTAAACGAAATCGATAAAGATTAATAATTTGGTTTGAAACAACAGCTATTAGCAGCTTGAACCTTGGCAAAAAGTGTTCTAAGAGAAGCCAGCTTTGACTTAGCGCAAACTAAGCCGACATCAACGGCAGGAAAAATAAAAAACGGAAAGAAACTACAGAAGCATCAACAAAGCAGGAAACTTTGGAAGAAGGATTATGAAGGGGAATTAGTTTAGCAGAATCGGAAGCAAGTCTTTCAGATTTCGCTTCCGCTCACGTTGTAAATTAGAGAGAGGAGTATTATCCCATACTAATTTTAAAGGCCACAGAAACACAATTATGTGTTGTACCAAAAAAAGTAAAACGAAGTATTATTTCCACAGACACGATGAGGTGGGCAAAATATGATAGTAAGTTACTTTTGATACAGACTGTACATAATACTCTAAACTAGAAACAAATCAATTAAGATTTCCAATTAAGATTAGTATTTTAAAAGATTGAGCATCAAAACAATCAAGACGTGATGGTGACCGAATTGTTGCAAAACAGGAAGGCATTTAACTAATAAAGCAAATCGCTAGACCACATATGAAGTGGGAGACCATCAAGTTTTAAAAAACACTTAGTTGATTCATAAAGCGAGAACGTGCTCAACATAGTTTTAGGCAGAAACTGTATCTGCAATGTAAGCATAATGGTGACGCAGGAAAGTATTTAACGGAAAGTTATCAACTTCTTCAGAGCCACGCGAGTTATGTTTCGGGCCTCGGGAGCGGTGTTTTTAAAAACTACTTCCAAAAACTCCGTAACAATTTATTTGGTTTAAACAGATATTACAATGGAATTTTGATAAACTTGATCTAAAATACTCTAAGTCGAAAAATAATTATTAATTGATCTAATGTGAGTGAGTAGCCTAAGCAAACTGCAATGTTAAAGCTGAAGTACTTATGACTGACTCACTGATGGTCTTGGGGCTCCCGGGGTATTTATGTTGTCCCTGCCCCTCACATGTCTGTGGGAACTAGCAGAGCCCATGCCTGCTTATTTCTTAATTCTATTCATTGTTACATTGTAATGATCTTACTTTCTAGGTAAACACGGTTCTTAACCGTTTGTGACTTGACACCTGCAGTATCACTATCGTCTGGAATACAATGTATTGCATCCGTTCTCACAACTGTTAATAACCTTTATTTAATTATCCTTGAATTACATTGTTGCACTTGACTTAATAATTTCATTAACAATTTCTAATAAGTTCTTATTAATGGTACATATATATTGGGGGATACATCACTCGCGTACAGAAAAAAGGAATAGCAAAATAGCGATTATATCTTGTTGAAGCTTGCCACTACGCAAGATGATTTTAAAGATATCGAGATAGGGTTTCAGTAACAACGTCGAAGACCATATAATTTGGTGTTTATTCTTATAAGTTTAGCAACACAATGATGCTGGATATAATAATACGGGCCAGAAAAAGACCCGTCAAGAACAAATTACATTCGTTGGATATCCCAATATCCGCACACAATCAAAACAAATCTTTCATAAATACGAGGTTGTCTTATTACATATTTTTTTAAACAAAGCATTATAAATCAGAATAGCGACCACCATGAAAAGTTTCTTCGTTTTTGAATAACACTAACCTAAGACGCAGTAAGAACGTCAACAGCATTTCTCAATTACAGCATCTTCACGTGTTAGAGGTTTAAAATCGGTGACATCTTTGACTTCCTTATATTTAGCGACATCTTCTAACGGGGAAGCAATATCTGTCATACAAAGCATGTTAATGACCCGTGAAGCAAGTGCGACCAGAGTAATTCCACTTGAAATGTACGCAAGAATGGTATTGATAGCCTATGGTTGATCACCTGTACCATGGCTGAAGTCATTTGATAGAACTTGAGACTTACTCCTTGTAACAAGGGTACTTTTACGTGATTGAAATAGAGTGAATAAGAACAGTTACGCTTCAGTAGAATCCTTTAATCTAATAATTTTTAGTTAAAAGTATAAAAGAACTAATGAAAGGGACTTTTATAACTAATTACTAAATCGACCCAACACTACTCAGTAAAATGGTAGATATTAATTGTAATTGTCCTCAAATATCTAATATCTAAATATCTAAACGTAACGTAAGTGAATTCCTGTACTAAAATATACTAGCTCTACAACCGGTTAAATTTTTCCTTACAAGCGTGAACTTTCTGGAATGTAAAAGCTCGGATATTTATACGACCTGAGCGTGCGGTAGATGTCTATTTCACACAAACCACAGGTATGTATGAGTCCGGCTAAGTAACCTTAATATTTCAAACGACGTTGACATGCACTTACAACATTGAAAATAATAATTAGGATCGATCCTACCTTATATCGTAGACAAACCCTTCGTCGGTGAAGATTTCGGGAAGCTTTAGTCACTAGACTAGATTGTTAAACACAATTCCGTTTGCACTTGCATCATTCACAACGCACTTGCTTACTGTTTAGTAGTGTTTTACTCACTATACTGCCAACCGAACAGCACACTTAGTCGTCCCTATATAATGCCTAACAATACTCGCAGGGCTTTTGGGACTCTTGGGACTCTTCGTCTATACCCTCTACCAAACGCCCTTATCGACCGAACTTTATTCGCCGGACTACTTTTGGGTCCGTTCTTCCCTAATAAATCATCATAATTATCGCTGAACAAAGTAAACACTACAATATCATTCCTACGATCCATCTCTGGTCTATGTTGGTTGTCGCACTCTTTTTCGTCCTTCTCCGTCACTTGATTAAAGCCCCTATTATAGACACTGTTGCCCTACACTACTCAAGAAAACTAATTATAGCTCATAGTGAAATGGTAGATACTAATTATAATTGTCCTAAAATAAACTAAGTTCGAATACCTAAATGTAACGTAAATGAATCCGTGTACTAAAATATACTAGCCCTACAAACGGTTCATTTCTTTCCTTACAAACGTGACTCTCTGGAATGTTAAAAACTCGGCTATTCATACGACCCAAGAGCACGGTGGATGTCTACTTCACACAATCCCAGGTATGTATGGGTCCGATTAAGTAACTTTAATATTTCGAACGACGTCGAAATGCACTTACAACAATAAAAATAATAATTAGGATCTATCTTACCTTTTATCGCAGACGAACTCTTCTTCGGGGAAGATTTCAGGAAGCTTCACCACTAGATTGGATTGTTAAACACAGTTCCGTTTGCACTTGCATCATTGACAACGCACTTGCTTACTGTTTAGTCGTGTTTCACTCACTACACTGCCAACCGAACAGCACACTTAATCGTTCCTTCATAATACCTAACAATACTCGCAGGGCTTTTGGGATTCGATTAAAAAACAGGTTACTACCACTATCCTACAGAATTTTTATACTATACTATTTTATACCAACCTAAAAACCAGTGGCATGTCGTTATACTAAACGAGAATAATTCAAACTAATGTTAAAAGAAATACTAGATGCTATAATTATTGGCGCGACGCATCACCACCCAATTGAATTTAAATACCGCGGGGATACTCATTCAATTCACCATCAAGACGGCTGCACCAGATCAACAGGATCAATAGGGTTTGGGGTAATTATATTATGTACTACAAAAGACAACCCGGTAATAGCACCGCGGCCCGTAAGTACTTAAAAAAATTTCTTTCGTATTTTGTTTTTGATAGAAGAGCGCGGGCGAGAGCGTACCAAGACGCTATCCCCTTCTACGAATCTGCTACGCTTGTACGCATTACTATTATGTCTGAGCTGTCTTTTCCTTGCTTTTGTTCTTAACTTTTCTTTAGCTAGAAACACAAAATCCTTGAGTTCTCTTTTACAATCAGGACAACTGATTAATTTTATATAATCATTTGGCCTTTGGTGGCCGAAGTGCACTTCATTATCTATTTCAGAACTTCCCTCCAATTTAATAAATCTCCGTATGGGTTTTTGAACTCTTCCGCCTAAAATATCTCTGCGTCTCTAACAACACCCGCAATATCCTCATGTAAGTACCCTTTTCTACCAACCCCGTCCTAAACACCGTGCTCAATCTCACCATAATTATCCCATATGGCAACCCAAATTATGCTTTTTTGTCCGACTAACAAATATTTAAGTCCTTGCTTGGTTTTTCAAAAGCTTCCTCCAACGAACATTTCCCAAAATTAGTTACAACCGCGAATCGATCTGTCCAGTCACCTTCTAAAATCACATCTTCCATCTGATGTAGTTACAACAATGAAAGGACAATCGAAATGCACACTGCCGCTAGCGACTTTCAAATATACCTGTTGTTTGACAGCCTGGCCTTTACCCCTCAAACACCCAAAACTGTTACGCCAGAAGCTGGTAATGATAGGATAATGAGCTGACTAGTGGCTACTACTTTATCATAAAAGTCCTGATTGATGCAACTTAGAACCGATCTAGTGTTTACTAGCATACCTTCGTCCATACCCTCTACCAACGCCCTTATCAACGGAACTTTATTCGCCGGACTACTTTCGGGTCTGTTCTCCCCTAGCATAATTATCGCTGTACAAAGTAAACACTACAATATCGATCCTACGATAAGTATCTGGCCTATGTTGATTGTCGCACTCTCTTTTGTCCCTCTCCATCACTTGATTAAGGGTCCTATTATACACACTGTTCCACTACACTACTCAAGTAAATTAATTTTAGCTCATAGTGAAATGGTAGATATTAATTATAATTGTCCTAAAATAAATTAAGTCCGAACATCTAAACGTAACGTAAATGAATTCGTGTACTAAAATATACTAGCCCTACAACCGGTTCATTTTTTTTCTTTCAAACGTGATTCTCTGGAATGTTAAAAACTCGGCTATTTATACGAACAGAGCGGTGAATGTCTACTTCACACAATCACCAGGTATGTATGAGTCCGATTAAGTAACCTTAATATTTCGAAGGACGTCGACATGCACATGAAAATAATAATTAGGATCGATCCTATCTTTTATCGTAGACAAACTGTCCTTCGGGAAAAATTATAGGAAGCTTCTCCACTAGACTGGATCGGTAAACACAATTCCGTTTGCATTTGCATTATTCACAATGTACTTGCTTACTGCCTAGTCGTACGTCACTCACTACACTGCCAACCGAACAACACCCTTCATCGTCCCTTTCTAATACCTAACAAAACTCGCAGAGCTTTTGGAACTCGATTAAAAACAGGTTGCTACCACTGTCTTGCGGATATCTTATACTATACTATTTTATACCAACATAAAACACAGTGACGGAGCATCATACTAAAAGAAAATGGTTCAAAAAGAGATATTACATGTTACAACTACTCGCGCGGCACAAATTTGAGGGAAAACATCCGCAACAGATAAGAAATGAGCGTGCTCATAATGAGTAAAGTAAGAATCAATATACTCGGGATTTGTTAAATGGCCGAAATGTTATTGGAAATATTAGTAGTTACGTACTTTTTCACAAATTTTTGCAAATACAAAACTTCGAGACCAACAATAGGCACTGAAGAGCCAATATGTTTAAGAGACATAAAAAGGGCGTCATGAGAATCTCTAAACGCATTGAGCAAAAATCACCAGGAATGAAACCGTGTTAAGAAGTGTGAAAATCATCGCATCTAGTCAGAGAAACAATGGTGATTAAGCTAGGCGAATTAAATAAACTGGCACATTTTGAATAGATTTGGAGGAGTTTGCTATATCTACTTGAAGGGTGAAAAACAAATACACAGAATGTTTTGTGAGAAAGTTAAGTACAAAGGCATTTTAAATTGATGGGCAAATACTGCAAGGGAAGTTAATATTTTCTCAGAGACATGAACAGTATAAACCTGTAGCGGACCTGAGAAATAAAATTGGCACAAAGATGAGAATGAAGATCTTAAAATCGGAGAAATGGGAGCTTCAAGAATCCTTGTAGCTATTAAGCAACACGGGTTTGGTAGAAGTACAAGCTATGCACTAATGAAAATAATGACGTAAATATTGTGGAGGCAAAAAAGCGTATGCGCACTTATACATTACATGTGATTTTCCAATGCTCCACCCGAAGGTACTACATTGGCCAGGAAGCGAGTTTTTGTTACCTGGAAAATTTTGAATTTTGCCGAACCCTTGCTGTTCCAAGCAAGGTAGGGATCTTTAACGTGCGTGACAACACTCACACACGGGACCTCCATTTTACCTCGCATCCGAACGAGGGTGTATTTTTGTGAAAAATGCTCGCCTAACATTTTTCAAGCGGACCGTGTCGGGATTCGAACCCGGGACCTTGGGCGTAGTAGTCACACACATACCACTACGCCACGGAGCCGCCCGCGCACTTATACAACAAAATGTTCTAAGTAAATAATTAGATCTGTGTGCGCTCGGGTAGATGGTGGTGCACGCTGTAGCGATTTAGTTGATCTAAACGAGAATAAAATCTTCATTTTCTAGAGACAGAATAACCTTTGACGAGCATGCAAATTATCGGTGAAACTTCCTATTAACTTTTGTGAGCCCGACGTGCTATTGGAATGTAACCTTTTCTCAAGGATCAGTAGTAATTCAACTCATATTTCCATAATTTTGCAAATTTTATTATTAAAGAAAGCATTAGTAGCAATCAGATCAGGTCGTTTCAAGGCAGACAGGAGTTAACAAAAAATTGTGCACCTCCAAAGCGTCGTCATAAAAATTAACTAGACTAGCGAAACGCTCGAAAGATTTGGTAACCGAGGAAGATATAGTGCAAATTTAAAAGTGCCTGGAAAGCGGATATACTAATGGGGAATAGGGAATAGGAATAGAAATAGGGAAAAAAGGTATTATCAGAGCATTTTTTTAAAAGTTGTTACGTTCATTTTCGGAAATAATTGGTTAGTTTATGTACAATAATTTTTAACTCAAATCCTTTTGGCGTTAAACACGAAAATTCATTCGGTAAATTAAAATAACCCTTTCACGTGATTAAAATTGTATTGTAATTAATAATAAATATCCTATATTTGATAAATCTTTCTGCTCATTAAAAATAAATATCCTTTCTAAGAATTGGAAGGATTCGTCGAATAAAAACTGAATATTATTTCAATAAACTCGGGGTTTCCTGTTATATTTACTTAACAATAGGATTACTTTGAGCTCTGTGCTTTAGCTAAACAAATTTAATATTCACTTTCTGTTCGAATAGTAACACGAAAACATCTGTCCTGTTTTGCTTCGTTCCGTTTTTCGTTATGCGAATTTTGTGCACGCAATGCGGCGTGGTAAGTATTTAGGGTTTTTAAAACGGTACTTTTCGGCTTCAATAACTTAATTTATTGTTCGTAATTATTCTAGCTTCCTGCGGGGAACACGCTAATCCTTTGAGTTGCCGCTTCTTGTGGTAATGGGAGGTCAAACGGGTTCTTCTTGAGCGTAGGCCCACCTACTCGCTGATGTGGACCAGCTACTGACTCAATCCCGACGTCAGCAACTCGAGGGTAGGTTTTTGTCTTTTCTCGCTACTTTGGAACCAGATCGCCTGGGATTTTACCGTTTAAGTATCATGCATTTTCAAATTTAATTGATCTACACGAAAATTATTGCCCTATTATGGTATTTATTGGCATTATATTAATACAGTACTATTTTGTTTTTAAATAACTAAAAATACACTACTTGTTAACGTAAAAAATGATTTAAAGACTTGCTGGCATGTGTGAAAACGTTGTTGTCATTATATTTGTAACAATAGATTAAGTTTATATTTACGATGATCTAGAGCTGTGGTTTTTAGGGTTGCGTTTGGTTCTTTTTTAGTAAACAATGTCAGGGGGTAATTACCTAAAAACTACAGCTCGCCATTTTCATGAGTAATTTTTTTTTGGCTGTTTGGGGTTTCTCGTGATGTATATGTAAATTGCGGACTTCGATTTTTTTGTTGGGTTTGGAAATACTGTGTTCTGTAAATATTTTGTTTAATTATAAGTTGTTTTTTTCTTTGTATGTTTTGTTCTGAGTGTGAATGAGTGAGTGTATATAAATTTCTCTTTATTTATTTCAGGTTTCTCTTTAATTTGTCTATAGGTATAAAACCCCGACCACTCACCGATTGAGCCTGGTTATACTTTTTCTTTTGCTTTGGGGTTTTTTGTAGGCTACGTCACTGTACGTAACAAATCAGCCAGTACCTTGTATTACTCGTCGACATTATCAGCAACCACTATGACCCCGACAATTAAATTCTGTTGCACAAAAAATTTTCTTGAAACATCGAACGTTGAATATTGTAAATTGGTCACTGTTTAAGAAAATTTCCGATCCCAGTTTTCGGGAAAAGAAACGAAGATTTTAATTGTTTGGCATTTAAGCGAGCGGAGACAATTTACCACCGACTCAGCCAATTATAATAAGAAATAGTAAAAACGAAACAAGTTACCTGTAATAAAATTAAGAACTTGAAACTAGGGATGGACTGGGGCTCGGGCTTTCGGGCCGGCCCGGCCCGAGTCCGGAGTAGAGTATTTTGGATGTATTTGGCACAACACCACCACCACCACCACCACCACCGTCGCTATCTAACCTAGGTTTTTACATGTAAATTCGCACTATAAAGTCTTATTTTTTAAGAATCTCCTCCTGACTCCTCCTTGCTCTCCTCCTTGCTCGGAAACCCCAACAACCATTTTGATTACGTCACACCCGCATTCTTTCCACCCCCGAGATAAATCTTTCTCCACATTTCCACACACGAGATAAACCTACCTTGTTTGGTATCAATCAATATTAGAATTTTCTCAGCTACCCGAATTTTTAAGAATTTTTCAGATATCATCACCCCCAAGGGAGCTACCCCCATTTTAAGATTTCTTACCTGTAGCGACTTTTGAGCGTTCTTATAAATTTTTTTAGTCATGCGATACATCTTGTTAGTCTAAAATTTTATGCAGAATTCGAATCTGCAAACAGATTTGAAATCGGACCACGCCCTGCAAAGTTATACCCCTTTAAAGTCCTGATCTTCTAATTTTGCTATTTGCTCTATAAGCAAACCTAACAAATAGTTTTCCTCGTCTAGCCATTGCATCTTTCGAGATAAACCTACCTTGTTGGTATCAATTAATATTAGATTTTTCTCAGCTACCCGAATCTTTTTATTTCTAATTTTCAGATCTCCGCGGCTCGCTCTTTTTTAATGTCTTAAAACCGTAGAAATTGTTTTGTGAGCCTTAGAATTTTGGTGTTGAAAATAAAAACTAAACATATTAAATAAAATTTATTGATAAAATAGCCGCTACTGAACACCT